>OX637652.1:6220338-7576074 GCA_951802225.1 Euspilapteryx auroguttella
GTTTATTTAATCTTTGAAACGCTCGACCTTCTTTTCCGTACATTGAAAGTTTCAACTGGATTTTACAACGTATGGCAACAATGCACTTTAGAAATTGTAATCTAAAGGGTGTCATGCACGGATGCACCAATCTTACCGTATCAAGGCGAGGCCATTATTATGGTACATTTTATACATTTACTCAGAATCATATCTCATACCTAACCGCCAGTAAACTTCAAATGTAACAAAATAATTGAATAAAGACGTGATATTAAAACTAAAATATACCTTCAGTCGATCGGAACAACACGGGGTCGCCATAAAGATATCGTACGCATACATGGTGCCCAGGACTAGCGAGGATCCGTCCCATTTCTGGCCACAGAACCGGCAACAGATGGCGCGATCTGGTTCGCATCTCTCTAGACAACCCATGCAAACGCAGGTAAGGTATTGTATTCTATTTTCTACCTTCACCTGTTGACAAAAATAAATAGTTTAGTTTAGAGGGAAGTAGGTATCTATCTACCTCTAGGTTTAGTAATCGCTAGGTACTACTAGGTAACTTCATAGTTTTGGATATATCGATGTAAAGGTAATTTGTGTCATGTACAGTACCTACTCTAAAAGTGATAATGCGCATAGAAATTGAAATCTTCGTCACTGATCAACAACGGTCGTATTCCCGAGCGTCGGCAGAAGGTATCTAAGGTGGTTAAATGCATTTTCGTCATGCATAATTTAGTAGAATTACCTGGACCTGATGCTTCCGCGCCACAGTCTACATCACTGCCTACAAAACCAATGAATCAGGCAGAATTGGTAGGTTACCTACATCATTGCAGTGTAAACCATTGCGCTGCATACCTATTTATAACCACAATCCTTGTAAACACTCTCACTATCTTATATGTATAGTTCAAAACATAACTGATAATATATTGCGCATCACTGTCGAGGCTTGGCAAATAGACGTAGATACGAATGGAACTGACCTGACTCAATTATCCACTGTAGGAAATTATATAGTAAACATTATAGCCAAGTGCGGTACACAATCTAACTAATGCAAACAATAGGTGCTTATCAACTATTAAATACGTTTTAAAACAATAATAGGTCGTCAATGAAATGTTAACTACGGAATTAACACAACTCTACGAATCACTTATAAATCAACATATCATTACAACTCTTTGATTCTAAAATTTTCACCTCGTTCTTAACGAGATACTTTATTCATAATACCAACAACAAGAGTACGGATTTTAGCGAGTGCACATGGTAATTGAAACAGCTAAATATGGAGTAAGATGACGCTGCTGCTGCTACCCCTTGATTTTTATGACACAAATGAAACTCGACTGTATCGCTCAGGAATAAGGATTGGATGACGATTTTTTTTTGTCGCTTCCATGCTCTTGTCTGCTCGCGTACGTTTCCTAATTCGCTGAATAAACAACGCCCCGTCGAAAAGTAACTCCGTCGTGTGAGTTGGCGTCTGAGGGACGTTTATGTTATTCCGTAGACTTAAATAAACTTTGCGGGATCTTATTTAAGTTTCCGAACTCGGTGTAACAAACACCGCGGGTGAGAAGTTTTATGTGTAGCGATCGCGTCTGCTACTGTTTCATGTTTGTTTGCAATCTTCTCCCGTCTACGGTATGATAGAGGTAGAAGTCACTCGCTCGAGATAACACCAGCATTGTCAACAACGCTATAACTCAGCTATTATCAGTATGAGTTATAAATAGATGGTCACATTTCATATGAACTAATCGTTTCCACAATATAATAATTAGTCAGAAATGACAACATTCAAGGTTCCTTTAATATGGATAAGGAGGTGGGTAGCATTTCGGTAAAGTACTTGCACGGAATCCACATCGCGGTGGGTTGCAGTTTAGGTCAGTACGAATTGATTTGGTTCAGTAAAATTTTGTCCTATGTCGCTGCGTTTTCGCGTTACAGCGGATTGAACTTGCCAAAAAAAAAAAACTATGCTAAATCATTTGCACGTGTCTGCCTTTGGGGTTCATGGTTACAATCATCTTGAAACTAAATAAAATCGAAAAGGCAGACAATTAGGGCTCTGCGTTTTCATGGGACGGAGTTGTAAAAATGTAAAAAAAAAAACTATGCTAAATCATTAGCACGTGTCTGCCTTTGGGGTCCATGATTACAATCATCTTAAAAACCACGAAAATCGAAGACGCAGACACTTAGAGCTCTGTGTTTTCATGGGACGGAGGTGCAAAAATGTAAAAAAAAACACTGTACTAAATCATTTGCTTTCGATTCTAATTGTGATCATTCGATTCATTTGGACTCCCTGGATAAAAAAAACCATTTGGAAGACACTTTGTTCGCTGATTTTTAGGTTGTACGACTGATTGAAATTCACGGAATCAAAGCAATGCGTGTATTTTATCTGATAAATAGGATTCCTTATAGTTTTAATTCCGTCATACGTTTACAGGATGACTATATAATCATTAGCCCCAGAGGCAGACAATGTGCAAATGATTTAGTATAGTTTTTCTTATTTTTACATTTTTGAAACGTTGTCAATTGAAAACGCAGGGCCACCATGTTGGCAGACTATTTTTCCGAGGTCCTTTTTATTGTTTTTATTCAAACTATACATGTCTGCCAAGCGTGCAAATATATATATATTTTTTAAACCATAAAAATAAATTTAAAAATTAATAACTACAAAAGTCAGAGCCCTAGATGTCTGCCTCTTCGATTTTACGTGTTAACAGGATGGCTGTTATCATCAGTCCCAGAGGCAGACACGTGCAAATGATTTAGTAGAGTTTTTTTTTTTACATTTTTGAAACCTTGTCAATTGAAAACGCAGGGCTACCATGGTGGCAGACGCGGTCCTTGATGTTTGTTAGGGTATTATTATGGCTATTAATAGCGTCTGCCAAGCGTGCTAATATATTTTTTTTTAAATCATAAAAATAAATTCAAAAATTAATAACTACAAAAGTCAGAGCCCTAGATGTCTGCCTCTTCGATTTTACGTGTTAACAGGATGGCTGTTATCATCAGTCCCAGAGGCAGACACGTGCAAATGATTTAGTTGAGTTTTTTTTTTACATTTTTGAAACCTTGTCAATTGAAAACGCAGGGCTACCATGGTGGCAGACGCGGTCCTTGATGTTTGTTAGGGTATTATTATGGCTATTAATAGCGTCTGCCAAGCGTGCTAATATATTTTTTTTTTAAATCATAAAAATAAATTCAAAAATTAATAACTACAAAAGTCAGAGCCCTAGATGTCTGCCTCTTCGATTTTACGTGTTAACAGGATGGCTGTTATCATCAGCCCCAGAGGCAGACACGTGCAAATGATTTAGTAGAGTTTTTTTTTTTACATTTTTGAAACCTTGTCAATTGAAAACGCAGGGCTACCATATTGGCAGACGCGGTCCTTGATGTTTGTTAGGGTATTATTATCGCTATTAATAGCGTCTGCCAAGCGTGCTTATTATTTAGAAAATTTGCTCGCCACCTCCTTATCCAATAGGTACCTAATAGCTTATATGTACGTATCTGATGCTGACAATTGACTAGATCTTTCGGTAAATTAAATTTATTGCTTTTCAAAATATAGGACCGTCTGAAGACTAGCCCCTGTTACGGCCACATTATGCAATAATGCTTTTCGTCCTCTCTTTCTTTTTGCGTTTTTTTTGTATTGACTTTTTGCTTTAGAGGACGAAAAGCATTATTGCAAATGTGGCCGTAATATAGCCTCAGTTGACACCAGCTGGGGAATGATTTCAGAGGTCCAGGTTTTATTTCTAGCGGGGGCGAACATTCGTATTATAAATCTATATTTGCCTGGGACGGTGTTCTTGTGGAACTATGTATTTTTTATTATTTCTGTTTGAGGCACCCTAAATAAAGAAACTCTTACGTAGTTGGGGCTCTAAATGTGATTCGTTATTTATTATTATTATTTACTGGGAATAATCATCGCAAAGCTAAGACATGAACTAAGTGCGAGTGAAGACATTTTGCGCATAAGTAAAAGATTTAAATTTTAAACAGTAAAGGTTCTTACCTCGACTGCACTACTGCTGTGTTGCATGGGACTCAGAAAGAAGGTCCCATCGACCAGCGGATAGCGGTCGAAAACATCCAGGGTCTCATCGCATAAAGCACACATTACCCTAGACTTATGCTGGCCGGCCAGGGTCGAAAGAATGAAAAGTCTGGTCTCGTCGTTCCCGTGATTGCCTTCATCTTCAATCTGCAACAAAGAAAAATTTCAGAATTTGTTATTTTGGCGGCTAAGACTGTGGCTGAGCAAAACTTGCCTCCTTGTCTTTCAGAATTGAATTTACCAATATCCATGTAACTACGTATCTCGAATATCAGTGTCGTACTTGGACAAAGCACAGGTTTGATAAACGAAATTATGTTTTAAAATACTATACTTTCCCAGGTTTTCTAGATGCTGCGAACATAGGAAATTATTAGCTATAAGTAAACGTATGAATGGACTTCTGGTGTGGATTTTGAACATAAAGCACTTCATGGTTATTGCGTATAGCGTTACACCCCGCTACAGTTTCAATATTTCATATCCCAACATTTACATATTACGATTAATGCATACACCCACGACACTCTCCCTCCGCACAACGCAAGTAAATGACTGCATAAAGTTGAATAATGAAAGGCTGAAAGGCAATTACGCTGAATTCAGACTCGAAGGCAAACAAAGGCTCACGAGCGCCAGAGATCGATCGTGGGCACAATTCGTTCACGTACGAGTAATTTGAGAGACCGAATAATGCATGTATAATGAGTTATTCTTAAAGCGTAGGCCTTATATTTGATTAAAACCGTTGTTAAGTCTTACATATAAATTATTAATTTCAGACTGAGAATGAAAAGCAGAATACTTTGAAATGCGTGTTACGCAACGTCATAAATGCATTCCGTCGCGTATCTATTGATGGCAAACATTCCTATTATTCTATTATTAGACCGGCGTCGTGTCACCAGGAACACATAGACGTAGGCAGAGAGCGTTGACCTACGCAAACAAACTCAATATGATTTGCAGTACAGTGCAGTTTGCCAAGAGACGAGCGGGGCGGGGCGGCGCACCATCCGGCATTGCAAACACTACCGCCGCACTATCTTACTTCCCCGGCACATAACAATACTGCCAGACTTTATGTACCTACATTTGGGTTGTTCCTCAAATCCCCCTTGGAATCCCCCTTGGGGGGGAAAACAGGAATGAAAAAAACAAAAGTTCCGAATTCCCGCTTGACAATCCCCCTTAAGGGGGAAAACTGGAATGCAAAAAAAAATATGTCTGAAATCCCCCTTCAAGATAATAGGTTTTATTTTAATATATCACTACGTTAAATCAATAATATAATTATTAAAACTGCTACTTTGAATATCAGTAAGTACCTCCTAGAGGTAGAATATTACCAACCAAGTATACAACGATAGTAAACTATACATTAAGCAAAACTTATGAATTTAAACGGGGTTATCTCGTTGATTACACTCTCTCCCACTTTTATTAAAACCATGAAAAACAAGCAACTTAAAAGTTATAATTTACGTGTAACTTAACGGTATGTCATCGTCTTGGTATGGTACTCTAGATCGACAACCATTTTGAATCGGCGCTGGGTTCCTACCCCGATTAACAATGTTGGAATAACCCACAATGTTTGTCACTGTTTGCAAATTAATGTTCTATAGTGCTAACTGAGATGATTTTATATATACGTTATTTAAAAAAACATTATTCCTAGTCCATTATTGTTAATAAGAAATTGTTTTCTACTTTGCTCTAAGTAATTACTTTGTTAATTATTGGA
Organism: Euspilapteryx auroguttella; assembly: GCA_951802225.1. Taxonomy (NCBI): domain Eukaryota; kingdom Metazoa; phylum Arthropoda; class Insecta; order Lepidoptera; family Gracillariidae; genus Euspilapteryx; species Euspilapteryx auroguttella. The sequence goes on from OX637652.1 coordinate 6,226,188, forward strand.
GGAAATTTTACGTAAAATTAAAACAACTTTTCTAAATTTCACCATATATTTAATTATTGTTGTAGGTACCTCTAAACAACAAATTGATCTCTATAGGTATATTTTATACTTTTTTAAACGTTGTTAACAAGTTTAATAATAAATAAGAATAATTTTCTAAAAATTAACTTATTGTTTTTAATAATTAAAGACTGGGGGGAATTTAGGACACATGTTACACTCGTTTCCTATTTTCCCCCTTGGTTCAGGGGGGATTACGGGAATAACAAAATTTAAGCGAGGGGGATTTTCGGACATATTTTAAACAAGATTCCTGTTTTCCCCCTCAGGGGGGAATCGCTCAAGGGGGATTTCCGGAACAACCCCTACATTTGCACATTAGAAGAGACATTTATTAGTACAGTCATTCCCTCATTTAGTGAGTGCAACGGTCAGTCGCCATCAATTTGGGCAACATTAATGATTGGTCGCTGAACCCATTGAAGCCTGCGCTCAGCATTTGATTGATTTATTTCAGCAAACAGCTGTCTACTGGCGCAACTGCTCAACAAGATGATTGATATAGGATAATGCCAAAAACGTTGGTTCAAACAGTAAATGTGTAAAACGTGTTGAATGTTAGCGAAATAAAAAAAATTCAGCGTCGTCTGGAAACAAATTAGCGACAGTTAAATTGTTTAAGTGCTGTCCTCGAAAGGTTATTTGCATGTTTCAGTTCGGCAAGAGTCGAACTGCGCAAGCTCAGCGCTGAAACTTGACGAGCCACTGCGACAGACCATTATTTACTCAATCTGATCACGGTTTGTCTTGCGATCGGCACTTGTCTGTAGGAGAGAAATCCCAGATGCAATACAAAGAGAGTCGTAAACTCTCAGTCAAGCTACACTTTATATGTAGCTCATGAAACGACCACACTATACATGTGAGCGGTCAGTTAGCAAGTATAGTTTTAGTGTTACCTAATTAGTGTGTTGAAATTCGTAGATGGTTTCCGCTAAGGAGAGGACTAAAACAAGTGGTGCTTTGAGAGGGTAATTTTAGCATAAGACAACATGAGCGTTTACTTTTGGCTGCAGAGGCGCGGAGAGCTCTCAGGGCCGGCCGGGAGTGAGTGCGCTTCAAGTGTCGTTAGCATTCCACTCGGGATAAGAGTACACACGTTAAAACTTTCCAAAATTAAGGAGGCACATCAATTAGAGAGAGTTGAAACTGGTCTACTTTAAAAATAGAGACTTTGTAGTAAAACATCTTTGAAAATTTTGCAAAATTAAATAATTAATTACGTCTTTAAATAAAACCAACCAGCGAGCAACAAATTATCGAAACTTTTCTGTGAAAAACTTTTAATAAAAACTGATAAAAAAGTAGATTGCAAGACTGCCGACCTATAGGTTTCGTAGCTATAATAAATCTGGATTGCACCCGAGGGTGGCTTATTTTTAATTAGCCAAATGAAACTTTTCCTATTATATTCTGCCTTCGTTGGCATGGTCTCGACAGATAAAATTAGATACAAAGAGCTCTGAGTACCCAACGCCGCCGCTGCCCAGGTCGGTATTCGAGAAACGAAAATCCTCACCGCAAATCCAATTATCTGCAAAAAGATATCCAATAAAATGGATCTGCTGATTTAGATAAATATAATTGAATTAACAGAGCATTTCCTAGAAGATGTCATTTCTCTCAGCATAAACAACTTAATAGTAATGTAGAAAATAAACTAACTTTTAATAGCATAATAAAGTAGTATGTATCTGTGTAGTATATATGTAGTAATGTATCTTTCTCATGAGGGTACAATCTTGTCTTCACCCAGTCCTTGTCCTACAAGGAGTCCTTTGTTAACTTACGAGTGGCAATCGAATACTGGCAACCTCTAGTCTCAACAACTAACAAATAAATCCAACTGTTCCGCAAGTTTTCATTCTTCTGAAATTCATTTAATATTACGATTCCATCGCACTGCATTTAACTTTGTTTATTCTTTGTACAGAGGCGCTTCTTTATGGTCGCACGGGAGTGCTTAACTTCTCTTTGAAACTAGATATATTTCTGAATAACCTTGTTAAAGAGGGAAAAGAGAAAAATGCGAATCGTAATGAATTCCCCACGCAGCCAGCCTGTCGACTGCAGCACGGCACGGCTTACCTGTCTCACTATTCTTTACTGCAGACAATTATAGGTTTATGTCGTCGCAGACATTACTTCTAGACTGTAAAACCTGTCTGCGTCTCATCAGTATTCGACTGTGAAAAGACCCTGTGGTTTATGTAAATCCCGAGCATTTATTACTGTGGCAACTTTGTTCTCGTCGCCGATTCGTCCCGCGACCTCGCGCTTAAAATGAATAAGAAGGTTTGTTTATTAAATTTTTTAGGAAAATCTAGATTCCATCTTACAGAGAAATATACCCGTTAGAATCTGAAGCATCCGGATAAGGTATTTTTCGATATTCGGGCTTCAAAATATTTCTACGAGGCGTGATGGCTTCGTGAAAACTCAGTCGCGTGGTATATTTATCGCGTGAATTACTTAGTCTCACGTGTTGTAAATTCCACATAAAATTTGGGTGCTCATCTGTAGCGAGTTTCGCGAGATTGCTAAAGGTAAGTGTGAAATATATTTTGCAACCCCAAATTCTTCCTTGAGAATGTTTGGAGTATAGAGTTAAGCATAAGTACGCCCATTTAAAGGTACATATAATGTATGTATGACGCATAAAAGTCCACTCTTTGCATGAAAGTCGATAAAATTTTGTGCGTCACACTTCATTTTATATTGTGGCGGGTCATTTAACAATCAATTCATTGTTCCAGAATACATTTTATTTAATATTTCAAATAAATTTTAAGTTTAGAATCACATTGATGTTTTAAATGTTTTGATGCGCAGCGCAGGGTCCACGGAGCTTTTTGATGCGATTTTAATGAGCCCAAACAGCACCGAGAAAACTTACCCAGCGCATTGAATTTTTATGAAATGTTCAATATAATTTATATTCAATAACAATACTACTTTGAAATAGAAGTCTTCAATAGTCGTTTATTTGTAAATTAATATTTAGTACAAACAGCTTTTTATACTTGTTCAACAAAGAATATATTTTTTTACCTAAGCATTTTGCAAGTCGAGACGTTTGGTCTTACATGGAAAACTACTTATCCAAACTTGGTTTTATCGTCAGAATGGTATTGTTATGTCAGTTACTTTCCTTACTTTGAACTTGCTGTACGATCGCACTGTACAAGAAATATTTCTGTCCAACTATTACAATATTATCAAAGCTAGATAAGTACTAATTTATTTTATATTTAATAATTTTAAATTGCCTACATAGGGCCTTACAACAAATAAAAGTTAAGACCTGATTTAAATCCCCTGGTTTAAATCTTGAGACAAGTTTCAAATCAACAACTAATAGAATTATTCCAAAAAATAAAGTATGGTCACAAGGAATATAATAAATATAATATTACTTAAGTATGGTATTTCAGGTAGTATGAAAGCCTTTACAAATTATTTAACCTTTCTGTTTTTAATAAAAATACTGAAAATGGCACTCTATACGTAGAATAATACTAATATTTTAAAGTTTTTTTATTTTATAATTTGCAAAGTTTACTTTCAGTTACTCTCAGTCTCCAAAGTCTCTATGCAATCTCCATGCCAGAAATGCATGTCTATCGGAGCTGGTTTCAGTCAGCAAGCAAACAAACACCACTCTTGAACATTTGCTTTTATGGTTTACTTACACACAACTTTGAAACTTATTTGATTTGCAAGCAAACAATGGTAAACGTCTACACAAACACTTAGCGCAAAAACAACAAAGATTATGACCGACTTTATGTTAGATTATAAAATAATGGGGCTGGACGTACCGTTTATAGGTAGTTTATTAAGGTTATATTAAATTAACAGAATTTTGTTCGGCGCGACTTCGACAGTCCTTCCTTATACTGTCACTGTCACTAAACAACTACATGAAAAATTACAATCACCACGAAATCGATTTCGATTACCCGCTCTAGGCAACAAAGTAAAGGGCGTGCGTAAGTTGATTAATTCAATTACCCATTTATGACTATTATGCGATAACCTACACCATTCTTTTGTGGAACTCTTTTTATTACAACAACCGAATGATTGAGATCATCATCGCATGTGGCGACAAAGAAACGAGGACGACGAACTCCTATGAGAAGCTTTTCATTTACGCAACTTTACATTAGCCGACAAAGTGAAAAAAGGGAACATTTGTCACGACCGTAACTAACCTGCACAAGAACGAAACAATGGTTTCATAAGTAAGTACACAGAAATGTATTCATCATCACTTAATAGTGGTACTTAGCAGCATTGTAACGTTTAGTTGAGGTATGGTCATGAACGCCGTGAAATTACGCATCTTTACGCTCTATAGTGAATACAAAAAAAACATAGTAGATAAAGTATATTATACGCTTGGAAATTTTATATGGTGCAAAAATGTTTTATTATTTTTCAATAAAGATTATTTAAAGAAGTAGGTAAGCATCAAGCAAGAATCAAGACCACCGCGAAACCAAAACAAACATAGCGTTATCTTGAGATATGAAAGATATATTATCACAGTGGATTTTTTTTATCTGTTACATACGCGATTAAGTTTAAAAAATGTTATGAAGGCAGCTCGTGAGGCCGGCCACGTGCGCTTACGGCTGTATAAACTTAACAAACACTACACTTATTCATAAAAAATACAACACTTTTTAATGTGCCTACCTACCTACATACCTTCTTCTACATTGAGCGATGCAAACAATGGGCTATTTCAGAAAATTTAATATTGTGTTTACCATATTTTTGTTGCAAAGAAATATACTGTGTAAAAACATGAAAGCATTTTAACTTGAGTAATCCTTCTTTAAGAATAACAAAAAGCTCATTCATAAGATGTTTAGATAACATTTTCGTTGTCCCAGTTCACTTGACAAAGTTAAAGAATTACTGTATGTTTCAATGAATAAAAGTGTTATTTTTATTCCTTTCGTAGGTTCATTTTAGTTTCATTGTAGTTTCATTAGGTTTGTGAATGAATCACAGTCACAGTACGTTTTATAACTGTTTAACTACGTTTGGATACGATAACATATTTGTTAGGTACCTTGATTCAGAGTGCATTGCCAATAAAAATATATAGTTGATTTACTTTCCTATAGGCTTGGTAAGGTTTTATAGTAAGTGTAGCGGTCGCCAATAAATACCAAGCTTGTGCGACAGTTAGCAAGTATCGAATTTATTGTCAGTGCACCTCATAAAGTTGCTTGGATCGTATTTGTGGAATGTAAAGCAATAGCTTGCGGTGTAAAATAACAACTGCTATTACTTTATTAGTTTCATGCAGGATATACAAGCGGTTTTATTGCTTAGATAATATTTTTAAAAGGGCAACTCAATTTAAGTATTAGATGGAATTTTTAACAAAGAATAAAGAAAAATGGGTAAGTACTTAAAGCATTAGAAAAAATGTACCAGCATTTTGAACCAGCAACTTATCAAAAAAACAGCCAAAAACAATATTTTATCAAATATAACAAACATAGATTTTTTTAACAATTATAAATTCGTTTTGCTACTTTTTTTTACATGTATTATTTATAGTACGCCGATTACATTTTTCGTACTTGGCTAGATAACTATTGTTGACGCAAAGTGCGCATTGATAACCCTGCACTTAGGGTTAAAACACCGCGCGACCCCACTATCTTTGTTTTGCAAAGTTGCGAACATAAAACAAACAGAACGGGGAGCGGTCGAGAACAACTAATCAATGAAATGGCTTTGTTATCTGTTACATAAATGTGCAGGCAACATTAGTTAAATCTAAAATTATGTGGACAAACAAGATAGTGGAAGAAGAAGGAAGGATTCAAGACATTTTGAAATCTAATATTACATGAATATCCTCTCGATGCTTTTGCCAACTAAAAACATCTATAATCCTAATAGTATCTAAAACCTAGCGTCACCAATATTGACTAAGTTGACTTTTGTCTTTCCAAATGCTCAAGTAAAATAACAACACACAACTTAGAATTTGTTGAAGATCCTCTACAATCGGAAGAACGACTCAGTCTTTTGTTACTGGTTATTGTCTGAACACTTGGATTTGAGCAAATATAACACAAAGTAAACGTTTTGGCATAACATACGCAAAGATAACGCAGCCTGAATCGCGGTCGCAGGGGATAATGGCCGCGCCAAGGCGAACCTCGGCAAACACGACCGCCATTTACAAAGTAACACATCGCGCTTGCATAGTAAGTTTCTTGTAAAACGTTTCAGATCGGCTAACACATCTAAAACCAACAAAGCACAGGCACAATTCACAACAAAAATGAATGGGACTCGTCGCCCTCCTGCATCATCTCTAATCCGGTTTCGAGACATTCAAAGATATAATAGAAAATCAATTCAACAGATGGCAAAATTGAGGACGAAGCATTAGAAAAAAATAAGATAGATATAATTCGTAATCTAAAATAATAGATTGAAAATGAGATAGCGAATCTCAAGTAAATTCAGATAGCCACATGCACATGTGGTCTAATTAGTATTGAGGTACATCCGCGACCTTAATTCGCTTAGCAAATGATCTTGAATACAAGTGTAATAAAAAAAAATCAAAAAAGAAGTTCGTTAAAGAAGTTGCTCAAATTCCAAGAAAACCATTACCTACTTCTATTTTTGTCAATTTTAGTTATTTGGCTATTCAGGGTTTAGGCCAACATTGCAACTGCATTTTATTATGATCTGTAAACAATCATTGATTTATTATTCAGTTCTTATCATTCAATGTATTTTAAGTCTCATTGTTATTTTATGTTGATACGACGTATTTTCTAGATAACGCTTTATAGCAATTTCATTATTTACTGGAAACCATTTCAGGCAGTTAATAAGTTTCTTTAGCAGGTTTCGAATAAGGGAATAAATATTAAACATTCAGTTTGTAAAAAGAAAGTTTTGAAAACTTTGAACAGATTTAGCAAGTTTCTTGAAAATCGTTTTAAAACATAATTTACTGCAAGGCGACCGTTAAAGCGCAGTACAAAATCTTTATAGCTAATACCTACAAAATTATGGATTGGAGCCCGCCGCCGCCGTTAACTTTTAGAATTTCGATCAGCTTAAATGCAGAACACAGCATTCTATTATTACATTGATATGCTAATTTAGGCAACAAATTCTGTCGCAGGAGATTAAGCGACGTAATTTAAGGTGGGCGGCCATAATGTTGATTGTTGCTATTTATTTATAAAAGTAAGTCCATAAGTTTCGCGTGAGTATTTATTTTTAAGCAAGCAATTTATTATCAATATCATGTTAGTGTAAGTATCTAAATATTCCTTAGCATCAGCCTATTAACAAAGTCTGCGTAGCAACTCAAAGAAATCAACTTCAACGTTCAAGATTTTTTTTTTATCCCGCAGGTCACTGGAAAGGTTTCGTAAAACAAAGTCTGGATAAAGTGAAGTGGTAAAAAAGTGGATACTTCAGACGATAACAAGATTAAGCGAGTTTAAAATTTCATCTAAGCCTTGTTGGCAAAGTCGTAGAGAAGAGTACTCGCAGTATTTAAGCAAGCAGTCCGCTTTTTCCCGGCAGCTCGACTTCTCGGCGATGTTAAAGGATTTGGCGCTCTCACGGAAAGAAAAAAAAAACATGGGAAGCTTGCTTGGATTCGCCAGTCCTTTTAAGATCTAGTAAAAGATTCCATAGATGTTGGTAAGGATAATTCACACTCGTATCAAATTTATTTGTTTCACCAGTGCTCTAACAAAGCATGCAGTCGTAAAGATCGCCTTCGCTGACTTTGTTTTCTATTGTATTCCCTGTATTGATTTTCTTCGTAAGTATAATAAAACTTTGAGTGATTAATTGATATGCTAGTGGTCGATAAGGGCATTAGTATATCAGCCTCGATAATGAAGGGTCTACGACCTATAAGTTATTCAAAGGATCGGCGAAGTGAGCGTGAGGCAGGCGCGCGGCCCGATATGGCAGGTGTGTTATGTAAGCAATCGGCGTCCGTCGCCGCACCAAATGCCACAGGCAGACCTGGCTGCCCTCCGAGCTGTTTGCCAAGCCAAGGCTTCGCAACAATCGAAAGTGTCGGACAGTGCACCCGCCTCGGCCGGTGTAAATCCATTAAGCTAATAGCGCTATATTTTCGCGTCAAAAGATCAAAGTGGACGGACAAAGGGGGTAAAATTACGATAAATTCATAACAGGTGCCGTCCAAACTTTTCGAACGGGCTTGTAGACGCCAGACAAATTTATAATGATATAGCCCATTACCTCTCCCGGACTAACATAATGATAACACTGGAATATAGTCGTTACCGCCCTGCGCTGGGGGACTTTAAAGTGCACAATTTAAAACATAAATTAGATCGTGCAGTGTCTAAATACGGGAGGGGGAAGTAGTCGGTGGAGGATGCATAGTATAGGTATAGGGAGTACGGAGGTGCAGCGACGGCGGGCGGCGCTAGACACTCAGCGCTCTAATCGATCAGCCAGTGTCCGGCACGACGTCACACCAATTTTAACCTAGCAATTAACATTTAAATAATTAATTGGAACCCACGTAAATGAAAATTATTAATTAGTCAAAGACTGGTTCATAATTTTAATTTTTAATTTTGCGTAAGGAATAAGTTAAAATTAAACCTTTCCTTTCCCGTCCAATTATAAAGATGCTTTTTAGTTTCTATAAAAAAAGTAAATAAAACAGAAGAGCCATCATTTTTTAAAGAGTTTAATTTGGAAATGTTTAATGAGGTTGCAAAGAAAAAATCGGAAACCTTACGCAAAGGAACATGTAACATTTTAGTACTTACTGCATTGAAATTCATAGCACTCGATCTAGGTATATCTTATTAAATATTGATAATTCCAATATTGAAGTTGTGTAAGGACAACATCATCAGTATTCCGATAAGGTTTCACGTCTAGGTGAGTCGCTTGCTTTTTTTGCTACGAATAATTTAAATCAAGCCCACTCTTTGAGAATATAGAAATTCTCGCATTCAGGTCCAATATTTTCAGTTGAACGATGCTTTTCAGTTCTTGATGTGAGTCTCAAGTCTTTCTCTACAAAGCTCTCAGAGAAATTGGCTGTGACTTACAGATTTGTGGAATTTGTGACGGCCCAATGAACCTACAATAGAACAATGGAGTCTGAAGCATTGCCCCGCACTGCGAAGAGAACTCCATTTTATTTCCAAAACATTAGATTTCTTTAACTATACTAATAATAAACTTATCGTTGCCGTTTTCATCGTTGTACTAGTATAGTAGACGCTCCCGTTTTCATACATTATAATATTTGCTCCTTTCGTAATCAATGAAATATATTTTTGTAAGCATACCTTTGATAAACTGGGATTGTGATTATGGTCTTACTTTGCGGCCATAGTTCACAAATATCAGGTAAATTTAAAATAAAATCGTAAAGAAGACAGTTTTTCAGTCCTAAATTGTATTTTAACGTCGTTATAGTCAAGAAACAAGCAAACGCTGTAAAAATGTTAGCGTTGACGGTTTTAACTTTATTCAGGCAGAAAAACTTCCTAAAGAAGATAGCTATCTCCGCTATTCTGACTCTGCAATAACAATAAAACTACGTTATTATACCTCTGAAAACAGATTTATGTGTATCTATGTGAAAAGTCATCATTATAAGGTAGGATTTCTTGTGAGCGCTGGACCTTCTTATATCGTTGCGTAAGTTAGTAGGTAGTAGAAAGTGTACAAGGGTCCGTAACGCGTTTTCGCTGATATAGCAATTTGCTGCATTCAATATGATAGGTTTACTCACTGCATACGCATTATTTTCTATCACATAAAAGGGTACAGAAGAAAGTATCGTCAGAGCTGCCAAACAAGTATGAAACCACTTGATGTACCTAGCTGCTAGACAGCAGACACTTGTCACCAAGAAAATCCAGTAAGTGGTGAAACTTGTACCGGTAGCGGAAACAACACTAACTTTTTACCGACAACTGCGATAAGAATTATATTATATTACCAACCTTAGGGGAGGCGATGTCTCTACTGATAAGATATTTTTCTGTGTGAAATGACAACAATTAAAATAACGTTTTATGCAATAATATTATGCAAGTCCAGGAATACCATGATGCAAGATTTATAGATTAATAACGAAGACATTATTTTGAAATAGTGAAAATATAACCCTAGCAATCCCATTCAAGACGTACTCTGCTGTATCAGATCTCTCCGAACAAAGCCTCGGCCAGCCCGACAATGTGTTTAAGTTTCTAGATTAGAACAATCCCGACACCTAAACACGGATTTTAGATAACATTCAAACTCCGACCGTTCTGAATATAAATGAGATTTTAGAACGCCACACAGCTCCTAGAGCTCCTGTGCATAATTACTAGACGCTACAGTCGTTTGAGTTTAACTAACATCAATGAATAACTTGCAGATGCTGCATTAAATCGTTTAGGAGACAAACTTTGTTAAAATAAAGGAAAATATTGCGGTAATTCGTTGCGGGAGTTTGATTTTAATTTTCCAATGGAGGAAATTTATTATAATGGCTAGGTGGGAAGAGGAAATGTTGAATTGCGTGCGGCCAGGCACGCACCCCGCCTCCCAGCTGTTCCTGTCTACGATTTCAATGTCAAGACCGATCAATACCGCCCGGGGAAGCGATGTAAAATTTTCGGGTGTTTTCGCCTTGTTCCGGGCTCGGAGGCGCGGGCATACTAACCTACCGTAATACGCCGGGGTGCGTGCTCTCCGCGATCAATAATACAGCCAAGCCAACAACTAAGAACGAGGCTCGAGTATAAATAGACGTGAACTTCGCCTCGCTCTCCGGCCGTTAACAGCGGCGAAGACGACGCCCATTCGGTTTCCGCAGTCGTTTGTAGATTTCATGATACCAACATATTTTTATTGTCTTGTTAGTTTATAAAGGAACCGCGTAGTTTTCCTAAAAATTAAAATAATCACACATAGTTTAACAAGATTTGAAGCGTTAAGTCACAATGAAACATGAAAATTGCCAGCTGATGCAAATATTTTTGCCAGTTTCCATGTAACTCAGCGTTCAGAGCGAGTGCATTGTCAAACGGTGTGAAGAAACCGCCCGCAAATGTTCAACATTGGGCAAACAAATGCAACGAATATCTCCATTCCCTCTTAAGTCCCGTAAGAAGTCAATATTCAAGCTCTTTTATACCTCATCAGCATGCATACTGAACGTAAACTTTGCAAAATATTCAAGATTCAATTTGAAAACTTGAATTTAAATTTTCTTCTTTGGAATTAAAACCATAACGCACACAAATAGTGGAATCAAGAGCGGTAATAACAGAAAATCGATGAAGCAAGAATGAAATCAAGCTGGAGCACAATTACAGTGAGTAAAGAGGGGAAAAGCGGTAATATTAAAGGACGAAAACGAGCACTTCATTACTGGAATACGGGCAATAACAATACGGCTAATGGTCGCACTACGACCGCCCCCCGGCGAGACTGCGCTGAAATATCTTCTCGAACTCATGCATGAGCTCTTACTTTTTACTTTATTTGCCTTTAATTTAAATCCTTCTGTATAAATTTTATGACCGAGCACTTAGTGCCATTTAGTTATTTTGATGTTTAATTTTATGATAATGACTCACGCATCACGCACGAACGTTGTATAGACACACAAGTACAAAATTAATTGATTGATAAAATTGTTAAACCGTGAGCAAATCTATAAATAACTAAATTGTGAGTGCGGGTAGGTCAAGCACGAATAAATATGTAGTAAAACGATGGAAAATGCATTAGTTTTTTTAAAGACTGAGTCACTACTCTAACTAGAGTCAGAGACTCTTTTAGGTAAAAAAACAAATGACAAAAAAAAAACTTTTTTTTTTTCAGTTTCCAAAACTATATATGTATAGGTATTGATTTATAATAATATACGGCATTAATAACTAATAACACTACACTACTATCTCAGTGAAATGTAACTGGTGATTTAAAGTAATTACGGAGAACTGTCTGGCCACAAGCAACGATTGGCATGCGCGGGCGCAGACCGCTGATGCGATAATCACTAGGTGCCGATATTTTCCAATTAGAAGGCGCCTTTCAATCTAGGGCTGTTATTCTCGCTTTTAAACACAACCATTTACCTTTTTCACATTATGTCTTTAAACATTGAAACACCGAGCTCTTTAATGAAGAAAATTACACGTACATGCGACCAGGGATACATAGTTTACAACGGCCAGCAATTAGGACCGCTTTATGCTAAATAACTTTACTTTATATCTGGAGTGCACTACAAACTAAAAAAGTTGTTTTTATAATAACGATGCAGAACGTACTTTTACGTATTCTTTGGCAGACTCTAACCAGGGTGTAATAAAAGTATAAAAGTAAGAAGCAAAGCAATCGATTAAACTGTGAATCGGAACGATGGAATTAATTGTTCGTAGCGAAAACATAGTGATAATGTTTTCATATTGGCTTCAGTTAGATTTCTATGCAATAGATTTTGCTATCGTATACTGTGAGCGCGACGTGCGGCAAGTAGGTCGCGCGAGTGCGTCGACCCGACGCTCTGCGTCAGGGTTAACCACACAATGTAGCGCCCCCGGTCTATGCGCGCCTGGTTACGTAACTTGTTTACTATGCAATTTATCTATCCTAAACTGTTTTTAAATGTAAATTGTCTACAAATTAAACATGCCATTATGTGGCAATAGACTGGGCACTGCTGGATCTTATCCACCTTTTCAGTAGTTGTAGTTTGAGAAGATTCTGTAGTTACATCCATTAATTTTACCTTAAATTTCGCAATTGACATTCCCACTTAATTACTTTGTCTTGGTGTTAGCTACATTGCACTACTGCACGTAAGACATACCTAATTTAGTTTTAATGTTAGTATACTAATTTCTTAAGTTTTATAATATTTAATAAGTACCTAGTTAATTTTTAAAAGAGGTAAACGACCGGCCCACTTCGATTGCTGTTGCACTGGTTGGATGCATGAAAGCCACTCAAAATGCAATTATCTGCAGCGATAAGACTTGTCACGCTGTACGCCCTACCTGCACAACAAGAATTTACTGTGATTTCTTGTTAAACCGTGAAATAAACAAAGTAGGGCGAATGTACACTAAAATTAAAGATGAATACTAGACGAATATTGTATACTTATATGATAGAAATATAGATAGACGAAAGAAAGAAGGCTTGACCACATTACTTAAAGGTAGCTTAAACTCAGGATACCTACCTACAGGCTAAAATGCAGTTTGCAATCGATCAAAACAAAAAACTTGTAATTTACGAAGATGATTTTAAATTGAATGCTATAACATCATGTAACAAAGTGACACATAACTTACATTTAATGTTAGGCAAGGTGTAGGTGTAAGCATGTTTTAGCTCAAGGGTCCAACAACTATGGCATGCACAATTGCACAGGCACTGGCACCTTCAAGACAAAAATTTAATAAAGAATCGCCTCCCTAACTACAATGTATTTTTCTTTAAGAAAAAATGCTACGTCCTCAATATAAACATTGGGAATTAATTATAAGAGTTTATACGTTTTGAAACATACCACATGAGTCCTAGAGCAGGAGGACCTCGGATTATTAATTGAATATGAACTATTAACCTAAACAAGTTTGAAGACCTCTGTTCTAGCTCTAAAACAACGCTATGCATTTGCGCACGCCGGCCGGCGCGCCACATCGCGTAGGCGACAAAAGATACGCGTGGGCTGAATAGACGCTTACATGCACTTAGATATAACGTCTGTGTTAGCATTAGTCTCATTCCTGTCGTCCTGTTGCTCAATTTATTCATAGCTGGCTGTGGGCTTCAACCCTATTTAAGTTCATGAACAAATGCCGGTCATTCTTATGACAAACGCGAGCAGCTAAAGGAGAGATATTGATCAACGTAAATATTTCGAATAAGTTATTATCTATCAAGCATCAATGAAGTATGACTTGCGAAACTTTTGAATTTTTAAAGAAACGCAATTTATAGTTAACAACTATATTACTTAAAAAAATTACAATTTGAACAAGGAAGTAAAGAGACCAGAAGATGTTTTAAGTTAAAATTTACTATCGTAATCCGAGAAAATGAATACTTGGGTAACGCATCACTTCCCTGCTATGTACGAAGCATTTTCCGCGAGTGTTTGCCAACTTCACTAAATAGAAATTTATGGAGTTTTCAAGTCATAAAACAGTGAGTTACAACATCAGGCATGAAGTTAAGGAGCTGCTGTGAAACATACGAAACTAGCATATTTGGCGATACGCAATGCGCGTGTTTATCAAGATTGCATTCGACGTCGCGGGCGCTAAGCCAACCGGTCCCTCGCTGTCATACGCTTATACGGCAAGACTTGCTGAATGCCTGCCTCCGATAAGTACACAAAAAAAAATTGATCGAGAAATCGGCGATACACGAAACTGAATCGTTACTGACTTCGGCTACCCATTTCGCACGACGTTTTGCAATTTTGTGTGTACATAAAACGTCTGTTTCGTCACCTTTCTTGCACTGGTGACGAAAACAGGCAATGCTTTATTTACACGTTAAATGTTCATATAGGTAGGTACATGTTTTTTCAAACAACGCAAAATATCCCAGCTAACAAAACAAAAGAATAAATGTTCTAAAAAAAATTAATAGGTCTTGAAAGATTGATGTTGTCCGAGAGTCCGATTATTATTCAAGATCACGCTTGAAAAAACGGCAAGTTCGTGGCATAACCAATTCATGAAAAACTCATTGTAAAAAAATACATTACTAATCCACATAGGAAACCTTGAGTGAGTGATCGGATTACTTCGGCGAGGCACGAATGGCGGCCGCCACCGCCGTTTCAAGCTATCGCATTACACGGAGCCACAACGGAGTAAACGTGGTGGTTCGCCTTATCCATTGCTTCTTTTACGATACTATAACAGCGCATTTCTAAGGTTAAAAGGATTTTGAGCTCATAATAAATTTGTGAGTAAAGTTTCTCAAATACGGCTGCACGAAGTGCGTATACCTACTCAATCATATCATAGGTAATAAATAGAGAGTCCCTCTAGACTTAACGCTAAGAAGTTATTATAAAACGTTAGTAACTTAAATAAGTTACTTAAAAGTTGTTAAATGCACCTTTTGATGTTCGCACACTCTAGCTAGCGGGTTCCCAAGAATTATTATGGACGCATGATAAGATGATATTAAATACACTGAAATCGGGCTGCAGGACCGGTCTTGGCGCGCCAATCAATATGCTGCCAGACCGCTTGGCCTGGCCACCATAAATAGAAGAAATGTTCCCGGCTTTAATGATGCTGCCTCGTGAAACGTGCTGCGCCTGTCGCCGTTGTCAATCAGAGGGAGGATTTGTTATCGTTCCACTAGGTTCATTACATAAATATCTACTACAAACAAACCAAGCGCATTATTGATGATTGATCTCATACTATGGACCTACTCAATCGCTCACGATTTATATCTGAGGCAATTTCAAAGAAAGTGGTTCTTTATTTATCATATACTGATTATTTATCAGTAAAATTCTTCTAGAAAATTATAACACCCCTCTCTGAATTTTTCATTCGGGGGTTAAAAAATGTAAAGATCTGAAATACATTCTAAAGCATTTCGAGTTCATGTAAACAGGTGTAGTAAAACACATCTGAGTAATCTACGGGGAGCATAAAATTATAAAGTTTCCCCTCCGGGTGGTGTACTGAGGTTTGTCACGCGATCTCGCGCAAAACATCGCTTTAAATAAAAGACAATTTGGAGCCATACGATTTATGGGACGAGATAAGGAAGGTAAATGTATCTATCAGAAATTGTTTACAGCACCTAAGTGTTTCTCGTTTGCATATTCAGGGTCTTAAACTATGAAACTATGAATATAAATTTCTTTGGAATATCCATATTTCTTTCTACGGACACTGAATTAAGTACACCTATCTATTCACGGTTAATTCCTTCTAATGATGCGCTTAATTATCTAAGAGCTAACAATACAATTACGACTGAAACAGTTCATTGCTCTGCCCCTGGCGAAACAATGCATGACTGCTGACTATTAATTCGTCTAATTATGTTTTCGGAAAGGCATGTATTGTACAACTAATATTCCTACAAAGTGATTACATTTTAACACGAAGTAAGTGTTCAGATGGCAGCAAGCAATTATATCAATGCTCTCAGGCTACTTCAACCTCTAGTAAACAAACAAAACGTTGAAAACGAAGTGGTCAATTGATTAAACTGAGCGACCAGACGTCCAACAGAAAGTTACGACCCAAAAGGCCGTTATTCAATCAGCGCGACAGTTTAAATTACAGGGCTTAATAACTCTAGCTTACTGCTGTGTAAGGCGCTGGACAGTATCAGTATCGAGCAATAACTATGTATATATGGTTACTAAAATAGCGGCGGCGCCCAGCACTTGGCGGCAGGCGAATGACCGTCGTTGACACACAAGTGGCTCAAGGTCCGAGCAGATTAGATAGGCATTGCTGTGCTCTGCACAAATATACAAAGCAAATTGCAAAATGACTTGCTGACAATGAAAAGAAGTGTAGAGTGTTGCAGTTATTACAGTCTGATTCACTGAATATAAAATAATTGGGGATTTCTCCTTGCGAAAAGGTCGCGTTTGGGACTGGCTAACTCAAAGGGGTCCTAAATGTGGTCCTATGATTAAATTACAAAGATATATGGTACGTATTATAATTCGTATATCTGCAAGTGTCTACCCACCGCCCCGGCGCCTCCCGTGACAGCTTTTTATCGCGAAAAGTGTCAGACAGCGTTTTTTATGGCGCCGCAAACAAAGCAAACTTTCACCTCTGAAACCTTTCTGTTGTTAAAAAAATACATTATCATTTTGCCCTGTTAATTTTAATGTTGGACTATGGTTGTTGAAACACAAATACCTTTATTATTTATAAAGAAATTCTTACCTTGATTTGGTAGGAATTGACTTTGTGTTTGGGCAGGTGGTTAAAAGTCGAGAAGTCCAGTCTTCTCGAGAAGATGCCATTGGCACCTGCTCCAGCTCTGAAACAAAATAACAAGATTTATAACCCATATCATATTGTATTCAATTATGGTTTGAGAAGTTTGTCTATTGAAGCATAGGTGAGCTTTTAGTCGAGCCTTGATAAATGAAGCTATAGCGAACTTAAGAATCAAGTCGCATCATCAACCACTATCATATTATAAGCATGCTTCAGCCTGGCACAAATATCAACTTATTTCAAAATTTATTTAAGTTATGCAAACTTATCGATGGTGAAAAGTGCGTTTGCCCAAATATTACCAGTTGGGAAAAACCTTAACATTTTCGATCTCTGATTAGAGCTAAGGATTTTCGAAACAAGTCCACATGTCTTTACAGCTGCGAAACGTGGAATCGTTTCCCTGCAAACTTCAAGTATGCGTCAATAAGTGCCTACGCTCTATTCTCAGGATCTTCTGGCAAAATGCAATTTCTATTGTAGAGCTTTGGAGGATAACGATTCAAAAACCCATTTCACTCGAAATCCTCCAAAGAAAATGGGGATGGTTAGACAACTGCCTTAGACAACATAAAGAAAACAAGTAGAGTAGCTTTAAAACGTAACCTTTCTGGCGGCCGCAGATCGCCCTACTGAAATCTGGAAGCCTCGAGGAGTCCCTATGTTCGGAGAGAACCTGTTGAGGACCTTATACTCTCCGAGGAAGTAAAGGAACAACCATTATCATCATCATCAAACTTGTCAATGTATGATAACAATAAAAAGTATGTTAAATACTGCTTAAGAACGAAAAATATGTTAATAATCCACAACTAAAAGACCTTGAGATTCTTTGTGCAAAAAAACACCTGAAATGCATTATATCATTGTTAAGTCATCGCGTCCAAATCGGACAAAGAAACGACTTGGCTCGGAGCGTATCAAAAGTTGTTTTTCATTGCCAAGGCCAAGGCCAAACAAATTAGATACCGGCTCTCGTATCTCGCTTGGGTACGAGTAAACATCCAGTGTTTGCATTGCCAACCCACTGCGTCGGCGGCGGGCAGATAAAAATGTATTTATATAACAATAATAGGTGATAATAATTATTGCTATATGTTTTAAAGAGCTGTACATGCAAACATATGAACAATCAAATGAAACTATAAGGAATCTTCAGAGGTGTTAAATTCTCAAAAAAACAAAAAGGGAAATGTCGAACTTAATTTCATTCAATGTTCAGGGTTTTACACAATGCTAAGTGACTACTTTACCTATTATAGAAAAGATAAGCAGAAACGTTTTTTTTTGTCTATGTCGTGTCCTATTCTCGCCTGGAACATGTTCGCATCGATTTATACTAAGTAAATAGACTAGCTAACTACCACCGGCGATGTTCACGTGATCTGAGGAACAGCCTTCGTAAACAAAAAAAAATGTTACACCGTAATAATGTACAGGTAAGCTTTAAATGTTTAGTTAAGTATAAAAACATTCGTTTTTCATTCCATTATTACAAAAAAAAAACAGTTTTATTTATAACATAACTGAGACATAGAGCTTTGATTTCTCACATACACTGCAGTCGCATTCTTCTACCAAATCTCGATTAAATATTTTTATTCTGTTGTCTGTAGTGTAAGAAAACAAAGTTATTTTTAGCTTGGAGGTAGACGAAGCATACTTAAAATATCAACAAGTCGGACGGCACGTATAATATCGATACCTTGTAGGTTGTACGCATTTGGATTTTTTATGAGAAAACTAACAAATACAAAAAAAAAACTTCTTTGTCGGACCGGACACCATAAATTCTGAACGTGCCATCAATAAATACTTGATCGTGATTACGAATAATAGCAATAAAATAAGTAATTCTTATTTACATACGTTTAGAGTTGATAATTCATTAAACTTTTGCCCTCTTTTTACAAGTTCTATTTATGTTAGAGTGGTTCCATCCATACTCTATCTTGACCTTGGTCAAGTCAAAACCATAGTTTCTGATTGGCAACAAAAACCATAAAATTAAATTTACGAGTTTTCTGTATAGCCATCATCGTCGATAGTAGGCCTACCCCAACATTATACTAGTAAATAATTACAAGGTTCACCATTGGAAACAAATTAAAAAAAAAAATATGTAAATTTAAGCAATTTCGTGGCAAATAACGATTACCAACGCGTACCCAGCTGATTATTACAACGTAGAATTTTAGGATCAAGTAATTTAAATTGAAAATCAAAAATTATTTATTACTTGAAAAAATGATGCTAATGATGCCTAGACTAACAATAAAAACGGTAGCACAATAATAACATGAAGCAGTAGCAGTTAAGATTGGATAGTTGACATCTTCTGTGAGTTGAAAGTAGACACCTCTCCACAACCGGTCCTAGACTTTCCCATTCTAGGTTCAGCCCACGCACAGACCAAGCTCAGGTAGTTATCTCGAACCTGAACCTACGCTATTTTACTTTGTATGCCATAAATATCTAGAAATTTGTAAAGATATTGAATTAAATTTATGTGGTTTGTTAACAAATTTATAGTATTCCTGTACCTGTACTGTAAAATAGTAAACATACTTAAGTAATTTCTTAGTTCAATGTGGCGATAGCTATAAGCTAGGCGATAGCTTTAGGATATAAAGATAAAAACGACAAAAGGTTTGCAAACATGAGCCAAGGTTATTCGTCAACCACCACTCGCGCCTTTATACCACCTTAAACTATTACATAGAAAACGTAGGATACCTTAGTTCCCGTTTTACCCTAAAATCAAATTTGGTCCCTGACAGCGCGGACTGTATAGAGTTCTATCAGTCTTTCCGTTCGTCCTTCATCTAGGTACATAACGGAAGGGTTAAATATATTGTTATTTATTATAGTGAACTCCCACGTTGCAGTGTATAAATATAAGTGTGTTTTATGTTGAATTATGTCCTTACATATAGTAAGTAAATTATACTTAACTAACATACAGAGATATGTCTTATTCAGTGAGAAGATAGGTAGGTAAGCACTACAACCGTTTGTCTTATTGAATAACGTCTCTTAATATATACTATTTTTTTCAATTTATAAAAACTCATTTTTGCTCTGTTCACACTAAAGCTTACGATATTTCAGCGTCATTGGTTTTTTTCGTAACATCGTACTTCACATAACCTTATTTATCTGCCATGATAATATAAAAAATGTTTCCTATCATTAATCATCAAGTTCAGATCAGAACGAACAAACTGCTGATTATAAGACCAATCTTTTAATAGGCCCCGTTTAAATCTTCGGGTAAAGAAACCAAGCTAATTAAGTTATTTCTCACAGAACCGGTTGTAAATTCGATAAGGTACAGTAAGATTCAAGCCCTTAAAATAATTTCCATACTTGTGATTAATAGGCATCCCACAACAAGTAGTTGGTTAATTGTACTTATTAAAATATTTGTATGTTTTTTTTTTTTATAAACCACTCTCGAGTAAATGGGTCTTTATAAAGTTTTTATTGCGTAAAAACAACTTCCGCCGAAATGATAATCCAAATGAGATAACAGTTTTAATTAACAAAAACCCCGTTTATGCTAATAACGTCAGAATACTCGGCATGATGTGAGTAGATTCATGACCATGGCCAATGTTTCTAGTTTCTAATGTAGTTGTTGTGATGGATGGGAGGTTTTATGGTTTCGGTGCGTATGTGATGTAACGAAAACCCCAATACATCCACGTGGAGTCAAATTACGTTGTAAACAAAGCCGGCCTTGGCCTAGACCAGACAATAGCATGTACAAAATCGATTACACAACTTATAAAAGAGCGATCGCCAAGTTTTTTTATGCCAAATTTTCTGCCTCATTTGCTTGCGCTCCAGCCGGTCTTTTAAAAACTTTACCTTTCACAAAATTAGACAAAGAAGAAAATGTGGAGGAGGCACAAACAATACTCTTGCCTAACGTTAATTATGCGGTTATAACTCTGGCCGTAGTAAATTTTGGACCATTAACATGTACCTCGAACCTCTGTACCTTAATATTATTGCGTATAAAAATATAAAATTATACACGGCGCGCTTTCTAAACTCTATTAAAGTAATAAAACTGTTGTGCAAGTCAACGCTCGGTCCTATCCTAAAGCATTAATTGGAAAATTGTTTGGTTGAAAGATGGACTGACGGGCCCCAAATAAATGGGCAATAAAAATAATTAGGCAATTACTCCGAAACTGTGCGCGGGCGTGGTACCAGAGTATCGGATACCAAACGTGTATTCTAGCTCATTGTATGTAAAGCAAGATAAGCGAAGCCAGGCAACCATTTCGACACACCCTGATTCATGTCGTATCAAACAAACAAGCGGTCGGCTCCTCTCTGCAGTTCCTGCACCACATTCTGGGCGTACAATATGCCCAATGGTGCATTTCAGTACAAAAAAAGAGCATTTAAATAGTCTTGAAAATATTTATCAGATCGTTATATCACAGAATACCTTATAGTACCAGAACATATTAATAACCAGAATTTAAACGTTATTCAGGATAAAAAAAAAAAACTTCGCGCCTAGTAGTTAAATCGAAATCTATATTCCTTCGAAAACCATGGTTATGGATACATTCTAGCAGTTTATACAATGTTTTCTACACTGTCAAGAAAATAAACGACAAAGAAACATAATTAAGTTGTAATTATTCTGCACAATAGCCATACCGGTTCTATTTATAGTGTCAGCTGTTATGTAACAGAAACAAATTAAATTGCATTTAATTTATCACGCAAAACAATGATTGCTAAGTATTAAAATTTCAACTTAGGAGTACACGGTTCCAATATTTATCTTCATTTTAATAATAATAATATAAACGTCAACTGCAGAAATAATAAACTCCTTTTTGTAAGTCCAAAACTCATAGAACTAAGAATTGTTGCGACATTAGCCTCCCTAATATGGTCGAGCCATGCAGAACCCCTTCCATTCATAAGGTTTTTGGAAAAAGTCAGTATAAAATAAGCTTTAAAAGTTGATAAACCTGTTTATTGTTCTGCTATAGAAAAAACCACGTGTATGGTCTCTAAACTCTCTGAAAATCTCAAAAAATCTGCTCCATTTATTCATTATCATTATCATGTGACTTGAAGAAAAAGAAGCCAGTAAATATACCTCGTCGTAGTTGTAGTCTTATAAACAATTGGAAATCAATTAATTATGAAAACTTTAAATTTTACTTACAAAACAACTGAAATAATTAAAATTATAACTAACCATAACCGTGGGAAGTAAAAATGCAGTTTAAAAATAGACACCAATCAAAAGAAGATAGCTACAACTATTTCTCTATTTAAAAGCTTTATAATGATATATTTTGTTAAGATAGTACCATTTCTCTATACAAAAAAGCATAAAGCTGGACTGGACCAGAGCTACCCCTTTAGTACATCTGCTTATATGTATACAAAATATCATCTTGGTTCGTTATATAGTCTCGCTAATACTCGAGAACGGCTGGGACGATTTAGTTGATTTTGGTTGAGAAAATAAAGAAAAACTGAGAGAAAATTAGTAAAAACAGCAATTTAATTTTCATACAAACTTTCATTACTGTTCCATGCATAAAAAATTTGACGTTGTTGTTATTTAATTCGGGCAGGTACTTAATGTTTAAGTTATCAGTAGGTAGGAAGTGAAATAATAATCGTGTAAACTTATAATCAAAGGTGATACGAAGTTTGCCGGGTAAGCTAGTTGAATATAAAAACCCATGCTAATAATCGAAATGTAGTATTCGGTGATAAGGAATCCCTCATATTATGATAAATTTATTACAAATCAAATTTTGATCTATTTTAGGAGCTATTTGTCAACTTAAAAATTGCCGCAAGTTTTATCAAACTCGGTTTTTTGTACTTTAGAGTTTTCAAAATTTTCCTCACCTAGACTCCACATCAAATTAATTTTATTAGTTTATTTAATTTTAACATTCACACACACACACACACTATTTTCACTTACCTATACAATAAACCACCCGCGCCGCGTATAAATAGCGCAGTCTCGACTGGTGTAAACAGAAACATTTATTATTTATAATGCGGTGAGTAATTAATGACAAAACAGAGCAAGTCGCAAAAATATTTACAAGAACCAGACCCACCAAGGCCACAACAACATATCGGATAAGGGCACGCGAAGTACATACCAAACAAAGGAAATGCGTACATGACATGAGTGCTATTAATAAAGTACATCTACGCAGCAGTGATTCATAACTGCACTCTGATATTAAACTGGATGCAAATACGTGCAGTTAATTATAACATTGTCTCCAGAAACACTAATTGATGGAAAATGATGTACTTGTTTACATCATACAAGAAGTAACTAACTGAGTTGAATACCTTTTGTTTGAAAAATAACAAAACCCTCCTTTACATTTTATTTAATGTGATGGTTATAGTTTAATCAAAACTAGATATTTCTACAACTACAACAAATTGAAAACTAAGTCTGTTAAAATCATTTAAATTTATTTTTTTTAATTTATGTACACTTACTAACTACTTGAGTATCCCTGGTTGGACAACAGAGACTACCGATTCAATACAAATAACGTCTTACAGGGTTACGGTGCTGTGAAGAATTGCGTCGTTAATTAGGTGAGGTCAGTTTCTTCACATCACAAAAACACGACATACTACAACAGGAGTTATTAATAGTTTTCACATACTGTCGTGTTTTGACTGTCCAGACAGACTTGGGCAGAATCCAAGTTTACTTTTTCAAATAGGCTTGAGTTGAGTTGAGATACATTAGCTAATCTCTTTTGATGTTGGTTATTTTCTGAGACACGTCTATTTTAATTCCTTTCTTATGTTTTTTTTTTTATAATAATGAATCGTCGACACGTTAGCCTAGGTCCGGAGTTAGCCAGTTGAGCAAAATACAATGCGATACCAACCAAGTATCGAACACCATTTGTGTAATCCGGGAACATTTAATTACATTTCGCCGATTAAAGTGTGGAATTCTATATTATATGTAGATAGAATAATTATGGAGGTGGAGGCGCGTAGAAAATATCGCATAGACACTCTGTGTAAGGACCCCACACCGTGGCGCCTAGGTAAAACACACAATACACAGCGTAGGCGCTTTTGCTCGCGTGCTTATTTACTCGCTCTCAATTAAAAAAACATAGTACGGTGGCGGTAGGAGGTAGGAGGGTGTAACAGATTTGTCTATATGGTCTCGTGCGGACTAGACTGTATTACTAAAGAGCTATTTTGCAATACAGAAAAAGCGGCAGTGTTACGCCATCCTAGACCGCCGCTGTACAAGCACCAGACATAAGTTAAATATAAATTATAACAGAAGTTTAGTCTGATATAATAGTTTCAATATGATGTTATGAATAAATAAATACACCTTAAAAACGTTGTAAGTTTTGTGAAAATAAATATCGAACGCGATAAATAGTTTAATGCAATGCAAGTGACAGACAGTGATCCAGTATTTCATTATTATTCCAATGGTGTATTAATTAGCTTTAACATAATATCTGGTTTAAATATAGTATTTGTCACTGGTCAGTCAATTTCAATTAAATACGGTAACAGTCCCGGTTAGTATCAATTTAACTTTTGGTTAGTTTTAATCAACTTATAAAATAAAATATTCGCAAAACATTCGCATATTTTTGCGCACGTAAATATACAAAAGATAAAAAAAAGGTTAGGAACTTACGAATGGCAACCATATCTTTGAAATCTGACATTAGATTTGCGTTTGGAGCCCATCTTCTTGCACTCTGGCACTAGGTTACAACTCAGCAAAGCAGATACTTTATTGAATTCCAAGTAATAGTTACAGTTCTGCTCTTGTCCCAAAGAAATTATTTAGGTTTTTCCTATCCAATAAATTTAATGTTTAAAAATTAAATAAAAAATTAAATAATTTCTATGAAATCGATTAAATGTTCAAAATGATTGTAAATTTAAAACCGATTTAACCGATTGAAATTTAAATTAATTAAAACAGTATTCAATTACGACCATCTCTGCCTAGGACACGCACTATACTGTGTAATCCAGAAAAGTTATTTGTGTGCCATAGGTTTAAAAGTACATCAACATAATCTTACAACAAAGTATCGACCACGTTTTTTCCGACGGTAGGAAAAATAAGACAAAACTAAAGTATTTGACATTTACCGCGCGATCTCGCAATTTGATACCAGTATTGCCAGAACAACTTTAGGGTACCCTGTCCATTTTTATTGTAAACAAGCTTACCCGGTAAACTTTGTATCGCCGTAAAATAAGTTAATACTATTAATACTTAGTTCTATGGACTATGTTCTTTTGCCTGCCCAGAATGCGTTAATAAAAAAACAACAACAAAATTATCAAAACGTACGTTACGTAGAAGAAAATAATTAATAATTTGTATGAGAAAAGCAATTGTTAATTTTATTAACTTCTTCTCATTTTTTTCATATTTTCTTACCTAAACTGTCCCTGGACTACTACTACAAACAATTAAAAACCAAAATCAGCTAAATCGGTCCGGCCGTTTCCGAGTTTTAGCGAGATTAACTTTACATTTTTAGGAGTTAATTCCCAGCTTATTTTAATTTGTAAGTACTGCAGCGAAAACAAATCCCAAGTCAAAATTCAGGGGCTCGTAAACAAGCTCCTGTTGATGAAAGTGAAATATACGAGCCTCTTGGGCGCTCTACGAATCGTTTACTTTACAAAGAGACATTTTAATCACTAACATGAAAAAATATACAAGCCATTGGAGTTTTTCTTATTTTTCAAAATGTATCGGATTTGTTTTATTTAACACCAAGGATTGAAGTTTTGTATGTTAATCGAGTTAAAAGATACACAGATGGTTACTAAACATACCTACTAATTTTCACGTAATACGTCGTGTACTTCACTGAACAACCTGGCTAGAGCTAACGTCTCTTTAATTACTAGAGGTATGTAGTTGAACTACCAAACTTCGCAAGCCGCCAGTCAATCGCAACCAGTAGACATTCACGCGACGACAACGATAGAATTAATACAATGCGGGTGAACTAGCAATCATCCCATCCATTCAGCTCAATGTTCCTGGAAGTATCACTAATTACTTAATTGAGAATGTCTTCTTTCAATTTGGCAGTGACGTCACTAATTATCTGATTATTGAACAGTTTCAATTTTGTTTTATACATTCGTAAGACATTTTAAAAGAGAGCTTTGTTCAATTCGTATCGATCTTAAATGCGTCTTGGCTTTTAAAATTTTAAAAGTTCTAACATTTGATTTATTTCTGCGTTCTTAGTGGTTTGATTGAACATGAACATGGCAGAAAACAGCGCGTTGGGTATATTTAGAGCGGGACATAAAGCTTCGCTTACAGAATTTAATTGCAGAGTCAATCGTCGGACGCGCGACGTAAATTTAGCTGCAATTTGTCCCTGAACCTCTGCGAACCCGGTCGCAATCACAACTTGTGAATATGGGAGCAGCCGCTCGTGCACAGCGATTGGCTTTAAATGTTAACGAAGTGGATACAAGCAGGCAAACTAAACGTGAAATATCAAACAGTAAACCAGTCGCTAATAATCGAATTTGGTTTGTTCACAACAAAGCACTTATTAAATCGTAAAGGCCAACAACGATGTAAAATAAAACGACGTCAAACGTGTAGTTAAATTATTGTAAATTATGAGCTGATGGCTTGTATTTTCGCAAACACAATCTGATACTATTGATTTTGTCCCGAAGTATTAAAATTGGTTTTAAAATAAGGGGTGTGCTGTGCAGAGTACGTCTGGCGAGAACAGAGCTTCCAAGAGTCATTTTGAGAATTAATGTTTAAATTATGCATAGTCCGGTCGAAATTGTCGTCGCTTCGCCGCTTGACTGCGTAATGAAGTTGGTGCAGAACTGACCATGGATATGACGTGCATCGTGCATGATTCTGTAAACAATGTATGTGTATTCTCACATTGTTAATAATATTGAGGAAAGTTTTAATTGGTCTGGCTGGTGGTCTTGTCTGACTGGAACGTAGGTAGCCATTTTGCAATTCGTTTTATAGACTTATTTTGTTTATTGCTGATTTCTATAATTCTTAATTTTGTTTGTAAATTATTGAGGAAGACCTAGCTCAGTGAACGAGTGAGCTAAGTGTTTAGCAATAGTTTGGACAGTGTCTCGTTTGTTGAAGTG
This sequence comes from Euspilapteryx auroguttella, assembly GCA_951802225.1. Taxonomy (NCBI): domain Eukaryota; kingdom Metazoa; phylum Arthropoda; class Insecta; order Lepidoptera; family Gracillariidae; genus Euspilapteryx; species Euspilapteryx auroguttella. Next base: position 6,253,481 of record OX637652.1, read on the forward strand.
ATAACTTTATACTTGTTTTGTAACTTAAGTGATTTTCTGTAGCGGGTAATGATAAGGATGGCTGTTACAAACAGAAAGACGGACAGACAGACATAAAGGGTGTCTTAAAATATGTGTTATTATGTGTCGTGTCGACCATATCCACACATACAATGGATACAATGAAAACGTGAATACATCTTCAGCCGACCACACCATGCATAATCAATGAATTTGCAAGTAAATTTATGCACACAGACTTTTTAGTTTTGCACTTGAATAAAAACCGACTGTTTGCTTCTCTGTCGCGGAAGTTTTTTTGTGACAATGAATACTCTTTGCTTATTTCTGTTCAGGAATTCGTCACAAGGCTACTGTTCCATATTTGGAATGGAAGGGCTGTTCGTATTATAAAAAGTATTCAGTGCATTTATTTTGCGCTGTTTTGTTGCGATCACGCCCTAAAAACTACAATAACGAGCTATCCCGCCGTCACTGTCGACTGCATGGGAACGGAAGCCAGTCCAGAAAAGTATATTACCACTTTTAAGTGATCGTAAATATACTGTCATTTTTTAATTAAATCTCGCTTGGTATACTATATTCGCTATATATCTATTATCGCATATTTATTTTTTTGCAATATTAACCTCCTAAGACTATTTTCAAGATTGCGTTCTTATACTTTCTTCAGTTTCATCAATTTGGATTATGATTCTGTTTGAATCTGCGGATTACAAAATAAAACTTGAGTTGTTTGCTGATACCCTTACTGGCCTCCAACCGTATCGCGGTAGTTCGTTACTTCACGCGCCACTGGCTGTCTGACTCATTACGAACACCTCTGACTGAGAGAAGTCTGCTCTACTATTAGACACCCATCCAACGTTTTTGTATTCTCTTCAAGTAGAAGTCCTATGGAAATCATGGCTGAATATATGTACCTATACCAAGTTGCATAATCCGTACATCCACCAAGTTGTGTTTGCTAATCTATAGGTAGATTACAACGATTATATGAGGTGATATATGATTCGCTCGCTTATCGATTTATGGAGATTTTATTCTTAACCGAGGAGCGTGAGGTGAAACGTGCGTGACAAACGTTATACTGGATGTTTTTCTGTTAATATATATTTTTTTTAATTAATGCGAATTTAGCTAGGTATTGTGTTTATTGTTTGTATCGACAAGCATGGGTGTGCGTGCGCAGAGCACAGGATGCGTAATTATCTAACTAATATTAAAAACAAAAATAGATTGTATTTTACCCAACAAAACCTGCTTATAGGTACTTTTTTATTCTTCCGAATCATAAAATAGAAGTTTCTGCTTGGCAATCGTAATGTCGATGTTGAAATTATGAAACAAACGAAATAAACTTACAATTTATTTACAAAAAAAAACACGCTTATTGAAAGATCTGTGAACTAAGGACTAACGCAGTCACAACACAATAGAACGCTAGTCCTCCCAAAATTTGAAACTTTAACTTGTGTACTGTGCACCTGAATGGAAAGAAAAACTTTTCTAATATCGCACACAATTTGTTGGCTGTTAGTTTCGGGATTTGTTACAATGCTCATAGAATAGACCGCAATATATCCCTAGTGTTTGCTAATCGGGGTCGGGCTGTTCTGTAGACTTGTTTCTTTGCATGAAAATAATGGATGTAGAAACATTATTGCAGGCCAGCGGTCTCGAAATGATGAGAACATATCGCTTTGTCACGCCTACCAATTATCTAAAACTGGTTTTAAGTCTAAACTTAAAAAATATAATGGAGTAGTTATACAATAATCATAAATTAAACGTTTTACGTAAGTACAAATTAGATTATAATTAACTAGGTAGATATAACGTACTTAGCCTATTATCTATTATTTTGTTTATTGTCAAAGAAAATATTAAGTAAGTGGAACTCAGTTTTTGTAACGTGCTGCGCTATATTTTTTTAATTCATAGTCAAACAAGAAGAGGCAGTATTATAGCCAGATGATAAACAGGATGTCAATGGATTATTAACGTCATTAAAGACTCAAGTTACGTGTTTGTATTCGCCGTCGAACCCGAAGAGCATGCGCCCGCGCATTTCAAGTACCACCTCGCTTGAATTTCAAACTACACTATTAGGTATTCTGTAATACTACACTAGGTAAAATTAAAAAGCTAAAGTTCCTTCGTGTGTTTACTACCTTTTTACGTTGAAACAGCTGGTCGGATAGGGCTTAAATTTGGAATGGATGTAGCTTTTAGACCCTGGATTATCATTTTCATTTTATGATTTCGATGAAAAACAGCTTAAGTTGCGCCTTTATCATAAGCTTAAGCTGATGATAAAGGCGCAACTGGGCACCTATTTATTATATGAAAATATAATTATTCAAATAATAACTAATTTATAAAAGTACCTATCATTTATTATTATTTGTTCCCTAACTTTTGCGTAAAATAAAAACCAAAAGAGTATAGGCATAGCATTTTTTTAAATTGAAGCACAAAAGCTATAAATGGTATCATAGCAGAGTTAAAATAAAAATAAAAACAAAGCAAAGAAAAAAGGAAGTAGAATTGCAGAGCGAGTTGAAATCCTTGAAGTTATTTTTAAGGATCCAGTTCTGGGTCATGTCGTCGTTTTGTTATGAAGATTGTTGTTTTCTTTGTGTGGGCCCCCTCGACGACCCACAATCCTAGGCGGTGTGCTGGTTAAATGACTGAAGAGGGTGGAGGCTTGAAGGAAACTCAGGAGCTTTCTTTTTCTTTTTTCTTTATTGGAGGCCCGGTGGTCGGCAGGAAGCCCAGACCCCAAAAATGGCCTTAATTATATTACAAAATTACTATTTACATGAGCTTAGCCTAGAGCGCGTGTGAGACCTAGCAGGCCAATCGCGGGCGTTTCCTCCCTCACCCCTTCACCCGTAGGTGACGAAGGCGGGGGTGAGGGGAGGCCTGCGAGATCCCACTTACACACAACTACCCTCTCTAAAACTAATACAAATATAAGCTACCTGCTATTCCCTAAAGGTTCATAGCTTATGTACTACTTATTTACTATACTGAATATCAAGTTATTCTCTATTTATTTCTATATGACTAGCCTTTAACTACTTACTATTTACTATTTAGGCAGTACCTAGCCTACCTAGGTTGTATTTCCTAATAGGCTACCAGAATAACATTACCAACTCCATAATACTTTATTTTACCCAACAGACCTTATTACCTTTTACCGACTTGTTACATACCGCTCATTACATGCATTTACCTCAAAGTTTATACCAAATTTTATTTACAATCTTATTCTATAAAAATGCCCTACAGGGTTCTTTAATATTAAAAATCTTAAACTAATATCTATTTACATAGTCTATATGAGGCCGTTACACTTGTCGCGAACATATACTCCCGCCGCAGCTTGTAGCTGGAGCCCTAAGGTGTTCGCGACCCGGAGTATGGCGAGCTTCTTCGTCGGCCGTCGCAGCACGCCCTTGTTGTTCGGCACGTCCACTGCTCGTACCTCGCCGTCTGGACCCGGGAAGACTGCTTCGGTTTCTTGGCAGCGTCTTCGGCACCAGGTTTTCACAGGCTTGACGGCTTGGTGGCTGGCTCGTGGCTCCCGCCGGTGTTGGAGCTCCGGCAGGCGTTGGAGCTCCCGCCGGTTTTGGAGCTTCTGCAGGTACTTGCGCGCCCAGCGCGCGCAGATCTTGGCGGCGAGCGGCTGACTCTTGCGGCTTGTGCTTCGCCCGGCGACGTCGCCGTCGGCGCTTCCGCCCTCTAGCGGCGGTCTCAGACATCAGGCCATAGTGGTTGTGGCCTGTGAACGAGAAACAAGTATTATTATTTACAAAATGAGTAATTTCAGAGTTGTCACCCTTCGACGGTTGTGCCGGCCGCGCTTTTCGGATGCGGCAGGCCTGGCACATCTTCAGCTGGCTGCTGAAGTCGGGCGATGTCTGGCGGGTCGAGTTGTCGGCCACTTCGTCTGTTGTCGGCTTGTCTGTGTGGTCGTCTCTCCGTAGCGGGCAGGTTTCGACGCCTCCCGCCGGTAGTCGCGCAGTCTTGACTCTCCGGAAGTGTAGAGCTCGCCCCTCGACGGCGTTGCAGGAACTTTTCGGCTCATCGCCCGGGCTCTCCAGGGCGAAGTGTTCTTGCATAGGCGACTCTATGTCTTCCTCGGAGTCATCCTGGCTGGTGACTGCGTGATGTACCTGTTGCCGCTCAGCTCTGCTGCGCGGCCCCTTGACGCCGTGAATGACCCAGCCGAGGTCCATCTTCGACGCCACAAGTTGATCTCGCTCGCCGCTACGCGTAGTGTGCGCGACGAGCAGATGCCAGTTGTCTTGTCCGAGCAGGATCGTTGGCGTGTACGTCCCGTATTCAATCTCCTCTTCTATGTCTGCCAGATGCGCGCAGCCCTCTATGTCCCTTCGCTCGAGCGTTTGCGGCGAGAGTCTGAGGCCGGTCATCGTGCGCGCCGATATCTGTAATGAGTCTGAGTTAGGGCCACGTATATTAAAACAGACTCGCCTGGACTTATTCTCACTGTGTTTCGTCCCTCCTACTGTCTCGATGTAGAAGGGTGATGGCGGTCCCACTGCGCCGATCCGCTTCGCCACACTCTCGTCTATGAGTGTGCAGGTTGAGCCGTCGTCCAGGAGCGCGTAAGTCTTGCAGGCACCCTCTGGACCGGAGACCTCGACAGGCAGCACTTTCAGTAACGCCGTCCTCTTCTCTGTCGTAGCCGAGGCGATGAAGTGTGCTGGCGGCTCGGTCGGCTGTGCTGCGGTCACAAGGCTCGTCTCTGTGTGCAATAAAGGATGATGAGCGTAGCGGCAATTATTAAGTTCACACTGTTTGTACTTACATGTGTGACCCTTGTGGCGAAGTTTGAGGCAGCGGAAACACAGGCGGTTCACTTTCGCAAACTCCCAACGCTTCAAGACGTCCGCTTTTCTGAACGTCTGGCAGTCCGGCACTCGATGATCGAATTTTCGGCAAACTGGGCACTGAGTTTTTCTATCTTCATGGTGGTAGCTTTGATCCCATCGCTCCGTAGCCGCTCCCTTTCTGTGTTCTTGCGGCTGGAAAGGGTTTTCGGCCGGCGCGTAGCTCCCACAAAGTTCACTTTCTCGCTCGAGGAAGCGGGTGATCGTCAGCAGGTCTGGTTCCTCGGCGGGCTTCGCTGCAGCGAAGTCGTAGTAGCGGTAGCGGAGAGTCGCAGGCAGTTTCTCCACCACGCCGCGCACTATCTCCGGGTTGTACAGATAGTGCGTCCTGTTGAGCGCCTTCACTGTCGAGGTAATGTTGATTACCTTTGAGGCGAAGGTGCAGATATCCCTCGGCGTATCGGCGAGCCGTGGGAGTCCTCGAAGCTTTTCCATTTCTACGATGACGAGCGCGTCGGGACGTCCGAATCGTGAAGCGAGTAACTTCATAACCTCGGCAGTGGACGTCGCCCCGACGAACAGGCATTGCGCTGCATCGCGTGCGGCTCCTTTGAGACTTCTCCGTAGTCTCATCAGGTTGGCTTGTTCACTCAATTGATTTGCTGTCTCTTCATAGGCAGTCTTGAAGGGCAGCCAGTCCGTTGCGGCGCCCGAGAACACCGGCAGGTCCATCACCTCGGCGTTGACGGGTTGCATAGAACGGGCGGCCATGGCTAAGGCGGAAGCTAGTTCCCTATAGTCGAGCGCTGGCGGCGGCGGTGATCGCTCGACGTAGAGGACGGGAGCCTGACTCTCCAGAGTCGGTTGCTGTGTGGTGATCTGCTGAGGTACGTCGTGACGCGGCGGTGGTCTCGACGTTGGCGGCAACTCAGCAGGATCTAAGGGCGGCAGCCCTCCTGAATCAGCGGCGGCGGCGGCTCCTTCGTCCAGGTAGGCACCTGCGGTCAGAGCCAATGCGTTGGTCTGGACCCAGGTGTCGGTACGCTCGTCTCTGAGCGTGGCGTTGTCATCTATTTCCTCTTCCTCCTCATCCGTCTCCTCTTCTAGGCAAGCGACGCGTGCAGCGGCCAGCTCTACTTGTCGCTGAAGGAGCTCTTGTCGTGCCATTTCGAGTTCACGCTTGCGGGCTTTCGATCTCGCCGAGCTGTGTTTGCTTGGTGCCCTCTTGCTACGCGGCGCGGCTGCGGCTGCGGAGAGCATGGCGTTGGTGGCAGAGGGCGCGGTGAAGGCGGAGGCAGGATGCGAAGCGACGGCGGCGGCAGCCGCGGATGGCGCGGCGGCGGCGGAGGCGGGATGCGTGGCGACGGCGGCGGCAGCCGCGGATGGCGCGGCGGCGGCGGCGGCAGATATCGCGGCGGCCGGTGAAGGCGCGGGCCTTGCGGGGAGGGCGGTCCTCGCAAGGGGCGCGGAGGGGGCGGCCCCCGCGTCGGCAACCCCCGCGGAGGGGGCGCTCCCCGCGAGGGGTGCGGGCGCGGAGGTGCCGGCGGGGTTGACTTGCCCCGCGGCAGACGTGTGTGTCGCGGGCCCAGCGGAGGGCTCGGCCGCAGAATGCGCGCTTAGTGCTGCTTCCTGATTGGCTGCTTGAGTGGCGGCGCGGGCAGCGCGATCGAGGGCGGCCGGGTCTAGGCGCGCGACGTACGGCGCCGACTTCTTGCTTCGGGTGACGGGCATCCCGGTGTTGCTCCTGAGTTTCCTTCGTTGGCTTGACTGTTTCTTCAAATGCGGTTTGCAGAGATCAGTTTATGCTGGACCGCTTGCGGCTTCCATCCGGCGATCGAAGGACCAATTTATGTGGGCCCCCTCGACGACCCACAATCCTAGGCGGTGTGCTGGTTAAATGACTGAAGAGGGTGGAGGCTTGAAGGAAACTCAGGAGCTTTCTTTTTCTTTTTTCTTTATTGGAGGCCCGGTGGTCGGCAGGAAGCCCAGACCCCAAAAATGGCCTTAATTATATTACAAAATTACTATTTACATGAGCTTAGCCTAGAGCGCGTGTGAGACCTAGCAGGCCAATCGCGGGCGTTTCCTCCCTCACCCCTTCACCCGTAGGTGACGAAGGCGGGGGTGAGGGGAGGCCTGCGAGATCCCACTTACACACAACTACCCTCTCTAAAACTAATACAAATATAAGCTACCTGCTATTCCCTAAAGGTTCATAGCTTATGTACTACTTATTTACTATACTGAATATCAAGTTATTCTCTATTTATTTCTATATGACTAGCCTTTAACTACTTACTATTTACTATTTAGGCAGTACCTAGCCTACCTAGGTTGTATTTCCTAATAGGCTACCAGAATAACATTACCAACTCCATAATACTTTATTTTACCCAACAGACCTTATTACCTTTTACCGACTTGTTACATACCGCTCATTACATGCATTTACCTCAAAGTTTATACCAAATTTTATTTACAATCTTATTCTATAAAAATGCCCTACAGGGTTCTTTAATATTAAAAATCTTAAACTAATATCTATTTACATAGTCTATATGAGGCCGTTACACTTGTCGCGAACACTTTGCCTTCTGGAATTCATAATAAGTAGGTACCTAAGGTTATTTCTTTCTTTTTAGTCTTGAATTACTCAGTATGCTCAATTAAATAGATTTCTTTAGTTTCCTAAAATTTTTTTTTAAGAAGTACAATCAGTTTTGTATTGGCTTACTAATTGTTTGAAAGACGAAATAGTAGATTTGCCAGCAAATGTTTGCCCCCAAACGATTTTTCTTAAAACTAAGATGTAAGGCCGCGATTTAAATCTGATATACTAGCACCAATTTCCTAAAAAAAAAAAAACTTAACCATGGCCGAAATCAAAAATATGCGTCAACGATGCATTAGATGATCTTGCCTACATTTTTAAGGCATTGTTTTTGTAGCTTTCGAAATGAAAATCTTAGGAATACGTTTTGTTGCAAAAACAGTTATATTCCTTATTTAGAACCTGTACAGTGCCTTTTAAATTCTAAGCAAGTTTATCTAGCTAGTGCAATATTGACGCATATTTTTTCGGTCATGGTTTAGATTGGAATACATTTTTTTGGCGACACATTGGCGACTGTCGCCAGACCTAGCGGAATTTAGGCGTCGTCAGCGACTTTTTATTATAGGATTTAGCGACAGAAAAATAATTTGCGACATCTAGGGACTTTTTAAGTATTAAGTCAAGCTTGGTAGTTTGTATAAACTATCGTAAGAAATTCTAAAATTTCCTTCAACTTCGTCTTCTTTCTTTATTTTTTAATTTATAAACTGACGTACAAAAGGTTAAGTTATCAATAAATTTTTTTTTCGTAAATTTGCCTTCATAACACAGTAATTTTGGCTTTTGTAGTTTTTTATTTTCCGAAACGAAAACGAAATCAAAACCTTTCCGAAACGGCAACACTGATTGGCGCTAGTATTAGCAAAATTGCATAAAATCGATTCAAAAAATACTTACTTATAGGTTTTTTACGAAAATTGCCGAATTATAAGTCCTTTTTCACGAACAGTGGCGCCACTCTAGAAGACAAATCATATCTTCTAAAGTAAGGCTTTTTATTTTATTTTTATTTATTATTTTCTTTTTTTTAATAATTCGAAAATAAATACCTAAGTATATGAAACAAAAAAAAATAAGTTTGATCAACAATCAATTCTTTATCAAAAACATCATAAAGCAACCTTCTTCTTAAGAGCCAGTTTACAGCAATGCTAGCGCCATTCGCGAAAAAAATTAATATCTTCTAAACTAAGGCAAATATCAAAAATGTGGCACTGTATGACACTAGATAATGTAGCCTAATATTTTTAGGGCACTTCTGTACACCTTTTAGGTTGAAGACCAAAGAAAGCGACAAAGTGTTGCTAAAAGTGGCCAATCTATGTTTTTTTGTTCTTTTTACTTAGGACTACTTTGCTGTGCTCAAAAAATACTAGGCTACATTTATCTAGTGTCATACAGTGCCACATTTTTGATATTTGCCTTAGTTTAGAAGATAGGTATAGGTATAGTAACCGGTTTCGATTTGGAAGGGCGTTCTTCGTGTCTTTTGTAATTTGTATGTAATCTCATCTATTAAATTGCTAACAAAGGAGGATGGGCAAAAATGTAAGTATGAAAGTTAGTATAACTTGCAATAACAATGGGTTATATACTTAAGCGAAGAAATGTAAAATTTTATGTAAGTATTGCATTATGCAATTATGCACTAGTGCTGTGGCGCTGCCGCCGTGCTGACGAAATATTAATTTTAAAAAAATCGCAGTATATGCTGCTAATTCTGCTATTCTGCGGGCGCACCTATTACTGAGGAGCAAAAGTACCTAATAGGTCTAAGTGTAGTATTCTGCGAGCCTACTTAATGAACTCCAATTTTTTGGCAGGCCATTCTACCTCTATATTATTATAAAAAAAATTGCATTGACATTGATTTGATAATTCATAGGGGACACTTTATTTATTATCTGACTGATGGTAGTACCTACTTAGTTCCCGTACCTACTTACATAAGCCAACGGTTAGTAGGTAGGTAGTTACCTATTAGTTATTATTAATGAATTCATGAGGTTAATAGTTTCTTTTTATCTTCTGCTTAGTCCTTTCAAGAAAGATAATGGTAGTAAAATGGTAATATTACCTACGCAACACGTTGTTAGTTAGTAAATGGTTAGTAAGTTACTTACCCTGATCGTACGTACCTGGTCTATTGGACAGCAAAGGGCCCGGTTTTAAAACCAGCAATACATGCCGGCGCGCCTTACCACAACCAGTTCTCTGCTTTTATAGTCTGGCTTTCTGCTCCATCCGACATAAACAAGCCACGGAGAAAACATAGCGCAGTGATAAAAATTGTTGTCGAACGAAACCGGTCGATAAAGCCCATGTGTGTGTAAAATCTACCGGCCGGCGTCGTCGGTTGTTATGTTTACGCGAAGAACGCCGGTCGCTCGCTGCTGCTGCCGCCGCTGCCGCCGCCGCGCCGCCGCCTCACAAGTAGCAGCTGCAGCTGGGTTTGAGCTAACTTAGCTTCAGCCAGCTACAGCTGTACAGTGAGTCGGTAGGTACCTACTATGTATTACTGATTGGCTTTAATTTTTGAAATAAACAAATTAACTACCTACCTACACTTAAATAATACTAGTGAAGTAAGTTCAAGTAAGTACAAATTCTTACCTGACTCGATCAGAAAAGACTTCATATTTGTTGGTCCTCTTAGCCGGTGTTGAATTCTGATTGTTCGGTGCGTGGGTGGGGCTTGCTGAAGGCTCTGAAGGCGCGGAGGGTGGTGAGCAGGAGCCCGAACTGGACAAGCTGAAGGCCCGTGTACGCCCTTCCACGACGGTGCCGGCTGTGCGCCCTGACCGGGTGCGCCTTCTACGCTTCTTTTCCTCCTCGGCACGAGCGGCTGCCCCTGGTGGTATCCAGTCTAAGTCTTTCTTTAAGTGCCCGCGACCGCAGCGGCAACTGCACGCCTTGAACGCCAAGTCGTAGCCTTTTTTAGTCCATAAATTCTGATGCCGCTGCCGCTCGGACCATGACCTAGCGCGTCCGCAGGACTTGAGGTGGGCAAGCACACCGCTTTCCCACTGTTCAAAGCAATCGCGGTGCATGTACCGGCCGGCGGTGCAGTCATCGTTGTTGCAGGTGACTCGCACAGCTTCCTCAACACGCACACTGTCTCTGGCCCTCAGGCACTCACCAGGCACGCAGCAACCACGCGCCTCTTCAGCTTCGCGCTCGCCGGTCGGACCTTGTCGCCGTGGAGCCATGTCGATCAGTCGCCAACGAAATCGAGCGTGCCGCCTTCGCGCCTATGAGAGCAGAGCGTCATGCGAAACGAAACACATGCTTACCGGAGCGCGCGCGGCCGACTAATAAACGCGAGTGAACGAAAGCGAAATTTTCAAGAGCGCAGCGCGTCACCGTCTCCGCGCCGCGACACCCGCCCCGCGGCGTGCAGCAGGGGCGCGCGGGGCTGACCTTGCGACGCGGGGGGCGCGGAGTGCAGCGAGGGGCGGGGCCAGCCGCCGCGCCGCCACGCTGCGGCCGCTGCGCCGCGCCGCTGCCGCCGGGAGCCGCCGCGCCACGCCGCCGGGTGGGGTGGGGAGAAAGTGCTGCTGCTGGTGCTGCAGAATTTTCACTTTCGCACGGCAGAAGTGGCAGAAGATACTTAGGTAGTAACTAGGTTCATAGGTACCTACCTACCTAGTTTACAACGAATTCGTTGGCGGGCGAAGTAGTCCTAGCAATACCATGAAGACACCGGTAATTTACCCACAAATGTAATTTGGCGAAGCTTTTGTTATGATCTCAGTAAGGAATGCTACATGTTTGACAGTAAAATTTTTAAACTGCCTTAAAATAATAGTACTTATCCCGTAAACATTGTAACTAAAGTAAGTAGGTATAGCCAGCCACCCGCCTAGACTAGCCTAGGTGGGTAAATCTACTAAATTTGATTCTCCAGACGTTTTTGCATTTAATAAATTCCCTGATTGTCATAATTTTATGATATTTTTTATTAGACTATATTAGGCAATAATTTTTCTGTAGTCTATGTCAAACATACCAAAAGCTGTTAAATTTTTGTTAAAATATTTTATGTTTGGTGCAAAAGTCATCTCCAGTAGCAGGAAAAATTTATGACTTGTCAAAAATATATCAGTTACTCAAAACACAGTATATGTTGGGCGTTTTCGAAATGTATATAATTATTTTGAAAGTAAATACAGTTGGAAAGTTGTGTTGTAAATGCTGGGAATTTACATATTAAGGGTATAAAAATAAAATAAAAATTGTCAAGTTTTTATCGTCATCCCCAGGAAAGTGCGTCAAACAGATTTTATTTTTTTATTTGGGTAGCTTTTTGCCCAGACAAGTTCTCTCCCACCTACCTCTAGGATTCTTCTAGACGGTCAGTGAGTGCGCAAGAAATTACGAGAAGAGTAATGAAAAAAAAAATTGCTCCGAAAACATATAAAAACGATTTGTCATAATTTGCGTCATTCCCAGATATTAAATTTTAAAGGTAAGTGAATTCTTTAAAAAAATTCTGTTTTAATTAGAACATCTGCAATAGATGCATCTTCGGACCTTTTTTTTTTCAACTGCCCTCTTTTTAAAATAAAATACTTTTGGGTTATAATTTGACAAAACGTCATTACCGGTTGAATCATTACCAGTAAATCATAAAACCTGGTAATGACATACCCTTCCTGGCAATGACTAACATATGAAAAGTATTACTTATTTTCGTTAAAATTATCATAGGTTTATTTCTTTTAAGAAAAGCTTTGGATTAAAGCTACTTAATTTCATTTGGTTTCACTTTTTTCACCACTATGTCACTTTTCACATAATATACTGTATTAAAATTAAGTATTGTATACTTATATTTTTATAATTTTATTTACATTAATTATTCGCTTATTTTTAATATTTAAAATATATTATAGTTTTTTTTTAAATAATCATTACGTTAAATAGCATTTATCAAATTTTCGTAGTTTTTTTAATACAAATTTCAGGTTGATAACAATTAATAAGTGAAAAAAAAAAGAATCTGATTAAGCTGATCATAAACGCAGGAGATAAGCTGAAATCAAAACTGGCCCTGAAGCCTATGAACAAGTAAACAAAAAAAAAGAGCTCGACATTGAATAAGCTAGATCAGTACGTCCAATTATAGAATTTTCAGAAAAGAGCAAAGGGAAACAAGAAAGAAGTGGAAAGAAGCAGCAAATAAAATAGACCAAAAAAAGGAAATGAAAGAAGACGTTAAAATTCCCAATAAAATAAAAATTATAATAAGTATAATAACACTGTACTATTTCTTATACTATATGACTTTATTTCATTAATTTTTATGTTAATATGTTACTTTAATCATACTATGTTATTATTTATTATTATACTATGCTATTAACAAAAAAAACATAAATATTTATATAAGTATCAATTTTTATTATAACTTTTAAACAACCAGTTGGAATAACAAAAAAAAAACATGAAAATTAATTATAAAAAGTAACAATAGTATAACTTTTTGTTATTAACAAAAAAAAACATAAAATTAAATTAAATAAAGACATATAGTATAACAAAAAGTTATAAAAGTTGTTAACAAACAAAAAAAAAAACAATGAAATAAAGTAGCATAGTATAACTTTTTGTTAAATGGATAAATAAATAGACATCCAAGTTAAAGAAGATGTAAGTAAGTTATATTTTTTTATAATATATATATATATATTTTAATGAATATCAATTTGATAAAACCAAAAAGTTATACTATGTTACTTTATTTCATTAATGTTGATTTTTTTTGCAACTGGCTCTATATTACAATAATAAAAAATATTATTGTATTATAAAAAAATACTTTAGTACTTACATCTTCTTTAACTTGGATGTCTATTTATTTATCGACTTTTTTGTAGTCAAAACTTCATTTCCAGTCACAACCGATCATTACCAGTAATAGGATAATCATTGCCATCCTCAGTTTGTCATCACCGTCATAAATACCCTAACTTTAAAAATATTTTTCTCAGTAAATAATGACTTCACGCCATGTGCCTTATAAAGGAAAAGTTTATTTGATTGATGTTTTATCACTACCAATTCAATAAATCGCAAAATATAAGCGTTTAAAAAAAAGTTAAAATTAACTGCTGGAGAATCCATTTTAGGAGATTTACCCAGGTACCTACCCGTTTAACCCATAATATGACGTGCGGTGCAACCTGTGGTACGACCAAAGACTTTATAAGTAGGTAGGTAGCATGTAGGTAGGTAGATTTTATTCTTATTTTGACGCTATAAAGGACGAAGGGCTCTTTTTAATCCCTTTCGGCTCTACCACAAAAAGAGTTAAACCTGGTCTAAATCACTAGACTAGGTTTAAAACACTAATTTGTCATACAAACTGACGATTTAGACCGGTCTAACTTTTTTTGTGGTAACAGGGTTTGATTCTTATAAGTACAACATTTTTTTGGTAATAATTTTAGTCAATTCCTTTAAGGTGCTGAATTTCAATGAAATATTTTAAATTGCGCACGTGTGTTAACTAGTAGGGTTCCGATGTGAAAAGACACAAAGAATTTTATTACTCCTTCTTATAAACCGGTTCAAGGCTGGAGGGCTTCAGTCACTCGTGATCGTGAGGGAAGAACTGACAAAAGGGAATTATTGCGCAATGTGTGTGTGTGTGACCCATTTCCACTTAAGTATTCGGCCAGGTGATAAAGTACCTCTACCACAGTATAATAAATAGTATATGTTCTTCTACGATCAAACTGTGGAACTTTGCTTGGAAACCAGTTAAGTACTTCCCAGATTATCTAAAGATGAAAAGCACCAATTACAATTTATTAGGGGTTAAATTATAAAAAAAAAATAGTATATTTTAATATTGCGCATCATTAATTTGAACATTGAATAGTAAACAATCAAACCAAAGTGACTAAAGTCAAATTGTTTTTATCCCATCCGCTCGAAAAGTTGACTTTTTCATCACTATTATCTAGTTGTAAAGTTGCTCGTTATTTACATGCGGTTTACAGCCGGTCAGTAATGAATTTCCAAACATTATTTATTGTTCTCTGGGCAATTATGATGCATATAATATTATTGTTACAAAAAATAAACGATTGAAGTGAAGTGGGTCTCAAAACAAGCTAGCTGATTAGGTTTGCAAAATTATTAGGGTACATTGGTTTTTCATTTTTTCTAAGTGAATTTTTCCCTCGGGTGAGGTTACAACCATCATACATAATACGTCACGTTACATCCTTGTTGCATAAACTACTTTTACAACGAAATCCATAATAAAATGTGTTTATTTACGAACCTTAATCTCATATAGAAAACACCCCATTAAGTAATGTAGGGTATATTCCTAATGTCCTAGGATTAGCGGCCATTTTTAAATTTAGGTCTTGATTTTTCTCTCTCTATTCTATAACATTAATAATAATATATCGAGAACGAAGAACGATCTTAAATAAATTGTTTTATAATAAAGTCGTCTCTACTAAATTAAATTATACACAATTAGTTAAAAATATTTTAGTACTTTTTACAATTTTATTACTTACATAGAGAAAGAAAAGAAAAATCAACTCCTAAATTTTAAATAGCCGCCTATCCTAGGATATTAGGATTTGACCCTACGTAAGGGTAAGTATATTTTTCTCGATGAAATTTCTCATAGAATCACACTTAAATTAGAGTTTGTCTAATTCAAAAAGAAACACATTGTATGAGTAAGTATTATTATTTGTTATAAAAATAAGGTCAGCATTAATTATAGTTATAAAACAAATTTATTTATAGGAAGGTAGGCGTAGTATGCAAAGTGCACAAAATTACTTGATTTACTTAGTAGACGAGAGACCCATGTCCTACAGTAGCACGCATATGTATGGGTTGTAGACGGTAAACGCAATACGTCCCTACATACCTAGACGCAAAACATCCATTAAATACTACAAGTACAAAAACAAAATAACAGCCCTTTTCAAGGTTACTTTTGTAATGGTGAAATTTATGAAAATAGGTCTTAGTTACAAGCACTAAAGGCTAATTATAGCTTGAAATGTTTTTTAACCAGGCTGTATGTATGGCAGATGGTAGACGGTTTACAATGCAACGACGCAGTTGCATTACAAGGCTAGACCCCCATTTCCTTTGCTCGTCCAAGCGGATGTTTACGATCATAAAAAAGTTTTTTTTTTATTTTGACCCACATCTAAGGGATAATTGCGGCCACATAAATTGCATAATTATTGCTTTTATAGGTCACGCAATAAAAAAATAGGCAGGTGGAAGCATACCACACCTGCATAAGGGTTGCTCAAGGTCTGTGCAATTTTTTTCTTATTCCTCTTTTTACATTTTGCATTCCTTGGCGGCCGCCATTAAACAATAGGAATAATATAAGTTGAGTCTAGCTAGATTTATATTTTGGTCTGTTTTCCGATTGTTCTGTTCTCATTGTTTTGTTTCTTAGAATATGAAGCGTTTGTTGAATTAATGGCGGGTCTATGAATGACTTAGAATTGGAAATATTATATTTTCTACTTTATTCAAATAATACTTTACTTAAGTACCTAAATAGGTATTGGCCGGCGCAGACTAGGTATTAACAAATATTATTTTACTTACGTATATGTATAAAAATATTGAAAGTTTTAACCAATTTACATTTGACATATTGTTGAAATAGAATACATAAGACATAAATTACTTCGCTTTTAAATGATTGGAGTCCGGAGTTCGGACAGACGAACAAAAAAGTGCTTTATTTGACCTTTGGAACGGTACCCTAAAATTTCATTATGAATACTTATAAAGTGGAGATAGTGCACTTACTTTAACTGCCATTTATATTGAAACAGATGCCTGTACAGGTGTTTGAAGTTAAATTCTCTTCGTAACGACTTCCCGAAAAGCAAACTCGACATGTGCATTCATTAATAAAAGTACTGCGATGTGTGGAAATATACGTAGGTACTAAATAAACGCATATTATGCATATAAAATATTTGTTTTTTTTTTGTCCTCACTGGCCGCGGCGTGCGTGGCTACGACGCATATTGTTGTTTCTGCACAACTTACACACTATTTCGCAATAAAACTGCACACATACAGAGGTCTCCCGACAAACCAGTCAGCCTTGATCAAAAACAGCCCCTCGACGCTCAGACACGCAACCTTGAGTTATTTTTAAAACCCGTTGGTTGAGCGTTGCCTGCATTCGAACCCAGTCGAACAACTCCTTCCGAGTATTACATAATGCAAAATTATAGTCCGCGTTTTACTCGCATCCCGGCCGCTAAAAGCGTGTGGCCCTGTCATTTTAGTTTTATACCCTTTGTTTTGGCCACTCGAGCTTTTTTATTTCTTTTCGCCGTATCGTAAAAGGAAGCGGCAGTGAAGGGTTAGCGTTATTGTAGAGCCGGTTATTTATGGAGCGGAATAATGACTGATCCTGTGAGGTTTGGCGTCCTTATTTTGGTATTTTACCACAGAAGGACATGGCTGGTCCCGCCACAAAGAAAACATTTTAGGTTTTAAATTCAGAATACTGTTTATGTACTTACAGTTGCGGTCTAGGATGGCGTAACAGATTTGTCTATGGTATCGTGCTTCCTATACTGTATTACCAAAGAAAAATAGAGCTATTTTGCAATTACAGAAATATAGAATAGAATAGAAAAAAGAATAGAATAGAAAATGTTTATTTACAGCAACACACACATACATAAAAAATACATTAGAAAATACATTTACAAAACAAAAATTAAAACAGTAAATATAACTCAAATAAAAAATAAAACTAAACATGTTGTATGTGTTGCAGTTGCCGTAAAATGGCACCGACTCAGCATATGCTGACGGTTTTCACCGACAGCGCTGATTTTCAGCCAATGCCAGCAAGTGACCCACAAGCGTTCTACGAGTGCCCTACACGCAAAGCAGTGAAATAACATTATATACTACATATACATACATATAATTGAAAAATATATATATCATACTTATGGTTATACTTACTTACCAAATAGTGTACCCGGTAATAAAATACTTACATAATGGATGATAAATAAATAATTATATATAATAAAAATATTACTTTGATGCGATACGGGTTGTCACGTTTTAGTCAGCGTGGTAGTGGCATAGGTATAGCAGAGGTAAGCGGAGCGGGAGCGGTGGTAAGGTATGGGCTTAGGAAGGAGTTAAGAGTCTCTGCTGATCAAACAAATGCACCCTGAGCTTACGCACAAAGGTGCACCTACTTGAAGCTTCACGGACGGGGGGAGGGATATTATTCCAGCACTTGGTCGCCGCGTACCTAAAACTTCCTCGGAAGGCCATCGTTCGGTGTTTAGGAATTCGCAACGTTATCCTGTGGACCTGCCGAAGTCTCGACGACCAGTTTAGCTTGCAATATAGATAGGTGGGAATTTTTGTTTGAATAACTCCAAAAAGCAGCAAAGCAAGATGGAGTCTTCGACGAGCCTCCATGTTCAGAAGCTTTGCGGCGTTCAAGTACGGAGTAATGTGGGATCTAGGAGGAACTTTGAAACAAAAACGTGCACATGCGTTTTGCACACGCTGTATTAACCTTTTTGTCCGGTCAAGTGTACGTCAGACGGACGGTCTAAAAAACGGCGAAATACCGGAAGTGTTTCGCCGTTTTTTAGACCGTCCGTCTGACGTGATAAAAAGAGTCGCGGTCGTCAACTCGCAAGCTTAGGACTCGCAATTGTTTGCGAGTTGACACCTTATCATTTAATTATTTTTTTTCGTCGTCAACTCGCAAACTTTACAAAGTATATGTATTTTAGTACAGTTTACCACAAAAGTATGTGATTTTAAAATGAAACAAAATATTAAACTATGCAAAATTTAAGTGTTTTATACTTAAATTATAAATATTAAGAGGACAGTATAGCAACGCAAAAATATTAAGAAAAACTCATGCGGTCGCCCCCTAACCGCAACCGTGCGTCAGAAAGAAAGCAAATTTTTTGATGAAATTTGCGTTTTGGGGGAAAACGTTTTTTTTTATGAACATTAACATTTTGATCTCCATCGCTTAAGCATTAAATGATCTAGGTTTATACGTTTTCCTTTTTTTTTTTTAATGCATTAGGTTTCGTTAAACGAACAACTTTATCCGACCAATTTTTTTATCACAAATTCTCTGTATTTCAGAGCCCTATAAGTCTGAATCTATAGCGAATTTTGAAAATAGGAAAACGTACAAACCTAGTTTTTTATACTTAGTGTTAGTAACATACTAAAAATTCATGGCGATTGAAAAATAATTAGTAGTGTAAAATCGTTTTCTTTTTCTCTATGGACGCGTTCGGGGTACACGGTCCTTTTTATCAACAATAAAAAAATTAAGCATTTAGCTTTTAACCAGTCAAAAAAGAAAGCATTCTTTAATTTCTAATTTTATTCACATCAAAAATTAAAAATACAATCATTATATAATAAGAATTTGGCTTATTAACATCTATAATTTTTTTTTTTTTTTTTCATCTACTGGACTTAGCGACATGATATATACTTAACCAACCACTATCGACAGCTTCTTCGGGCAAGTGTGAAAAACAGTGCATCGTTTTATGTTTTCTAGCTAATGCCGATTTAACCACTATTTCTTTCTCTCTCAATCATGTTAAGTGCGAAAATATAGAACAGGTTACATCCAGTTGAATATTGTGGCGAACTGTTCTTTGTATATTTTGCGAGTAGACGACGTAAAAAAATAATTAAATAATAAGGTGCCAACTTACCGCGTGAGGATGAGGGATTTAAAATGCATAGATGAAAAAATTAGTCCTATTTTGGCTAGAATAATCAATCTTTGTATACAACAAACTAAATTTCCATGTAAACTTAAAGAGGCTGTTATCCGTCCTATTTATAAAAAAGGTAGTTTTAGTAACTATAGTAACTATAGACCAATTGCTATTTTAGCTAGTATTGAGAAAGTGATAGAGAAATGTATAATTAACCAGATAAATAAGTTTTTGTCAGTAAATAATGTTTTGTGTCCTAGTCAACACGGATTTCAGAAGGGTAAAAGCACAAATACTCTTTTATTAAAATTTACAGATGAGGTGAATGGATATCTTAATGATAAAAAATTTGTAGTAGCCATATTTTTTGATTTTAAGATGGCTTTTGACACCTTCCAGCACGGGACGCTAACTCTGGCTATGTCTGAATGTGGTGTGAGAGGCCCATTGAATGATTGGTTCAAGGAGTACCTCACTGAACGCACTTATCGTGTTAAGGTGGGAGAGGTGTGTAGCGACCCACCATGCCAGGTGGACTTTGGTGTTCCGCAGGGATCTGGGTGTGGTCCGGTTTGCTACCTGATGCACGTTAACTCCCTATGTGCTACGGTTCAGCACTGCACTACTTATATGTTTGCTGATGATCTATGTGCTCTACGTGCCGGTAGGGACATGGCTGAGGTCTGTCGTCTTGTGCAGGAGGATATGGATACATTGCTCCCAGCTAGTCAAAAATATAGATACCTCTTAGCAATAAACGACCATAGCAATCAGGCGCATAGAGTATCTATACAGCATGGTGCAGGCACCAGAGCGGCACTATCTGTGAAACTGTCAGGGTAAACAATTGTTTTGGTGGCAGACCCAGCTAGCACACTAGTGGAAATTGCAGCCTAAATTATTACTTTAAGTGGTTTAAGAGTAATTTAAGGGTTCTAGTGGCAGGCTAAAGTTGCATAACAGCTTCCATAAGCGTCTATAGCTGCAAAAGTTACTAAGAGTGGCAAAAGTTCCACCCAGTATTACCTTAACCTGTATAATAGTTCGTTTTAGAACTCTTTTGCCATTACAGGCGCTAGAACAGAGTTAAGCAATACTTTTTAACGCTTACGGTTGCATATGAGTTGCTACTGGAGCTGTTATACGCCTGTAAACTTTATAAAAGAAATAACTGTAGCCTGTAGTAACAAAATCCACTACAGAGCTACTGCTAGTAATATAAGGGTAATAAATATATTACTGTAAGCTCTATATAAGAAGCAAGGACTACTATAAGTAATGCAATAGTAATAAAATGTTCCTTTGAGCAGCCTACGTTATTCGCAATTTTTGTTCTAAATAAAGAAAAATGTGCGAGGGTTCCGTCGGTATAATAAATTTTAATACCAGTTGGAGATCAAATATTAAAGACAGGTGTCAGGTTCAAAGTATCCAATGTTTGTTTTGTGTTTCTGAGCAAAATAATTACTCATTTCTTTCCCAATCCATTAAGCAATTTAGGCGTGAAAGCGTAACAAACATACACAAATAGTTTTTTTTATATAGCCTCTTTAGTATTCTACTGCTGCGCAGACCTCCCTCGCTTGCTTCCAGTGGTGTCTCATTGCAGTCTCCGGACACTCAGTTCCTAACATACATACTTAGTCACTTTTGCAATTATAAAAAGTATTTTTTTTTGACAGATTTCTTAAAACTAATATTTACTATTTCCAATTACTTTCAAGGATACCTGATCTTTATTGTAACTTTGGTTGAATAAGTAAAGTGTTTTAAAACAAGAAAATACTTAGCATTGCTGTAGCTCTATGCCGTAAATATAATTTTTAATGGTTCTTATACTTGGCAATGGCAGAATCAAGGATCCCTAAAACACTTACTCAAATAATTTAAACTCGGAAAAGGGGATCACTTTTAAGAATATTAGTAACAGAAGAGTAATAAAAATCACTCTAAGGCGTAAACAGGGAGAACTTAGCACTTTGAGTTCTGCAAGAGTGCTATTAGAGAGATTTTTGCAGGCTTAGGTTGTATTTTGTAGACGCCATTTTATTTTAAAAAAATTAGGTTTTTTTAATTGACTTTGAGGTTATATACAATATATCCATGTACAATTTTACGTATTTCTTACAAAAAATGGATTGATATAGCATTATTAGCTCACAGGCATATTACATGCAATGATTTGGGAATGTTTTTGATTAAAATTTGTAGATAAAACAGAAAATATTTTACATTATAATTGTTTTTACTTTGCATTCTGATATAATTACGGAAGTGCGACAAAATTACTCAAAAAAATATCATTAACATTCACAGAAAACTTGTCTGCGTTTAAAAATTTGCTTTTATACGAACTGCAAAACCTAATAACACCATCTTACTTACTAAATATTAAATTAATGGCCGCCGATATCCGATGAGCATCCATGGAACTTGTATTACTTGTGAATCTGTTTGTCACAAAAACCAAACACTTGGCGTAAATTATTTATCATTCATTCACAGTTCTTTCAATCTCATTCACTAGAAAGTGCTAGAGGAGCGCTATAAGAGAGTTAATGGGTTGTTGCAGCCTTAGTAGCACCTCTGTGCCACCGTTATAGAGCTTCAATAGCACTCATAGTTGCATAAAATTGTGCCCAAATTGCTGCATAAGGGTTGCATAAGGGTTCCAGAGCACGCTATAGCGCTTAAGTCTATTACTATAAGTAATAATCGGACATGCTCCAAAGCTCTTATGCAACCAAATGTGCTGCTTGGGGAACGTTGTTAAGACAAATTCCTATTATATTTAACGAGATGCCCTCTTCTATTCGAAATGAATGTAAAAAATCTGTATTTGCTAAACTCTATAAAATAAATTTAATTGAAAAGTATGTAAATAGCTAACTACAGTACATCTATAGATTAAGAGGACTGAAGTATGTTATCTTCAATACAATTTAAAGTTTTAACAAACTAATGTTAAGCTGTTAAATATTTTCTAATGGATTTAAGTTTAGGCTTTTATTTTCTGCAGACAAACCCCAATGTGGGTTTTGCAGAATTTTGTTAATTTTGTCTAAGAAATTTTTAATAAATAATTTTGATTTTGATTTTGATTTGATTTTTTTTTGAACTCGCAAACAATTGCGAATCTTAAGCTTGCGAGTTGACGACCGACTCGATAAAAACTAAACTAGCAATAATTATGTATTTTATAAATTTTTCAGATGACAGACATGTTGTTTCTATTTAACAAGGTTAAATTTTGTGGTTTAATATTATGTATATGAGTTTGTTGAAAATTCAATCAATTCTCTTGTTTAAAATTAGTAACTATTGTGTCTGGCTCTACTATGTTATTAGTTTTATTGGTAATGCCATAAAATAAAACTTTAAGTTCCTTTTTATTTTATTTGAATGATAAAAAATTATAATGACTGTATTACATTAATTTTCATTAAAAAACAGTTTTCAGTGGCTTTACTTGGGAACAAAAGCTTGCATTCTCTACTTTTCTTATGGAACTGGACACTTAAAAAAAGAAAATAATCCTGCGAATGCCTTGAAACCAGTTTGGCTAGTTTTAAAATATCAGAAGCTTTTTATTTTTTATTTTTAATGTTGGTAATATCGATTTAATTAATCTCAGAAATATTCTATTTTAGAAAACCAGTGCTCTGTGAAAATGTACAAACAATACAATTAAATATTAAGGCAAAAAATATCTAATCTAATAAGAATCAACTAAGTATGTAGTCTCTTTTATATAACAATAACCAATATTCACAAATATGATCTTGTTTAATCAAGTGGTAAAGATAATTAGAAGATATTTTTGATAGAAAACAACCGAGACACCGACCGACTTTAGCTTACGGCTGAATCAATAAACGGGCGGCGCTCTAAGTAGAGCTTGCGTATACATCCCCTGCTAAGTACCATGACAGTGAGGTTTGTAATTTTGTTTTGCTTTATATTAAAACTAGAGGCTGCCCCGCGGTTTCACCCGCGCAGATTTCTCATAAACACAAAAATCCATTTTTCTCGTTCCCATGGGAATTTCGGGAAATCCTTTCTTAGTGCTCACCTACACTCCCTAAGGAACCTACATGCAAAATTTCAGCCCGCTACGCCCAGTAGTAGTTTCATCTCTGCGTTGTGTGTCAGTCAGTCAGTCAGTAACGTAAGAGTTTTATATATATTGATTGATTAAAGGAATTAAATAAACTACTTAGACATTTATTGCACACAATAAAACACAAGATGCACCTACAGAAATACATCCCGAAGTATTATGATGTAAGTATGTATTTATTATTATTTTTGGGACTTTAATTAAATATGTAACATGTAAATAAATAAGCACTGAACCCGAGAGCTCATTCCACTTGAATGTTCCTTTGTTTGTGATTTTTGTATAAGTAGGTATCAAAGAAGTATAACACGAAGACCGATAATTGTACAAGGCCAATAAAAAAACTAACGAACTTCTTTCATGATTATGATCATGAATCATAGCTTTATTTAATAAGAAACAACATAATTATGTTACATAATTTTTTATCTCTTTTACATACCTATATTGTTTCTGCAAAGCAAATTATTGGCTAGATAATAGATCTAAAAAAGCTTCGCTTCACAAACGCAAACTATAAATGTTTGGTTCTTTATAATAATTATAGGTCTACTAGCGCAACAATCTATTTTCAAGCTATGCTCTAAATCTCATATAAGTTGTTTTTATATCGATAAATGGCCATGTTTTTCTCATGGACACGTTTCTTGGAACTGCCGTGCTCTGTTATGTTACTAAAGTTACAATGCCCTGTTGCGTAGCATTTCGGCGGGGCTAATTTGTTTTGTAACAATTTCGATTAGCATTTATATTATAAGCAGGAAGCTAAAATGTTGAAAAATGTAATCAAATCGATGCAAATATTAAAGTTGTGATTTTGGTTAAAATCAAGACTGGGCCTTCTTTGTGGTCTGTATTTTTTGCAAGTTATTAAATGCTGCAATAATATTTAATCTTGATTTTTTTTACTTAGTGCTACAGTGGGATACCATCGAGTGACCACTTAGGTACCAACACAGTAAATCGAAGGAGGCTTGAATTAAGTCGTGAAACGACCAGTAAATCATATATTAGTACTTGTGGCGAACAGTCACATCGTTTTTATGTTCTCACGCACATGGCCCACATGTTCTTTATTGCATTTTTTTTATCTTATAATACGAAAATATGTCGTCGGTCCAGATGATAATCACACTAACAAATGGAACATTTAATAAATTCATCATTACTAAACTAAACAAATAAAACACTATAAATAATTAATGATGATTTAATGTAATATCTCATATCAAACTTATTTGTAACAATAACAAATGGATAGCACTTAAAAATCTATAAATTTTATAAGAAAGATATGCCTCTATTTTATTAAAGCTAAAATTATCGTCATTAAAAGCGTTGGTCTCCGTACTGAAAAAAATAAATAACAGACTACTATACTATTCTATTCACCCTATTTCAGTAACAGTATAAAAGGGAAGTGATTAAAATGTAATAATATTTTTATTGGAGCAAGTAAAAACCTTTTGTACTGTTCATAATCTCGGTGACAGAAAAAAAATACGACATCAGTAAAATGTCTAATGGCTCTAGGTACCTCGTAAAGTTGGCATTTGAATAGGAAGGTAACATATCAAAAATTTTCAGTGATCCGTGTTTTACGAGAATGCCATAAACGTGTACTTAACGCTGAGATGTGAAGGGGGCCTTCTGTTCTGTTGCCTTTTTGTGTGTGTTTATAAATCTATGCGAAGGGTCCCAAAGTCTTAGAGTATTTGTTATCAATACAAAGCTCGTTTTTTGCTTTTATTTAAATAAAGTGCACACCTGAATAATATTTTTAAAATGATTATTCTTACTTCAATTTAAATTTGATGCCATTCATATAGCCTTTATTTCTGAAGCAGTGAAACATTAAGTTGATAAAACTTATGTCTGAAATTATCTATATTGTAAATAAACGTCATTTTTGAAACAATAAAGACAAAGTTTAATTACGTTACAAGTTATATTATTGTTTTTTTTTGTGTAGCACAATTATTAATCATTATAATATCAAAGTAGGTATACAACTATAACTACAACTATGAAGATAATTAAATAATTCCACACAAAGTGGGCTTTATTTTTGATTAGAGGCATATCAAACAAATGTAAATAAGTACCTATATATTTTTACACGCTGTTTTTATACTGTCCCCAACATATGCCACTGCTTAATAAGGAAAATCTTGATTAATTCTAATAGGGCTAAATGTAGGGACTATGAATGTTATTTTAAACATTCCGTTACTTATCTCTAATCTTCACCTACATCATTTTGCCTGCATCCAAATAGGTACCATAAACATAATACAAATCCTCTTTTACATCGCCAAGCAAAAGTAATCTTTATTTTTGTCCTCTTACAGTTGAAATTAAAAGTATTTTTCGAACAGCTGGCTCGATCTTAAATAATATTGAATTAGAAAGAATATCGTAATTTAGGTTAAAAGCATTTTATTTATTTGTGGACAATTTTTTATAACAACTTTGTTTATGTCAAGTATGGTAGGAAATGAAGTTTTAAGAAATATGTTTATTATAAAATAAAGAATCAAAACCAATTAAATTCTTGGGTGGCTTGGTTGTCCCGGTACCACGACCACGACGAAGGCAAGCTAAACAACCTATAAAAGAGTATTAATAATAGATCAGCCACCCCAAGTAACCAGATGCCTTTTGACAAATATAATAAGATTTACTTTTGTCGTAATACAAAGTACAGGTGACGTCAGAGAACACAATATCCTTCCTTCCTCCTCGGGCTCTTTTGGAGGGAAACTCTTTTGACTATTTTAATAAGAAAGAAAATATCCCATTGACTCTTTCAGCGAATTACTTTGAAACGAATGAAATGAACGAGTAGGATCGGAGATGTTCTTTGTTGAATTAGAAAAAAGAATTCCTGAGTTATTAAAGGAGTTATAGTGGCACAATAAGGTATTTATTTAATAAATACGTTTTAACATTGAGCATTTATATTCTATTGGATAAAAGAAGAAAATCAACGAATGATTAATATTAACTACTTAATTTACCTAATCTTGATGACACATTTAAATATTTTAGCAATATTTCTACTACAAAATTAGTCCATTGTATTATGCCTCTATACAAAAATCCGAACAATACTGACTTTGTTGTACATGTAGGTACAAGACTAATGTGTTGGCTACTATACCTACTATTCCTTCCTAATACGAAAACACCTCAAGATCCCTAAAGAAAAAGATCACAGAATGATCGAGGATGCCAATGACAATGGTCGTAACGCAGAAGAGGGAAGATTTCCTTTTTGATGTGACGTGAACTTTTGACTTCATTCCACAAAAATATTATAAAAGGAAATCACGCACGACAAACCCAATTTGGGATTAACTTAGCCAAGGCTTCGGTTTTGATTTTTTTATACGGACTGATTTTTTGGTGATGTGCAGATTTATTGAAAATAGAGCCATCATCAGCGAGACGTTACAAAAACGCAGGTATCCAAAAATGTTGTTTAGCTATAAGTAAAATATTTAGCTTTTCAGAATTTTTTGGCAAGTAATAGGTATATTATTTTCACAGCAAATTATAATAGATTTCCTAAGCCTATGATTCTTTTTTTTATCGAAAACTCTATTTGGGTATAATCCATAATATTACACTCCGCCATTATTCATTTGCAGCAGTTTTGTAAATCACATTGTCAACTGTCGACTGACTATGTAAATTACATAGACCCAAGAACTCATTTACCAAGAACCTTTACGCACTTACGATTGAACGTTAACAAATAAATCTAATTAAATCTATTACTAACATCGTGTTTCATGTAAAAAAAAGAAGTTTTTTCGCTCGGTGCTTTCTCTTTGTTTTATAAAATTGAATTTGGTAGAGTAATACAATACTACTACCATCACAGCAATGCACATCAACTCTAACACCAATAGCTGTTGTATGGGCTTTTCCTTTCCCATAAAAAAATTGTGCATTTAAGATGTCAGATAATGTCACTTAAAATTGTTTCGCGTTGAAACAAATAAACAACTATATTTTTTTTTTCCATAAAAAAATAATTTCTACTCCATAATTAGAAAGTTCCCTGGTGAAATTGGTAACAAGTCAGCGCCCAGTCGGGGGCCACTGTTCTATTCCTGCTTCTGACATAAATGCTCCAAGCCAGAACGCTCCTTGTTTGGGACATATTTGGCTCGCTGTAATTACTTCCATTAATATTTTAACACCCGTTACTACGACGAAAATGATTTAGATCTGGCCAGAAATAGGCTGCATTTTGTTTCGCGTGACAAGTATAATTAGTATCAGTTTTTTTTTCATTTTGTAGAAATTTTATTGTTTTTAATTAAATGTGAAGTATTACAACTACAATTCAGTTTCAATTAAAACTTCGCAAAGAAAATAATTTCTGGCCATACAAGGCATGGCTCAGACAGAAGATATGGAAATTTCAAGCTATTTTTAAACCTCATTGCTCTTTGTGCACCTCTCACAATGCCGCTCTTTATTATTTTATTCTGGGCTTTTGCATACAGCGCGCTTACAAAGCAATATTCAAAGTAGCATTACTTCGAGATAATCTCGTTGAAGGTAAGTACTGAGTTGCAAATACTGTATGCGTTAAGATTCATCATTTCCAACTCAGGCTTGCTTAGTAAGCGCCCCGTCGCCATTGTCGAGAATTGACGAATACCCGTCAATCACTGGTAACATCGACGATTCCATGAAGAGAACGCGTGATACTCATTTGTTCCAATACAGTCCATCTCTCGGCGTCTGCTTTCACGAGTGGATATTTATCTTAGCTCTGTACAAACAAAATGCAGCCGAAGATCCATTTCATCACTCACCATTCCCTGCGAGGAGCGAGTGACGCAACGCCCTCAACTCAGCATACAGAGATCCTCCAGACAAAGAAGTCGAAAAATAATATTTTTTCGAGGCAAATTTATATGCCACGCCTGTCAACCGTCGAGATTTACACCGTATCTGTCAACCTCGGAGACAAAGGAGAGCCTTGTCGAAAATCGCGGCCCATGATGTCATGGACTGTTGGGACACCGCTTTTAATTGGTAGACCGGGTTTTTGGATTGCTAGAATAACATGCTTACTGATATCGGTTTCACAGAAGAACTCTAGGCATGTCAAATGTGACTTTTATGGTTTTTTCTTTCGCTTCGTTGTTCGATTCCAATTTATTGTTAATAGCCTATTTAAAATGTTAATTACGTGTGTCCCTTTGAGAAAAGAAACCGGTCAAGTGATTAAATCAAATTTTAAAATGTTAATTTTTTTATGTTGGGTACCTCCCTAGAGTTGATTAAAATAACTAAACGTGAAAGAAATCAACGTGAATATATACGTAATACATTTTTAATATTACTTACTTTTACAATAAGTTGATGTTATTATTAACACAAAATCTTATTTTATAATTTAAAAGTTAAACGTAAGACCTAGGTAATTAAAATTTTGCCTTTTTAAGACGTGTGTGCGACTCGTTTGGACTTAAAAACTACGCACTTAATTTCTATAAATGTATTTATTAATGAAATAGATACTAAAAAAACAGTGACTGTCCTTAATTAAAAAGCTATTAACTGATGGCGTCGTCTTCATTGTGTGAAGATTTTTTTGAGAACTTTATATTTGCAGTGGTAGGCTTTAGGGTTCCCCATATCCCTAATGGTGTTGTTTCATAAATACTTAGTAACGTAATTTATTGTCACAGGTTATATTTGAGGCAAATAATAAACCATTTTTTTTTATTCGAGTACAATGTTATATCGCATTTTAAATTGAACTTATAAAAAAACTGAGCACGATATCACGTCGGAATCTAAATCTAAAATTATAATGTTTTATGTAACATAATGCCTAAAACGTGACATAGTTTTAGCCTAGCTAGGCACAATGGATAAACATTTTTCCTTATTTTGATTTTGTTGATTCTTATCTCGGCCTTGTAAATTCAAATTCGGTGCCTGCGGACCCACTACTAGGATACTACATATTATGGATTGTTTAGCTAGTCTTGATATAAAAAACTTAGATAAAATATCTTTCATCACATATGACAGGCAATTTTTTGTCTGTTTAGGCCTTTAGAAGATCTACTAGGGTTAAACTATGTATATACCAGTATATAGGTATAATATGTATCTGTTGTATTCATACTCATAAAATAACAGAGTATCGAATAAGTAATTAATATTAGACTAAATACAGATGTGGACAGCAACGGAGAGCCCAGGCGTCCTCGTGTCGATTACTGAGCTGCTGAGCTTACCAAATTCGACAGCAATCGACCTCGGACACTTCATAGAATAATCGCGTTGCTTCGCGCACAGCCGAAACTCGTATACGTGCACGCGTATTATGCTTTTGTGAGTGATATAAGACGCGCGACGCTGCTTTATTTGTACTGAGCGGTAACCCAGAGGTAACCGAGAGCGGGGGAGCCGCACTTGCTGAGGGAGACAAGGCAGGGAGTGTCCATACTGTATGTAGTACTATTTTTTATACTGTGGCAGTAGTTAGCTTTGTCAACTTACTATAAAGTGCTGCATTTCTGTAAGCCCCCTTAAGCCGTTGAAAGTTCGTGGCCTGTTTAACCTTCAGTTCGAAAAAAACTTAAGTAATTAAGGCGAGTAATTCAAAATATCACACACAATACAAATTCTCATTCGGATTAATTTAGTTGAACAAGTTTACTTGGCTCAAGTTTAGTAAAATAGTATAAACTAAACGTCATTTAGTGCCACTCGCAGGTCCCAGGCTCATTTGTTAGTCGCCTTGTTAAAAGTTTGTCGCTAAAGTTAGGCGTACAAATAAATATGTATGTATGTAGTTACTTAAGTTACTTACTTCAACTTACGACTAATTACAAAGTATCTATTCAAGATATCAAGTTAATGTAACCTCTCCCTGTTTTATGAGTAAGTAGGTTCTATCTATTATAGTTTTGAAATAAAAAAAAAACTTTTTTCATCGTAGTAATTCGGTGAAGATTTAATTTAAAATTCTCTGCTAAGAAATCATTTTGAATTTCATGCAGAAATTTCATTACTCGCATCAAAATTTAATAATTTCAGAATAAAATCTCAGTCGCTCCATAGAGATTTGATCTCAAGTATCCGAAGTTAACGTCCTAATATTAAGGAACTAAAATCCATTTAAAGGATGTTGGGGGGAAATAAATCAGAGACGACGCCCGTCCGTTCGTCGAACTCCGAACTTCTGAACAATCGTAGCGGAGATGTAAATTAAATCGAGTGGCTGGAGGTCTGTGGTGGTGCTAGGGGCTACCCTGGATAGCGTTTGGTACGACAATAAAAATAAAAAACTCTTATTTAAAAATTCTTCAATATTTTTCTCTTATGTTCAGCAAGGACCTTTACAATAGTTTCTTTCTGCTCTATACTGTATACTTACAGTATGTAATAATAATATGTGTACCAAACCATACTTTCTTTTGAAGCGTTTATATATGTTTTATTTCTTTTGTACTTGTATCTATATGTTTTATTTCTTTTGAAGCGAGCCAGTTCCATCACTGGCCAACACCATAGCCTAATCAATCCGTGATATAATTAAATTTAATAAATATTTTTTATGTCTAGAAATGTTTGTATCTTTATCAACCTTATTTTAATTGAAGGCACAAACACACTCGATTAGGGTACTGTTTAGCAGGTACCATAAAAGTTGTATTAGACATCACTATTTCAAGCAGTCGGCTGTAGACAAACTCGAGAGCAGCTCGGGACGGACCCGGCTTCTTTAACAAGTTTTCACGTGTTTGCAGCGAAGATTCCCACCTGAAATGTACTGAAAATGTAAAAACTTTACAGAATAAAATTGAGTTGTCGTAGATTCATATTGGAATTTAGGTTTTATTAGAGAATGTTGTTGATATTCCAGCTTCTCTGTTTGTATAAGTTTAGCCCACACGGAACATCACGCGTGTCATCTATCCAGTATGCGTGTATGAAGTTAAAGACATATTATATCCGCAGCATCAAAACTATATAACACTTACTTATTTTTGTTCGCTATTAAGATTCAGCCTACTCTGCAGATTTTTTTTGTTTATAGAACTGTACATGCTTGTACTTTTACCCATTTGGCAGAGATTCCGCGCTCCTGGCCATTTGTTGGAATTGGCTGGGCCCGAGTGTGGGTCTACTTTAATAAAGTTAGTAAAGTCTATCCGAAGGTAAGGTGAAGTCTATTACTAAATTGGACCTATCAGACTGGATGGCTTTTTTTTTCAAGAGTCTCAAATGGGATTAGTAATGTTTGCCGACTTAGCATTTGTTTGTTATAAAACTCTACATTCTTAAACTTAAGAGTAAAAAATATTTTCTATAAAGTCATATAATACTTACGTACCTAAAAGTACTACGTTATGGTGTTTGCAATTTTGGTTTGTAGTCTTATGTTTTCAGAGGATTTGCGACAAGGTGAGGACCGTATACCAACAGCGTGACACTTGGGGGTGTGACTGGTTAGGAACAAATGAGATTTTGTGATAAAAAATTGGTCGGATAAAGTTGTTTTGTTTTACGAAGCCAACGAATATTAACCTAACTAGATTATTTAATGCATAAGCGATGGACATCAAAATAATTGTGATTTGCTAAGCTCTCTCTGTCGCATCGCATGGTTGCGGTAAGAGGGCGACAATAGAAGTTTTTCTTGATATTTTTTCGTTTCTATACTGTCTTATTTATTTAGTTTGATGTGTTTCTTTTCTTTTTCATATCTTACAGCAGCAAAATGAAACCCCTTTGAATCCGTCATAGCAACCTCCGAAAGCAACAGAGCTATGGAGGTATATTCACTAACGTGATCTTATTCGATATCGATATTTTTACTTACTTAGCTTTTAAAACAACTTCCAATAACTTTGCTCTGTAAATGCACTAACACTGCACTAAACTAGAAATATGTTATCAAACATTGCCTTTAATCTATGTGATTGCACTGCAGTACTACAGTAATGTAATGGTGCATTCACTTTGAGGGCTGCTTTAGCTTGTGGTTTTTCCTATTGGTCTCTACTTGAATGCCCTAAATCAGAAATAAAATAAGCTGGTGTGAAATTATTTCTAAGTAAAATATTATCTAAACCAAATATGACACTATACTACTAAGTGGGTGTAATTATTAAACCTAAGTAAGTACCTATACAACTCTTTGATAAGAGTTCAATTAAACAAATGATCCTTAGTTTTGTCTATGTGTAGAGCTAGGGCCCTATAGACGTTTTTGGGTTTTTCATTTCCAGTATGATGACGTAAGCTCAACCCCTGGCGATGACATCACCCGCTGCGCGGCGGTGCGGTTTGGCTCGTCGCTACGAAACAGGCGTAGCTATATTTTATTTGATCGTACCAAATACAAATAGTTTTTTTTTACTTGCATTTTAAATAATTAGTAATGGCAGACATAATATAAAAATATCTACCCTATGTATGTTCCATATTATTTTTGATTTTGTCTTATTACCGATCCAATCATTAAAAGCAGGGTCCGTTTGCTCTGCAAATAAGACCCCAAAATGAAATGAAGATGATCAAAGGGGTTTACCTTCAAAGTTTGAACGGTCGATGTCATCTCACGATTGCCCAAGTAAGGCTAGCCATTAATATGATGTAATATTTGATATAAAACGAAAACAAGCGCCGTGGGCGCTATAATCGAAGTTAGGGATAAGGCACACTTCTGAGCAATGCTGCAGCAGCAGACATTACTGTTTCAGTATCTTAATTAAACTAAACATTTAGCTGTTTATACATGTGCGTATTTGAAAGGCACGTGACAGCATTTAAAGATAAGTACACCTTAAAAAATCTTTTTTTTTAACTAGTACACCTACTTCATATGCTTTTAATATTTAATACTAAACATTTTTTAAATTGCTTAGTGTATCGAAAAGCCGACCCGGAAAACTCAAAAAAATTATAAAAACGAATTAATATATTTATTTATATAAAAGCCTATCTGCTATTATTAACTAATCCATTGTACTGTACCTACTTTTCAGTTTCATTGCAAAACAACAGTTCTGTGCATAGTTTTTTATGCGTTTGAGGTAAGGTAAACATTCGACAGATATAACTGCAAGAAATAAAATAAATAAAAATATATACTTTTAGAAAGTTTAAAAAAAAATTCTGTAAGAAAGTTTATTCAACATTGGTGTAAAGTGATGTATTATGTACGAGGGTGGTCTGTTAAAATCCGAGCGTAGAGAGAGTTTCAAGGGTTTAATTCCCTAACGTAGTGAGGGAATTAATGACTTGAAACTTGAACAATTGAGGACTTTAACCTCACCCGAGGCAGACTAACTTTACCCCAAAGTTGTATATACTGCTTTTTATCCCATCCGACGAGAAAATTTACATATTATTATAAAAAACAAGCACCTATGTATCTACTTAATTTTGCTGACCTAATCAGCTAGCTTGTTTTTAATCCGACTTCACTTCAATCATGTATTTGCGTAACTATAATACAATAAGTACATCATAATTGCCCAGAGGTCAATAAAGAATGTATGTAAATTCATTATTTACCGGCTACAAACCTCATGTAAATAATGAGGAACTTTACGACC
Source organism: Euspilapteryx auroguttella (assembly GCA_951802225.1). Classification (NCBI taxonomy): domain Eukaryota; kingdom Metazoa; phylum Arthropoda; class Insecta; order Lepidoptera; family Gracillariidae; genus Euspilapteryx; species Euspilapteryx auroguttella. Next base: position 6,287,455 of record OX637652.1, read on the forward strand.
TGAGAACAGTAATAAAAAAGTCTACTTTTCGAGTGGATGGTATAAAAAATATTCAAGCCGGTGCAGCATCGCTTAGAAGAGCAACTTGGAATGGGTGGCTTAATCTGTAGTTTAGATGGTTTTAGGTAGATAGCTAGATTTAATTATTATTGCAATGTTATTGCTAACTATTCTGTCTAACCTCGGCGAGCTTTACACGCGATGAAACAATAACATCGTTTTATGGTTAATATTCTAAAACGCTAGAGATATTAGGGTGTTTTAATAACAGAAATGGTAAAACGTATAACCCTTCACAGTTTCACTACACGTAAAGGCTCATTATTCAGAAGGCACTTAGTTATAGGGTACAGTGGCGGTTAAAGACGACGTAACACTTTCAGTTTTTCTGTATTTCAAAATAGCTCTTGTTCTTTTGTTATACAGTCGGGCGCACCAGACCATAGACAAATCTGTTACACCGTCCTAGACCGTCACTGTACCTCTATACAGCATTTTGTGTCCTAAAGCTTATATCTCATACGCAGATAACTGACCGTAAACTTCAGTAAAGGATAGCTCTAGCCAAAGTAAACGCACCCCCGCAATATATTCGCTCCTCCTATGAAACCGAGGTACTTATAAAACGTATATTTTCAAATGGATTTTTGAGTGCCTGAAACTTGGATGGGCAATCAAACAGTTCGGATTTACTGAGTAAGGGCGGGTTTAACATTCTTTTTACTTTAGTAAGCGGAGATAAAATTGCACATTTGCATTTCACAGTAAAAACGCCCTTATGAGCTCGAAGCTACCTTTTACCTTAGCAAGGCACCTATTAAATTGGCGTTATTTAAATTTAGTTCTGTAAGCGCCTTAGCCGTTTTAAAGGCAATGACTTGACTAACAGAAGTTGCTATTTACTTTGTTTCGATGTAAAGCTTGAATACAAGAAAATTACTTTACCATTTTTGTAAATATATATTTGTATTTACTAAATAAAAAAAAAAAGATTTTAAGTTACACACAATAAATGAATGTAATGAAATATAAAATTTATTACTAAATTTCTGTGTTTTTTTTTTAATCTTTTTTTTAACCGTAATTGTGCCATATAGAGATGACAAAACAAATAGAGACGCTCATATTACATTTATAATACAAATTAACTTGCTAATCCTTACCTTTAATAGTTTAGAACCTACCTTACCTACGTACTCTACAAAATGTTACTAAAATAATATTAAAAGCAAGATAGAAAATGCAAAGCTAACACAAAACGGATTGTGAACATATTTCACTTAGGATAAAATCTCCTAAACTTTATAGCGATTGAATCTAGTGTCGCTAACTTTCAATAAGATCCTTTCGATTTATAGTTATTGGAATATTTGGTGCTTGAGTCGTATCTTTTTTTTATATAGCTTGTTTTAGAAGAAAAAAAAACCTTTTAACACTTTACTGTTTAACAATGGAAAAATATTATTATTAGGTTTCTTAGCAATTGAGTGCGCAACACAAAATTAGCTAACAAGATTTTCTACAACCTTAATAAATAATTTGGACTAGTACACCATCTCATTTCCCAAAAACACATTAACATTTTAACACTTCCTAAGTCTAACATTCTTACGTCAGCTATTTCGCCATTCTTTATGCTACCATAAACAGGGATAAGGGTGTGGAAGTAAAGCGTGTATGCTGCCTTGGGTGGACCCCACAATCACATAGAGGTATCGTTTTAATTGCCAACTGCACCTGATCTTAGAATCCGACGATTACCTCTAATAGGATTAGCGCTTTATTTTACTATACTGACTGATATTGATATCAAGTTTGGTAATTTTTTTGCTTCCTTAAATGACTTGCCCCCTAATTCTGTAAAGCTAAAAGATAGCTCTAATTATATGGAAATAATGTGTTAAAGCGGTGGTAAAGTTCTAGTTTTACGTTTCAGCGTATTGTTATTTAGGGAAATTTACCTTGCAATCCCACTGCTTGTGCCTAGCTATTACAAATCGTCACAAGGCGCGTGACAATATTTTAGGGACAGTCCACCCCGCTTACACCATTTGTCACTTTGTCAGCGTTTTCCATCCTCGACGTGCTTTCGTGAAGTTCGAACTGGTCGCAAGTTTGAATTGGCACACTATAAAAAATAGTTTGCATTTGCACACATAATAAATATTATTGAACATAAAGGTGCAACTCGCCACAGCCTTACATAATAATAATGGGCGAACAAAGTTTTAAATAATTCATATTTGACGATGACCGATTCGAACTGAATGTATTTAATTTATAATTAGCTGCCAATTCGAAGTTGTCACCAATTCGAACGAACCCCTTTCGTGCTTATGGTGATGGGCCGAACCGCCACAAACTGGTCATATTCGGAGAGGTCTGGGCACGCACGGGCTGGAATTTACGATGGTGCTTGTTGGTTTGGCATAAGTTGTTTGTGCGCATCACGCACTATGTCTCCCGAATAAGGATTTGATTGTGCTGCCAATCACCACAGTTTTTGCAAGCATCATGAAGCACTGCATATTAGAAAAAGGTACTCTACTTAACTTTGAAAGATATTTTTTTTTTATAAACCGCTTTTAATAAACTGGCACATACATAAACTGAGAACTTCCTATTTTTCAAAGTCTAGGTAAAGAATAGGTAGGTACTAAAACTTTCTAATGAATGTAAGAAATGCTATCCTGAAAACCGCACCAAAATCGGTTCAGCCAAACATGAGAAAATCGCGGACAATAAGAGATACATACAAGTCAAACTTATAACCTTTTTTGAAGTCGGTTTAAAAATTATATCATTTACGTGTAATACTTGCTATTCACTAACAATTCTGGAATTTTAAACTTTGTACAGTTTTACAAGCAATAACTAAAGAATATCAAAGAGAAAAACACTAAAACGAAGAAAATTACACCCAATCACTGTAATAAACACTTAGGTACTTGGTCCGTAATATTTCAACTCTACGTGATGTGAAACCCTGGCAAATGTACATGTTTTTCTACTTATTTTGTACAGAAGTTTCTTAGCCTTCAAAATACCACGAACTCTAATCTTATGGAGATAAGTTCCATACCCTTGTCTGACACGACACAGGCATTTAATAAATATCTGTTATCTATACCAATATTATAAAGAGGAAAGATTTGTTTGTTTGTAACGAATAGGCTCCGGAAATACTGAACCGATTTGAAAAATTCTTTCACTGGTAGGAAGCTACATTAACCCCGAGTGTCATAGGCTATATTAGATTTTCAAAAAATTAGGGATCCTTACCTAAACTCAAATAATGTAACCCAAGGTGCAATATTTTTTCCGTTGTTTACATATTTTGACAGGTGGTTTGTTGTTTGTTTTTTTATCAAGCCCATTCTGGGCAGGCAAAAGAACATAGTCTATAGAGCCAAGTCTTTTGTAGTATCTTAAATTCTATGGCGTAACGAAGTAAGCCGGGAAAGCTCGTATTTTATAAATAGTTTTAAACTTGGCAAAATATGTTTTATAGTTATGTTATCTTATCCACACACTGTTACATTGTGTTCAAGAAAAGGAGAAATTAGGGTAAGATTAGGCTAGGTAAGATCCAGACGTCGATTCAGATTCAATCGAGAATCGAGTCATACTAGCACTACCTAGCACATGAATTTACAGATATTTAATTTTTTGTACAACGCGGATCTATTTTATTTTTATTTTTCAAGGCTATCACGGCTACCACTGCGATATATAAAGATTGTTATATCTTTATTGAAATTAATTGATCGTCGATGACGAAAATCTTTAGGTGTAAATTTTGCGTCTCAAACATCACCGCTAAAACTCAAACCTAGTCCATTACCAATAGTACAGGAGTCCAGACATTTCATATTTCACAAAGTTATGTCGAAATAATAAAAACCTCGATTTGATGGAAAGAACTCTCCGTCAAATCTGATATCCAGCCAAAAGGCAAAGTCCACAACTTATAACTAAAATAAAAATGGTTTCCAATTTATTCCAGAAATTAATACTGAATCATAATTAAAGGATTAACAACAATTAAAACAATTACATGATAGTACATTTGAAGAAAGAAAACTAAGTAGGTACTTAGAGAAAACCGCACCACTGCATTAATAAAATTAGCTTAGGTATATACATTTATGAAAACTTTAATGTTTTTTTAAAAACTGTATCAAAATAATTTCCTTTATTTCCTTGGAAACTTTACAAAGACTACCTGAAAAAAAAATCGACCAAAAGCTGCCCGCACCCAATAGTATTTAATTTTTTTTTAATTATAAATATTTTTAAATATGATACGTGTACCTAGCGCTAAAAAATATCAATATTTTATCCACAATGTCTTTTGATGTCCCACGTCTTTAGATGGTGAAAAAACTCGTTTTTATCTTATTTTTACATCAAGCTGGTGGAAAGGAAAATGGATTGACATTTCATGATTAATGGCAAGACAAGTCCTTAAGCGGATAATACTTTTAAAAATATAAATCGTCAGGTCACAAAATTAGTATCCAAATCAATAAAAAGACGACCCAGGACAGAGCTTCCTGGAGACGCATGATACGGAGGGCCGACCCCAAATAAAATGGGAAAGGGCCAGGCAAAGAAGAAGAAGAAGGTCACAAAATTAGTATATAATGAAACAAAATTTTTTAATTAGTAGGTTTTAATTGATTTTTTGCTTACAACATTATCAAGTTTATTTTACTGTACAATGTATTAAAAAAACAACATTTGCGTACCATCAGTGCATATTAAATTTCGAGGTGATTCAATACTATAATTACGTAGTAGACTTACTTTTTAAAGAGGAAACTAAATTACTTTCTGCGAAAAAAACATGCTAATCATGCAATGGTTCTGGAATCTATGTACATCATTTTCCTTATTTTAAGTACCTTTGTCTGAAAGCCATAATCAGAATTATTACCGAATAGATGGTTAACGCCTTTGTATGTTATTTTAAATACCCATTAGATAAAGTCAATGTAAATACATAAAAAAGCCTTTAAACAAATTCTGTTGAAAATGCGTCTCGTTTAGCAAAAATGTTAACAGTAAATAAATAACCTACCTATGATTATTATTTCCAAATTCAAACTGTTCGTAGTAATGAGATATTATTTGATAAAAATCTTAATATCGATGCATTTCATTATAATATACTTAATAGGAACTGATCTTGTCCTGAGTTTTTGGCATCCGAACATAGATGAGATCAATTATTGATCGATCTCTACATTTACTGTTTACCAGAAGAATCCATAAAATTTGGTAAACGAGCAAGCAATATCCAATAAAGTACCTGAAACCTCCGCAAATTTTTCTTATTTATTTAGATTAATATAGAGCCGCAGTTTGCAAGCCGCAATCCCGTACCATCATTACCGGTCCATTTGGCCAGGCCAATCAAGTTAAACATTGGCATTAAATAATGATTCCTATTTCCGAATGGCGGACGCGACGCGACTGCAGCAGTCGAGGGGAGCTGATGTTTCTGGTAGCTCTTTATTTCTTTTTAATTTGGTAACAAAGTTTTTTATAACTGTATATAATAGGAGGTATAGTCAAACATTTAAACTGAATTTAAATATCCTCTTTCTTACTTAATCGGAAAGCTACGCGGCTATCATAATGGCGCGGATACAGCTGAATACCTCAATCTCATCAGCCGTTTTCAATAAACTATACTATCATTACATGTATATTTTATAACCTGTAATTCGTATTCGATTTAAAGGCAATAGTAATATTTTTTATCTTATTGTATAAAAGCATGGAGCTAGTATAGTAGCTACACCTATCTATCTCGATAGACAGTATTGTAAAAAGCAGATTTAGTCGCCACTTTTGTCGAGTTATCATGGCAGCATGCATCGATCGCGATTGCATTGCAGCCTAGTTAGAAAAGGCTCTCAATTATTAAATTTTAAAAGTTTGTTTGATTGTAGTATTAGCAGATACGAAGTGGTTATCGTATCTTTAAAAAATTTGTCATTGGTGATATTCACCAAACAAAAATAACTTTCTTATAGTTGCTTATTATTCAAGTCCCAAAATTAAAATTAAACTTCTGTAAAAGATTCATTCATTAGATATGAAAGAAACTTATAAATCCGATGGTAACTTTTATTTTACGAGTTGGTTGTCTCGATTCCATTTATTCAGGGCTATCACTAAATAAAACTTTTCTATTTAAGTAAACAAAACTTTTAAGAGTTTTGAACGAGAACGAAGATGTTGAAAACTTTTATAAAGGTTGAACTTTCTCTAATTTGCTTCATATAAATAAATCTAGAGTTCGATTTCAACTTTATAATACAAATTGGTTTTTACAAGTGTATTAAGTTTATTCCTCCTAACTTTCAGATAGAATCTTGGTACAAAAATATATATTTGAGTTCGATTTTGTCGTTTATAGGATTTTACCGAAAAAAAAACGTATTTAAATTATACTCTTACTCTAAATTAAAAGGAAGATTACCAGCAGTAGTTTATATTAACTCGTTATTCGTTTACTTTCCTATGGGTTAATAAAATCAGCAATTTATTCATATAAGCACTAGTCGACCCGGCGAACTTCGTACCGCCTACCCTATTACTATGTTTTGCATGTATAATATGTAATAAAACTTTCTCTTGAATGAATCTGTTTAATAAATAAAACGCATTAAAATCTGTTGCATACTTTTAAAGATTAAAGCATACAAAGGGACGGACAGCCAGCGGAGGTGACTTTGTTTTATACCTAGTATGTATTGATGATAATCAAATGAAACGTATAGGTATATCACACATCGAAAGGCAATTTAGATCCTCCGTCTTTATTAGCGTTGATTTATGTACCACATTCGATTCGCGGACAACTACCATTTGTCCTTCTTGTCCTGATTCCTGTAAAGTACTTGAAGTGCAAATGACGTGTAGCGTAGATGACGCGTAAGTATAGGGTAGGGTGTGAATTGTGACAGCAACATAACAATATTACTGACAACATGGACTGACGATAGCTTTTAGTATTGAAAATATATAAATAAAAATGAAATAAGGCCAGATTTTATGTTTAGTCCTCTTTAATTATTATTAGTTTTATATTTTATCTGAGTTCGTTTTTTCAACTCTGCATAGAGATTAACTGCTCTGATGATTTCGAGAATAGAGCCACAGAAATAAAAAGCTTTTAGCGAACGAATTTGAATGTTTGCTGCAATTAGTAGCGGAGCGATAGCGCTGGCTTGGCAAACTCGGTTTGAATTTCGCATGCAGTAGATATTTGGTTAATTCAAAAAGTTTTGGGTTCAAGCCCCGGTGATTCGTATTCATGGAATGAAAGGCATTTTTGGGGTGAGCCTTATAAGCCTATGATTTGATTGAGTCTCTAGAGTTTATTGCTCCATCCAATAAATAATATTGCAGTTTCTAATAAGTATGTGCCATAATTCTTTAATGTGTGTGTGTGTGTAGGCTTTTGAAAAGAGAATTAAAACATAAATCAAAATAAAGTGAAACCTGAAATCAATATATATAAAACTGTTCCGTTACTGACTGACTGACAGACAACACAGAGCCGAAACTAATGGGCGTAGCGGGCTGAAATTTTGCATGTAGGTTCCTTAGGAAGTGTAAGTTAGCACTAAGAAAGGATTTCCCGAAATTCCCCTGGGAACGGAAAAAAACTGGATTTTTGTGTTTATGAGAAATCTGCGCGAGTGAAGCCGCGGGGCAGCCTCTAGTAAGTAATATATTTCGGTGAGATCTCGATCTAACACATTCCTCAGCATCAGAGACGTCTTCTGTCAGCCGATTATCGATGACGTCTGCGGAAAATGCACGAAATAAGACCCTTGAAAACATAGAGTTTCATACAAATTTAGTTGCTAAACCTTTCGGAACAAGGCGGGGTTGTCAGAGTCGAAGGGACTTATTTGCTTGGCTTTAATATTATTTATTGTCGACGGCCACAACGGACGGGTTTCCTAGTATTTGCTCAAAATCTCCGTTGTCTAGTCGTGATTTATTATACTTCCTCCACTAACACTTTGTCTCGATGACTTTTCAATAAAAACCTTTGCATATTATTCGTAAAGGTGTCTAAATAATCAACTATTTTTTTTTAAGATTTAACAAAGTTTTATGTTCCGTTGTTTGTTACATTAATTATTTATCTTAAACGTTTTATTGAATTGGACTTAATCCTATAACGAGCTTGTAAGTGAGTAAGCAACAGAAGGAAACGACGAGTCTAAGACGAGTTGCCCACAATTTAGGGTAGCAAATGTGATCAGCGAACAGGACATGAAAGTTAATGACGTTAATCGTTAGTGAATTGCAAGGAAATTGCACCCCACTCGGTGACAAATCGCTTGATTGGGCAGTAGGTCGGTCGGTCGAAGCATTTTAAGATGTTTGCAGATTGCTTTATTTATTTTGTAGTGTCTAAAATATAAGCGATATGTCTTAATCAGTAGGTATATGAAATAGGCCGGTAATAAAAATTACTTTATAATGGTAGGTATCTATTTAAATTAAACATCAAAATATCAACCATTTAATAATAGTGCCGTAAAAGGCCTCTCACTGTAATAACGAATTATGACCACTACTGATAATCAATAGCTAAGATAGCATTTATTATCTTCAAGAGCACAAGAGATAAACACTCCAGGGAACTGTATGATGAAAAAACTGTTGTTTCGTCTTCAAAACCTAAGTTCAGCAAAAGATAAAGCTACTGTTGACTTACGCGACTGGTTTTCTACAAGTGCTGAGATAATGAGACCGGTTTATTTTTTCCTCTTGTGGAGGTAGTATACCTCCGTTTACCTCATACTGAGTCATATCTCAGCAAGCGGCGGATAGACCCGCGTATAAACAATTTTGTATATAAACGTGCGGGGATGACCTATAAGAACCAGTCCGTTGTATCAACACCTTATCGCTAACAACTTCTTTAATTCGAAACATTGCATTTAAAATAATTAGTTAATTAGTGTCAATTGATACGCAATGCGCAGTGAAATTGTGATTGTGCTGTCAGTGTTGTGGAGTTACGCAGGTTTGTCTGTCTCTTTTAAGATACGATTTCAAGTTAATTAAATTAATTAAGTGTTTGTTCGAAATGTTTTCGTAAAAGTTTCATGATAAAAAAAAATAAATACTGCACGTTATTCTCTAATTTAACACATAAAAATTTGTCAATAACTTGGAAATAAAACCGAAAAGTGGTTGTAATTCTTAAAATATTGTAATAAATACTAGGAATGCACTCGTTCCTATAAGTATTATATCTTTAAATTTAATTAATTAAGCTCATGCCGGTTTCTTAAACTATCTTAAACTGTCTGGAAAATGGCTGCTTTATGTTATTTATATTAGTCAGCAGCGGATTTTATTTTACTAATCCTATAATTTTGTAGATAGGACTTATCAAGAAAAAAATATATTAAAGGTCAATGTAGAGATGGCGTTATTATCATATATAAATATAGAACATGTTATTGATTAATAATTATACTAAACAAACGTAATCATTTATTGCAATGGCCTTTAACTTCGTAATATTTATATTATAAATAAAAAAATGTAGGTATAATTGTAGTGCAGATAATTGATAATTTTACAAGTTTCTAAAAACAAACGAGTAAGTACCTAGGTGACTCTTAATGGAAATTAGGACGACACGCTTCAAGTATTCGTATTCGCATTCATTCGTACGTCAGTTTGGAATTCCCGTGTTTACCTATATAAGTACAATACATAGAAAATACCAAGCGAACATTTTATTACCTAATATCTATTCTTCTTGTTACAATGTAATAACTTATTTGTAAATTTACCGCCGCTACTAGATTAATTAAAAAAAAGCATGCAACCCTGAAGAGCAAATATGCTAATTCATGTTAAGTTAACAAATTTGATGTAATCAATATATATAAAACTCTGCCGAAACTACTTGGCGCAGCGGGCTAAATTTTCCACGTAGGTTCCTTGGGGAGTGTAGGGGAGCACAATGAAAATTCCCGTGGGAACGGGATAAAACTGGATTTTGGTGTTTATGAGAAATCTGCGCGGGTGAAACCGTGGGGCAGCCTCTAGTTACATAAAAGATAGGTACAAAGTTGGCCTCTGCAACTGAAATTCACCTTATTCTATACTGAGATGGCTCTTACCAATTAGACACTGGAGTTCGCTTAGGTTCTTTTTAATTCGGCTTCCAGTGCAGTGATACCGTCATGTGCGTTGCTAATGTTGTATGTTATAGTTTTATTTTGCAATACTTTCTAATCTTCGATTTCTATTTTATTACAGCTGCAACCTGCGTGACTCCGCAAGGTGTTACAAGCGAGTGTGTCTCTTTGTACAATTGTCCAGCACTTTTATCAGCATTCGAACAAAGGCCTCTACCAAGTTCAGTTGTGAGCTACCTTCGACAGTCGCAGTGCGGCTTTGAGGGTTACGTGCCGAGGGTGTGCTGTGGACCTCTGCCGACGCAGTCGAGTCGACCTGGTTCTACTGTAAGTAATTTGATAGGTAAACTAGAATTAACCCTGCTACATACTAAATTTATTTTGTATCAATCATAACATAATCTCATGCCTTTTATTCCCCGAAGGGTTAGGCAGAGGTATTGAGCTGCACCCACGTTTATCCGAGTTTATGTTTTATTACCAACGTTACAAGGGGCTATCTTGTATCACTTTTTAGAAAATGTAACAGCTGCCTTTAGTCTGAAGCTTTCTACAATCTGAAGCATTTTGAAATATTTTATTGTAATACTGTTTCTCCTGGAAACAACTTTCTCTTATTTTTCATAAATCAGCAAAGACCAAGACCAGTTCAGCCAACTAGACCAAACACAGAATCTGGTGGCAGTTCATCTGAGGACTCTGTTCCTGCTCCGAGGGAAGTCTGTGGAATAGACACTGATGGCAACAGGATATATGGAGGACAGTTCACAGATCTTGACGAGTTTCCGTGGATGGCACTGCTTGGATACCGGACAAAAGCTGGTAATTATTAAATGATCTGATAAATAATTGAATGATGAGGTACTTATTTTCTAAGCCTAACCCACTGTATTTTTTTTTTAATTACTTTATTTAATCTAAACAATGCGTTGCCTGGAAGAAATGCCTCCCATTGCAATCAATGTATTAATTTAAGAACATTTCTTATGACGTTAAGTTGATTGATTGCAATAAAGTATCTATAATAACTATGTATCTATCTAATTAGACCAATAACCACTATTTCATTGTTACTACCGTTAATGTTAATCATGAATCAGGTACAGTTTACGCTATAAAACAAAAGATGTATCTACAATAACATAAAGCTGGTTAAATCAAATGTTTGAGCCTTTCTTTATTACAGGAAAGCTGACATACCAATGTGGTGGCGTACTGATAAACAAGCGTTACGTGATGACTGCGGCTCATTGCGTTGTTGGAGCTATTGAAACTGATGTTGGAAAACTGTAAGCATATTGCTTAAAATTCGTTTTGTGAAGTTCATTAAATATTTATGCTAATAGAACTTAAAACGTAACATAATAATGATGTATGAACCATTAGATGCAACGAAATAATGATGCAGTTAGTAATGAAAGTAGGAAAAGCTTACAAAGTAAGTACCTTTATAAATCTTGAATTATTTTCCAGTGAAACGGTTCGTTTAGGAGAGTACGACATTCAGACTTCTGAAGACTGCATTGACGGTGTTTGTGCGGATCCCCTGCAAGAGCTCGGTGTGCAAGCCGCCTACCCTCACCCAGGGTTCAATGAGAGAAATAAAAATAGGCAAGATGATATTGCCTTGGTCAGGATGGCTCAACGCGCCCGTTATACATGTGAGTAAACTTACTGTTAAAAAAAATTGTCGATGTATAAAAGTCGAAAGATTATTTTCTAAGAACGGATGATTGGGTAATACTAAGGAATAATTAGGCCCGGTCTATTTTGTTCTGGAGTATCAAGCAAGTGCTTGATAAAGGAATAAAGAAGAAGAAAGAAAGCAGATTTATTTAAAACATACTCGTACAGTCACGGTCTATGAGGCCGTAACAGATTTGTCTATGGTTTCGTCAGCCCTAGACTGTATTACCAAAGAACAAGAGCTATTTTGCAATATAGAAAAACCGGAAGTGTTACGCCGATCGTGTCCGCCACTGTACTAGTAACAATAAGTCATATTATTGATTTTAGTTCATGATTTATTGATGACTAGAAGCTGTCCCGCGGTTTCACACGCGCAGATTTCTCATATAAACAAAAATAAGTCCAGTTTTTTCCCGTTCCCATGGGAATTTCGGGAAATCCTTTCTTAGTGCTCCCCTACACTCCCCAAGGAACCACTGGCAAAATTTCAGCCCGCTACGCCCAGTAGTTTCGGCTCTGCGTTGTCTGTCAGTCAGTCAGTAACGGAAGAGTTTTATATATATTGATTTAGTTTTGGAGAGAGATTTACAGATATGATATGACGTTAGCTAATGTTAATGAAAAAGTTATACTTACATACTAAATTGAAAGAAAGAAAGTTGCAATGAGAAGTTTACATTAATAATCTTATTCCAGACTTTGTGCAACCCATTTGTCTGATCAACAACAATGCGAGGTTGGAGCCGCAGACAGGTGTTTTCGTTGCCGGATGGGGAAAAACGCTTAAAGGTTTGTTACTTTAGTTCATTTCACGACATTATACGAAAATAATTGTCAGATTCAATATCATTGGTCAATCCATTCTCATCATAGCAGCCGAAAGACTTTTACTGCTGGACAGCTTAAGAAGTTTTAGGCCCTAGCAAGCATTTGTTCTTCAAGCTATGTCACTGCCACTCAAGTTTTTCAATTCTTTTACTATGTCTGAGATTTTTGTTCTTCTGCGTATCTTATTCTTATTCATGACTGGCAACACACAGCGAGCAAAAAAAAATGTTTAGGGATAATTTTCACACGTATAGCCTTACAATAATTGTCTAAATCTGCAACAGGAACCAGCAGTCCAGTGAAGCTAAAGCTAGGTCTCCCGATCTTCAACAAAAACGAATGCAAAAGCAAATATAGAACCCTCGGAGCTGAACTCACGGATAAGCAACTTTGTGCTGGAGGTGCCTTTGCCGAAGACGCCTGCAGGGGAGACTCTGGTGGGCCCCTCATGAGAAGAACAGCTGACGGGTTGTGGGAGTCCGTAGCTGTGGTTTCCTTCGGTTACGGGTGCGGCCGCGACGGCTGGCCTGGCGTTTACACCAACGTTGCCAGCTACTTGGATTGGATTAGGTCCACTTTAAGATCTACTAATAACTAGGATATTTATGTAGATCATTTTAAAAGCATTCGAATTTCAAAGAAGTATTTTATACAATTAAATGTAAATAATGCCGTTGATGAGAGATGAGATATAAGATATATTGCCTTGTCGAAGGTAAAGTTTACGTTATACTTATAGTGAATAACTTTTTTTATTTTTTATAGGCTAATTTTTGTCCCACTGCTGGGCAAAGACCTCCCCCCTCTGTATCCACGTATCCCTTTCCTGTGCCACCATGTGTATTGTGTATGCCTTTACTATCTATCCGAATGGTTTCAGGAGTAAAAAAATATTTATTATATATATTATTTTTTATTGAGTTACTTGTACCGATTTAATTTAAGGAAAAATTGATAATTAATTCATACTGAGCAGAGCAGGTACTTTAACCAGGAAAACTTTATAGCTAAATTATTATTATTTAATTCAATTCTTAAGTATGCATTAAATTAACTTCCTTGTCTGTTTCAAAAAAAAATATTATTTAAACAATACAAACAACTTATTATAAAAAAATATTTGTAATTTTTTATGTCGTTTTGTTTGTTGGGTTTTATTCAATTGATTCAATGAGTCCCCATTTTTCCCACAGAGTACACAGAAGAATAGTTTTATCAAAATACTTGACAAACCCATAACTAATAAGAAATTTACCACAAAGCTAAATGAGGTTTGACGTACTTAATTTAAATAATTTGATGGCTTTACTCTGCCAAGTCAAACAGATGGAAACGTGGAGGGTACCTACCCAAAAGTCATAGAACTACCCTCACATCGTTTGGTACAAAGAAATTCAATTAAACTTAACGTATCATTTGCATATAGGTGTCTGGAGACAATCAAATTAAATGGAGCCCTGTTGTCGCCTCGCGCATAATTAAATCATTTACCTACATACCCTTTTCAAAGTTATGCGACCCTGGTAAGTCGAATGCAAAAATTATACTGTATTTGCATTAACTAGTTTACAGTTTAATGGAGGAAAAGTTTGAATTACGGTATTTTTTTATTAATAAAGCTTTTTCTTTTAATTTGAAATTAATATCTTATGCTCCCTAAAATATCACTTGATACGAGCACACGTGTCTTGTGATATTTATTGTCTATTTTTACTTTACAATGTGAATAGCGGACTTATTTTGAAATTCGTTTTCATTCATTGTTTAATGACCCTAGTGGCAACAAAAAGAGAGGGTTTTAAATTCTGCTTGGAAAGTGCCGCGTCGTGTTTAAAAAATGTTGTCTCGTTTTATATATTTATCATTAGAGCTATAAAACTGATATACAGCTATGACGTTCACAGCATATGGACGCCCGCTGAGAACACTCGATGCGTGGAAAAACAGAGAAAATAACAAACCATGTGTGAAAACTCTTACATAATATGAATTTTGTATAGATTTTTCCTTGTACGCAGATATTACAATATTGAGTTTATACAATAATAACCTTTACTGTAATCGAAAGTCATATCAATGCCAAATCGTTTCTATATTACTACATAATATATCTAGGGTCGACCGAAAGGTTAATCGCTTAGTTATCTTTATCCAGCCAGACTATGTACCTCCATATTTTACATTCTAGAACAAAGAAGCGGGTTTTATAGCCCACAAATCACTATCGTAGGATGAAATATTTATTTAAAACTTGAATAATAATCTTAATAAAATTTATCTAGGTAATATATTCAAGTAACAATTTTATTTTAGCCTGTGAAAGTCAGATTTCATACTTGTGTAGTAGATAGACTATATAATCAAACTTTCACAGTGTTAAAACCTCTGTCTCTATATATTTAGTTAGATCTATTGAAGGAGAAAACACGGAATCCATAAATGAATATCCAATGGAAATTGTTAGAAAAACAGTTTATAAATCAAAAAAAGAATGTATTCAACTAAGATAACAAACTACGCAAGGGGAAACAAGGGCGGAACTGAAAAATTACGACTGTTTAAAAACTAGGAGCTATTTACATAAAAGAACCATAATATTATTATCAATTGCGAATGATAAACTTTCTATCTGTTTGCGATTCGTTTTATTTTTATATCGATTTTCAGGGTTCAGTAGTCGAACAAGGAACGCTATTTAGTTTATCTATGTGTATCTTTTTTAATGAAACAGTTTTTTTTCTAAGCAACTATTGATCTACCATGTAAAGGGCTCTGGGTATAAGTATTTTATATTTATTCTTTTATTTATTAGCAAGTATAAAAAGAGCTTTAGCATTTGATTTTTAATATTTTATAATATCTCAATACGAGTTAAAAAATATATATTTGAGAATGTCTATCACTATCGTTTTAGAAATATCTACAACAGGTGTACTTTTAAATCATGATATTGTCATATTACCTAGTAACACCTTTGTTTTCGAATCTTTCAGATGTAGTGATAAAAAGTACAACCCTCACTTACACATACTTTACTAAAACACATACTAGGCGACACGCAACCAACTAACAATAATAATGTTGATCAGTATCAATCAGTTCAATGTATAAATGCACGGAAAATGTTTAAATTCAATCCTTTTCTATACGTTTTCTGGAGGCACCAACATGCCCAAGTCTATGTTAGTTATAGTTTTAATTAGTGTTGTTTTAATTAATAGTATACAGGCAGACGATGATGTAAGTATAAAGGCTAAATTTTAAACTGAGTTGCTCGGCATTCTATGTGTCATTTGGGTACCCTAGACACAGACTCTACATCATTGGGGCGCTCAGGCGCTCTGAACATCATCATGTTAGGATGCATTATTCATTGAATTTAATTCATATTAATGACAAAACGTACTGCTCAGTACTGCAGTGACTTATTGGTTTATCTTCTTTACAATTCTCAGGTATACTACGTAGCGGAGTTTTCAGAAGACGTGATTTCCTGTGATGACTTCGAGAATAAAGTGATGGATTGCAGTACTCTCGTACTGGAAAATGGCGAGGAGGGGCCGGCGCTTGGTGGTTCTATAGGAGTGATCGAGAACTTAGAATCATACGATGTTAGTTTTTAAATTAAATGATGAACGATGAAAAAAAAGGACAGACTGATTCAGATTATCATTGCCAGTTCAGGGAGCTAACAACAATAGCTACGAATAATTTATTTTTTACAAAAAATGGACCCGCCTTTAATAAACTGACACATACGTCAACTGAGCACTTCCTCTTTTACGAAGTCGGTTAAAATCTGTACTAAAGCCTTCTCCTGAATGTAACAAATACTTATCTGAAAACCGCAACAAGATCGGTTTAGCCAAACGCGAGATAATCGCGGACAAACATACAAACATGCATACATACAGGTCAAACTGATAATCTCCTTTTTTGAAGTTGATTAAAAAACATTTCAGTTGATCTGGTATCGTACTTTACCACAAAAAAGTTAGACTGTTCTAAATCTCATTGACGGATTCGAACCAAGGTTTCGTGATTGTTTTATGTGTATATTACAGTGTGTTTCAGGCACTGTAGGTATTGTTACCATGTTTGCAGGTGGAAATAAATGTCTACAAGCAGCTGGATCTGGCGCAAGAATTCGTTTTTGGCACCAAGGCGGACATGTGCAAGAGTCTCGATGACGACAGCGCCCCCTGGTTTACCATATTTGAAAGTATGAACATCACAGGATGTCCTATTAATGCGGTAAGTTGTGGATTTTATTTAAAGGCAGGTAAAATACTTTTATATACATTTATTCTCAGTTTGCGTAGTGTATTCGTTAACTCACTTGTATGTACTCACGATGTGATTATCATCAATGTCATCTCAAAGATATAGTGGCGGTCTAGGAAGGTGTAATACTTTCGGTTTTTCTGTATTGCAAAATAGCTCTTGTTCTTTGGTGTTACAGTGTAGGGAACACAATACCATAGATAAATCTGTTACGCCGTCCTAGACTGCCACTGTACCACAGTTTACAGTCTTTCGTAGTAGCCCTCACCATTATGATCTCCCGCAACCATCACCAGGCTGTCTTACTACTTTCAGGGCAAAGTCAGCTTGCTCTGTACTTTTCAGTGCGAGAGAGTCTCTTGAAAACTTTCAGACCCATACATCTGTCCTTAAAGCTTTTTATGCCTTGCCTATTAGCAGTTATGCTTTGCGATTCTTGGAGCTATGTTGGTTGCCTAAGATCTTCTGCGGATCTCTTTTTTTCTAATTAATTCAAGTTAATAATAGTAATAAATATCACACGACTTAAAACTGCAAATTAATTTCAGGCAAATTATCCAGTAAAAGATATCGTGATCAACTTAGACTTCGCAAAAGATGTGATGAACCACAACTTTGTAGGTGACTACAAGATGTTTTTTGAACTGACCGCAGACATGAATATAGAAGTCTGCTACATCATACAACTGGCCATCGTTGAGAAGCAGGTAGAAGAGAAGTAAAAAAAACATTAAAGTAACAATTAAAATGTTACTGAAAGCGTGACGTCACTCATACTCCTTTGCTTTGGCTATTATGAAAATAAAAATATGAAATCAAACTATTTCTATACATTGTAGAGTGACGCAGTGTCGTCACGCTTTGAGATAAGTAGAAATGAACTGTCACTGTTGTTTTGCCATCAAGCACATTTTTGTAAGTTTTTAAATACACTATTAGTTAGAAGGGTCTCAATTATTTTATTTTTAATCCAATAATTAAGTGATTGTTTACTAAGTAATAGAATTCCTTTCGAAGTACGGTATGAGACATATTATTGTTAACACGTAAAATCAAAGAGGCAGACATCTAGGGCTCTGACTTTTGAAGTTATTAATTTTAAAATTTATTTTTATGATTTAAAAAAAAAAATTTGCACGCTTGGCAGCCGTGTATAGTTTGAATAAAAACAATAAAAAGGACCACGGAAAAATAGTCTGCCAACATGGTGGCCCTGCGTTTTCAACTGACAACGTTTCAAAAATGTAAAAATAATAAAAACTATACTAAATCATTTGCACATTGTCTGCCTCTGGGGCTAATGATTATATAGTCATCCTGTAAACGTATGACGGAATTAAAACTATAAGGCATCGTATTTATCCGATAAAATACCCGCATTGTTTTGATTCCGTGAATTTCAAACAGTCGTACAACCTAAAAATCAGCGAGCAAAGTATCTGCCAAATGGTTTTTTTTTATCCAGGGAGTCCAAATGAATCGAATGATCACAATTAGAATCGAGAGCAAATGATTTAGTAGAGTTTTTTTTTACATTTTTGCACCTCCGTCCCATGAAAACGCAGAGCTCTAATGTCTGCCTCTTCGATTTTCTTTGTTTTTAAGATGATTGTAATCATGAACTCCAAAGGCAGACACGTGCTAATGATTTAGCATAGTTTTTTTTTTTTACATTTTTACAACTCCGTCCCATGAAAACGCAGAGCCCTAATTGTCTGCCTTTTCGATTTTCTTTAGTTTCAAGATGATTGTAACCATGAACCCCAAAGGCAGACACGTGCAAATGATTTAGCATAGTTTTTTTTTTGACAAGTTCAATCCGCTGTAACGCGAAAACGCAGCGACATAGGACAAAATTTTACTGAACCAAATCAATTCGTACTGACCTAAACTGCAACCCACCGCGATGTGGATTCCGTGCAAGTACTTTACCGAAATGCTACCCAGCCGTCTATCTATTATACACAGAATGTTTCAAGCAAGGCGTCAATAAATTTGAGGAGTGCATACCACATACCTTACAACTTTCTCAAAGAAATGATGGTCGTCCGTCATTTCTATACTAAAAGCTGTCCCATACATTGTTCGATATATGGAACAGGTATTATAGGTGCTATTTATTTAAAGATTTTGAACCATGTCCCTCTGAAAAAGTTGTTAGTAAAATGGTGAGCTAAAACTCTCGTTTAATTTATTTCCGGCTTTCCAGAAAAACTCCTCTTAAGGCTTGGTGGTTCAAAAATTTGTGTTTTTGAGATTTTTTTAAACAATCTGAGACATACAAAATTGATGTCTTCATTCTGAAAAAAATATATGTGTTAGTTAAGGATCTAATCTAGTCATCATACTAAAGGGAAACAGGATCTAATTAATTTTAGTTGATAGAAAAAAATCTCAAAGTTACCCCTTTTTGTTCCGTTTTTTCCATTTTATTTTTAAACCGCTGATTGTTTTTATTTGATTTTTGGAATGAAAATTGCTGACCTTAAATTTTAGACATACTACTATAGTAAGAATTTTTAAGTTTAACGAAAAGACAAAAAACCAGCAAAAACTAAAAAAAAACATCGTTTTCGCGCGGTCCGATGCCATGCCGCGCCGCTCCCTACCCCGTCAGTACCCTTGTGGCCACGGCCGAGGCCGGTTCTGTGTCAAATTTTTGTTTTCGCGCTCTCGTATTTCGTTTTATTTTTATTCAAATGTAAACAAGTTTTGACAACAGATGTCAAAACAATGAACCATAACATCTGATTAGGATCTATATGAAGCTGAAAAAAAACAATTTTGATACCGATATTACATTTAAAAAACCGTCGCATTACAAACTTACCTTTTTTATTTTCACAGACAAAACTTAAATCGTAGGGATGATAGAACAATAGCTGCTGACGAAAACTTGGTTGTTTAACTGTAGCAGCGAGCGGTCTCAGATCAGACAGTGATATTATAATATTATATAAACATACATAGACCTAAATATTTTACACAAGTTATTTTGCGTATAGTGCTTGATAGCTCAGACTTGCCTTTGGAAAGTTTAATAGCTCGAATTTCTGCCATCTTGGTTTCAAAATGTTGGTAGGTATGTCATTTTCGTTATCAGCGAACCCGGAAATCTACTTATTAAATAATTTTTCTCGTAAAAAACCTATATACTTACAATGCAATATACGCGCTACCGCATCCAGTGTGCCCGCCAGTTTGAGAATTAAACAATAGATAATAGAGGTACACAACAATTTTATTTAATCCAACAGTACACGCAAAATCATACCTACAATATAATTAAAAACAAAAAACATAGTTTACCTTCAGTTTACATATTTAACTAAAATAAAATAACATGTATGTAATGTAAATGTGCATGGCGTGCCAGAGAAGAGGCCTATGTCCAGCAGTGGGCTCTTACAAGCTGATGATGATGATGATGAATGTATTGTCAAGCCTTTTTTTCTGGCTTACTCCGCACTTTAGGTATAAACCTGCAAGTACGTGCGGCGGCAATACGGAAGCGCAGCGTTCTACTTTGTCTATGCCTAAATACAGAATGTCAAATCAGAAGAAACCCAAGTTTCTTAAAATTAAAAAAATATTTAAAAAAATATATTAAGTACATTTTCAGAAATAATTAAATTGTGTACTTCTTACAATATTAATTTATTTTTTGAAAATAACACCATCTTAATGTGATCCGTTACAATAATTGTAATTATTAGAGGTACAATTGCGGCACTCATGCAAACGAACGTCTAAAAACTTTTTTATCAAAAAATTAAACCGCCGAAAAAAAAACCGAAATGCATAAAATAATAATATAATTACTAAGTTCTTAAAGTTATGTAGGGTATACCAAGTAATTTTAAGTCGGATATCCGATTCGGATATTTTCTTTTTGATCAATAATTGTCTTCGGATTAGTTTTTATTTTATTAGACTTTAGTCTAAAGACCCTCTAAGAAAACCCTTTAAGAAAAAGTCCTTTGAAGTCAGATCTGGTGGTGGCCAGGGAATGACGACTACTCTTAGAGAAATAAATTACGGACGATAGGGAAAGTGGTTTAAGAGATGTATCTATTTCCCGCATTTATAGGTATGTAAACATAGTAAATTGAGCAAAAAGTTATCAACTCAAACTATATAGTAATTTGTATGTAATGTTTTTTGAGTCACAAAATCAAATTAAAACAATCAGTAGTGTATTTCTAATGGAAAAAAACACTACAAAAAGGGTTTACTTTGTTTTATTTCTTAAGAGTGAAATTCATTAGATCTTGTTACTTTTTAATAACTTGTCTAAACTAAATCCTACATCTATATTTTTCAGAATTAAGAAATCTGTTTTATATTTCTCAGATGGTTTAAAAAAAAACTCGTTATTACAAATACCTTACCTAAACGCAAATTCTTGTTAGCTGAAACGAAAATCGGAAAGAAAAATTGTGCGGTAGGTATAAACATCTCGATTTAACTTCGGCTTGTATGAAAAGTAATAAAATTTAAAACTGCCGCGACATTTCGCATTTCGACGCGCGCATGTCACAGCTGCGAGGGTGGGGGACCCTCATACCTAATTAGGTAAGAAGCTTCAAACTACAGGTCCTTAAGCGTTATTAACTTTTCGTCGGTCGCGTCGCCGTCCGTCCGAGTGGCCCGACGTCCGACCGACCGCGCCCGCGGTCAGTCCGGACAATTTTCAGCCACCATTAATTTTACAGACTCAAATATATTTGTCGAGGGAGAGATCGTAACTTTTTAATACGTATATATTTCAAGCTTATACTTTATTGGGAAAACTTGTGAAAAATAATTCTCTATAATAACTAATGGAGCAATTTTGACTCGCTCGAGAATTCATATTGGTCATAAATCGTGGGTGAAGCTTGAAAAACATACGTGAAAATAGCATTACGAACCGCAAACTAAGGTCAGTACCTAGTTTATGCAAATAATGCAGCTCTCGCTCGTCGCTCGGCGTTTCCAAATTGTAATATTATTCAAATTGCACAATTTTTATGTCATAGATTTATCTTAGTAGCTTGCGAGGGTTTAATAAGTTAGGTGTTTATTTTAAATTTATAACCGGTCTGTTGAAATATTTTGACTTTTTTTTAATTAAAATATAAAGAATTTTTATTTTGAAAAACAATAATAATAATAATAATAACACAGCACACTCAGAGCCCCTAACTAGGAAGAACCTGTATCTAGGGTGCCCGAAACACACACAGAGACGAACATCACACCCAGACCGGAAACAAACATCAATATTCATCATATCAATATTCGCCTCGCCCGGGAATCGAACCCGGGTGCACACGCTTACTCAGTCCACATCACTGCCAACTGAGCCACGGAGCAGTCGAAGTACAATAGTAGTGTGTAATCATTTAATTTTGTTAAAACCTTTTAATTTGCCAGCACCACCGGGCCTCTATAACCATGCGCAATGTCTAGAAGCTTTACAATTTTGGTTACAGATTGCTGTTATAATCATAATGCATCTCTTGTTTTCACGGTAGGAAGGAAATAATTTTGCCATCATAGAAATTGGCAGACATTGTGTTTGTAAAACAATGCGGGTGACGTCTGCTGCGACGAGCGAGGGAGCGTTTAGTAAAACAAGAGTCTCTATTAATTAATGTACCTATCTAGTATCGTTACTTGGAAATCGAAGGAGTTAGCGGCATTTCAGTCAAAAATTAAAATTTAGATATGTCGGCAAAAATACAAAAACAACCCTTGGAACTTACTCATTTACCTACTCAACGACGCATTTATTTTTAAATTATTTCGAACGTAAACATATATTATTTAAGTATGTACCTATTTACTTTTTTATAAAATTACAAGACTTATATCTCATTAAAATATATAAAATAAAACTACAATAGAACTGAAATCCAATTTATCATTTATAAAGTTATAACAACTCAAAATTTCAACGTAATGAAAATCAAAATGATTTATTCTATTGTTTTCAAATCAAGAACTTTCTTAATGGAAAGCAAGAATGTTCTCCTAAAGCATCCTTAAATTACAAAGGGGTTTTGAACTCAGGAAGTTATGACGGGTTCACTTTGAACAGCATTGTTCATTTCATTGTGCTCTGCGGTTTTAGTTGTAATTAGAAGTCTGGCGTGAAATAATCATTTGCTAAATGGAGCCTTGTCTGTCTTTGTGAGTACAAAAATTAATCATTGGTTTCACATTCGCTTACCGGAGACGCATGGGAAAAGACCCTGAAACACTTCGCCTCATACAGTATAGCGAACAAAGATCAGACTGCACCTCAAACAAAACTCGTATGTCTTACTTGAAAATTTCACAGGAAGATTTTAGGTATTGTAGGTAGTTATCTAGACTTTTAGTTAGAGATACCATAAATTGAATCAATCAATACATGGTATAAAACAAAGTCGCTTCCCGCGTCTGTCCATAGTATGCTTAAATTTTTAAAACTATGCAGCGGATTTTTATGCAGTTTTTTTTAAAGATAGAGTGATTCAAGAGGAAGGTTTTTTTATATGTATGTCGGAGCAGCAGGATGAACAGGAACAGGAACAGGATGATCAGGATCCTCAGGATTGCCGGCCATGGGTAACTCGAGCGATTATTTAAACAACGTCTCACTGAAGATTACTTTTATTGTAACAAACTTAATTTAAATACACGGACGATAAAACAGACAAACTAGTGCTGTACGGACGGCGTCCAGGCCAAGAATGCCCAGTCCGCTCCCGCCGCTGCAACACGAGAATGTCCAGGCCCGCCAAACGGTTGAAAGGTTGGTAGGCCTGCGTTTCATCGACCAATCAGCAAGCAGCGTCAGTGCTGCCAACATGGCGGATGGGACTATGGTCTACTACTTCCGGTCGTTTTGTGTTTCTTCCGCTCCGACATGTATAATACATTCACAACATAGTAAAAGGTAAGGCGGTACGAAATTCGCCGGGTCAACTAGTATTAAATATATTATTTTAAATTTTGATAAACATACATAATTAACAAATAAATATGTTTATTAAATCTCACAATAGATATCTTTTTTTGTTAAAAATGTATGTCCCGTCGACTTCTGCCCACAATTTTTATATAGTAAAGTAAGTAGCCTGCAAAAAATGCGAAGTGTCTTTATTTACTCCCAAATATTTGTTAGCAAACAAGGAACCTACATTCAGCTAACTGACAAAATGAAAAGCTGCACTCAACAACTCTTGGGCGAGAAACTATTTAACAAATTGAGGAAGCGTGTCCTCTCTTCACTTGAAATTGACAGAAAAGGAAAAATCAAAGGACCTCGCGAGAACTAGTTGGGTGGCACTCAAGCTGCGTCCGAGTTAGTTGGCGGTCGAAAATGTCGGAGTTCGTGTTTGCTGTGACACAAGTGTGAGATAGAGGGTTGCCAAGTACAGTAGCCAGAACACTAACTGAAGACTGAAATGCTTTGTAAATTCACGTCGCGTTACCTTCAAAGAAGTTGATAAACTAAGAATTAAAGTGATAAAATTCTGAAATTAATAAATGAAAATATTTCTTTGCTTTTAAACTTTTCTTCACTTTCCTTTGACCTTTTCTTTTGCAGACCAGCAAAAATAAAACCGCACGAGGGCTACCTACCTAAAATAGGTATAAGGTGGAAAAAAATGGCCGCACACGCATCAGAACTGATAACTGTTGGAGAGGTGTGAAGCACCGTCGAGCACACTTGAGTTTTCAATAAAATACGAGGGCCGCAGTCTGCAATAAAATTGTCGCGGATCTGCTAACGACGCTTTCCTCGGGGCGCGGGAAAACAAGTGGTCGACGATGATTATTTTTTGAAGATAGCACTTGGTACCTAAACATTTCACTGTTTTACAATGATGTAGAATTTTTTGTCCTAAATTTCGGTCTCTGTCTAGGGGTTTAATGAAATGCATCGCAAATTTTAATTCTGTACACAATAAACCCCCATACGATATAGTGAAAAGCTTCCGAAAAAGTTAATGGTGCTTAAAGCTTGCCCACTGTCCTGTAATTACAAATTAAAAAGTTCGCCCACTGGACCACAGTTTTTTCTCATTTATTTGAATGTGAAGAGATAATATTACCTCCCGTCTATTGCTGTTTTCAAGGGATTTTAGAGCTTATGCTTTAGGTAGAAGGGATCATAGTAAGCTGTAAAGGATAAAGCCAATTACATTTTGACGTTATCTCAACATGTAGGAACTGTTTATACTTGCCTCTATTTAGAAAAGCGACAGAAAATTAACTTTCACGAGGGTTTTTGTAAAACCAAATGCTATTTGGATATTTCAATTACTTTGCTCAATAGAGGTAGTAAGTATTGCATTAGATTAGCTTTAATATAATTTTGCTCGTGGTTTGTTTTGAATGTTTTTTTTTATGTAATTTTGGTCTAAGGCGCTTCAACAGGACACACCTTAAAATAAATATAAATCAGTATGAGATTTATTACACGACTTTGGAGCGGCAAGTCTAGCGATAACATCGCTTAGAAAAGAAAATGCCTAATGACGCTAATACTGCTTAAATAAAACTGATAGAATACACATGGCTAAAAGGCAAAAACCAATAAATATAATTTTTTGTTTGTATTTTAATAAAGATATTTCTTAAAAACTAGGTTTTATTGACTGAGCTGAGTTGAGTATATTTAAAAAAACACTGCATGCACTGTAACGTACGAGGAAGAAATGTAAATTATCTAGTTTATAGAGTGATCTTATTATAGTGATTATTAAAATAGTGAACCAAGCTCGTAGAAACAGAGTTTATACGAAGAATTCAACTTCAACAGTATTATTATCACTTTATAATGATCAAGGGTGCCTTTATAATTTGCATAAACCATAAAATTGATGCCACTTTAAGCCGAATAGTAATAAAAGCATCCAAAATCATAACCCAATAACTTCTGTACGCTCTCGTTTTTTGTGACAGTCATAAAAAGCGGTGGCTACATAAAATGTGGAATCATAATCTGTAGTTAAATCTGTTATTGTGACAATACTTTGTATTTATTTCTCAGCGTAATTTATAATAATAGAAAGTTTTTGAGATAAACAGGCTTTTACATTTATAATAATATTAAATACGACTTACAAGTTACATATAAATTCATATCGAATTTTACTAGATATTACTAGGTTCAGTATTACAGATGCATTTGCCAAATTTGATTTTGGTCCTCTTTGCGTTTTTTTTTTGTATTAACTTTGACACTCTAGCTAGAAAACAAAAAGCAATATTGCAAATTTGGCCGTAGTTAGTAGTTAGCACCTATATATTTTATACTAGTATTTTATATAATTAAAATGCTTGCTATTAGATTTGTAGTAGGTAATTATAGCCAGCAATATCCATAAAGCATTCACTCGTTAGATCATAGGGTTACAATGTTATTTGGTGGTTTTACGACAGGAAAATAATAAGCGTGTATGATGGTATAATAAAACTGAGATCCATGAGATCCCTTTCACTGGAATCTCGTAGAATTTCCTGAAACAATCACACTATCATTTGAAGTAAGTATAGAAATAAAATAAAACAATTTTATGTTTTTTTCTTATAAGAATAAATGATTTTAAATGTTTTTTTTTTTTTAATTTAGACATAGACCTAGATACATTTTAATCTACAAACACAATACTGCATATAGTTTATAATAAGAAAGGATATAATAAATTAACTATTAACACACATTCTTAAGGTGAGGATTGTGTTCGGATCAATTTAAAAGAGAATTCAATGAAATTATTTCAACGCTTATTTTTTTTGCAATTTATAAAAGGGAATTCAACAATGTAACCATAATGTACCTATACTTACATAAAGTCAGAAACAAAAGGTTTTATCCGCGTTCCGCAAGATGTACGGTTGACTACGAGGGTACTGTCAGCTGCACACTGCACATTGCTTTTAAACTGCATTTCAATTTGCAGCCTTATAGTGAAAGTGGTAAGATGCAGTGTTAAAGGTAAAAGCGATGTTTTGTAAGCCTACTCTGCTGTAAATCCACTGATAGCCGATGCTGCCGCCGGGCATTTTGCGGACTGAACAAAAATGCTGGAATAAAAACACAGATAAAAATTATGCGCCTTTTAATGAGTTTTAAAATTCTATTGTTTAAGGCAATTAAATTTAATGATAACCTGATTACATGATTGAATTATGGTTTTAAATTAACACTAACAAAATTATAAAAAATATAAATCATGAGAATATAACCAAATTTTTTTTTAACAAATTTATCAGCCCTTTTTTACTTGAAAGGCTCATACCTGAGACTCAAACCAATACCATATTTTATTGTTCGAAGCCATATTATACCAATGTTTCACTAAACCACCGGTGTTTGACTATTTTTATATTTCGTGGTTTCATTTTCGATATAAATCATTTCACTAGGTAGTCCTTTCACCTACAAGGCAACATTCGCACGTTCTTACAAATAACTATTAGTCGATCGATTTAATCGATATCGATTACTCGATTAATTTGAAATTTACCCATGCTCCCATCCCTACCACTCTACGCGCCCATCACTAGCAGCGTCCGCCAAGCCTGTCATTCTTTTTCCGTGCGAGGCAACGAAAGCACGCGTTCAGATCTTGTACGCAAAAAAAATAATTTTTCAAGATACCGAAAAGATCCTACGAATATTTAACAAAAAATTAAGTGAGTTACTTAAACTTTGATGGATTTCATTATCCTCATACTATAAATCGAGAGACAATGTCTAATGTTACGGTAAGTTCATCTGCTTACCTACCTTCAAAAAAAAAAAAAAAAATATTTAGACAGAAATTTCGAATTGAAATTCTGCATAAACTTACATTTAAAAAGTGTAAAAGAAATATTTTTGCAAAGCCATAGATTCGAACAAGAACCAGGCTGCCATACTGCCATAGATTCCAATAGGAACGCGGCAAAATTTAAAACTGTACATCAGTTTTTATCATTAAAATAATTTTTTTTTGCAAAGCCATAGATTCAAATATGAACCAGGCTACCATACTGCCATAGATTCCAATAGGAACGCGGCAAAATGCAAAAATAATCATAATTTTTTATGTAAGTATAAAAATATAAAAAGCATAATTTTCTTTTTTCTTCTTATTCCAGTAGGCGAAACGCCTTTACAATTTAAGGAATGTGCCCAGAGCAAATATCATTCGAATATGAGGATATATTTCTAGCCGAAACTATTCCCTACAACCCATGATCAGGTCTAAATGAGACTGAATCACCAAAAATCATGATGGCGACATACCAAGTGCCAATTGCCACCACTGCCCCAACAGTGATCACTTTCAATACCGTCACCAAAAACAGGTCCAAGCACCAGCAATAACTTCCTTATTGGAACTAGTAGCGGTTACACCAACCAATTGAACTCGGACCCTGAGGCAAAGTTTAAATTTCCGGAACTGGACCCATAAATTTTATTAACCCTGGGCGAAGCCCTGGATGATGAACTAAAGTTGTGTGATTGAATCTACGATAATCTCTCTCAAATGGCTAGAGAAGTCAAGGAAAAAATCCTTCAGCAATATACTATACCTAGCAACTACATATTGGTTCAAGCTTCAAAGCTAAATACTAAAATACTCTCATCTCAACTTGGACTGACTTCACATCACATCGGGGAGTAGGGCCATGGCCATTCTCCTAACTCAAGATATAAAATAGAGGCAATCAAGATTCTAAGAGAGGGCTCCCGTAGTTCATGCAACCTTTATAGATCGGAGACACAAGCTCGCATTTAAAAGACCGCACCAGGTCTACCAAGACGTTTTTGAATATCTTTCTGTACAGAAAACGAGATAAAGCACTGTTCGGTGCCAAATTTTAGAGAAAATTAAATTAAGCTTCAAAATTGAATAGCAATGCCTTCAAATCAGGAAGACAGTAGTCTTCCCAGAAATACTGTTGCTTACACAACACAGCCGCCTCTACGAGCTCCACGGGCACAGCTTGGCCGCAGTTTCAGGAAAACTCAGGCCCTCCTCGCTTTGCGAAAAACAAGGGGGGGGGGGGGGGGCGTGCCAGGGCCAGAGTACGAAGATACCACTCGTCAAGTTCCAAATTACAACGACCCAATACCGACGCAGTCGCACGTTTAGAGAACGACCCATCAGGCCACGTGCTCAACCACCATTCTGGCAGAATTCAGTACAATATTTTTAAAATGTGTTGGTTGTATTGTATATCACAAACAATAAAGGTATCCTTAATTGGATTTGTAACAGAATAATTAAATCTTTTTCTAATTTTCCACTTGAGCAATAATATGTTCCCGTTGTAACATGGTTAGCACAGTAACAACAAGAAATGTCAATCGCAACTAATAATTTGCTAGAAATCGTATCTAAAACCTTTTTGACACCAATTCAAATGGAGGTAAGAGATTTCATTTTAACCTAAAACTGTAATAAATTTGTAAGTAACTAAACTTCATTTCGAAATGGCAGAACAGCATGCAAGCTATTATTACATGGCATCTATTGACCTAAAATGTCTCGTAACTTTTTATTTCTGTCGCTTAAAACTATCGTAAGTACTTACCCACGTTTCCTGTTTAAGGATGTGAACACACAGAATTTTGTTATCCACCTATGATTTCAACCCAATGCCTTATCTTATTGGCTCACGATAGCGCCTAGAACTTTTACTAAGATTAAAGAAGGGGTCGTAGGTCACTTGCGTTCATTTGGTCAAAAATTGGTAAATTTTTGTATGTGACGATATCCTTTACATAGACCGTAGTTACATGGAATATTTAAATTAAGTTAGGTTTACACTCTAATCACTCGAGTGCTTGGGCTTTATTATAAACTATGAAAATAGTAGCTTAGAGCCACAAAATAATTACAAATTTTCAGGATTTAAGTAAGTAGATGACTTAAATATGACTTTATCACTTACAAGCCATAAACGTAAGAAAATAATAGAATTGGTTCTGAAGTGTTCTCAACTACCACCTGTTACAATCAGAGAATTTTCACAAATGATTGGCATCCTAATGTCCGCTAGCGCAGCATTACAAAAGGCTGGTTGAAACCAAAAATACTTGAAAGGAAAAGGTACAGGTACCTTCTACCTACCTTCTATTCAGAGAATACTATGATAATTATTTTACAGGACCTGAATTGATGAGATAATAATATTAAAAGCTTTTAAAATTTCATTTAAACACAAAAATATGATTCATAAGTTAACACGGACTCGAGTCGTAAAGTCGTAACTCAAACTTATTATAGTAATTATATGTCGTATTATTAGCAATATACTAAGCCTTAGATGCCCCGAAACTTAAACAATTTGTTAATTTTTATTATGGTTAGATAACATATTAGCATTAGCTATCAGCTACATTACGACACGAAGTTGCATACAATTTCCTAATTTCAATTAACTTACCAGATATATTTGGCCTTGGTTCGAGAAGCGAAAAATCTATCTATTAGCATCCTATTATTACACGAAATATAATTTAGAGGCAGATCGAAGATTTAATTTAAAGATGCTTTTCAAACATTCTAGCGCAAAACTTAATAAATACTTTTCTTTGAAACAAGACCCAGATGCTACAAAGGGGCAGATGCATATTTTTTCTATGCCGATCCTTCATTTTTCGTTTTTCTTAACGGCCTACAAAAAATTACTGAGGACGAAACGACCAGTATTCTAGTATTCCCTTCTAGTACTTCTAGACCTGCCTGTTATCCTCCATTGATTGATATAGTTATTTCGTAATAATCACTTGAGGGCGTGACGAAAACCTATGTTGTCTACTAACAGGGACCGTCACCCTCTCCTACTCACGCTTACCCTGAGTGCCGCAGTATGCTCGAGCAGGCAATGCCAGGTCTCATTATCCCCTCAACAGCATCTCATCAGCATCTTATACTAGCCTCACTTTCTAATATTACTATTCAACAATATCAATATAATGTTATTCAATACTATGATTAAATTAGATTCTTTCGAATGTTCTGTTTTTAGTGTAATTACTTTTCCCTCCGACGTCTTCGAAAAAGACGCATCACAGGATTCACAGGGCATCATCATAAGAACCACCGCTTTATCTCTGCTTTTAGGCAGAAATATTTCTTCGGATGATTGCATCAGCGCCTTCCTTAAAGATGTTATAAACTAATACCCAATCCACCAAAGTACACAGGTACTTGGTAAGTATCCACAATTGGTTCTCAAAAATCTCTAAAAATTTATACCAAACAAGAATGAACTTATCCTAGACAAAAGTAGCTTTATACTAACATTATCTACAGCCTACAGCACACATGGTTGAAAGTCTTTCTCTAAATAACAGATTATTATAAATAAAAATAGCAATGGCATTAGAATCATAAAGTAAATGAAAATTTTATCAAAACTATAGGCGCTAAATGCAATCAAAAGCTATCAACCATTGTTAGTTTTACTTTATCTTACGGAGAATCCGTCTATATATAAGACGGTTATATAACCTTAACTAAATAAATCAGACCTAAATAAGCCAATCACCTCTTAATAACTGTGAAGCGTAACGTCCTCACAGGAACACAACAGCATAGTCAATAAGCATGTGGATCAGGCAGATCCTTAAGGTGTACGGCACACACAGCAGCACGCGACACGCCGCCGCCACATCGGCTGCACATGCTACCGGCGTCAATCTTGATCAGATCAAAAGACGGCCGCCTGGACCTCTACCTCTAACAAGTTTGCTAAACTTATCAATGTCCTATGATGATTGATTATCAATTTTTTATCAAATCTCTGACCAAATTAGTTCATTAAAAAATATACAATAAGTATATAAGTATGTTATAAATAATGTAGCCTACCAAGTACTTACCTAAGTAACTACGCAATGTTAAACTTTGAAGTACTCTATAAACTAACTATAATGATTACTTTTATATGTTAAAATATAGTGTTTTTAACTAATAAGATGAGTAATATTATTTAATAATTGTAGGTACCCATACTAAGAGTTCAAATAAAACTAGCCAAAATTACATCTTTTTAATTAATATTGTTTCAATAACATGAAAAAATATAGACAAAACAATGTCTCTAAACATCTACCTAGTGAAATGATTTATATCGAAAATGAAACCACGAAATATAATATATGATCAAACGAACTTCTCAAGTGAAGTTCGATCAATATTATATGAGTGGTTTCATTTGAAGATATAAATCACCCTCCCTACCCAAATCCCGAGTTTTGTCAAAAAAGTCAATAAACGACGTAATTTATGCCAGAAAACTATCTCTAAAAAGAATGACAGGCTTGGCGGACGCTGCTAGTGATGGGTGCGTAGAGTGGTAGGGATGGGAGCATGGGTAAATTTCAAATTAATCGAGTAATCGATATCGATTAAATCGATCGACTAATAGTTATTTGTAAGAACGTGCGAATGTTGCCTTGTAGGTGAAAGGACTACCTAGTGAAATGATTTATATCTTCAAATGAAACCACTCATATAATATTGATCGAACTTCACTTGAGAAGTTCGTTTGATCATATATTATTATAGTCTATGTCCGTCAAAGTTGACGTTTATATTGCTATATCAATAATAATAACCGAGACAAGTATAGTTGCGGTCTATGACGGTGTAACACTTCCGGTTTTTCTGTATTGCAAAATAGCTCTTAGATAATCTGTAACGCCGTCCTTGACCGCCACTGTACAGATATTTCAAAGCTTTATATTCTAAAAGATTAATTGACAGCATACACTATACTAAAATTGCAAAAAATATTTTTCCGGAAAAAAAGATGTGAATAATACTTGCTTATAACTTTTTCGAATAAATGAAACAAATCCTTTTTTTTTCTTTTGATATTTTGGTTATTAAAAACCCTTTTATTAGTTGATGGCAAATACCTTATTGTGACTAAGAAAACCCGTCTCAGTCCCTTGGTAAGCTACCTAAATGAAATTAATTGCAAGGAAATATTTAAATACTAAAAATTATCTAGATCTCATATTGTTCTGGATGCTGTGTTTAGTTTTCTTTTTGTTTTATCATGTTTGTAAGTTTTTTTTTAATATTGATGTTGGCAAGTAAGTATTACGCAAGAACTACGTTGATTGGTACGTGTATCATTATTATTTTATCTTCTCTTAATTATACACAAAAAAAAAGGATTTATATTTCTTAAATTACATTTTAAAAGCAAAAAATAATAACATTTAATATCTCATACAAAACCATAATCCACATCTATGTAAATCTATGTAGTTCTTAGGATCAATTCATAAAAGGTTTCGAAGCAATTGGCAGCGAGCAGGGCTGCCTCGTCTAGACGTGAACTAGCACCGCAGAAGAGATTTGGTTTGTGTTAATTGCTGCTGTACTGCTTTTGTGAAATTATAACAAGATTTTAATTCAGCATTGCATGGTAATCATTTTATTTTAGATAATTTGCAGATAATATATTATTCTTGTTTCGTAGTACCTACTATGTAGCTATTTTTGTACGTTCCTATCATCAGTAGTTAAGTTTCTTAAAAAGAAATATCTAGTAAAAGTAATCCCCGTGAGAAAAAGAGAAAACTTTAGAATCGACGAGTGTCTATTGTGATGTCGGCAATAAAATAAAAAACCTGTTCGTGCGTTGTTTGAGAGTTCTTTGAACTTTACAAGTCTAAGGGTTGGTCACAAACAAAGGGTCCTCTTGTCCTTATCGGCCTGGCTCTGCTTATCTGATTGCACACCTGTGCCCTCATTCTGTTAAGCGTTGTTCAATATGTTGTAAATTCTTATTCGATATTACTCCTATAGAATTCAGAAGTAACAAATGATAGAGTCATGCCGTTAAAGTATTCTTTGAGGTAACTAGGTATATTCGTTACTTAATATGTTTGGTTAATATGTAGGTGTATTTGTTAGTAATAGTGTTTTTTTTTGCTTATTAATTTTATGTTGGGTCATCTAATGGCTTTCGCTTAAAATATTATCAAAATATTACATAATATTATGATTGATAGAAGTTCAAATTTTATTAAATAAAGGTTTCAAAGTTTTTCTTTAATATTTTAACTATTTTTATTGAATATAATTCTATAATTTAAACACCGTGTTAGAAAAATTTGACAACAAACTTTATGTATTTATTTTGATTACCTAGACTTACTTACCGTTACTAATTGTAACTTCGCTAAAACATTTGGTTCCAGTTCCAGCCAACACTAAAATGATATTTAATCTTCTTAGAAAAAATATTACTTAATGTTGATTTTCTATAAACTAAAATACAATGGATTATTTAATCATATTTATGTTTTAACCAAGTTTCAACCATTCAATGGCATTTTTAAACTCACTTTACCTTGCTCACCTGCTTAAAGAATGAGCTTTAGATACTCAGTCTCCAATTTCAAATTTATTACTCGTAAAACAGAAGTGAAGCAGACGCGTATAAAGTTCCGTGCTCAGTCGATCTTGTTTTAGACTAAAGAGCATTTCATTTTAGCTAAATCAATTCTGGTGCTATAGTGACTGAACTAAAATAGTAAAACGATTACTTATTACTTATAAAGCTGAAATTATATCGACAATCCTGGGAGTATTTTATCGATGAAAATAAATACATTCTATATGATATGAAGTAATAGGTACATAATATTAATATTAGTTAATTAGTTGGGTACTATTTCGTCTCTTAATTGTAAGATAATAAAAGGAAAAGTCTGTAACATTTATTTCGTTTTTTAGCAATTCCCATAAGATTACGGGGCAAGGCACGTATAAATTAGGTTTTGTTTTGAATTATACGTATTTAAATTCCGTGACAAATCGCTTAGGGGATATTTAATTTAGCAGAATATATTTAGTGCACCTGGACAAAATCTAGACAAACACAAGAGTTTTACAACAAGTACGAGGTTAGAATATAAATTGTTTCGCCGGCAATCGTAAAAACCGTTCGGTGCCCGCATATTTGTGCGCCGTAAATAAATATTTCTTTCCCAGATAGACGTCTGTGCAAACTTGTCGTTTGTTTTCTGAATT
The DNA here is from genome assembly GCA_951802225.1 of Euspilapteryx auroguttella. Classification (NCBI taxonomy): domain Eukaryota; kingdom Metazoa; phylum Arthropoda; class Insecta; order Lepidoptera; family Gracillariidae; genus Euspilapteryx; species Euspilapteryx auroguttella. The sequence continues at coordinate 6,322,490 of OX637652.1, forward strand.
TTAATCTTAGAACGAAATTGCTTTACAGATGAGGTACCTAACAGTTAAAAAAAAAAAATTTTGCTTTGGTATTTCTTATTAGCAATGCTCATTGAGAAAACTTCTTCTGAAATTAGATAGGTACCAAATGAAGTACCCACGTATAATAGTAAAATTCCCATTACAATTTCATATGAACAATATTAACAACTCATATACCTAGGTACTAACATTTGCTTGCATTTATTTAATCCGTTAAAAGACTAGACGAAAAAATCCGAGCAGCCTCATTTTGAAAGCATTCCGCTGTATTTTCCTTGAGTCGAAAACTTTTGCAATACCCGCCCGGTTCAAGTTTAAACTCCCGTTGCAGGGATCTTGAGATCATCTGCCTCCATAAAAGGCCATTGTCACATTGGTAACTATGCTACGGAAATAAAAAAAATATCCGATACCATCCTTTCAAAAGATTTTTTAATACAAATTTGACTCTTGAGTATATAGAGGATTTAAGTTTTATGGAATGGAATATGCCTTATCAAGTAAGTACCTTATACATTTTAAACTTTTAAGAGCTTGTAAACAGTTTTCGAACACAATTTTAACCGGAATAAGCGCATTTTTAGTATTTTACTCAAACAAAAAGATAACATGACATGAAAAACGAAGCTTCTGTTTTTGAGCCAGCTTAGCATAGCTTTATCTGTGCAACCTCAGGCCTGTTTTTACAAAAACCTTTATAAACGGCCTCGTCTCACTGAAATATGTCGTCACTGCATAAACTTTACGAGTTTAGTTTTATTCGTAGACTGCGTCGAGATGCGAAAAGTTGTGGAAGAGTTTCTTTTGATTATCGTTTTTGTATTGTAACGTACTGTACGTAATTTTTTTTTTTTGTTATAAAATATATTTTGTTATTATAAAATACCTTTTAAGTTTTTTACGTATTCCGCACCTAATTTAAAAACTTTTATTCTAACTAAATAAAATAGAAACCATAAATAAAAAATCCTACTCAAACGCAATAAAAATGCAAATGATATTTTGAACGGATCGATAGAAACGTAGGTATCGTAAAAATCTCAATTAACTGAATTTATTTCCAACAGTTAGTGCAATAAAGCAATTGCTTTACGACTCTTAAGTTTATCGGAGCCAATTCCTATAGTGCTATAATATCACTTAAATAGATAAAGGAACAAAAGGCAATAACTTGCCGATTTTGCATTGAATTTCCATATTTCTATATGTGTTTAGCGTGCCGTTTGTCATCAGGCCCCTTAACTGTCTATTCATGGATTTATTTAACTAGTAATTCGATTTAGAGTATGACGATATTAGCGTTAGTAACGTTATTAATCAGTTTAATGTTTATTTGATAGTAGGTATTATTCAAATTTGTTCAAATAGCTTTATAAAATCTGATTAAGTATATTATGTCGGTAATTGTACTTTTTTTTAATATCTTAGACTCGAAGCCAGCTACAATAAAAGATAAGTTTGTTTAAAAAAAGTAATGTATTATTTACAAAAAAAAACTTAAATCAAGATTTTTTCTTTCTAATTTTCAAGGCACCTTTTACTAAAAAAAACGATAACCTTTTTAATTTTCTGCTATGCTACCTACCTACTTTAATTTATTAATAATTTTAGAGATACAGTTGAAGATAGGTTTTCCCCAAAAGCAATCATTGATTTAAACGTTTCCCGTATCATTTGTTTCCTGCTTACCCCGATTTCAATATCGCGCATTTTTATTTTTGTTAAATTGCTTTCCTTTGTAGCTCTACCCTCTTCATATAACACACGTGCGTACACAGATTTGTTTTTAAAGATTGATGTCTATTTGTTTTTAGCTCTGGGCGGAATTGCTCATTTTTCGAAGTAATCTTTAGATATTTTTTAAATGATAATATTTTGAAAAACACTAACTTCAGTTCTGAGGTTGTTTTCATCACCTGACCTATTAAAGGTTAAAATTTGAAGTTGTGCTTACAAAGTTAATTAGGTTCAAAGGATATATACTTATCCGTTTACGATGAATCATAATGAAATCCTTTACTACAAAAAAAAAGAAACTCCTAAAAATGTGTAGAATGAAGCGAACTCTTAAAACATTTGTAGAATAGGCGCGGAAATGTAGGTTCCACGCACGTTTTCATTTTAGGAAAACGATCAATCAACAAATTATTGAAATTTTCATTTTCATCGAATGCCCTGTCACACGCAATGCTTTCAAGTATAAATCCTATACATTTAAAAGCAACGCCACATTTCATTGTCGAAATAACGAATTTATGATTGCTTGCTCACATGAAAGAAACGTAATTTCTTCCCTTTTTAACAAGCGGAAATACTCGTGTCTCTGTCGATGCAAAACATCATTCATTACGGGCCCACTGACAATAAATAGATTAAGTATGAAAAGTGCTCAATCCGCAACTTTATCTACAGAACTTTGAAGGTTTTACCTAGGTTTAGTAATTTACTGCAAAAATAAAAAAGGTAGCTAAGCCAAAAATATTTAATTATACCACGTACGTTTTGATACTAATGAATAAAAAAATAATAATAAAGAAATATTTAAATATAAATAAAGTAATTTACATGTATATAAATAAACCTTATGAAAAAAATCTTAACTAGGTGTTCGAATAGTTTTGTATTATTTGAATAGTACCTATATAATCTAAATTAAGAGCCGTTTATATTAAAAAAAAAAGGTACCCAAGCGTTTATGATATTATCATGTTATAATAAGTAAGTTTTAGTGCGACACTAGAACAAAAAACAAGAGAAAATCATAGTTACTAACACTGTGGAATTCCTGTTTCTCGTTCCACAAAATACAATAATCAAAGAATACGAGGGGCTGAATCAAACGTCTACATATGCACGGGGCGATAAAAAGATTTTGCGTTAAAAAGATCGGGGTCACTTAGGGCTGCGACACACAAATGCCGGGATTTATGTGTTTTTAATCACAATTTATGGCTTCATGGTTATTGTCGTTTTGTTTATTTTATTGCTTATAAAGTATTGTCAACAGATATTCTTTGAAATCAGGTGATGTTACAGTTATTATTATAATACAATAATAGAAAGTACAAGAAGCTCAAGAAGTCAGTTTTCACTCTTGACAGCTTTATGGTCTGTAAGCAATTTATGACCACAGGAAAATCGTCGTGTGGTTTCCCACGGTATAATTCCTTTCAATTTTTGACAGTCGCCGCTCATCGAACAAAAACTAAATGGTTTTTAAAAATTCCATAATTTTTATCGTAATTTTATCTTCCTAACCTAGAATACAAAACTTGATACTTAGGTAACAATAAATTGCATAATTTTTCTTAGTCTGAAAGACTGCGTGGCGTAGAATCATTTGACAGAGGAGAGCTTGTTTGGGGGCCTCTCCAGGCGACCATTGTCGTAAGGCAAGGCAAATATTTGTTTGCCTGAGCCAATTGGTGGGCACACTGATCTACCTCGCCTCTCACAGTATAGGATACTTTACCAAATAAAGTATCAATAGCAATTAAATTAGATCTAGTCTAATTGACTTTCAATAAGTGATATCTTGTATCCTATATTGAATAAAGATTTTGTTGATTTTGATTGGCTGCTAATTGTTACTGAGGTACAAAAAACTGTTTTCTATAGTGTACCGCAGCTTAATAGACCCAGCTTCACAAACTTTCAGGCAACTGTCACGCATCAAATAATCCGTGACGCGAGCGCTGGAGCCCCAGCCCCCAAGTACCAGGCTCACATGATAATGCCAAAAGTAATTTCTATATTAAACCTTTGCCAAAACATAAAAGAGAGATTTTCGAGTCTTCCTCGGCTCGGTGAATACATCGCATAAATTAGTTTTTTTCCAAGTGTTTGTTTAGCTGAAGCGTTTTTAACATTTATGAGTTTTCTGTTCTATTCAAGTTAAAAAAACAACAGACTCGCTTAGAAATTTGTTTTAATTACACACATGCATTTTAAAAACATTTCGGTGCTGAAAATGTTATGTTGTTCTCTCAAAATTACTTTGGTATGCTAATAGAAAAAACCCGACGAGGAAGCAGTGGAAGATATTTTGATTAAATATTTTATTCTTGGTCAGTAATTCATTAAAAGCTGGTGAAGCTATGCTAATAAATGGGTAATATGGAGCTCTCAAAGGGCTACCTGTGTTCACTTTACTCCTGCAAAGCAAGCTTTACTGCAAAGTGTATCATTACATTCTGCTGCTGGATCTGAGCACAATGTACGTGTGTGTACGGACATGTTGCTGGAACTGAACGCCCGCTCGGCTGTTAGATTTCACCTGAAAAAGAAATTTCATACATATTCTTATTACTATTAAAACTAAATTTGGCCTTAAAAATACTATCAAAAGAATGTTTCAGTACTTTATTGGTTTAAGTAGGCACTGCAACTCAAACGAGAAACATAAAATAAAAATTAACTTATCATTTTACACAAAAAATAAAAGTATGAATTAAGAGTATGTCTCATGATAAGAAAAAAAACGAATATCCATTTTTATTACAAAGTGGCCCCTTTAGTTTCACAAACGAAAGTCTCTAAGATAAGACCTGAAAGTACAACAGAGCCTTAAAAATTCAAATCAATATTATCAAGGGCATCATTGACTCATATTTTTTATTTCGGCAATGGTTTATAAGATATTAATTATTTATCTAAGTGGCGCTAGTATCGCTCCCGTTTGCCCCACAAGGTACACTGTTAACTAATTAAATTGTTCCCTATCTCAATAATAAAAAATATAACAACAAAATTAAGACTATTATATTACCGACTGAGTTCAGCGGTATATGCTGCACAGAGTTAAGCTATTCGTAGTGTACATCTCCTACTCTTTATGCACTAACCATCTAATTGAAAGACGATACAAGTGAGAGTAATAGCACAATAAACTTAGATTGTGAAAGCAAGGTTAATTCTATTAAATCTTGACCTCTCTACACGAGGCTCTAGAACTCCTCAAAATTGTACCAAATAATATAAAACTAAACCAAAGAAACATATTGAAATACCTGGGGTACTATTACGCCCGCTTTTGCAATATTGCTTTTTGTCCTCTTTGTGTTTTTTTTTCTTATAGAGTTTGACACTCTTGGGGACGAAAAGCTATGTTGCAAATGTGGCCGTAATAGTTTCCCTGTTTGTAAGTCTAGTTTAAAATAATTATGATACTAGAAAATTACAGTCCTAGGCGTCTAATTGTTTTAGGTTCTTGCTAGTAAGAGGCTCTGAGTGTGATGTTTAAGTTCAAGTGTGTTGTGCTTAAAGTAGGCATTAAAAAATATCACCTGCTCGGTACTTATAAATTTGGATCCTTAGTTGAGTCTATTTTGACAGTGGTCTGTGATTTCATGCGAGTTAAATTGAGCAGCCGCCCGCCAGACTCTCATTTCCTCCGCCCTATTGTGCGCCCGTTCACAATACAAAACATTTTTTTTGCAAATGTCGACAAAAAGTGCTTTGAAATTTTCCCAATCTTCGCCTCCATTCAGACAGTAAAAATGTATTGTCTCCGTAATCAGGCACGGATGCTACGGGTCACGATATGAGATCATTTAGTCGTGTGTTCCGCCCTTATTAGGATTTTCATTAATTGTTACCGAAAAGGATCGACTGCCCTATTTCAATAATAAATTAAAGTTTCTAGTTAGACGTCATCTACGTACTTATAGTTAATCCGTAGGATTTTACTCATTGATCGGTAGTTTGACCGTCGTCTATCAGGCTTCTATTGTATTGTAATGCAACGGATCATCTTAGCTATCCAGCGAGGTGGTTTGGTTTTTGAGCCGACTGCAATAACGGAGGCTGATTTGAGGTAGTTAAGTACACAAAGAGAATATTATAATTTTTTTATTTAATTATTGACTTATTATTTTGTGGGCTATAATAATTTGTGTTTTTCTTTTTTATTATTTTAATAAATAATAATTAGTGGAATAGAAATATGAAGTCTAAAACGAATTACTAAAATGAAATCATATTTGAAACAAAAAATATAAATTACATAACATATTCCCACACCTATATTCCCCGAAAGGGTAGGCAAAGGCACCAGCTCATTGACTGAGCCCATAATACGCATCATTGCATCGCATTAATGTTCGTCTCTGTATATGTTTCGGGCACCCTAGATACAGGTTATTCTTAGTTAAAGGCTCTGAGTGTGATGCGTTATTTTTCTTATATTATTATTATCATACCATAATTATTCACAAAAAAAACATTACTTTAGATAAAAAATATAACTCTTGTCTGGAACGTTTTAAAATTTTATTAACTGCTATAATAATTATAAAAACATATCCAAAAGAACAGACGTAACTCATTTGACAAAGTTCATAGAGATTCTACGAGTTTGTGTTCAAAATTGCTGCATTATACTAATTAATTGCGCTAAGAACGACTTAATAGTCCTCTTTATGATATATTTCTCAGGATTATTCTGTGTAATTAACAACTTCTTGTTTTCGGAGCTTAGAAACCACTTGATATATTGGCGGTACTTTAAAATGGTATCATTTGGGTTTAGCTGTCCTTATCAGCGAAATGATACTTCGTAATTACTTTGATTTTAAACCCTTAAATAGAAAAATACCTACTAGATTTTTACTACATAATTGGTTTTGATGAACTTGCAGCATTATGTAAGTTCATCATTCAGTGAAAATACCACATTTTACTTATTTTTTGTTTTTATGGTCAGAACATAGGGAGTAAGCTCTGTTAGTACTAAATAATAGATACATAACAGCTATATTTTAAATGAGTAATCTATAAAAAAACACTTTAGAAAATAGGAAACTAAATTTAGCAAGCTATAGAAACAAGCGTTGCCTAGACAAGGGAGATAATAAATCCATTGAGCTTGTCACTAATCTCAATAACTTAACTAGCTACGAGATGCGATGAACCTAACCATAAAGCTATATACGATATTTTGCATGCTAATCGGTACGCAGACAGGGGCAATGACCCCCAACCCTCTGTGAAAAAGGCTTTAAATAGACTGAAAGTATATTAAAATTTACTTTATAGCTCTTTGCAGGATCTACTTTTTTGTAATAATTTTTTTTTTGAAGAAGAAGAACTTGATTTAACTGTTTCAAATACTTACAAATATTTGCTTTTCTATGATTTACATTCACTTGCACTGTCCTTTGTTACGGCTTGTGTACTGTAGTTCAGTAAATAAATAGTCAGCGAAGCAAACAGCAACTGTTGATAGAAAGAAAAATCTAGAAGCACCGAGACGTTCCGTGAATAACGAATGCAGGTGCGGCGAGACTTGCGATCTAATAAATCAAACCTAACCGACTGATTTCACAAACCATTATTTATTTCAACATCTACAAAATTCATGCGTCTCATTCGAAAACCCTGGAAGTGATAAGGATGGATGGAAGAGAAGTGATTGCGTTTTGAATGCGTGTAAATAAATCGTGTTAACTCGACGGGTTATCGACACGGGTGTTCACTGTTTGCAATCGCGAATTCCATTGAAATCGGATGCTCAATAACGTAGAGATTCCTTGAGAAATTAAATTAAGCATTCCTTTGGTTCCGTCCGTGTATTGTGCTCTGGAAGTTGGAAGTTGGATGCGGAATTCATTTTAAACCCGTTCGGTATTAACGCAAGCCGGATATAGTTTTCCATTGTGTTTATAAACGAATATATTCGAATAATTCATTTTATTTTATTTAGAAAACTTTATTAGGGGTCCCATAATAATATGACGAAATTAAGCATGTATTTTAATATTTAACTTAGGAACACATTATATTAAAATCGCTTTCTCGATGTGACCACATCACGAGAGCTAACTTAACACAAATGCTTATTTATTTCAGCAAAAGACCCCTGAAAATGTTGCTGCCTCATCAAGAAAGCCTCTAATTTGAGGATCAATTTGTATAATTGCTCCTGATAGGTGGCTGTTTCAACTCTTTACGAGCGCTTCCAAAGCTGATAACGTCTCTAATTGTCGAATAAAAAAGGATTAAACACAATCCTTGTTTAATAAAAATGTTAATCGCTAGATCCCTGGAATGATATATGCAAATTCTATTGCCGCCCTTCTGATGTCGGGCATGACTACATATTTACCTATGTTTTTATAAATAAATGTGTTTTAATATTCTATAGAAAATGTGTTTTTTTTAATAAAGAGTTCCAGTTAAAACTAAATATAACAAAAGTATCGATTCCGATAAACCTGCAATATGTAGAAATCAGATTTTCAGACTTGTCTACTTGTAAATACCCGAGTTTATGTATTTCATAAAATTATTAATTTGTTATATACTTTTAAATGGTTTTATAATAAATACTTTTTTTATATATACCTACATTTATTCATTTTAGGTTTAATAACTTTTCGCGAATGAAATTATCTTTTCCTATACTATTACAATAATGCATTTCAAGCATAAAATCATTTGAGATAAACGGCTCAAATCCTTTAATTAATAGAAACCAACCTATTAACTAATTCTAAAACCGCAATGCGCGCCAAGTTTTTAGTCAAATTGAATAATTAACTGAAGGGTCTAATAAATATCAGTAAAGTTACTAGAATAACAAAGTTTAGCGAAGTCTAGAGCTGTGGGTGTGACCATAAAGCTAATCAGAGGGCTTGCTTTTAGACGCACCTTGTAGTTGTAGTCTGGAATTATTGTTTATTTAATTGTTTACGTAACAAAGTATTATGTACTTAAGTTCCTAAATAAAAAATAAAAAAACTTTCCAAAGCAACAAAGTTTGCGTAAATTTAACATCGAGTTCAGTTCTTAGTGCATAAGTATAGAAGATTATAATACTACGCTCATTGGCAAAGTTACCTTGCAAATGTACGAGCACCTTCTGCAGATAAAATAAATGGTCGTGTCGTTAGGGAAAATTCTTTCGGATTATAAAAGGGATGCGGACCGTAATTTCCTAAGCGCGGTTTCTCGTGCTGCTTATGTTTTAAGTAATGAAGGTTTTTAAAACTGACGTTCATTCTGTTAAATTAAGACCGAAAATAAATATATTAAAGCCTAGAGAATTAAAATCCCCTTGTCAATTCTGGCTTTGATTAAGTAACGTTACAGTAAACTTATAGTAATAATATTTTTAAATAAGGCCTTTAGAATTTGTACAAAAATTTTAAAAGGAGAAAATACTAAGGTAATACCCTAATTTGCGAGCACAATGAAAAATTATGGATCACGCGTAATCAAGACCAAGGTGAACTCCCTAGTTGTAAATAAGCATTGCGGTCGACACCCACATTAATCCATAGCTTTTATAAAGCGCGAAAAGTTTACTAACGAACTCTCGCCCCTCGTTTTTTACAAAACCTTCAGTAAAATATGGCTCTCTGAACACAAAATTATTCGTATCAATAGAAATGTTCACACAAATACAAAGTTGCAAAGTAAACACAAGTCACCACCCGAATATTCAGGGTTCGAGTTTAAAAAGGTATGTTTGACTTAACTAATGAGATTGTGGCCCTCATACAAAGGGAGAACATAAATTTAGACGGTCAAAATTTTAATATGAAACAACTTTTCTCATGACCGCACATTCTCAAAAACGTGCAACGCGAATACTAACTAGAGTACAGTTAAATTGAAAATGTGACTCAGCAAGCTGAAGCTCAGTAAGTATTCACTTCACTTCGTTTAGTTATCGACTACGTAAACGTAAATCAAGGCGTTACGAGGCTTTCGCCTCGTAATCTATATTGAAGTGAAAGCCATCTCGTTAATTGACTGCTCGAATAATTAAAATGAATTGCGAACGGCCGCGATATTTCAACCAGCCGGTATAAATCAAAGGATTAGGTGAAAACGAACGATACTGGCAATGAAGATAATACATGTTTTAGTCTTCATACGTTGAGGGCGATAACGACAATATAATCGCGCGGGCACGGCGGCCGCCGCGGGGGGCGCTGGACAAAAAGCACTAAGTGCGAGTTAAATACCCTTTGTGTTGTCATACTCTCCTGTTACCATCCGTCGAGAGCCCTCTCATTATTCAGTTGAAATTAGATTATTTTCCCATTTCGCAAAATATCCATATTCGTCCCGGCAGTTCACTTTAATTGAAAACGGGAGCTTTTTGTGACATCGGAATGAACGATCAACGCTTAATTCGCTCACACTCAATTAAGGTTGGTCGTATTTTTTCAGCAAAATAAGAATATTGGCGTTCATTTTCCCTCGCGTAATACGCGGCATCAGGAGAACAGACGGAAGTAGAATATCCTGTCCGAAAATGATTACTCTGCACGCGTAGTTGACCGAGCGGCGTTACGAGCTGCTTAATCCCAATTTCTGGGGCATTAGTCTCGTGGCCAACAATTTCGGTAATTTATTAAGAGTTTTCGGTTATATTTTGACGGAATTTCTGTGGCTTCCACGCCGGCTCGGTGGGGTGAAAAGAAATATAAGCAGTTAGCCCTTGCTGATCAAAGACCTTCCCGGGCAGGCTGATCCCTAATATTTCACTCATAATTGGTTTATTCTGAGCTCGCAGCGTTTCCGTGCGAGGCTCCTTTGATCCGGCCACTGTATTAAGTTGTGGCCAAAGATGTATGACGAACATTATTCGTTTAGACCTTAAAGCTTTACTGAATGGCGTCATTTGCTACATATGAACGTTGTAAGGGTTCCAGAGGGGACACTGATACTTTTACCTGCTTAGCTGATGCTTTTCGATTTTATTTTTATTAATGTTTATCTTTTTGAAAGTTAAATGAAATTCCATATGAAAGGTTACCTGTTTCCCTTTCTTGTTCTGCCTATGTATTTTTAATATTCAAAAAAGCCTTAGGATACGAACTAGTTCCTCCCAGCGTCACGATGGGAACAATAACATTATAATATAATATAACTAGGCTGACTTCATATTACTTAACAATAAAATAAAAAAACTATTTATCTTTTACTTAGTTCAGTGAAAATACGCACCAACAAAGAAACGCACAAGATACAATCACCTTTAGTCACTATTTATTGACAGTCAATTATGTGACATGGTTTTCCACTAAGAGCTGCGCATAAAACTTGGGCTAAAATTGATTGCTATATTTATACAGGGTTACTGGTAAGTAGACCCGACCATTTTAGGAGGTGATAGTAGGGGTCATTTCCAATCATTTTAGCCCTCAGATACCCAGGTCAAAACCCAACGGTTTTCGAGTTATTCAACTTTTTAGTTTTTTTCATAATATCGTCACCTTGAGAACATTTTTTTTAATTAAATTTAAATTCTCAAGTCTTAGGAGGTTTTTTTTAATGCTAATCTAATACTAAATAAATTATTTAAATAAAAAATACTTAAATTGAAAAAAACATTTAACCATATGAGTTTTATAGCCCTCTCAACTGCAATTTTATTTTTAATTTTAATTAACGTATTTTTTTCAGTGGCATTTTTTTAACAAATTCGCCTAAGATTTTTATCGGCAGTTTATTCAAAAAACATCTACGTGTTCTAAGCTATGCAAAATGCTTGCATAGTTAGGTCAAACATCCATTATCTTCTGAGTAAATCTACACCTAAGGGGTCAGGTCGTAGAATTCGGATCAGAGACATTTCATTATTTGATTAATAAAAAGTTATAAATCAATTGAAATATCTTGTAAATGGAAAAAAAAGGTATTTTCTATTGATGTTCCACATGACCACCTTGATTCCTGGCACACACCCTCATTATTCATCACCAACCAGCTTTCCTCAGAAACAAATTAGTTTTTTTTTAAGACTGGCTAGTTGCCCTTAGGAAGGGTCATTATGCTACCAGCACGATGGCTGCGCAGCTTACTTCAGTTCTACCCAACACATCCCCTGTGTTCATGAATGGTTGGACTAAAATTATTCCAACAAATTGATCAAAAAAGGCCGTCCCACCCCATGACCAAGAAGCTCGGACTTGACTCCTATTGACTTTTACGTTTGGGGTCACATGCAGAGCTTGGTTTACCAAGAAACCCGCCCCTTAAAGACTAGTTGGGCAGCCGTCGTGCTGATAGCATATGACCCTCCTATGGGCAACTAGCCAGTCTTCAAAAATATTTTCAATTATTTTCTGAGGAAAGCTGGTTTGTGATGAAGAATGAGGGTGTGTGCCAGGAAACAAGGTGGTCATGTGGAACATCAATAGAAAATACTTTTTTTTTCATTTACAAGATATTTCAATTGATTTATAACTTTTTATTAATCAAATAATGAAATTTCTCTGATCCGAATTCTACGACCTGACCCCTTAGGTGTAGATTTACTCAGAAGATAATGGATGTTTGACCCAACTATGCTAGCATTTTGGATAGCTTAGAAGACGTAGATGTTTTTTGAATAATCTGCCGATAAAAATCCTAGGCGAATTTTTTAAAAAAATGCTACTGAAAAAAATTCTTTAATTAAAATTAAAAATAAAATTGCAGTTGAGAGGGCTATAAAACTCATATGGTTAAATGTTTTTTTCAATTTCAGTATTTTTTATTTAAATAATTTATTTAGTATTAGATTAGCATTAAAAGAAACATCCTAAGACTTGAGAATTTAAATTTAATTAAAAAAAATGTTCTCAAGGTGACGATGTTATGAAAAAAACTAAAAAGTTGAATAACTCAAAAACCGTTGGGTTTTGACCTGGGTATCTAAGGGCTAAAATGATTGGAAATGACCCCTACTATCACCTCCTGAAATGGTCGGGTCTACTTACCAGTAACCCTGTATACTAGTCAGTAATGATATAAATAAAAGATATATTAAAAGAAAAACATTTGAAGGTATGATAGTTGGCTATGTTTTTTAACGCCTCCTGTTTCATTCATTTATTCTATATCGATAATTTAATTATATTTCATATGTGGTTCAAAACTAATAGCTATTATGGGTTTGTACGATTAAAATAAAAAGTACAAGATTTTAGATCCCCAGCAACATTGGAAAACCTGAATTTGCTTTGGGAACTGAAATTTAACACTAAGATACAGCAGTGACTATACATGAAAAAATATATAAAATATAAAATCAATACAAAGTATAAAATAAAGTCTTTTTCCGCGTCTATCCCTATGTAGGTATGCTTAAATCTTTAAAATTATGCAAATAATTTTGATGCGTTTTTTTTAATAGACACAGTTAATCAAGAGGAAGGTTTATAAGTATAATTCATGTAGCATATAGTAATAAATTAGACGGTACGAAGTTCACCGGGTCGACAATTATACATATATAAGTAGGCACATCATAAAGTAACGAAAAATATTATATTTTAATATATGATTCAAATGTCAACAAAGCCGTTGGCAAAAATTAGCAATGAATCAGACATCGGTTGGCTGCCTCCAGGGTTCTGTTTGAATTTCACGTTCACTTCGCCCAGACAAAGCTCTGCTGTTTGCACAATCGTGCATTGATTTTACTGAAAACGTTCATATTTATACACACCTATATTTGCTTAATATAATGCGTAGGTAGTATTCACTGATAATTACAAATAGTTTTACAAGAGTTTTATTATGGTAGCTCTAAATCAAGAGAAGGCATCCACATACACTGACAAGGATAATCAAAAATCACAATTCATGATCCTGTCATAATTCGGCAAGTACACTTAGGCCTGGTTTAAACTGCAGCTGTCGCTTTTTGTTTATATGAGAAAGAAAGTGACAAATGCAGTTTCAACTACTAAAGCAGTTTAAACCGAGTTAGATATTACGGGCATTACTGATACTTCAAATTGATTGAATGATTTTTTCGTAAGTATTTCGCTTTCTGCTTGTGTGATTATTAGGTACTAAATGTAAATACCTAACCTAATTCAGTTTAAATTAAACAAAATATTTGAAATTTCAAACCGTACCATTCATTATTCAAGTGGGGGCAACAATAAACAATCTCGCCCATCTCACCTTTGTAACGATTGAAGACACAATAATTAGATTGGCGACTGGCGGGCAGACTGCGGCCCAGCCCGCGACATGTTTGAAACAGTTGCTCATCTTTCACAGAGTGGCATTGATAATAATAAAAATTTAAACTGCAGGAGTATTCTTTATTATAATGATTATAATAACTTAATAATAAGTCTTTTGATTATTTCATATTTTCTTTAAAAGTTTTTGATATAGATGAGGATTTTAGCCCTTCTTCACAGGCACAGAGCTTCAAGTCGGAATCTCCACTTATTTCGGTCCTGGCAGATATGATATCAGTTGTTGCAAACTCTTTCTCAACAGCAAAGCGTGAAAGAAGTCTAGTTTTGGTCTAGAACTCAAGCTATTTTGTAGAGCATGATTACAAGCTATTTTGTAGAAGAGAAGCGGATGATTTTGAACACCATAGAGATAAGAAGGGGAAAGATGATAGGCCATCTGATACGAAACGACACACTCATAACTAATATTATAGAAGGGAAGATTGAAGGAAAGAGACAGCGTGGACGACCAAGGGGAAGCTACTTTGACCAAATAAGGGAGCGAGTCAGTGCAGAGTCGTATCAGATGGTCAAGAAGCTGGCGGGGAACAGGGTAGAATGGAGAAGGCTCCACCGACAAGAGCACAGCTCTTAAGAGAGAAGAAGAAGAAGATTACTGAAACTGTACTTATTGGAATTCTGAGTCTGTTAAGTTTTGATCTATATCTTACACATTATTTCTTCCTTATAATATGACAGTCTTGGTAGATTTAATACTGAACTTAATCATCAAGTCATATAGGTACTACAGTCCACATCAGGCGCACTGTCTCTCCTTTGATGATGAGGTTTAGTCCATCACTGATCCTACCTAATACGTATTGGTGAACGCTGTCAGTTATTTAACGATGTCATTGTGGCGATCCCAACTTAAGTTTTAAATTTACCCTGAACTGAAGCTGTTATTATTTTTAACCGACTTCAAAAAGGAGGTTATCAGCTAGCTGTTATGTATGTATGTTTGTCCGCGATTATCTCGCGTTTGGCTACACCGATTTTGATGTGGTTTTCAGAAATGTATTTGTTACATTCAGGAGAAGGTTTTAGTGCCTATTTAACCGACTTTGAAAAAGAGTAAGTTCTCAGATTATATATGTGTCAATTTGTTGAAGGCGGGTCTCTTTTTGTAAAAAAATAAATTATTACAGTAAAGCATTCCTAATCTATCGGTGCAAGCTGAGCCACTCCTCTGTTGCAGCGAGCTCGCACAATGTACAGCAAATTTGATAGCGGCCACTGTTCATTGTCCCGAGCATGTTTGCCAAACGTAATTATTGGCCTCGTCCATTTAGGCAATATGAGATTTAAGGCCCAAATTAAGTGAATTAGAAAGTGAGGGCACAACTCAGGTACCGCTCTTTGATGTCAGATGTAAATGGATATGCGTTATTAAAATCGGATCTCTGTATTGTGCCCGTAATGTAATTACAAAAGCCTCATGATTCCATTTGTTCAACCTTATATATATCTGTCTACTTTTGCAGTGTCCAAAATCCAACAGATAGGTACATAGAAAACTCAACGGAAAATTGTGATCTCTTTAACAATAGAGAAAATCAGTCTAACCCTATACTTATAGGTAATTTTCAATGCCCTTTCGGTCAGTGAAGGTCCAGTGCAGGGGCACGGACAATGGCGGCCCATGTCCCCCGCAGGTCTTGGTTTAAACAAGGGTTTTGTCCCAATTATTGGAAGTCGTAATTACTTCCGCTAAGAACAAAACTATTGAAAACATGAATTCGTGAAAACTTTATTCTTCGTAATGCAAAATGGATATGCTACTAAGAAATAAATAAATTATCAAACATAATAATATAACAAGAGCTTATCAAAGTATTTCTTGAACTAGTAAGGGTTTCAACAGCGCCCGCAGTGTAATGGATTTACACCCACATTTTTTACTCTACTGTTAAATTCCATCTAGTAACCAAAAAGTATTCATTACTGAGTGGGTGGAACAAAAAAAATTGTTCGTCTACTTACTGCAAATTCCCTTACTTTTCTCGTTATACTCGCGCCCTTTATTCCTGAGTTCTTTATAAAAAGTATTCATTAGTATCTTACTTTGAAAAGTTATTTTAAAGAAAGTACAACAATGGTTTAACTTTAGAGACGTGTATTGATATGGGCGGCAGAGAGGTTCATTAGAATTTGTTAAATTGACACGTCACTCCAAGATCCATATAAAAATAATAGTGTTTGTATATATATAGCTATAAATTTGTGTTTCTATTATAGGGACAGCCTAAAGCAGCGTCTGCACACCTTATTTAAAAGCAAACCCAAGTTCCGAAGCTGGATCGATATTCTAAAACAGTCCAGAAAACCTTATTGTCTTCGGAACTTCAGTCTAACTACCCTCGTAAACATTAATCAGGGCCGTAATAGCAGGAGCTTGCAAAGAGAACAGAAAAGTCGAGCTTTCGAGCTTTTACAAATAAGTACGGCGCGCTGATTGGTGTTCAGCGTTTCATTTTCCAGCACAATGAGAGACCGATCTCGGGGAAACTCCAGTTTGAATAATGAGAGATTGCAATGCAAGTTCTGTCTCAACGTTTAGTTTAGGACTTCGTTTTTTGTATTATCTGCAGGTTGTTTTAAGTTATAGCTATTTAAAATGAACTACAAAATACTGTCAATATCATGTTACCGATAAATGTAGATTGTAATATCTGTCTCTCTGTACTTTAGATTTCAAATAAAAAATTAAGTGTGCTTTCATGTATTTTATTTAATATTATTACTGTTGCATTAATAATAACGATATATACTTAAATGTCGAAAGCTCAAAACCTTTTTATTCACTTTATCGTATAATTCTCACCAAATCTCTTAAAATAACTTTCAAACTATCTCCCGCAACAGAGCAAATAAAACGAAGGCGTGATTTTCTCAGTCTCGACCTTTGCCCTCTTGAAATTCATCTGGTTGCCAATTATACTAGTCTCAGGCCGTGAGCGGTGGGTATCGGGTGCTAATGAAAAGGGATCGAATTGTATTTACTGGGAGTTTTAAGGTGAATTGGATGGATGGTCAGATGTGTGTTGATTTGGGATACTGAGTTAGTTATTTTTGTTGATTAAGATTTAGTAAGAGTCCATCATTTTATGTAAATCGAATATTAATTTTTGTTGTACGAGCTTTCCCGGCTAACTTCGTTACGCCATAGAATATAATATGTATAAGACTATAGACTTTGTTCTTATGACTGTCCAGAATGGGCGAATAAACAAACAAACAACAACAACAAACTACCTGTCAAATATGTAAACAACGGGAAAAAATTAGCACCTTGGGTTACATTATTTGAGTTTAGGTAAGGATCCCTAATTATTTTGATAATCAAATATAGCCTATGTCACTCGAGGATAGTGTAGCTTGCTACCAGTGAAAGAATTTTTCAAATCGGTTCAGTATTTCCGAAGCCTATTCGTTACAAACAAACAAACAAATCTTTCCTCTTTACAATATTGGATCTTGTTTATGAATTTATACAATTTAGAACTTTAGTTTTACACAGAGTAAGTTAGTTATGTTACAAGGGTAATATATTTGTTTTTTTTTTTTTTATATTTGACTAACAATTATTTCAAAAACAGTTTTTCTTTAGTTTATGACTGGAACGTATGCATATGCAGTTGCAATAGTATATAAGTATAACTCATTTGTTTACGTTAGCGGCAGGGTCCAGTCGCCGGATGCATGCCGCCCTGTCCCTTTCATATCCGGAGTAAGCCCGCTGTCAAAGTCGAGGAAAAGTTTATGTTGTCATAAAGCATTGTTGTTTTTCATACGTTCGTTCCTAAAATGACTGGCTGGAAATAATACCTTTTTAATTAAATTCAGATTTGGAAAGTACCAATTTAATTAATGAAAGGAAAAGCTACTATTTTATACTCGTGTATCTTACGAGCGTACACATGTGTAAGTACATTGTAGTATGACTCGTACGAGCTTAGTTAAGCTCAATATAAGGGAATCAGAGGCTACACAGAATCGCTTTCCGGATTGCGACCAAATGCTATAAAGGATGCTCAAATACTAAGACTTTGTTATGTTAGAAAGTATTACCTATATACTTAGTAAAGTTAATAACCAAACCAAAATTTCACCTTATAAACAACAAAAACGGATTTAAAAAATATAACTTCTTAATATACTGGCCACCTTATATAAAAAAATTAAAAGTGATGTTGCACTGCATGCCATGCTTGAACATATATTTACTTATATAAGTAACAAAAAACCGAATAATATGTACTACACACTTCTTATCTTCACGGCTAGGTGTTTTTGCAAAAAATCTTCGTCTTTTGATAGGAGGTTTGGAAAATACTTTTGAATCATAAAATATTATTTGGCAATTTGATCTTCCTCTTACCCTTAACATTATCTACTTACATACCTTCTTAAAAATATTTGCTGATGTTTTGTATATATCGTATGAACTTACTATGTACACTTAGAACAAACTCAGTAGCTAACCTAAACACACCCTTTATAAACAACAGGGCAAAGTATCAAGGGATGTCATATCGCATCACACGTCACGGTGGCCGCCCACTAATTCCATCGGGCACTATTGTGTTTCATATCGTACAGTTTCCTTGTTATTGAAAATGATGGAAGCCAACCAACTGCAAGCGATGTCTGGCAAACAGGATATTTTTAAAGAAAAAAACAAATGTTTTTCTCATTCTTTACATCTTTTTTTATCACTCCAAAATAATTGTAGTTTATTAGGTACCTAGGTAAGTAACTAAGTGTAAAGTTGGTTAAGGTATTATGGTTATTATAAAATAAACATTATAAGAAACTAGAGGCTGCCCCGCGGTTTCACCCGCGCAGATTTTCCATACACAAAAATCCCGTTTTTTCCCGTTCCCATGGGAATTTCGGGAAATTAATCCACAGAGCTCCACTAAACTTTCCAAGGAACCCACGTGTACATTTCAGCCCGCTACGCCCAGTAGTTTCGGCTAGCTGTCTATCAGTCAGTCATAAACGAAAGAGTTTTATATATATTGATTGCCTATAAGTTAATTATGATGATTTAATTTAATACATAGAAAAGTTATGGCAAAACTTTATACCTATTGAATGAATGAAACTATGAAATTCAGTAAGTTTTGTACTCACATACAATCTAAATAATCGAGGATACTTAGTACATAAAACAAACAATGTGCATAAAATAAATCTACAAACCCAACTCTTAGCAAATGATTGTTTCTATTCAAACTCCGAATTCGAAAGACATTGAAGGGGCATGAGATTACCCTCGATCTCTAACAATGCCAATCAATGAAACATGAAATCCTGGTAAGCAGATGCATTGATTCTTTTGCAAACCCGCTAAACACATGCTTATTTCATCAAAGTATTTTAAACTCAATATACTAGGAGTTAAGGTTGATCGTGTAAGGGTTGTTAAGACGTTTGCTTTTAAAAGCGGTGTTGTTAAAGCTAAACCGGCCAATCATTTCCATCGCCACTCAAGGGTTCAATGAAGCGCGCCTAATGCCTCACTTCACAAGGGTAGTCTTTGGTTTTGTCGTTTTATCATGATAAGTGCACGTCTTAGGCATCTGTTGCGTTTGACAACAATATTCCTATGGATATCAACAAGAGAGTAGTTAGAGTGGCTGTGTACTTGAATTTTTAAAGGTATTGAAAAGGTTTAGAAATGTACTTATATCTGACTTCAAAAGATATATAGAAATTTAAGCAGCTCCAAAATGTTTCAGATTTCTGCAAAATCAAATGTTTTTTTTTATATATTTAATGTTTGCCAGCTCAGAGTATTACATTTTAAAGAACCTCTCTTTATATGATACGATACAGGTCAAAGTGACTTAATCTTATAATGCCCATAAAAAAATATATAATGTTAAAAAAATATCATCTTAGAAATAATATGTTAGCTTTATTAAATTTTTCATTTGCACCAAGAGTATATTATTTATATTTATAATACAATAATCCACATATACACAGAATTGAGTTATCAATTTAGGATTAGGCACGTTGAAGAGACTTTTCAAATAAAGCTAGAGCGTCGTAGACGAGGTTGACGAACTGAATATTAATTTTACACAAAATACCAACAGGATTTTCAGCTATTTTGTACAATGTACAATATTAATTCTAGACACTTGATAGTTGGACGTTTTACAATATGATAATGTTTTGGTGAAAACGTATTTACCTACTCTCGCAGACTTAACGTCTTGATTCTTTTTTTATTATTGACTCGATTTTTTATTTGTGAGTAATCCTCTTTTGTTTCCAGCTGCTTGACCTTCCTTGCTTGTCTACATTAAGATTTAAAGCATTAGAGTAAAATTAATGATTAAACGAACTTACCTGTACGTGAAGTTCTATCATAATTATACGAGTAGTTTTGTCCGAAGAGATTAGCATTAGTAGACATGTAGTACCCCGCCAGGATTCGCCACGTTCACACTGTTTGAGAGAATAAATTTAAAAGAAAAAACTTATCTATGGTCATTGGTCTCTCAATTTCAATCAATCAATACACCTGTCATTTAGTTCAGAGTACATATTATATACGTAGAGATACAATTTCAAGACCTTCACGGGTTATTAGGGAGGGAGGGATGCTAATCTCTTCGGACAAAACTACTCGTATAATTATGATAGAACTTCACGTACAGGTAAGTTCGTTTAATCATTAATTATACTCGTGTTTTGTCCTCAAGATTAGCATTAGTAGACATGTAGACTTTTAGAGATTGTCTTGAAATTGTTGATAAACTTACTGCGTTAGTTGGTAAGTTTATAAAATATACTTTGTTAACATAAAATAATATAAGAAATTCTTATATCAAATTTGAATTCAGGTAACTTCTCAGTCAACAGAGCATAATAAGCTAAATACTAATGCAGAATGTATGTGTGTGTCATACGAGAAAATAAGAAAAACCAGTTGACCTCTGAAGTACATAACAGAACCTATGTAACAATTTTAATTTTTGTATATTCTTGGTTTCACTTGTTTGCATGATGGCCATACAATTAATTTGATAGTACGAGGAAGGTTTATCTGAAATACCGCTTCAATCTAGTTTGTTACAAGCCATGAGTTACAGATGTAGTGACAGATTAGCTGTTTGTCCGATATTGTGGACTTATAAAATAGCCAGTTCCATTTTTCAAAACAAAAAAATAAATAAATATAATTAACCAATACAAATTACTCTTTATCTAAATAAATGGGAGTTAGCGGGTGACGTAACAATATAATAAAAAGGTAATCATTCTGAAATGAATAGCAATTTTAAAATAACCCTTTAGTATATCTGGGCATTGCAAATCTGCACTCTAACTCAATATAAAACATTTTTAAGCGGAGTGAAAATATTCATATTTTTCATTTAGAAAATTTTCCAAGATGATGTGTCGGTTTTCAAAAAAAAAAGGTACATACATTTATAGGATGCAGAACATTACAAGTCCTTTTTTTTTTTTTTTACAGATAATATAACAAAAATAATAATTGTATTACTCATTTCATTCTTTGAACTTAATGCTTATAGTAATGCTTGTAAACATTTCTAAATATCTGTCATTTTTACCAATTTAATTTTTTTTTTTTTTTAAAAGGAATATTAATAGTGATTTTCATCACACAGTACATACAGTGTCCCCTTAATATTTTAATTTGTAAGTCAAGGTAGAAAACTACGCTGACTATAGATGATCATAAAATTTAAAGTGCTTTGGAAAGGGAAATTTTTATAAACCTTGCTTGGGCAAGTTAACCCAAAATATGCCGTTCTGGATCTGGAATCTTCTGAATTAGCTGTGACGTGTTCGATGATAGACAAATAAAAATTGGATCTATCTGTATTATGTTTGTAAGTACTCTGTGCTGTATTCAATAAATCCAAGTCTAATATTAGAGCAAAAAACCATACCTGCTTTGTTGTTTTAGCATTCATGATATTCCTTGATTATATAAGTTTGATAACTTACTCAGGGAGCTGCTACACTTGGCAGGTTATCACTCTGATCAACGGTTTCCTTTCTCTGAGGGTTATCATCACATGGCTGGCAGACGGCGGTTTCCTTTCTCTGAGGGTTATCATCACATGGCTGGCAGACGCTTCACTCCTGAGACTAGGGTTACCTTAGCCAAGGGTACCTTCGAACTTTGCGGGCTAAAAGTATGATAAAACATTAAGCAAATTTGCTTTAAGAAGGTATGTTATATTATAAAATAACTTTGTCGAGTCATTAGCATATTAGCATACTCTTATACGACCATTATGCCGCTTTAACTATAATAATAAATATTATTATATTATACATACATACATAATCTCACGCCTTTTATTCCCCGAAGGGTTAGGCAGAGGTACCAGCTCAAGAGCCGGACCCACGTTTAGCCGAGTTTATGCTTTATTACCAACGTGACAAGGGGCCAGCTTGTCGCCGCGGTTATAACGACCACTACTGCGGCCGGGACCAACGGCTTAACGTGCCTTCCGAAGCACGGAATCATCTTAATTTTCGGACAATCGGGTGATTCAAGCCTGCAATGTCCTATCCAACCGAAAACAACCACAACGTGATTTTTGTGAGAAATCAATATGTGGTGTTTTCTGCGGGGATCGAACCCACAACCTTCCACAATCAAAGGCGCGACGCGCTACGCCACTGAGCTACGGAGGCGGCTATTATATTATATCTTCTTTTTATATATAAATATTTCCTAATATCGGTAAAAAATTAAAAGGTTCCTTGTTTAACTAATGAAACCTAAAAAAAATAGGAAAACGATACGAGTTTAATACTTGAACAATTAAGTAAAGGAATTTTCTCAATTGTTAATAGTATTGCAAATAATACTAACAGCCTTCACTCACGCAAAAATAAATACTTCTAGTATTGTAAAAACCCCATTAAGTCAGTACCGTTTCATATTGATATCATTGGTGGTTTTTCTTTTTATTTCTACCTATTATTATAACAAATAAAATGATTTTGATAGCTGTCATACTATATAACTAAGGTTTTTTTTTATTTTTATTATATTAATATTATTTATTTATATTATTATTATTATTATTTATTGCACAAGTGGTGCTCTAGAGTAAAATGATAAATTCTTATATCAATTTTTAACTTAGGTGCTAGTTGAAATCATCTTTGTTCCACTATTCTTTACCCCGCTGTTTCGTCCCCAATAGTTGAGAAGAATACTTAAATAAGTTTATAAGAAGGTTATTTTACCTCTTATTATGTTACTGGTCTTTACCTTTTGGTTTTACAACTGATATCCCAAGGATCACAGTCTGAATATAACTCTGGCAATATTCATGAAAGTTAAATTATTTCACAAATTTCAGATTTTCTTACAAAAATAATTATTCAGGTTAGTATATTTTTAATATAATAAAACTTGATTAAGTCTCCAATGCTACATTTCCTTACAGAAAGTATTTTATTTTACTTATAAAAATGGTGTTCGTTTGAAATTATAATATTGTGTTTAATTTATAGAATTTTTCAGGTTTTTTTTTTTTTTTTTTGAAAATATAATCCACATCAAAGAACATCAAGAATTTTAAATAAAATACATAAAGGTCCTAAAAAAGTTTTATCAATAATTAAAAAATTAATAACACATCTGGCCCTGATAAAAAAAAAAAAAACTTATTGAAATATTTATTTATAGTGTACTTTACTATTTTGCAATGTATTTTGTGGACGATTTTCATACCAATTTAAAATCATAGTTTGCATCTTGAACTTCCTTAAGTTGCATTACGCCTAAAACAAAAATTACATATAAACGACTTGGTTATTAAAATACTTTTTTTTTTTTATAATGTGGAGGCAAAGTGGAGGCTAATTTGTTGTTAGTACCTAATTCATTTGTTTTTACAATTTTGTATTTATTATTATAAATTATAACTGGAGTTCAACGTTGGGCTTGACTACAAAAAATATTCCATTTTAGTAAATGAAAACACAAAGAATATATTTTATCTTTTCCAAAAATGTACATAAATTTCCTAAGTTGCATGTAATATAAAACAAATTAACTGTTATAAACAGTAGGTACTTATGCATCATGGCATGGTTATTTACCAGGAAAAGAAATTCTGCTGGTTCATTTCCAGGAACAATATTATAGCCGAGGCCAACACAACAAGTACAAGCAAATTTGAACCATCCAGGTTCGTCTGTTGGGTCAATCCTCCTGAGTCTTCGGAGGCTGGTTTTGTCTACTCACTAGAGGAGCAACTCCAACTCGTTGGACCAATAAGTATTTGGTCACTGTATCTTAAGTCAGTTATTCAAATTTGGTAAGAAATTATAACTACCTACTAACTTCTTACTGACCAAAATATTTGGGTAGGTACTCTAAGAAGTTTTTGTAAAAGCATATAAGATAGCCTAGCAAATGTTTGCTATAGGTTTTTTGTTGTTATTATTATAATTATTTTTATTATTATTATTATTTGTATAAGTAAATTATATAATACTTTCATTAAATCTCATTTGAAAATTACTTCACAGCCTTATTAGTAGGATTACTTATATTAAAAAATATTTTTAGCAAAAAATACTAAATCTTCTTAAATAAGTAAGTAAATAAGAAAATATTGATAAGACTACTTAAGTGGCTGATCATTGCATTAAGGAAAATCAAAACTTTTGTCTCCTTAAGTTTAAAAATTCATAAGAATTTTTAACATGACGTAGAGTTAGCCCGTATAAACCATCAACCTAAATTTCAGATTTCCTTGATCTGAACACTTACTGAAGGTAGGTAAACGAAGTTTATTTATTTAAGGGATTTTTTCATAAGTAGGCTGTCATAGGATCCACCAAAACATTTACAGGATGTTAGCAGGCAACACTGGTTCAGCCAGGTTGCGGCTCAATCGTCTGCCTCAGGCATATCAAAGCAAAGCTTGACATATATATATGATATGATATGATATGATTGCACCACACCCAGCCAGCGATACTCGCTGACACGGACAAGCCGTATGTAGGTATAAATACTACAAGTAGTATATTATTATACTCTGTGACATAGGTAACTTGTATAAAAGTTCACAGAGGTGGCTGCGTGCCTTGGGAAGCTAGGCCCACAGGACAAAGCCCTTATCTAAAGGTCTTGTGGCCCTTATTTCTATACTGCTTACAACAGATTAACCAATTTTGTAAGTGAAGTTAAATGTCCAAACTACAGGTGTCCAGTTTAACACAGAAAAGTGCTCAAACACCCCTCTAATGGCTAAATCGACACTAAACTTGTTGGTTTTCATAAACAGTTTGATGTAAGATGTAAGTAAAAAACCTTACTATGATGATGTAGGAAAGTGTTTCCCAGGTTTTTATTATCAGTGGGACACCCGTATTAGATGAACTATAAAAGCTGTAAAATAGCAACAAAATGGCAACCATAAACCAAACAAAACAAAATCGTACAATTAAATATTTTAAAAAATTTTAACTTACCGAGGTAGGTTATACCTACTATGTATTGGCAATGTTTAAGTTTTGTAACCGGTAACTGCAATTAAAATTCCCAGATGAAATATCCAAGGAAGGTAGGTACTTGACTTCCTGGAACACGTCAAGACCTGTGTTGACCGTCTTTGTGGAGCGGCGGCCGGCGGTAGCGTCGCGAGCTTCGCCGAAGCAGCGAACACAATAATAAACTTCTTTCATCTTATGACGAAATCTTAAAGTTATTATCACTTATTACTGGTAGAAAAGATTAAATAATGATTTAATTACAAAAAATATGTGTGTCGTGGCCGAAACACTAAAACAGGAATGACAGGTGTATTGATTGATTGAAATTGAGAGACCAATGACCATAGATAAGTTTTTTCTTTTAAATTTATTCTCTCAAACAGTGTGAACGTGGCGAATCCTGGCGGGGTACTACATGTCTACTAATGCTAATCTTGAGGACAAAACACGAGTATAATGAAACAATTTATAGCATAATTAATTGATTGTTTTAGTAAGATTCACATTTTTCATATTAAATTATATTGTTCATATTTATGTATTTAACAGTGAAATGAAGAAGACATTATGAACGCCAATCAAAGTTTATCCGACTTGCGGTGGCTGCCTAGAGACGCCACCGCGACGAATGACGTGATCCGATTTGCGAGCATAATTGCCGAAATCTGCCCAAACCTTCATATTAAGATCTTGCAAGTGTGCTGCTTATCGCAAGATTATTCCCCGTTTTTGGGAAATGGACTGGAATGCGGGGAATGGACACAAGGGAATAAAATATAACAACTTTTATTAATATAGAAGAAGGCATAACATACAACACATCCTTAGTGGGGAACTCACTTTGAATGAAACTAAATTAATGGAAAAAATATTTGTCTGTTATTTGGATACGAGGATAACAGACTTTTGAAATTAAGATACTTATGTAACGCTATAGCAAAGAAATTATTAAAACCGAACAAAAATTTGTGATTACTTGAACATCAGGGAATTTCCTTCATTATCGGGGAATCAGATATTTTTATCAACACTATTCATAGTTACAAGGATAAACTAAACATGTTTATGTTGCCTTATTTACCTTGGTAAGAGGTGGGATAATTGCTTTGAACGTAAAGCTCATAGATTAGCGAACCGTTTTGATTACCTACTTGAGATTTGAACTATGTTGTGTAAACCCTACGAAATATTCGATAGAATTTCTTCGTCAAAATAAACGTTAAATACGTTATTATTACTTGCATTTTCTTTTTATAGCTTACAATTATTAAAGTATAATATGTTATAAGTAAATTATACTCGATGCAAAATTCTGATTATTAACTAACTTAAATATAAACTTAAACCAACTCCTTTGTGAACTTTTACAGAAAGAAGGATTTTTTAGAAGCGCTCTTTGTAATCTAACTGAGTTATTTTAGAAGTGAAAGGAAACAAAATAAACAAGGACTCTCTCCATTTGTTATCTTATGGAGCAATTCTGAGCGACGCGACGCTGCAATACCCTAGTCAGTAACAGTTTCATTTAAGGATTTAATTTCATTATCATCATCATTACAGCCGAGATACGTCCACTGCTGGATATAGGCCTACCCCATATATCGCCACAACGACCGGTCTTGAGCGACCCTCATTCAGTGTATTCCCGCAGTGTTCACCACGGCTTCTGACGACTATGTGGGGTCTGCCTTCCGCGAGAGGAGTTGCGAGAGGAGAGAATTTGCGGCTAGACAAAACAAAATGATGTTAGATAACAAGACCTATAAAAAGCTATTGATTTGAAAAAACAGACTAGTTTAGCATGGTTGAATAACTTATTAGTGTTAAGTCCTCAGTCAAGAATTACAAAGGGAAAAAGTTAGTTTATATACAATCAACTAGTCAGGCAAATCATTACGTTTTATCGGCATCTTCAGAGTGCAGCTGTTGTCTAAAATGCACTCAAAACCGGAGTTCGCTTAGAAAAGTAATTCTGAGCGCATCGCATTGAAAAGAGTGCAGTCTGCATTCCCGTAAACATTCCGTTTTGTTGTTGCCGTTATACTGGAGATAAAAAATAAACAAACAGCTGTAAGTACAAAAAGTTTCAATAATGCCTCCAGAATTATTTTTTATATCTTAGAAAAAAAAAGACATATACCTGATACTATGGGGACCCGCGTCTGATTTTTACATATTTAGGTTTGCATGAATGTGTAGAGCTAGTTTCTACGCAAATACTCAAGACGCAAAGAAGCTATAATTTATTGCATGATTCTCAAATTCAAAACATTATTTTATAGTATGCATATTTATATACCTAAAAACTATTTAAAAGTACACTCACTAACCTAAAAAAGCCAAACTTGGCGATTCTAACTGATTTTCTTTACATAATAACTGTTGTCAGCTCTAGATGCTCCCTCAAGTGCTAATGCCTCCGCTTCTTCGATTAGCCTCACCGTTGTTTGAACTTCATTAAGAGCAGTTCCACAGAAATGAGCTTCGAGATCAAAGGGCGCATGTTTGTTGAGTGTATATTGAAAGAAGTCGTTGGCACCGGGGCGCTAATTTACTAACTTACCTACCAACTTAATTATTCATGTAGATTGAGAGCTGAAGAATGTTCTGTCAGAAATGGCAAATTTAACTATTTACACACAGGCAAAAAACTTTTTTGCAACTTAAATTAATTTTAATGCATTCACACAAATAATAAATATTTTTTTAAATTTATAATAGATATCAAAAAACAGAATATTAACATTTTTATACGCTAGAAAAGATGAACACTATTAATTCGTATTTTCATATCGAGCTCAATGAAGCGATCAGTTATTGGGTTCAGAAGATCTGAATACATTGACTTCAGAAAGGATATTAGAATAATATTTAATGCTATTATTTAACTACGATAATATTTTTACAATTCAGTGACTCTGAGAACTTTCACTATTTAAAGTTGCTTTATTATATGAATAAAAACGCGTGAATTGAAGTACACCTATTAAAATGTTAACCTCACATTTACGTTACATGTTTAACTGATGTACTAAGCAATTCTTATTTTGGTTTGGAGCCCTCATTTATTTACGATACATTATTTTGGAGCAGAAGGGTGGCAATAGAAGCGTTTATCTTAGTAAATAATATTATGAAATCAAAAATAAAATTTTAACTACGTGCCTGCCTAAATGCCTCTAAAATTTTTAAATTTTGTCATATATTGGCTAGGCACTAAAAAAAAACCACCACTGAAAAACAAATAAATAACTTTTGGAATATTGAATTTATATATTTTTTTTTTGCTTTAATCTTGTTGTGGTAGGTATTTGAGCTTTTGAGTAAATAAATACGTTGCTTATCTATGAATTATTATGTAAAAATGTTTTATTAAGTATATTGAATGGATGCCAACATGCAATTAACGTCTTCAATATCGTCACTATCTAAAGAGCGTTATTTATCTTGGAGAATCATCAAGAAAGTCACACAAGACAATCTATTACAGGGCGCGAGCGGAAACACATCCACTGCACATGAGGTTGGTTTACATTGAATCGATGGGGTTTTGATTTCCCGCTACTAAAGAATCTCAATTTGTGAATCAAACCTTGAGATTTTGGAACAAAGAAACAAAGGTTTTGCTTGTTCATTTCGAAGACAGCCTGCATTCGGACGAGCAGAATATTCTTTTGGATACAGTGAACGACGATCAATGTCGACTTCTGCTAAAAATTCAATTGGCTTTCAACCGACAGTTTTTGTGTTTTTTTTATAGAAAATCTGTCGGTACAGCCACGAACGTCAAAATGTCTATCTGTTGAATTGTGGTCTGATAGTTTGTAATTGTGCTAAACATGCATGCTTAGTTAAGACTGACGTCGTATTATCAGTAACTTCTTGTTTTGCACAACACCCGGCACAAGTTACCGTAGTAGCAGCAAACTTTGTAACATGACGTTTCGAAATTTCGCAATATAGCCCAGACGGTCCCATACAGCCGGCGGCCACAAGTTTCCAATAAGTAATTAAAATCTTGAGACGTGGAGATTACGACCCGGTCACAAAAGGAGACAGTGTTTACTCCTTACGGTTCTCTGCACTCCTGTTCCTTTATGTTTTCCTGGTACATTCACACATTGTTACATATTGAAGTTTTCAACAGTTTTAGATACTGATTAAAAAAAAATTATTTTTCTGTACCTAGACTTACTTCGAATTTACATAGGACAAAGTTGGCCAAACCGAAACAGAGAAGGTATTAAACACGATAATGCAAACACGCAAAATGTTATTACTGCTTCTGGGTTAGCCCTTGTTTATCCTACTGTTTCCAAGATTTTTATGAAGAACACTGCAAATAACGACGCACAAACATTAATCTGCTTTGTACTGGGAAGATGTAAGGGGACTCTTTCCTGTGTCAATATTTTCCAAGGGGACAAAACTCGGCTACGGTGTGGTTTCGCCACCAATTAGAGCGTGTAATAATTTTTAAATAAACTTTAATTTATTTTCTCAGATGTTCAGTTGGTGCCGTAGAACATTGCGGTTGCTTTTGGTCATTTATTTATAAATTTTTATTTTACTTTCGTTTTTCGTAATGCTAGTCACGTTTTCTTTCTGCATACGTATTTGCGTTATGCTAATTGTCTAGCTAGCTAGTATGTAAGTAATGATATAATTCAACACACGTTTGGAGCTTTTTAGAAAATATAATTTAAGCAGTCTAGAATTTAACTACCTAGTAATTTAATATATGAACATTTTTAAATAAAATTAAATTACAAAACAGCTCACAAATTTATTCTATTCCATACCATGTTTTAAGTATATTGATTTAAATTAGTAAATGATTAAAAGCTTACACAAGCATGCAACTAACTGTGTAAGTACAAATTCGAGACATGTCTCTTTAAGTAATTAATCATAAATTAAATCGCTCAACCCTTTAATACGCTAGATGGCAAACTTAATTTAGTTAAGGGTGTGCCTAGTCGTTAAACAATCGATGCGTGTCTTCGTTATTAAATTTCGACTTGCGCATAAAATGTGGCGCCTGTATTGGTGATTTATAGCGTTTTGTGGGAAGCTTCACTATTTTAGGGAGAGCATCCTCTTAACAAAGCGAGGTTTTTTCACCAGAAACTGGCATAACCAAATTTTATCAAGATTACGGAAATTTAAGTCTATAAGGGCATAATTTTTTTTACAGTTGCTGTGTCAATTTAATTGTCATATTACCGTGCTGTTGGTACCAAAGTACGAGATTAAGAAAATGGTCTTGTCTCTTAGAAATATTTTAATGAGAGACCTATATCTTTCCGTCTTTCTGATAAAAAGATTCAGCTGATATACCTAAAAACTTTCCTATATATACTTAGCTATTTTTTTTTTGAGATTTCGAACCATTTACTTTGATTTTTTTGTAACTAACTTGGTAACACATGTAAAACCAAATCTATTTTATTTAATTGTTTGATTGTAGATAGAGGCAAAATAACAACCTGAAGGCCCTTTTAAAAAGCTATACCATATTCTTGGCTTTTTATTAAATATCCATTAAGAATTGGTTTTTAGCTTCGCTTTTCGATGCTGTAAAGACAGTCTTATGCCTTGAGAAAATAACGCTGAGCTGATTCAGTGTCCCCGGCGCGGTGGTGTGGGGTTGAGCATTAATGGTGACGTAGCAGTTTTGAAGAAATTAAACTTTTCTGTCATTGAAAATGTTCGATGAAAAAGTTCGACTTAGATATTTCCATCTGATAACACTTATTTAATGGCGCCCTTAGTAAATGTTATTAGGTATAAGGTTTTTTATTATTACAGGATTACGTTTTCGTTATGTCTTGTTTAACCGTATAAGCTAAAAAAACGGCTCTGAAAATATGTGTTTTTTTTATATTTTATCTGTGAGTTTGAAAGGGTGATATTATTTAAAGGTACTATAAAGAGAGAAACCAAACTCTTACTCACTTAACTAATTTTAATAAAAAAATTAAGGGACCTGCATATTTAAATAAAATAGAGTTATACAAATAAGTGAGTTCTCAATTAAAAACACAAATACTTAGTTCTGAAGTAAAAAACACAAATAAAGAACCTCCTTGATTTTTGAAATCGGTTAAAAATTACACAGCAAAATAGCACAGCGTATTAAAATTACAAGCCTCGCGTCTTGAAAGCTGTGCTCATCTACCCAAAACGAAGAAGATCGGGTTGAGTTTTAATTTAATTTAATTCACGGATTATTAATTTTGAATTATGAACTTCATTTACACCTTCCGCTTTGGGGAGATAAAAATAAGTCGGAGCGTAGTTATTCAATAATATGAGGTACTTTGTGGAGAAAACTTAAATGTAACTCTGTTATTCGGTTTATTGGGTTATTTATTTGCCAGAAAAAACCGATTTATAAAATTACAATAAAGTATTATAGGTACTGCTTAGCTAGCAGCTGCTACTTACTTACTGCTACTTACTTGCTGCTGCTGCGCGTGCTGCTTCGTGAGCGCTTGTTGGTTGCTCTATCTATGCTTGTTATGGGCAAAATATCATTATCAAATAAACAGCAATATTAAACCGCAGCTATCTCGCGAAGATAAATGGACGGTGTAAATCAAGAGTGGAAATCTTTTAAATGTATTTACTTATTCAAACACTGGGCCCGTTTGCCGCACAGATTACGCATCTTAGGATAATTGCAGTTGCGGACTTACGACGGCTCCCGACTTTATCTGCTAAGCCGTGAGACGAGTGTTAAAAGATTTATATCTCCAAAGTGGTTAACACCCTGCCGTATTTAGGTCTTTTTGGTTTTGATAGCAATTAACATATAGTGACGAATTTTATTCAAATATATTTCCTATAAGTAACTGTATCACGTTTTTTCTAAAATAATACCTTATTATATTCTTTTAGGAATTATAATACAGAGTTGTCTCAAAATTTATATTTAGTCATACTTCTTAGGTTTGTAAGTAAATATAATATTTTTACCAAGTTTTTAATCCAACAAGAACGAGAACAAACTACCTTGCATCCTACAGAGCTTGTAGAGCCACACTTTATTTATTTTCACACTTC
Organism: Euspilapteryx auroguttella; assembly: GCA_951802225.1. Classification (NCBI taxonomy): domain Eukaryota; kingdom Metazoa; phylum Arthropoda; class Insecta; order Lepidoptera; family Gracillariidae; genus Euspilapteryx; species Euspilapteryx auroguttella. The sequence continues at coordinate 6,355,078 of OX637652.1, forward strand.
GATCCTTCTACTAAAACGAGTAGGCTAGGAACAAGGTATTTTAAAGAAATTGACAAATCATAAAAGTAAAATTAAGTAAAGAAAATACAGGCTGCACGAATTCCAAAATGAGATCTCCTCGGCACAGGAAATTAAGACGTTTAAGAGAATCATCTCGTGATTTTCTCAACGCTTTACCTAAAGACGGTGCTAAAATTTTATGCGATTGTCGCAGACTGATTTCACGGGCGGTTTAATGTGCGTTTTGTTTCAATTGGGTGGAAATTGGGTTTTTAACGATGACATTTTACTAAAGTTTATCATTATGATTATTAAATTGTACAAATTGTCAATTTTAAATTATTTTCGAAAGTAACTTTACCACAGGATAAATAAAATTTAGATACCTACTTACGTAAAATCTAAATTATAACTCTTGAAATGCAAAATAAAATCTAATCTTTAATTTATATCTCTAAAAACGAGCGCAGTTCAACGCAAAATAGTACATTTCATTGTGAAGTATCGAATAAAAGGAAAAATAAAAGAAGGTGAATCCCGATATCTAAATTGAGACTTTTGTTTGCGACCACCGAGATCCAAGTTTTGGTATTGTGGCTCAGGATTATAGTTATTAAATCTCTAGCCAGACGATACTGATATTGTAAAGATTGTATTGTATTAAAATACGGTGGGTTTTGCATCGTATTTCGGTATTACTATTCCATTACACGACAAGAGGTTGGCTTTATTTTGCAATTGGAATAGTAAAGTATTTTTCTCATTTTTATTTTCTTTGCGTATAGTATTGAAATATTGAATACATTAGTTATACGGTACTGTAAATATTGGTTTTGAAGTAATTTACTTATGAATCTTAGAGATTTTAAGGTAAATCCTGTCAAATCAAAACTATTGAAGCAAGTGACTTATAAGATTACGCAAAATCCTTAGACCTAGCGAAACCACTAATGCGCTACGCACGCCTTATTTAATTTCACGGGAGAGGCACTACCTCGTTAATCCTTTTGCGTGATGTGATTTACGCTAATTTCGTTTTAGCTATGTTGTACTTACTTGTATATCTCGTTCACTAGCAATTTGCTTCTTAATTACAAACCTATCAGGATAGGTTAGATTTGTGATCTGTATTACTGTTATTTATGATTTATTTTAGATATATAGGTAATATTACCTAAATTGTGGTAATTTAAGTTCAATGTTTCAAGATGCGCAAAAACTGACAAATCATGGGACGCTGTTTCGGCCGTATATAGTCTTATCTAACCTTAAATTGATTAACCCTATTATTATCCTTACCCAATTAAAAAAATATTTAATAACGATGTATGTAGTTTCCTGTGACGTAGTTGTACCTGTCATTGCTTTTAAAACGCTCGATGCAATATTAAAACAACATCAACATTTTCTCAGACAGACTGTCCTTAAAATTGCTTTCTAAACTTATCTCCTCTCAGGTGTATCTTTGCGTCTCACAGAGACCTTCTAATAAATCCTGCTAACTCTTTGAAACTCGACGTCGCGTCTGGAAGCGGATGCATTTTGTATGAGCGCCAACGTTTTAGATTAAGTTGCTTTAATTATAGTCTAAATAAACACGGGAGATTGCCGCGTGTAATCACGTTCAGTAATTAGCTTGTGTGTGTGAGACACGTACAGGGTGATGGGAGCGGCTATAGTGGATGTTATCGATTTTAAATTAATTATTTCGTTGCGTTCAGCTGGAATGCTCACGTGCATTTTAGTTTTGAACTAGAGGTATTTTATAATGATTTGCAAAGCAGTAAATCGTTTTTTTTTTAATAGTTATAATATTTTTCTAATAGAGAACAAATTATTGCCTAGTACTTACATACATTGGCAAAAATAAAGGTGATTATTTTTAATGATTACGTGCTATGTGACATTCATATAACAAATATAATTATTATATAATTAACAATAAAGCAGCCTATAGATCAAATACAGCTACTTAGTGAAAGCACGAGGTAAAACACGTACTTCTACCTCATAATGTTTGAGAATCATTGCCTGTGATGGGGAGTCAAGAACACGTGTTCCAAACTTTGTTAATACTTAATGAAATCGCGTGAAAACAACGGTGATTTGTAGGCACCTTGCTTACTGTGTAATTTGGTTTAAAGCCGCGAGCTTCTAATTAATAACTTTGTCGCTGCAATTGGTTATTAATTATTTCATAATCTATTAAAACTTAATCTCTCTGCTAAAACCTAAGAAAACCGAGATTGTCATAACATATATTAACTTTAAAATTTAACAAGTGAACCAACCATTAAACGTTTATTATTTTTTGTATCATGTTCTGATTCGTACTAACTTAAAATACTCACATGCACATTAAACTTTTTTTTATAAGTATAGCACCGTTCTATAGCCAAAACATCAAGGTCAAACTAAAATACACGTGCCAGCAAAACCGTTTCATACGAAACTCACCCCACAATATTTTAAATACGGCTATAAACTGATTACGGGTCTTGTCCCCCTAACACAGACAAAATCAATATCTCGCGAAGCAAACCGTGCAAGCAGTGCCGCCAGACGCATCCGAGCTTTTATTGTCTACTATCGTTAGATAAAGGAGCTATATTTAGCAAATTAATAAATACGATTTTATTAAAGTAAAGGTAAATGCAGAAAAGTTGTTTATTTTTTTTTTATTTCAAATAAGTAACTGTTTATAGTTTAATGCTATATTAAAAGGGTAATGCAAAAAATTGCTATATCTAGCGCTTAAAATTCTAGAACCAGCATTGGTAAAGGATACCTACGCTACGCTAACTTTTGAGGTACTAAGTGTGTTTCCGTTCAATTTTAAGCTTTATTACCCTATAATAAGAATGGAGGGGGTCATGCTAAAGTTAGGTTTCATGCTATAGAAATTGTATGACAAAAGGGCTGCAGTCGTATGTACTAATGTAGCTGTGTGAAAGCGTTCGGGTAAATGCCTGGGGAATTAGGGTTATGTGCCTTTGGTACCTGCTGTACATAGGTACGTATGTGTTGGTTTTTTATTTTATTGAGTCAATCGTAATAAAATTTAATTAAGCCTTTGTGGTTGACTGGCAAGGAATAATTTGCAACGGCAATACATTTTTGTCGTAAACGGAGTTCGGCTTGGTTAAGTGTAATAGTATTGTATTTCTGATACAAGTACCTTCCTCACACTTTCAATTATTACTTAGATAAGATTTTGCGTTAGGATAAAATTGGTTGCGATATTAAAATGTAGGTAAGTATAGTACGATAAGTCCACTTTTGATCCCGCTTTATGAAGTAGTCGTGTGAATTGGAGCAAATTGTAAGAGCCGAATTAAATCTAGTGTGAAAAAAGTTGTACGTGACAGTCGAAGGGTCGGTCGTGGAATGGGTCATTTTATGTTGCAATTTTGGATCGTTGTTAGGTACCAACCAATCCATATTTTTGAATAGGATCTTGAGATAATATTTTTTTATACTTTTGAAAAAAAATGCCTATATCTTTGTACGAAAAGTGATATTCCCTAACATTAAATATTGTACAGTACCTTCCTTGGCCATTGAAATAAATTGATCAGCATAAGTTTGCGAACCACTGTGGTAAACATTAAATAACTCCAATAATTATAGCTCAATGGCTTATACTACTTTTTGATACGATCAGGAATTGGCTATTTCGACCAATAGCCTTATAAAGAAAACATTATGCGAAGTAGGTGACAAAATGTACAGCCATAATGCATCGTCCAAATAGCGTTATAAGACAGGTATACGCCATTAGGGAATAATAAAATGCCGTTATCGGGCTATTATATGCTCATAAAATAACTGTTAGTCATATAATAATGTGATGGATAGTAATATCCTTGTTTTCCGCGCGGAATTTCCCTGAAAATGTTGTAATTTTATTTGGGCAAATGAGCTGACACTTTCAGATTAAATTAATACAGGAAATAAACATTACATTCGGTATTCAAGTAATCTATATTTTGTTATCTTTCTCCTTTATACTTATGTCTAGACTTCGTTATAATTATTTATTAATCAAGTTTTATGTTTGTTATATCAGATAACAGCCAGTAATAAAACAGGATAAATAGAATACCGTGAAAAAAAAACGGTTTAAAGGCTTCTTAAAAGAAATAACAACAATCCTTCGTTGAAAGGGTTCCTGGAAATTCTAAGCTACCTTAAATATTTCGAGGACACGGAACATCAATCACACGGCAGTCTGAATACTTTCGCAGAAGTAGTTTATTTCCCCCTTTTCAACTTCGCAGTTTTTCAAATAAAGTAAAGTGAAAAATGTATAAGCTGCGAGGATTTTAAATCTCATTACTTTTTCTTTAGGAATATCCTGTAAAAAGTTTTTTCAAAAGTTTGAAGATTAAAATAAGTTAAAGATAGTAATATCCAATGTCATAAAAAAAAATTACCTACCTACTTAGTTTTATAGTTTTTTCATCTACATGCGTGTAAATAATGATTTTAAAACGTATTGTTGGTTTATGAGCTTTGCCTTAAATACCTTAATGGAAATGTAAAGTCTAGAAAATCATCATTATTTGCAGTGTTTTTTATTATTTTATAATTTTTATATTCCTTCATCTGTTTGTGACAAGATATAACATTTAAAATAAATTGCTAACTTTTATCAATACTCAAAGCCATTTAATGTTCGAAGAACTAGAACCATTTTTTCAATAAATTTTATTTTTACAATAGATCGCTTCAAATGTAAGGAATCAAGTGCACAATATGATAGAGCGTTGCGTAAAAAATACGTAAGTATATCCGATTTGAGCCTCTTCCCGTCTGTAATAACATTGCTGAAGATAGAGCAGCTTTCTGATGGAAAAGACGTATGAAAAGCAGATAGGGGTGTTTTGATAATAACATGAATAAAAATTACATATTCTGCAGTTATTTTCTTACTTGCTGCACTGATATAGGCATAGTTCGTCATGCTACCGAGAAAGTAAAATTTATTTTTAAAAGAACCAAGTGTTTGTTTGTAGTTAAGTATTTATACATCAATACATAGTATAAAATGAAGTCGTTTCCCGCGTCTGTCCCTATGTATGCTTATATCTTTAAAAATATGCAACGGATTGTGATGCGGTTTTTTTTAATATATAGAGTGATTCAAGAGGAAGGTTTATAAGTTTAATACATGCACAAAATATTAATAGGTTAGGCGGTACGAAGTTCGCCGGGTTGACTAGTTAGTTATAATTTTAAGTATAGGTATTTTATTTAATATTTTTTAAGTTTTAAATATTTTTGTTATAATGTGAACTTGTTTTTTTAATTATTATGTATTTTTTTGCACAGATATGGTTTGCTAAGAAAGTCTATAAATAATAGTTAAAATGATTTCAGTGTATGGAAATTTAACTATTCAGTTTGAAAAATAATCTAATAATATGTAATAGAAGCTGTAGTTCACCAAATTTAAATGTGAGACCTATGTGAGAATTTATTAGACCCGTTACTTTGCTAAATTACAATCAGCTATGTGTACTATTGACACTTTATGTAAGATTTATTAATATCTGAAGGCACTGAAATCAATTACTATGGATTACTCTGTAAGTGGTTTGCAAATTTATGTTTAAGGAGACCTACTCAGAACAGCAAAATATAATTGCTTTTTATTGAATTGAGTACGAATCGAGTAATTATTATTAAATTTTACTAAGAAATCGGTAGAAAAATTTATACTTATATAACATATCAAATAGTTAAATAATAAAACCAAAAAAAAAAAAATTAGGATGTTTTTGTTTTTTTTTTATTAATGAAAAATATATATATATATATATTATAGTAAAAGGAATTTTCTGATTTTTCTGGATTTGTTCTCATAGCAAAAAAAAATCTTTGTAAGCAAAAAAGTTATCTTTGTATGCACAAAGATTACTTTTTTGCTATGAGAACAAAAAGTATTAAATGTAAAATATAATATTCTTGTCTCGCAAGGTGGGCGGGTGACGATCACACCTTGGGTCTGGAGCCGCGTGGCATGCATCGCCCTTGCAAAATGCATAAATCATACTAGATTATCCTGGAAGATGACTCCGCAGCCCTGACTGACGTATGAATTATTTATGGTCACAGCTATTTTACAAACAAAAATAGTGACGCTCCCTGAAACAGCTTACAGCAAATGCCACTCCTGATAAAACTATTGCTGTAATGTGTAAAATAAAAAAAAACGCATTTAATTCCATCCAACAATAATTCAAATTGACTACTTTATAAAAAAAAATACATAAAATATAATATATAAAAAAAACATATATATCATAAAAAATTAAAATTAAAAACTATTTAATATCATATATATAAACTTGTTTGTGAGATTGCATTTACTGTAAGCACTTTAATAATTTCTCACCTGCCCTTCCTAATCTTCGAAAAGCCGACTCTCCAAAGTAAAATCATCGTATTTCACTGAAAATGTTTAGGTAAGGGTGGACTTTTTTTTCAAGTAGGGATTTAGTTTATTTTTATTGGTACGGTGAGAAATAAAGCCTGGGATAAGATTTCAGTTTGTAGTTGTGCAGACAGCGGCGGCGTTGCTGTCTGTACTTTATTTATTGGAGCTCTGGACTGCGGGGTATTTATAGATATTGTCTGGCTGGTCTCGACTACTTCATTTTGGCAATTTTTTTAATTTGTGGGACACGCTACTAATATATTTTGTCGACAATCAAATTATCACAGTTTGACAACCGATACTTTTTACAAGAATTTTTATTTAAATGAATCCCCGGGTCGAAACATGCGCTTAACTTTTAGAGGTAGCTTCAATAGGCTAGATGGAAGGACGAGTTAGTATCTATAGCGGGTATTAAATGGATGGACACAGCTCAAGACAGATAAAAATGGATGTCGCTAGAGGAGGCCTTTACCCGAAGAGGGGCCTTACAGTAATTTTTTTTATCTTTTTTTTATAATTCATTTTATTTTTGTAGTAGATTAAGTACTTACTGTAATGGAAAATATAAGGCTTTTTTATTTTTTATTTATTTATTCAGTAGGTTTTTTTATCTGCGCATCCCTCTGCAACGTAGGTTTGTTTGGTTGTTAGACAATCAGTCAGGTTATACAGGGTGTTTCTGACAAGGCGGTAATAAATCAAAGGAGGGATTCTGCTCACCATACCTAACAACTTTCCCGAAGCAACATGGGTCGAAATCTCAAAACAAAAATCAGCCGTTCCGTACATTGTCCCCGTCAGCTGATCGAACCAATGTATGAAACAGCTGTTATTTTTTTTGAGATTTTGACCTATGTTGCTTCGGGAAAGTTGTTAGTTATGGTTAGCAGAATCCCTCCTTTGATTTATTACCGCCTTGTCAGAAGCACCCAGTATAATTCAATAGTAATTAGCAAGTTTACACAGCTATAAAGAAGTAATTTACTTTTGCCTTTCCTAACTCATTCGCTTCGTTTTTTTTTGTTTTTTCAACAAATGCAAATGGTCAAACGACAAAGGTGATATCATAAATAAAAATAAAGCGGTCTATACATTTTTTTATCAGAGAACATAAATTGGGGCTTACATCTAAAATCGGCATTGAAGCCAGCGGGCCGGAGCGATAGCACGACACGTGTTTATTGTGATAAAACAAACATTTCTACGTGGATATTGTTTTATTATAAAACACATTTTCATGTTATCATTGTTGCAATATTCAACTTTTTAAAGATTGGCTGTTGACGAATATTATGTACATTGTACAGTGGCGGACTGGGACGTCCTAACACTTAGCGGGTTTTGTGTATTGCAAAATAGCTCTTGTTCTTTGTTATAACAATCTTGAGCGTACGAGACCATAGACTAAAGGCCTATTACGCCGTACTAGTCCGCCATTGTACAGTTAAAAGCTAAAAAAATAAAGACTACCCCTCTTATTTATAAAAAGATAAAGAGCATTTTAGTTATTTGACGTATGCCAATTTAGACTGGATGACACGTATTTACCATAAAACAAACCAGAGAAGTAGACCTCCAGTAACGCTACTTAAAATCTACTGTATCTTTATGAATAAGACGGTTAATCTCATTGTTACCATGACTATGACAACTACTCGATAAAAACTCGATCGCACTCTGATATGCCGGAGCTTTAACAAATTGAGCGGGATAGTCTTAACAGTTGTCATTATATGAGCGTTGTCACGTCTATTGTACTTATCTTGCATCAATTCGGTACATCAGATATTTTCAAACAAAACCTGAAACTGCATTTCAAACAAAGAATCCTATCACTTTATGTGAAAGCCACGTTATAATTTCGGATTAATTGTGGTAAAATTCATTTACGTTACTCGTACATCAATAAATAAGTAGCTTACGATAAAAAACAAATTTTCAACTCCTAGAAATAACAATAGCTTATTTAAACGTGAAAGAGCGTTTTTGTCCTCTTTTATTGCTGAGCTCGAGCACATGTGTCCCTGGTCGCTCTTTGTGTTTCAGAATATAAGACAGTGATGTAGTGATATCATATTTTGATATAAGAAAATGCTATGATATTACCTTCTTTATTCTGAATATTAATGTATTTTTCAATTTAATATTTCAGTCTCATTATTATAACAATTTTACTGGATTGGTTATTTTATTTTCATAAAATATATGCGTTTATCCTAGTAATATCAGTAATCTTAACTACATCAAAAATTTAAAACTATTCGTCCATCCGTTTCAACGTTAGAAGGTAAATACATACACACACCCCCACGGACTAACACACACACAAACTTTTCTGCTAATGATAGAATACAAGATATGTTCATGTAGCAAAATTTTAACCAAACCCCAAACTAACAGCCAGACAGACCTTTTTATACAAATTTAGAGAGCAAAATTTACTAAAATTATACATGCAAGCACAGACTCGCGAATTCTAGAGATAATCTCCAGTGATTTACGATGTGAACTTTGCACTTAGACACTACTTCTATGTATTTATACTATTTTATACCGTCTTCTATTTGAATAAGTACCCAGTTTCTGCTATTTTGAGGTTTTAATATTGTGTGAGAATATTTTCTAGTAAAAATAATTTTCAAATAAAGAGTTTTTTTTTCGTTGTACTTATTTATGAAAATATGCAGAGTAAGTATGAGCATTTAGATGACGATTTTATGCAGTTTTTTTTTATATTAAAACTGCAGCAAATCAACTACACTATTTACATCCTTTTTGTTACACAATATAATATTTAGTAGAGTACTTATGAGCAAAAGTATAAGCGTCGATGGTTGGAAATGATGGCGTACGAATAACAACATCTAAAATAATAGGCAATACGTAAGTAAATTAATACGAAAAATAAGTTAGTCTATGGTCAAAGGTATTAAACCCTTCATAATTATAAAGAAGATGGAGCGAGTAGCGTGTAAATGTATTACAACCCTTTGCTGCGAAACCTTATCTGAAACATGCACGTAAAGAGTTAGGATTGAATGATTGGAAGTGGAATAACCCTAAAGTACTCACCGTGTAATCCTTTGGGACGAAAAAAGCACAATGTCGCCCCGTAATGGAAACCTTATGAAGTCGGGACATTGCCAATAGGTTTTTTGATGTCACTTGATAGTTTCTCGTAAGAAGTACGAATCCGTTTACTTTTTCTTGAGAGGCACTGAGAGGTTTTTAGTAGCATTTCTTTTTGTAAGATAAAATGCCAAGTAGGTAATTCTTTTTGTTTTCTTACACGTATTTTCTCATCGTCAGCATTTTTGAACACGAGTTTCAAGTAGGTTGCTTTTGTTTTAAAAGCCGCTTTAATAAGTACGACACTACTTCACCATTGTAAATTTTAGTTTTGAGTTACTTAACTAGATTCTCACTACCTTCGTTACTGTCTTTCATGTATTTTAAGTTTAACTGGCTTATACCTACTGAAATAACCATTAGAGGACGAAAATCCAAAATTTGTATTCTAACTTAGGCGGTTTTTTTTTACTTTTCTTAGGGCACTACCATTTTGGATTTCCGTTTCCGGAGTGTTCCGCTTTGCTCTTTCCAGAGATGCGCAAGCCGCGTTCGCGAAATATCAGTTGTTTACACCAAAATAACTAGCTCCTTTTTATCGCTGTCTTTTAATAAAATAATTGGTATTACAGTTATCACGGACGTTCCTTCCACTGAGGAGCTAGACCAGAACTATGCAATGTTCCAGTGGCCCAGTGCAACGCGCGCAACTGACCTTAAATGAGAGTAAAAGTGAATCGATATGCTTTCGAGCTGTTGGCGTGTTCCTGGTCAATGAGTTGGCTGTTGAATGTATAGCTTGTTTTCCAGTACCTAACTAACTTATCAAAAGGTCATGCATATTGCTAAAGCAAAAAGTTTAATTGTAAACGTCTTGCGATTTTTAACATAATAACTTTAGAGTTAGTACTGACAGTATTACCAGATGACCACTAATAGAAAGAAAGAGAAAGAAAACATATTTATTCGCAACAACAACGACACACATTACAAAACAAATAGTATAATAATAGTAGTGATAATTCGATTTAAAATAAAACCGTAATAAGTTAATATGTGTTCAATAAACTCGATGATATTTCAAGGAAATGAATCGTACGCAGCTGAACGGAAACCCTCCATCTCTGTGCCTCTCTTTTCTCTTCTTATTCCACGTCGATGATTCGGCTTCCGCTAAGAGGTATATAGTCTTCGAGGTGTGTCTAACTAAAACTAAGTGTAAGATGCTGTATAGGTAGATCAGATATATTTACTGTTGCCTTAGACATAAACTTAAAATAAGTAGCATTTTACTGTTGAAAAAAAAATATTTTGCTATTTTAAAATTTGTAATAGGCTGTGTGTGAACTAACAGTTTGACATAAGTCTTTCCTTTAAGCATTTCGATTTATTTACTTAACTTTCATATAATTGGTTTGGTTTATTATCTCCGAATGCAAAGTACACACATGCTCAGGCTCTGTTCGAATTTGTCTGCAAAGTTTGAATGTTTCTCCAGATCGCACAAGTTTAAAATGCCTTTCAGTGGTTATATTCGCGTAGGTTTCCACAACATATACAACCGATTTTAGTTTTTGAAAATGTTTGCAAAAAACTTGTTGAATTAAAAAATATAGACTAGACATTAGATTTAATAAAAAAAGAAATAAAAGGACCCTTTAATTATAAAATTAACAACTGTGTTAAAGACGACGGGGCTGTTAATATGAGTCTAGAGTTGTGAATCAGAATTAATATTTTTTGTCTTTTCTCAAAATATAATCCATTTTAATTTACTTAATTCAAATTAACAATTAATAAAAGACAGTGATTTGTCTGTTAGGCGTGTAATTGGATAAAAAGCTTTTGAGGCTCATTGAAGTATGATATTATTTGATTACCTTCATCCAAAATATTTCGGAATTTATAAGCTACCAACAACAAAGCCTGTTCATTCATTTTATCAGTTATGAGATTTTACATAGGTAGGTATTTTAAAGAAGGGGTCCTTAAAATAGAAATTCAAATAATAACCAGTTTTATTTGTTTATTTAAATTAGCTTGATATTTAAATAATTCGTTTTTTTTTGTAAATACTTACTACTTTTGTCGACTTCTACTATTTATTTAACTAATTGAATTGGTTGATACGGAAATAATTAGAAATCCTACATAAGAATGTGTCCTCTATTTAAACTACTATAATGTATGACATGTATACTGGTATGTTGTGTTCCAGCAGCTTCTATACCGTGTTCTTTTAATTTCAAACATAATTTCACTTTTTATAATGTCTTCGTGGAAATTTTGGGAATTCCTTCGTAAGTGCTACAGGATGTAAAGGAGTATGGATGCACTTGGGCTGTACGCTGTTTGTCAATCACATTCAGTTATTTTAGTCTGCCAATACCAACGTTAGCTACTTTACTGGTTTTATGGTCAGTACGAGAGTAAATAAATTGATTAAACCTGAACATCAGTCAAACAAAATTCTGATAAAAGTAAAACTTATTATTAGTTTATAAATGCATCATAATTTAACAACAGACAAAACGTAACACTTCCCTTTCCTAAAACTCTGTTTTAATCGCTCGGTAGATTGGAAGACGCCGCGCCGTCAGTCGCAGGTGATCCTGCGAGCAGTAATTAGAAAATGACAGCACCACTTATTAACGCTGCCGCGTTTGACGAGGCGAGTAAATAAAGTTTTGACAAAACAAAATGATAGTCGCAACAAAGCTTTTGTTTATCCTGTATTTAGTTTTAGAATTTTATTTTAAGTGATCTTAAAACGAGGATATCAGAAATTACTAACGAATTATAACAAAGTTTTTTGTTTTTTTTTTGAATCTTCTAATTCATAAATACAAGGTCAAACGTGCACTAGTTAAGGGGCGCACAAGATTGGTCATTATGGCGTTTTGTGGAGAGGCCCATGTCTAGCTTTTATCCATTTTCAAATATTAAATCACAGTGGAAAAAAAAATCTTTATATTATCATGAATGAATCGACGTAACGTTACATTTTTTAAATATTCAGGGTGTGGTCCCCAATGATGGAAAAGATGCTAATTTCGCTAGACTGCGGGCAAGGTTACAACGTTACAAAATATTAATTAATAATTTGTGCACACACAAAGATATCCCTATTTTGTTGCGGCCCGAATAGCTTTAACCTCTGTAGGTCGAATCAAGATGGTCACAGGCTGGGGTAAGGTAGACGCCATCTGTTCAAAATGCAACCGTAGTTAATTAGAACCTCTGCGAAGTTCGGTTTTGTGGTTTTAATAATACTGGGCGTCCATCGCTCGCTGGATTGAAATAAATGACTGTTTTGACCGTGATTCTGTTACTTTCAATATTTAGTAGCTTTCGATTTTCTTGATTTCGTGAAATTAATTGCAGTTGTTAATTGATTTCGTTTGACAAGAACTTGTAGAAACAAATGTAGCACAAAATTATCAATTGATGAGTAATGTTTAAAATTACAAAAATATTTAGATAATTAATTGTTTACTTATTTATAGCTTTTTTTGTAACAAATGGGCATGGCGCATAATTAAGTCATGCTGACCAAGATGATGGGGCGTTCTCATTAAAATTGTTTTCGATTTATTTGTTACTGACTAGAACAGAATGTTGAAATTACACAAAATCAACATTAACATCGAATCAGGAGCATTTGGACTCGCAGTGGACTTGGTCCTAATTTAGTGGAAACTTTGTCTGGAATTCATCGAGGGTCTGACCGTGTGTGGTATTTTGGATTGCTCCAACTAATTAGTCAAGAATTTCAAGTGTTTTAGTTTTGTGAATATTGAATGACAGTGTCTGTTTTAAAGGGTTCGCAAACATTTTATTGACGTATTTGTAAATCGGTCTTATGGAAACAATAAATTATTAACTAAGGTAATAAAATATACATCTTATCAATATATATAAAACTCTTCCGTTACTGACTGACTGACTGACTGACTGACTGACTGACAGACAACGCAGAGCCGAAACTACTGGGCGTAAAAAGCTGAAATTTGGCACGTGGGTTCCTTGGAGGGTGTAGGTGAGCACTAAGAAGGGATTTCTTGAAATTCCCACGGGAATGGGAAAAAACGGGATTTTTGTATTATGAGAGTTCTGCGCGGGTAAGACCGCGGGGCAGCCTCTAGTTTACTATACGAAACTAAAATGGGAAATGGAAAAGAGTTTTTGTTAACTGCACTGCTACGCTCGGCTGCCGACATAGCCTACGCCGTAGCACGCCGCGCCGTAGTCGTGCTACGCATAAGCAGTTTGTAATGCTACGTCGGTAAAATGTAACGCAGGTACTTTCCATTTTATATTATTTTATTTATGATTATTTAAAATTATTTTACTTTTATAATTATTATTTGCCAGATTATTTGATGCCTTTGTTTTATTAGTTAAAAAAAGAAATTTAAAAAGTAGAGTGGCACTTTTTCACTCGTTTTGTAGTATTTTAAAAACATTACTATTATTTATTAAAAACAGACTGTGACTCTTTAATAACCCTTTTATCTTATTCCACAGAAAAATCAATATATATAAAACTCTTCCGTGACTGACTGACTGACTGACTGACTGACTGACTGACTGACTGACTGACTGACTGACTGACTGACTGACTGACTGACTGACTGACTGACTGACTGACTGACTGACTGACTGACTGACTGACTGACTGACTGACTGACTGACTGACTGACTGACTGACTGACTGACTGACTGACTGACTGACTGACTGACTGACTGACTGACTGACTGACTGACTGACTGACTGACTGACTGACTGACTGACTGACTGACTGACTGACTGACTGACTGACTGACTGACTGACTGACTGACTGACTGACTGACTGACTGACTGACTGACTGACTGACTGACTGACTGACTGACTGACTGACTGACTGACTGACTGACTGACTGACTGACTGACTGACTGACTGACTGACTGACTGACTGACTGACTGACTGACTGACTGACTGACTGACTGACTGACTGACTGACTGACTGACTGACTGACTGACTGACTGACTGACTGACTGACTGACTGACTGACTGACTGACTGACTGACTGACTGACTGACTGACTGACTGACTGACTGACTGACTGACTGACTGACTGACTGACTGACTGACTGACTGACTGACTGACTGACTGACTGACTGACTGACTGACTGACTGACTGACTGACTGACTGACTGACTGACTGACTGACTGACTGACTGACTGACTGACTGACTGACTGACTGACTGACTGACTGACTGACTGACTGACTGACTGACTGACTGACTGACTGACTGACTGACTGACTGACTGACTGACTGACTGACTGACTGACTGACTGACTGACTGACTGACTGACTGACTGACTGACTGACTGACTGACTGACTGACTGACTGACAGACAACGCAGAGCCGAAACTACTAGGCGTACAAAGCTGAAATTTGGCATGTAGGTTCCTTAGGGAGTGTAGGTGAGCACTAAGAAAGGATTTCCCGAAATTCCCACGGGAACGGGAAAAAACGGGATTTTTGTGTTTATGAGAAATCTGCGCTGGAAATACCGCGGGGCAGCCTCTAGTATATTATAAATAGTATGTATGTATACAATACAATACAACTTATAAAAAAAAACAGATTTGCATAACGAAAATTTCGTCATTTCTGCAGACAGTCCATGGAACAGTGTCTCGAATATTTTATAACTTAAACCCGTTGCCGTGAATTTTGATTCTCCATTCATATTCATATTTATTTCATTTCACCTATCCGCGCCGGGGCGCCTTTGCTTCACTATGGAGCCTATAACTTATTTTGCATGATAAAGATACCAAAATCTAGTGTTATAATACTTAAAATTAATAAAAAAACAAGTTTAATAAAAAACGCTTCTTAAAGTAAACGTGTCAGCGGAATTCATCTCCGCTAAATTTAAAAATCCTGTTTCGAAAAACAAAAGTTTCAAATGTAAATCAGTCCTTGAATTCAGGTTGTAAATTTATTAAAGTTGATCTCTATTAAATAGTTAATCGATTGAAAAAATACTTCAAAATACATATTAAGGTTCATGAATAGCACAGTAGATTTGTACTGGCTCCCAGACTATAAATTTAAATTCAAATCCTTAATTTTAACAAGACACGCGGCAACTTTACCAATCCGCATCCAAACAGATTGCTCGACGGCGCAGAAACAAATCTTCATTGTGCGCTACGCCTAACACGATTTCAAATGAATAACATTAAGTATTATTACTAAAATCTCATATTAATGTAAATTACTCCCTTAGATAAATATACCGGAGATGTTTTCTTTGTTTAACATCTTTGTACTACCCCTTTGCTCATTTCGCAAGGTAACGTCTTATGATGATTGTGTTTGTGTTCCCATCATGACTTTCATAATCCGAATTAACTTTCTGCTCTTCACGTGTTTTGTATGATTGCATATTATTGGGGTGTGAAGTGAAGGGTGGTTATAGGTATTTATTTGTTTTCTGATCCCTGAGTTTGTATGATTACCTATTCACGCTCAAAATAAAAAATAAAATATTTATAGTGCGACACAAAAATCTAGAAATTAAAAAGTGGCCACACTGTATGGATTTTTTTAATATGAGTAAAATTTCCATACAGTGTTGCCACTTTTTAATTTTTAATTTTTGTGTTGCACTATAGGTAAATACTTTCTTAAATATTTACCGTCTTATTCATAAAGATACAGTACATTTAAAGTAGCTTTACTGGAGGTTGACTTCTCTGGTTTGTTGTATGGTAAATACGTGACATCAAGTCTAAATTGACATATGTCAAATAACTAGAAAGCTCTTTAACTTTTTATGAATAACAGGGTTATTTTTTAAATTAACCGTCAAAATAGCCATCAAAATAAAGAAATCATGTCCCTAAATTCTTTTACTTTTATAGCCATTGTTAAGTAGGTACAAGTTTGCTGTATGCCCTCGCCCTTGTCAGAGAATCTAATTTTCATATTAGAAAGAACATTCTGGCTGCACCCACATGTAGCCAGACCAGACACTAACGCGAGGAATGCAATTACAATCTAGCGGTCGATTAATAATTCTAGACCGTTCCAAGACGTAAACTCAGCTGGATGACTCGCACTCCCATCCCATTAGTACCCAGTTTTAATACTGCCCACATTTAGTGGGAACCGCTCCGTACATATTAATTGAAGCTATCTTTATGTGCCTTAGAATGCCAAATACAGGGTGTCCTAAACTTTGAACGCTGGGCGACTGACTGAAATTAAATTAGGTGCTTCCACTTAAAATTATTATTTTTTTGTTTAATTTGGGATATTTTTTGACCACCTCCACGGTTTGGTGGGCAGTGATGTTGAATGCGACTTCGGAGCTCTTCTTCTTCTCTTAGATTTCCGGTAGGAACAAATAATGTTATGATGGATATTAATGTTTGTTTTTGGGTCCAATTGTGTTTTTTGTCTTTGTATTTGTTTTGAACACCCTAGATTCAGGTTGTACCCAGTTATGGAGTGCTCTGAGAGTGATCAGTTATCAGTAAAAACTAGACTAGATAAAACACATAACATACACGGTAAAATTTAGTCTTTTGCCGTTTCCGTGGAAATATCGGAAATTCCTTTCTTGGTGCATACTTGGTTCTAAAGTGGCCTATAAAAATTATATTTTCTATCTCAGACGTTTTGGGCTGTACGTTTTCTGTCAGTCGTTATAGAAAGTGTTTAATAATGTTAAACAACACTTTACACACCCCCTATACTAAGTTGCCTATAAGAAAACGGTTCGTGCTGCTACGTTAATTAAAAATTGTATTTAATATTGGAGGTATTATAAATAATCCCCATATTTACGAACTTTATTGAAGACTGGAATATTCTGAAATAATAGTGTTATTAAAAGGACAATGTTTTCGGTCGTTGTACCTCAAAATTGATAAACGCGTTTTAACTAAGTATTAACTTTCTGAAATAGTCTTTTATCAAAATTTTAATAAGCTTGTTAATTAATGTAGTCGGTAGAATTATTAATGTTTTTGAAATATAATTGAACTTATAAGTTGTAAATTTAGAAACTAATTAAACTTTATTAGACATTGCGTTATTATTTCGAACAATTTAATTGTGTAGGAAGTTTTATATTTAAAAGGCAAAGGAAGTTAATTAAGTAATAGAATAAGTAGTCAGTTAAGTAAGTAAATAACACTGTGTAAAATAATCGAGGCAAGTCGTGATTATTGATCTCTGCCGTGCCGACTTATCTCGTAATAAGGCGTGACATGCAAATGTACGTATATATTCTAAAATCATATGCTACTAATATAAAATGTAAGAAATACTGCTACGAAAAGTATTATTAAATGTGTCATCTTGTGAGGTGTTTGTGTGTTTGTTAAGTCACGCAAAAAAGGTATTGATCGTTATTTGATGAAATTTCAGCTTATACATCATATAGACAGTTAATTCTATAATTAATAATGACAATGTGTTAAATTTACATTATTCTTTTTAGGCGTAAAGCAATGTCAATGGCGGTCTTGGTCGGCGTAACACTTCCAGCTTTTTGCATTTAATGAAGTATGAAATAGCTCTTGGTTTTTGGTAATACAGTCTAGGGCGCATGAGACCATAGACAAATCTGTTACGCCCTCCTAGAGCGCCACTGTACGTATAGGTACAGTGCAAGCAGGTTCTGCAGTTACAAGTTCATTATGTGAGTCGCAAAATCAGGAAGAAGTTTTCCCATGTAAACTAGACTCCTTAAATGGCCAAGTTATATGAGAAGTTTGTCGTTCTGGCAACTCGAACCTTGAGGGCTCCAAAGCTACGACAAATTGATTATTTTATTTTATTAAGTTTACTGACCCTTTAAAGTAGGTATATTAAAGCTGGCGCTTTTTAAATTTTAGGTTAATAACGGTTAAAGTTTTTAGGCCTGCAAAATAATTTATTGTGATATTATCTATGCATTTTTATTTCCGAGTACGTGTACAGTACCTCAGAATAGCCATTTTTATACATATATATGTATTTTATCAGATATGGTGGAGAGAGCGGTTTGTTGGGTTGATGTGGTTGGTACTGTACCTACTTATACACTACACGTAAGCGGTATTCATAGCAGATTCGAGCCCCCGACCAGACAACTTTTATGTATATAACTATACATTTTAGTACTTCCTTTTGCGCGGCTATTAAAACTGCATCTTGTTGGTGGAAGTAATTTCCGGCACTGAGGGCATGTGTATACGTTTACATTAGAAGGAACTTTTAGTATGTTTAGGAAATGCTCTCGGTTGCAGTTGAGTAAATTTGTTGTTCAGTCAGCCATCTACTTTTTAAAGTTACGTACCAAAGTGATAAAAAACCTTCGTCGGAAATTATACATACATACCCGTAGGTACATACTTAAATTCAATGTATAATATTAAAAATATCTAAATTTTTTTTATCATAATAATATATTAGAGGTATGGTTCCCATATTTGTAAAAAGGTTGCGAACGCAAAATTTAATCCCCCATGTAAAAATACTTTAATAAAAAATCGAAATCCGTTAAATTGTAATATAACACGATTGATAGAAAATATGTGAAATAAGTTTTTTCATAATAAAAACGAAAACTCTTTGACATATCACTTGAAGCGTGAAAACTTCGGCTCACAATATCAAGTCGTATCGGCCTCAATCATCTTTCAGCTCAAGAAAACCTTTAAAAGTAGTTTTTGAAGCAATACTGGGGCTGACAGCATACTTGTGCAAGGAAATTGCAAGTATATCGTGCGTGTGACGGCCTAAGCGACCAGTTTCGGGAGGCTGCCATAGCTGTTACATGTTTGAAATATTATAGTTACTAGTCGCCCAGCGAACTTCGTACCGCCTTACCTTTTACTATGTTGTGCATGTATTATACATAGGTACATTAAAACTTTCCTCTTCCTATCTATCTTTAAAAAAAAACGCATCAAAATCCGTTGCATAGTTTTAAAGATATAAACATACATAGGGACAGACGCGGGAAGCGACTTTGTTTTAGACTATGTATTGCTATTCTCAGGTAGTAGTCAAAAATATTTTAAGAAATTCACAGTAAGCTTCATCATTATGATATGCTAGTATTTACTAATATTTGCGGTGTAAAAAAAAAGTAGAGAGACTTCTCGCTAAGACCAATATCACAAAAGAATAGATCTCAGTAATTTTTATGGGTTAAGTATAAACTCTTATGCGTTGAGTATAAATCAGAATCAAAACGAAAAGGGTCTTAATAAAATGGTTAGTTGATGGCATCGCATCTCCGCACTTGCGATAAAGGCATCAGATGCCTATTGTGACAGGCATGCATGAATGCAGGGGAAGGAAATTAATAAGAAGTGCGTCCGCGAACAAACAAGAATTTAGATCGTAATACTTCTAAAAATGGGAAATAAATAAATCAAATCTAATCTAATAAAACAGACCACATTTGTGGTTTTTTGGCAGATGTCTGCTACTTCAGAGATTCAGGTTCGATTCCCGGCAGAGGCGAACATTTTTATGATGAATATTGATGTTTGTTACTAGTCTGGGTGTATAGTATATGTGTTTGTCATTGTATGCTACGTTTCGGCACATTACTACATACTCTACCCAGTTGGGGGCAGACCTCTTCAGAGGAGTGAGAAGCGTTATTAATGAGATAAATAAATGGCTACATTCGATAAAAAAATACTAAAATTAATATTAAACTATTTAAACAATAGAATAGAAATCCGGCTCGAAGGACCATATCAATATTTAATCTAAAGCAAAAGTGGTTTTCATAAATATAGTAACACCGAAAACTCTCATTTAAATTCGAAAGTGCTAATCCTTATTCATGTTTTTACGACATTTGACGTTATTAAGCGGCTGAGGGGCTATAAATTGCTGCTGGCTCCGACATCACATATTAAAATGCCGCACTGCAACGACTCGCTCCTAATTAAATTTTACACTAGAGCCCTTTCCATTTTCAGTACACTCTGAAATGCTATTTCATTTGCCTTTTTTTTCATTTCAAATAGTACTTTTAGCATTATGTTTACTGTCTTGTTGTCGTTAAATAGGTAAATATGAGTGCGTGAGTTATTTTTATTTTTACTTCAATGAACAATAAAACACTCCAAAAATACACAGAGGCTCGAATAATGAATGCGCCTGGGAGTAATAAGCCAACAAAAGAAAATCGTTATTTGTTTTCCGTATTCTTTCTCCCTTAGCGGCGGATCACGTCATTATTCTGCGGATAGCTATATTCTTAAACTAGCTTTATTTGCACGACTTTGTCTGTACCAGTCGTGTTTATAATCTAAGTTTAAAAATATAAAAAAGAGAACGATTGGACATAACAATATATTTATTTTAACCCCGGGGTACATACTGGTACTTCCTCATTGCTTCAAATGTAATATTTCGTGTATTTTATATCGATTTGCATAAGTCCAAAAAAAATTATTTAAAAAAAGGAACAATTTTTTTAATCCCAGACATTCAAACAAATTTTCTTCTTTTTTTGAATAAGATTTTTTCTTCGACGTCGTGTAGTAATTAAAGATAAATATAATATAAAACGGTCCACTTCGCCTCGGATAGTCCCCGTCTCCCGGCTTTTGTCTCTTCTAAATGGAGTCCTGTTGATAGATTGTCATCCATTGTTTTCTTAATCTGTTCAGTGCCCGAAGCACGAATAAATCATTTATGAGGTTCCAGCAAGAATCGATAAGATAATATATAGAGGTAAAGTACCCACTTACCGATTTTATTTACTTTTACAACCTTAGAATAAACTTTAGTTTTAAAGAAAATCTTCGAAGATGCTTCATGAGTCCATGGCAAATTGTATATTTAATACTGCTCAAATATGCATTTCACATGCTTCTAAAGGTCGATTCCCTGGCTACAGTAACTTGTGACAGGCTACAGTGAGATGATATAAATTGCATTTCGGAGAAAACGTCAAAGATGTCTCGCGCAACGACGTAAACAGAAAAAAGAAAACCACCCAACATTAAATAGCATACCTAGAGCTTTCATCTCACCTTTCCACCTCGGTGCTTCAGAGCTTCAAAATTTTGCTCATAAAAGTGTTTATTTTCAAACATAAGTATAATAAGATTCAGCAAAACCCGTCGCTTGGACGTAAAGTAAGCAATTTCCTTTTGTATCAACGTTGTTTATAACCTGCTTTACGATTTGTTTGTGCATGCCATTGCTCAATCCAATCTTTGAAAGTCAATAACTTGAGACGTCTCGGCACTGTAAAGTAACATTGGTTATATCAATAAATAATTAATGCGTTTTATAATGCGGCTTATTATTTTGATAGCATAGATTGAACAAACATTCGTTTATTATGTTGTAGTTTACCTAAAGTTATCGGTAGTATGATTAGTACCAGAAATAAAAATGCTTCTTTCTTATCAAAGGAACCTAAAGTTATAGAACTTAATACCTCTATATGACGTACTATGCTGTAACAAAAATAAACAAAAGTTAGCAGAAGTAGAATCCAATCAGAACTCCAGAACTCTAAACCCGTGTCACGTGAGGCGCGCTGTAACAAGCAACAACCAACTCGCAACCCTTAGCTGTTTGCCAATCTACATGATTCAGAGTTCAGAGGGACGAGTCGGCGAGTCGTCACGCATCAACAGCGAGGGAAAATCAAACTAACTTGGAAAAAACACTGTAATTTTAGTCAGGACACATTCAATGGTCCCTTTTAAAAAAGGAGAGGACGCGTGACGTGAATGCAGTTTGGTATAACGAGACCGGACACTCGGACTTCGTACTGTGGTCCGGTACAGAGATTGAGAAAATACAGGTAAACATTATTACTTTTAAATTTTCGAAGAAATCAATGCATTATTAAATACGTACCGCGGTTAAAACTGCGAACTAAATGTTACTTATACTAATACATAACTACTATGAAACATGAATATAAATATACAAAACATCGTTTTATATAACCCATGAACCCTTTGGGCCATGACCACCATAGAATCTTAAATTTTATCGAATATTTTAATAATGTTTCAAAGTATTTTCAGAGCACTATTTCCACTTTATAATCAGGACATGCACTAGGATCTCAAGTTTGGTTAATTTAGACTAGACAATTCAAATTATTCCGTCGGAGTGGCGACAGAATTATCAAGTCCTTTCTTTGTTCATCAAGCTCTTTGAAGCGTTGATTTCTTTCTTTGGTCTCTTTTGATTGAACTTCTAGTGATAGAAGATAATGTAAAACATTTTTTTAAAACGATTTTGTCACCATGATTACATTAAGTTTATGTCTTTAGCGATTTGAAAAGAACGTATTTAAGACGTCATGTTCAGTTTTTTACCGTTTCCGTAAAATTTTAATTTATTTAAATTAAATGCACCGTCGGCTCCTCAGAAAAATTAATTCCAAATTTCAAGTCTGTATATCAATCTGTTGGGACTGTTAGTTGTTTGTCATATAGTTTATAGTATCAATACATCGTATAAAACAAAGTCGCTTCCCGCGTCTGTCCTATGTATGCTTATAGATAGAGTAATTCAAGAGAAAGGTTTATATGTATAATTCATACACAACATAGTTATAGGAAAGGCGGTACGAAGTTCGCCGGGTCGACTAGTTTCTAATAAAATTGTAATAGCTTAATGGGTATTGTTGGCCATAAAAGTCGAAAAGGTCGTAAGTAATACGAAAATTGCAAGGACGATTTTTTTTTTTGATAAAAGCTGCTAAAAGCGCTATAAGCAACAGTTAGTTTAAAAATAATTCTAAAACAACCAGACCGAGACGAGATAAGCAGATTATTATATACGGAAGGACCTATCTTATTATCTTTCAATGAAAATTCCATCGTGGATGTTATTGAAAAATAAATGGCGTCTTGTTCATCCGTGCGATCCGGCTACGGAACCCGGGTGTCTCTTTTGTTACGGTGGAAAAACTTAGAGCTTCTCAACTTGATGGTTGACCCTTGCTCAGAGGATTGATTGTCCGTCGAAAAGGTAATGTATAGTCCTAAATAAGAGATTGTGATTTTTTATATTCAATAAATATTTTAATAATAATTTAGTTACAAACTATTATGAAAGACTTCAATAATTTTATCGTTTTATCTACATACTAGTCGACCCGGCAAACTTCGTACCTCCTAACCTATAACTATGTATTATACTTATAAACCTTCCTTTTGAATCACTCTATCTATTAAACAAAACCGCATCAAAATCCGTTTCGTAGTCTTAAAGATTTAAGCATACATAGGGACAGACGCGGAAAGCGACTTTATTTTATACTATGTATTGAAATCAAACTTTTTTTTTTTTTCATTTCTTTGGTTTCACAAAAAGCGGTAAATTGTATTGTACTTAATCAATCTAGGTGTAACTCAATTGTTAAATGTATGTACTTAATTCATTTACCGAAATACTCGGAAAAGGAAACTAACATTTTATACTCTCACTAGTGAAATTATTGTTGTCTTGCAGTCCCTTTTACAGCGCCATCCATTATCCGCCTCCGATGTGAAATACGGAGAGCCTTCGAAAGTTCATGGAACATTTGCTCCATGAAATAAGATTTCGATTAACTGTGTGATATTTAGTGGTTTGACCGGTCTATTAATGCGATAAAAGCCATGTTTTATGTATAAATGACTAGCTTTAGCCCGCAGCTTCGCAAGCGCTTTTTTAGAATAAATGTAAATTACTTGTTCATTTGTCTTGTTAAGTATACTCTCTAATCTGTAGTTATAATCAGAAATATCAGGAAATCATTTCTAATTTCTAATCCAAACCCCTAAAGAAATCAATATCATGCAGTTTCCTTTTACAATACAAAAATCTTTAGCTGTTTGGGCTGCAAGCTATAATATCCGTATTTCTGAATACACAAACTAACCTTAGCCTTAATGCATAACTCTGACGATTTAAAAAACATTTCATCTACCCGGTATACTCCGTTTACTTTCATCATCATCGTCGCTCGCTACCGATTGACGTTCATGCTGTATATTGGTCTTGCGCGACTCTTATCCAGTATACTTCAACAACCATTTCTTTTTTCATACAAACTGTAAAGCCCTGTATCAGCGTTCGCAAAAACTAAGAGGACGCCCCTTTATAATAAACTTTATGTCCACCATGTTGGATTTTAAAATTTCTAACTTTTTCGTAATCAGAACCCCCAATATCCTAAAAAAAATCCACACATATCGATTTACATTTTGCATTTATAAATTAAAATGATGATGTCTTTTTTGTAATAACGATTTCTAAAACCTAGAAAAATCACCCATTTCGATTTATAAGAAAAATAATAAGCGGTTTCGGTTTTTTTAAAAAACTTTGTATCAAGGACTCCAGTAACTATAAAAGCAGTTATGATACCATATTTGATGTTTTAATATTAATAGGAGCTTATTTTGAAAATTCAAGTTTCTAGTGTCAATAGTTTAGATTTTAGTGATAAACTTGTTTTACTCTGTATAAGAACTTAAGAACTCAGGGGCAAAAAAAAATCTACTTATGATGTTTTTAATGCAAAGATAATGTACAGTGTAAATTTCAACATTCTGAATCCAGACGTTTAGGAGTTTCATACACACTGTTACATCCTGTATACGGCGTCCTGTTTGTTTTTCGTAATTAGCGCCCCCAACAATCTAGAAACATCACCCATTTCGAATCAAAGATAATCTACAGTGTAAATTTCAACTTTATAAATCCAGACGTTACACCTTGTATACGGAGTCCCGTTTGTTTTTCGTATTTAGCGCCCCTAATAATCTAGAAACATCACGCACTTCGAATCAAAGAGAATCTACAGTGTAAATTTCAACTTTCTAAATCCAGACGTTACATCCTGTATACGGCGTCCCGTTTTTTTTCGTAATTAGCACCCCCAACAATCTAGAAACATCGACCACTTCAATTTCTAAGAAAAATAATGAGCGGTTTCGGTTTTTCATACAAACTTTAATAGCCTGTATCAAGGCTTTCAGGACTAATAAACGCAGTTTTGATATCATATTTGATGTTGTAATATTATAAGGAGCTTATTTTGAAAATTTCAAGTCCCTAGTGTCATTAGTTTAGATTTTAGCAAAAAACATATTTCACCCTGTATAAGACATCAGGGGCAAAATTAAAAAAAAAAACTAAATCATTTGTGATGTTGGTGATATAAAAGGAATCCACAGCCTAAATTTCAACATTCTAAACCCAGTAGTTTAGGAGTTTCATACAAACTGTTACACCCTGTATACGGCGTCCCGGTTAAGTTATCCTAAAATCCTGTCTTAGTGGGTGCTCACGTCACGTAAAGAAGCTACTGTCCAAATTTCATCTTTCTATCTTCAGCGGTTTCGGCTGGGCGATGATGAGTGAGTGAGTGAGTGAGTGAGTAGATCAGTGGTATTTGGATTTTATATTGTAGATTTAACATTTTTTATATAGCCTCTTTTGTGTCCCGCTGGGCAAATTTAACTTACCTACATAAAAATATATGATTTTTTTAAAATATTTCAAAATATGTACGATTTTCTTATATTTTTATGTCTGTCCGTATGAACCAGACAGATTAATTAAACATTATTTTAGAAACTAAAGTTTACGATTTAGTTTCAAACAAGTTGATATTATATTTTGACAGATAGTGTTATTTAGTATTCACGAGGCAGAGAAGCCCTTTGGCTCCCTCGGCGGCCACTGCCTGCTTATCTTCAATTATCGACGCTTTGCCTCGAATCTTTCGATATGTGCACTGAATACATAACGGGAACTGTTATGTTGCTTTATTACATTCATAGGATGAAAGTTTGTTCAAGAAATTATTTCTTCTACTAATAATATAAGTGTTTCTTAAGTATGTGTAACATTACTACTCTTAAAACGTAGGGAACACCAAATACACATAACATCCTATTATAAACTTTGACTATGTTTTCAGATGTATAAATGTATGCCGTAATCGTAAAACAGTGCAAATAAAGTATCTATACTATACATATTATACTTTTACAAGTAAAGCAAAGAAATTTTAAAAAATTAAATTCTAGGGACATCAACATACTAGCTAGACAAAAGTAATATAAAGCACTAACTTAGGTCGTGTTCAGCTTCCTCTCGCCAACAAATCAATAAAACAGTAATTTAGTTTCATTTGGTTCGTGTTATGTACCGGCTTTTCCTGTTACCAAATTGTTTATTGCATTGGAAAATAGCAATTCCCTCTCAGATTAAAATATACCTAGATACATTGTAGTATAATATATAGCATTTTCATGGGCGTGGTAGTAATTTGTTCAAATTCGCTCGGCATTTTTCTTTCGTCTGCAATGTCACAGGTTATTTACGAGGGGTCCGGCTGCTTTAATACCTTTTCATTAACAATTTTAAGGTTTACTTTATTGAAGTCGTAAATAACTCGTGCAGTTGGCGAAATATTGCGTCATTTCAAGACTTGGTTGTAATTTGGGATTTTTGCAATTTGTGCCTGACTACGTGCTAAATTTTTTATTTCTATGAATATTCTACCACTCTAGTCAAATATTTGCGAAAGTTATGAACCACAGGCTTGGAAATTCAATTTGAATGATCCTAGATAGACTTGAATTATTAATTAACTTGGAATCCCGCATCGGGAGTTCAATTGCGTTGGGAATGGGAAAAAAATAAATCACGTAATGGAATCAACCACCGCACCCCTTCCGAGGATTCATTGCGAATGTTGACTGCTCGACCGGCCGCAGCCAGCCGTGAAATCGTCGTTAATAACATACTAACACATACATAGAGTACACATAAATATACCTATTCCCCATCAAGCTGTCGGTTAGAATGAATAAATGCTAATGCGTTTGAATGTAAACAGTAAATAATGTTCTCTCGAAAAGGAACATATCGATAGGTATTGAAATAATAACACATTCTTAAATCACGTTGCGTTGGTTTTTAAAAACTTAATATTTACTTTTATTATTTTTAAAACAATTACCTATAAATTATGTATAGAAAAACTCTAACAACAATCGGATGGCACAAATACCTACACTCCGAAAGCAACCTAAATTTATGCACCTCTATGTGCCACCGATCGATTTAGGTCCCAAATTTACTGTAGGGTGCCTGATTGTACCTATAGGATAGGAAATGGCATAAAACTTTTGACCTTGGATGCGAGGGTTAGGTCCCTCTGTAACCTAGCAACCGTCTCGTTCCCCTGCTCCTGTACCTAATCCGCAGACAATCATAAATATAGGGTTCCTATAGGACTTGTGGGGAGAGATTTTCAATGCATCGCTTCTGTGGATATGGTATATTTCAAATATTTTTCTCTTAGTCTGCAGCTTAAACAAGAAAATAACTTTATTCCAAACTTAAAACCAGTTATTAAGTAGGTAAGTAAATATAATAATTTAACGTTATCAAACAATTCGATTACCTATATCGAAAAATCTCTAAACATCTGAACGTAATGAAATCACTACAGCTAAAAAGGTAACATAATGTTTACTATCGACTTATAACACAAATGATAATCTTAAATATTATGGGGTACTTTAAGTATCGTGCAATATTGCAATCCACCTACCGGAACCTATTGAAATAACACACCTTAGAAATCGTATCCTCCATTCAGTATCGCTCCCTGGTCACCCCCGCATGGCAACTGGGTTGCCCTCCCCTCCCCCTGGATCCCGCCAACGATACAATCAAACTGATGAATACCCTCAACACTTGATATAGAGGTACACAGGAAAAAAGTTGGTTAATGTTAAATTAATTTGTTTCGTGACTTGACCATGGGGTGAAGGTAGGAAGGAAAGGTGCCAGCCTATGTTTTTTTTTAATTTTAAAGAATTCGTTCATTACCTAAATTGTTAATTCCTTAAAAAATATAGAGATAAATCTTGCCATAAGTGAAGTCACTTATGTCTAAAGAAAGATGAAATCACCAATAAAAGTATGTAGTGACTTGATGCCTAGAAATCCGGTTAGCAAAGATTAAAAAACAACAACTCAAATATAAGCCCTAATAACCGAAAAAAGAACCCCTCCCGTGAGGAAGCTATCATCACTGACACACTGAACGTCGTGAGACGCGCTCACCTCACCCTTTTGTCTTTTTGGTTCTTGTGCTTGTGTGACACATCATGCTTCCCACCCCACCGCGTGTAATTGTGAATACTAGGAGAGCAAGGAGCTAGAATGCTTTACAACATATGAGTATAGGATGTTTTTTTAAGATTTTTAAAGATTTTTTTATTTATTTGGAATAACAGACTACAAATTTTCTAAAACTTTACAAATAAAACAATTACAGCTTCTCAATCTTCCACCACCTATTTTTACATACTTTATGAAGAAGAAGAAGGAAAAGTATTATTCTTGGAAATAAAGTAATGTCACTCTTAAAAATCATTAGCAATAGCTCTGCAATTAAGATCATAACGGTATTCTGTGTCATAACTTACTTCAATTTAATAAAGCAATGATAAAAGCATAAATTAAAAGATATTACAAAATGTTGTATTTTTATCTTGTTAGCTTGCTTTCCGCTTTAATCTCGTTCAATGAAATTTTATCTCCATGGAATTCCTCCCCTTCATTTGAATAACTGTATATGCCTAGGCAGAACCTAGGTATAGACGCGTAGACCTAAGTACTGGGGATTTGCGAGGGGATGCTAAAAGGGCTTTGTGATATAAATTTTGTTACAGCTATATATCAGTTTCAGATTGCTAGGGGACCCTGTGTTACTTTGAGCTTGTATTCCCTATAAAAAGTATTTTAAATAAATTTAAAATTGTATTTTTTGATAACTTGAAATAAATATTAATTGAACATTTTTTTGTTGTATTTTCGCAGTTTTACTAATAATTTTAATTTTGAAAATTTCAATAACTAAAATTATTCTTTTTTATACTATCCGGCCGAAAATGGCCGGGTTTTGTCCTATGGGCAATAATAATGCATAATTGCATTATTGTTACAAAAATAATTGATTAAAGTCAAGTGGTTTTTAAAAAAAAGATAATGATTAGGTCAGCAAAATTAAGTAGGTACATAGGTTCTGTTTTTACGCCTTTGTTGCATTAACTACTTTTATACTTTAAATTTGCGCAATGTCCAGTATCTTGTACTCAATGTTATCTTTCTCTCAATGTTAAATTAATCATTCATTGAACTAAATAAAAAAACTTATTAAACGACTAAAGCACCCAACGTAAAATTAACTTGAAGGAAACTTTACCCTCAAAATAATGAAGGATTTGCCACAATTATCACCGCGAAATCAAACTTATCTTTGATCGTTATTATCAAATTTTAGTTCAAAACGAGACTCTACGCGAAGACAGTAAGGTCGTTTGGTCTATCTAGTGGTTGTCAATAGGGAAAATTTTAATAACCCAAAGGGCGTTTCTCAAAGTTTTTCACTTTTACCTTTTTGCGGGACCTGAGAAGGGAGAGCAGAATGGCTGATGATAATTATAATTATTTACCAATTGTGCTTTAAAGTTTCAGAGGAATCCTTGGGTAATTGCAGACGCAGGGTGACACAACAATTTAAACAAATAATATTGAGAACGGTTTTTGGAAATAGCTGCATAATTTGTTTAAATATTTTTGTTAAGGATATTGAAAAAGGATTTTAGTGTCTCATATTATATAATTGTTTCTTGAAATCTCTACAACAGTGGTAAATTCTGTTCTTTTTCAAGAAAAAAGTTTGTTTTGAAAAAGAAAAATGTTTCCATACCTACAAAAAGTACTTACAATCTACGTAAATACATCCAATATTTTATAGATTTATATAAAATGTAGATACATTTTATATAAATCTATAAAATATTGGATGACTGATGTGACAGATATAAAACCTCCTCCATCCACCTTTTTTATCTTCTCAAGGATATCTTCTTCTTTTTGAATAAATAAACGTTATATTTTCAATAGACTTCGAGTCACTGCGTTTAAAAGCAAGAGTGGGTGAAAATGATCAGAGCAAGGAAATGGATTTTAATTTTTGCAACTCTTTGTGAAGTTAAATTATAACGCACGAGGAATTTCTTTAGAGCTCTCCTATTTGCAATGTCGTGAATTATCCCGCACTTTGTGTCCGCTGAGATTACAGATTCACATTTAGCTTTAAAATTACATTTTTTTGTTTGGAAATCGTTTGAGAGTTTTTTTAATACTTACCAATATCATGAAGAAAGTTACAAATAAGAAGTGGATTTCTTTTAAAAGTCCCAAATAAATTGTTTGTAAAAAAACCTAATTTTTTCACAAAAAGTCTATTGGACAAGATTCATATCTAAATTATGAATTAAGATTCATATCAAACAAACATTCTTTACAAAACATATTTTACATCAAATGCCTGGCCAGGGAGGTAAGACGATTAAACACAGTGCATTGAATGGTAGGTACTGAACTAAATTCCCTATGGTAAACAGCAGCGTATCAAAACTGTTATCAATGTTGCCAATATTACGCTTACATCGGATAACAAATTCCATGCATGACTTTGCGTCGGAGAAGCCATGAAATGGAGCTGTCAAACGGCAAAGGGCTAGAGGCAGGCCCATCAATCACGGGCCAAGTAGCGAACGAGCGTTTGCCGTATGACAGAATGGAAAATAGACTTGAGGACTCAACTTGGTATAGTCGACTTTATCGAAAAGATATTGAAATATTTTTAAAAGACATAGATCATAGACCAGACTCTTGCTGCACTAAGCAAGTTTGTGTATATAGTCGGACGCAGTTTCTATACAGTTATGCAAAGTGAAGTTTACGATATTAGTTTTTGTATCTGACACATAATGACAACCATAAAAAAGAAAAGAAAAATCCATAAGAGTAAGTAACTATGTACAGTTGCCGTCTAGGATAGAGTAACACTTCCCTTTTTTCTGTATTGAAAAATAGCTCTTGTTCTCTGTTATTACAGTCTAGGGCACACGAGACCATAGACAAATCTGTTACGCCGTCCTAGACCGCCACTTTTTGTTCGAAGCCGCTAGCGTACCTGAATACTTTTATTGAGACTGAAGAACTAACTAAACACTTCTATTGAAATATATATCTCTCTTTTGTCTAACAGATAATAAAGATACTTATTATTAAAATCACATTGAGTTTTCCTACTATTTGTTTCCTTATAAGATGACAAGAGCCCGTCAAATCTTATCGCGGAACGGAACCAGGCTCAGTGGAGCAGATAATAGCTATTTACCTGCCCTCGGATTATCGTGTCATTCGATTTTGATTCTTTCTGATATTGAAGGAGATTAGCCAGCAGGGGTTCTCCTTGTTTCATGATTGATGACTTGCTCAGATGTACTTTAAGGTGAACAAGTGATGCTGGGAAACATATCGAAGGCAAATGATTGAGAACCAGCTGGGGATTTATTTGCTTTTGATATAACTTGGGCTTTAAAAACATATAATTTTATATTGATGAAAGCCAGATCAATTACGTTTTTACTCTATCGATACCAAGCTTTAACATTCCATCCCTTAATAATGATTATCGGTAACGCATCCCATAAAACGATTTATTTCATCATCATAACGTTCTATCAGCAGCGCCACACTAATTTCGATTTCCCTCATATAAAATTATTACGGACGCGTTAATTGGTTTTATAGCATTAAACATTCTCCGGACGTATCGCTTTCATCAGACTAAAAACCATTATCGCGGACCCGCCCAGAATTAACACGCATTTTCTAGCAGTAAAATACAGCGGTGAAGTATATCAGCAAGGACTCGGACTTTGCAAATAAGCGAAACTCCAAATGGGTCGCAAGGGACCTCTTCTTTAATGGCCACTCGTAAATTGGACGAAAATAATTAAAATCGCGGACCCACACGCCGCGGTCGAAACACGGCCATTAGGCGGGAGTGGATTCCGATGACACAAAAGGGTTTCACATTCGATTAATAACTAGAGCTCTAACTAGGCGAAACTAAAACGGAAGGAGATGGCCCTCTTTGATGCATTTGATATGTGGTGACATTAAAAATCACGTACACACATTCGCTTTTATCTTTGGGGTAGATAGAGTCTATTTTATACTCCTTAGTAAGGGAGTAAATTTACGAGTAACTGTTAAAAATCTGCTGAGTAAAATGATGACCAACCTATAGGAAGGTTTCATTGATCCTATACAATTGTATAATTAAAATGACCCACGATACTTGACGTGGTATTTTTTTTTATTTGAACGTAGTGATTTAGGATTGCTGAATCTTTTTTCGATAATAATAAAATACAACTCTACGCTGACAAGAACATACATATAACTCTGCAACTCACCTTATATCATTTAAATGTCTACCTAAACGAATCCAGAGTCGTAAATATCGTCAATCAGGGCCGGTCGCACTCAGCGAGATTAAATTTGAATGTTGCTGCGATGTCCACAGCGATTACTAACCCTCTGGAATAGATAGCGGACGGCAGTAAATTCAAGTATTTGCGAGTTACCTTTTCGCTGAGTAAATTTATTGTTAGATGGTGTTCGTTATAAAAAGCTGTTTTGAAAAGTAGAATAGAATAGAAAACACTTTATTGCATACAATACAAAAGTACATTAATAAATACAGGGTACAAAGAAACTGAATTTGCATGCAATGGGCGGCCTTATCGCTAAAAGCGATTTCTTCCAGGCAACCCACTTAGAACCTTATGCAGACGGACATATTAAAACGCTCTTAAAGTAGGCGATACTACTTAGTAACAATAACAGAATAAATAAAAAGTATATAATTTAAAAACGAATAACAATAGATACTTACAAAATACATATTCAAATAAACATACAAAGTACACATGTTTCAAACGCTGATAATAATAGATTTGAAATGAACATTTCCAATCATGGCTACACTTGGTTAACAACGCTGTTTAATTCATTTTCAAAACACCCATATATAATTGCTTATTTTTGTTTACATCTTCATCAGTTTTTTTTATATTAAAATTTATAATAAGATGTTTTTACAATTTTGTTGCCTTATAATCGGAGCCTACAACTTTCGAAAAATAAAACCAGTTAACATTATTCCATAACACAAAGCGTGCTACTCACAAGCACGGAACAAAATAAACAACCCCTTTTCAAAAATAACACAAACGAAATTCACACCCCTTTATTCCGTAAACAACTATCGTTAGTAAAAATTGTGAAACAAAGCGTTGCTGTTTGCAACACTTTGCGCAAAGCGGGCGAGCGTGTGTACTGTACTATTTTATTATTTTAGCATTTTTTCTTTTATAAAAGCATATTATTCTCTCACGTTTTTAAGCATATAGCATAATTTGACCCTATTGATAACATACAAAATAACTTGGTTCAAATTTAAGTTTGATGTAAATATGTTTTATACACATGCTATGCTCGGGATTTCTCTGCGGGATCGAATCAGAAATGAGGACATTCTCACCAGGGTCACCGACATAGCCAAGCGGATAAGCTCGTTGAAGTGGCAATGGGCAGGTCATATAGCCCGCAGAACAGATGGCAGCTGGGGCCGAAAAGTTCTCGACTGGAGACCACGGATCGGCAAGCGCAGCGTAGGACGTCCACCGACCAGATGGACGGATGATCTGCGCAACGCTGCGGGTCCACGCTGGATGCAGGCCACCTGCGATCGGTACAGATGGAGAGCCTTGAGGGAGGCCTATGTCCAGCAGTGGACGTCCTACGGCTGAAATGATGTATGTTTTATAATAGTGGAGGATCATAATTAATTATCTATAACATTTACGTTAATATATGCATCTTCTTCCTCTATTACATCACAACTCAGTATTAGTACACCAATACCTACAGTAAAAAAGGTTGCAAAACTAAGTGAAAATAATACAATTAATCCCTAAAGAAGAAAAAAACTAAAACCTGTGAAAAACTAGTTGCTGTAAGCGATAATCGCATTTTCAAACTTAATCGTGTTGTCCCATACAACACGAATTTCGCCCATTAACGTCTACGAAGCACTAAGTGAATCTTGAATTATGCGATTGTCTAGACGTCCTTTTGTAAGAAAAACAAATTAATTTCCCTTCACCATTGTTAGCCAGTCGAAAAGTACTCCGGACCAAATTTATGTGCTCTATTGAATTATAGCGTGCAAAAAGCCAAAGATGAGAGGCAAAACAAAAGTGCTCCGCGGCGAAATAATAAATTGATACAGTTTGCAAACTCGAGTCAGACTTTGTTTGTGTATTAATTAAATAAACTGGAGTTGTAACCTGTATATTTTTGGTTAACTTGTACAGTACACATCATAATATCTTTTCTCTATTTTGCTAGTTTCATGATATTTTTGAATACTAGTATATTAAATGTTATAAGTACAATAAGTATACAACACTTCTATAAGGTACTTACTTTAAAACTGCTAAAAATAGATATTTTTTTTATATTAGTATGTTTAAAATATAAGTGATATTTTACATGAAGGTACTTATAACAAAGAAGGCTAGGTTGTTTATAAATTTATGACCCCCCCTGAATTGGTGACACTGTCATGAAATAGTGGGATCGGAATGCAGTATTTTATGCGTTACATTTTTTTTTTATTTTTATTGTTTAATTTACAAATAACATACACTTATGAAATATAAAAAGTCTTGCCACAAAACCACGCAGGGTTTATCTGGGCAAGAGTGTTGCTCACCTTAATTTGAAATGTTTACATAACAATATGGTAACAATTTAATTATTATATAACTTGAGACAAGTGTGGTTGGTTAAGGTAATGACTTTTTAGTGGTCCCCAATACTTACCTCTATTAGTATACAATTTTCGTATATTTGTCGGAAGTTCATTAACATAGCTAGGAATCAAACGGCTTAGTGACCTACTACCATACAGGTTATTATACTTTGGTAGGTTATATTTGTTGTCTTGTGTTAGTGTTCTTAGACTACTATGTCTACATTTCTCTATGAGGTAAGTTGGTTCGTTGGTTTCACATAAAATGTTGTACTTAATTTTATCATAAATGTTCATAATTTTACAATACTTAAATAAACCTTCTTCGCTATCCCTGTATTTATCTTTAATTTTTTTCGGAACAATTGTTTTTAACAATCTTAATTGTATTTTGTATATGTCTTGTATATAGGTTTTATAAGTTCTTCCATAGCTGCTTAAGGCATAGTTGATAATAGAGTCCGCTAGGGCCATGTACATACAATTATAACTTCATACAATTCTACAGCAGATGTACATACAATTATAACTTCATACAATTCTACAGCAGATAACTAATTTAATACAATTATAACTAAGAGAACCGGAAAAAAAAATCATTTAACAAAAAAAATGATCCGTTACGAGCAGCCGGAACCTTAAAAATGCGATATCAAATCTGTGGACGAAAAAAAAAGAGGTAAAACTCATATTTTCAAATAATGTAAATTGGATTTAAATCAGGCAACATGTATTTTTAAGATATCACAATAAATTTTGTAGTAAAAGGCTTCATTAAATAATTTTAAGTGGAATTATAATACACATACTCACACAAATAATTTCATAGGGTGGCGATTAACATCATCTCAAAGACAATTCCGTAGAACGCATTTAAACTAATCTTCTTGAAAACATTGAACATCCCTCAAGATTCTATAATAATCCAATATTGGACTTTGAAACCAAACTTTAATAGCACTTTTATGTGATATTAAAGGGTTGTAAAATTTTATCTCGCTCCCGAGATATTTAATTAGTGACGAGTCGTGAATAAATTATCATTTTAAATTGTTTTGTGCGAGGTAAAATTGCGAATGTTCGTAGTTTATGAGTAGTTTGTTTCATAATGGGTTTTGTTGTTCACGAAGTCTAATTTTTTTAGTAAAACTAAAATATGAAATAAATATAGGTACTTAATGTTATTGTTTCATGTTCATTGTACATGTTGTAAGCATATATGTGCGAAAAAATTATAAGTAACTACATTATCGAGTTCGATAATGTTTACTTTTACACAGACCTTTTCCATTCCACCCTGGTCAAAATCAACAATAAAACCTTGTACTATAACTTGAGTCAATAAAACACAGAATGACCAGTAGTAAACCGACAAAAAGGGTTCTATTTAAGTGTTGCTTAGCAGCAAGTGACGGGCGAGTGCTGTTCATTAAGACTAAAGACTGGAGGGCCACTTGAGCACGTACGAAGAAGATTTCAGTACAGCTGGCAGCTTAAGAAATATACGCTGGAATTATTAAAAAATAAAACTTGAAAAGAAAGGACTTTTGTTGAAGAATTTTACATTATTATTTTATAATGAGCTAGAGGCTGCCCCGCGGTTTCGCCCGTGTATATTTCTCATAAACACCAAAATCCCGTTTTTTTTTCGTTCCCATGAGAGTTTCGTAAAATTATTACTTAGTGCTCCTCTACACTCCCCAAGGAACCCATGTGCAAATTTTTAGGCCGCTACGGCCAGTAGTTTCGGCCTTGCGTTGTCTGTCAATCAGTCAGTCAATAACGGAATAGTTTTATATATATTGATTATACTTAAGTTCATTATTAGTAGAAACAAAATTGACATTCGGGCCGATTTCGTAATGAAGTTTAACTATAGCTAACTAAATTAAACTATAGCTAATATAGTTCAACAATGATCTTATAGCTTTTATTTAATTAGAAATGTATAAAAATACTATCATGTTAATTTGTCTGAACTAACACTAACATCAACTAATCAATGTTGGTGACGTCTACCTTTACTTTTATACAGTGCATTTACTCTCCTAGCAAGAAGCAGCTATAATCCTTTCACTTTCGCATTCGCGAAGCACTAAAAATAGCATTCAATTCTATTCCGTCTCATTTCTTTTTTTACGATCGCAGGTGCAGCATTTAACAATAAAGGCCACCAAAATTGAAGTGTTTTCAAGTACTCTCTTTTTTGAAAGGGTTTTTATTGTTCATAAATTCCCGGACGAGTTGCCATGTCATTATAATATAACTAAAATAAAAAAAATCAAAAGTACATGTAGAATGAAATTCAAGAGTTTACAATTTTATAGAATACCAATCAATAGGGTTTATCAGTCACAATTGAATTAAAAATTACTGCCAAATGAAAAGGTACCAAATGATTTACTACTGTAAATTATATACCTTTATGTATCCGTAAATAAAAATATTATTATGTTCACTCACAGTAGGTAATCTTAATTTCAACATACAATAACGTGGTTGTACTTAGTCACTTTTACAACGGCCGGATGCCATCTCTGCAAGTATCGTTTGATGGTCGTAAAACATCCCCTAACGGTCCTCCGATCTCGCTTCGCCACGCCCGCGGATTCACTCCTACCAGGTTTTATGTTAAAGGGTCTAAAACCGGTACTTTGATGTCGTAGTTACCATGAGTATGTTCCGCCTGCTACCTGTGTCTTTCTTAGTTTAAACCAACTTTGCTAAAGTAACTCTGTCTGTCTGTTCGCTGTCTCGCTTTGCTGAGAAAACTACTGAACCGATTTGCAGGTTGGTATATGAATAGTCTAAAGCCTAAGAAAGGAAATAGGCCATTTTTTATCCTGAAATTCCTACGGGAAAATTGGGAATTAGATGTTACAAGGTAAAATGCCATGGCTAAGTCGCACTAGTGCCTTTATAATGGCCATGGTAAAAAAACTATGAGCAATAGAACAATCGATTCGACGAGCGCGAATTTTTAATTTTTAGTTTGTATTCAAGATTTTGATTGCGAATAATGTTAAATGAATGGATTCACTCCTACCAGGTTTTATGTTAAAGGGTGTAAAACCGGTACTTTGATGTCGTAGTTACCATGAGTATGTTCCGCCTGCTTACTGTGTCTTTCTTAGTTTTACCCACCTTTGCTAAAGTAACTCTGTCTGTCTGCTCGCTGTCTCGCTTTGCTGAGAAAACTACTGAACCGATTTGCAGGTTGGTATATGAATAGTCTAGAGCCTGAGAAAGGAAATAGGCCATTTTTTATCCTGAAATTCCTACGGGAAAATTGGGAATTAGATGTTACAAGGTAAAATGCCATGGCTAAGTCGCACTAGTGCCTTTATAATGGCCATGGTAAAAAAAAACTTTGAGAAATAGAACAATCGATTCGACGAGCGCGTGTTTTTAATTTTTAGTTTGTATTCAAGATTTTGATCGCGAATAATGTTAAATGAATTGTTATTTTAAAAGGCCCTACCTCACAAAATTGGTTTCAGTATCAACGCTTCGTGAGCCTTACCGTTATAAAAGATTCGGTTTTCACTTCCTTTTTTAATGTCCGTTTCAGACATCTTAACCCCAATAATAAAATGCCGGTTGTAAATAGATAATAAGGGACGGACGAGGCAGACGCCATTAAGGGCGCCGTCAGAGTTGTTAAAATGTCCCTATCTGAGATCCGCTAATCGGCCCTTTTTCTTTGTGTTATGAAAATTCTGTGGCTCCGTACCACTTAATGCTACTTTAGCACGAAACGTATGTCGTTTATGCTGCGTTTTTAGGAAAAAAGGTAAATGAAACAGTATCTTCAATAGATTATTTGGGCATTTCTACAGACGGGCAAAATTCAGTGGCAATTTGAAAATAAAATATACCCCAGTGAAGTAGGCTGTTCAAATTATTTCAGCCACTACTATGTATGGGTACGCAGTTGGAGAGCATAGAAACGTTTTTAAAAATATAATTTAAATACCAGAAAAAAAATCCGAAAGTCATAAAACCTGACATCGGTGGGGTGTCCTGTTGCCAGAATTCATGAAAGAGTCACTTATTACAAAGTAATGAAGTAATATTTGATTGATTTATACATATTCACGCCTTAGTGATGAGTATATTAAGGCTGTAGTTACCATGAAAAACCAAAAACTTCTATATTTTTTATAATACACCACTCTGAATGAGCGTCCTGAAATTTTCCCTGATTTCGATGGTGTTTACAAATCATTACCCACAACCATAGTGATTAACTTTTCGCACTACCTGAAGTACTTTGCAGCTTGATATAGTCATGGCCTACACGCCGCGAGCCAGAAACCTGTGCCCAGCCAACATTTCAGTATTTTTTTTCAGGATAATTGTGACACTCGGTGGTTTTGGGTACCCCTCAGTCCTGAATTCGGTGTAGGTAAAATTTTTCTAACCGTAAGAAATATTTAACTTTCAACTAGTGCAATGCACTCGTCATCGGGTTGGTATTATTTGACGTACAGATGATCGTTGTGCTGTTTTTGAATTTCGAGTTAAATTTTGATTTGTACACTTTTGTGATTTCGCTGCTTCTGATATCGGTGGTTTTCGGTGGTTTTTTATACACCGAAGTCAAAAAAACATCCACCAAAATCAGATTTTTACTTCGACCGAGTGCTAAAATAGCTCATATTTCACATTTTTGTGATAATATTACTTATTTGTGGTATATAATCAGTGATGGTAAACAATGTGCATTTAAATTCTTACCATTTTTGTTTTTCAATCCTCTGACTCAACTTTTTCGGAGGGTAGGATGAAAACTAATATTTAACACCGGTACAGCGCTGTGCCGAGTTGAGTCAGGAGGGTTTTTATACTAGTTTTCCCGGCGAACTTTGTACCGCCTAATATAATACTATTTTGTGCGTATACCTTCAATAAACCTTCCTTTTAAATCACTTTATCTATTAAAAAAAACCGCATCAAAGCATGCATACACAGAAGCTTCTCGCTGAAGCGACTTTGTGTTATAAATGTACTGATATTATGAAAAACCAAAATTTGCATTTGAATCAAAAAAAAAAAGTAAATTATCGTTATTGTTATTATACTTATAAAATGCATAAAAATGTTTATAATGCTTAAACGTTATCCTTATTACTTTGACTATTAAAATTAATTAAACATTAATTTTATACGAGAGTGTCCTTATTTATTATTGAATATTTAATTACAGTAAAGTAAATTCAAAATTGATGTAAATATTTTCAGATATTTGAATTATTATTTATATTATTCTTGAAAAGATAGAGAGTTCAAAGAAAATATATAGTCCGAAAATATTGTTATCTAATCACACAAAAAATATAAAGCACGCAAATGTTTTTCAATGAGCGCTGCTTACTACTACAACTACTACTACTGTGTAAATGAAAATTTATTCAAAATTTTATTGATAAACGAGCTTTCCCGGCTTACTTCGTTACGCCATAAAATATAAGATACTACAAAAGACTTGGCTCTATAGACTATGTTCTTTTGCCTGCCCAGAATGGGCTTGATAAAAAACAAACAACAACAACAAACCACCTGTCAAAATATGTAAACAACGGAAAAAATATTGCACCTTGGGTTACATTATTCGAGTTTAGGTAAGGATCCCAAATTTTTTTAGAAATCTAATATAGCCTATGACACTCGGGGTTAATGTAGCTTCCTACCAGTGAAAGAATTTTTCAAATCGGTTCAGTATTTCCGGAGCCTATTCGTTACAAACAAACAAACAAACAAACAAATCTTTCCTCTTTATAATATTGGTATAGATTGTATGGGATTGTGCTTTCGGTGGATAGATTTCTGATTTCAGTGGTAAAATTGTGATTCGGTGGGTAATTTTTCTGATTTCGATGGAGACAAAATATTTGAGGTCAGTTTTTTCTGAAACTGTTATCTTTTGAAGTGGGCCAAAACAATATTTGAATACAGAATTAGCTCTTTTGTATGGGTTTTAATTATGAAGTCTCTAGGTCAAAATAAAAAAAATTCCACCGAAGTCAGAAAAATCTGTTCACTTTGTAGAAATGCTCATTTTCATCCATTATATTGATGTAAAAATAAAATTAATCCTATTTTGAAATTCATCGCGAGCACCGCCAACACCACAAAACAGCACATAACGGCTGTAATAACGTAAAATGACACGCCTCGAAAGTCTCCTAATAATGTAGATAAAATAGAATAAGCTGGATTGCTATTCTGGTCTCGTAACAGGTAATCGAGTTAGCGACCGCCCGGCGCCTCTCATTACTTGATCGCACACGTATACCGCCCGTCGCCCCAGACTTTCCTACCAGCGTCAGCATTTTCCATGATGCGAAGACCAGATAATTTCGATGGCTAACATAATAGACCACTCGCAGATGTCGATGATTATGAGATTTTCAAACGAGATTGAAAAAGAAAGTTTAAATTTTCTTGCAAATAAAATGTTGAATGCCCCTATTATTACAGCCGCATTTGCAATGTTGCTTTTCGTCCTCTTCACGTTTTTTTTTTTTGTATTGACTTTAACGCAATTTTTGTAGCCGTAATAGTATCCCTGGACTTGTCTTGAAACAATAGGCTGACCCACAAGTGTAAAGAACTTTTAAAGTAGGTATTTTTTTTACTGAGTGGGTCCCGAGACACGCCAAGAGACGACGTGGTCGCCCCAGGAAGCGATGGAGCGACGAATTGGGAGCACACAATAGGGAATGGTAGGAATCTTCCCAGGACAGGGAAGTGTGCAAGAAGGGGAAAGAGGCCTTTTCCCAGCAGTGGGATAACATAGGCTAGTAATAATAATATTTTTTTTTTCTTATAAATTGTTTTAAGTCCCGTGTTTTTTTTATAATAATATAGCAATAACTTTTTAAGGCGTGCATAAAAGAATGAATCATAGTTTCATATGGTCCCTATCATAAATAATGTCTAATAATGGAATTGTCAGGTAACACCGGAAGAAGTGTATCCTGCACTTTAACAATATCTGTCACGAGAATAAATACGACGTCAATCCAGAAACCATTTGT
Source organism: Euspilapteryx auroguttella (assembly GCA_951802225.1). Classification (NCBI taxonomy): domain Eukaryota; kingdom Metazoa; phylum Arthropoda; class Insecta; order Lepidoptera; family Gracillariidae; genus Euspilapteryx; species Euspilapteryx auroguttella. Next base: position 6,397,399 of record OX637652.1, read on the forward strand.
CGTCCGCACGTAAGCAATAGACGCGGACGAAGAAGGGGAAAGACAAAAACTTAATGACAAGTGGACACAATGGCAAAGAATTCGCAACGCTTGTCGACATGTCGAGATTGTCAGGAAGCGAAGACGCCGCCGAGGGGAGAGCGGAATAAGCACCTTTAATCCAAATAGAAAACTCTAATTTTTCATCTTTTATTTTATTCGACGGTCTCCGCTATAATCTTTTTTTTTTTTCAACAAAACAAACCTCAATGCCCTCAGTAATCTCCTCGTGGGTTTTTATGGAGTCTATTTGCAGTAACTTAAGAACTCTTCGGGTAAATCAAATCAGACAATCAAGTGGAAAAATCCATGTCCAGAGTACAAACAATCACGTTGAGTTAGCCGGGCGGCCGTGACGCAGGGTCCCCGCCGCTCCTTATTTGAGCTCTCCAGGGGATCCCTAGGGATTGTAATATTTGTTTTAAAGCTTTATTACTAAGTAATGTTTACGTAGGTCTGCCCTCTAAAAATTTCCACACTCAAGTTTTATTGACCAATATCTTTAATGGAACCTATTGTTTGAATTTTAAGGTTTTAATTCCATTGGTTTAGCTATTATTAAAACTATGACTAATTATATTAATTTTAATTTTTATTTAATCATACTTAAGTATGGAGAATGTTTGGTTTGCAGTATTGGAAGCTACAATTTAAACTAAATTGATATCAGATAACGTGGCATCATCAAAACCATTACCTATAACTTGGAGTATTATTCCCAAATGGCCATAAATGACACGTATCCTCATCATATGAATTAGGCGGGTCGTAAAGCACGAGAACCTATTATGTTTATAGTAAATTATTCACAGGGCAGAATACAAAAACCTGCAGGGGCGAGCGCGAGGGCGACCCGGTAAAAGGTGTCAATTTTTGAAAGATTGCACCACGTCATGAATATTATATGAAGGAATCGAGTTAAGGGTATTCTCTGATAATGCCAAACGGTCGTTGGCTGTCAGCCTATGTCATTTCACACGGATTGCCCTTTTGTCAAAAAATGCGCGTCCCGATACTCTGGTGACGAGTGGATGTACGAAAGGATTTTTTTTTGCTTTTAAATAAGAATGCTGATTTGTCGACCCTCTTTGATAACATTTGTAATAATAGGTATTGTTGATTTTTTGTTTTAGTCCAGCTTTAAAACAATGGGACCACTAAATAAAACACAACCGGAAAAAAAATATCCATAAAAACTTTTTCTCACTTTTCATCGAGGCGATAATTTTCACGCTTACAAAGCATTTTTATATGCTTAAAACTAAAGTCATAAATAAGCAATGTGGCTCGCTTGAGCAGCCCGATAGTGCAATACTTTTGGAAGAGGAAATCGTAAAATAAGTTTTTCTGCGTCGCCGCCGTCGCCGGCGACTCGGCGCGACAACGCTCGCCGCCGGAAAACGCATTTCAACATTTAAAATTTATGTATTTTTGATAACTAATATTATATATATTTAAAATATTACGAGGTATATTTATCAAAACTAATATAGTAAAATTAAGTTATTTACTAAAACATATTAAGTACTTTTTTATATTTTGGAATGAAACTTTTCTTTTGAAACCACTCGCAGTGGGTGTTAAATAAAAATATCAGAGTTACAATACGTTCCTATTCCCTCTTCTCGTCGTTTAAAAAGCTATCAAAAGCACTCGCAACTTGTCAAACTGAAATCAATTTCATCAGTTGCTGCTTGCTGCCCTAAAGTAGAAGAAAATAATTTTCATGTCAAACACATATCAATAATAATTGTAAGCTCTATTACAAAATGTAAGTTATTTTGAATTATTTTTGATGTTTGAAATAATTATTATGTAAGTATGCTGTCTAATGTGAAAATAATATTTCGTATTTTATGTTCTCATAGGGAACTTAAATTTACACCTAGTTAAATAAATAAAATAAAATAAAACTTCATAACTTACACCTAGTTATAAAGTAGCGCAAGTAGTACACCTATTTTTACTAATATACTAAATTAGTTTTAAAGAAGTAGGCATTAAAAAGTTAAAAAATTGCTGGCTACTGTACCCTATGTTTGTTGAAAGTGACACAATCAACTTAAAAAAAATGTATGTAACAGAGATGTAAGTCACAAAAGTAAGATTGTAAGTTCCTCTTCATTATCTCACTTATAGATTTGATCCTGAAAAAACTCATCATAAAAATTTTAATAGCATGTAAGGAAAGGTAATAAAGTCAAATTTACATTTACTTAACTTTTTGACTCCCCACAAAAGGAAAATATTGACCCAATTGTGAATTCATTCCTTAAAATTTTCTCGACGCAACAAAATGAAATGTAAACTCACATAATACGCCACAGCGGTATCACTCGAAATTCATTAAAACCTATTCGTAGGGAAACGTAATAATTTATTTAAGCATTAAAAATCCTCCAAAGTAATATCCATTGAGGCGCATTTTAACATTAAAGCGGAGATGTTAAGAAGAAACGTATTATCGTATAAATAATTCAGGATATCTCTCGCAGTATTATGTCATTTACGGTGTTACCTTTTAAGAGAGTATTTGCACAAAAGAAGAGCGAATCAAAAATGATAATGACATGCAAATCTGAGGATCCTGTGAGGGCAGCAGCGCGAGCCTGTGCCCGGGCGTCTGGCGCTTGCCGATCGCTTGGCTTTGAGGAAGTTTCCGTTGTCTCAACGGAACATATTCCTAAAGAGTTTTAGGGATCCCTATTATATGATTTAAATAATATTCAACGACAAAGGTGTCAGACATTAAAAAAAAAGAAAATATTGGTATTTGGAATTTGTATTTATTGATGCACATTTCATTACTGTACATGTGCTTTTGTTAAAAAAAAATCCATGTTTTCAAAATATCCTTAAAAAGAAAGAAGAAACATGCAAAATAAATAATATAAAATTACAATAATAAAAATCTAACTGCCTCGCTCGACCTAAACCTACTCTAAATTTTATGCTATAGAAAACATGGTATACTTAGAATAAAAACAGGCCTTTTTACAAGTAGACTCTAGAAATCTTCTAGCGCAATCTTACTCGTTTATAGTTGATCGATATTTTATCAAATTGAACGTTAGCTTAGAGATATTCAAATAAAATATTATTTTGACATCACAAAGACAGACAGTTTATTCTTTACTTTAACGGAGGCACAGAATACCTAATAGACGAAGGGTCCATTCTTTGCAAATTTTGCTCTCGTTAATCCCTGTTGTCGTCGCTTTCGTCTACGGAGATGTGTATTTAAAACATTAAAATTTAGAGGAATAGGTAGGTAAGTACGTACATAGTAAAATAAATACATAGTTTACATAGTAGCATCATGTATGCCGGCAGCGCGCCGCGTTCGTTAGACCGGGCCGCTGCTACCTGCGCTGCATATGTTACGTGCGTGCTAGTATCCTTGCTCTTTTTCAGCAACATTTTGTATAGTTTCGGCATGTTTGGCTTTGTTTTCTTGTTGATGTACCTCGACAAATCGAATTTTGCGATTTTACGACGAGACAAAGCTTACAAAGGTACTTGATTTGAAAACTTCTCGCTGAACATTTAAATTCGAATCGCAAATGGAATTCGTTTAAATAACATTAGATTTAATACAGAAAGCCCAAAACCTATTTATTTTTTGGAAGACGTTTCACAAACACATGAGACGTTTCTAATTTCTAATTATTGAGTCTCTTACATCTTATCACAAAATAAATGGGCTACCATAAAGCTCTGCAAATATTATAATGTAGGTACACATTACGGAATCTCTTAAACGAATCACTTTGTCTATTAATATTTATTAGACGCTGAAACTCAAGACACAAAGGTATTACAAAGTAAGTTTTAATGCCAGACAACCAACCCTCAGACCCTCATTATTATTAAGACGCACTATATTTCATTAAGATAATTGCTGCGACTAGCGCACCGGACTCGCGTTTCCAGAGATTTTACTAAATCTTTTCTACCTAATTGAAGTAAGTTATAACATTTTGTTTAAGTACTTCATATAAATGTCTTTTCACAAATAAAATTACTATATTATAAAAACATAAGTTCGTATAGGTATTTATTTTCAAATTTAAATTTAACTTTCTAATAAAATCATAACACAAGATGCATTATTAATTTCATGAAAATGAATCTGTCGTCGTCTAGACTAAACAAAACAACATTTTCAGGTTTTCTTAGTCTAACACTCTGAAGCCAGTTTCACGTTACGAATTTAATTGGAAAATTGTTTCAATTATTTTTAGCAAATATTGAAAATATTTTAAGATATTTATTTTAAGTCATAAATCTATTAAAAATCAAAGAGTCCGACAGCAAAAATATTAATTAAAATATATTTTTATTTTGTTAGTAGGTAGGTATATAGGTAGGTACCTATGTATTTTGTATAAATTTTAATCAAATGCAACGTGATCAACTCTTAGTAGACCCTTCAAGAGCAACTCGATTCAGTAGATGAATTTATTTCCATCACATCACGAATCGTAAAAAATAAAAAACTAGGCATAATGAATTTATAATTTATCTGTAAATATTTGCTCCGCGAACGAAAGCATTTAGAAAATCTTTAGCGGATGTTTTAACTTTTATTTACAGTCTGAATTTTTTATTAATATTTTATTAGATAAAGAATAACACTTTATTTATTGAAAGACCCGTTGAAAAATATTTAATGACTAGAAATAGATAGCTATCTCGTGATTAGTGTAAAATATTTCAATAAGGTATATTATGTATACTAGAGGCTGCCCCGCGGTCTCACCCGCGCAGATTTTTCATAAGCACAAAAATCCCGTTTTTTCCCGTTCCCGTGGGAATTTCGGGAAATCCATTCTTAGTGCTCACTTACACTCCCCAAGGAACCCACGTGCCAAATTTCAGCTTTCTACGCCCAGTAGTTTCGGCTCTGCGTTGTCTGTCAGTCAGTCAGTGAGTCAGTCAGTCAGTCAGTCAGTAACGAAAGAGTTTTATATATATTGGTTATAAACGCATGCAAACATTTGGTCGAACTAATGTACGATTATTTATTCCAGTCAGTAAAATGACAAGTGCAACTACTCTCTCTGTGTCTCTAATACAAAAAAGAGTGACCTGCTACAATAGTGATGTTCGGCATTCAATAGACATTAAGTCATGATTTATATTATTAGGTATAAGTATGTTATTTGTAGGTATTTAGTATAGGTGGTGGGCAACACTGGAAACGTCATTTTATTGACTGGAATTAATAACTTTACTTTAAATAAAAAATTTCATTGTTTTAACAATTTTATTACCCAATGCTTAAAACAACAGTATCTACCTACCAGTTAAAACCCTTTAACTACAGTATAACTAGCGTACCACACATACTCTGCATATTCCATCCTAAGCCGCTGTAGTCATCAATTTTCTCAAATGGCCAAGTTACAAAGTTACCCTCTTGCCCTAAGCCCTTCAGGTCATTTCCTATTATAGTTAATTATAATAATTGACAAGGGCCCTTCGGATCACCACCAGGATTTATTACTGCAAAGTTACCCATATTTTGTAACACTGACACAAGTAAGTATTCTTATTTTATATCTGAATCTAATATAGTGGTTCGTTAGTCTCGCTCAAACTCGAGAACGGCCGGGCCTATTTAGCTGATTTAGGTTTTAAAATGTTCGTAGTAGTCCAGTATAAGGTATATAAGACAGGAAATTATGGAAAAATGTAGGGGAAGTTAGCAAAAACAAAAAAAAAAATTTTTTCTTATAAACTGTTCCGTTACTGTTTGGAACCTATCAAAGACGTTGTTGTTTTTTAATTCGCACATTCTGCGGCGGGCAAAGTATCATAGTCCATACAGCCAATTTTTTGTGCGATCGTAGTATAATAATAATGATGTAACTTATAATCTAAGGCGATACGGAGTTTGCCGGGTCAGCTAGTTATCAATAAGTTTACACTGTTACTTTCAGAAGAAAAATATAACGGCTTATAATGTGCATGGTCCGTTTGTTGGTTAAGATTGCCAAGATACTATCATAGCAGAACTGTAAAGAAAGATTTGTGTCGCTGTAGTTGTTGTATGCTTTAACAATAGCACCCCTCCTTCATCTATTTGTTTCAAAGCACAATTGATAGTTAAATAGATTACTATTTGATAGCGCAACCCTTCAATTGTGACGAGAGAAGCAATTACTTTACTATAAGTAACGTATTAGTCTATACGAATTTACTCGACCAATTTGTTTTGAACTTCGTCAGTTTAAATTCCTACCTTTAACTTGAAAATCCTACCTTAATATCAGGCGAACTTATTTATTTTCTTGAAATATAAAAAATGCTAAAAAAAACTGCTCTTTATAGAGCCAACAATTTTAGTGCGTCATACATTTTAATAAATGTTAACTTGACAAAAAAAAGATATAATGATATGGACAATACGTTATTTACCTGTCTTTATAAAAAAAAAAAAAATATACTTAGGTATGAGTATAAAATTTCTTCAACCAGAATCTTTTATTATTTTAGTATGGGTTCTTACTGAATGTTTTTATTCAATTAAAACATTAAAATTTAGTTTTCGAGTAAATAATCATCATCACCTCAGCCTGAGACGACCACTTTTGGATATCTTCTTCTTGTGCGAAAATTTACAACATTTTACGGGTGGTAGGTAATAAATAATAATTAGAAAATTTTCATGACAGCACTAGGAATTAATATCGTAGTTCAAGGTAACTGGTTACGTTGATCTATTTATTATACGTACGTAGGGTATTTGGCTGAATCGGAATGCAGATTAGCTTTTACCCCATAATAGAAAATAGAAGAGGTTTGAAACCAATTACGTACTTGAGTAATAGTTTGAATAGGCTTGCGTTCACCTTAAGTGCTCTCACATATGCGCACGAGGCAAATTGGTTTGATATTGCCAATAGGTATCTTTAAATTAGCTGGAAATACTATTTTTCATGTTATCTTCTTCTTCTATATATTATATATTTTTAAAGTAATTAATCATAGTTCGTTAGTCTCGCTAGTCCAGGGAAGGTTGAAAAATATGGAAAATGGAGAGAAAGTGAGTAAATAACAACAATTAAAATGTTCCATATTGGCGACGGCCGAAGGCTTCAAAGAGCGCAAATACTTAGGTACATACTGATGTCAAGAATGATGAGATCGTACCGTGTGGGGTCGTCTCGAGTCCGAGTACCACCTTCTTAATTTGCTACCCTGAACCAAATGAGTTTAGTATAGTTTTTGTATTGGAAATAAAGGAATTGTTTGAAAGAGCAAATAATGTTTCTCAGCGAGTTTCAAGTTGCAAGTAATATGTTGATATTTTGCCGCAAAACTTTTAATGTATGCCCGTCTCAGGGGAAGTTGCTCCGTCGAACCAGGCTGCAGTCTGCAACTGATTTAACGTCTTATATGTTTTCTTACAGCAGAAAAACAACTTGTTTAAAGTACTTTAGGAGGGACGAGTAACAAACAAAATTGAAGGGTACAGGTGTGTTTAGGGATAGAAGATTAATGTTTAGTTCCCGAAGCCAGACTGAAGAAGAAAAAAAAATGGAACAGTGAAATCATAATGATAGTTAGTATTTTACCTATTATTTTATTTACAGCTATATAAATCGATATTGTAATTGTATTTTGTCTCCTCGGGCACTAAAATGGAACCCTTAAAATTTTCCGGACTGTTCCAGTATTTTTTAATTTTTATATGATTACTATAAAGTAAAATCACATACAGGTTAGAGGATAACAAGTTATTAACATACGAAACAAAACACATATTTATCCACAGTAGAATTTAGTCGTTACTGTCTCTATATTACACCAATTCTAATAAAATTAAATAAGCAGTACATACGCAAATAAAAGCGTCATTATTTCACTAGATATCACCATCATAACCCGCTTTATGCTTACGCAGCTTTAACCTTTCCGAATCTAATATCTGAGGGTGACATCGTATTGCGCCTAATTAGACGTCCGACTTCACGCAATGCATGTTAATGAGTGACATTTGCATTCAAGCTCCCGGTTTTATATATCTCTATACCTCGTTACCCCCGCCCTCGACGATCAACTGTCAAAATCACCACGTGATCATTACACCAGCGAATGAGTTAGAAAATGAGCGCTAACGGATAATTCACGCCGCGGCACGAAATTGCAAACGTCCCGTAATGTGATGTTTTGATGGGATGGCGATGACGTCACAGTTCTGAGTTAATCGTACCGACATTAGTTTATTTTGATAACCTTCCCACAATATGCTTGGCACAAAGCAGCCCGCAAGTTGGGATTAACATAGTTGAAGCTCTATACTTACTATGAAAGTATTATAAGTGGAGTCTGGAGCGCTGCAGTTTCCCGTGAAGGCTTCTTTATTCTTATTGCCTGTTTATAATATTTTTGTTTGCGTCGTCTGATACCAAGGAAATTGCTATTTATTCCTGTGGGATATTAAACCACCCGCCGCGCTCGTTCCAACATGTTTTCTATGTAAAACGGCTCACTTCCTGTTTATCAAACGGTCTGCAGTCTATTCCGGGCCACTAGATGATAGCGTTCGGTTATTTTATATATTTTGTATAACCAGTTTTCGCCAAACTACTATCATTTATTCGCACGTTCTTTTATTTTAGCTATATTTTTACAAATTGAGTTCTCGTCATGCCTCATTCTTTCAAGGCGACATTTTTGACAAACACTCAACCGAGTAGATTTATGAAATGCACATCCACTTCATCTAGTGTGATGAAGGCAGATAGAATTATTTTCAGCTGCATGCAAATATAAAAATCGTTTTAAAAATAATAAAAAAAAAGCAAAGCACAAATCCAAGCTCTCATCAAAATAATTACTTGGCATTCTGTCTGAGTGCTTGTTACGTACGGCCGATGTTTTATTAAAGAGCGTCAAAAGAGGCGCAGTTCATTATAGTCCGCCATATGCCTGCCGAAAGTATTATAAAAAGGCTTTTGTAAGTTACCCTTTCGAGATACCCCAGAGAAGAGCGGTGAAATGCTCTTTTATTCGTAAAGTTACAAGAGGAAGTGTTCATTGTAAAGTCGCCTTCCAAACCGAGGTCTACAAAAACAGGTTCCCTCTGAAACAATGTAGCGTTGTGATAAGGGTACTGAATGCATTTTTGGAGATTGAATGTCCAATTTTGACGCGTTTATTTAATTAAGTAATATAATTCGATTATTTCCTTATCTATATAAACTACCCTATACGGTTCTTCATTTCTAGAGAGTAACTTCTTATCCCTTTCAAACTTTGAACATACCCAATCAAAGAGGTTTATGATATTACAGTGAAATTTACATCGTAAACACTAACAACCGTGCCTATCATCAAAATGGGGTAGAATATTCCAATAGTTTCGCCTTTAAGGATTACCTTTTGTAAACTGAAATGGGACGCAATCATCATCTTGGACCAGGATTACATGAGGGCGAGGAGATTACAGAGAAACTATGCTGGAGCCGCGGGCGAACCCGCTCGTCCTCTGCAAATATTCTACATAATCATTCGCTTTTAATTATTATTGCATTCTGGGCCAGACTTGTTTGATGTATTGATTAAAATCGTGTTTGTGTTCAAGTGCCATCGCGATACGACCGGCCGAGTCAATAGAAACAGTAATCCCGGGGGAGGCATTCCCGTCCGCGGGTTGTTTGTCGCGGTGGTGATTAGAGCCGGCTCAATAATTGGTCGGTTACTATCAAATTTATATTGTAAACTTCATGAACACTAGTGCGACATCGGCACGAATTCGCAATAAATACATTCCACGAGCTCGTTGCATTGAAAATTTCATATTCGGAGCGTAAACACGTCGGGTAACATTGTCGTGTAAACTATAACGACGGGCAAGTTTACGAGGACATAAACGTAAAAAACTCATCGGGGTTCGCGGAGTAAAATATGAAAATGCACCTAATGCCGCCAAACGTGTGTGCTCTGGAATAAAAGTTTTTCCATTTAGTGCTACACCGTCGCGGATGCTATTTCCCTATAGGAGTAGTAAACATTAGTCTGAGTGGCCGTCAGAGAGAAATACATCTGTGTCGAGTTTCTGCACCTCCCTTTTGCCTGCAATATTTTTCTTAAGTACCTAGGTAGTTAGTTTACAAAATTAATATATATAAAACTCTTCCATTACTGACTGACTGACAGACAGACAACGCAGAGCCAAAACTACTAGGCGGGCTGAAAATTTTCAAGTGGGTTCCTTGGGGAGTGTAGGGGAGCACTAAGGAATAAATTCCCAAAATTCTCATGGAAACGGGAAAAAACGGGATTTTTGTGTTTATGCGCAATCTGCGCGGTAAAAACAGCGGGGCAGCCTCTAGTACCATATAGATACATTTGTTTTAAATGAAAACCTGATGTTTCTGTATTATATTCCTTTTTAATTTTATTCGTTAAAAGCAATTAGAAATAAGAAGTAGGTATGTTATATTTATTACTTCTTTTGATTTGATTACCTCATAAAACTAAGATCATGGAGCCTTCAGAAGCGAAGCAACGTGAGTCGTGCGGTAACGGCGCCCTAAAAAAACATTTTATGCAATATGAGAAGCAATTTTTAATAATTATTTTGCTTTGTAAACATTGGAGCAGTACATTGTCTGAGCTATTAGGGGTATCAAGAGGCTCCAGCGAGCAAATAAAGTTACGTCCGAAACGCTCCATAATGAGAGTTGATTGGATTAGGGCGGGCTTACGTAAGCCCCAATAATAATAATAAGCAAAAATGCACGTGTCCCGTGCTGTTGGTTGAACAGTATTCAGACTCTCGCAATGAATATCCAGTTGGATAAAATATAAATTATTTATTTCTGTAAAAAATTCAATACACATCATAAATTGCAACGAATTGAGGTAGATATTAAAATAACGATCAAAAATACAAAACTAAACCAATGTTGAAACAGTAGTAAGTATCCCTTACATTATATATATGAGTATACCAATGAATATTGATTAAAAATCGCTACATAATTTCAGAGATGTATGTAGATTGTAGGTTCTTTACCATTTTTTACATAAACAACATACTCACATACATACATTCATACTATAACTTGTCGGTCATTGACTAAAAAGCGATTATGTAGTGTAGTATGTTTTTGTTCTGTCAATAGTCTGAAAATATCAAAACAACTCAGCTAATATACCCCAATTTAGACATAGTCTAAATGAACCAACCGTAAATTCCTGCAGCTCAGAACGAGGTGCGTTCCTGCGGCTTTGCGGTGCTTCAACTTTATTGTTATTTCGGTTATGTATTTTGTTTAAATGTTTGGGCTAAAAAAATATTTTGGTTAAAACGATTATCTAAAAAATATCCACCTGGGTCCTAAAAATTACGTTGCCAAAGCCGTATCTTACATAATTTACTAATTCGTAACAACAATTTAGATTAGATTAGATTCATTTATTTCACACTATCATATTCATATTACATACAAAGTTGTATAATAAAATGTCAAAGTATAATGTGATCGTCAAAATATTGTACAAAAATTATATAAAAAATAATAAGTAGTTACTTAATTATTTAAGTACTATGTAAACAATGTCAAATTTTTAAATGTATAATTGTATATAAAATGTCAAATACTAAATAATAATTTCAATTTACTTGAATTACATATTGTAACTGTCGAATACTCAAATTACACAAATAATATCCAATGTCAAACAAATTTATAGTTTAAAAAGTCATCTATACAATAATATTCATGTTCCAACAAAAGTTTTTTCAGTCGGCGACAAAACGCTTCGTCGTTGATTTCCTCCTTCAGCTCAGTAGGCAGATGCTCATAATAGTGTGGCCCGATGACGCGCGGGTTGTGCGTAGCAAACACCGTGCGACGAGGCACTGCGGCCAGGCAATTTATTTAATTTCAATTGGGTTACACTGACCAGCACTAAATTATCAAACACACAATCTTAGTTTTTAATTAAGTACTTATCAACGTAGGTATTGTGGTAAAAATAAATAGTTTTTATGCAGATTGAATTTTATAGAGACTGAAACATAGTCACAATGTAGACGCGACGAGCTGACGCAATTTTATCTAGAGCCCAACCCTCACTATTCAGCATCTTTCGACAACATTGCCAACGCTATTTGTTATATATGTTATATATTTTAAATGTATTTTCAGTAAATTTCCAGAGAGAAAATTATTTATAGAACCCATTTTAGTTAAAATTTAAGCCATTATTAAAATATAATCAGCCTTATATATATATCCAATCTTTTAATAAAACACAGGTATAAGAAGTTACTGTGTTTCAAGATTTCAATATATAATAGAAATACTTTTATTTTCAGTCAATGCTCAATTTTAAAGAGATCATAATTCATAACCCGTAAGACTCGGTAGGTAGGTACTCAAAGAAAGAGACAAAACAGTAGGAGAAACTGAACAAAACGAAATAACCAGCAAAAGATAAAGAACTCAATACATGGGCAGGTGTCCTCAATTTGGCGTCATTTGTACCGAGCGAGGCTGGCTCAGCAATAATGTACTTCCATTTACACCTTTCGTTTCGTATTCGCGTGCATTTTTCTACGCTCGTCTTTTTGTAGTCTTTAGTTTTCCTCTGAGACTTTAGTGTTTTGCTCTCTGAGTATGATGGAATTTCTGCTCAAACAAACAGGAATAATATTTTTACTTTATAATATTCCTGTTTGTTAAAAAGTCCTGTTCCTAACTGGTAAAAATGTTGATAAAATTAAACTTAAACTTTACTGTTCGTACGCAAATTTGCAATGATGATCAGCCAAACATTTGTGACTATATTTGGACTTGATAACATTGTAAATTTTTCGATTGCAAAAATTAATATAAGGTTTTATATCAAAGTTGCAAGGTTCCTGGTAAGCCATTGTAAGTGAAAATAAAAATTTTCATCAGTGGAACTTGAAACATCTTGGTTTTAAAATAAATAATGAAATGTAAAAAAAATATTTCTACAACTACGACATATTGCGATGTTTGGAACCAATATTTAGTTATTTCTGACCTCTTAGATAAGATGTAAAAAGCCTTTAAAAATTTGAAAAGTTTCATACAGAATCACGATCACAAAGAATAAGATACAAACCCCATGTTATTAAAATAAAAAATAACCCCAGAGCACCAATTGTAAATAACAACCTTACTCAAACATTAATAATCGAAATAGAACATTTCCACGTTACAGCTTTATATCTTTTGTTTCCGTTTTGTAAAATTTCGCCCCATAACATTATGTTGATGGCGGCAATATCGCTTGAAATATTTACGAATATCCTAACAAACGAGCTGCTCAGTGATAAATAGGCGGCACTCGCGCCGGATTGACCGTGGCTGAATAAAGATTAGGTCGCCCAAGCTAGATCGCTTTTTTTAAAGAACAAAAGTATCTGTATAGAGCTCTTAAAATGATAAGACTTCATATGTATTTTACTTTTAAACCATGGCAAATATAAAATTGATATTTAATATGACACTAGATAATATTGCTTAGTTGTTTTAAAACTTAATTTAAAGATTATAATAAATAACTGTCAAGTGGGCTTCGCTTCTTTTTAGCTTCTTTTTTGCATGCTGCTTTTGCATGTGTTGTTAGTTTATATCAGATACATTCAAAGTAAATTTTTGATGTTTCATAATACATATAATTTTCAGTCAAACGTCGCATTCATCGTGGGCAACTAACTGTTTATAGACTGAGCATTTTCAGAATAAGAATGTTAATTTCTTACACCGTTGCTACTATAAATTCACTTTTACAAAGATTTTCAGCTCCCTATAAATATTTGGTGGTTCGCGAAGTTTTCATTTTTCACACCCCGACGATTTGTCGGACCTCGTTGTTTCTCGAGCAAACTGCACGTAAACCTCGCGTCGTTTCCTTTTGTTGATGGCCAGCCGTTTGTTCGAGTTAGGCATATCGTATTGTGGGCAAAGAGTAATGAGCCAACAGTTCGACGTAAAAAACAAGTATGTTGAATACAGCCTTTCCATTTTTAAAGTTTTGAGGCGGAAAAGAGAATGAATTGCTATACGTTTTTTGGAATTGTTCTTCTATTTTTTAAAATATATGAACAGAACACACACACAGCAAGGGTAAAATAACATGAATCCTTTAGAAACTTTTGTTCTTTTCAAAACTTGTTTAACGCAACAGACACATGAGCAGTCGTTACTGATCAAGTATTTGTTACAGAAGAACATTATGGCTGGTTAAAAAAAACTTAAATAAAGTTATTGTATTTTAAAAATTAATCATAATTCCCCCTTTTAATAAGCCTATTGCCACCCCATCATTAGGAATGGATTGGTCAGCTCAGCCCCTTGAGATTATCTCGGCTCCGAGCCCGTGAGCGACGCTGCGACCAGTCGTGAGTGGTAGTGACCACTTGACGGCAGAGATGATCCTTTTGTAATAAACTGTGGACATACGTGGAGATAAGTGTTTCATATCATAAACACAATTTTTTATTTAGGTATTTTTTTAGGTACTGCAGCCTTAGCACGATAGATGTAACACTAATTAAAGTGACACATACCAACCCGCTTGGATACTAACTAAGTATGAGGTTTTGGATCCTGATTTAAAATTGTCTCACGCAACTTGAAAATCCTTGAGTTTATCTTTGTAAGCAAAACATAATGCTGTTTTTAACAGATACAGAATATAGTAAAATAACTAACTAACGGTTTCTCTCTATCCTCCTCGGGCAAAAAAAAAATTGTATGTACTTTTTTTCTATAAATATGAAATCGTAGAATACGTTACGAGATTGTCAAACTTTATCCGAATTTACAACATACTACCTGACCCGGCAAATTTCGTATCGCGCCTAACAATTTTATATATTATCTGGGTATTCAAACTATCCAGATAGTGTATGTTGAAAAAATATTTTATAGGACTGATACCATTGTCCGTATGTCACGGTCAGTATACCGCCGTCGGCCGACAATGCGACCCCTAATTAGGCTGCCCCCACACGTGCCAATTAAATTTTGTAATAGTTGCTTCTCAGTCCATCCGCAAGGGTAGCCTTTTGAAATGGACAAGCTTATTGACGGACAATATGAACATCCACTCTAATTAATTATTATTAATATTCGGATGAGCAAAGTTATATCAATAACCCCTACCTTCGTCGTTGGAATTTACAAGTACCTATAGGATTTTATATGTATATCAGTCATAAAAGTGTATAAGTGAATTTTAACGTTCTACTTACAAGGCATGGAGGTTCTGCTCGAGAAAGAGACTTAACTTTTTGGAAACGTAGGAGTGCACTAGGAAATAATTTTGTAAAACTCCCACGGCAAGAAAGTCACGGCATTAATATCACGAGGCTTTTGTTTTTTTATTATTTATGGCACCCCAAATATCACAGAACATATAGCATCAGTTGATTTGACAGTGCGATCTCTAATTTGAATATTTATTGGGCGCATCGAATTCGCAATTAGATTTCTTGGGTCCGACTCCTAAGGGAAATTCTGAGGAGATTGACGCCGTGACTTTGCATGAATTAAACAGCTGTCTGTTAACAAGAACAATAAATTTATGGACTAACATTGCGTCCAATGTTACAAACACCCGAAATATGCGGTCTGTTTTAGTCTGAGGGTCTGTGGTAGTAAAATATAAAACTGATTCCACACTGTACCCAACCTATTGTTTCACCGTTGAAGATGGGTCACACTATATGGGTTGGTGGGCCAAAAAGGCAAATAAGTAGGTTGGAGATAAGAATTGCATTAAAACACCAATATGTGAAAACACATTTTTGTATTTACGATGTCACACAGGCGCTACAAATCACACCTAACCGAACAAAATATTCTTAGTCTTCTCGAATCGATATCAGTAAAAATGCAATGCTGTTTTTTTATGCTTAAAATATACTAATGATATGTAGTTATCTATTTCATTATTTAAAAAAATTGTATTATAATAGTTATGAATACAATACAATAGCAAATAAATACATGACCAGCCAGCGGTCACTTTGAAACCTAATAAAACCGTCCCATTACATATCAAAACATACTCATAATATGCAGATACCATCAAACAACTACAAAAGGGAAAAAGATCCAATTTCAATTCTAAAATAGTTAGAGAAACCCTTATTATGGCCACGAAATAAGGCAATTTAGTGGACAAAGGGATGCCCTTCAGAAGCAGACGGATGGCGAACGAAAAGTTTCCGCGTTGCTTTAGATGTGTGGACAGCCTAAAAGTTTATTGAATCTTCTTACATTTGCAGGATGACCACACTTTATTGTTCTGTCGGCAAACCGTGGGGCGTAACAATGTTACGTCGTATCGAGTGCCGAATAATGAGATGCTCTATGGGTGAAACAAAATTGTATACGAGGGGGAAATGTAACTATTACATTCTTCCTACATTTCCATTTTAGTAAGTACATCAATACGTACTATAGAGCATATAGACATATGTAGACATTCTTTATTTGAGCACAAAACATATACAACACATTCTTAAAGCAGATCCGATACAGTTTGATAGACAACGCACAGCATATTGATTGAAATAAAAACTTAAAATTTTAAATGAACGATTATTACAGTGAGATTATTAGTAGCCTTACACTCCAAATTATATAATAGTCACAGTACTTACCTAAAAAATTGTTCAAAGTTAGTATGTTAAAAACGCAGGGATCTGCAAGTGCTCGAGTAAAAACATAAATGAGAAACGCACGAAAAGTGTTTAATTTTATATTACAAAAAATATCATCTATAATTTTCCTGTGAAATACTAAGACAAAGCCATCAACTAGTTACCTGTACCTTAACTTAGACAAAGCTTATTTAATATTAAATACTACTAAACAAGTCGCCTAGACGTTAAGGGACAATTTGTTGGGCGAAGGGAGGTTTTCAATAATAACGACGAATTCCCTAGCTGACCACAGGAGGGTAGTTTGATAGTTTGAGAGAGGTATGAGCTATTTTACAACATTCATAAAATGCTCTCATGTTATAAGATAGCTATGTTAGTAAGCAGTGTCTAATATTTTCCAAATAACTGGTTTTTATTGAAGAATTTTAAGGGTCACAATTTAGACAACAGGACTCATAGACTGGACTGCTCCGTGGCTCAGTTGGCTGTGGACTGTGACGCGGTAACATCGGGTTCGATACCCGGCGGGGCTAACATTGGTATGATGAATATAGATGTCTGTTTCCCGGTCCACCCTATATAACAGGTTCTTCCTAGTTAGGGGTTTCGAGTGTGAGCATTATTTATTTATTTACTGAGCAAGGCTATAGCATAGCGCCATAACAGTAACCATATACCGAAATTCTTACTGATTACCTTATTGCGTTACAAAAAATTACCACCAACAAAAAAAATGAAATTTTGCACGTGGGTTCCTTGGGGAGTGTGCTCCCCTACACTCCCCAAGGAACCCACGTGCAAAATTTCAGCCCGCTACGCCATTTAGTTTCAGCTTTACGTTTTCTGTCAGTCAGTCAGTAACGGAAGAGTTTTATATATATTGATGATAAATTATATAAGTAAAAAGAGCCATATTGTTTTAGAAATTTAATGTAGGCGTGAAAGCGTAAAGTACTGATGATAGAGGCTTAATTTTACATTTATAATATTAATAATACTAGAAGCTGCCCCGCGGTTTTTCCCGCGCTGCTTTCTCATAAACACGAAATTCCCGTTTTTTCCCGTTCCCGTGGGAATTTTGGCAAATCCCTTCTTAGTGCTCACCTACACTCCCTAAGGAACCTACATGCAAATTTTCATCCCGCTACGCCCAGTAGTTTCGGCTCTGCGTTGTCTGTCAGTCAGTCAGTCAGTCAGTAACGGAAGAGTTTTATATATATTGATAAAGCTAGGGATAATAAATCTGTATCGTTTCAGTTTGTTGTTTATGTTTTTAACCCAAAATCTTAGAATTTTCGTTTAAAGTTCCAAATGCTACATCCGGAGCAGTGCTAGACTCCAGCAATCTATCATCAGAACAGCTGATGTATATCAATGAATAACTATTTCGCAGAGGCGACACTGCGGAGGAAACTCATACTGTAGCCGGTTCATTGGCCCCTGTGCTCGGTCTGGGCGATTCATTATTGTAATGTCGGCAATCTGTCGGACCAGTGCGGTGATAACTCAGCGAATAGTGCTGGATAGATTATCGATTTAAGTTCGGGATATTTCTTGAAAGGTATCCTGTTGAAGTAGAATTGGAAGGCAACTCAACTGCAGATATAATAAGATCATGTACGAATAAATAAATACTTTAAAAAAACTATAAGGGAGTCGTACAAGTCAATGTTGTAAAATGACGTTTTACTTGTTGTTTATATGATAGTTGTTTGCGCACTTAGTAAAGTTAATTGTGATTGAGGGTCGTGCAAGACAGTTGACCAGTGATCTCTGGTTTTCAGTGTCCGTAGTGAGGCTGCAAAAAGTGAAACTTGTTCACTTCATGATGCGTTTCGCTTTTTACTGTTTTTTTTTACTTCAGATAAACGAAAAGTATGCTAATAAATGTGGCCTTCTTAGAGATAATCACGCTCGATGAACGAAGAGAGGCAAACTTATTACTGAAAGAGGTTTTATTCAACGTTTAGTATATTTTGCTACCCGATCAAATTAAAAGCTCTACCTCCTTCCCACCAGAGAACAACGCTAGTCAAGTAAATAAGTAAAAAGTGTAATGTTATCAATCTTCGTCTTGTATAAAATAAAAGTAATCAGCGATTCCGTCGTGTCCGTCTGACAGTATTTTTCCCATCACTACTAAGCCTCTCCACCTCAGTTTAGGTCGTGTAATAGGTCGCGTCCTCTAATCTACAGCAACATTGTTATGACATTGAATTATTGGTAGTTTTCACGCTTGATGAAGTCAAAAGAAAATGTATTTGTGAAAAATCGGAATGATAGGTATCTCTCGTTTTTAAAAAAGGTAATTTAAGAATTTAAAAAATTAACAATGTTTCATAATTATTATTATTTTGTTCTATGTGGGCATACAAATCAAAACTAACTATAAACAAAGTTTTTCCATTTTCCTAATTTGCTAAAATATGAGCTTAAGTTGCAAAAAGCAACACAATAAATAACCCATAATAATGAATTTCAAAGACAATTAATTTTACAGAAAACAACATTAACGTTCACAATATTTCCCGAGTAAAGGGAAAATTCTGAAATTACAAGCATGATTCAGACCGTCCGGGGACTTTATTAAAGTTTAAAGGTCTCGCCATTATTCATGCTCAGTCGCGGTTGATTCCCTACACGTAATAGTTGCAATAAATCCACCAACTTTATTGGCTATTAAAATAAGTAATGAAACTGTTGCGCTACTTTTTTTATAGAGTCATCGCACTTCGGTGCAATTTGTTGTTAGCTTGAAGTAAATAAAAACTCAGTTTTAACGAACTTTTGGTTGCTTTTTTACTTCTATGAAAATATTATTTAACTATCCTCCAATCTTTAAATAACATGTTAACGTCCCTTATTAAAATCCGTCTTCGGCACGTTTTCATACACTTGTCAACTAGAAACAAATTTATTTGTAACTCGAGCCACCTTCTTATAAAAACTCCTCTATAGAGTTTCCATAAACACTAAAACCTCATTTATTTGTAATTCTAGCTAATCTCTCTACTTACATTACAGTCATTGAGTCAGACAAAGTATAGCGTACACTTCCTATCTAAGTTTTCCAGTTATTCAGAAGAAGAAGCTTGTTCAGAGAATAATAATGCGCATTGTACGTACTAATTAAAGCGGAATCAAGAGTGCCTAGGAACTTTGTAAAGCATTGTTACTGTGTTTTAACAAATGAAGTTGAAAATACTCAGGTCTGCTCTAGGGTACTTACCGGAAAAGTATGGCCTCATTTGGTTCTCTAATTAAAACAATTTTTAAACTCCCTATTCAGATTGAGCACTGCTTTTTATAGTTGACAATTAGTTTTATTATTTTAAACAATATAAGCCCAAGTAATAGACTGATCTGAACATAAAAATGTTTTTACTTAAATAACAAAAAACAATTTTAAAATAGTTGCTAAGTTGTTGTGCTGTAAATACGAAATTTTTGGTTAACGAAGGTATGAACAAATCTGCATCATTATCCTTACAGATACTCATTTTGTTTTCGACAAAATATTCGTGTCTTCAAACAGCACCAAATACCAAATTCAATTACCTATTCTAATTTTTAAATCAATCTTACATGAATCTCTCTCAAATAAGTCCCCGACCCGGTGACTCGATGGTATGGCATAGAATAGAACGATTCAAAGGATTTCCATTAAATTAAGCGTATTCCAGAAACTATTTGTAAAGATTGTTAACGAGAAAGACGCACACGAAAAGATATGAGCTATGTTTCGACTTAAAACTTTGTCCTACAAGAATGAACGTTTTTTCTTCTCCATAGTTGAACAATATTTTTAGGTAGAGTAAAAGTTATGATTATGATAGAGATTATCCATACTTTCGTTATTAATACTTCATTAGCCATTGAGTTTAAATTGAAATAGGTACAGAAGATGTTTTTGTTTAGTCACAATGCTTAATACAATTTTCTTACCAAAAAACAATGGTTTTACAGTAATATTAATTTTTAAAGTAATTTTAAGAGAGAAAAAAACATTTTGAGACACGCCAGGTTTTCACTTTTATATTATACGCAGTGTTACGACCTTTATATGCATTGCTTTTGAGAGGGGTAAAACGGCTTTCAGATTGTGAAATTTGACGTGTGAGCTGTGTTAGAGACGAATAAAGGTAGGTTTTGTCAATCGTGGAAAATCTCGAGGTGGAACTACGGGTCATTATCTCCTGTCTTCTTGGAAACACTTTTCGTTGAGTTCATGTAAAAAAAAGTAAAAAGCAATTTCCTAAATGATTATTTTACATTTTTCGTTAAACTTTATCGAACCTAATATTATTAAATC
This sequence comes from Euspilapteryx auroguttella, assembly GCA_951802225.1. NCBI lineage: Eukaryota > Metazoa > Arthropoda > Insecta > Lepidoptera > Gracillariidae > Euspilapteryx > Euspilapteryx auroguttella. The sequence goes on from OX637652.1 coordinate 6,418,422, forward strand.
CAAAAAATCTATATTTTTCTGAATTTCAAGATCATTGTTAAATCAAGGGCAACTAACAAAATATACTTATATCTGTAAAGAAAGGAATATTTAGTATTTTTAAAGCTTTTTTCTTGTATACTTTATTGTTTGACATAGTATGGCAGTTCAATGTAAATGCAATAGTAACATAGTAGCATACTTAATACGTATACGAAACGAATCTTTTATTTATAAAATAAATGCGTCCAAATAATATGATCCCACATTGTATAGCCTTTTCCCCAACAAAAGACTAAAGGGGAGGTCCTTTTATAATGGTTTCACATATTATGAACCCTATAAGTTTGAAGACATTTATAAAGATTCTAAAGTCGTTGAGGAAAATGAACACAATTTGAGAGATGGATTCGTTCCTGGATTTTCAATTTGAATGCACATTTGGCGCTCGATTCAATCGCGATATCCTAACTGTCTTATTTACAAAGATAAAGTTACAGACGAGGGAGATAAAAACCTTCACAACCTTTGTCTGATATAGCTACATACAACACAATATAAATGAGGACCATGTATTTTTCATTTTTTATTAACAAACTTTTGCTTACATATCGTCTCGTAGATTATAATGCTACGAATATGATAGATTGCTTAATACAAAAACAGAATAATTTTTCGATTTAATTTAGAATGTTGAAAAAAGTTTCCTACCCCGTTTCCACAGCTTTTTCATCATCATCATCATTATTTCCTTTAAGTCCCTCATCAGGGGCATAGGGCTTTAAGAAGCGTTTTCCACAGCTTTTTGTTAAATTCTATTCTATTCTATTCTATGTCGTTTATTTAGTAGTCCACATCATATTTGTAAAATATATGACATATCTACTCCTACTCCCATAGGATTAAACTCTCATATTAGTCATGCATCAAAGGGCCCTAAACGCCATTGTCGAGTGCCCTCATGTGATTAGAAGGCGAACAATGAGAACTTAATGCGAACCAAATTACATGATCGCAACTCCTGAGTGGCTCTTAACCTATATCTGTCAAAATTAAATTGTCAGTCCAAAGTAAAGGACTTATGTATTCATTGGTGTATACTATACAGGATGAACTCGACTACCATTTTTATAATTATGACGATGTGGACCTAATTGTATGATAAATATTTTTATGCTTCTGGGAAAAAATATTCATAAACAATGTTCAAAAAAAGCTGTTTACTTTAATTTTTATATTTTAATCATGAACCACATTCAAATTATTTAAAAATGCCTTGCTACATGACTAGAACTACCAACCAACGTCAAAGTTGCTCAATGTAAGATTCTTAAAAAAAAACCTACTTAGTTTAAAAAGAGTGAACATAATAAAATAAAATAAGGTGGACATATAAGGCAAACTCTAATTAACATCTAATTTCAGTAAATACATGTTTTTCTCGAAAATCCCATACTACATAAACAGGTAATATTTCTGTTGATTGACGTAATCTATAATCGCCAGCAATAATGAAGAAGGCAATATTTGCAGAACTGAAACTTGCTCAAAAGGCAGTTAAGGTGTTTGGGAGCCTTACCGATAATGCAAAATGTAATTTATAAAACAGACACAATAAATATTTACTTATATTAAAAACTATAAATTAAATTTATAATTTTAATTCTAGATAATAAGGCAGCAGTAATCAGTAATAAATCGAGTCATTTTGTTATGAACTTTTAAAACATTATAAACCTATATACCACAAAAAGAGCTAAACCTGGTTTAAATCACTAGACTAGGATTAAATCACCATTTTGTCATACAAATTGGCGATTTAGACCGGTCTAACTTTTTTGTGGTAAGGGGGATAGTTGTTACGTTTATAGAGTACTAGTCCACCCGGCAAACTTCTTACCGCTTAACCTATTACTATTTTGTGCATGTATTATACTTATAAACCTTCCTCTTGAATCACTCTATCTATTAAAGAAAAATGCATCAAAATCCGTTTCATAGTTTTAAAGATATAAGCATACATAGGGACAGACGCGGGAAACGACTTTGTTTTATACTATGTATTGATTGATTGATGATGGAAATAATTATTTAGGCTTTTTTTATTTTTGTATTTTGTATGGAGCATAATGGCGACCAATAGTTTGGTATAAATTCAAAGCAACAAACTTGTGAAAAGTAGTTTTAACTAGCATTTTGTAAATTATCACAAATAAAGCATGGATATTTCCTGCGAAACTGTTAGATCAAATATAATTTTGGAAATAGAATTCCTGTATAAGATCGCCGCAAAACTATTTCTTTATCCTTTTACTGGTCCAATAACGGGAAGACTGTTTTGGGGATATTACATAGTACTGTTACTGATCATTGTCACTTCAGCACAACTGACCGTCGACTTGTACCTAACGGGTTTCAAGAGTTTAATTCAAATTACAGACATAGCGCCAAATATCGGCGTATGCGTAGTGGCACTCATGAAATACGTAGAAATACGCAGGAACCGTGACTTCTATCAATCTTTGATATTACACTTCCAAGATGAAATATGGATCGTCGGATCAGAAGAGCCCAAGTATAAAGAGATCATCATAAAATTCACTTTTGCTACAAGAGTAATGTGCCGAGGTCTTTATTACTATTGCTTGCTGTTAATATGCGTCGTCGATTCCCTGCCGTGGATAGTAACTATGTTAGAAATCAAGGTCTTGGGTAAAAAGAACTTTTCTTATCTGTACCCATACGATGGCTGGTATCCGTTGGACAAAGTAGAGTGGTACCATTTGGTATACTTCTGGGAAAGCCTCATGACCATGACTGTTGTCCTAGTACACGCATTTGCTAATATGTTACATTTTGCTGTCATTTCTTTTATGTGTATGGAGCTGAAGCTCATAGGGATTGCGCTCGCAGATTTAATTACAGATGAAGATATAGAGAACATTCGGAATAAAAGACTCCTCACCTCTACTCATCATCGCATAAAAGAAAAACTCCGGGATTCTATTTTGCGACATGAATATCTGGTCAGGTAATAAACATAAAAATATTTTTACATTCGTTGGATACCATTTTAAGCTTACTTTAGTTTTTTTTTTCATTACAGGTCGGCCAAATATTTAGATGGTCAGTTGGGAAGTATTATGTCCATAAACTATGCGCTGGGGTCCGTATTTATATGTTTGACTGCATTTTCAAGCACAGTTAGTTTTTTTTTTTATTTTACCTTATTTTGTAGGATGCAGTACAAAAGCACATATTTACAAAATTATGTTTATCTACCACGCTTCTATTTTTCTACATTTAAGTAACACTAAGGCAAAGTTCCTCTATCTTATAAGGAAGGCTTTTTTTATTGATATATGTATTTAAAAAATGTGCCGATTAATAAAATCATACCTATTTAATTTCAGGTGGTTAGTCGGCAAGAAGCTGTAAAATATGTTGCTTTTTTCTTGTCTCTTATATGTGACATGGGTGCTTACTGTTTGCTAGGCCAATTTTTGAGTGACCACGTGAGTTTTATTTCGTAGGTGCATAATCATCTAAATAGGTAACCTATTATTTAAACTGTTATTAATTATTGTTTTTTTAGAGTGTTCATCTATCCGAGGACATCTACTCTTCCCAGTGGATCTATGCTGATGAAAGTACCAAAAAAACTTTGATATTGTTTCTTGCGTTCACGCAGCGACCGTTCAAGTTAACTGCCAATGGATATTCTGTTATGAACTTGAATTCCTTTACCAGCGTAAGTTAAACTTTTTCGTTTTAGAACAGAACTTTATTAGCAAGAGACAACAGGAATTACAATAAGAAAACTTTCATATTTTTTTGATAATATGACAACATTGAACTTCTTCTTTCTTCTTCTTGTTTACGTTGTGTTTTTTTTTTACAGATTTGTAGTACGGCGTATCAGTTTTTCAATCTTCTGCGAACAGTTTATGAAAAATAAATGGCTGAACTACTTAAACTTTACCCGATTACGTTTTTAATAAGTAAAAATTCTAGGTGTTTCAGGTGAGACTGTGTAATTAAATTAAATTTGATTATCCTCGCCATAATCAACTTTCCCTTAGGATCATGGGTAGAAACGAATTAATGATTCTTGAATAAGTTATGCTCGACGAGATGATATTCGTAAAAAAAACAACTTTTAAATAAATAGTAATCATATTGGAATAAGGTTAAGCCTGTAAGATTAGGATGTGAGTTGCCTTGCAATTTATGATCTTTGCATATATAATTATGTGATGATTTTTATGGAACAAACCACGTTTTTATGTTTAGATAGTAGCAATGCTATTAACTAATGATAAAAGTAAGCATGTTTCACGACAAAAATCAAAAAGATCATTGTAAAATAAATAAAATTGTCACGAATAAACATAAATGACTTTTAACTGCTTTCCTTACTATATATATTCACATTATTTTAAAGAAAACATTCAAGAAGCTGGAAAACCCAGCTAACGGAAGGATGGTTCAAACAAATTGTTTGGTCCTTCTTATAAAATTATTTCTAGTCCTAAAAATTGGAGTGGAAGCTGATGTAGGACTAAACATTGGATTAGATTTTGGTGATCTTTTTGGTAAGTTAATTTTGATTGTTGATTAAATGTTGCATTTTTTTCGTTAAACTTTGTAGAAACAACGTAGGTACAGAGAGAAAAAATAAAGGCAATAGTAACTTGCTAAATTTGGTCTTGCATTCTACCACTAGACAGTGTTAGTAGTAATTAATAATTCGCCGGGTCAGTGTTAGTATACAGGCTTTTGGAGTGATGCATGCTAATTGTGGTACAGATCTGTTGAGCGAGAATGTTAAAACATTGTTGGGTATCACGATTCGTATTTTTACTAGTTATTTTTTTTTTATTAGTTATATTTATGTATTTACAGGTGGAGGTGATGTTGGTGGAGGTGGTAGTGGCGGCGGAGGAGGAGGTAAATTTTGAATTTATTGTTGATTAATTAAAATTACCATAAAAAATGTCGCCTTTTTTGCAGACTCCTCGCCAATCTCAATAGTAATAATTTGTAATATCTTAATAATTATATCAATACCTACAATATAAAATACAAAATAATACAGAACTGAAGTATATTAACAGGTTTTTTTAATTGAGAATTGAGAAAATCCGTTTTATTATCTAATGTTTTTTATTGAATACAAAATAAAATTTGAGGGAAAATAAAGGGTTTTTCTTTCTCTGGGTTATTAAGATTTTTAATGTTTTCTTAAGGTGGCGGAGGAGGAGGAGGAGCGCTCTCTGGCGGTGGCGGAGGTGGAGGAGGTGGTGGAGCTGGCGAAGGAAACGGAGTTAGCGGAATAAGCGGAGGTGGTGGAGCTGGTGGTGGTGGTGGAGCTGGCGCAGGAAACGGAGTTAGCGGAATGAGTGGAGGTGGCGGAGCTGGCGGAGGTGGTGGAGCTGGCGGAGGAAACGGGGTTAGCGGAATGAGCGGAGGTGGTGGAGCTGGCGGTGGTGGCGGAGCTGGCGGAGGAAACGGAGTTAGCGGAATGAGCGGAGGTGGCGGAGCTGGCGGAGCTGGCGGAGGAAACGGAGTTAGCGGAATGAGCGGAGGTGGTGGAGCTGGCGGTGGTGGTGGAGCTGGCGGAGGAAACGGAGTTAGCGGAATGAGCGGAGGTGGCGGAGCTGGCGGAGGTGGCGGAGCAGGTATGACAATTATGCCACTATATTTTTTTATCATTGTTAGTGTTTACCAAATATCTAGTTTACTGCCCCTTTACATTTTTACCATTGGTTGTACATAACATATATATACCGATTACCTTTGTATAGTGCATTGCTGGGTTTTTGCCAAAGGGAATTCGAAATTAAGTACCCTATCTTATATTCCTATCTCTAATAAACTAATCAATATATATAAAACTCTTCCGTTACTGACTGACTGACTGACAGACAACGCAGAGTCGAAACTACTGGGCGTAGAAAGCTGAAAATTGGCACGTGGGTTCCTTGGGGGGTGTAGGTGACCACTAAGAAGGGATTTCCCGAAATTCCCACGGGAACGGAAAAAAACGGGATTTTTGTGTTTATGAGTAATCTGCGCGGGAAATACCGCGGGGCAGCCTCTAGTAAACTTATATTTAAACTAGAGGCTGCCCCGCGGTTTTTCCCGCGCAGATTTATCATAAACACAAAAATCCCGTTTTTTTCCGTTCCCGTGGGAATTTCGGGAAATCCCTTCTTAGTGCTCACCTACACTCCCCAAGGAACCCACTTGCTGATTTTCAGCTTTCTACGCCCAGTAGTTTCAGCTCTGCGTTGTCAGTCAGTCAGTCAGTCAGTCAGTCAGTCAGTCAGTCAGTCAGTCAGTCAGTCAGTCAGTCAGTCAGTCAGTCAGTCAGTCAGTCAGTCAGTCAGTCAGTCAGTAACGGAAGAGTTTAATATATATTGATAAAATCTCCTAAATGTTTATGTGTAGAAGTGCAGTCTAGGACCCTTTATAATTTTGATTTATTTGTACACATGAAAGTTTTACAAAAATAGTAGTTTATAAAACACGGTATTAGTGTATGAGATTGCCTGTTAAAGCCCGAGCACAGAGAGAGTTTCAAGGGTTTATTCCCGAGGGTAGTGAATTCCCTATCTTGTCATTCAATAAACGAAACCACTGAAATCTTTTTTTATTATATGTGTTAATATTTTTAGTTTTTCCGGCTAACTAAACAGGCAATTAGTAATGATAACATTTGCCTTTGGCCTTTACTAATATGTCAATGCAAATAATTATGAAAGTAACATAATATAATAAACCTTATAAAATATTTTTTTAATTTAGCTGGAGCTGGAGGACAAGGCGGAGGATTATTGGGAGCCCGCGGAGGTGGCGGCGGCGGTGGAGGTGAACATTATTAATAATCCTACAAATGTCAACTACTAAACTCGTTTATTTAACCCTTAATAAACTCGGCAGTACGTGGAACCTACTCGATGCACTGATAGTGGGCTCCGTGAAAAAGCTGGTGCCTCTGCTTATCCCTTCGGAGAATATAGACGTAACAACATAACATAATATTACGTCTTTTGACAACAGTCAAAAGTGGCCACTTTTAGCATCACTTTGTAGCCTCCTTTGGTTTTTAACCTAAAGGCTATACAAAAGTGCTTTAAAAATACTAGTCTACAGAATCTCGTGGAATAATGTTTGACATTTCTGATATTTTACTTAGTCTCGAGATTGTTAATTTTATACGGAATCGGCCACGGATGCGGTGTCATTTATTTTTATTTTTTTTGCTATTCAATCAATCGTTTAAATTTTATTAAAATTTTACTTGATTTAAAAATATAATGTAGGTATGAATTCAATTCAAAAATATGATTTTTTGCTATAATTTTCTCTATTAAACCCATGTCTTATTTTTATTAGTGGCACAGCAAGTCGGTCAGTCAGTCAGTCAGTCTGTTTCTCAAGCTGTTGCTCAAGCTATGCAAGGTACCACTTTTTTAACTCTTTAAATTAAATTAAGCACATAAAAATTGAAATGTGTTATCAACTTATTTGTATTACAACTGTAATACATTTTATTATTTTAGGAGCAGGCTCCACAATGTCATCTGCAAGCGCCTTAACGCAAGGTACTTTAGAATAGGACTAGATTGTATTATTATTTAATAGACCTTCTCTTCTCAGCTGTTAAACCTAAAATCTTGTTTTCCTGGTTGGTAATGGAAGATTTTTTTTAAATTTTTAGTATGGTTGCTTTTCAACACAAATTTATTACTCTGTTTTATATAGCGGTAACACAAGCTGGCGTTTCACTTGCTCAAGCTGCTACTCGCGCCATCACTCAAGGTACGAATTTGTATAGGAAAAAATAAATTGTTTATTATAGATTACTTAAGCATTAAAACTCTTCACACCCTTCTTCATTACAACATTTAAACAGCTCTTATTTTAATTTAAGACTAATTTAAAAATAATTTATCTCAGGTGGATCTGGTTCATCAATGACGCAAGCGAATGCAGGAGCGCAGAGTAAGTGGATACATAAATTATTTAAAACTCTGAAGTATATTCTAAGCTCTGAATGTATTTATATTCAATCAATACAAATACAAATGACTTTATTCAATGCTGTGACATAATTGTAACATGCTCTTATTACCGATATGTACCATTATCAGTGTATGTACTGATCTATTTTCTTCATTTTATAGCGTCTCAGCAGGGTGGCGGCGGTAACGCAGCACAAGCTGCGGCGGGAACAGCGACACAACAAGGTTCAGGTAATTATCACGAAAAAACGGGATTTTGTTGTTTACAAGAAATCTGCGCGGGTGAAACCGCGGGGCAGCCTCTAGTTATAAAATAATTTAGAATCAATTCTAGGTGGAGGTGGCTCGTCATTAATAAATCAAGCAAATGCAGCATCGCAAGGTATAATGTTCTTTTTTACATTGCATAGAATTTATTCTCTGAATATGATTTGATTATATGCCTGCGAAAATTGGTTTCATTATAACATTTACAATTATTATTTAATAGTGGCTCAGCAGGCCGGCGTTGCAGCAGCTCAAGCTGTTACTAAAACCTTAACCCAAGGTAAGAACCATAATAGGTATGATCTGATATACGGACTGGTCGTTCTTCTGTGGGGAATTGATTTTGTTATAAGCTTGCCTGAAGCCACATTGGGGTGCCCTTGAAACACCTTGGCTCTTGCAGTGTAGGATATATCCTCTACTCACTATGTTTTTAATTAAAATATTCTAGTTTACTAGACGTGCTTAACGACATTTTAACCTTTATTTAATTAATTTATATTAAATTTGAAAGAAAGCTTTTCTTTATTTAAAAAACAAAATTGAAGCAGCCCATATCATTAAAAGGACAAAATTCATCAAATTTTAAATTTCAGGCGGATCTGGATCTTCAATAACTCAAGCGAACGCAGGAGCACAAAGTAAGTGGTTACATACTTTTTTTTATTAAACACTAGCGAAGCCGACAGACACTGATTGAAACGACAGTTATGTCAAACGCCAGCGCTAAGTCTTCCGCGCAATTTTTCAATATTTTCTTACCTTTTAAACCTTTCTTGGACTACTACGAACATTTCAAAACCAACATCAGCTAAATCGGCCCGGCCGTTCTCGAGTTTTAGCGAGACTAACGAACCCCGATTCATCTTTATATATATATATAGTATAAAATAAAGTCGCTTCCCGTGTCTGTCCCTATGTATGCTTAAATCTTTAAAACTACGCAACGGATTTTGATGCGGTTTTTTTAAAAGATAGAGTGATTCAAGAGGTAGGTTTATAAGTATAATACATACACAAAATAATAATAGGTTAGGCGGTACGAAGTTCGCCGGGTCAACTAGTTATATATAAAGTAAAATGGAAGTAGATATATATTATAGTAGATTTTCAGACAATGAAAATTTTATGTTGTTAACCACTCTTATTATCAGTATTTTTTCACGATCAGTCTTTGCTCAACGATTTGTTATTTTTATAGCCTCACAGCAGCAGGGTGGCGGCGCTAACGCAGCGCAAGCTGCGGCGGGAACGGCGACACAACAAGGTTCTGGTAATAATTTACTTAACTTTACACATTTAACATGTTTCAAACAAAATTATGGCATTTTGTCCTTCTGTGGACACTTGGTTTTATATAAGCAATAAACCACCTAGGCTCTTTTAGCGATTTAGTCCTACCCTATACTATTTACTTTTTTTTTTATTTAAGTCTTCTAGCTTACTAGACGTGCAATAAGTGATACCTTTTATCCTTTTTTTTTATAATTTTGAATTTGAATTGTAGCTAATTAAAATTAAATAAAGGTGTTTCAGAAAGCTATTATTTATACTTTATTAACGTTCTATACTTTATTAACGGTATATACTTTATTAACGTTCTTTATTTAATAAAAAAAAATTTAACGAGTCTATAATAGATTATTCAAGAAACAAAATTTTGTCAAATTTAAAATAATCTACCCCGTGCGAAGCCGGGACGGGCTGCTAGTAAGTTATAAAAATCACTTTATTTCAGGTGGATCTGGTTCATCAATAACGCAAGCGAATGCAGGAGCGCAATGTAAGTGGATATAATATAAATTAGGTATTTATAAAACTCTGAATGTAAGTATATTTAACTAATCTTTTTTGTTTTTTTTATAGCCTCTCAGCAGGGTGGCGGCAGTAACGCAGCACAAGCTGCGGCGGGGACAGCGACACAACAAGGTAACCTGCTCATTTCATAATTTTTTAGGAATATACATACATAAATATTGATGTGGTAAAAAATGAACGGACATTATAAATACTAAAATAATTTGGAAAAAAATTTAGGTGGAGGTGGCTCGTCATCATTGAATCAAGCAAATGCAGTATCGCAGGGTATGATGGTTTTTTTATAACAGTATAAATTTGATATGATAATGCTAATGATAATGATATGCTCTGAATATGATTTCGTTATAACTTTAATAATTATTTTCATAGTGGCTCAGCAGGCCGGCGTTGCAGCAGCTCAAGCTGTCACTCAAACTTTAACTCAAGGTAAGAAACTGATCTTCTGAACTGATCTGACTGAATAAGATCAGCTATACGAGCTGGTCTGTCTTTTTGAGGATACTTGGTTTTATATTAGCTTTGTTAAAGCCATATTCAGGTGACCCTGAACCACCTTGGCTCTTGCAGCGATTTAGTCCTGTCCTATACTATTTTTTTTATTAGTCTTCTAGCTTATTTGCTTAGCTACGACTCCTTCTTACTAGACGTGCAATAAACCTTTATTAAATTATTAATTTTGAATTAAATATTAGCTAATAAAATAACAGTGTTTCAGAAAGCTATTCTATACTTTCTATACGTTTTTTATTTAATACAAAAAAGAAAAACCAATCCATATCATTCAAGGAACAGCATTTCATCAAATTAAAAAATATATATATATTTCAGGCGGATCTGGTTCATCTATTACTCAAGCGAATGCAGGAGCGCAAAGTAAGTGGTTAATTATATTATTAATTTTTTCAGCAATATGTTCATACAAAGAAAATTTTATGTTTTTACCAACTCTTAGTAATAGTATTTTCCCACGATCAGTCTTTACTAAACCATTTCTTATTTTTATAGCCTCACAGCAGCAGGGTGGCGGCGCTAACGCAGCGCAAGCTGCGGCGGGAACAGCTACACAACAAGGTTCAGGTAATTATTTACCTAACTTTTAACTTGACATAATTTAACATGTCTAAAACAAAATTATGGCATTTTGTCCTTCTGTGGACACTTGGTTTTAAATTAGCTTTCCTGAAGCCATGAACCACCTAGACTGTTGCAGCGATTTAGTCCTGCCCTATACTTATTACTTTTTTTTTAAATTTAAGTCTTCTAGCTTACCAGACGTGGAATACGTGATACCATTTATCCTTTTTTATAAAATTTTAATAGTAGCTAATTAAATAAAATTAAGATGTTTCAGAAAGCTATTCTATACTTTATACTCGTTCTTTATTTAATACAACAATATTCGACGAGTCCATATCATTCAACAAACAAAAATGTTGTTGTGTTAATTTAAAATTAATTTTATTTTAGGAGGATCTGGTTCATCAATAACTCAAGCGAATGCAGGAGTGCAAAGTAAGTGGTTAATTAAATTTTTAAACAAAATGTCAATACAATGAAAAATTTATGTTGTTACCTACTCTTATTATCAGTACTTTCCCACGATGAGTTTTTAAACAATTTCTTATTTTTATAGCCTCACAGCAGCAGGGTGGCGGCGCTAACGCAGCGCAAGCTGCGGCGGGAACGGCGACACAACAAGGTAACCTACTCGTATTAAGTTTTGGGAACATACCACCAATAAAAAATCCAAAATAATTTGGAATCAATTCTAGGTGGAGGTGGCTCGTCATCATTAAATCAAGCAAATGCAGTATCGCAGGGTACGTTTTTTTTACACTGCATAATTTTGATTCCCTGAATACAATTTTGTGAAAATTGGTTGAGTTATAACTTTCACAATTATTTTCATAGTGGCTCAGCAGGCCGGCGTTGCAGCATCTCAAGCTGTTACTCAAACCTTAACCCAAGGTAAGAAACATAATATGATCTGCTATACGGGCTGGTCTGTCCTTATGTGGGCACTTGGTTTTATATAAGCTTGCCTTAAGCCGCATCGAGGCGCCCTTGAACCACCTAGGCTACTGCAAGAGCATCTAATCCTATCTTAATACGACTTACTATTCTAGTTTACTAAACGTGCAGTACGTGTTAACTTTTATCGTTAATTGAATTTAATAAATTTGAATTGGAATAGCTGAAGGTGTTTAAGAAAGCTCTTCTACTACTTATACACGTTATTTATTCAAACAACAAATGTTAATAGCCTATTTCATAAAAAACAGAATTTCATCACTTTTTAAATAAATTTTATCTCAGGTGGATCTGGTTCATCAATAACCCAAGCAAATGCAGGAGCGCAAAGTAAGTGGATACAGTTCAAATTTTTTTGAAACAAAACTGAAAGCATAAACTATATTATATAAAAATGAATCCTCGTCCGTTAGTCTCGCTAAAACTCGAGAAAGGCCGGACCGATTTAGCTGATTTTGGTTTTGAAATGTTAGTTCTGGGAAGGTTTAAAAGGTGAGAAAATATGGAAAAATGACGCGGTAGTTAGTAAAAAGTAGATATAGTTTACTGGGACGGTTAGTACTGAATTAATTTTGTTACATATTCTTGTTGTATTTGCTAATCTTTTTTCTTATTTTTATAGCCTCACAGCAGGGTGGCGGCGGTAACGCAGCACAAGCTGCGGCCGGAACCGCGACACAGCAAGGTACTGGTAAAGTTTTACCTTACTCTAACATACATAATTTTAACAACAAAATTTATGATAATAGAAACATTTATCACATCATAAAATATAAAAAGTCACATTGTTTCAGATGGGTCTGGTTCATCAATAACGCAAGCAAATGCAGGAGCGCAAAGTAAATTGATACACAAATTATTTACACACACTTAATGTATTTTAATCAATGTTGTTACTTATTATTTGTAAAATAAATGTTATTATTTGTATTTTCCCTGGATCATATTTTGCTCTCTTTCTATCTCTTTTCATATTTTTATAGCCGCACAGCAGGGTGGCGGCGGTAACGCAGCGCAAGCGGCGGCGGGAACCGCGACACAACAAGGTAGGTACTCTACTCGTATTGTTAAGTTTTATTAGTTTTTATGTATACAATGTAAAGTACTTACGAAATAACTGAGAATCTATTTTAGGTGGAGGTACCTCATTATCAACAACTCAAGCAAATGCAGTATCGCAAGGTATTGTAATGGTTATTTCATTTTGTCCAATGATTTTTCTCTGAAAAAATATTTTATTACTTAGAACACAATTATTTTTATAGTGGCTCAGCAGGCCGGCATCGCAGCAGCTCAAGCTGTTACTCAAACCATTACGCAAGGTACGTACCAATTAATATTTTTAAGGCTTTCCTAGCATTGATGCAACATTTTATTTTACTCTAGTAATAACATTTTAAAAAAAATCTATCAGGAGCGTCCCCTGGCAACTCTGCATCACCCTCTTCGTCAGTGCAGCCTGCCTCCTCTGGCACCATCCCGTCAGGAGGCGCATCTGTACAGCCTACATCACCTGCCTCTTCTGGCACCATCCCGTCCGTAGGCTCGTCGGTACAGCCTACATCACCTGCCTCTTCTGGCACCATCTCGTCGGGAGGGTCATCGTCTGTGCAGCCTACATCACCTGCCTCTTCTGGCACCATCCCGTCCGGAGGCTCGTCGGTACAGCCTACATCACCTGCCTCTTCTGACACCATCTCGTCGGGAGGGTCATCGTCTGTGCAGCCTACATCACCTGCCTCTTCTGGCACCATCCCGTCAGGAGGGTCTTCTGTACAGCCTACATCACCTGCCTCTTCTGGCACCATCCCGCCAGGAGGGTCTTCTGTACAGCCTACATCACCTGCCTCTTCTGGCACCATTCCGTCAGGAGGGTCTTCTGTACAGCCTACATCACCTGCCTCTTCTGGCACCATTCCGTCAGGAGGGTCGTCTGTACAGCCTACATCGCCTGCTTCTTCCGGCAACTCTGCATCACCCTCTTCATCAGTACAGCCTGCCAGCTCGACGACATCGACCCAAGCAAGTGCAGCCGCATTGGCAATAGGTAATTATATTATTAAAATTATTTTAAATTATGTTTTGGGATATTAGATATGACAACATAAATTAGTATTTTGTAAGTCAGATACAGACTTTGATAACCTTTCATAATATTTTTTTTTATTTCAATAGCAGCTCAACAGGCCAGCCTTGCAGCTGCTCAAGGTCAAGCTGGCACTCAAACCGTAACACAAGGTAAGAATCAAAAGAAGATACATAATAATATACATTTGGTACCTATACATTATCTGCCGTGATTATCTTTTCGTTGTCTTTACGCAGAAACTTATAATTATCTTTAAAAAAACCGTATTTTATTATTCTGAAGGATCTCCAAGCAACTCTATATCTGGAGTTCCCATTGCCTCCCCGACTTCTTCTGGCACCATCCCGTCAGGAGGGTCCTCGTCTGTACAGCCTACATCGCCTGCCTCTTCTGGCACCATCCCCTCAGGAGGGTCATCGTCTGTGCAGCCTACATCACCTGCTTCTTCTGGCAATTCTGCATCACCCTCTTCATCAGTACAGCCTGCCAGTTCGACGACATCGACCCAAGCAAGTGCAGCTGCACTGGCACTAGGTAAAGATTTTCAATAAATTACATTTTGGGAAACGAGATAATATGCCAACTAATCATTTTGGAGAATTTGTTATTATTCTATATGTTAATGTAATACAGTACATACATTACCATTTGTTTACATTTAATAGCGGCGCAGCAGGCAAGCCTTGCAGCCGCTCAAGGACAAGCTGGCACTCAAACCGTAACACAAGGTAAGAATCAAAAGATGTAACTTTAAACTGCGCGGCCCGCGGTCTTGTCCATAATCATCTATCTATCTACAATATATTATTATTATATAAAAAATGAATCGTGGTTCGTTAGTCTCGCTAAAACTCGAGAACGGCAGGGCCAATTTAGCGTGGGAAAATCTGTAAAAATTTAGTGGAAGATATTAAAAAAAACAATTTCATTTCCCCATATAAAATGTTTCATTACTGTTTGTTTCGTCCATTTTCCTGTCAAAAGATGGTAGGTATTTGAATAATAATCGTGTCAACTTATAATCTAAGGCGAAACGGAGTTTGCCGGGTCAGCTAGTTTTACATGTTTTTTACGGTCTGGAAACATAATAATTTACATTATCTGTCGTGCGTGATTTGCTTTTCATTGTCTTCACACAGAACCTTTCTTTAAAAAACCGTATTTTATTAATCTGAAGGATCTCCAAGCAACTCTGTATCTGGAGTTCCCACTGCCTCCCCGACTTCTTCTGGCACAATCCCGTCAGGAGGGTCCTCGTCTGTGCAGCCTACATCACCTGCCTCTTCTGGCACCATCCCGTCAGGAGGGTCCTCGTCTGTGCAGCCTACATCACCTGCCTCTTCTGGCACCATCCCGTCAGGAGGGTCACCTGGCAACTCTGTATCAAGTTAGCATTAAATTATTTAAAAAGTATTATCCGCGAAAGAAATGCTCGACAAAATATGAGCTTTTGGACTGTCTCGATTAGAAATATTATTATCAGTGGCTCTGCAGTCTTTAAATAAACTGATCTGCATTATATAAAAAAAAAAAAAGTGAATTTTATTTTCTCTTCAAAAATGTTTCTTAATTAATAAATTGCTTTTGCAGGCGGAGGCAGCTCGACATCGACTCAAGCAAGTGCAGCCGCACTGGCACTAGGTAAGTTTTTCAATAAATTATATTTTGGGAGACGAGATATGTCAACTGATCATTTATGCAGTATTTGTTATTATTCTACATGTTACTATAATCCAGTTCATTTCCATTTCTTTACATTTAAATAGCGGCGCAGCAGGCAAGCCTTGCAGCCGCTCAAGCGCAAGCTGGCACTCAAACCGTAACACAAGGTAAGAATCAAAAAATGTAACTTTAAACTGCGTGGCCCACGGTCTTATTCAAAATTATTTTACATATTTTTTTGGTCTGGAAACATTATAATATAACATTTGGTACACATTATCTACCGTGATTAGTTTTTAGTTGTCTTCACACAGAAACTCATAGTTATCTTTACAAAATCGTATTTTATTATTTTGAAGGATCTCCAAGCAACTCTGTATCTGGAGTTCCCACTGCCACCCCGACTTCCTCTGGCACAATCCCGTCAGGAGGGTCCTCGTCTGTGCAGCCTACATCGCCTGCCGCTTCTGGCACCATCCCGTCAGGAGGGTCCTCGTCTCTACAGCCTACATCACCTGCCTCTTCTGGCACCATCCCGTCAGGAGGGTCGTCGTCTGTGCAGCCTACATCGCCTGCCTCTTCTGGCACCATCCCGTCAGGAGGGTCGTCTGTACAGCCTACATCACCGGCCTCTTCTGGCACCATTCCGTCAGGAGGGTCGTCTGTACAGCCTATATCACCTTCCTCTTCTGGCAACTCTGCATCACCTTCTTCATCAGTACAGCCTGCCAGCTCGACGACATCGACCCAAGCAAGTGCAGCCGCACTGGCACTAGGTAAGTTTTTCAATAAATTATATTTTGGGAGACGAGATAAATGTCAACTGATCATTTATGGAGTATTTGTTATTATTCTACATGTTAATATAATCCAGTACATTTCCATTTCTTTACATTTAAATAGCGGCGCAGCAGGCAAGCCTTGCAGCCGCTCAAGCTCAAGCTGGCACTCAAACCGTAACACAAGGTAAAAATCAAAAGATGTAACTTTAAACTGCGTGGCCCACAGTCTTATTCAAAATTATCTTACATATTTTTTTGGCCTGGAAACCGTGAATAGTTTTCAGTTGTCTTCACACAGAAACTCATAGTTATCTTTACAAAATCATATTTTATTATTTTGAAGGATCTCCAAGCAACTCTGTATCTGGAGTTCCCACTGCCACCCCGACTTCCTCTGGCACAATCCCGTCAGGAGGGTCCTCGTCTCTACAGCCTACATCACCTGCCTCTTCTGGCACCATCCCGTCAGGAGGGTCGTCATCTGTGCAGCCTACATCGCCTGCCTCTTCTGGCACCATCCCGTCAGGAGGGTCGTCTGTACAGCCTACATCACCTGCCTCTTCTGGCACCATTCCGTCAGGAGGGTCGTCTGTACAGCCTACATCACCTGCCTCTTCTGGCACCGTCCCGTCAGGAGGGTCGTCTGTACAGCCTACATCACCTTCCTCTTCTGGCAACTCTGCATCACCTTCTTCATCAGTACAGCCTGCCAGCTCGACGACATCGACCCAAGCAAGTGCAGCCGCACTGGCATTAGGTAAGATTTCAATATAATACATTTTAGAAGATGCGCTAATATGTCATCAAATAATTAAAAGAGACGCATTACATTACATTTATAATTATGTTCGCAAATAAACGCCCACGGCCTGGTTGTGGGCTGCCCTCATACATTGTTATTTTTATATATTTTCCGATTATATTAAATGCAAAAATTTGTTTATATTATTATTTTGCTTGCAATTTAATTCTCACCCAAAACTAAAAGTTATAACTTTAGTAAACTTTACTGATATATAGACTGCGTTACTGCGACAGTGATAATTGTAAAGCAGTAGGTACGAACTATGCCAGGTAATCTTGTACAGTCACGGTCTCGTTCGGCGTAACAATTTCTCTATGGCTTTGTGTGCACGAGATTGTAATACCAAAGAACAAGAGCTCTTTTACAATACAGAAAAATCGGTTCGCTGACGTTGTAAGTGACTGAACTATATCATAAAAGATTTCTCTATATTTTATAGCGGCACAGCAGGCCAACCTCGCAGCCGCCCAAGCCCAAACAGTCCTTCAACAAGTAACCCAAGGTTAGCAAAGAAAATGTTTTTTAATTTAATAAGACACAAAATGGATATTCGTGATCAAATTTTAATTCTCTAACATAAGACCTATCAGATTCTTATATATATATATATATATATATATATATATATATATATATATATTATTTTTATTTTGGTTCAAAACCAACTTTGCATTCGTTAATTCACTGTGTTTCTTGTGTTTTATGATATTATAAAACAGATTTACAGTCTTGGAACATTTGAAATTATACATTACTAGTCGACCCGGCGAACTTCGTACCGCCTAACCTTTTACTATTTCGTGCATGTAATAAACTTATAAACCTTCCTCTTGAATAACTCTATATATTAAAGAAAACCGCATCAAAATCCGTTGCATAGTTTAAAAGATACATAGGGACAGACGCGGTAAGCGACTTTATTTTATAATATGTACTAGTCGACCCTGCGAACTTCGTACCGCCTTACCCATTACTATTTTGTGCATGTATTATACTTATAAACCTTCCTCTTCAATCACTCTGTCTATTATTAAAAACCGCATCAAAATCCGTTGAGTAGTTTTAAAGATTTAAGCATACATAGGGACAGACGCGGAAAGCGACTTTATTTTATACTATGTATTGATGTATTGATGATTGATGATGAAGCTTGAAACAATCTCGACTGTGTTAGTGTTTTATAATTTTTTTATCAAAATAATTATGTACCTGGGTTTGTAGGAATTTATAAAACAAAACAGTTATAAATAACTGCATTGCAGGTGGAGGCAGCTCGATCACGGCAACTCAAGCACAATCAAGCTCGACAGTGACACAAGGTTAATAAATAAAAACAAATGCCTGAAAAAAAAAAACAATTATGCTATACTGCCTTGTAACTTGTAGATAAACATGCACTTTGTCTTGCTTATTTGTTGTCAATCGCTATGAATAAGAAATATTTTCTTTCTATGTACGCCCTCACAACCCATAAGTTCACCAAGAACTCTATCCTAACAAACTGTTTCTAATTTATTATTATTTTATATTTTATTTTTTATTGCCCGATTAAACTATAATTCAGAGGAAAGAAATAACGTCTGCTCATTTCCTGAACAAGTTGCCTAACCCTTTACTTTAATTTGTCTTCATTGTTCATTCAGTAAATTCCTATTCTGTAAAGAGTGTGATGTGTTATATATTTCATAATGTACTATTCATTTTCCATCCTCTACTTATCCGATATTAAAAATTTCAAGTTTCTATCTCATATATAGGAAGTATGACACTCAAATGAATATTATAATAAGTATTTCTAATTTTAAAATTTCAGGCAACGGAAACATCGCGTCAACACAAAGCCAATCTGCCGCTGTAGCCCAAGGTACGGGTCATATTTTTGTATTTTTAACGGCATTAAGATTTTTGAAATGCATCTCTTCATCCATACTTTGAGTGACAGTGTCAAATATATAGGCAATATATATATTTTAAAATAAATGAATAGATTTTTTTTTCAGTCCCTAACATTTTTAAAATTAACAAAACACTTAGACGTGGAGTAAGGAATGTAAGTAACTGTTAAGGTAACGTGTAAAAGAACAAGGTAACGTCAATTTTTTTATTGCAGCTCAGCAGGATGCTAACAGTGGACAAACATGTAAGCCGATATATCTTTATTGTTCACTCTTTAAATGCAACAATAAAAATAATACAAACTTCTAAAACTTTCTCAGTTCTAGAGATACTCGATGTTCGATGATCGTAGATGTTAAGAGACAAAAAATCGACGTTTTAACATCGATGTTGCGTTATATCAAACATCGAAACATCGATGTTGCATCGTAACATCGATTTTACAAACTCTTTATCGAAGTCCCTTGGAAGAAATCGATTTCTCAAAGTTACGATCAACAACCCTCAACAACATCTATAATCTATAAAATAAACGCGTCCACAGATTATTTTATCAATTTCTGAAAACAATGAAACATGAAAAAACAAACATTTGATATCCCTTACTAAAAACATTTGACATCGATGTTTTGGGTTCGAAGATCATCGAACATCGGTGTTGAGCTATCGATGTCAGGATAGATGTTTTCTCAACATTGAGCAGTGACCAGTCATTCTGACGGTCACGAGCATCCCTACTCAGTTCAAACCTTAAGTGTACAATTTCGTAGGCCATAGCTTATTGACATCAGGCTAGCTTTTTGCCAGCTTAACACAGAAACCAAGTACAGTCACAATAAAATTAGAAGAATCGGAAATCTATAAAAACACTAATGCGCTACTAATAAAATTAACTGAATCACACACTTAAATTATATACTCTTTTTTCAGACTCATCATCCTTGGCAAAATCGAGTGTGCTAACATCAGGTAAGAAAAAAACAAATTTATGTTATATATGGGTCCAACAGTTATAGGCAAATTTGTAGAAACAAAGTCAGTCTCTCGACTACTGCGCTATTGCATATTTTTTTATAATCTTTAATTTTTTCACGCTTCACACCAACTTTTTTTTAGGAACGCCGGTATCATCCCCGAGTTCTACAGGCATTACCGCATCACCAGGAACAACTACGACACCTGCATCAACTGTCTCTCCGACTTCACCAGCTTCATCTACAATACCTGTATCTTCAATCTCTATCTCATCACCAGGATCATCTTCAATACCTGTGTCTACAATCTCTATCACATCACCAGGATCACCTTCAATACCTGTGTCTACAATAACTATCACATCACCAGGATCTTCTACAACACCTGGATCTTCAGGAACTCCTGGTAAATAGTTTTACATCTATTAATATACTAGTTGGCCCAGCGAAATTTGCGTCGCGCCTAACAATTATGTATGGAAAAATTAAATTGTTGTTTTTACTATCTGCCTTTAAATTTTTCCATATTTTCTCAGCTATTAAACCTTTCTTGAACTACATAGAACATTTCAAAACCAAATCAGCCAAATTGGCCTGGCCATTATCGAGTTTTAGCGAGACTAACGAACCACGATTGATTTTTACATAATAGTAGAAGTAGATATTACAAACTGAGTATTAAAGTGAGTAGAACAAGATAGTTTAAACCCAAAAGTTTACCCCAGATTACACTCTTGTGCGTAAAACCTGCGGGCAGCGCTACGCCCGTAGTTAGCCTCTCTCGGCTAGGCGGGCACGTGGGAATCACCACAGCACGAAAGTTAAAATTTCGCCTCTAACAGTTTACGTAGCGTGAGCCTAAGTCAAATAGAAAATCTCTCACAGAACTACTCTTTACAGGTTCACCAGGAAGTAGCACCGTATCACCCCCAGGCTCTCCTGGCGCGCCTGGTACACCTGGTAATACTATTTAAATTATTATTTAAGTACTTCAATAATATTGTTTTGTGGATATCAGTTTTTTTGTAATATAATTACCAAGTTGTATCAAGTAAGACATTAATATATTTTGGTTTCTCTTGTTTATTTTGTATGTTTATTGCTCATAAGATGTAAAGGTATGCAGAAAAAAACTTTCGATTCGAACATCGTTTAGGTCTTGGTCTCCATCAAACCCCTCGTTGATCCGAGGTAGAGAGCCTCCTGATATATACAATGTTATGGTACCTAAGTCTTTTTTTTTGCGACCAACTCATCGAGATCCTTGTTGGCACCATCTTAGTCGCATGATCTTCAAGCCTCATAAGCTTTACAATAGGGTTGCAATTTATTTATCCTACTATATTATTTTTACTAGGAGCACCAGGTACCAGTGTAGTGGGACCATCTGGGCCAACGGGCTCGTCTAGTGGTTCATCGCCAGGATCTCCAGGTGCACATTTATATTATTTTTAATTCATATTAGGTATAATGTATTCAAACGTGTTTGTAAATGTTAGATTAATTTAGCGAGCTGTATTAGAGACTTTTAGCTTAATATTGGTATTATGTGGATATTTGATGACGAAACAATATTATATAAGCCTTTTTACACAGATTGCGGAAATGACATTCCTAATTTTATTTGCAATCTAGTTCAGAACTGCTGAACTAGGTTTGTTTTTTTATATTTTGACTGTCAACGTTTATATTCTAACTCAAAGGAGCACCCGGAGCTCCTGGGGCGCCGGGGCTCCCCGGATCCTCGGGAGGAGCCCTGCAGCCCGGACCTCCGGGACCGCCAGGTCCCCCGGGGCCAGCTGGACTTCCCGGACTACGCGGACTTCCCGGACGCTGCTCTACAAAGAGGGGCCCAAAATCTTCTACTGAAATTCAAGGTAAAATAAAAATAAACATTTATTTATTAAATGCAACCAGCTACCTACTGAACTGATATACTCATTACTTACGGCTTTTCTCGAGAACATTTTGTTTGATCCATAAAAATTGGCTGGAGCGTGTTGAAACAGAATATAATTCTGCTAACTTGGTATTCAGATAAATATTTACTCTCACTCTTTCTATAGCAATATACTTACCTACATAAAAATACAATTTTGAAGTAAACATTTTCATTTTATATGAATACACTTCATCTGTATAGATCTTACATGCCTAATTAAATGAATGTATTTCCAGGCGCTGGTAACTGTTGTGCCTGTCAAAACTAGAGAAACACGTAAAAGGTATGATGGTAATTTAAATTCTTATTTTTTTTATAATAGGTAATTTTTTAGTATATAGAAAGTCACAATGTACATACCTATTTTATTCTGTTGTTGTGAATTAATATTAATGTCGCAGTTGCAAAAAAAAATATATTTCATTGTTAATTTAACTTACAGTTATTTTACTAATTTCAGATTAAGAATATTGGAAAATGAAAAATGACAAGGCGCTACAATGGACTCCGAGGACCGAGCAACGAGTACTAACTGTACAATTATAGCCGTAATATAATAAACAGAGCAACCCAAAAATCCAAGTTTGCCTTTTATTTCATAAAATGTCTATGTACTTTTTTATATACTTAAATAAAAATATAAAAATTATATTGCGGAAAATTAATCACATAAGTAGGCTAACTATCGATAATTTAAAATCAAATGGATTTTTTTTATTATAAAGAAAATTAAAACATCGAATATACATAACTTTTCACTGAATATTATTTAATATTAATTTTTTTGATCTCTATACCCTGCTTAGTAAAAATAAAAATAAATTGTAAAATAGTATTCAGAATATTTTTTTATATATTTTATTAATACATTTATAATTATAATTAAATTTGTGTACCTAACTTTTGAAGAAAGTACTGCAGTAACATAGTTATACAAAAGAACAAAAGTACTTATTTTTCTTATTGAATAAGATTTTTTAACTACCCTAAATTCTTAATTTACAAAAATGGCGTCATCGTAATAAATCTAAAGTTGAATACAAATCAATATATATAAAACTCTTCCGTTACTGACTGACTGACTGACTGACTGACTGACAAACAACGCAGAGCTGAAACTACTGGGCGTAGCGGGCTGAAATTTTGCATGTAGGTTCCTTAGGGAGTGAAGGTGAGCACTAAGAAAGGATTTCCCGAAATTCCCATGGGAACGGGAAAAACTGGATTTTTGTGTTTATGAGAAATCTGCGCGAGTGAAACCGCGGGGCAGCCTCTAATTGTATATAAGCTCCCTGAGTGAAATAAGATTGAGGTATTTATAAAATTATTTTCCTTTTTTTTTATATTTTTCTGACCAACGTGTTTTTATTTAAAAAAAAAAACAATCGAAATTATCACGTTCACATTAGTTCAATAAATTGCATGTTAAATAATAATTAGTTATTGATTCGTATCACAGTTTCAAATTATAAAATTAATTAAATTTTAATATAAACATATAATAACAGGTACATTATGGTAACATTACTAATGACTGGATTAGCAAAGAAATAAAATTTACAATTTTCTATAAAAATTATTACTAAGTTTATTATAAAAATACCTTTAATTATTTGATGCTTATTTGATGCTGAATCCCGTAGCTTCTCTTCTTCTGAAGTTTCGTTCGCGAATTAATTAAACCTTACGAATATTGAACTGTACTTACCTATTTCAAAAAATACAATAAAATGACATTTGAAATTTTAACCACAGTTACATATAGTCACTTTATTGGCCCTTCCTTAATAATGACCCTGAATGGTTGGCCAATAAAATAGTGACTGATAAACTTTAAAGCATTTTTCCACAATGAATTAAGCTGACAAAAATAGCTACAGCCTCGTCAGCTATGAATATTAAATATTAGTAATAGAATAATTTAATTTTAGTATTTGTACATTAATAGATAGGAATATGTTGTTATTTCGTACAGTAAAAAAGTACCAAATAGTATTTATTTAAATAGGTCAATTAAAAGGATATATTTATCTCAAATAGAAACCCCTGTAGAAAAATTGCGGTACTGCACGACCTGAAAAAAAAAAGAAAATGACTTGGTCAAAAATATCACATATCACAATTTTAATTATAACGCCTATTGACCTTTATGTCTGAAAAGCACGCATATCGCGTTTTTCCGCCAACTGATTCGCGATACTGATACGCGGCTTGGCGTTTTCATTCCTTTAAAATCCGCCGCGTTTAAACGCAGTGCCGAATGCTCAGCCTTTGCATTTCTTCAGCACAAGGTACGATAAAATACATTTAGATTCCTAATTTGCAAATTGTAAAACTTCAAAATTCTAGCAAAAAATCTTTACTTTAGTCTTTCTCCCGGTTTACAAGATACCTTCAATAAGCTATCTAACCTATCTTTGTAATTATAGGTAGGTACCTACTGTTTAATAAAATATTAGAGCGACCTCAGTTTCATTTAACATTAAATAATTTCCCAGTCTACAGCAGTCCGTCTACAACCCGAACACAGGATTTCACGCTCGCCGATGCGGAAATGCACAAAGTTTCCTTTTGTGGCGGCTCTCATAACTTGATTTGTGACGCGGCAACCCTTCCCGAGTTCCGGCGGCGGCGCCGTGTCGACGGCAACCCTAGACTGTCTTGGGGTTCTGATGTTAGTGTGCTTAGCGGTCACTGAATTAAATAGCTGATTACAAACCATGCATGCGACAAGTCGAGATCCATGCAAGGGTAAAAAACAAAAGCGGACTCTGAAAAAAAAAAAAAAAACGGCTGCTATAATTTCAAAATTAGACTTTATTGATTGCTAATGACATATGTAACATAAATAAAATAGTGAGCGAGATCATTCACGCATGGGTTGTGATTAATTAACCATTTACTTTTTTTTGGTCCACAGAAGTGACCAAATTCCACAGGAAAGAAAGAATCTAGTTACAGTTTTAATATTTCGTAATCTACTTTTATTTAAGTAACTAAAAACAATCAAGGATGAAATTTGACACAAAATAACTTCCTTAAATCCTTAGAACCACTTAATACAACAAAAATATATATGGTCTACAGAAGATATTTTTCTGTGGACACTTAACGTTGTACAATTACTTACTGAAAAAATATTTTCATCAGAATCATCAAAGAAAGATTGATTTGTTATTAGTTTAGCTTTAGAAAAATAAAAGAGGCATCAAAGTGAAGATCTTCAAAGTAGAGAGTTTTTTCGGCGTTAGTGGTAGTGGTTGCGGAAACCGACGACGCAGACGATGGTGTGTGTTTTACAGATAATTGCAGAAATAGTGTTCTGATACCACCTGATGCCGTTGAAGCGGTATCTATCCTTAGTGATTATTAGCTTGAAGATGCCATAATGAATTATAAAATGTTAAGTCAGGTTGTTTCGGTACCTATATACAAGTATCATTTAAAAATATATGTAGGCACGGTAACGGCATTACATTGTTTCAGCTATTAGCTAATGGAATATCTATGGACTGACAAGATAGGTCTATCTAATAATCAAATTTCACGAGATCCTAAGGCTCTTATTTTATATGAATCTAGATATATGATAGGTAGGGTAGGCTTGAGCATCAGGCGTAGCAGGGTTCTCCCCCTGGAGAATCCTGCTACGCCTGATGATCCTACGGGATAAGGATGGGCTGAACATATCATACATAACAGGTTCAGATATTTTAACCTAAAATCATGTAAAATATCTGAACCTGAAAGGTCCCTTGAAAAGGTAACATATACCCAAGTATGAATCGCGTCTGCAATATATTAAAATTTATTAACATCTGCTGTAATAGCAATCTGAATAATCTTATTTTTTATGGTTTCATCCGATATATTCCTTCTTTGTATTTCTTAATGCTTTCTGCGTCTTTTTTCTAAGTCTCAGTCATCTTTTCCTCAGTCAGCTCTTGCTCTCCTCCATACAAATACTCTCTTCATAATAATCTGTTTTTTATACTCTACGGCGTTTCTTTTTCTCTTCTTTGCTAAAATATAGGTACCTAAACGAGACTTAAGGTTTTCTGTGGCTTAATGACGCTGTAAATAACTGAAAAATATTAAAATCTCATAATAACGACTTTTCCGTGGTCAAATGTCTCTTCTGTGGACGTCTAGTCCACAGAAAAGATGTCCACAGAAAATAAAATTCAGTTTTAAAACATCGATAACGGTTATAATTTTTAAGGTAGAAAGAAAAAAAACTGTATTTGCAATATTACTCCCAGAAAGGTTCACTGAACTTAAGTCATTGCAATAATAATACTGAAACTTACCAATAAATCCATAGAACAGGAAAGTTGCATCGATCTTTGACAAATTTCTAAAAACAAATATTATCAGCTGCATTCAAGAAACATTTCGACGCGCTCCGGTGAAAACGAAATGGTTTAGGACAGCTGATCGGTGTTGCTAGTGCATTATTCTCAAATTATCCAACTTTTTTAGTATTCTGGATGTTTATAGTCGTTTTTAAGGTCCACAGATAAGTCGTTAGGACGTATAACCGATTGTTTATGATGAATATTATTAATAAATACCTATTGCTTGTAATTATCAAATTGATGAAGAAATATAGAAATATGAACAAGTAAGTAACAGTATTTATAGTAACGATATTGTTATTAATTATATTTTTTTAACGGGTGTATAGCCATTAACTTTCAATCTGAACAGACCACAGGAAATAGTTTTAAGGCATATATATATTTTTTTTAATACTAAATTCTTACTTAATTAAATGGTTTTTACTAAAATATTAAAATATAGTGTCTTAAATATGTAAATAAATTAGAATACTGAAATATCGTCATACAAAATTTTTAGTTATAATGTCCGAACATGCTAATGTTTTTTACCCGCAAGCATGCATTCAGTCAGTGCACATTTTAAGACTATTTAATGCCATTTTGAGGGTAATGTAGACTATTTTAATTGTTTTAGTTTTAACTAGCTGTACAGTGGCGCGGTCTAGGAGGGCGTAACAATTTGTGTTGCTATTTTGCAATACAGAAAAACCGTAATTGTAACGGCGACCTAGACCGCCACTGTACATATTACTAGAGGTTAAATTACAATTAATTCATATCAAGAATCGTAAGGTTCGTCAAAGTTAAAAAAAAAATGTTTCTAGGAACTAGACTAGTCTGCCTACTTATATCCTCTACTTCCGGTTTAAAATATTATGTTAGGTTATATTACTCTGTAATTTTAAATATCTGTAGGAAAAAAAATACCAAAACTCAAATTAATGAATTCACGTCATACGAGTTCACCCCTCGTTTCAAAATGAGCAAATACATAAATATGCATCGAACAAGCAAAGAGGTTTAAAATGACCTCTATAAAGAGAGTGACCGTTGGGTCACAATTTCATTTATTTCTATGCTCAGTTTAAACCTTAGGTTTTTAATATTTGTGGAGTGTCTTTCAGTACAGCACACATGTGGCGAGGCGAGGCGAGGCGAAGATAGCGAGATGTTATCAAAAAGTTCCCCAAAATTATACAGCACATGCTTCAAAACAGGGTTTATCAAAAATTATTCAAAGCACTTACCATTATAAAAGCGAACCTGTGCCATAGCGATGTAATATCAGTTAAAAAAATATCCTCTCAGATTCTTCGCCGCGCCCTACAGTTGTGTCCTGAGCATTAGAGTACTGTAGAGTTTGGTTAATTACTTACGTAATAAATAATAGTTCACATACCTACACAATACGTGACTCTACCTACTTGATAAAAAGTATCTTTATTATTGTATCTTTACCAAGGTACTGCGGCAGTTGTCTGCGACATACAGATGGAATATCAGACATTTTTAAAGTATTTTTTTAACCTATTACTCTCTAATGTTAAGTGCTCTATCCCTGCACAAAGTCAATGTTAATGTTAGAGAAACGTAACTCTATTTGATAAGGTTAAAGTCAGGCATCAGCTCCGTCATTAATATCTAAATTCCTATGTCAAATATTGTAATGGCGGTGTGGTGACAAGGTTTAAAGAAAACCGATCGATAAACTTATTTAGTAATCAGCTTTAAATTGATATCTATATAAACCTTTTATATGTATCTACGTCAACTATAAAGATACTCAAACTGAAAGCTAGCACCTGTACATTGGAGATAAAGATAAAAATATAATTGATAGCTTTTTAAATTTTTGTATGTTGATTTGGCTTTTATTAGCATCAGCTTAAATAATAAATGCCGGATACCCAAAATACCCCGAGATATGTCAATTCCATAATTAAAATGCATTTGACCGTACATGGAGCCGGATTAACGTTTTGATAGGGATGTACCCAGGTATTTTTCTAACGCATTTTAATTTAAGATACCTATAATATAATAAAATAAAATTTATGGGTATTGGAATTTATTACCATGATTTGATTAACTTAGTTCTTTACATTAGAAACTGTAAGAGTGAGTAAACCTAAACATAACATACCAAGGGTTAAATACCTAAGTATATGTTTGTTATTATTTAATCTGTATAAACTCAAACTGTACAATCGAGACTATATTTTTTTAATTTTTTTTTAATACTTTTTTTTAATTTTATTTTCGTTCTAAAATTATAAAAAATTAACATCCCAATCAACCCAAAATTAAAATTCACGCAGATTTTAACTTGAAACACACAGCGACCCAAAAATTAATGAAGTCATTGAAATTGTTATAGCAAACATTATAATTGTAAAGGTCCGGTATCATGACTGACTTTTATTAATTTTACAGACCTTCGTCAATCTTAAATTAAAATAATATAAGGGTTCATTCTAAATTTTAGATAACAGTTTTGGCAGTACATAAGTGATTAGGTTATGCGCACAAAAGTTCCCTTTTATTATAAATTCGTCTTGATTTTATGCAGAACACAAGATAATTTAAATAAGATGGAGCGTGGTTGAATGGAGCTGTTTTCTGTAATTTCATTTAAAAAAAAAACATAATTAAACGCCTTACAATTTGTATGGGACAAAGAAATGTGTGAAATGTTACTTTTACTAACCTCCCCACCATTTTTTTTAAATTTCTCACCTTTTAAACCTTCCCTGGACTAACTATGAACATTTTAAAACCAAAATCAGCTAAATCGACCCAGCCGTTCTCGAGTTTTAGCGAGACTAACGAACCACTATCATTTATATATATATAGAGATAATAATTGATTTTCTAATTTTAGGTCAAATTGACAAAGGATTGACTTTAATAATTGCTATCTACCGATACATTTTGTCACGCACGCCCTTTTATAAATATACTTTGTATATGCTAACTGCACTTTTATTAATTTTATTCATAGCAAACAAAATAGGTAGGTAACAATTTTGTTTGTGGACAATAAGATAGCGAAAAACACAAAGAAATTTAGTACTTATCTATTATGTCTTTATTAGTCACGGTGAGAAACTTTATCAAAGCGGACCGTCCAAGGTTGCTAACTGCTCATTCATTCATGATCTCTCAACCTTTGTACAAAGCCTGCTTCGGGGTCGCTTTTTTATTGTAAATAAGTCTTTATGGAGTACGTAGTAAGGAAGTTGGGTGAGTAGGTCGCTGTGCTATACTTATAAAAATATGTTTTTACCGGAACAATTGCAGTACTAGTTATCTTTACGTATATGTACTATTTATACAAACTCAATTAAACCGTTACAATCTATATATATAAAATTCAAAGGTGACTGACTGACTGACTGACTGACTGACTGACTGACATAGTGATCTATCAACGCACAGCCCAAACTACTGGACGGATTAAGCTGAAATTTGGCATGCAGGTAGATGTTATGGCGTAGGCATCCGCTAAGAAAGGATTTCCCAAAATTCCCTCAGGAACGGGAATTACGGGACTTTTTAGTTAGTATGAAAAATCGACATTATTGAGTGTATCGACGTGACACTTGGTGTACAGGTTCCTCAGTGAATGAAAGAGTTTTGAAAGAAAGGAATTTACAAAATTCCCACGGGAACGGGAATTACGGGACTTTTTAGTGAGAATGAAATCTCGACATCTTTGAGTGTTTCGACGTGAAATTTGATGTACAGGTTCCTCAGTAAGTAAATGTAGGAATGTTGAAAGAAAGTAATTTACAAAATTCCCACGGGAACTGGAATAACGGGACTTTTTAGTGAGAATGAAATCTCGACTTCCTTGAGTGTATCGACGTGAAATTTGTGAGCAGGTTCCTCAGTAGATGAAAGGGTGTTGAAGAAAGGAAATAACTAAATTCCCATGGGAATAGGGTTACAGGACTAATTATTTAGTGTGAAAAATCGATTTCCTTGAGTATGCCAACGTGAAATTTTGTTTACAAGTGTGGGTGTTGGAAGGAAGAAATATACTAAATTCCCACGGGAACGTAAAACGGGACTCTTTAGTTAGTATTAAAACAATGTATATTTCTTTATTTCCACGTAAAAATAGGAAAACGGGTTCTTCAGTGGGTGCAATTAGATTCAGAGTTCTATTAAGAAATAAATAACCAAAATTCACATGGTAACGGAACATTCCCAAAAACATAAAGCGCCTAAAAATCTTCAACTTTTTTTTACTCGAGTAGGTAGGTACATATATAAGGGAAGGAGGTACGTATATCCAACTACTTTTACCCAACCAGCTAATAGAAATGTTAGAAGTTTCAGTGTCTGAATGGTGGAGTGTAGAAATGAATTTATGGAGTTGCCACGGGAACTGAAATAAAGATAGTATTTTTAGGGGGTATGGGTGCGATCAGAAATTATGTCACCAAAATCCTGAGTCGTAAATCAACCAGTAATTAACGATTTTAATGAAAAAGCGCTGGCGAAGCTGCGGGCAAAAGCTAGTTTTTTATATATATATTAAACTAGTCGACTCGGCGAACTTCGTACCGCCTAATTTAATAAAATTTAGAACATGTATTATACTTATAAACCTTGCTCTAGAATCATTCTATCTATTTAAAAAACCCGCATCGAAATCCGTTGCGTAGTTTTAAAGATTTAAGCATACATAGGGACAGACGCGGGAAGCAACTTTATTTTATACTATGTATTGATGATAATGTTAGTTATCTACTACAACGGCATAAAAAGATTCAGCTGACTATACCTATAGCAACTTTTCCAAAGCGGCATGGATCAAAAACTCGCAACAAAACGGCTGTCCCATGCATTGGTTTCGATTCGAAGACGGGTCACTGTACGGGTCAGCTGATATTGTTTTTCAGATTTAGAGCCAACTTGCTTTAAGAATGCATTACTGGGAGTTTAAGTGCACATTTTTTAAAGCATCTTCGTTCATGTAGATACCGCATAATGTAGAGATATATATTACGTAGAGTATACATATGGTAAAAAAAGTATGTAATGAAATGTTCCTAATAGAAAATCCTATGCCGCTTGGTGCCTGATCCAGCAATATCTGACGAAAGTTAATCTGTTCGCTTGACTATGTGAGCGCTAAATCATAGTACTGTAGGTAAAGATATAAAATTACATACGAGTTTTATAATCATACTAGAGGCTGCCCCGCGGTCTCACCCGCGCAGATTTCTCATAACACGAAAATCCCGTTTTTTCTCGTTCCCGTGGGAATTTCGGGAAATCCCTTCTTAGTGCTCACCTACACCCCCCAAGGAACCCACGTGCAAAATTTCAGCCCGCTATGCTTAGTAGTTTCGGCTCTGCGTTGTCTGTCAGTCAGTCAGTCAGTCAGTCAGTCAGTCAGTCAGTCAGTAACGGAAGAGTTTTATATATATTGATTGATACCACACCTACTTTACTTTTTGTTATTGTTACCTGTTCTGTGGTTAGCCCCGTTCCCTTTTTTACTTATCTAGATAGTTGGTTAAAGGTGCAGTGAAACATGCGAATGGTTGTGCAGAATTATACTAACTACTAAGAATAGGGTAGGAATAAAACATAACGAAATTCTTAAATTTTATTAATCTTAGAATAAATAATAAATATGTACACTGGCGCTTTATTTACATTCTTTGTTTCAAACACAATAAAGTAAATTAACAAACAAAATGTTTTATTTTACAATTACATTTCAGTTGCGATTTTACTTCTAAGTTTTTGTAACATTATACATTAGTGATCCCTTTAATTAGACATAGACAAACTACATTCGCAAGACAAATATTGTTTTTAAACATGCAAACTTATAATAAATCTACTAATAAAGTAATAAAAAAATATATGAATTTTATTGTTTCACTCGCACAAAAAGACAATGTACGACATTATGTACTATCGTTAATTTAGTTTTTTTTTTATTATTATTGGATTACCACTGTCTTTTGCTTAATTTCATGCACTTACGTGCACGCTATTATAAATTCAAGCTATCTTATTTTGAATTTTTCATATTGATTTACTCATACTCAATAATTTTGTATAAAAATTCAAGGATACAATAAAATTCAATAATATTTTCAAATCAATGCGTATTAGAAAAACAACGCAAAAGATGCGTATGTAAGGTAGAGCTAAGAATAGCGTAAAAAAATCAGTTTTACTAGGGACCCATGCAATACAAACCATTGCTTTTATTAGTTCTAACTACAGAGAGGCTCTCTACCGTCTTCCAGCTTTACCTTGGGAGCCGGGGGGCACGAAGCCGAACCCTGAGGCGCCGACCACCACGCCGCTCGTCTGCCCGGGGTCGCCGGCCGGGGACGGGGGAAACACTACCGGACCTGAAAATATTTGAAAATAGAACATGTTAATTGGATTTCATGAAGTACAAAGGATACAAACAAAATAATATTATATAACGCTTATATATAACGCTTCGATTTTTCTGGCTCAAAAAACTTGATCTGTTTTGTGAAAAAACTCACTTGACTGACTTAATAACTCCCATCGCCTTGTCGCCTAGCCTAAATATAGAATATTAAAATTAACTAAACCGGAATTTAAATATTTTGTTCTGGACGATGTCTGGACGTGACTTAAGCAAGAGACATTCAAAAACTTAAGAGGAATTAATAAACTTGTTAATCTACTGTTATAATGAAAAAGCGCGTGAGAAGTTTCGGGCAAAGCTAGTTTATCATAAAACTAGAGGCTGCCCCGCGGTTTCACTCGCGCAGATTTCTCATAAAAACAAAAATCCCGTTTTTTCCTGTTCCCATGGGAATTTTGGGAAATCCTTTCTTAGTGCTTACCTACACTCCCTAAGGAACTTACATGCAAAATTTCAGCCCGCTACGCCCAGTAGTTTTGGCTCTGCGTTGTCTGTCAGTCAGTCAGTCAGTAACGGAAGAGTTTTATATATATTGATAATAACACTTAATTTATCCATAAATCAACTCAATCAATTATATAATATTAACTTTAAAATAATAATTACTACCTACTAACCCAACTAAAACTACTCCCAGACCTAAAACACGTTATACTAACTCTATGTAATTAACATGATTATTCAGAAAAACTAGGACTAATAATACCCCCTGTATAGTTATTATTTGATGTCAAAGTCAGCGTATCTGGTTGACATCACGAATCGACTAAACTTGACACGAGACCTTGATACTTGATAATATAGCAAACATGCAAAAATCGGTACCTGTATCTAAGGTTATCGAAACACAAGAAAAATTTGAGCCAGAACAAATATTGATAATATTTATCGGACCATTCCTCGTTGCCACCGGAAATTGAAACCGGGGCTGCGGCGTTACTGCTTACGTCACTGAACTCGTAGCCGCGGTAGGAGCAGTATACACACATATCAACATCTAAATTCATGTATTTGATTATAAAGGGATTCTGTAGGTATTTAGTTTTTATGTGGAGTTATGTCGATATTTACATGACTGCAATTTTTTTTTTATATATATTTGATCGTAGAACGCTTTGAACAAAACTCATTAGAATGTTAATTGACCGAATATTGCTTTATCATTAACTATTGGTACCCTACTTAGATAGTCTGGTAAAAATATTTTGCTCCAGGGCTGTTAAGGCCTTGTCAAGTATGACGTTTGGTAAAAAAATGCAAATATAGATAACTACTCAGTAAGCTTAATTTGTCAATGTTCAAGCAAACTCTTAATGATTTTAATATGAAACTTGATTTGAGTTTGCTGCCATTGAGGATGTAACTTGGGGCAAGGATTGCTTAAAAAATTAATATAGTTACAATCCTAGTCCACGCAAGCATAACAAATTCCATCAAAGTAAGGAAGCAAGTGCACAACACACTGCCAGACAGCAGCAAGTGTCGCCGACATTGAACTAACAGACAATGGGCAAAGCAGAGCGAGGCGCAGATGCAATCACACCGCACCACACGTTTCAACTTTTAATTGTCTTCCAACGAATTTGTGCAACACATTCTAGATTCCTATCGGCTTTTTGCCCTTTTGTCTTTACTGACTTACTAAATACACTTTTTAATAGTTAATAATAAAATTAAGGTTTAACAATCGGTTGTTGTAAGTAATTAATTCAAAACTTTATCGCGTGTTTTCGTCACGCCCTACATATTTTTTTTAACGAACGTAAATTTCTGATTAATCATCATCACAGAATGAAGTCATAAATATCAAGTAATTGCTTGCGAATTATTCATCTTTAATCATTTCAATTATTACCGTTTAGAAACAATTGTTTCAAATATCTGTGTTTGAATTTCATCTGACTCTATAATTAATGCTTATTGAATTTACTTTGAGGGATCTCGGCGGATGGCAAGCGGCGCGGCGCGGGCTGGCCGCCGCCGCCGCGCCGCCCCGGCGAGGGTCGCACCATGTCCTCGACAGTTTTTGCTCAGCCGAGCATGATTCTGTCATTAAACGGACGCCGGACCCTTCTAATCTAACCGTGCATTGTTGTTAATATTACGTAGCCTGACAATATTTTATCAATAAGCTACAGACATTGCACCAAATCTTTATAAGTTGCTACACGTAAATGTAACGACACAATGTCTGTGATTCCATTGCCCGTCATAAAGTCATAACAACCCACATAATTCTTGATAAAATCGTCGTTTATCACGATGTTAATAGCCGAGTTTGCGAAATCATAATAATTTTGGGTAGAGCAAGGGGCGCGATCTGCTTCGGTGGCTCCGTACGTAGCTCTTAACCGAGATTGATACGAGCAGGGCCCACCAAATTAAACATTATTAAACTAGACCATCGGACTCCTTTCCTGAGTTTACACAAAACCGAGTGGAGCGGAGCTATTTACATTCTGTTGCGTCAGCAAAGACTCTGCTCTCGATTTTAGATTTACGAGAGCACTTAGAAGGATGAATGTGTTTCCAAACATCAATATTAATTAAATCAGAACGTGCTAATGGAATCATCTGGCAAAGTAGCCAGCGCGCACGCCTACCGCTATGACCAGATTAAAATAAAACATGACCTCCTTGATCTAGTAAAGGCAAGCAACATAGTTGTTATCCAACAAAATTAAACATCTATTAACATGCCTTCTGAGAGAAAATAAAAGGGTCACAATAAAAATAAATCTCCGAACCCTAACCCTAAAAGACGGCTGCACAAAAGCGTTTGCAATTAATGTTTGATGTCGCAAGGCAAGTCACATAAGCCCGGGAGCACTGTAAGCGCGACTATATTTTACTACTTCCTCCCACCGGGCACTCTGTCGTGGGATCATTAGTGACAGGCATTAGGCGAGCAAACATTTCTCTTGTGTAACCTGCATCATTATACCTACTCCCTTCATAAAACAATAAACCTTTTGATTGGCATGTGACAAGTGCGCCGTAAATCAACCGTTCAAATGAGGGATTAAACTGTATCGAATTCCTATCGGTCGTGTTACGCTCATGGTCAAATCGGGTCACTATTGTGTAATAATGAGGCAGATGACGAATGTACATATCTGCGTGGGTAAATAAGACGGACAGTCAGAACTCAGAAGCGATTACTGATTGCGCGAGTTAATAGCAAACGGCCAAACACACAGCACAGTCAACATTTTCGCAACTCGGCCGGCGATAGCCATCGGCTTGCAATTGTTTTCTGAACAGCCTTCGAAACGTGCGCGGTTATGTGAAGATCTCAACATGTTAAATGCACAGTCACTTAGCAACGTCAGGTTTGTCATGATTAATTATGAATATTTCGGAATAATTTAGACGAAACTTAATCAAATTGCCTGCCCGAATCATTAGATATAAAATTAAAAATTGTATTGATTTGTATGCAATAAAGTGTTTCTATTCTATTCTAAAATTAGTGCGTGTATTGTATACACTATGATAAATTGTAACTCCTAAACTTCTCGTATCAAATACCTTAGTTACCCTTTGCTTAAATAGACTGCAGCCAGCCTCTCGTTTTTATTTAACGGATTTCGATTTGACTTTGGAAATCTACCTCTAAGATGTGGTTGAAATCCAACCTGGTCAATGTAAAGCATGAGCCAATTACCGGTGTTAGCTCTCGGGTCCCTGGCCGCTGCCGACGATAGCATGTTGTACATGGGAGCACCAAAACTGGTCGCCAGGAAGTCGTTGGAGAAGTCCAGCCCGTTGTAGAACTGGCCGAATGATAGCGCGACGCAGGCGCATAGCACCACAGTCTGTAGAGGATATTAATCATAAACATCATTAAATGGATTCATTCTGAGCAAGATTATTGTATAAGGTGGAATAGGCATTTTCTCATTTGCCAGTAAGTTATAATATCTTATAATTATGTATATCTAGGGAGTAAATATACAAATACGATAACACTTTAATACTGTTGTTTACTACATACTCTATGTTTAAAATGTTAATTTCGGCTGAAATTATAGATATTTAATTAAGACATGGTTTCGATGATTTATGATCATTTGATAATAACTGATTTCCATTTATTTTAAATCAATTAATCATTTGATCAGTGTCAATTTAGCAATAAGAATAAGTAGTACTACCTGCGTGTCAGCATATTTCGATTTTTTTAACTTATTCAATATCTTCAACATTTTATTATTTAAATCTTGATTTCGTAACCGCTACCTGTACATAACTATAGGGTAGATAGTTTCATTCCTAAGGTAATATCTGTATTGTCTTTATTAGGTACATTATATAATTTTTATAACTTAAAA
Organism: Euspilapteryx auroguttella; assembly: GCA_951802225.1. NCBI lineage: Eukaryota > Metazoa > Arthropoda > Insecta > Lepidoptera > Gracillariidae > Euspilapteryx > Euspilapteryx auroguttella. The sequence goes on from OX637652.1 coordinate 6,455,813, forward strand.
AATATCAAATATTACGATTACCTAAATTAATTAAGATTAATTAGTCTTGAAATCTGCATGCGGAAATAAAATGCTTATCAGTCAGTTCTATCTGTAAAACTATCAAATTGCATAGATTAGGACACGATTCAAGCCAGACAGTGTGACGTGAATGCATGTGCTTTAATACACGACATATCAATGAAACTGGTTTAGGAACGAAGAACCAAACTGACTGAACTTGAGCTGTGACCTCACGTGAGGCCTGAACGCACGTGCCACACACGCCGACGTGTTTACTATACTATATCCACTGGTACAGAATACCTACTAACAAATGCATGTATGAAGAATTCTAGCTCATTTCCGCCCGTTATGTTTGCTCTACATTCTGCATTAGGTAATTTGATTATTCTTAATCCGTTTCACGTGTTGGTTTTTAATCTTTATGCAATCTTAATTTTAGATTTTTATATAAAGAAAAAGATTTGTGTTATTTACTTTAAATATAAGTGTGAAAACCTTTAATTACATTGACACTGTAACGCTATTAAACTCAACATCATAAAAGCTTATTACATAATAATTGGTACCTTTAATGTACTACTTTTTCTTACTTAGCTAGATGACTTGATTGTGTTTAGTTCAAAAATAATGGTGATATCTTTTGGTCAAACAATACAATTTTTGATGTCAAAACACATGTTCCGCTGAGTTATGTATCTAAAGGTAAATTGCATCATCTCATAAGAAATGTTGGAATTGGCTGGTTTTTACTTTCAAAATGTAATATCATAAATTCACTTTTACGTTACGTTACAATGCAGTAAGATATTTTTCAAAGGGCTTATAAAAATAACAGAGGTAATTAAACGCAGGCATTTATAATACATAGTTTTCTCAATGAAACTGCATCAAATAGATAGTAAGGCCGCCTATTAATTGCTAGGTACAAATTTTAAGTTCTAGTTTTATTGATTTATGTATGATGCAACATTCTGCAGTGAATTTAGAACTATTTACTAGTATGCAAGCCCTAGACTGTTAAACTTGTACTGAAAACCGGTTTTTCTAGTCTTATTCTGTTTAAACATTATATTAAAATGCCTCTCGGCTACCAGAACTATACACTTAATATTTACCTTCAAATGTATGTTAACTTAAAAACCTACACTAAGATTGATCATGAATAATCAAACACTTATCTATTAAATTTAAACATTTATGTAGTAATTTGTTGATGATGATGAGTCATAAATATAATAAACCAAAATATTCAGAGTTTAAATACAAATGCGTTGATGTCTTTTCCTTACAAAAAGTATCATTATCAAACATTTTTTTTTTAACCTGTAAAATACATCTTACCGTTTGGTATTACTTAATTTAAATACTTAGATACCCACAATCCATAACAATTCGAATGCCTGCTGACTACTGACACGTCGGCGATAGCCATCAACTAAATGGATTGAGCTGACTTAACAAGCAATAAAGTGCCAAGAGTTATGCCACTTTATGATTGTGTCCAATTAAGAAATTAAAATTATTTGTTGGTTAATTTGGACGAGAGCTTTACTTTAACAGATAGTTATAAGGTGAAATAATACCGAAGGTTGCACTTTCATCTGAAAAAATTTTTTTATATAAACAAGATTTTTAGACGAAAAACTTCGAGAGTCTCGCATTATTTTTTAAACACATTAAAGTAAGAAGTAGAAACTTAAAGGTGGAAAATTCAATCTTTCAATGACTAAAACTGATACTTTCGTCAGGAAATCTTTGTATAAATGATTTCCTGAATTAGTAGTTTTTTTTAATGCGAACCGCCACCATCAGTACTATTTCAGCTGGAAATAAGGAAGAAGACAATAATGTATTGAATATTCTTAGTTTTTAATTAAAAGTGTCTTATTTACCATAATTTGAAGGTTAAATAAAATCAATTACTGGAGTCAAAAGTCGTTCAGGTATTTATGTGTTTCCAAACACTCAAGTAGCTTTTTGTTATCAAGATAAGTAATTTTCATGATCGATTCGTGACTTAAGTTTATTGAAATCTTAAACACAATTACGCCCTTGTCACGTGTCTAAAAATCGACTCTAAAGAACCTTTGAATCAAAACAATCGAAGGGCAAAGACTTTACCATTATAATGCTGTTGTGTCAATCATTTACTTAAAATTTTAGTGAGTATAAAACCATAATACCTATATAAGTACAATACAAAATAATACAAGGGCAGGTCCCACTATAGTTTTTAAAAACACGTCGGTATAATTTTAAGATAATGGATGTCGGATCTAAAAAGAAAAAATATATTTTAATGAAACTCCTTATAGAAATGGCGCAGGCCACGGAGCAGAAGCTTTCAACTAAAATACTGTGAAATAGTTGATATTTAGGTGTAACTTAGTCGTGTTATATTACTAATCGTACAATCTCTGTACACCAAGGACAGCGTCATTATTACATACAGGTGAGTTCGTGTAGCGTCACAATTAATGTCCATTAAGAATACATTAGTGACGCAAAGGACATGCGCGCACGCATGCAGACAGAATCGTTCCTACATCATTGAACCTTATAAAATTCCTTTATGAAAACGGCGTACCTTTGAATTGATGCTATTTAAACTACTTGTTCTACTAAAAAAAGAGACAAATAAGTAATTGAATGAACCTAGGTTAAGTTTAGGTAATACCTAGTTTTCAAATTCATTATGCACAAAATAGTGTTAACCTAGAAGTAGTTATTTATCAATACGTATGCATGGCTCAAGTGCAGAAAAGCCTGTTTTCGAGTTTTTGTGGGCAAAACTTGCGTGTTTGAGACGAGCGGTCGCAGCGCGGGGCGGGCGGGCGGCGGCGGCGGCGCGGGCGGCGCATGGACACCGCTATGCAACAATGACGCAACACTGGACACTGGCCATTGTGCTAAATATCTAGGCACATAAAGCTATTTACATTATTGTTTGTGTACAGAATCTTAAAGATAGCGTTTCGAGATGACAAGTTGCTGGTTGTAAGGCAACATTACGTATGCATGCTTTGTAGTCATTGAACATTTTGCGTAATGTTGATTTTATAAATAAGTATTAATCACTTTGTTTTGTATTATAAAACTAAACGTAGAGAAAATAATATAGGACTTCATAATTAGTATACTATATATTTTTTTTAAATATAACTAACAATATTGCCCTTTTAAGTAGTTGTAATGTACAAAACACGAAAACTGTATTTATTTTAAAGCATCATTAATAATAAAGTTATTCACTGTGGTTAGAATTGTTTATGTATATTAATAACAAAATAATTCCATAAAATTGACGATCAAGTTGACTTTATTAACCATATTAAACAAAGAAATGAAAATTTACGTAGCAATTTTACGATTAAAATAAGGTTAATTATATTCACGCCCGCCGGATGTATCAAATAAAATACGGATTTCCTTCAAAACACAGATCTGTATGTAAATTGTATCAGTAACATGTTATTTTTTTCATTATTGATCATGAATCGGAAACAATTATTACAATGTTTTATCTCTAGTTTACCACATTGCTGCTAGGCTTAGATTTGTTAGGATTTTTCTGCGAAGTTGTAAGCAATTAAGAAAACAGTCTCAAAAACACGTAAAATAAAAGATGGACCTCGAGAAGACATTAGGCTATAATATTAACCTTTATTTAAAATGCTGTGGGAAGTTGTACAAAAAGTTTTTTAATATGTTTCATACAGTTAAGAAATTTGTTCTTACCCAGAAATCTCTATTTAAATACTACGTAATGTACAGTATTGATTGCTTGTCTATCGGTCTGTTCACGTACCTCGCGGTTGTCTTGTCACCTACATATTGAAGGTTAGCGGTCTCGCGACACCGCCGCCGCACCTCGGCATCCATAATTTTATTAAATATGATCATATTCTAATAGTCTAAAACTTATCATATTCTTAGAAATAATATTAATTTTCAAAACGTAATGCTTAAAATGAATTGGCCTTTTTTATTTTCAAAAAAGGATGCTCGGATTACAGAAGGTAGTACAGAAGTAAAAAAATTATTTTGTTTATGAGAATTTCACACTAAACCGTCGACCAAAAATTTAGACCTAGAAACAGTCTGCAATTTTGCTCTACATAAATAGGTAAAGTACCAAGTCCATATCCAATATTGCCGAAATTGCTACAAACATTAAATTGCAATGGGACTGCAATAATGAAGCAATTTGCCCGGTTACATTGTTGTCGAACACTTTGAAATACGATGTACTACCTTACTATGTTCCTACATGCGTTTTACGCACATTTTACTGTACAATCGAACGAATACCAAGTTCAAGTCTAATAGGATATACCTATTAAAATTATAATCTACAATCAATATAAATAAAACTCTTTTGTTACTGACTGCCAGACAGACAACACAGAGCCGAAACTACTGGGCGTAGCGGGCTGAGATTTTGTTCCTTGGAGAGTGTATGAAAGCACTAAGAAATAATTTCCACAAATTCCCATAGGAACGGAAGAAAACGGGATTTTTGTGTTTGTTATGCTTAAATCTGAGCGGGTGAAACCGCGGGGTAGCCTCTAGTAATAATTAAAAATTGTAACTTTCGAATCTTGTCCTTACTTACAAAATTTTCAAATTAAACTGAGCAAGTTTTTTATAAAGAAATAGCACAGAATGTAAATTTTGTGTGCTGAGCTGACCACTGTATTGTATAGTAACCTATAATCGCCGCCGCCGTACGATTTGTTGCCTAGATAAATGCATGTTCCGCCTTAGGGCAAGCTTCTGTTTTGCTAGCGGTTAACTTTTTACTATCGCTTTGAAACGCCAAAGTTCCTGGTTTGAAATTTACTGATTTAATTAGGTACAGTTGTTGGCAGTGATGTGGACTGTTACTTCGCCGGTCCGGGGTCAATTCCCGGCCGAGGTGATATTTGTTAGGGTATCGATGTTTCTTAAATACTGAAAATTTCACCACCCAATTTAAAACTTTAAAAGTCACATGTAAGACTCAGAATTTGAAACGCACCCAAAATAATATTGAAATATAAAAAATGCCTTGTTGCTATCATATAAAAGTTAAGGTTCGATAAAATATAATATTTTTACTCGGTAAAATATAAAAAATCTACGGTATCAGCTAAATTCTTTAATATCTTACAGAAAACATCGGAATCTTTGCAAACCCTAAATAGCTAAGTTATATTCGATGAAGCGCGATTGTTCGATTCAATTCACTTATTTTTTGCCGAATCGAGTTATTCGATTTATTGAAACTGTTGAAGCGGAAAATCGAATAACTTTGAGGTCAAAGTTTGGACTTCACGATTTTTATGCGACAGTTCCAATTTCTAAAATAAAAATCTAGTATTCTCGTTACAAAAGAGTCTTTATGTATAATTTATGACTTTTTATTACGGTACAACGAAGGTCCAATTATGGAATTAGCAAAGTTATTTATAAATAAATAATTATTCAAAACCCCAAATAAACAAACAAGAGTTTCCACACATCTCTTAGCTTAAAATTGTACAATGTTAAATTAACTAGTTAATCGGATTAAAGACATGTTCAATTTTCTACACAATACCTGCGTATTGAAAGTAATTCCGGATTTATATTATTCATGGCTAGCTGACTCGAGGCTGCAAATTTCGTCATTTTATTTACAACTTTGGTTCCGCATTCTATTTCATTGATATTACCTACAACTAGCGGATATGAGATAGTTCAAATGGTTCAAAGGATATTTGTACTTAAAGCTTAAAAAGTATAATGTTTTATTGTATAATTTTATTTCGCACTTAATACGCACTGTTTCGTATATTTTACGTATCAGATCAAAAGACTGATTTGCCTTAATATGCTACGAATCTGATCTCATAAATAAAACCGCAACGAGGACCGAGATAATTACGAAAGCAAAATCTACAGCTAAATGAATCTTACTTAAATAATCATTGTAATAAAATTCGTTCTAAATAGTTTAGCAGTAATTCCACAAATCTGTGTGACAAAGTGTTACTTGGAACAAACGACCGTCGAACTGTGCGTGCACCTGTAGTTTTGTTACAAAATAGCTTTATATTAACTTTTTGACTTATCCACGATATTATAAATCCTTGTGCTATCTTAAGAGAAGATTAAGCTAACAAAGACTAGGACTAGATTTTTTTATTTGATAGTGCACTCCTGCTTTTCAGAGGGTTTAGCAAAGTTTATTGAAAGTCTTGTGTCAATTAATCATCAATCAATATCAATATATATATTTATAATATAAAATGAAGTCGCTTTCCGCGTCTGTTTATGTATGCTTGAATCTTTAAAACTACGCAAAGGATTTGGATGCGATTTTTAATAGGTAGAGTGATTCAAGAGGAAGGTTTATAAGTATAATACATGCGCAAAATATAAATAGGTTAGGCGGAACGAAGTTCGCCGGGTCGTCTAGTTTGTCAATAAAATAAAAAAATAAGTCTAAATCTTTTTCTTATACGACTTCTCTACTAGGATAACAAACGCAAAACGTAGGAAGCAGCGATAAGACATATGCTGGTTACTAACAACCAGCCGTTTTAATTAATATCAACATGTAACGAACAGTACACGTAACAGATACGTACGGTAATGATAGCTCGTTTAGAAACAGCTATCGCCTAAGATCGTTTTGGATTGGTACTGTTTTGTTACTTTTCATTAGAAAGGACTAATAAATTGTAAATTTAAAAATTTCTGTAGGTAATATGATGTGAAGTTGTCGCAGTATTATTAAGAGTTAATTGAACCACCTATATAAGAGTAAAAATATACCAAACTAGAGGCTGCCCCGCGGTTTTTCCCGCGCAGATTTCTCATAAACACAAAAATCCATTTTATTCCCGTTCCCGTGGGAATTTTGGTAAATCCCTTCTTAGTGCTCACCTACACTCCCCAAGGAACCCACGTGTTAATTTTCAGCTTTCTACGCCCAGTAGTTTCGGCTCTGCGTTGTCTGTCAGTCAGTCAGTCAGTCAGTCAGTCAGTCAGTCAGTCAGTAACGGAAGAGTTTTATATATATTGATAAAATGTTAAGTCTGCTTGTGACTGAAACACCCCGTTTTTACAGAAAAGTAAAACTAACATCTTTCTCTAAGAAATATGGGCCGATTTATAATCGTTTTGTCTGCTAAAGTTACCTACTTGGATGTACTATCCAACAAACCTTAGATATTGAGCCTCGTTATAACACTTTATTTACGAGCTTCAAATTGCACTGATAGAAAGAATAGTTATAGCAATAGCGGTCGACAGCAAAGTGGCGGTGTCGGAGCGCTATTTTGATTTAGGCCTGAAGCTGGTCAAATGGTTGAAGGAAAAGGTGTGGTAATTTTTCTACAAATATGTTATAGATGTTGTAGATGTATCGATAACAACAATAAATAGCTGACTTAAGTTTGAATTCATTTTGCTTCAAGATTCATCAGTCTGGTCAGTAGTTAAAAAAAAAGTCTTGTATAAGACGAGCATTGCTTCATATTTGCAACATTTCAATCCAATTCAACAACAAGTAATAGGTATTATAGCTTATCATATTTAATCCTAAAGCGCTACATAAACTCTTAAATAAATTCATTCGGAAATAAATTTAACCAATTATCAAGATTATATTGAATTGAAATTGAATTGAGAAATTAGATTATCTTAAATTACTGACAGATATTAAAACGATTTGCTGCGGTAGCCGATTCGGTGTAATTTATTATAGCTAAGGAAAAAGTATACTTTAGGAAAATCTAGTTTTTAAAAATTTGATTTTAAATCGTTATTACTAGATTTACGAACGGTAATTAATGAAGCAAATACTCAACATAAACATTAAATATAAGGTTGAGATTATTTTGTTTCTAATCAAGTGCATAAACCATACACGTAGACACTATAAACCATTCATCACATGCGGGAAGCAGTCGAGGCTGGTGGGCTACCGACCGGTCGCGTAGTTGTCTAATACTGTTTACGTTTTAACAAGAAATTTTTTTATTTAACAATTTTGTTTTAATATTAAAAATGTGATGTTGTTAAATGAACAAAAATAAGATCAGAGACATGCGATTCGGTAATCAGATTCGCTGACGAGTTCTTGACATTTAGTTTTAAAAGTCAAATGGTACAAAACGCTAAAATTATGTTAAATTTTATTACAACTTGTAATGATAAATTTTATATTATGATGCAAATTTTAACTACTAGGCTGTCGGACATACTTAATCGTGTCTAAACATTAATCATCCATCCGAGTATGACCTAGAAACGGAAAACTAACAAATTCCATCTCATCTCATAACGAAACATACGTGATGTGATAAATACGCCGCGACCGGTCCCTGTCGTCGACACGAGCTGCATTAACATACTCGCATGCGCACGCGCAGCGTCTGCGTGGGACATACCGGTTCTAAGCTACTTCCGTCTTCCGACTTTGAAAATACGCAGCCAACATTACTTTAACTTAATGCCTCATAAAAATGGTAAAAAAATGTCATGCAAGGTTAATGATTATGTAAATAGACAATTACAATTCAGATATATTAAATAACTAGTCTCGCCTTGGCCCTGATGCTTCGGCTGAGGGCCGCAGGAAATTGGACATCCTGCGCCACGGAAAATTCGTCTATTCACAATTTTCTCGTTGTAAAACAGGTCTTGGTCTTATTTTAGCATTTATTAGCGTTTTTGACTGACGTTCCATTTGAGGTAGAGTTCAAGGCAATTTAATAGTAATAGTAGTATAGTAATAACATAATAGCATGAAAATTACAGAAACTTTTAGTTTTTTATTAATATTTACTATAATATATTATAAAGTTTTTCAAAAACAATCATGATATAATATGGGATTGGAATTTAAACTATAAATTTAATTCATTTAAATTATTTGTGTTTTGAATCCCTCGTTACAAGGTAGGTAATACGTACCAGGATCATTGGCATCAAAACAAATTAACAATTATTTAACTGCCGTTTACGAGAAACTTTCTGTAGTAATTACTATATAATTTATATATCAGTTGTATAATATGACACAACAAAGAAAACAGGTAACAAATCTCTGCTCCAACACTCGTTTATTACTTACAAAAACCAATTCACGTCTAAGTATGAAAAGAAAAAACCGATTTAATTTTTTTTTTCTAATTTACCACTTAAATAAATAAATATATATCTCCCGTTTTCTTAAGACGTCAGATAATGTAGTATTATTATGTAAAAGTGTTCAAATGTTTAGTTATAGTAATAATAATAAAACCTCAAATTGATTGGTCTGGACGGGAATAAAATAAATAGCTTGCTTGAATTATTAAGTGCTGCATCCAGACCAGACTCAACTCAAATAAAATAAACTGAACGTTGCTCAGCCGTCAGCAGTCTCAATATAATACTCGCGTTTTCGATAAATTGCTGATGCTTCTTAATTTATTAATCCGTTTTTGTTATCATTTGGACAAGCAAAAAATATAGTACCTTAATCCAAAATTATAAGCACAGAAAAAATAAAACATTAGCGTACACCAAAAAACTGCAAAACCGGATTATTAAAACAAGACTTTAGGCAAATGGGGTTCAACTTATGGAATCGGGTCATCAACTCATCCATTACTTGTAAAGTTTATATGAACGAAGGTCGTTTTTTGCAAATCTCGGTCACTAAGTCACGAGCATGCATGATTACCATCATCATCTGCTAAGTACAATATAACTGCAATTACCATGGGAGTTCGTGATTTTTTGTTCCTTGCTAAATTCGCTCAGTGCATTGTTTTATTATATTAATGAATCCCATCTTATAATGAATTTTTGAAGGCTATATATAATATCGTAACTTTTTAATATTATACTGTTCAGCTACAACTGTATAAGCGAAACCAAAATATATTTTACCTAATAGATAACTAATAAACTATCTATCAAAAGTAGCAATTTAAGCCTATTCCGATGGATATTTCAATTAGCTAGTCCAGTCTAGATCACTAGATGCTAGATCTAGGAAGCAACACTTATGTCGTAACGCTGATCTAGTGTGACCTAACCGATATCATATAAGCTCTTTAAAAATGCTTCATAAATTATCATTTAAAAAAAACGAATCTTAGATAAACTGTAATTATTCATATATTAACGTTAATCATTTGTTTAAATTCTTTGTCGGATAAGTTTACTTATAAAAAAAAAAACTTTGCATAAAAATAATTATGATAAAAATAATTAGGTTTTTGAATATGTAAAACTTTCCTTTAGTATACAAGGTCTATGAAACAATTATCGGCCGCTGCAGCTCTAAATACGAATTTGGGCGTAACTTATTTTATTTATTTATAGAACGTGTTTATTTATAAAAATCAACCGTCGATTTTAACCGATATAGCCTTTCCTTTCAGACAGCAGTTAAAATATTCCAAATAGCGTAAACAAGTAAAATAAGCCATAATATGTATTCATTTATCAAATCAGAGTAGGTAACGCCATTATATTACAGTTAAATTACACTACGAATTAAGTAACACTGTACACAGTTAAACTTTTTGTCGTGAATTTGAGCGACCATTATCCATAGTGTTAATTGCAATGCAGTTATCTGATTAGGACCCAAAGCTATTTGTAATTAGAAATGTTCACTAACTGCAACATTATTAATATCTAACAATCAATAACAACTTATAGCTAAAGTACCTAGGTAATTATTTTTATTTTGTTTCATTGTAAATTCGGACCATTTCATGATAGCAGTCCGCGTGTTCTACCCACGAGAAGTCAAAAAACTGTCACTTTTATTCTAAAGTCATCAGGATGAGAAGTTGTACGATTCAAGACACATTTAACAGTTTTATACAAATTATTTTTTGTGTTAAAACCGCACTTTCTATAATAATATGAGGAAATGAGATATATTTGAAAATGCATATTTGAACGTCACAGTAACCAAGTGGACAATAAATGTATCGTATAAATCACAGATAGCACATTTACGGCCACCGTAATGGTCTACAAGACAAAGCGTCGAGTCGTCGCCTCCCCTATAAGGTGTTGGTTTTGAAATATTTAGCATCGTTACACCACTACTGTTTACTACTTCTAGTTGAAAACATAGCCAATACAACCATGCACTTTGGTTGAAAATTTTAAATACCTTAGAATATTAATTAACACTATTAATAAACAGTTGTAGGTATTACAATAAGGTATTGTTTTTTTAATAAAATTACTCCTGAAACGTGAAAGTTTATGATATATTTAAAGAACTTTTAAATGTATAACTTTATAGCAAACAAATATTGAATCTACAGCTTTGCTTTGATTTTATTTTGTAGTTTCTACAGGTTTTGGGTGATTTTTCGGATATGAGGCTAAGAGAAACTGCAATTAAATTTATTATTTCAAATAAGTAATAACAAATAAATAGTTTTAATGGTCCTTACAATTTTAATTAAGTGATGAAATCTTAAGAAAAAATATACAAAGCGTTGTAGGTCGGAATGATGCACCCAAGATGCACACGTGTACACGTAATTGCAAAGTTACATTTTAGGTAATAAGCATTGTAGTCTGTTAATGAAGATTATAACATTTCAAATAACAATTTTAATTCCACGTAATGGGCGCGGCTTCAGAGAGAGAGAGGCGTTACGTTTATTAAACGGCTAATTTCGCTGCAGGAGTAATTAAATTGATCGTCTCTTTTTGAACCAATTTATGTTCCCAGTTTATCATACGTTTTTATGTCGGTACCATTGCATAATTACCAACGAATTTTCGTACATTATTCTGCACATTTAGTTTCGCGGATCTGTATTATGTAATTCATTAAAGAGTCTGCCTTCTCTGTGATGCTTGCGGTCGATTGCGGATGACCCGCTTTACAGAAATACTCACTTCCTATAAAAATCATCATTCAGATTAACACTTAGGAAGTAGAGTAACTTAATATTAGTATTTTTTTATAATTTGTAAAATTAAATAAGCATAATATTTACTTACTTATTTGGATTTTAATTCAAAGAAAACTAATATTATTTTGATTCTTTTGTAACTTTATCAAATCGATCAAATTTTTTTTATATTATATCAAATCGTTTTGCATTGAAAGACAAAACTAGCACTTTGTTACATTGTCTAATGTTTGTAAACGCAATTAAGCTATAAATTTTATCGTTTAATGAGATTCCTTACTCAATTCCTATTTTATTAGGTAGCTAATTTCTGCGATAATATTACTGTTGCATTACACTCACACATACAATTAATATAAGTTTTAAATAGCTTTAAATTTGCCAACTAACAATTAAATTTTAATACACGTTTCCACCCACCCTTATTTTTTTGTTCTATACATACTATACAAAAATACTTACGATTTTAAGGTAGCTGGTCATCTTGTAAGTTTGTTTGTTTGTAACGGCACAATCACAACACTAGCGCGCGGGCGGCGGCGGCTTGCACGAGGTGCGCGTGCGCTGGCTGACTCCCACACTGCGAACAAACAGTGGTGGTAACTGCCGTCCAAACTTACCCGCCAACATTCAATGCCACCACTTCTCCCATTTTCACTACCATTACTCAATAGATCACGTATCTAATAGATATGTAATGTAAATGTGGCCAGGATTCGTAACGGTTTCGTAAAAGCGCGTACGTGAGTGCCCGCGACCTTGACAGTAAGCACTTGACCGATATAACCAGCCGAGTATGTGGGGTGGCTTTTACCTTCAGTTTAAATTGGAAAAGTAAATAATTTTAACACTTTGGAAGGCATTTTCTAAACTAGGTCCATATTTTAATTTATAAAATTCATAATTAATAAAATACATACAGGCAGATTGATCGTCACGCTGTGACGATGCAACGGGTAGTAAGGTGTTTCAGCCGCGTTCTCAAGTTATATAGAACAGCGTGCGACCTCCGGCCGCGTCCGGGAAGTACCACGTGGACAACTACTGCCTTAATACTTTGCTTTAAAAAAAGTAAGAGCAGTTGGGAACAACCTCCGCATAATCATAAGCGGGGTCGATGAACTGCCGCCAGGGTACTGAAGGGTCTTTTAAAAAGTATTTTTTTTACATAATATGTACTTTACCAAGGCAAGGTCAACAAATAGGTACCTAGGTATTTTCCATATATATTTTTCATCTCAACGTAGGTAAATAGCCCTTTTAGGCAGTAATTAGGTATCTTGTAAATTACAGAAAATTAAAGTATACTTAGTATCCGGATCATCCACCTTCACATTTCGGTTGAACAAACTACAGCTTAAATGTCATTCGTTTTAAATTATAATTTAACGCCTTCAAAATATTACATTAATTATTACTTGAGCTAATGAGGTGATCTCCTATGTGAGGCGAGGTGTGGAATAATGCACATTCCATGAAGCCGCAATGGACCTTCATAGCGAATGATCCACATACTCTACATTAGTGGTCAATAAACCAAATGGTCCGAAACAGTGAACCGATACTGTAATATATCACTTACCTATACTAACTAATACGTATATTTTATTTAAATATCTATAGGTATGTAATTGTTAGTAAAAAACGTACCTTTGCGAACTTCGCTGCAAATCAAAATGTTTGCAAGATACAAAAAACCAGCGGGAAACAGTTAAGCGGAAATAAAATTTACTTTACACATTTTACCCTTAGTGTACTATATATTCACACAACGTGTAGGTAGTGTCTTTATCACTTTCTTTTAAAAAACGTTATACCAAGTATCACGTCTTGGTAATGAATAAAAAACTCTTTTAACTATGTAGCACAAGTAAAGGCTCCGTGGTTTAGATTTATAAAAAATATGAAAAATTAACTAAGTAGTCCAATTTATTAAACTCGAAAGACTAAAATGTATTATTTATATAATGATCATCAGGGCAGTAAGGCCACCTTAATGTTATTCTGTAATTTAATCTCCAATTGACTTGAGATATAAAAATCCAGTGCCATTACTTTAATATCTGTAATAACAAACATAATACAATAATCAGTATAGGTAAAAAAAATGTTTCAAAAAGCTGTAAAAAATATAGTGTCGTATAAATTATCTTTTAAAACAATATCGATATCATCATTATCATATAAGACATCCACTGCTTGTCTTGTGCGCGCCTCATCTGTAGTGGGAAGTCTGCTTACTCTGCGTCTTCCAGAGCGCGACTTTTCGGTCTCAATGATATGTTTCGTTCGAGCTACATATTGTGTTCATCCCACCAAGATATAGATAGAGGTATGTAATTATGTACAAAATAAAATGTTACAAAATCAATAAAATTATTAAAGTTTGTTACTTGAATTGAACTAAATACTTAATTTTATTGTAAGCAATGACCACCTCTGCGTCAAATCATTCGCTTGTTCGATCGATAAGCGAAAATATTATGTCACAGAAGTATAATCGCATTTTTTACACCGATCCATTCGGGCATAAATCATTGAACTTGAGGTCTTCACTGGCATTGACCCAGTTATGTGCCAGTGGCCAGACTGCACTGCCTGTTCATCGGGAAACAAAATGTTTTTTTTTATGCAAATGCAACGCCATTTATATTGAAGATAACTCAATATTGTTCAGTCACTTTTAGATTTCACATAAGAGTATATTTAGCTAGTCATTTAGGTAGAGGTACTTATCTTAATTTTTTAGGTCAACTTTTGCATATAATTATGTAGTTGCAATGCAATCAATTAAATGATTCATAAAAAGAATTAGCTATTCATTGGTAGGTAGTTGTTAAACCCAGTCGATTCCGGGATCATCTCGTAATATTATCAACCTTCACCTTGCCAAATAGGTACCAGTAATTTAAGGCAAAAACAAAAACTAAAGTAGTGCCACATTCAATGAAAATTAAATCATAAACGAAGACAAAAATCAAATATTATGCTTGTAGCTTGAAGTAATTATTAGGTAAGCACTTTCAGTTCGTCAAAGGTAATTTAAACAGTAACGGGAATATCAAAGGATCCTAAGAGTGCCCTCATAAAGCATCCTTTGAAATTTTGTAAATCTTTGGATTTAGAAGTGCTTCAAAATTACTTCGAGCTACGAGAAAAACTGTAGATTAACTTTTTGATATCTGTCTTAAATAAGATGATATTTTATCTAAAGTAGCGCTACTTAAAATCTATTAAATGCCTAATGTAAGCATACTATTACATAAAACAATTTTTGACGACGTGTTACAGCATTGGGGCCAAGTTCATAGAACCCAAGCCAAGCGTAACCATAGCATTTAATTGCTGTAAGCTAACAATTGAATTACCTACTATAGCTGTCGATTAGGCGTCGATTCTTTAGTGTAATCTATAAAAAGTAAGTTCAAAATCACAAAGGTTTATTAATTATTCATATATTATAATTCAGAGTAAATTTTTAATAGGCGCTTCGGGCTACGATTTTTTGTTCTTCTGGTTATAAGTAAGTAATCATTGATAACTTTGCTAATTAACGTTTTTGTAACGGTTATTGTTAGATTTGTTTCTTTTAAATTGTATGGTAGCTAAAGTTATCGCAGAACCGGTGTAGAGCTTCAAAATATTTTTAGCAAAAGATTCGCGGCCTAATACATGCAAGATGACGCGCCAGGGTGTTAAATTGCCATTGCCGAGGTACATGTTTTCATAACTTTGTTACTTAATTAAATTAACTGTATTCTACCACAGGTATGTTGTACCCTACTAGGTGTGTATTAACACTGATTGACATGGAATTCCCATTTATTAATCGTTAATTCGACACCGAAACAATGAGATTAATTTCATAAATTAAAATATTTTATTAAGACTCTTGATTGGTGTTGCGTGAATGTGAATCATTTTTGTTCTGAATGCGGCAAAAACTAGATGATTTAGGGCTTGGCCTTCGTGCTATAGATTGGAAAAATTACATAAAATATTGTTTGGCGTGGCCAAGAATTGGTTTATTATTTTACTTGGATAAACAATGAAATTACTGCTCGACCGAATATATTTTAGGGAAATTAACCTGACCTTAATTTACGATGATAATCATAAAACAAAAAAAAAGTCATAAACTTGGGGTTTATCATCGGCTTCTTAGCACGCATGCTACTCTCTGTATCTTAGGTATATGGCTTATACACAGTATTATTTTATCGTAGAGGAAAATTTAACCCACGGTAGGCATAGTTATTATACAAGACTGATTCCTGAAAACAAAATTGAAAAATAATGAACCATGCTCACTTGAGTTACTTCGAAAGTTTTTGTAAAAAAAACTAAAAACGATATGCAGCATCAGAGCAATGACCTACGGTGGCTTAGCTGGTGCCAGAAGAGTCAGGGGGTGAAAGGCAATTTTCAAAAAAAAATAAAAGTCAAAGAAAATATATTTTTTAATAATATATTCTAGTCATATATCATGCAAACACTTAGTCCTGAAAGTTCCGGCCACGATAAAAAAATGACCGTATAGTAGGTAATATTTACCTTTACTTCATGCTTTAAAATAATGTTACGACGTCAGACTGTTCGTTGTTCATTGAACTAAGTATGAAGAAATAATTAATAAAATATCAAGTCCAATTCATAGTCAAGGGAGGAGAGGTCTAGTTCATCTCATAGTACTTAGAATAATGTCTAGAGCACTAGCGTAAGTAGGCTAAAATTACATTTAGGTACAAATTTTATCTGAGTAACTGCAGGTGTAGCATGATCCTGTGTGTCCTTTTTTTAAAACATGACAAAAAAAAGAAAACAGCATACCTACCAACGCTCATACGATTACAATCTTTATCATTTCACATTACCAGTAATTACCTCGTATATGTAATTAATTATACCTGCGGCAATAATCCAGATCGGTTCACTGAACGACTCAAGTACTATACTTACATTTTAGTAACACAAGTTGTCGTATGTAATAATACCAAGCGGAAGCAATGTACGATAAAAGCAAAGCGGTTCTCCTTGCATGCACTTCCGACTCTCAGCACCTCTCGGGCGCTCGCGGGTTCAGGTTCCGGCCTTCGATACCTAATAACGCAGGATATCATACAGCAGACACTACCTAGACTTTAACTAACGCTATCGGCAATTATCACACTAATTAAAACGATAAAAGTTAGTGTGTTGTATTTGTTGTTTTGACGGTAAAACGGCTGGGCTTAATGGGCTCAAATTTGTAATAGAGGTACTTTTACACTAAACGCTGGATTATCACTTCGATAACATTTGCATTGAAAAAAGAGGAGTTTCCTAGCAAAATATGTATGCATTTTATGTAAATATCCCCAACTAAAGAGTGTGCTGTGCTGTGCAAAATCAACCTCATTCGGATAAATTTTTATTAAATGTGGCGCCGCCATTCTGTAAGTTAAGTGCATTGTAAGGACTTATAGTAACAGTAATATGTATTAAAAACAGTAATAAAATATATTAAGAAAAAAAATATATAAAAATATTAAACACCGCATATTGGCCAAGTCCGTTAACGTCATTTGAAGGCTTATCTTTTTAAGTACACAGACTAAGTACAATTAAAATTGTTAAAAGAAAACCCTATTTAAATAGGTACCTAGTTGCTTATTATTTTTATTGATATGTAAGAAGTATTTTTATTATAAACACAAACACAACCTATACATCAATGAGTACCAAATGGAAAAATATTTATATAAGTATGTCTCTACGCTAAATCTCAAACAACTTTTTCATACAATGATGAATCCCGAAGTGTTCCAGCAAGCATTACGTTCAGAATCTATTAGATATATGGAAGATCATTTAAATAATGGCTCTATATTGCATACTTATTTAAGTACTTACCTAACAAAAAATATGAGTAGGTAATAAGTATTATTTTATGAGTTTGTTGGTGCCTATACAGTACAGTAAGGTGTATACTGAATCCGATATCAGGTGATATAATAATAATGATTTCCGTATTAAGATTATTAACAACGGTCTACCTGTTTACTAGTTAGCCTTCTCATTCGCACAACAGAAAATATGAGAGGCTTTAGCAGCTGTCTATCTACCCCGCTACAGACCTACTTAGCACCAAACATTAAGGCTTATTAAGGTTTCTTAAAATAAACCCTTTTTTGCAGTTGGGATCTAACCCCATTTTTATAATCATCAACTGAGGCGAGACGTCCACTGCTGGACAAGGGCCTTCACTACAGACCGCCTCATGACTGGTCTAGTGCGACTTTCATCCAGTGCACTTCCGCACCCTACGCCAGGATACGTCTAATCTGCGTTATCTAAAATGCTAACCTAACCTACGTTGGTTTATAAACTGACGTAGGTACGTTAGTATATAACCTAACGGATGTGTTATTTTACGGTGATAATAACTAGAGGATGCCCCGCGGTTTCACCCGCGCAGATTTCTCATAAACACATAAATTCCGTTTTTTCCCGTATCCATGGGAATTTCGGGAAGGTATTCCTTCTCTCTTACACTTACTCCCCAAGGGACCCACGTGCAAAATTTCAGCCCACTACACCCAGTAGTTTTGGCACTGTGTTGTCTGTCAGTCAGTCAGTAACGGAAGCGTTAAATATTATATTGATAAAATCCCTGCATAGCCAGTCGCTACTCGCCCGTAAATATATATTTAAAAAAAACACATTTGCATGTCTTTGACCACCCTCCTTGATCTCCTTGCAAACCGTTTTTCGCGCTTTGTAACTGTTACGCTAATTATTTCATAAAACTTAATAACACTGACCAATGATTACGTATGATGATTAAATAAATTTAGACCACTACCCACAGATGTCATTAAATAATTAAATCCTTGTTTTAGGGCAGCCTTCGGAGAGACCAGACGTAATTGCCAATCATCATAAGCATGCAACAATGACAGTGCTTCAAAGAATTTTAGACTTTAAGACCAAAGTAATAAAGTATTTAAAAAGTTTGCAGTTCGTGTGTAGATCACGAAAGAATCGGAACTTTATGGGAAAAGCTAGTCCCAAAGTTGTTAAACACTCAAATTAAAATCTTAACAATTTGCATGCGAACACTCGAATTCGTGTTACTTCGTGTCTGCAATCTCTAAGATCTTGTCAATGAATCAAACAATTAATTAGTTTAAAATAATTTTCTAACCAAACCCCATTTAAAATAAGAGAGGTCCGTAATGTTATTATCTTTATTTGTTTACACGTAAACATACAGTAATTAGTACATATTTCAACGTCATAAACATCCAGCGCCTACGTACTATCTAACCAACTGTATTATAGGCATATTGTCTCTTTGCTACAGGTTCCTAGAGTGATATAGAGTTTAAACCGCGACGAGTAATTTGCAAGTATAAAGGTAGGTAAATCGTTTAACATATCACAAAAGAAAACGTCAAGATTTTCGAGTGCGGTAAGTAAATTTCTTTTAATACCTAACTCCTCGCAGTCTACACCTCAATTAACATCTAACATTCACTTACCAAGAGTCTATTTGCGAGATGAAACTAAACAAATACAATTATAAATATCATTAAATTTTATTTCATTATCAGGATTAGGTTTTTTGTCTATATTATTATTATTATGATGGCATACCAATTAATACTCGCGGTACCCTATAATGTACCATCATATTATGTAACATAAGCAAAAACGTAATTTTAGTAATAAGCGCACAAAAAATACATTAAACTGCGGCACAATAATGACTTAAAAAGTAAGAAAATGACTAGGAATATCAAAATTCATAACCGTGATTCGAAAACAAATTAATAGGTGAAGATAATAACAAAATAAAATGAAATATATAAAATAAATTTTTAAACAATTCAATATGATTCAAAGCGAGATGTCCTTAAGGTTGCAACTACCCAAAAACAAACCTAAGAATTTAGTATTGAAACAACACAATATGACTAGCACTACTTTACTTACAGCTAAAAGTCGGAACTGGAATGTAACTATATACAGTTCTAAAACAATAATAAATTTGACCTAATCTAATCACTTAAAAATAATGAAATATCACAAAACAAAGTTAAAATAATTCTACTTAAACCAGCGAGAGCGTTACAAAAGAGAAGTCAGCAAAGGGCATTCATTTTTCAAACTTGATTTAACTAATTTATTCAGCGTAAACTGCGATCTGACAGTTCGATTCTCTGTCAAATCAAAATATCTCGCTAATGTGTTGCCGGTTAACGGTGGACCCGATTACACCTATCTTATTGGGTTGATTACGTGCTCGCTGTTAAAACCAAAACAGTATGCAGTTTTGTTTACCTGCAAAATCGTGAGCATTCCAACATAATTTATATTATAGTATTTTATATGATTTCGAGATCTAACATTAATATATTAAAAACAATCAAATATCTAGTTAATTGAATATAGAAAACGGCTTAAAAGATAATAATACTGTTTATATTATACGTAAATAATTTAAAAATATAAATAAAATAAAGATGTTATAAATTATAATATAAGGTTATTTAAATTTAATTACGTATTGTTACGAATAGACAGAGAAATGCATTAGTATGCGTTAAAGTTTAAAATTGCAATATATAAGGATATAAAATAATGAATAATACGATTGGGTTACTAGATTACCATTTTACAATAAAATAATGATATATTTTCTAGGGTACATAAATTTAAAACATTTAGGTACATTTTATTCCGTTAAATACTGTCGTAGTATAATTTGCCAGGTACAAACATTTATTTTATTAACTTTTCTAAGGTGCCGATAATATTTTTCTCATTAAATTTACATTAATATAAATAGACACTACATTTCATCTTATCATATCCAATTTGTTAATACTTTTTTAATTGATAATTGTACTGGTTGAAATAACAGTTTTAATGAGAATTAAACCATGAATTAAAGAAACATTGAAATTATACAGAGTGCAATCAATCGTCCCGAATTTTCGAATTGTGTCATACGGTTCCTTAAATTTTATTTCAATTAGAAAATTTTCTTCATTATCTACCATATTCTACAAGCAACCTTGTGTTAGATTAAAACTTGAGTCTACAGCTGAGATGTTAATGATAAATGGATCTCTTTCGCTTATCTATTTCGCCATTAATCTGATACTTGCCATCAGGCAAGCCCCTGGAGGGACTCAAAATGCTTTTAGACACAGTAGACCTCTTTTATTAATACTTCAAACAATGTGGTCAACCAGCAGTTGATTTTGCACGACAGGCCCTGCGCTTACGTGCAACTTCCTTTGTCACTTTTCTTTGCAAAGAAAAACAAATTAGTAACGAAAAAAGGTTACTGCCGCACTGGTTACCTAAGTTTATCACACGAGGTTATAGTTGTTTATCATACCCGCAGGTCGCATTCTGGCACAGGCAGTAGTTACTCCTTCCTGTCTATTTGTGATGGCACTGCCACTTCTATACCAGGCTATAACATGAAGCATAGTTGTTAATTAGTCCTCCCAGGGCTGCCACTGGTCGCTACTGCAGTCAGCAGCTAGTCCTTGCCGGCGTGTATGTTGTCGTGGCAGGGGCGGCACACGCGCACGGGCCGCAGCGCGCGCAGGCGGCGCACGGGCGCCTCGTAGCGCGAGCAGCGGCCGCAGAACACGCGCCCGCACTCGCGGCAGTGGTGCCGCCGCTCCAGCGCCGTGAACCGCACCTGCCGAAATCGGATATGAAATAAATACAATGTACTGGCGAAATAAAAACTACTCAATATAAATTAATGCAATACAGGAACGTTTCGTTGCATCTTCCAGGTGATAACTGCATAGTTCCTACTTTTTATTTGGCCCTATTTAACAGCAATTTTCTTTAAAATGACAGTGGGAATGAAAGTAACAGGACTATTTAAAATGGCATTTAGTATTGCAAATATCAGAAAAACTTAATAATTATAAAATATTATGGAGATAGTTGTAAAATATGTAGATGTATTTAAAATAAAATCACCATCATCACCTTCCATTCATCGAATTCTTGAGAAACCTTACACTTCTGTTTGCACGCTCAAATTAGCCGTCTGGTCCTATCACACCCTGTAGCATTTGTGTTATACGTACCTGACACTGTGTACAATATGGTGCAGTATCATCTCGTATCCAATGGTCGGCGGGTCCTCCTTTTGCGCCAGATGAAGTGCTCATGTCAGGAACACTCCACCGGAATATCTGTGAAAAACTCAGCATTTACAACTCATTCATGGAACAATGTAAAAGTATGTTTCCAAACTTTGAAGGTAGACAAATGAAGCACTGCTCCCTGATTAGTTAATTTAAGGCCACAGCGCCACTATTTTTGCCTTGCTTTGTATACGCTGTATCTCTTAGGCCTCCATTACGAAGACGCGGCGCGTTGTGCGGGGCGTCGTGCGGGCTCCGACGCGGGCCCCGCCGCAGATAAAATTTTATACTTGTACTAAAATCATGAACATTGACAAATCCAGAATGAGCGTGTATGAACCCCTGTAGCCGTAGGGGAGGTCTCACCATGTGGGAAGGATTCTGGATCCCGATCATAGAATAGAATAGAATAGAATAGAAAACACTTCATCATAGAAGATTCTCGGGGTCCTTCCCAAAAATTTCATCGAGATAGCCATCGGGGAGTTTAAGTCAGTGCAATCTTTAAACACCCCCCGTTTTTTCCCATTTACAAAAAAGGGTTCATCTTTACCCTGCCCCTTGCGTCGCCCACGGCCAGGCCGCGGCCGGAGCGCGCGGCACACACGCAGGTGACGGAGGCGGGGCTCGCGTTGTCGCGCCGCGAGTACGCCGTGTGCATCGTCAGCTTGCCGCGCAGCACTAGTCGCCGCTGCCACTTCAGCTGCTCTTCTGCTGGACAGGTGTGTTTTATGATTATACAATAGTACGATAGTACTTTTAAGGAACCTGACTCTGAAAACAATGGGAGAAGAAAGACCAATTTTAATTTACATTAGTTTTATAGGATCCTACCTTCACTAGGCGGGCGCACTTGAACAGGTTTCCTGTTGGCGTTGAGAGCGGGCGACTCCGGCGCCGACACGACGACGAACGAGTCCGTGAGGCTCGTGTCGGACTTGCTCGGCCGCAGCCCGCCGCTCTCCGGCTGTTCGGACGACTGGCCCATGGTTGCTTCTAGGGAGCCCGACTCTGTTGAATCGCCTACACTGCCGCCGCCTAAAAAGTTACGATTCTATTTTTAAAGTTTATATGAGAATATTGCTGTTGGATAAAAATATTAGTCTGATAACGAAATCTTTAAAAAATATTGGTTGTATCGCTATATCATTACACTAACAAGAAACTCTACTTACAAAATGTTTAATGTCTACTTACAAAACTAACAATAGTTATTTTACTTATATGTCAATAACTGAACTGTAATCGAAAGTACATAAGCGAAAAAAAACATACTTTTCCTATAAAGCGGGTTTGTTTTACTCTTCCTTCTCAAAACGACATTGCCCTGCTTCTGCAGCTTGCTATGATGTTCCTTGCCCTCTTGCGTATCATTTTCATTATCCAAGTTCTCTTTGCTTTCCTCACATGTATCTAGGCTGTCAGCGATCGTTGTAGGCTCGTCGTGGTCGCTGCAAATGTCTTTTTCTTCATGTGTTCTGGAACTTTCTTTTGCGCTTGTCGTTTCATTCGCATCGGAGAGAGAACTTTCCGACGCCGATTTCGTTAGGTTACCACCTAAACAAAGAAGAATGCTGTTATAGCATTGAAGATTTATTGATTGTGATGAGCTGAACTACTGCAATTTATCTACTCAACTTCTACAAAGCTCTAGTCCTAAACTTTTCGGCATTTCCAATGATGCCATTGCTGATTTCCTGGCCATAAAATATGTCACATGATAAAAGAAAAGCAGTGTATCTAATGGAGATCTAACTGCAGCGCTATTGTGCCGCTTTAGAAGCAATTATTTTTTATAACGTCATGGTTAATATGTTTATATCAAAATTTAGCTATAAGACCAATGCCCCTAGTAACTACCAAATGTTCAAATTGCATCTCTAACTACAACCTTTCAGAACCAGAACGAACCTTCAACCTCCTGCGACAAGCTCATCTGTTTGACCAACTCCTCGACCCTCTTTATGGCCGCCTCTCTCTTACCAGGCTCTATATCTTCCGTCCTGTTCTCGCACTCAGACTTTGCATCTTCGCTCTCTTGCACGCACAGTTTCCCGTCGGTCGCTGTGTCGATTGGTGTAGGTTCTATGTCGACGCTTGCTGCTTGAGTTTCGGAGACAGTTGTTTCATCTGCCGTTTCTAGTACGTAGTCTATTGACCACATCTGTTTAATAGAAAAAGTTGTTAAGACATAAAATAACGATAAAGACAAGAAAACTTGGTAAAAGAAATCGTTTTATGTTACCTAACAAGTTTTCTTGTCTGGCGAAGCTACAATTTGATCAAGTCGGGGTCACCAAATCGTAATTTGGACGGACAATAAAGGTTTTGACAAACAAAGCGTTAGAGCGCTAACTTGACGCAGCGTTAGAGCATTTTGACGCGGCACTATAGCGTCGTGACGCAGCCGCGAAGTTGAACGGGTCCCACTCGCGCGTCTGTAGACGAGGCCCGTTCACCGCCCACACGCGCAGACAGCTGTCACTAGGAGGGAGAGTGCACGCACCCTGACGACGCCGTCGGTGCCGCCGGTGACGACGACGTTGAGCGGGTCCCACTCGCGCGTCTGTAGACGAGGACCGTTCACCGCCCACACGCGCAGACAGCTGTCACTAGGAGGGAGAGTGCACGCACCCTGACGACGCCGTCGGTGCCGCCGGTGACGACGACGTTGAGCGGGTCCCACTCGCGCGTCTGTAGACGAGGACCGTTCACCGCCCACACGCGCAGACAGCTGTCACTAGGAGGGAGAGTGCACGCAACCTGACGACGCCGTCGGTGCCGCCGGTGACGACGACGTTGAGCGGGTCCCAATCGCGCGTCTGTAGACGAGGACCGTTCACCGCCCACACGCGCAGACAGCTGTCACTAGGAGGGAGAGTGCACGCACCCTGACGACGCTGTCGGTGCCGCCGGCGACGACGACGTTGAGCGGGTCCCAATCGCGCGTCTGTAGACGAGGACCGTTCACCGCCCACACGCGCAGACAGCTGTCACTAGGAGGGAGAGTGCACGCACCCTGACGACGCCGTCGGTGCCGCCGGTGACGACGACGTTGAGCGGGTCCCACTCGCGCGTCTGTAGACGAGGACCGTTCACCGCCCACACGCGCAGACAGCTGTCACTAGGAGGGAGAGTGCACGCACCCTGACGACGCCGTCGGTGCCGCCGGTGACGACGACGTTGAGCGGGTCCCACTCGCGCGTCTGTAGACGAGGCCCGTTCACCGCCCACACGCGCAGACAGCTGTCACTAGGAGGGAGAGTGCACGCACCCTGACGACGCCGTCGGTGCCGCCGGTGACGACGACGTTGAGCGGGTCCCACTCGCGCGTCTGGCTGAAGGCGGCGCACAGCGCCTGCGCCTGCGCCTGCCCCCCGCCCCCGCGCCCGCCCGCCGAGCACGCGCCCAGCAGCCGCCCGTTCACCGACCACACGCTGAGCGAGCTGCCCGCGCAGACTGCTATGTCGCCCTGGTAACACACGACACGAGTTCATATTATTACTTAGCATAAGCAACTGCCTGTTTACGGATCACACACTCAGAGAGCTGCCCGCACACAGCTTTGGCACCCTGGTATAAAACACAATCCATTCAGATTATTACTTACGAGCTTTCCCGGCTTACTTCGTTACGCCAAAGAATATAAGATACTACAAAAGACTTGGCTCTATAGACTATGTTCTTTTGACTGCCCAGAATGGCCGAATAAAAAACAAACAACAACAACAAACCACCTGTCAAAATGTGTAAACAACGGAAAAAATATTGCACCTTGGGTTATATTATTTGAGTTTAGGTAAGGATCCCTAATTTTTTGAAAATCTAATATAGCCTATGACACTCGGGGTTAATGTAGCTTCCTACCAGTGAAAGAATTTTTCAAATTGGTTCAGTATTTCCGGAGCCTATTCGTTACAAACAAACAAACAAACAAATCTTTCCTCTTTATAATATTGGTATAGATGAAAAGCTATCAAACACACGCTTTGGTTATGTTGCTTACCACCAAATTGTAATTACAGACCGGTAATTTAGCATGTGGCGCAGTGAGCGACTTACAGTGAGATCATCAATAGCGAGCGCGGAGATGGGCTGCGCGGGCTGCGGATGCGGCGGCAGCAGCTGGCGCACGAAGCTGCCTCGCTCCACGTCCCACACTATGGCGGCGCCGTCGCGACTGCCGCTCACGACCAGGTTGTACGCCGGGCTGGCGGCCAGGCACGTCACCGCCTCTTCGTGCCCGTACAGACACGTCTTTACTGTCAGCTTGCGACGCCGGGACGAGTACTGCCATACTGTTACCACCTGTTTCCATAATACAGAGTTCGAATAAGTAACAATAAAATAAAATAATAACATATCTCTCTCAGAGCCCCTAACTAGTTTATTCTTAAGGAAAAACATACAAAGACGAACAAACACAGCATTTACAGCATTTATCGTTTAATGTTCGGTCCCGTCGGGAACCAGGCAACATCACTGCCAACGGCACGGTCTTTCGTGTCTAGTCTAGAGGCGAAAAATTACAAAGGCGATATACAAAGGCTATAAAAAAATCTCACAGTGCTAGTTCCAGCAGTAACAATAGTCTTGGCGGAGGGGCAGACGCAGGTGACGACCTCGCCGCACGCCTGCGCGACCGCCTCGCAGACGAACACCGCCTTGTCGTTGTCGTAGTTGCCGACCCTCAGGCTGTGGTCTGCGAAGCCCCACGCCACGTACTTGTTGTACGTGGGTGGCATTAGCACTTTGTTCTGTTCCACAGCCAAGATCGCCTTGTCCGTGTAGAGGATCTGGCCCACTGGGCCTTTTACCTCTGCAACAATAATGTGATTAAGGTTTAACTCTAGAATTCTTAAAAAGTTAAAAGCATTTTAGTTATTTGACTTATTTGACGTATGCCAATTTAGACTAAATTAAAATAAAATTAATTATTTTTTTAATGCTTTAAACTTTTTGTGAATACTGACTCTATAATAATAACTGTGAAGTACACCTCTGTTAAAGCTATTGTATCTTTTTGAATAATACATTTACCCTCTTATTCATAAAAAGTTAAAGAGCATTTTAGTTATTTGACGTATGTCAATTTAGACTGGATGTCACGTATTTACCATACAACAAACCAGAGAAGTAGACCTCCAGTAACGCTACTTAAAATCTACTGTATCTTTATGAATAAGACGGTTAGTTTATTTGACGTGCGACGTGTGACACATAATAATCGCAGGTAAAAGTAAATCTTACCTTTTACAGGTTGGAGTGACGGCCTCAAATTCTCCAAATTGTGGAAGAACAGTTTCTCCGGCGGCGTTACACCTTGCGATGGCATTATGTTGTTGGGATCTAATATTGTTGAACTCCTCTGGGACATCTTCTTGCTCGGGTGAGCTTTCTTGAATAGCTGCTTTGGTATCTGACCGAAGTTGTTTATAAAGCCGATCGTTGCGGTCTTTTTGAGAGGATCGTCGATACTAAAACAAATTATTCATAATTTTGTGTTGAATGTAGTAGTAGTAGTATGACAACGTTATCATAATGATATTTTAGTAAGGTGATAAAGCATTATAAAAGTGTTTTAAAATTATTTATTTTTGTATTTGTATTAGTTTTAAAAAGTAGAGCTTTTCATTAAAACATTTTGAACGCTTCAATCTCTTTACTATCACCTAGCGTAAAGCTCTTAGTCAAATAAGGAAAGGTTGTTATTTTTACGTCTACCTAACATTCAAACCTTTACAAACAGAATAAACCCCTTGAAAACTTTCCAGGCTCAAGACTTCTGTCAAATTGCTTATATGAAACAAGAAAACCGCAACTCACTTATCAATATCAACATTCCCCTCATAGAAGAGGAAATGGAAGACATTAGTGGCATCTTGAGCGGGCTGGCCCTGCTGCTTGTAGCCGAACACCAGGTCTATCCAGTGGTGCAGGCGGTGCGACACGAACTCGGACTCCAGCGCCGCGCGGTGCAGGCGGATGAACTCGCGCGGGTCGCCGCGCGCCCACGGCGGCAGCACCACGTCGTCGAGCGGCTCGCCTGACTGCTTGCAGCCTGCAGTGGGGGAAGGAACAATTAGTTCGAGCCACTCTTGTATTTTTTTTATTTGACCTGATTAGTGACCCTTGCTATTTGTTCAAATAACATTAAACCAAAGATAATGTTGTTCCTGCTTTAACTTCCATAGTCAATAAACGGTACTACATATGCTTTATGGTCAATAGTCTATACTATAGAACTATACTACTATAGAAGAAACTTACATAGACAATACTATAGACTCTATAGTATTGTCTATGTTAGTTTCTTTCTCTCTCTCAACTCTCCCGTGAACCGAATGTATGTGCTCTAACTAAATATAATCTAAATATTGTTAAACTAATTAAAACAAAGACTTTTAATGTTGTGCGAGCAACACTACTAGTGTCCCCTGCTGAGCAAAGGCCTCCTTCATAGCCTTCCGATCCTGCGCCGAATCTGGCGAGGTCTCCAGATTTTTCTTAATTTAAATCAAATATCACGATTAGGATGTGGAACTTACCAAAATCAAAGTGGTTGGAGTTTTCTAAAAACTCTGGCAAGTAAAAGAATTCCGGAATGAGTTCTTTTACATCCGCCATATTGTGTCTAGATGCAGAATTCCAAGCTTCCTTTATAGAATGGAACATTCTGGAAACAACAAAATAATTAAGATAAAATGTTCCTGTATATTTATACAAACTTCAATAACACAAGCACCCTAGGCCTATATTACTCTGTCAAAATTGATGATAATAAAAAAAAAAATATTATCTTACCTGTCAGCCAAATCAAAATGGCCGCCCTGCAACCTCAAGAAAAGTTGCGTAAAAGGTTCCATTCGTACTAAATAAGAGCACACAATCATAGCGGATGAATAATGCGTCCCGTAGTGATATGGCGGGGTCTCGCCGTGGGGATCGTCCCATTCCTGTTAAAATAAAAAGCATGTTTTGATTTGTTATATCACATTGATAGACGTAAATACTCATGAACAATTTAATCGTACCTTATATCGTTTTCTAAACTGCTCCAATCTATTCGGACTTTGCGCTCCCATTGGCTTTGTTAGATCTCTGAAGGTAGCAGGGTCATTTAGGTCTAAATCCAGAGAGTCGTAATCCGCTAATATCCATGGGAACACAGGGTATTGCATAAGGTCGTTGTAGGACCGCCCCGCAAGCGTATTTAGATGCATCAGGTATTGGAAGTTTGATATTTCTCCCCGCTGAAAACACAATGTATATTGAAGACAAACTTTTTTTTTGTATTGGCACTATTTCTGCCAGTATAGGTTAATACTTAAAAGGAGACTCCTCGCTTTTATATTTTTGTAAAATTGAAAATTGAATAAACTTATTTATTTATTATTTATTATTAGTATAAGGTGGAAGCCTTAGCATGAAATGATCGAATTAGGTAACATGTAGGATTTTAACTATTTATATTGAAAGGTATTGGTCGTCAGATGCAAACAAATTATTTAAAGTCTGATATTATTAATTCTAATTAACTTCATCACCAACTCCATAAACTCAGGTTCTTGAAGAAGAAAAACTTTTAAATAGAAGAAAAACTTTTAAATAAGGTTTAAATAAAGAAACACAGTTTAAATAAAGAAACAAAATTACACAGGGACAAAACTCTGATCATAAATTCTTACCAGCCAGCGCTGCGTGACGGAGGTGTCACCGATCAGGGTTGCCAGCAGTCCCCCGGGCTGCTCGACGGCCACTCCTCGCTTCTGACCAGCCACGGAACCTGCCGCGCTGTCCGCCATACCCGTGGCGAGAGTTGTGAAACGACTGTAAACCTACGGAAATTATATTAAAAACTGTTTTATATCTTGTCATCTGATGATAAGAAAATAGTTTATTTGCATTCAAAAGATATTCTCTGCGTTGCTTACCTTATTCCGTACTTTCCTTGGAAAGGCAAGTAAATAATTCCTTCCGTCACTCGAGAACACTTCCAAAGCGATCGGCTGCAAAAGGTACCGCCTCTTATGGACCTCCCTGATATCTTCGTACACAAACTTAGAACAAGTCCTCTGATTGCTCCTCTGTATTACTTGACTTGGCAGTATCGGCTCGTAGTCGTCAGGGCAACTGTCAAGATCTCTTATCTCCCTGTTCTTTAGTAGCGTAAATCCGTCGATGACGTAACAATGCTCTCTACCGAACAAGAGCAGACCTTCCGTAGTGTCCAGGCCTTGTATTCGCGCGCAGCGGAACATGTGAGATATCTGAAAGAAACGTAATTACCTAGTTAACATTCCTAATAACTTAAAATAACATATACTGAGAACTAGGCGACTACGCATGTACACGCATGGGCAAAGTTACTTTTATTCGTAAATCAACAGTAAAAAATATATTATATAATAAGTTACTGTGGTAATCCTTAAATACCTTTTCGTGAGGTTCCAATAGTCGCAGTAGAGTCTGATTGTCAGGAGGTGGCTGTGGAGTTTCGTCTTCGTCTTCATTATCTGGGCCGTCTTCGTTTCCTAAAAATATTAGTCAATTAGTAAAGAAAATATAATTAAAATAACATATTGCAAGATCAGTAGCCTATCTGCGAAATGATAACAACCTGATGACCACAATCCAACAAAATATATAAAAGCTAATTTCTTATCTATTGATAGAGTTGATACCTTCACTCAAAGTGTGTTCTCGGCCGCGACTTACGACGCCGCTGCTCACGAGGTCCGAGGGCGAGCCGTCGCCGTTCGTTCCTTCTAACGACACTGGGTTACTGAAAAAAAAATCTTTCTGTTCAGAATATCACAATTTAATAATTCTAGAGGATTTTTTTACAGGAAACCACTTATTGATAAGTACAGCGGCCGTAGTATGACCGACCATTTATCGATTTTTTCTGACACTTTTGACATATGCATAAATGCGGGAAAATGTTATTGAGATGATGTCAAAAGAGTTCAAAAGTGACCGAAAAATTCCACAAATGGTCGGTCATGCTACGGCCACAGGATACTCACGTAGTCTCTTCCTTGTTGAAGGTTTCAATAAACTCGGTTTGCTCTATACTGTCGGTTTCTCCTAGAGTGGCGGCCACGCGGCGTTGCTGGTAAACCCTGTAGTACTCTTTGCTATCGAGGCATTGGGCTACCTTGTATTTTAATTGTTTCTGATGGAATAAAAAATACATAATAAGGTTTTTGTATTATAATTTTAGATACATAAGTACAGATTTTTTTTTTTACATATTTACACACAAAAACACATGTAAAAACTAGGAAAACTAATGAAAGAAGGCAACAATTTGACGTTGTTGCAATTAGAAGGCTCAGACTCAGCATATGCTGTAATAGCGTGTTAAAAAAAACTGAATATATTCACTAGCGGTGTCACTGGAAGATAAGTAAGAAAAATTGCAGCTTTGTTTTGCATCTCATCATCTCAGCCGGAAGACGTCAACTCCTAGCTGGACACAGGCCTACCTCACAAAGCGCCACACCCAAATCAGCTAGCGTACTCCTGCGATGTTCACATGTTTTGTACCTAAAAGAAAACCTAAAGCATTCATAGAACTTACATTTTCAGGCTTATCAAGCTCAGGCCTGTACGGGTAGTGCAGGTAAAACAAATTGTTCCGTCTCATCATCTTCCTCATCCTGTTGGGTCCCTCAGTACTATCGAGCGCCCACTTGTCGAGCGGCGAGGGCACGGACGGCCCCCACAGGCCGCGCTCGCGCGTCAGCTCGCCCCACGCCGCCGCCCACTCGGCTTGCACGTAGCGCGTCGTGTGGTCGGTTGTGTTCGCGTGCGTGTTCAGGCTTGCTGACCATACTTCTCTGTAAGGGAAAAGGAACGATTTAAGAAGATTTGCTACAAGAATTGAGTTTTCCCTCTATCAGAGTAGTATTTTTTACATCCGTTGAATTGGATTATGACTTTAGATAGGGGCCTCGGCAGGGGTAGTTACCACTATATGCGTGTCACTGGATATTCTTTTTTAACAACCAGTAACATTATTAACGAGGACCAGATTTTTAAGACTTAAGTTTGATTTCTATAAGTCACACACAAAAACATAAAACACAGTGGAAATTATTTCTACCTCTTAAAAATTATTACTTTGGTTTTTTTATAAGGACATTTATACCTGACCAAGTGCACGTGATCCTGCATATAAGCGAGGGCGTGTTCCCGCGGCGGGTGCGTCCGCAGTTTAGAAGAGTCCTCCTTCTTAACTTTTGTTCTTGAAGCGAGCCTTGTTAGCCCACCCGTTACTTTTTGAATTTTGGATTGAATCTGATTGTGGAGCTCCCATGGAACTCTGTATGCAGCCTAAAACGAGAAGATGGATTAGACTGATGATGAGTGATGACCGTATAATGACAAAACTAAATATTGCTTATTACAAGAACGATAAATAGAAAATAAAAGATTTTGTTATTAATGTGTCATTAATATTATTGCACCATTCAATCTGTGACATATCCAGATGTTTTTATAGAAATGCGCAGATAAAGATTCACATTACGTAGTTTTTCAATTTGTTAATAAGGTGGCACTTATTTATACTACACAGTCTTTCGAATTACATTGTAGGTCCTTCCTTATAAAAATAAGCTAAATATTTTTTATCCGATTCGAACTAGCCCTACACAAAGCATCAAAATCCAACCTTTCTTTCCGAGTCAATGTAGTTGAGCCACAGTTTGTGAGCGTTCTCGTTGAGCTGCTCCCTTGCATTTGACAAGTCCGGAGCGCGCGCGTTCCCGACCGGCTGCACTAATGTCATTTTGAACACTTCTTCTATAGCTGGCTTTTTACAGGCGTACAGTTCTTCCCAGACGCGCCTTGCTGCGCCCGCCATTAGATTACGACCTTTTGTAAAAAAAAATATCGATATTCATTTGTTTCAGTTTATATAAAAATCGTTTCAGGCAAAGCAGATACATAAAAATTATTTACCAAGTAATTGCAAAGCCCAAGACTAAAGCTCAGTGTCACAGTTACAACTTAGATTATAAATGGCTTTTTTCATGTTTCTAATCTGATTAAAATGTCATTGCTTGAAACGATAACATTTCATAGCAACATGTGAATGCTATTTTGGGCATGTACGAACAGAGCCGCGAGTTCTACGAGTTTTATGCACAAAATTACTGAATTTGCTGAAAATTTCCTTCTTTAAGTTTTTATACAATGAAAACGATGGCAAAACTTCGGTAAAACCGCACAAGGATCGAAAAAAACCGTACCTTGATGTGTAGTCAGCTTGTCGTCGCGCGCCTCCAGCTCGCCGCCGGGGTTGACGTGCCACGTGGTGCGCACGGCGGCCTCGAGGGTTATTTTCATATTGGCGCTCAGTTGAAGCAGGCAGTATGTTAGGCAACCGAGAAACTCGAGCTCGTGGTTGCCCGCGCCGAATATTAGAAGTCTGAAAGAAAAAAGGGGGAATACCATGTAAATAAAATTTTCCCAAATTTCCATTGAAATGCTGAAATTACCTTATTTTACTTTCAACAAAACAAATACATGAAGTAACAAACTTCTTATTATTATCTCTTATTGCACTTCCAGCCATACCACTGTATTTCGCTTTTATAATTTTTCTTCAAAAACAGGTTGCCTTGAAGAAATCGCTTTTAGCGATAAGGTCGCCTATTGTCACCTTATATACAAATTGTTAAATATTTCTGTATTTGAGGACAATAAAGTGTATATTCATTCATTCATTCAAACTTCTGGACTGACCCGAAAAAAATACAAACTATACAATTAGAGAGATGTCATATAAGCGGAGAGTTATGTACGTTCCAATTAATTTATTAGAGTGTATTGCTAGTTACTGGATGAACTTAAATTCTCATCTTCCTAGCAGTAGCAATCTTACATCTTGTATTCTTTAAATTAAACCTTCATTTGGAAATAGAAAAAAACAGCCAGCTTACCTGTTAGTAGTTAGTTTATGCAGAGCTTCCAAAACAGACATTTGATCAGCTATGGAATCCGTCGACCGCGACAGTAAGTACAGGATCGTCCTGTTCAGGCAATGGTGCAGTCCTTCTAAAGATATCATTATTGACTTTTTCTTTGCTTGAGTTATCAATTTTACTATGAAATCGAACACCTAGAATAAATAAAAACTTGTTTATGGCACGAACAAAGTTTATAATATGCTTTATAAATAGACACAATGCAATATATAAAACTGACCTCATGTGGGTCCCTCGACAGCTGTCCCTGCCACAGCTTGTCTACCAACCTCGCGGCCAAATAGCAAACATTCGATATATTAGACTCTGTTCCGAAAAGTTCCGTATTCAGGAGATTCTCCATCAGTGTAGTCAACACTTCCGTCTGATATTCGACTTGTTGCTGGCTTGTAGAATTTGGCGGCGACGCGTCAAGAACTAAATCTATCACCTGCAAAGAAAGTTTATTTGTAATTTTGGTAGGGCAATAGTGAATTGAAGAAAAAATTGACCCTGTTTGTGACTGTGGAACTTAGTTCTGAAGCAGAATGGCGTGTTAGGCGTGATATTTATTATTTAAATACTTATAATAAGATACATTTATTAAAATAATATTTCGCTATGGGTATACCTTTGAATCAATAATTTAGAAAGAAAAATACTGTGTGATATAATACTTAAAAATACGCACTCGGAGAAACACAAAGAAGCTACAAGCAATACGTACACATAAAACATACACAAAACAAGAAAAGAGTTCAAAACGATTTTAAATGTAAAGCACTGAAGCAGACTTCACATAGAAAGATATTTTGAATTTAATTATTAAAATCATCTTCAACTCATAGCCAAGAAGCATGATTGATTACGTTAGCTGCGTGCGAAAAGGAAAATGATAAGAAAATAAAAAACCGAATAGTTACGCAGTAAAAGAAGGATCGCTGCGGTGTAACGCAGTGGCTACAGAACATTTTCGGTGACACCGCGTCCGGGGTGGGGCTCTAGAATTAACGTCCACTACTTAGATATATTTTACTTGTTTTGAGTTTTCAATTAAGATATTCTTTTGTTAAATATTTTCTTAGATAACGCTTGCAAAGTAACTAAGGACCATAAAATCAAAACAAACCAATTTTTTCAATAAAATCACTAGAGCAATGCTGTGTGTAGGACTAACTACGGCAATGCTGTGACTAAAGAACCAAACACGACTGAGAAAATCAATTTTTCTTTCAGCATATTTAAAAACACTCTGTAGCTGGGTGCTAAAACAAAACACACTAGCAAATACAAAAGTGAACAAGCGTCAGTATAAAACAACGCACACATCGAAAGCTGACAATGGGCACAGCATACACTCACCGGCGAGGTTTTCCCAGTGACGTTGAGAGGCAGCGAGTCGAGCACTATGACTCGTATGAAGTCCATGACGACGGCCCTGGCGGGGTGATGTGTCAAAGAGGCTGCGCTGTTCACTATTACCACTTCTTTTTCCGAGCCGGGTGTAGATGCATCTGAGCTCTCGCCGCTTTCTGATATACCTTTGGGTAACATTTAATTCAATCAATAATAAATTGTCTCACGAGTTTTTATGATTGGGATAATAAAGCAGATTAGCACATTGTTGCATGCAAATAAGTCGTCAATTTTTTAGTGGGTTTTTTTACGCGAAAGGTAGCAAAGACGAGATCACAATTGGATCATAAATTTGGCTTCAGCTAGAAATTTAATAATAATATTTTAAAAGCTTTGCCTACCTGCAGGTAAATCTTCTGACGGACTAGGAGGAAATAATATAGCTGCTAGTGCATTCAACACTTCTGCAGTCATCATTATTGTGACGAATTCCGGTAGCGTGTTGTAGAAGGAAAACAAGACCTGGAAACAAAATAATGTAGTATACAACACGATCAATCTAAGCAGAGATAGTTGATCTAGCGGGACTTATGCATAAAGAGGTCATATTCATAGATTTAATCCTCACAGATTTCTTAAAACTCGGGAAAACGGGATACCGACCAGTCGCCGAAGTTGTACAAAATAAATAAAACCAATTTGCTAAACACTGGTGGTTATGGTGGTATGGTAGCTAAGTCTAAATGAAATCCACAAGACTCTGCCGCCTAATTTTATCACGCAAGGCAGAAATCTCTCATTAATCACGCGCTCATAATTACGCACAGGCATAAAACTGTTCCCCTACCGGTAGTCTAGCTAGAGAAACGAAGGTGGTTCACAAATTACTAGGAGCATTCATAAACAGCCATACCTGCAGTATCCCAACAGGGTGATCCTTGAGCCAGGCGGGCGGGTCGGCGTGCACCAGCGCCCGCACTGCAGCAAACAGCATGCCCGCAGCCTCGGGACACAAGGTGACGCGGTGGGCCAGCGCGGCGGGAGTCTGCCGCGACGGCGCCGCCGGGCCCCACGCCGCCACCCACACGCGGTCCATGGACACTGATCGCTCGCCTATTGCGTTACGCATCGGCTGACCGAGCGTTAAGCCGAAAAGGAGGTAGTACAGCTCTGGTATCTCCAGGTGAAAAAGTATCAGCCTGGGGAGAAACACGTTTTTTTATTTGTATCGTTTTTTTTTTTTCGGTGTAGGTATGATTTATTTTTTTAATTATAATATTAGTTGGCGCTCTTTTACTTGACAAAAAAAACCAAGAGCTTATAAACTAAAGAAAACAAAGACAAAATACCATAGCATGACGGCAAAACACTTATTCAACAGCCATACATTATAATTTATTGAGAAAATACCTTTTTCCGAACCGTTTTGTAAATTTGACTTATTAAATGGCAATAATATAAAATTAATTCGGTTCACAATTTGGATCGCTATCACAAATAGCTGTATTCTAACTAAGCAATTTAACTAACGTGATACGATCGCGCGCTCCCGTTGCCGTCGGCTCCTTCCCATGTAAAAAACTGAAATATGATCCAATCTAAAAACATAAGTACCAGGAGAGCAGAGTGAAGGAGGGCGCAGTGAGCAGCCTGGGATGCAGCCGCTCGCGCTGCGTGCTGGCGGCCGCGAGCAGCACGCCGGCCGCCGCGCCCGCGCCGCCGCCGCGCCGCAGCCAGCCGCCCGCGCCCACTCCCTCGCGACATCTGGGAAACAAGCAAAAATTACTACATGACTCAATACCTGTATAAACACATAATAATCCTGCAAAATCAATTAAATGTAGAAAGTCCCGATTGTGAGAGACAGTCTGATGCCCAAAATAAAATGTGTTTTACATTTAAAAAAAAAAACTAAAATAATACAAGTCATTAAAAATAGAATAGGTGTAGAACAGACAAAATAGCAACTACAGTTGCAGTACCTCTGCATAATAGCCGAAGGCTGCCCCTGGCCGGAGCACAAGATCACAAAGATCCGCAACGCCCACAGAACCGTTGTGGGGTGCACATTCTCCTGCATGAAGCTGAGCAGCCAATCCATCCCCAACACCCTAGAAATCTCTTCACATACTATTGTGTTAACTAAATTCCTTTGTGTGAACAACATTCCGTGTAGCACATGGAAGCATTTGTTTCTAAGTATGATATTCTCTCCTTCGCATTCCTTTTCAACGTCACTTTCTTTTGGGACAATACCCCTCTCCGTTTGAGACGGAAGCGGCAATGTATAAGCCATGAACTGGCCCAGACACAAAAGATCAGCTGGCCTCGGCTGGCCGCCTAACAAAGCAGCTAGAAGTTGTATTAGCACATTCTTTGTATTTACCACTTTAACATCATTAATTATATAAAGCAGCTTAGAGACTAGTTGAAGTTCCCTCATGGTTCGGAGATTGTGTGTTCTGTGCGCAGTTTCTGTTGCCAGTTCTAAGAGATGTTCTAGGAGTGATTTTATGAGACCACCGGGCGCGCCGAGCCAAACTTCTAGCTCGCATATGAGATCCTGAAATATGAGCCACGATTAAAGGTAACAAACTATAAAATAGACAAATGAATCCTTATCGCGTACAAAATATTATTGACACATACCTGAAAAGCAGTCAAATTAGGTATCGAAGAAGTTTCCTTCTGACTGTCGACCGTCCCAACCAGTCCGAATATAAGATGTAATATGTGCGAGTTCAACAATTGCTTTTTTCTCTTCAACAACATGGCTAGAGTCTGGTATCCTTTCCTTCGATCCATTTCTGCCTGGGCAGATTTGTTCGATCGCACTACACACACTAGGGCTTTTACGCCAGCGTAGAGGCATTCTACGTCTTGTGCCATTGCTATAAGGCCGAGAAGAACTGAGCATCCTCCTACTGTGTCAATCTAAAATATTATTTAAAAATATTAAAAAGTTATCAGTAAATATTGCACAAAATTCTTACCGATATAAATAAAATTTACCATAATGGCAGCCGGCTTTGGACAAAAGACCCTAACACCCAAGTAGCCAACAACCGTCCCGCCCAAACACCGCGCTGGCCCAGCCAAATGTCCAGCAGAATTATGCAGAATCCTTATAGGGGTCGCATTCTCGTGTGATGACATGCCGAGCTGTTTGGCTATCGCTTTATTATCGTTCTTGCTATAGACCTTTCTGATTTTGGCTAGGGTGAGCTGTGACATGGCGCGGGCGTTGATTCCGAAGACGACTTTTTCTTCTGGCACTAGGGGGGTCAGAGGTTCGGTGGCGGGAGGCGGCGTCGCGGCCTGCAGCGAGCCCACGTAGTGCGGGCCCAGCTGGAACACGCTGGCCACCGCCGCCG
Organism: Euspilapteryx auroguttella; assembly: GCA_951802225.1. Classification (NCBI taxonomy): domain Eukaryota; kingdom Metazoa; phylum Arthropoda; class Insecta; order Lepidoptera; family Gracillariidae; genus Euspilapteryx; species Euspilapteryx auroguttella. The sequence continues at coordinate 6,494,608 of OX637652.1, forward strand.
CCGGGAGAACCTGATAGCATAAGGTTAGTTAGTACATTATGTTTGCGTTCGAGGCATAGGTGTGTGTTTATACTAATCAAATCGTTTAAATACTGTACTCGTGCTAGGGCGTTCATTTCTGAAATTTTAATTTTAATTTAAAGTAAAATTGTTGACAGTTTATTGCTAAATTGAATAAAGTATAATTTTTTACACAAACGTATCCTAAACAAACATAAAAATTTGTTGTACATTCAACAAAATAAAAAAAGCTTATCCAAAATAATCTGTGCTCAATTAGTTAAAGAAAAAACTTACATCTTCCAAGAGTAGAGCAGGCCCCTGTCTCCAGACGAGTCTCGAGTAGCGCCTCCACTGCGGCGGAGTGCCGATGACGCAGTAGACGCTGGAGGCGCCGGACAGCGTGGCCGCGCCGCCGCCCGGGTTCGCGCTCACGTAGTGCAGCTTGCCTGAGTGCATGTGCTGACCTGGTGAATTAGTTATATCGGTCAATAAAGGAACAATAAAAATAATGAAGATTTAATAAATGAACGAAGATTGAATGAATGAACTAAAATTAAATGAATAAACTAAGATTAACAAAACGAATTAACAAAGATTGAATGAAAGGACTCTTTTTTTTCACAAAAGTACACAAAATAAAGAAGCAGAATATAACAGAAAGTTAGGGCGACTTTATGGATCAAAGCATTTTTATTTTTGTTCAATGCTATTTTTATTTGTTCTTGTAGTGTTTTAATAATCTTGACGAATTTTGTGGAAATTGTTTTTTGCTTTAGTTTAGGGTTTAGTCTTAGAATCAAAATGCAGCCAAGGGGTTTAGTTTAATAATCAAAACGCAGCCAAGCACCAAAGTTTCCGATACAAATATTTGGTGCTTGACTCCAATAATTTAAACAACTTACCATCCAGGTACAGAGAGAAGGAGGAGTTCTTGAGCACGGCCCGGTTGAGCACCAGCACCAGGTGGTGCCACTGGCCCTCCAGCTGCAGGTCGGGGCACCACACGCGCGCGCCGCACTCGCCCGCGCCCTCCGGCTCCCACTCGCCCACGTCTACCACAACAAACATATCGTACTGATGAGACGAGCACCGCGACCACCAGCTGGCGCCACTGGCTGAGCGCTGCACCAAAAGCCGAAAACTAACGCGTTTTTACGCACACAGTCTAAGCTCGTGTACGTGAACGCGTACCATGCTTGGGTTAGTGAGAGTAACCGAATGGGAGTGGGCGGCACTTCCAGCGGGAGGCAGGGACTGTACATTACATACTGTACGTAGTACTTTTTATTATACTATGGCCGAGATTAGCACGAACTGGTACCATTGACTGAGCGCTGCAGGTCGGGCTAACACAGGAATATTGAAGCACTTCATACATAGCTCAACATTCACCAGTATCGGCCACAGCCCGTTAGCGACCTGGAGTAGCGTGATCATTCTAAACACAACTATCACATGAACTGTCTTTTATAAAACCAGAGCATGTAACCTACCAGAATGAAAGTTTATTCGGGTGCACCCGCATCGGTCAAAATTATGTAAAAATCTGTCTTTTTGGTTACTTGCTGTTGCTGTCTCTGACAATAATGAAATAAATAAATAACACTTCACACTCAGAGCCCCTAACTAGGAAGAAACTTTATCTAGGGTACCCGAAACATATACAGAGAACATTACACCTAGACTGGAAACAAATCTCTATTTATCATAACAATGTTCGCTCCGCCGGAAATCAAACCCAGGTGCACACGCATCTCAGTACACATTACGGCCAACTGAGCTACGGAGCAGTCAATTCAACTCAAACCATCAAAATCAATATTAGTATCAAAATCAATAGTATTAAAATCACTAGTTTTACTTCCATTACTAAAAACATTTAGTACTTACTATGAGGCACCAAAGTCTCCTGCGTTGACACAATAATAGCCTTGTCCCTCGCCGACAAAACAACAGTCAGACAAACCAGATGCTCATCTCTGGCGTTGTTGATATTTCTGACGAGGGTCAACAACCTCACGCAGTGCGGGTCTGTGCGCGGATCCGAGTACTTCTCTACGCAGATCCAAGTAGAGTATGTGAGCCCGGTTTGAGGTGGAAAAACACGATCTCCTGTGAACAACACACCGAATAAATAATAATGTATTCGACACATCGAATCGCCAAACTATTAAGTTCTTAATCATAGCCATAATCTATGATAGAATTGAATTTCATAGTAGAAAGGAATGCATCGATATATTAAGTATAGCGATAGGGGTAAATAATAGTATGAGAGTGGCGATTTTATTGGAAACATAAAGCTAATGCGTATTGCCTTTAAAACTATCAGCCTGCTTGTACTGCTATGCATTTTAACGAATTAATGGCATCTATTAGCAAATTATCAATACATAATTGGAGTGGAGGAAGCTATAAAGAACATTACATGAAAAAAAAACCGGTGTTTTTGCAAACTGATTTTGATTGTTAGCTGAGAGGGATTTCTTCCATGCAACCCAGCTATTATTAAGTAGTGAGGTCGGTGTAAGCCTACCGGAGCCAATGCCCCCGAGAGTGGCGCTGTCCTGCGTGCCCAGCGCGTTGAGGTTGGCGCTCTGCGGCGCGACGCTTGGCAGGTAGAGGCAGCCGAAGCCCTCCGCCGACAGCTATTATTCAGTAGTGAGGTCGGTGTAAGCCTACCGGAGCCAATGCCCCCGAGAGTGGCGCTGTCCTGCGTGCCCAGCGCGTTGAGGTTGGCGCTCTGCGGCGCGACGCTCGGCAGGTAGAGGCAGCCGAAGCCCTCCGCCGACAGCTATTATTCAGTAGTGAGGTCGGTGTAAGCCTACCGGAGCCAATGCCCCCGAGAGTGGCGCTGTCCTGCGTGCCCAGCGCGTTGAGGTTGGCGCTCTGCGGCGCGACGCTCGGCAGGTAGAGGCAGCCGAAGCCCTCCGCCGACAGCTATTATTCAGTAGTGAGGTCGGTGTAAGCCTACCGGAGCCAATGCCCCCGAGAGTGGCGCTGTCCTGCGTGCCCAGCGCGTTGAGGTTGGCGCTCTGCGGCGCGACGCTCGGCAGGTAGAGGCAGCCGAAGCCCTCCGCCGACAGCTATTATTCAGTAGTGAGGTCGGTGTAAGCCTACCGGAGCCAATGCCCCCGAGAGTGGCGCTGTCCTGCGTGCCCAGCGCGTTGAGGTTGGCGCTCTGCGGCGCGACGCTCGGCAGGTAGAGGCAGCCGAAGCCCTCCGCCGACATGTCGAACTCCACGAACGGCGGGAGGGTGCAAGAGTTTTGGGACCTGATGGACGATTATTGAATTACTACTTTGCCAATTCAAATTGCGTAATTTCCCTCCAAACAGTAAAATTCAAATTTATCATTCCGTGGATTTTTTTTAATAAAAATTAACGTAACACACAGACAGATAAAATAAAGATACTTTCGCATTTACAATATTACTATGGATTATAAAATATTTTCAATTCGTGGTCAGTTTGGATTCATTACATAACACAAACTAAACTATAACACCCTTCAGTATTTTAACGTGCCCCGCGCACTAACCACGGTTCCACTGCATCCTTCACTGCTTTTCTTGAAATTTCCTTAGTGCTTTCTTCCATCGCTGTTAATTCAAATAATTAATTAAGGAACTTTTTTTTATGTTTTTTTTTGTTTTGTTTTAATAAAATATGTGCCAAAATAAAAGTACTTTCCTAACCTAAAACTGGACAAAATTTAAAACAAAAGGAAACAAAAGGAAACAAAAACAAATGAGTTAAAAAAATAATAATTTAAGAATGTAAATTTAAAATTGTACCGTATGAACAATAGAAACAGAAGATTATTTTATACATAAATCAAACGAAATAAGAGTTACCTGTAATCTCTTGGCGTAGTCATGGAGACCAGGGTTTTAATTCTCGTCAAAGGAACTGGCCCGCCCGGCTTGCACACTTGGCCCGGCTCCGGCGCCAGGCAGTTCAATGGATTACCCATCCGAAGGAATTCCCTGTATGTTTGGTTTCAATTAGAAAGACTTTTATTCAAGGAAGCTTGAGCCATCATCTTCTGACTGTAACACCATTTTCAGAAAATTTCGACTTGATCATTATAAAGACAAATGCTGTAGGATGAGGAAATAAAAAACCAGGGCTCTCAATTAAATACGGAAAAATTCATAACATCACTATAATTTTTAAATTTATTTTAGAAACATATAAAAAAAAAATTATAATGTTCTTTTGTAGATACAAAAGAACATTATACATTAGTATAATGTTCAAAAGAACATTATACATTAGTATAATGTTCTTTGTATGCAATAAAGTGTTTTTTTGACTTTGACTTTAAAAAAAAACTTCATTATCACCAGTGCACCAGAGCACGTGTTATGTAAATAGTAAATTATTTACAATTTAAAATTTTGATTCCATTGTACAGTTTTAAGGATCCGGGAGAAAAGTTAATAATGAATGTTTCTAATATTCAAATTATTTACAAGCTACTAGAACGTAATTATCCCGGTACCTCAGTTCGATGGGCCTCAGCGCGTGAGCAGCCAGCCTCTCCAGCATGTACTGTATGGGCGCGTGTAACGAATGCTTCTCATTCCTCAGAGCCGCTTCGCACACTCGCAGCAAAACTCCCGCCAGCCCCACGCTGCACATCACTTGCTGATTGCGCTCACTGCGAACAACATTTTTTTTATTTTAAAACAGTGGTATATATCTATTTATCTTTACTTATGAAATTTCCGTAGCAGCGGGGAGATACAACCAAAGCCTATAACATAACGTCCAAGTTACCTATATTTTTGTTCATTTCATATGTGATGTTGTAATCTTCATGCTATGATATGACCCAAATAGTGGCGAGACTACACAAAAGACGGCCACTAAGATGGCGGTCGGGTCGACTGTTTCTTGTTTACGAGCCGTACCGCGCTGCTTCGCGCTCGCATCCACATCGTCTACCTGTCTTACTCTACAAATATTTCAGTACTAAGATCCTTTTCTCCAAACTTACCATCTAACGAGGCTCTTCAGGACAGGTGCATTATCGCTTGGCGCAGACAGCAGCGCAGGCTCGCCAGCACCGCTCAAGTCCGCCAGACTTACCCTAATAATACTTTACTAAGATCAGTTTCTCCAAACTTACCATCTAACAAGGCTCTTCAGAACATGCGCCAGGTAGTCCTTCAGGGCTATAGCATAAGGTACGTGTTCGCTTGGCGCAGGCAGCGCGGGCAACAACCGCGCCAACACCAGCGCCGCGCCCGCGTGCACCGCCCACGCCGCGCCGCCCGCCGCCCCCGCAGGGCCCGCCGGCAAGCTGCCGGGAGCCGCACGACCGCCTGACTTGTTCTACAATATTACCGGGACTTTTTTACACATTCATATTCATGCTCACAAGGATATTACAATCTGTATCGAGGGTGCCATGGTTACACAAATTTAATAATTACAATCGAATTTCTTTTAGCGAATAATGTCTCGAGATTTATCTTCATTTCATTACGTGATCAAACTGCGCGTGTTTCGATGTTCGCCCTGTCTCTATCCGCGATTTATGTCGTTCACCTATACTTACAGCACAAGCTGAGTCAGTTCCATTTTACGGCAGCTGTGCAATAAGGTACTTTATTTACTGTGTTTTACTCTGTTTGATAGTTTTAGTTTGTTTTGTTTTTTTATTTTATTTTTTATGTTTTACTTTGTTAAGGTGTGTTCCTGCCGTAAATACTTTCTTTCTTTCTTTCTTTACTTATCTTTTATTATTTTTATTTATCATTGCATCGCATTTTGACCACATTTGTGGCTCAAAATGCTCAGTTATGTTGACTTTGATTTTCAAAGTCTTGAGTTCGATTTCCGGCGGGGGCGAACATTGTTATGATCGATATCAATCGATTCAGAGTATGGATGTGTTTTGGGTACTCTAGATACAGGTTCCTAGTTAGGTGCTCTGCTGAGTGTAATGTTATATTTAACAAATTTTCTATCTTTAAACTTTCATTAGGTAAGTTCAAGGTAAATTCCGCATCATGATCAACCCACCTCACTGACAGCGGAGCACTGTCGCGACAAACTCGGCGACTTCATGTTATTGAGATTGCCGCAAAAGGTCGTCTTGTCGAACGAATCCAACGCTACGTCATACAGCAGGCGTAGCACTATGCACGCGTGAACGAACACCGCCGGCACGGCAGTCGGAAATCTGCGGATGGATAATTGACTTCTAATTGAACGCTACTGGGGAAGAGATATCGGGAAATATTTTAATTTGCTTAATTGTGCTTGCTCGGTACATTATTCACACGTCGATTAATTGGATAAGATAAATAAAACTGAGAGCGCTGTGTCGGTACTTTGGTTCTTCTGCGGATCTCATCATTACTGCTTTGATCGCGCAGGGAAGCTCTAAACATTAGCTCAAAGTTTCCCGGAGTTTCAAAAAGCTTTTTGAGCTACTTTAAGCTTTTTGATAAGGACCATCAGCGGCCATGTCTCGGTCCCGTAAGTCACCACTGTAACATCTAAAAAAACACGAAAACCAAACACTCACGTCATCTCCAAGATATTCCCGGTAAAGATCTCATGGAACACGTCAAACAGATCCTGGTCCGCCACCTCGGTCTCATTCTGCAGCTCCTTGTCTTCGGTGAAGCAGCCGAGCAGCCTTATAGTGTCGCACAGTGACGTCATGCAGATCTGTAATACGTTAACTTATTACTGTACGCTAAAACTATACGCAAGATTTGATTCTATTTTATTTAAGACTGGGCTGCACTGGACAAACAGTGGGTCTATTGCCGTTTTCAATGTGTATGAGCATGAAAATGGTTTTAACACAATTGAATAGAAAAAGAGATTTATTGAAACCCATTAATGAGGATCACATACACATGTCAAAATTATTGTCATTTTCTTAGCAATCAATAACAGACAGAAACCTACTGATTTACACACGAACAATAAAAATGGCTCTTCAAATCTTTGAAAGGTAATTCTCACAATGTCAAGGTTGATTGCGAATCCTCATAAGGGTTAAACTGGCGATAAAGGCCTCAGAGATCCTTGACCATTGCTGGTCAGTCACCTTTCATTATTAAGCCTTCAAAAGCAAAGGTCAAGGGTATGCCACCGTACAATGGCCGCATAAAGAGCAACTCATTTCGTTCTTCTTGCGTTTTTTTTTTCGTATTTGCTCTACATAGATAAACGAAAAGCATTATTGCAAAAGTAGCCGTATTAGAGCCTCTGATCTTCAGCATTATGTGTAACGATCCAATGACATTTTATTATTTTTGATGCTATTTAAGTCAATTCAAGTTACCTCATGATGAAAAAACTTTGCGTTCGCTGGCTCGAACCTCATCGCCGTTGTAATTGTATAGAACACAATGTGCAGCAGTTGTAGCATATCTTTGTCCATCAGCTTGTCTCCCTTCAGTTTCCCTTCCAGAGATATTAGAACACTCGTCACGTAAACGAAGCCACTGACCTGGATGGTAAGTCACATAAGCAATAGAGTTACGCTATGATATGCTCATTTGGAAACTAATGCCTCATTTATTAGTGCTTAAAACATTGATGTACCAAAACCTGCATGGCCTTGTCATATCCTTGCCATTGTAAAACGATTGTTCACAGGAATCTAGCAACCAAGTTAGTTTCTTTTCGACTTGGATTTATTTGAAAATTACTATAACTAAAGGTACTATAGTAAAGCCAATATTCTTTAAATCGATATTGGAACTTCCCGAGAATCTAAGGGAATAACTTTCAAAATTAACGAAACCTTTGAACTGTAAATATTTACTTACTGTGGGTTGTTTGGTAATGACTCGCTTATTTCTAGGGAGATCAAACGGTCAACCAGTCATTTATTGTACGCGATTGCACATATTAAATAAGTTAATTTATTTGAGTACTAACAAACAATTGTTTATAATGCTACCATACTTATTTCTAAGAAATAAATCATTACGTATGTAATAATCTTCAACCTCATTTATAAACTAAACACAAGTTTACATAAAAACCTTGGAAAAATAACAGTTATATTTCTTCTTAACGCAAAAACTGATTGTTAAAGTAATACTTACTTTCCTAAATATAGTTCTTGTTCGATGCGACTCCCGCAAACAAGCTAATAATGCCTTTAAAATATGTAATTTTAGTAGAAGGGCATCATTAGGGGCTGCGTGCATTCCGCACAGGAGGGCTGACATGTCCTCTTCACCGGAACCGCTTACTATCAGCTCTCTCACTACGCCTGGTAAAGAAAACATGAGTGAACAAAATGTGACGTAGGGATACAAAATCGTAATATCGATATAGTTTAATAAAACAAGTAACTTTTTAAATAAACTCTAGGTACTTATAGGCAAGTAAGTTATCTATGGTTTATAATCGGCAGAGGCGGTAAGAAAGACTAACCATGACCATGCAAGCTTCAAGTTTTCTTATTTCCACAAAACTTTTAAAATTAGCAAGAAACTGTTTCATGATTGAGTCGGTTAGTGGAATAACTACTTAGGTTTTAACAGTGTAATCGATACTTAGATCAAACGGCAACACGCAGTCACGCACTGGTCTAATTAATTTTTTATGCGGGATACATCCGAATCCGAAACCGACATAGATTCTACATAAAACAAGTAATCAAAATATCCTTGGCACGAACAGATTTTCACTATGAAACTTAGTTCGTTGATAACAACATTAAAAGTTATTACCTAACATAATTAAACGATAATTAAACAAGCGTAGGTTAAGAATTTTAAGGGTTCTTTGGTGTCTATATTACAGAAACGAAACAAAAGTCTAAAAATGAATTTTGTATTGCCTACACTCTACACTTTAAACACATTAACTCTAGCAGGAAGTAAAATATCTTGCACTTGTAAGTATTAACAGTGGCAAGGGTAATTATCGCATATATATATAAACTCGGCACGGATAAAAATATACCGGGTGTTTCTGAAAAGGCGGTAATAAATCAAATGAGGGCTTCTGCTCACCATAACTAACAACTTTCCCAAAGCAACATAGGTCGAAATCTCAAAAGAAATAACAGCTGTTCCATACATTGGTTCGATCAGCTGGCGGGGTCAATGTACGGGACAGCAGATTTTGTTTTGAAATTTCGACCCATGTTGCTTTGGGAAAGTTGTTAGGTATGGTGAGCTAAATCCTACCCCTTATTTATTACCGCCTTGTCAGAAACACCCGGTATAACAACCTTCATCTACTATATCTCAAGAAGTTGGGCACCAATTCAGGTTTTCCTACTAAGCCAACGCAAGAGAAGATTGGTAATCTTCCGTTCTTCAGTAAATATTCCTGCATGTGTATCGTATACTCACGGCATAGCAACACGTGTGAGTATTGAGACACCGGTCGCGTTTCAGTTACACGAGGAAAAGTGGCAATACTTAAATAAAATTATTTTAATGCTATAATGTTCTTAGTGTTATTGATAAATTGCAGCAAATTTGCTCTTCAATTCTATCACGCAACAATAGGGTTTATTTCAACGGTAAAGCAATATAAAAAGAAAAAAATAATAAAAATATATAAGGCATAACAATCAGAGCCCCTTATCTATGTGTAACAAAGTCAATCATAATCATATAACTTGAAATCTTACAAAAATGAGATTGTAAAATCAAAATACCAGATCTACGCAATAACTTACACGACTCGGCATCGCCCAGCCAAAACCACTGAAGATAGAAAGATGAAATTTGGCCGGTAGCATCCTAACGTGACATAGGCACCCACTAACGTAAGGGATACCGTATACAGGGTGTACCCGTTTGCATAGAAAACCTAAACCGCTGATTCCAGAATGTTAAAATTTGGTGTGAGAATTAATCAATCAACACAATCACAAGTTCATCAATATATCAATATTATATTCATCATATCCACATGTGAATTGAATGTAGGAATAAAAAGAAAAAAACATAAACTGGAACCGGGCATGTGACCTATAGCAGAGCAGGGCAGGCATCCTATATAGCGACACGGTCACCGTGACGTGTACACAGTTGCTTACAATACGCGCATATTATATTGCAGCGCGATTGTTGCATTTAATCACATAATAGAATTTAATTACAAATAATAATATCCTGAGCTTGATTTGAAATAATATGAAGTAAATATCTTCAGCGATTCATTTCATGTCCATTCTCCTTTAAACATGTTTGTGTTGCTAGTATTCGGTACACTTTTTATATCTAGTGTCTATACCGACAACTTGATCACGTATCGGGTTCCTATCTCCAAGCAACTGAAAGCTGCCCTCGGGTATCCAAAGGACAACCTTTTGAATTTTACTCAATTAGCAGGGAAATATGGATATGAAACCGAAACTCATAAGATCACAACTGCGGATGGGTACATCGCATTCTTATTCCGTATGTACAAACCAAAATGCGTCCTCCGAACGCCACCAGTGATATTAGTGCATGGAGTCTTGCAAGTGTCAGATATTTGGCTGGACGCTGGTCAAAATGGCTTGGCATTTCTACTAGCAGACGCGTGCTACGACCTGTGGTTTGCTAATACCAGGGGAACATACTATTCAAGGGAACACAAGTATTTAGATCCAGACATTGACGCAGAGTTCTGGAACTTTTCCATCGACGAAGTTGGCTACTACGACATACCGGCAGTCATCGACAATGTTTTATATCACACGTCTTCTCAAAAAGTGAACTACATAGGTTACTCGCAAGGAGGCGGTTCGCTCATGATAACATTAGCAACCTACCCTGAATACAACGACAAAGTCAACCTGTTCATCGGATTGGCACCGGCGGTGCAGATGAAGAACTGTAGGTCTCTTGTGTTCAGATTACTTTCCAAGGTAATAGCGGAAAGTGAAGTAATACTTAGAAAAATCGGAATTCTAGAGATACTATTTAAAAATTCAATAACGCAAGCGTTTTTCGAGTTCATCTGTCAAATGCCGAACATGTTCTCTAAATTGTACTGCTTGTTTACATTAGCCGTCATTGATGGTTACGACCCCGGATCCATTCCGCAAGATACTTTGCGCAGATTGTATGCACATTTTCCTGCCGGTGTCAGCGTTCAGATATTTGTCCATTACCATCAGACCATTGTCAAAGGAGGCTTCCCAAAATACGACTATGGTCCTGATATTAATTTGAAAAAGTACGGAAGTGCTGTAGCTCCCGACTTTGACTTGGACAAAGCGGTGGTGCCTTCAGTTCTGTTTACTGGATTAAACGATCACATTGTAGCTGCTAAAGATGTCGAATGGCTGTCAAGAAGACTACCAAATGTATTAGAGTTTATTGTTGTAAATAACACATTTTGGGATCATTTTGATATAGGATATAGTAGGTATATTCCCAATCTATTATTTAGAAGGGTTAACGAGTATTTGTTGCAATACAGTGAGGTATCTCATAGTTGGTATTGAATTTAAACATAAAAGCGCATACAAGATAATTCTGCTTTAAATATTATGTCATTATGATTGATTTAGTAAGTTACTATTTGCGTATGGAAACATTAGCTTTAACTAAACTTCAAGGGGAGGTTTTTTTGTGACTGTAACCGTTTTGAGATCAATACCGTTGTAAATAAACAACATTGCATAATTATAAAGATCAACTACATCCTGCCAGATTATTAGCCGGTTTTTAAACTCTATTCGCATTGCCATCGCTTACTATTTACTGTTTAAATCAAACATGCTATTTTGAATATCGTAAATTTAGATAGTTACTTACTGTATTTTAAAATAAACGAATACATAAATTGTTTTGCGTTATTTTAATTATTATATTATTATTATTAAGAAAGGAATGAAAAAAATGTCACGGGAATGGGAATTACGGCACTTTTGTAGTTAGAATGAAAAATCGACTTCGTTGAGTGTATCGACGTCAAATTTGTAGTATGTAAGGATCTTCTCAGTAGATGTAAGGGTGTTAAAAGATAGGAATTTACAAAATCCCCATAGGAACGGGAATTATCGGACTTATTATCAAGTATGAAAAATCGATTTCCTTGAGTACATCAACGTATAATTGTGTAGCGGTTTCCTCAGTGGATATTGGAAGAAAGACTTACTTATACTTAATTCCCTCAGGAAAGGATTAAACAAGACTCTTTGAATAGTATGAAAACAATCATTATTTTTTTTGGTTTTGGCGCACAAATAGGACAACGGGTTCTTTTACTTTTCTTAATAAATACCGGAACGATAACTTTAACGGTTTTTTATTTAAAACTATACGTACTAGAGCCAGAAAGAAGAAAGACATAGGTTCAGAGTAATATTAAGAAAATATTAACCAAATTTTACATGGTAACGGAACATAACCTTCCCAAAATATGAAGCGCTAAAAAAAATTATACTTTTTTAACTCGCGTAGGTAAATATAATTTTCTTAGGGACTATACGGTGCGGAGTGTAAAAAGGAATTTCTGGAGTTGCCACGGGAACTGAAGAAAACTAAATTTTACTATCGTAAGGCACCGTTTTAAGGTTATGGGTGCGATCACAAATGATGTCCCCAAGTTCCTGAGTAGCATATCAACCAGTAATTAACGATTGTAATGAAAAAGCGCGTGCGAAGCTGCGGGCAAAATCTAGTTATAATTAAAATATCTCCATATTTTGGCTCCGGTCTGGGTGTAATGTTCGTCTCTGTATATGTTTCGGCTACCCTAGATACAGGTTATTCCTATTTAGGGGCTCCAATAAAATCTTAATATTTAAGGACGATCCAAAAAATACTAGTTGCTAAACTCACCAAAAGGGACCCGTACAAAGTAATAATTCCATCATTTCAATATCACTTTTCACATTCTTGTAACGAAGTTGACACTTCCATCAACAACCACTTAGCTTGTTTTTAATTTTACACTTGTTGCACTTATAGAAGTTGTAATCCATTTATTTTTAATTTTACATTTATTGCACTTATAAAAGTAGCTATACATTTTATCACCTACATACCAGCCTGCCACATGCGTACCCATTGCCCGTTGCAACAGTATTGAGTAAAATCTAATACAGTTTCTAAGCAATAAGTTGTAAGTTGGCTCTAATTTTGCAACATTGTATGTAATTGTTTAAACCTTCCCATGTTACATTGTTGCAGCTTAGCATATAATTGCATGGTTAATACGTATGCTGGTTTTTTACTGTTTGTTTCATATTAGATCTTCATTGGGAGGCTAATGTTTGATACTGGTGGGTAAAAAATATAACGTACTTAATAAGTTCCAACTTCTAGCCAGACTTAAAAAAAAAACAAAAAACTCACCCAACGCCATACTCCTGCACGATTCATGCACCACCATCCCATGTACACATTTCGCTCCGCCGCAGTCCCGGAATACATTGCAATTGCTCACATTCCCATTCAACAAAGCTGTTAGACCTTCCATCACTAGAGAACCCAGCTCTTCCTCTTCCAAATCTATCTTTGGGTCCTTTATCAGCGAGTCTTGCCTTATAGAAAGTCTTTTCCGTCGCTCCGGAGCTTTTGGTGACTCGCTTGCCTCGCTAGATGGCGCTTCGCCTTTGATCCTCTCCTCCTCCAATATCTGCTTGTCTTTCAGGAAGACTGCGTATCGGGAAAGGCACGTCACGAACACTTCTAGCATGCCCACTTCTCTGTACACGTCCTTGAATATTGCGTTGTGTCTGAAATAAATGACAAATTTTAGATTTTTGTTTCTATTAGGTAATGCGAAGCTATATGCCTTGGAAGCAGATAAATGATTACAGTCTTCAATACATCACAGACTCTTTACAAAATTTATATTACCATTACATAAACATGATGGATGGCATTGAGATACCATCATTAAATGCCCTTATAAAGAAGAAGTAGGTAACAGAAAAAAAAAGAGGTGGAGGGACAACTGGGTGCCATCAATAAGAACTGGTGGCAGACCGCGCAACAACGTGAGGAATATAAGGGCGAGGGAGGCCTTTGCTTAGTAGTTAGAAACCATAGGCTCTTAAAAATAAAAAGCTAATAATCAAGCATGATATGATCATCAATACATTGTATAAAATAAAGTTGCTTCCTTTCCGCGCGTCCCTCTTTCCCTATGTATGGTTAAATCTTTAAAATTACGCAACGGATTTTTATGAGGTTTTTTTAATAGATAGAATTATAGGTAGGCGGTACAAAATAGTAATAGGTAGGCGGTACGAAGTTCACCGGGTCGACCAGTTATTAAATAAAACAACCAACTAACTATTAGCTTAAAAATAACTCACTTCAAAATATTCAACAGCGTCTTCATACAGAGTATGCTGCAACTTCTAGAACGATTCGCTTTGAGCAGCAAGGAGAGCGATATCAACTCTTTACAGGGCACAAAATTCAACTGGAACACTATAAACTCGAGTAGTTCGAAGAATTTCTCTTGAATCTCCGCATTCTTTGTATGGATCCTTTCAGAGAACTGACTCAGCGTGTTCTGGTTCTCCAGTATGAAATAGTTTGCGTTGTCTGCGTGGTACACGCTCGATATCGCGTCTAGAATAGTGCAGCAGAGAGCTGGTGATGTTGACTTTAGGAACACTGATTGTAGCACCTGAAATAAAATGACAATATTAAAATGTATGACTATGTATAAATGTGGAGAAAGCAAGACATTGGATTCGACGAAAATAAAGAAAACTTATATTTTTTTATTTAATTAGTTTCTAATCAGTATGCAATGACATTTGAAATTTTTTAATCAGTCAAAAATCTGTATAACCATTAGAGAAAGAAAGTAAAAAAGAAATATTTATTTATTTAAACTGAAATAAAAGTAGTCCCAGCATGGATCCCTGAGAAACCCCTCTTAACAGCATTTTGAACAATTAAAACTGCTCGGCGTGCCCGCTCGCGCCCAGCACCGCAACCATCAGCACAAGATTGTTTAATTCATTGAAAAGCAGAACTGCCGAATCCATAAAACGACGTCTAGAAGTATAGTAACCTGAAAAGCCTGCACGTTCCTCACAGCCTGTCCGGGCGCGGTGGGCTGCGGCAGCACGAACCCCTGCAGGCGGAACAGGTCGGCGGGCGCGGGCTGCGCGCGCAGCTCGGCGTGCCCGCTGGCGCACAGCGCGGCCACCATCAGCACCAGGTTGCGGAGTGCTGCTGCGGCCTCCGCGCCGCAGGATAGGAGCTCTTCCTCTAGTCTGTGTCATAGATTTTAGGTTCGTGTAGCATAGCAATTTTCTTCTGAGGTACTATGAACTGGTATTTTAAATACTGTACTACAATTTTTTTTAGTTACGCAATAAGTGACAGCTTGTTGTCTTATATTTACTTAATACATTTATTTTAAATAAAAAAAAATTAAAAACTATACCACTGAATGCAACTTTTCACTTGTCAATCTTTCAACCAAAAAAATTTATTTATTTATTTTCACAAACATCTATCTTTACAGAGGTACTTAACTCTAATGCGATAGTGTTGAATAACAAAGGATACTCGTTAATGTAATTAAGTAATAATTTGGACCAAAAATAAATGCCCACCAAAAAAAAAAACAAAGAAAATTATAAATAAAAGTGACATTAAACAAAAAGAATAGATGAGTGATTAGGTAACATCAATCAATACATAGTATAAAACAAAGTCGTATCCCGCGTCTGTCCCTATGTATGCTTAAATCTTTAAAACTATGCAACGGATTTTGATGCGGTTTTTTTATGAGATAGAGTGATTCAAGAGGAAGGTTTATAAGTATAATAAATGCACAAAATTGTAATAGGTTAGGCGGTACAAAGTTCGCCGGGTCGACTAGTAACAATATAATATAACAAAAATAACATACTTAACATAAAAAATGCTTACCCTGGAGTCAACAAATCAGGTGGCTTTTGTTTTTCATGTCTGTATCAAAACAAAAGAAATAAAAAACAATAAAATAAAAAACAAAATGAACAATCTATTAAATTAAAAGACTACAATACAAAAAAAAAAGTTGAGTAAAACTAATTTCTTACTTGAGTAAAAATTCGGATAGAAACAGATATCCTTGGCACGTTCTAAAATCATCCAATAACAATTGACTAACGTCACTCGAGTCTTTTAGGAAGCAGAACACCGCCACAAACATTTCCACTACCTGAAACAACCATAAAAATCCATTCTTAATATTATAAATGCTAAAGTAACTCTGTCTGTCTGTCTCAATTTCCTGAGAAAACTACTAAACCAATTTGAATAAAAATTAAGGTAAGTATATGAATAGTCTAGAGCCTGAGAAAGGACATAGGCTACTTTTATCTCGATATTCCCACGGGAAAATTAGGAATTTCATGTTACAAGGGAAAATGCGCTGGCAAAGCCGCGGGGCGCCAACTACTAATGTCCAAAAGGTAAGCAAGCATGAATTTTGAAGAAACAAATGAAAAATTCTGAAATTTTGACTTACTTCTAATGGAGACAACTCTGTATTCTTCTGCATATTGTCTATACACAACCCCACACAGCCTTTGTCTGTTAACAAAATATTGGTTTATTAGTGGACCTTAGTTGTAAATATATGTACACATTATGTAGATTAAAGTAAAAGAGAGTTAAGTCAATTTTCTGAAATAATACACAATTCAATAATATTCAATTAACCATAAAAAGTATTATGTATTCATATTTATCTTTAAAATGGACCCTATGCTTTTCCAAAATCCTCTATTCCAGAAGCTTTTATATCAATCCCATTAAATAAATATACAAAAAATGAGAAGTACTTAATTATGAAAATAATTCATTTTTACAACATTCACGCTTATTATACAGTTCCCATCATCTATTTATCAAATAGACTCTATTAATAGAGACTACAAATAAATAACAAAACAATAGTTTATAATCAACATAATGTGATAACATATAATGCATTTAAGTATGACATGCATGACATTATCATTAATTAGACACATTTTAAAAGATTAGCATATTAATGTTATCAATATGTAAATACATGCAAGAAAATATTGCAGTAGATATTATGTAATAGTCTAAGTACCTATCTAGTAGTCTTTTGTGTTTATGAGAAATCTGCGCGAGTGAAACCGCGGGCCAGCCTCTAGTTCTATTATATTGCAAATGTCGATCTGTGCAGATGGTCAATATGTAAACAAGCAATTTGTAATATCATACTGCACACATATTTGGAGAACACATTTATTTTTGTTGCATAAAACTTATTTTAATAAGCACCTAACATTACATATCAAATTGTTAATGTAAACCTAGCCAAAATATAACTGACCACAAAATTTAGCACTCTAAACAAACATTTTATAAAAATAGTAAAAAACCTCACTGCTTATATAATTCACAACTGCCTGGGTAAGTCCATGTCGCGAGAGTGTCATGAGGACCTCGGCAGCGGACTTCCTCCACATGATGTTGTGAGGAGCGCACCAGGAGGTGATGGCTGAGAAGAGCAGGCTCAGGTCATCCTTTCTTGCTAGCTCCTCACACGGGAATGGGTGACTTGTTAACCGAACAAGAACCTAGAAATAGCATAATAAAGTTGAACTACACATTATACCTTAAAATTTATTGACTTTACTAAGGTATGGATAAAATAAGGACAAACTTTTAAATTTTTAATGGTACAACTACAAACAACAAAAGAATACAGTTTTACTTTAAAGTAAGTAGCTAAAAGCAGATATATGTGATTTATTTAATCTTATTTAAACACTGGCAACACTGTTCTTACATTAATCTTGGTAGATTTTTCTTTTTAAGACTTATAAGAAATAATAACATTCTTAATGGATGCAGGTTCTACATTTTTTTTTTAAATATTTTATTGATATATAATAACATCATACATTTTACAATAACCAGCAAACGAAAACTGTGAGAGGTTATTATTTACCTGCACAAAAATCTTCTGCAGCAATATCCGTCGTTCTCTTGGTGTGAACTCGCTGACCCCATCCTGTACATCAGCTTCAGATTCTGGTATCTCCGGAAGGTCAAAGAAAAGATACAGACACCTCACCAAGGTAGATGGTATAGCTGCTGTTGTCATAACCTAGAAAAGTAACAATGACTAAACAATATCACCACAAAAAGTGTACATTGAAGATTTAACAGCAGCTGTTTAAAAAAATATACTTGACCTACTTTACCACCAATACCTGTGTACTTTTCTGTGACTAGTTTTTGTTTAAAAACTATCAAGCTTTGTATTACAAACTGATAAGGATGTTTTTTTACATAGAAAATAAACAACACATAATATTCTAGAGCCTATGTTGGTAGAACCTGGGTCTAGTATGTCTGAAACACATCTAAGTATGTACATTTAACAAAGCAACAAATGATCATCAAATGTTTGTCTGTCAGTACCATACCTCCTGTGTTGCAGATAACATCACTGCTAAAACTGATAAAATTAAATGAGATTTAACTGTAGGTAAAATTAATAAAAGGTAATTGATAAGTTACTAACTTGTATGATTGATTGATCACCAGCAGCCAGGAGGTTTAATGTAGAAAGAAGCATCCATCCATTGCTAGATTCCTCTGAATTCTCTATTTCCAGAAACTTTACAATGGCACAACTTGCAGTCACGGTGCTTTGGTTGCTTGCCCGCTTACGTATCTCTGAGACCATGAGCTTTGAGACTTGCTGGCAGAATGATAGGATGTCCCAGAACTTTTCATTCATCTCGCTTGATGGACTTGTTCCAAAAACCTGAATAAAATTTAACAATTTTTGTTTGAGATTCCATAGGGATTATTTACAATATTTTGATTTCTTATTGGTTTCATTTTAGTAAAATGTCTAAGTGCTGTTCCAAAATCAATATTTAAAACAGATGGAGTGATCAAAAATAATAGAAACTGTACAATGAAAAGGAGAACTTTAGCAAACAATGATTGCTACAATCTTCACCAACAAAACCAAAAGGGACTTACCCTGCAGAACAGTGGAAGCATGTTGTAGAGTTTGTCATCCTTTTCTGCTTCGGAAAGTGGCTGCGGCGGGTTCATGTATTCAGCAAATAGCTTCTTGAGGTGCATGAGGCCCAACTGGACGTGGGAGGCAGAGGCGGAGGCGTCGCTGGTCTCTGTCGGGGCAGAGCCTGCGGCCCCGCGCAATTTACGCATCAAATTCATGGCCTCTTTCGAACCCTTCCGGGCGTCTACCACTTACACTCAAACAATTTACTTAGCACTTTAAGTACACTGATCACATTTTCAATAAAACACTACATAGGTAGGTGGAACTCAAAACAATCAAGATTTAGTGAAAAAAATATCCCCTGTCACTGGTAAAGAACACGGAAACATAATTTTTAGAGTATTATATCTAATCTAAGGAAGTTTTTACTTGTAGGACTACATGGTTTTTAAGAGTTCAAGGCAGAAAAATGCACATAGATATTCATGGTTAGCTCTTATTCTTTAGAAATAAGAAAATTAATCCAAACGCCCACACAAAACACGGCGCACAACAATAAAATTATTATTGACTGCACAGACCAACTAGAGATATATTAATTTGACTGACAGCTGTGCTGTTTGAGTTCATTCATTCATAAGTTATTTATAATCTGTAGTAAAGAGTACAGAGAACTGAAACTATTTTTTTTGCATCAACATGGTCTGACAGTTTTAGGCCAGCTCGTCGCCATTTTGAATGGTCATAATATTGTGGTAGGTGATCTGTCAGTCCGTGTTGTTTGTGGGAGTTTATTGCTAGAATTATTGTTGTTTGCTTAGCATTTTTATGGCTCTCTGTAGTGTAGCTTTTAGGATTATGATCATAGAAATATTATTTTTACACACCAAATAAACTAAGTATTCGATTATATTTCTATATTTAATAAATTATATTTTATACCCATGTTGCTTTTTGTTTTCCTTACGAGTAGGCCTTGTGTGTTCTGGGCGAGTATCTACTCTGGGCGAACGGATATAACAAAAAATCCAAAAAATTACACGTTTCTAAAAATTTACCATAGCGCACGTCCCACTTGCTGTAGCGCTCTGTTTCAACTTGTGCCCGATTCACTATAAAATTGCGTCGTAGAAGGTGTGACCTTCATAAAAAAATATGGACTATTTCAAGACATATTCAATTCGTACGGTCTTCCCCCACATCCGATCTTACCCCAACTCACCTTATTTATTACGAGCTTTCCCGGCTTACTTCGTTACGCCATGGAATATAAGATACTACAAAAGACTTGGCTCTATAGACTATGTTCTTTTGACTGCCCAGAATGGCCGATTAAAAATTAAACAACAACAACAAACCACCTGTCAAAATACCTATGTAAACAACGGAAAAAATATTGCACCTTGCGTTACATTATTTGAGTTTAGGTAAGGATCCCAAATTATTTTGAAAATATATTATAGCCTATGACACTCGGGCTTAATGGAGCTTCCTACCAGTGAAATATTTTTTCAAATCGGTTCAGTATTTCCGGAGCTTATTCGTTACAAACAACCAAACAAACTAACAAATCTTTCCTCTTTATAATATTGGTATAGACAAAGAGTCGGTAGAAGAATATAAATCAAAGTTATTTTGCCAACCATACGAGAACCATACATACATTACGAAAAAAAAACAAACGTCCGCCATTTTAAAAATTGTTCTTTAGCTGCGCGGCATAAACTAACATACGTTTATGTACAGTACAGTGGCGGACACGGACGGCGTAATACTTCCAGTTTTTCTGTATTGCAAAATAGCTCTTGTTTTTTGGTACAGTGGCGGACTAGGAGGCCGTAACAGATTTGTCTATGGTTTCGTCAGCCCTAGACTATATTACCAAAGAACAAGAGCTATTTTGCAATACAGAAAAACCGGAAGTGTTACGCCGACCGTGTCCGCCACTGTACCTAATACAGTCTAGGGCTGACGAAACCATAGACAAATCTGTTACGGCCACCTAGTCCGCCACTGTACTGGCATGTAGTGAAGATAGAGGTAGGCCAAGAAGCTTATTTAAGCTTCTTGATGTAGGTATGATGTAGGTAGCTAGGGGCGAAAAATATCGTTAATTTGACCGGAAATGTGAACGATATAACAAATTTGTGGTCCCAAGTAGAACTCCCTTTAGTTTAGTTCATTCATAGTCAATTCAATCAATCCTATGTTTACCTGTCATGTCAATCAATCAAACACAAAGTGTGTGTGATGTGATTCTTCTTGATTCTTGCTGACCGTTCTCCACTGTATTGTTTCGAACTCAGAATAATATTCGAAATTCAGTAAGTTAACTGTTGCTACGCTAAAACAATGCCTGAAGATAAGAATCTAGTGCCGTGCTACAACAGAGGATGTGGACAATCCTTCGATCCTAACAACAATGATAAAGGTAACCTATCGAATGTTCGAGATGTTTCCTTTCCCTTCCATAGCTCTCCTACCTGTTTCGATACCTGTACAGAAGATAAGTTCTATCCATCATCCTTTACAGATGTTTGCCAACATCATCCTGGCTCGCCTGTATTCCATGACGCTTACAAAGGTTGGTCATGCTGCAACAAAAAGAGTGTGGATTTTACAGAGTTTTTGAATATCAAGGGCTGTACTTTGGCAAAACATTCGAATGTGGTATGTTTTCCTTAAATTTACCTTGTTCTATAATAACACAACTATAAATGGATCCTGTTTATAAATAAAAACTGTTTATTTTTAGAAACCAGAGGTACCGGAACCCAAGAAAGGCTTAGATCCTGAGCTAGAAAAGAAGGAAGTAATAGAAGTAAGAGCCCCAGTAGTTTGGCCACAGTTGCCTCGGCCTCCATTTGAGACACCTCTTGTTAACTTGGAAACAAGTATTGCGGATGCTCTCAAGAATCTCGCTCAGAACTCTACTCAGAAAGCTGCTGTTTGTAATGAGGGGTAAATCCATCAAAATATCTATCTAGAACATGTATTTAATAATAAGTTTATAAGTCCAAAAAGAGGTTAATTTTTTTTATTTAAATTCAATAGAATCTTACTTTTATTGCTATTTTTGAATTAAAAAGATTTGCCTTAACCAGTATTTCCAAAGACTTGCCAGGGATCTAATTTGGTTTCAGACAAAATTTTTATATATCTTTAATTTTCGGAATCAGTAGAAATGTCAAGTCAAGTCTTATAAGATAAATAAGTCTGAGAACCTCTGGCCTAAACTGTTAATCTTGTCTTCTGTATAAAATAATAATAATATGTAACTTTTTAATTTAATAATTCCCCAGAATTGACAAAAACAAATCTGTGATTTTGATTATTACAGTGTTGTACCAATAGGTACCTCCTGCAAGAATGGTGGCTGCAGCGTATCCTACGAAGGCCCGCAGACAAACAACACCATGTGCACCTATCACCCTGGCGTGCCCATCTTCCATGAAGGGCTGAAGTTCTGGTCTTGCTGCCAGAAGAGAACAACGGACTTCAATGTGTTCCTTAGCCAACCAGGGTGCACAACTGGCACTCATAAATGGACTAAAGAGGTAAGCTAAATGGAGCATTATTTATTTCGACTGCTCCATAGCTCAGTTGGCAGTGATGTGGACTGAAGCGGGTGCACCTGGGTTCAATTCCTGGCGGGGAAAACATTGATATGATGAATATCTATGTTTGTTTCCAGTCTGGGTGTAATGTTTGTATCTGTACATGTTTTGGGCACTTTAGATACAGGTTCTTCAGGCTCGTGAGTGTGATGTGTTATTATTATTACCATCCTTCCAATCCCTGTCAGCTCTAGGCTCCTATTACCTAATGCCTCTTCTTTGATTCTTTCCTAACAGTGCACTTCTTTGTATTCATATAACAGAAGTTACTACATCCAGCCATGCATGATCCAACCAAAGGTCTTTCATAATCCTAGTACTCCATTTCAATTGGCTTATTTGTCTTGATACATTTCTACAATAGAGAAATACAGAAATGGTACGCAAATCACGTGGTCAACTATTATGATTCTTAAAGTATTTTGTTTTATTTTTTCAGGGATCAAAAGCAGGAATAGTGAAATGCCGCTGGGATTGGCATCAGACAGCGGAGCACGTGATCGTGTCCGTCTACGCCAAGCAATATGATGCTAAAAAGAGCTACATTAAAGTCAACCCTATTAGATTGAATACTAAACTTGTTTTTGCGGAGCATGATAATGGTGTATTTGAACTGGATCTGGAACTTAGAGGGGTAAGGAAACTTTTTAAATTCTCGATTTTTTTCAGTTTTAGTACTGGCTGGGTAATACTTCATTATTATTTAATAAAAATGAGGTTATTTAATAAAACTCTTGAGTCAAAAATATTTGTTTTGTTTTTTTTTTTAACTTTATTTTAATGTACCTGCATAGTTAAAATTGTTTTCCAATGCAAGTAGAAAGACCTTCCTTTCTGTATCCACGTGTCCCTTGTGTGCCACCTGAATACGATCGGATAAACAAATAGGCAACAATGTCATCCCGCCATTTCCCTCATTTTAAAAGTGCTAAGTAACTTTATTTATTTTGCAGGTAATAAGCATTGAAAGAAGCAGTGCTGCAATGTTACCATCTAAAGTAGAAATCAAATTAAAGAAAGCCGAGCCAGGTGCCTGGAGCAAGCTGGACTTCCCTCGGACTGAGCCGAAGAAGGAGGAGCCCAAGCCGGTGGAAGTGGTTGATGATGACTCAGTAGACCTCAGCAGTGTTGAGCCGCTGAGCAGGGTCCATATTTAATGTGTATGTAGTAAAGTGGAAGTGATGTGAAAAGTTCATATATTGTGTCTGTTTTTTAATGTGGATTTAATTTAATTTAATTAATGAATGTTTTATGAAATTGTCATGTACCTATAGTCACCTGCAAAATTCCAAAAATAGTGTTCGCTTGAAAATAAATAACAAACATAACATCACTGTAAAAAATATTCCCCATTGGCTCAAAATTAGTACAGTACAGATGTACATACATACAAACTCTGCTAGCGAACATGCCAGTGAATGTGATCACTGGATGCGATAATTTTTGTAACTCTACGTGAATTTTTTTACACCTGACTGTACATTCAAAATCACAAGGATGTATGTACTCGAGCATAGTTGAGTTGTACGGGTGTGTTGTAATGTTTTTCAGTTAAGATGTATTCAACTTCACATAAGGCATGAGGTAGGAGGTAAGGTACGAGCAAACTGTTTAGATATGAGGTATCTCAAATGTTTTTTTTATATCAATAAAAGCTAGATACCGGTATATCTTATCACACAAAAATCTAGAAAAAAAATGGCAACACTGTATGGATGTTTGATTTCTAGATTTTTGTGCCTCACTGTAGGTCCTTCAAAAGATCACCAAACTATAATTTAAAGTGTCATTAAGAATTATAGAATGTCGAGGTATGATACTAACATAGGTGTATTATTTTTTATAATGTACCTTTATATATGATTAATGTTGGGTTTAAGCCTTCAACATATAAGCTTATTTGTTAATAAACTGAAAAGCAAAATACATATGTTCATAATATATTTATGTAGTTTTATTATATTTACACAATGTTTAATATAATTTTATATTCAGAGATTAAGTTATGTTATAATTTCCGTATAGTACAATTGATATGAATGATTTACAAGCCAAGCAAGTAGATTTTCTCTATTGTAAGTATCAATTATTTTACGTTATGACATTTTAAAACATTTACTTATTACATAATATAAAACAACTTTTTAATAAGAATTTAATTATATTTGAACGTTTTATATTTACAATTTCTATAAGTCTGGATTTATGACTAGAGAAACAAAAACTATTATTTGACTAGATATGTACTATTTTTAGTAGTTACCTATAGTTTTAGGCTTTTTGCCTAATGACTTGAACAACCAACAACGCCAAGAAGTATTTTTATATGGATTCAAGGAAAATTTCAGTTGTAGGTATCCTATATAACGAATGAATATTTTTTTCTGATTCTGATTCTTTAAAACAATACTTTAAGACGCAGTCGAAAGTTCGTGGCGCGGGCTGCATGTGTTAATCAAGAACCAGAAGCCAACAAGAAATTTTAAAGGGATCCCAGATAAAGTCTACCAAGTCTTTCTGTAAGACAAGGAATCCTATATAACGAATGAATATTTTTTTCTGATTCTGATTCTTTAAAACAAATACTTTAAGACGCAGTCGAAAGTTCGTGGCGCGGGCTGCATGTATTAATCAAGAACCAGAAGCCAACAATAAATTTTAAAGGGATCCCACATCCCAGATAAAGTCTACCAAGTCTTTCTGTAAGACAAGGAATCACAAGGTTCACGGTGTAGAGCAGCCTCTCTGCGCGGGGCGCAAAGCTCGGCACAAGAGAAACGGGTGCGATACTAGCGCCACTTCGATAAATAATTGGCTCTGTTGTGTGGCTTTCAGAATAATGATCTTAGAAATATTCGTTGATGTGAAACTAAAAGTGGCCACTTTCGGCAACCAACAAATATTACTAAGATCTAAGCAAGATTATGTAGGGCGTCACTGACGCATATTTTTGATTTCAGTGAGATATTATTAATTATTTATCGGAAGTGGCGCTAGTATCGTACCGTGTGGCCTGTTAAACAAGAATCAAAAGCCAACAAGATATTTTTATATGGATCCAAGATAAAGTCTATACCAAGTCTTTCTGTAAGACAAGGTTCACGGTGTAGAGCAAGCCTCGTTGCGGTCGGCACGCGGCGGCGGCGGCGCGAAGCTCGGCGTGAGCGGCGCGGGCGCGGGCTGCATGCGGTACATGTCGTGCAGCAGCGCGGCCACGGACACGTCGCCCACCGTGTCGCGGAACAGCAGCAGCTCCACGGAGCGCGCGCGGACGGCGCGCAGCGAGGGCAGCAGCAGCAGGAGACGACCGAATCTGGGAAGGAATTGATATAGGTAAAGTACCTACCACAAACTTATCTGACCCGGTGGCCAGTCACACTTGAAGGCAACACAACAACAGCGTTGTCGTCGGTCACCCTGTCGGCTTGTACCGGAAATTGCCAAACCCATGCCAAACAAAAGGATGAAGTGACTACACTGTTGTCACTATGACAGTATTTGTTAGGTCTAGGACGGCGTAGCACTTCCGGTTTTTTCTGTACTTGCAAAATAGCTCTTGTTCTTTGACAGTCTAGTCAACACGAGACCATAGACAAATCTGTTACGCCGTCACAGACCGCCACTGTACCTACTTATGTGGTAGATATCTCGATGAATTCTCGTCTCGAAGATATTTTTAGTGGTAACTTACCTCGTAGGCTGCCGTGTATATCGCGTTCGCACGTAGTCTGCTAAAATGCACTGAGCTTGATCTTGCAACATTTCTACTGGTTGGGTTTCACTGAGACCAGACGTATCTGAAAAATATTGGTATACTTACTACCGTGTATTGTTTATATACGTAGGTGGTCGAACACCGTAAATTTTTTTAAATACCTTACAAACTGTGTTGTAAAAGCTTTAATTAAAATAAAATCTCACCTGGTGAAAATAAGACGATAGCTTTCATACAACCACATTCGCTACCGTCCGGTGATATCTGACGGAATCTGCACAAGATATCCTGTAAAGAAAATATCACATCAATCTAAGTAGTTACTTTATTAAGAACAACAATTTAAGTAAGTAAGTAAGTACTTACTTAGGTATAGTTTATAAAGATTCCTATCTCGCAGTGATACTTATAAGATTCAAAGTCTAAACCTATTTATTACCAGGTATTTGTACCTGATGCTTCTAGGTATTATGTACTTCTACCCTACACCTACCCATACTTTTTACACTCCCCACAAACCTGCAAAGCATTCAGCTCCAAGTCGGCAAGCGGGTCCGGCGGGAGCCTCGCGCGCGCCCCCGCAGCCGTCAGCAAAGGCGTCAGGTCCCACGGCGCCGACCACTGCGCCAGGTGTAGCAGGAACAGGTCCTTCCACGCCGCTCGGAGGAGGACCAGCT
This sequence comes from Euspilapteryx auroguttella, assembly GCA_951802225.1. NCBI lineage: Eukaryota > Metazoa > Arthropoda > Insecta > Lepidoptera > Gracillariidae > Euspilapteryx > Euspilapteryx auroguttella. Next base: position 6,521,550 of record OX637652.1, read on the forward strand.
GGTCGTGTGGAGTCAGAGCCTGGAAGGGAGCCAGGCAGCGCACCCATCGCACGGCCATGAACAGGAGGCGGGCGCTCGTTTCCTAATGGTTTATCGGAGAGGTCAGTTTAATGTAGAGGCGATGTTGGAATTTTAAATAGATTTTTGGTGGGAATTCGGATAGACCCAAAGAATTATGATATCTTAAGTATAAATTCTTGTTATCCATCTGCGGCTAACTGTGCTTAGGTGTTCATTCGTCTGATTCTAACATTAAGCATAAATATCTGTACCTCAGAAGCATAACACTGTAAGTCGCAAATCGTAATTTTACAGGAGAGCGTTTTAAAGTTTGAAATCGCATGTTTTTCAACTTTAGACGCAAATATGACGCAAAAGTAGACGCTATAATCATCTTGAGTTTAATTGATAACATAGAGCAGTTATCTCTTAATTCAAAACAATTTTCAGAAAAATAAGTCCTATGAAAAAATATAGTTTTCCAGGTACTTTTGTAAAAACATGCATCACATACACTAAAATGCTTCTAAGATTATTTTTGTAATCCGGTGAGAAATGGTGTCAGTTACAGTATTTTCTTTAAGAAAACAAAGTACAATAAACAACTTTACTGTTAAAAAACACTGTAGAACATACATTCAGAACCGTACAACTCTAAATCTGTGTCAGTAATTTATATTATGTACTTTCTGAGTGAAATTTCATGTTTTAAATGATGTTGTCCGAATCTGTGACCTAATGTTGTAGTGAACATTATAGAGAATAGTTAAATATAAAATAATATGGGACATATGGGGTCCTTAAGTAACTGTTGCATGAATGAGACATAGGTCCCTAGCGCTTTGGTATCAGGATTCCATTATGTCAGGGTAGGCGAAACGTTGTTCTTGGTTGTGCTCTGAGTCTGCAGTGGCTCACTGATTAGTAGTATAACTCGTGGAAGTTTGAGCTCTTGTCTTATATTCTGGCGTAGATTAGTTTTAGTAAGGTTTTAAGACTGCTTTGAGCTTTATAAATAAAATGCCACTAGTTTCTCTTTCCTTGCCTGTAGTCACACGCATAGTGGGGTCATGAAAGGTTCATTATAGGAAGTTTGAACTTTAGCGACGACGACTTTAGCATGAGTTTAACGTTGTAGATTTCACAATAAGCCGTTCATGATGTCAGGGTCTAGTAGCTAGCTAATAGGGAGAGAAACCAGAGTTTTTATATTATGTTACCTAAATGCAGTCTGAAAGTTTATCTGAAGTAGATCTGCGCCAGAAAACAGGACCGATACTTAAAGGTTACCTTAGAAATTCACAGATTTGCTGTTCGGATATTGATTGTAATGTAAATTGTATGACGTCTGTTTGAATTAATGTTTCTCAATACTTTCAAAGTAATCGAGCAGTTTGATGCAGCAGCATCATCAAGGACAGATTATACATAACTGCTGCAGTGTTTCGGGTAAATCAGCAATGAAAGCATGTGCTAAGGATCGGCGGGCACTATCAGAGTTGGTTAATAAATACCAAGTTTCCGAGGAAAGTATTGCAAAACAAATGGTTGTACGGTAGTATGACCAATTAAGACTTTAATTTTCAATTTAGTTTGCCTGGCAGTAATGCATGTGATGTCACACTTGAGATAAGATCCGTGCACGACCATCCTCAGGCTTGAAAGAGAATCGAAAAAAGGACGAGATTTTGGGATTGGAGTAAGTATGTATCTTTTCTGGTGTTAGATATGAACTTTTTTTTATAAGATGTTTATATCTAGCGTCAGAATTGTGCTCCAATCTTGGAGAACCATTTTTTTTTTGTTTTCTTACTGTAGCGTGACCGCGTGTTGATAACATGTGTAAAGGTATCATTGCTTGGCAAATGGAGTGAGGAATTTAAGTCTTCATTGAATGTCTTTTAGCCATTTTCATTGCAATTTTTTTTCGGTTCTAGTCCAGGATATTCACGCCGGATATTTTTTTTACCGTGAATGATGCGACTCGCAAGGTATGGCGTGGAAGTGACGTTGTATGGTTTCGTCTCTGGGTAATGAGTTCTGTCGGTATTTTATTCAGCTGCAACAGTGGTATAATCTATCTTTGATGGAGTTGTTGCAAGAAGTTGTTGTGTTTAGGGTATGAGGAAGCATTCGTTGACGGACTTTTTTTTACCATTTATTTTTAAAAGAAGATTGCGTGTATTTTTACGTGTATGGTAAGTATCACTGAATTAAGAATGCCAAAAACTGTCAATTTAGATACAATTTTTTCTATTTTCTTTATCTCTGATACCCGGCCAAGACCGAACTTCCGCGTAACTAGCAGCTTCTATATAAAGATGCGTTAAACCACGCCCTCTTAATCGGATTTAATTGAATAGTATAAAACTGTAACAGCAAAAATACAGTATTATGCATCTTGATTTGCTTCGAAGCAAAACACGGTATCTGCGCAGTTACAGTATTATGCATCGGATATAGTTCAGAAGCATCAAACTGTATGATGGTACATACAATGTTATGCAATAAAATTAATTCGAAGCATAAAGCAGTATACGCTCTTACAGTTTAATGCTTCACATCAGGCAAGGTATTTACACTATAATGCAAATCGAAAAAAGGCACTTCCAGGCTAGCTACGGCCACGGGAGTAAGCGCATTCGAAAGAGCTCGTCAAATACAGTAGGATTCCATCAAAAAGTGAAAATCGCAAAAATGTCAGTTACAGTGTTATGCTTCTGAGGTACAGATATATTAAAATGTTAATTCCAACTGACGTTCCGCGATATTTAAATGACGTAGGCTACAATTACCTATTAGCGTATAGCGTGTAAAAAAACTTCATTTTTTGAAAGCTTTTAACTTACCTACTTACCTAACCTACATAAGCCACAATAGATGGCTTTGTGACTCAAGGGGCGGTCTTGTGCTGTGATTGGTCGACATGGAGGTGACTTCTCGGCTACTTGACATTGGCCACGCCCCGCGAAAGCATATCGCGACAAAGTTGACTTTGATGCGCATGTCCCACCCTGTGTTTAGGCATTGTTTAGATAGGTTTGGGGTTTCGGTTTTATGCATAAACATTGGATTCCAATACAGGGGTAAGATAATTTAAAATTTCTAATTGCCATTCAAATGTTTATAAGTAAGTAAACCTCATTTAAAACTAGGCTACAAAAAATTAATGAAAATGCTAGTGTGTCGGCGCGAAACTCTACAAAATACATCTACCTATTATCGAATGCGCTTTTTATGACATAGGTAAGTAAGTACTTACTTCAAAAAAAACTCGTTTATTGATCTCGCAGTACACTCTATGCAATCTATAGACGTTAGCTAGAGCTGGCGCGGTAGTGTCCGGCCATACAATCGCACTAGATCGTTGACTGTCTAGCTCCAATTACACCATCCAACCTGCCGTGCCGTACAGCTTTCGATTGTATGGCAGTCTGCAGGTGTTACATTATATCTAAAGGACACACAAACCTGCAAAAGCTCCCAGGTGGGCGCCAGCGGGGCTCCGAAGGCACCTGGAGGGGGTCGAAGCAGCGTCGGGTCGCCCTGAAGCTGCAACTGCTTAGCGCTCCACATCAATTCCTGAATGTTATTTTAGTCTTTATACAGAGTCATTATGAGTCTTGATGTCTCCCTTTTGCATGATATTTTTCATCACAAGTACGATTGTATTGATTTATTAAATAAACTGAGCTATAAAATACCATACAGAAATATTCATAGAACAGGTCGACCGAACCGTTTGTTCGCTTCGACCAACTGTCGCACTATCGCTGGTGAGAGGTCGCCTTTAGTAAGAATAGTCAACGAGTACAACACACATTTCAGTGACGTCGATATTATCACTACATCTGCTGGAGTGTTTAGAACACGTATTCGCTGTAATTTACAGTCCGGTTTCAATGCCGATTGATGCTCTTATTCCTCTTTATTTCTCCTTTATTATTTTTTTTTTTTTTGTTAAATTTAATTTAGCTTTTTTTTTTATTACCTCTAAGGGTTTAGATTTATATAAAATCTCTCTTGCTTCATAGAAAGAACTCTGTGGTTCTCGTTGTTGGCGTTACATTGATTACTTTACATATTATTATATTTGAGTTGTTACTATGTAATGTAATGTTGTTTGTGGACCCAAATAAAATAAAATAAAATAAAATTATATTTTAACCGTGTTATTCATAAAGATACAGTAGGTTTTAAGTAGCTTTACTGGAGATCTACATCTCTGGTTTTTTGTATGGTAAATACGTGACGTTCAGTCTAAATTGATATTCTTCAATTAAATAAACTCCTCTTTGACTTTTTATGAATAACAGGGTAAGGATTTAAAACAGGATAGGACGTTAATCTCGTTTTTTTAACCTATGCTTTGCGTTTACAGAAATAGGTGTAAGCAATGCTGTTACGATCACGAATTCATCACTTTACATTGGCATTCGCATACTAAAATTTTTGTTGATAGTTATATCGTACTTTTTTTTTTACTTAAGGTAAGTAAGCGCTTACTAAGACAAAAAAAAATAAAAAATACACTGTTAATTTAGCTAACCTGACATTTATCAGAGGACATGAGTATGTGTAGCAAGCCAGGTGGTGGCGGGACAGGTGGTAGAAAGTGCTCGTTGACCAATGGCAGAGGACTGACGGCGCCGGCAGCTCCGCTTGACCCGGCTGATGAGGCAGTGCTGAGCGGTGCCGAGTCTCCAATGCTCATGTGGAACTGATGAGAGAGTAGAGTTTGTGAGATGCTGTGTGTGAGAGTTTTTTATAAGTTATCAAAAGGAAGCTATGCGGCTTTATCTTAGCCTTGGCCTATAGCGCCATTGTCAGAGAGAGCAGTCTTCCTTGTTTTGTGGTCATACTTATTCATATAATTCTTGCGCTGTAGAATCAAACATTACATACCTTGATCCAGTAAGGTAGGTTTCTGGGTAAAAGTATTGGGATTACAAAGCTAAACAAGTTGACTAAATTAGGCATCTTCGCCCGATTTATTTTAGTGGTTGACTTGAAAATTGTTGAACTAACCTGAAAGTTGAACGGCTGAGAGAGTGAATTGTAAGTAGGTGGAGACATCTTTAGTGCATGCGGCTTATGCGTCTGGGATGGTGGTGGAAGATGTAGAGCGCCCAGCCCGCCGTGAAGCTTGGGCTTGCGGGGTCCGCGCTCGTGCTGCACTGCTGCATGAAAAACCACAGCTTTAGACGATTGGTACCTATTATCTAAACGAAAGAGATTGCAGCGCTGTTGTTTAAGGTTATTGCGTTGCAAGAGTCTTTAAAATTGTTGTTGTAATTTTCATTTGATCATTAAACATTATTTTCTATCTTCATCATAAATTTAAAGAGTAAGTTCTTATACCTAAATAATGCACTCTTGTTGGTAAAGCCCTAGCGATACGATAGATTCAGCCCTATACGATACTACGATATGTAGCGACCATATACCTAATTTGACTGAGTTGCAAAACTTTTTCCGTTTTATTTAATGTAACTAATGGGTCTACCCATTCTTAAACCTTCTCGGAATTCTTTAAGACTATTTTGAATGTTCATAAAAATTCAGGAACTAGACATGACTACTTATTTTATTGCTATCACAATTGCCAAAAGGTTAAGAAATACTTTTCCTGACTTGATAATTTACTAGATCATCAAGTTAAGTAGCTGCTAGTTTCTTCGTGGCATAGTTTCGGCATAAGCCGCCCCCCGGGCCCCGCCATGTGCGTACACAATGGACACATTCTCATGGACGGGCCGCGGTAAGCGGATTGCGTGACGTCAGAGGGTGGGATAGTTGTGTGAATTCCAACTCCGTATTTACTATTCTTGGAATATTTATTCATTTTGTCGGTGGAAAGTTAAATTTAAACTTTGCTGTGAAATATTGTCATGTAAACAAAATATTTCGAAATTAGGTCCTACCTATATTTATAAGTATTTTAGAAAAGATATTCTGATTTGTGTAAGTATCTGGACATCTACAACAAAGTCACTTGTAAGTAATGTGTCGCAAAGACTTGAAATAGTATGTTTGGCGTATTTCATAAAATGAATTAGGAATTATATTTAAGTACAGGTAATTAGTTGTTAGACTTCTGATTACTACTACCTACTTACATATCTTATGTAGGTACAAGTTAGTACTTACTTGGCTTGTAACTTTCACTTCATAAACAAAAATAATGAACATTAAAACTTCTTTGCACAACTAACGCAATGTAAGAAGTAAGAACTCTGTTTATGGGGCGCACATAATCCTAAATTGAACACGTGCTTTTTCCCGGCTTCGCCCCTAGTCACTTTTTAAGCTTACAACAAAAACTCTACTTTGTACCCTTGACTTACGTCATTAATTTGTTTTGTCTCATCCTCAAATGTAGGGCTCGTGATCCTGTTAACTAAGTTTCCAGTGTAACGCGGATAATCGCGGTTTTAATTACGTTAAGTTAAATATAAGTAGGTATACTTTATGCTATATAAATTATGTTATGATATTGATAATGATGGTTATAAGATAATAGATTATTTTAAATAAAAATCAATAAAAAAAAAACATTCCATTTACTCCTAAACATGGTTTAGTAGTTATCTGGTTCTAGAAAATCTAAATTTCCCGATGAGGAAAGAACTTTTTTTTCTTAGAATTTTTTAAACATGTATTTGTACCTACACCTACTTTAAATGTAAAGTAGCTACATAGGTATATCAAAAACATATTTTAAAAGTAAAGAGTCAAAAGCCCCATCAATGATTATCAGTGGACGAGGGCAAATTAAATACAAACAAAATGTGTTTTGTTGGCGCCGACGGAAAAACTATGTTTTTGTTTTTGTTCGCCCCGAGACACGAATTTCGTCCCCCATTATACGTTCAATGCTGTTGTTGATTTTTTAGTTTTTCCGCCAGCGTGTTACTACTGGCGGTCATTTTCTTTTGTAGCTTTAAAAGTACGCGAAAATAGTATAATTCCGTTAGATTATCCGCATCACCCTTCGTAGCGTAGGTACTGTGAAGTTTTTAGCTGTCACTTTTGGTTCGCTATACGCGTATTTGAACATTTGTTTCTTTATTGAAATTTTGACAAATAGTTTCAGATACTTACTTAGCCCACAATATTGCCTAAAAATATTTTCTAACGCTCAACTTTACTGTCTACAATAAAAAAATAAACACCGCAAATTTACTCGGTCGGGAAATACTTAGGTATAAGAAAATTTTAAGATAAAATGAAAATAATAATTATTCTTATAGGTACATTTTAAAACAACCAGGCTATAAAAGCACGCGAACTTTAAATTCTTAAGCTTATAACTACCTAACATTACACGTGAAACTTTACAACACGTACATAGCTTAGTTCATTACACCTAGTCTGGCGATAAATTGGCTCCGTCTAGAACCACCCCTGAGCTAGGAGGGGGGGGAGGCTTTACAGCCATAGTGGGAGATGCAACTCTGTAGGGTTGTATCAACCACAGAACTGTTCATACCTTAGGCATCATACAACTACCACCTAACTTGTAAGCCTCTATCAGTATAGGATACTTTACGAAATAAGGTATCAATATTAATTAGATTAGTCTAATTGACTTTCAATAAGCGATATCTTGTATCCTGTATTGAATAAATCATTTTTTACTTTACTTTTTACTTTAAGCCAACAGTTAATATTAACTGTAGGGTTTTTTAATTTGTTTAATTTAATTTGAGTTAGTAGATATACCTACTTAGGAATATATTTCAAAGCCATGTAAGGATGTATCTCTTGTGTAATGCAAAGACGTCTGTTCTGCATGAATATATGTTTAATTATATCTTACTTAACCTAAGTACATTGGTGGGAGGCAGGTGGGTGGCCGTACCCCACTACACAATATTCATTTCTGTAACGCAATAATACTTATTTGTATTTAGTCTGATAATGTTACAAATAGGTACCAAATTAAGGATACTAATATAATATAGAGACTGTACATAACTTTTTTAATAAACAATATCCAGGCGATAGTCAGCCCTAATATCTAGCTCGATGCAATAGTGTTGAGCCGGAAAAATATGTCGATATTACAAACATTGTCTGAAAACTACAGTACATAATTGGTCATGCACCAATCTCTTTAGTCTAATTTGAGTTGATTACCATCAATAAAATCATTATATAGTTCGTTTTTAATCAATAAATATAATTTACTTACTTACTTGATTCAAGATTGTGCAACATGTGAATTAATTGATTTTAATTAAAATGAATTGAAAGCCTGTAGATTATCTGTTGTAGATTTTCAACGCCAAAAATTATCGATACCGTATTATTAAACTTTAACTTCACCTGGTGACCGTAGGGAGGGGGCAAAGGGGATGGGGGGTGATTAATGGCCCAATAATCCCTGTAACGCGGAGTCTGCGGCTGCCCTCGGAATATGAAAGTCTCACGAAGCCGAGTTGGTGAATGGCCAAAAGGTTTATTGACTAACGCCGGATAACTACCTACCGGTGAAGTATAGTCGAGCCGTCCGTCTTTTCTTTTGTATTTCTGAAATTAAGTTAAATGACTCGTGTAGCTTATAGACAGCTTAGATAAAAAGGAAAAATAAAAAAAAGAGACTTAAAATTCCAATAAAGTTACATTCGTGATTTTTTTAATACCTACCATAATAAAATAAAGTAGGTGGTACAGTGGCGGTCTAGGAGGCCGTAACAGATTTGTCTATGGTTTCGTCAGCCCTAGATTCTCAGCCTAGATTTTATTGCCAAAGAACAAGAGTATTTTGTAATACAGAAAGACCGAAAGTGTTACGACGACCTAGACCGCCACTCTACCTACGTATTTTGCTCAATTAACGAATTATAACTTACTATATATACTACTATACTTTCAATAAAATATAATTATGGTAGGTCGCAATTGCATCTCATGTTATTAATTTTTTTATTGTAAAGTGGTAACTGTAGGTTGATGTACTAACTTCTGCAACTTCATAATTATTACTGCTACTAACTGGTATAGACAAAGTATACTAATTCTACTTTGTCTATACCATTAAATTTACGCTCTCTTATGCTTGTCTCGCTCGCTTCATAAAGTTGACAAAAAAATAAAGAATCTGAATGATAGGGGCGGCGGCAGAGGGCCTCAATCACCCCTTTAAAAATCCAGTTGAAAAAGCAACATCAAAGGAGCACCTTTTTATTTTGTAACGATTATGTTAGCATACCTACAGCTTTTAATTTTAAAGTGTCTTCCAAAATAGAATAGAATAGAAAGCACTATTGCATACAAAGTAAGATACAAAAGTACATAAATATTAAAGTATATTGAATTAATATTAACATTGAAGTATATTGTCCTAACTAATATAGTTTTCAACCACTAAGAAAAATAAATCAAGGAAAGTAACGTCTCAAAAGGTATTCGTTACAAAGCAAAATCTATATAAATAGTAGCAGCTTAATTCTCAGACGATGACTCGGCAAATAATAGCGCCAAAAGGCGAAGACCCGCGCCAAGAAACAGATTACCTCGGATCAAGATGTTAAAGAGCCTATATATTTTTGCATCTTAGAGGCTTTGTGTAGCTCTACATTGAATGAAAACGCTTTCATCCGCTTTTTCAGTCCGTATAAGTACTATACAGTGAACGGTATAATTTTCCCACAAATATTATTAGCCTCACAGATCCGCATCAAAATCATTCTGTGGAAATGATCCTGTGAGAGAGCGACCCGTGTGCCGACATTCGTTCCGACGTTAATTCCAGCCGCATTTGTTCCATTACATTTCCGACACAAAGTAGATACTCGCGTTTGCCGACTTGACTAGGTGGATGCTACCGGGCGAGCGGGTGGGACAGGGACGGAGGTAGAGGAACCCGAGGTCGTCGAGCGGGAGAGCAGATCAAAAGTGAGAAAGATGTATTCAGAAGTGAAATAGTCCGCCGGCTGAGCACATCATCATTAACGAGCCAGGAGGGCGGGAGGGCCAGGGCAGCGAAGAGGGCAGCGGGGGACGACAGGTGGGCGCGATCTCACGCCGCCGGGCACCTGCACGCGATCCTACCCCTTACCGCTGGAGCTTAGAGAACACATCTGAGTACATTACCGCTTGCTCTGAAAGAACCAGCGATCTGAGGGAATATATTCGACTGCACCGACATAAATATGAGAAATATCCAGGTTTTATTCTTTCTAAGCGAGGGTGGCGTTGAGGATGGGTCAAGTGCGTGTTAACATGATGGAACTACATCTATTGACACGACTTCAAATAAAAAAAACGTCAAAGTTTTTGTTTTCACTTATTTTCTAACTGAGGATTACCTAAAAATAAAAATTTACTTTGACTAACAGTTAAGAAGCAGCTCTTTCGATCTGATCATGAACAAAACCGCAAAACTTTTTTCAGCAGCATAAATAAGTTGGAGAAAATGCCGCGAGCAGCCGCGAGTGCATCGCTTCGCTACAGGCGCCGATCCGGCTCGACCGACAACTTTGTTGTTCAGTAGGCCACGGGCTACAAGCGAACATTTCGTTTTGTGCGGACAGTTCAGTCGGAATTCATATTCAACGGGAAATAATCATTTCAATAAAGTAATAAGATTTTTTTAAATACTGCATTGAATATCTAAGAAGTTGCGATTTTCAAGTATAGCTAAGAAGTTGCACAGACCAAAGGCACCTTTGAACATTTATCAATTTACGACCTCGTATCACGCAAGTCACGCGTGCTTACTGAGATAATTAAATTTAACCTCGGATATCGATATAATTGAAAATCACAAAAACATCCCCGCACCAGATGTAACAGATTATCCCATTAGAACACTTCATTTTTATTCACTATGACAATGCAATAATTTGTTCACGCACAACATTAAAATGAAATTAGGTGGGTTTGTCGAGGGTCGTGATTCACCCTCCGGTGATCTTCTGTCATAGTTTAATAATATTTTAGTTTGAGAGACCGCGCAAATGCGGAAATGCTGAATAAATTACATAATCGGATTGAAAACGGATCCTTTATGGCTAAAGGTTGCCTTGCGGATTTCTTAAAACATTAGCATGATATTAAAACTATTAAGTATTCATATTTTCGTTTTCGAAAGTAATAACGAACGGACGAATATAATATCCATACTCCATACAATTGCAGAGCTAGGTAAATGTACAGTACTTAAATTTAAAAGTACTTATTTATAACTCATCACACTAAGAGCCCCTGACTAGGTAGAACCTGTATCTAGGGTGCCCGAAACACGTACAAAAATACACTAATACCTTGCATAACAACGTTCGACCCGCCGGGAATCGCACCCGGACCTCTTTATTCACAGAAAATATCACTGACAACTGAACCTTGGAGACGGTTAAGGTGTAAAAACCGTTACTTAGGTTATTTTTATTAGCTCTACTCAAATTAGCTTCCAAGGGGTAGTCACATGGAATACAATGTACTTAAATTAATTAAGACTTTAAGTGGTGGTACCAAAACCAATAAACAAACAATTTGTCAATCACAATAAAATAAAGTTTGAATTGTATATTGAAGCATCCCTTAAACACTATTATGGCGCAATTTGGCATCCCTAAAGTGAAAGAGTTCCCCTAGCCTAACGTGAACACATTGTGGGGTGGTCAGCCGGGGCATAGGTGTCGGCGCGAACACGTGTTGCCGATCCCTGCGGAGACGCGATCAAGCTAATTCGATACGCACTCGATGCACTTTGAAATGTATCATTTATTCATGACATGCAATGAAACGGAGTGAATACGGCGCTTTGTTTTTTTAAAGCCCGTAAAGACGTATAAAGATAAGAGTAGTAATATGTAAGGTTTAAATTGGTTCTAAAATAACAGAATGTATCAGCCAATTAGAACTTTCCATTCAACTGACGGAAAGAAATTAAAAAGGTAAAAGCAACAGCGCCAGGTAAAATCAAAATCGTACGCGGAGCACCGTTAAATTAAAAATAAATATTGCGAAACGTCAGTATGTTACGGCGAGGCCGGCGGGAAAATCGGCGAAAAAACGACGGAGAAATGGCCGGTGTCGGTTCGCAGGGTGGGTGGGGAAGGTGAATCTTTTTGTGAAGTGGAGAGAATTAATTTAACCCGCTGCGGGGTAACACGACATGGCAGTAATTGAAAAGTTCCGCCCTTCCCGGCGAACCGCGCCCGACGGCAACGCGCCTGTGCTCGCTACACAATCTCGATTCTCGATATCCTTAATAATATATTTTTATTATAATTTTTTTTTTAATACATCTGTTATTTGGTTATGCAACTCTTTGTTTTACTTATTTTAAAAATAGGTACTGCAACTGAAACGTATGCCAATTGTATGTATGCCAAACTACTTCTTTTATTTAACTAATTTTTGTTAAACATGCTATACATATGCATGATGTCTGGGTATCGTATATTTCAACTGAAAGGTAACACATACTCAATATGAAATGCAATAATAATAGAGAAAAAAACCTACTTATATATTTGTACCAATAGGTATAACTATAAAGTAATTAAAAAGTCAAATAATAGTAGCCAAGCAGGATTCGAACTACTTATAGTTTGCCCTTTTTCCAAAATTTACAAGTTTTTGCTAAGTAGCAACGTTAAAATTCCAACCCTTAAATCACATCATGTACACCAAACTTCATTTTAACAGCAACTTCTTAAAACACAAAAGGAGTGTCTTTTAACTTTGTAATTGAAGTTGCTAAGTAGAAAGTGTTTTAATTCGAGGCGGGGACACCCTGGCTTACTCGCAGACTGATAGATTTTAAATTAATTTTCTGAAGTTAAATTGGGGATTATATAGGCACACTTTACTTTTTTCACACCGCCTCTGCTGTAGCAAATGTAATATTAGCTTTTAAAAATTAGAATTGTTGAAAATTTTTATCAGGCTCATTTATTTTAAAATTAATTTCCCAATGGGTTCGTACCTACCTATATTTTTAAGTTTATAGATTTAAGTCATGCGGCAGGCACTTTTGCACACATTTTCTTTAATTTGATATAGTCGTAAGTTAAAAAAAAAACAAAATAGAATTACAAAAGATGCCAAAGTGGCTATAGTGACTTGGAGAGTTTCAAAAATACATCGAGCTACGTGAGACACTGTAAAGATTGATATTTGCCTCACTTTAAAAGTAAGTTACTATTATTATTAACGTAGAGATAATAGTAACGTCGCTTGAGCGCTTTGGGCATTTACTGAATTCTTTTAATGTAATAAGTGTAGGTTTTTTGTTTTTACTGAATTCTTTTAATGAAATAATCTCGGTATTGATAGCCTTTGAATAAATTGATTTGACAATGTTCGCCTAGGACTCGTTTAGAAGTCGATCGATGCTGACCGGCTCGAAACTCAAACTCGAAGTTCGATTGGGTGCATGTTTGCAGAGCGTTTATTGAATTTGGCCGGTTGGCTCGCCGGCGTCACGGCTCAGGCGATCTAACTTCGTAATTGCTGACATGACATAACTCTAGAAACTCTATTAGTGTATTAAAAAGCTATTATTTTATATAAACTCCTATATTTCAAAAAAAAGATAGATAGATAGATAAAATATTTATTTCGGTAAGCAATACACACACACATAAATTAAATTAACAATAAATACAAAAAGACAATATAAAATTACAATATTACAAACAAGTTACATTAAACAAATTTACACACAGTGTAAGGCACAGTGGCGCATATCACAACCGAAATAGGCTCCGACTCAGCATGTGTCACAAAAATCTGTGACGCTGATATTCTGTCGGTACCTTACGAGAAAGGGGTAAAAGGGGTAAATAAGGGGTAAAATAAATAAATATTATTTATGGGTATAAATAAATAAAAATGAAAATATTTCCCATACTCAAAAATAAAATAAAAAATTACTTGAATATGTTACTTACTATAAATTAATAAATAAGTAGAGTCTGCATACATATATAACATAAAACAAAATAAAATAAATACATTTAAAACAACTCATCGCAATCAAATAAAAAGAAAAAGTATACTTTTGATTAAAACCAATAAATAAATAATATGAACTAACAAAAATAACATTTTTAAAATTTCACAGTTTTAAATCACCATGGAGACTTCCAGGTGCCAGGCACATTCTGTTTTTGAGATGCCATCAAGTAAGATTTTAATAGTTTTTTAAAAACGAAAATCGTATATCTATATCGTCTTAAACTATTTGTAGCCTCAAATCGAATAATCTTTTTAAATGCCTATTGACCGCATGACTTGTTTTTGTTTTTTAGCTAAAATCTATATGCATTGTGAGATCTCTTGATTTTGAAATGTACATATCGTTTATACTATGGTAATTATACCGTTCGAGCGATTAATATATCGTATATTTTAGGTTCTATATCCAACAAGCGTTATGAATGAATGCCGTAAAATTTTAATGAAACATCAAATGTGACGTTCACCCCGTCATCAAACAAATTCTTAATTTGGAAATTATAGAGCAAAAGAATAGTATAAAAATGTCCCCTGTACCAGCGAGCGTGCAACATTAATGTGACCGCACACCGTGGCGCTGCTGTCGCCGTGTCGCGCTAATGGCTGCTGTGCGGTCGCCCCGTGCCCCGCACCCCGCGACCCGCGACCCCTTCCTTAGGCTATGACTATAATGAGCTCTAATTTTGTAATTTAAAATCAGCGAAAAATAAAAAAATATATGAACCTAGTGTTTATATATTTTTAGGCTGCCCTGCGGTATTTCCCGCGCAGATTTCTCATATACACAAAAATCCCGTTTTTTTTCAAGAAATCCCTTCTTAGTACTCACCTACACCCCCCAGGGAATCCACGTGCCAATTTTCAGCTTTCTACGCCCAGTAGTTTCGGCTCTGCGTTGTCTGTCAGTCAGTCAGTCAGTCAGTAACGGAAGAGTTTTATATATATTGATTGTGTGCTGCGAATTAATTTTCAGCTTTCGATGTCGACACAGGCATTTGCTGATTCAATTCGATTTTTATTATTCGTTCGAAATTTACCCAGATTTAACAATGTTATAGGGGCACTATCACGGCACTATTCAATTTCTAGTTTTTATTTACCTATCTTTTACAAATGCCAATAATGTACAGGGTTAACACATTACACTCAGAGCCCCTAACTAGGAAGAACCTGTATCTAGGGTACCCGTAACACATAGAGAGACGAACATTAGACCCAGACCGGAAATAAACATCAATATTCGCCCCGCTCGGTAATTGAACCCAGGTGCACACGCTTACTCAGTCCACATCACTGCCAACTGAGCCACGAAGCAGTCCATTACTACGGTTACAAACACATTAAGTCACAAGTTTACGAATATAATACTCTTTAGTTGATATTTAGTAAAACAACACTAAACCTAAAGCATAGTAACATATCATGGTTTACTTAGTAGTAAGTAAGTACAATTTTGGAGCCGTTAGTTTAATCCAGACTTTACAATGTTTAATTATTAATTTGTTGCCACTCGACTCGCTCGCTTCCCAGCCTCAATAATAGAATTATTGATAAGGAACTGTTGGATGCTCTGTAACTGCATTATTTTGTACTTGGATGATTGCAGCTTGTTGTGGGATTCACTACTTTTGTTAATATGATAAAAATATAAAATAAGGAAGCTTTAAATTATCAAACAAAATTATAAATTTTTATTTAATAAATCTCTATGGAACTTTCAAAAGCATAAGAATAAAACTTACGAACCACTAAGTAAATCATATAATCGCACGTATACTATGTACTTTTTAGCCTTAAAATCTTAAGGGGCGAAACTAGCGCCACTTCGATAAATAATATCTTCTAAACCATGGCCGCAATCAAATTATGCGTCTTTGACTCCTTAGATATTCTTGCTTAGAAGTTTTAAGGCCATGTTTTGTAGATTTTAGGATAATGATCTTAAAAATATTCTTTTACGAAACTAAAGTGGCCACTTTAGGCAACAAACGATTGTTTTCTTAGATTTGGAACTTGAAAGCTACACAACAGGGCCTTAAAGCAAGATTATCTAGGGAGCCAATGACGCATATTTTTTATTTCGGCCATGGTATAGAAGATATTAATTATTTATCGGAAGTGGTGCTAGTTTCGCACCGTGTAAGCCCTACAACTCTCCCTTCTGACTCAGAGACCAAATCACAAAAACTTGAAATGAATTATACAACAAAAGAAGGTATAAATTCGGTAAACATGATATATCCTCCATTTCTACTAAGTACTTAATATTTTTTGTTTTTATAAGAACTTTGTGAATTGTGATTTGTATTAGATCAACATTCAGCTATCGAATTTTAATCATAAGTCAAATTGTTGAGCGGCACGTTTATCACAAATTGTCATAACACTGACCTTGCGCTCAACACAAGAAACCTACTTGTTAAATTACCATCATCGAAGCCGATGATTAGTGTGCTAGCATTTTTAGAACGTTACGAGAGCATAGTGAGTCACCGGTAAAGGTGAAGCGCGGTGGCATCAGCTGCCGGTTCACGCCAAGTTTCGTGAGAGCGTATAATTAAGCGAGAGGCAAACATATCAGGCTCTAAGCCCCGCCCGCGGCCGCGGCAGCACAAAGTGATGCTTGTGAATAAATTGTCAGACTACCTGAGAGGACGAGGTCACGGGGTAGAGTCAGAATAGTAGTACGCAAAACAAATATTTTATCAATATATATAAAACTCTTCCGTTACTGACTGACTGACTGACTGACACTGACTGACTGACTGACTGACAGACAACGCAGAGCCGAAACTACTGGGCGTAGAAAGCTGAAAATTGGCACGTGGGTTCCTTGGGGAGTGTAGGTGAGCACTAAGAAGGGATTTCCCGAAATTCCCACGGGAACGGGAAAAACGGGATTTTTGTGTTTTAAGAAAACTGCGCGGGAATAACCGCGGGGCAGCTTCTAGTGAACAATATGAAAGCATTATTTGTTAAAATATAGTTTAAGGTTACAATGTGACATAGAATTAAGGTTCTTTCTATAAGTTCGTCCGTCGTCAATCAAATAAATAGTTCCGGACATTTCTCAGTTCATTGAATTAGTAAGAAGAATCGTAAAGTACAAAAGCTTGCTCCTGCCCAAGGGAAGCGCGTATCTGCTACGAAGGTAGTGTGTAGCAGCTACGAAGGAACGGCGTAGCAGCTACGAGCTAAGAAGGACTTGCGTAGCGACTACGACGAAACTGCGTAGCAAATGTAACAAATAACGGCTACGCAATTTTTTATTCGGGCGCGTATCACATCTCTTTTAAAAGAAAAATAATTATTAATCACTTTAATTGTCTTGGCGTTTCTGACCTTACTAAAAGGGCTGTTAATGTTGTTATATACGAACGAAACCGACTTGTGGCGTCATCGGCGCCGCGCCTCATAAATATTCAAAGGCTCCTCACTTAGTTTCAATTAAGATTCTCTCGCCGTAAATCTCGTATAGTCACTTGTAACTTATTTTGATTTTGTGAATTTGAGCCCTATCTATAGGAGTACGTATACAGTTATATTTTTTTTAATTAATGCAAAAGCTTATACAGGGTAAAGGATAAAAATAAAAATAAACCATTAATATATGTAACCCGTTATTTTCTACTAATTACAATTATGATAAAATCAAGTTAAAATAATATGTAATATCTTGAAAATTAAGCTTTTTATCTAAGTATCTTGTTCCTGTATCATTCACGGATTTCACATTAGATAATACCGTACCAAATGAAAACTATCACAATACAATGCGAACCGATTTCGTAGTTTCACATAAATTGATCACACGTAGCGAGTGACAATAGCCAATGGGGACTGAGGCTGCCATTGTCCATCTGGCCCATTCTGCCCAGCAGGAGGGATCACAATGTGCGGGAAATAACTGAAATATTGAACGCTACAAATTGTCAAGCGAGCTCCTGTTTGTGAGTTACCTATTCGCTATACATACTTATTTACTTTTCGATGATAGTGGTAAGCGATAAATACAGTATACACTCTATTTTTTTCAAACGCTTATTGTGATTCGTTAACACTAACGAATAACAAAAAATTAATTCGGTTTCTTAGGATTACAGAAATGAACTTAAAAAGATCTAATTGAACGCAAAGAGATATAGGCAGAAAATTAATCAACGTATCACTGCAAAAAGAGATTTCTTCAAGTCGATCTCGTAAGTCTCTTTACCCAAAAATTTGAGAAAAGAAGGCACAGATGTTCAAAAATTATTGTTATTTAAAAGTGGGTAGATTTTAAGTTATCTAAAGACTTGCTACGCGCTATGTAGTAATAAGTACTTAAGTCAGAATAAACATCCCAGTTTAGTAGATGTACCTAGTCTTTTACTTCCAAAAAAATTAACTTACCATCTTTATTCATGTTAGCCTGGAAGCATTTGGCGAGTCGGCAGGCGCGGCACTGGTTGCGGTGCGTCTTGTCGACGGGGCAGCGGCCCTTCATGTCCCCGCCGGCCTTGCACGTGTACACACGGTTGCGGTGGATTGAGCGCTTGAAGAACCCTGAACATCCTGTAGGAACAAAATGCTGTACTACTGAACATTCCGGCGTTTGTAGGGTAGTGTCGTAAATCATAAATTTTCATAATGTTTGTACAGTGGCGGCCTTGGAAGGCGTAACAGTTTTGGCTATGATCTCGTGCGCCCTAGACTGTATTACCAAAAAAGAGTTATTTTGCAAAACAGAAAAAGCGGAAGTGTTACGCCGATCTAGACCGCCAGTTTACGTACATTACTTATTAACCGACTAGTCGAAACAAACCTTTATTAAATTTTATGGCAAATAGTTATACATGAAATTTAAAATCTTGGAAATCTTTGTGATTATTTCAATATTAGGTATAACCTACATTATTTCACTAGTTCGGCAAAAAAAAATATATTTTTATTTATATTTACCATCGCAACTATAGATGCCGTAGTGTTTGCCCGAGCTCCTATCTCCGCAAACATTGCAGGGAATGTCGAGCAGCCGGTCACCTGAAATCAATAAAAATACATAAATATAGAGAAAACGTTTTATAGAATGCAGTTTTTACTTTGTACTTTGTAATATCTGTGAGAGTAACATAAATCAATGTTGCTGTGATAATTAATTTGCTCTAACGCTAAATAGATAAAGTATTTTGGAATTTTATGTGTGCCCGTTTAATGTGCAACCCTCTACTCTCGTTACTTTGGTTGAAAAATTCATAGATTAAAAAAAAAGATATTTCTTGTTATTATATTCAATTGCATTGACTTAGTTTCTTGAAAAATTATTTTCGCTATAAGAATTTAGAAGTTCAGTAAAAGCACTTTACTCGCCGTGTCTGGTACCGGATAGTATCGGAATTGTACTGTAAGACCAATGTGTTCAGTGACTTTTCAATCAAGATCTCTTCCTTGCTTTGGAGTCACGAAAAGTTATTGTTCGGATGGTCTGAATTGAATTCTCAGGAACTTGGCAGCCCAGAATCCCAGCGATATCCGCACTGCGTCGGTAAACACCGAGCCGGGTGGCGGTCTAGATTCAAATTTAAAAATAAAAAACTGAAACTTGCTGTGGCACCCATGGTTTGAAAATCAAAAACCGCATTATTGAAAAGAAGAATAATAAAATTAACTTACCAAACTATTTTGTTTAAGGCAATCGAAAACGAATCTGTTTATACAACATCAATCGCCGCTTCACAACTCCCCTTTCCAAAACGGATTAGTCAGATTACACCAATCTACCTAATAACCACTGTTTTTGTTCCGTTTACCGAGCGCCATCGCCCCTTTTCTTGAGATTATTCCGGAAATCCTTTTAGCGAAATTTCTTCTATTTTTTCCCGGACCAGACTTAGGCGACTTTGCTCTCCATCTTACGGGATCCGTGCGGAAGCCGCGAAGTGTCGTAATTATCCCCCTTCCGTTGAGCCTAGCTTAGCGTTAAGATGTGAAAAAGCGAGAAAAAAAACGTGTTAAAATTTTATAAAAATTCAATGCTTTTATAAATTTAATAGAAACTTGCTGATTGCAGTGCACTCTTAAAAACAATCTACCTGTACTTCAGTACACACTGAACTAGATTAGCACTGCAGTAACTTTATTATATATAAAAAATAATTTGCAAACCTTTAATAGTTCTTGCACATGAAATCTACACAAATATTAAATTATAACAACATCCCCAAAAGCATTACATATCAGGGTACAAATGGAAAAGTAGCAATGTTCAAGAAGTTACTAGTTTATGTTCTAGCCCAGTGACAACTTTGGTACACAAAAAACCTTTTCATTCCACACATTGAATTGGTGCAAATGAGCTTTTTATGTTTATTAAAATAAATTTGACGAATCAAAGTCAGTTACTATAGGTATCTTATTACCTATAATATAGGTTAAGATATAGGTCCTATATCAAATCGTATTAGCCTTTCGACAAAATACCACTGTATTTTTTTCTGTATCATTTATCTTTGTATTTTTTTTAAAGTTAGCGTTTTTTTACCCTCCTAAGCACCTCGTGTTTAGTCTGTCTGTAAGGCAGAAAAATCCTGTCACGAAACGAAAAAAAAAAACAATTAATTCTATCTCAACAAGGTTTTTAAAAATCGAACGCATTGCACCGTCAACTCATCACACAGGGTAATCGTTGGTAGTTGATCTGCCCTGTCCCGTGTAAGCGCGAGCATCGGTGCGTGTCGCCCTCACCGACCCGGTATAATGCAATGTGACAAATTGCGATACTCGTGTGAACTGCCACACTCGTAATGTTGTTAAATTAATAAAATTAATCCTATAGGAATTAGCCTAAATTGGTAGAGGCTTATTAATTTTAATTTAAAGAGAACATCGATTGGTATTTGTCAGTGGTATTTTATTAAAAAAAACTGCTCCCATAAAAATAGCAAATTCTTACAAAATGTATACTAATAAATTAAGAAACTGATTGACATGTTTTTTTTTTTGGTAAGTTGGTATAACCTATAAACAAGACATATTTAAGGAATCGAATATATTATCTTTTTATTCATACATTGTCTATATGTAATCCCTATAATATTTATTTTGAATACTCGTACAATAGTTCTTTGTTATTAATATGTTTTCTGTATTATTAGTAAAATTTAACGGTACGGATATTGACTAATAATTAAAAACGTACTACAACATACTTTCTACAACAAACTGATATATTTTAGAAAATCTTCGATGCGCATACGTAAATAGGTATTTTTTATAATTTAAATAGAAATAGAGTACCTCCTGAGAGTGCCCCATGTTGGGCGCCAATTTTCATAAGCAGTTAATAATAATAATAACACATCACACCCAGAGCCCCTAACTAGGAAGAACATGTATCTAGGGTACCCGAAACACACACACAAATGAACATGACACCCAGACCGCAAAAAAACATCGATATTCATCATATCAATATTCGCCCCGCCTGGGAATGGAACCCAGGTGCACACGCTTACTCAGTCTACAAAAGCAGTGATCTCAATAAGTGTAATTTTATGAAAGAAAGTCAAATGTTTCAAGTTTTGTACTAAGCTACAATTTAAACTAAACTTGAATCCCAATCAATGTATTTTATTCATACATTGTCTATATGTAATCCCTATAATATTTATTTTGAATACTCGTACAATAGTTCTTTGTTATTAATATGTTTTCTGTATTATTAGTAAAATTTAACGGTACGGATATTGACTAATAATTAAAAACGTACTACAACATACTTTCTACAACAAACTGATATATTTTAGAAAATCTTCGATGCGCATACGTAAATAGGTATTTTTTATAATTTAAATAGAAATAGAGTACCTCCTGAGAGTGCCCCATGTTGGGCGCCAATTTTCATAAGCAGTTAATAATAATAATAACACATCACACCCAGAGCCCCTAACTAGGAAGAACATGTATCTAGGGTACCCGAAACACACACACAAATGAACATGACACCCAGACCGCAAAAAAACATCGATATTCATCATATCAATATTCGCCCCGCCTGGGAATGGAACCCAGGTGCACACGCTTACTCAGTCTACAAAAGCAGTGATCTCAATAAGTGTAATTTTATGAAAGAAAGTAAAATGTTTCAAGTTTTGTACTAAGCTACAATTTAAACTAAACTTGAATCCCAAACAGCCCCTATATTCACAATAGGCTTAAGTAATAGTTAAGTAACGGAGCCGTATCTTGGGATTGTCTTTGTGTTGATTTGACGGCGCTTAAGGCGAATGTGGGCCCAACTAGGGCACTTATTTGCATAATACAGGGTGTTAGTGCTACTTTTCTGGAAAATCTTGTGCAATAACAAGATTAAATTTTAAGATTCACTAATGCATTTATAATATACTAGAGGCTGCCCCGCGGTTTAACACGCGCAGATTTCTCATAAACACAAAAATCCTTTCTTAGTGCTCACCTACACTCCCCAAGGAACCCACGTGCCAAATTTCTGCTTTCTACGCCCAGTAGTTTCGGCTCCGCGTTGTCTGTCAGTCAGTCAGTCAGTCAGTAACGGAAGAGTTTTATATATATTGATTATTTCTCGCTATAAACCTTTTAATAGAAGTTCTTATTATTTTAATAGTGCGATTTCTGGAGAGGTATTTGCCCAGCAGAAATATCAATTATTAAATATCTATTCTCAAGTATTTTATTTATTTGTATTGGTTTTTATTGTTATTTATTTCGTTTCTCTAGACAAAAAGTCAAATTTTATGTTAAATGATACTAAAATTCAAGCATAATGTAACAATGAGTTTAATACTTTATGTGTAAGTTCTTTAGAATTAACAGATATCTTAATATAAAACTTATTAAATCTGTATAAGAACATCCTGTATCTAAAGCATCCAAACCTTCGAAGGGTAGGTGTTAAACTGAAGGTTGAGTTGTTTCGGACTATCCTGTCCCTACATCGGTCAGAGAAATCTTGGGGCCCAGTTTGTTCCGTAAGAAACTTCTGTTGCTTAACAAAAAAAGTGAAATTATTAGTTTTACTGTAAGGATTAGATAGATAATAATTTTGAATTTTCTTAAATTATTTATTAGTCTAATTATTTACTGTTAAAAAACTTTCTTGTTAGTAAAATAGAACTTGCAATGAAAATTAAATTATTTTACTTACTATGCTAGTTGTTCTTTAACTTACTAGCTCGAAATTGGAAATTGATGAATTGGCGCTCTCGGGACTTATTTGACTAAACCTTTATTACAGATTGTTTAAAAGGACTCACCTGTTCCCATCCTACGGATGGCCGGCGCCCGCTGCTTCTCCCACAGGCTCGACAGCTCGAAATCTGGCGCTAAATACTCCGTCTTAAATATTCACAGGCATTACGCCACTAAGTTCATTAAAAAATTATTTCATATTATTTTAAATGTTTATTACGTAAAACAAAAAAAAATTGCACTACTGACTTAGTGCCAAGTAAAGAAGTAACATTATCATTCCCGTTGAAAAATACTGGCCACTAAAAAAGTGACTGTTTAATTTAAATGATTCGCATGACTCCCGCGCGCTGACTTCGGCACCCAGTCGCGGCTTTCGGCAGACTGATCTGATAATTGTAATCTTTGAAGCCGTCCGGAGATCGCGAGTCACATCATCCCCTGATTACATCGAGTTCCACCCCCTGAGAGAGATAGCTTGATAGGGTGGCAGGCGTGAGAGAGCGAGAGCGCTGTGACCCATCTTGTTGTACAGGTCCACAGGCTACATTGTCACGGTATCGGTGGCGGGGAATTTGACCGACACTAACGACATAATGGGCGGTTTACGTGATCTGTCTGACACCGGATGTTCGGACCTTTTTTGCAATTAATAAGTTTTTAAATGTACTAAAAACAACGTTGAATTATTTCTTATGATTAGTCGTGATTATCCATTTTACATATGCACAACACATGTGTGACAACAAAATAACTTTTAAATTTAACGTTTCACATGTCACTAAATCTGTACCTACTCAATATTTAACAATTTCGCAAATAAATAATAATAATTGAAATTAATTAACTTATTAAAACAATGGGAATTAATTTTAATCAACTTAAAACACTATCGTTGAATAAAAATATAAATGTGTGATACAAATATAAAAAATCTATAAGATAAACATTCCGAAACAAATAGCACATTTAGTAACGGGCAAACAATAAAATGTCATCTAACGGTAAAAGTTAGGGGTGTGAGAAGGAGATTCTAGTTGACTGGGCGGCGTCCGTCGTCCAATCACGGCGCTGCAGTGTTAGAGAGGGGCGGGGCTAGTCTGCTAAGAGCTACGAAGCGAGTGAGTGACAACCCTGGACGCTGCGGCTTCTCGGCAACTTCTCGTGTTTTCGGTTTAGGGTTGAAACGCTCGATTGAACCCAAATTGAATATCGAATTAGAACGTCTGCTTAGGTTACGTACTCGTTCTGTATTTTATTTTTTTACCCTTTTCTAAAAAAATACACTTTTATCGCTGCCTACTTCCCAATATTAAATGATTGACATGATAGTATAAACAATACGTAGCCAATGTAGTGCATGCAAATTTTATATAACATATTTTAAACATGTTAACGATTAAATAATTAAAAATATATTTTATTTTATTTTACTTTTTATATTTTAATCAATAAATTACTTCTGTTACTATGAAAAAAATAATCCTGCAGTATATAATTAAAATTTATTTTTAAGAACAACGAATTTCACAAACAGCATTATCATGTCAA
Source organism: Euspilapteryx auroguttella (assembly GCA_951802225.1). Classification (NCBI taxonomy): domain Eukaryota; kingdom Metazoa; phylum Arthropoda; class Insecta; order Lepidoptera; family Gracillariidae; genus Euspilapteryx; species Euspilapteryx auroguttella. The sequence continues at coordinate 6,546,282 of OX637652.1, forward strand.
GATAATTTAATTGCATGACAATTTTAATATTATTTTTCTGGCGCAATACTACTGGATTTAATAAGTAAAATATTTGTTTAGTCGCGAGCCCGCTACAACGCGCTCCTTGTTTTTTTACTAGCGAGAGACTGATAATCGCACTATGTAGTGGGCAGTGGGCAGACGCCGGCAATCTGAGAGCTGGTATTAGCACTAATCCTGCAATAGGACAAGATAGGGCTGGGAATTCATGCACAAATAAGCTCCCGACTTGAATAAATACGAATAATATTAGCGCGTGTTCAGGGTTTTGTTTTGAAAAATTTCTAAATAGAAACTGTGCCAACTATAAAATCTGTACATTTTTAATTAAAGTAGATATTCGTCGGAGTTATTTTCTTATTGAAATTTACTACATAGGTAAGTTATATTGTTATGAGCATTTCTACAAAGTGAACAGATTTTTCTGACTTCGGTGGCATTTTTTTTATTTTGACCTAGAGACTTCATAATTAAAACCCATACAAAAGAGCTAATTCTGTATTCAAATATTGTTTTGGCCCACTTCAAAAGATAACAGTTTCAGAAAAAACTGACCTCAAATATTTTGTCTCCATCGAAATCAGAAAAATTACCCACCGAATCACAATTTTACCACTGAAATCACAAATCTATCCACCGAAAGCACAATCCCATACAATTTATAAATAAAATTTTGAATAAATTTTCATTTACACTGTAGTAGTAGTAGTAGTTGTAGTAGTAAGCAGCGCTCATTGAAAAACATTTGCGTGCTTTATATTTTTTGTGTGATTAGATAACAATATTTTCGGACTATATATTTTCTTTGAACTCTGTATCTTTTCAAGAATAATATAAATAATAATTCAAAGTATAAGTATCTGAAAATATTTACATCAATTTGAATTTACTTTACTGTAATTAAATATTCAATAATAAATAAGCGAGAAGCTTCTGTGTTTGCATGCTTTGATGCGTTTTTTTATAGATAAAGTGATTTAAAAGGACGGTTTATGGAAGGTATATGCACAAAATAGTATTATATTAGGCGGTACAAAGTTCGCCGGGAAAACTAGTATAAAAACCCTCCTGACTCAACTCAGCACAGCGCTGTACCGGTGTTAAATATTAGTTTTCATCCTACCCTCCGAAAAAGTTGAGTCAGAGGATTAAAAAGACAAAAATGGTAAGAATTTAAATGCACATTGTTTACCATCACTGATTATATACCACAAATAAGTAATATTATCACAAAAATGTGAAATATGGGCATTTCTACAGACGGGCAAAATTCAGTGGCAATTTGAAAATAAAATATACCCCAGTGAAGTAGGCTGCTCAAATTATTTCAGCCACAACTACGTATGGGTACGCAGTTGGAGAGCATAGAAAAGTTTTTGAAAATATAATATAAATACCAGAAAAAAAATCCGAAAGTCATAAAACCTGACATCGGTGGGGTGTCCTGTTGCCAGAATTCATGAAAGAGTCACTTGTTACAAAGTAATGAAGTAATATTTGATTAATTTATATATATTCACGCCTTAGTGATGAGTATATTAAGGCTGTTGTTACCATGAAAAACCAAAATCTTCTATATTTTTCATAATACACCACTCTGAATGAGCGTCCTGAAATTCTCCCTGATTTCGATGGTGTTTACAAATCATTACCCACAACCATAGTGATTAACTTTTCGCACTACCTGAAGTACTTTGCAGCTTGATATAGTCATGGCCTACACGCCGCGAGCCAGAAACCTGTGCCCAGCCAACATTTCAGTATTTTTTTTCAGGATAATTGTGACACTCGGTGGTTTTGGGTACCCCTTAGTCCTGAATTCGGTGTAGGTAATTTTTTTCTAACCGTAAGAAATATTTAACTTTCAACTAGTGCTATGCACTCGTCATCGGGTTGGTATTATTTGACGTACAGATGATTGTTGTGCTGTTTTTGAATTTCGAGTTAAATTTTGATTTGTACTCTTTTGTGACTTCGCTGCTTCTGATATCGGTGGTTTTCGGTGGTTTTTTATACACCAAAGTCAAAAAAACATCCACCAAAATCAGATTTTTACTTCGACCGAGTGATAAAATAGCTCATATTTCAGATTTTTGTGATAATATTACTTATTTGTGGTATATAATCAGTGATGGTAAACAATGTGCATTTAAATTCGTACCATTTTTGTTTTTTTATCCTCTGACTCAACTTTTTCGGAGGGTAGTATGAAAACTAATATTGAACACCGGTACAGCGCTGTGCTGAGTTGAGTCAGGTGGGTTTTTATAGTAGTTTTCCCGGCGAACTTTGTACCCCCTAATATAATACTATTTTGTGCATATACCTTCCATAAAATTCCTCTTAAATCACATTATCTATAAAAAAAACGCATCAAAGTATACATACACAGAAGCTTCTCGCTGAAGCTACTTTGTGTTATAAATGTACTGATATTATGAACAACCAAACTTTGCATTTGAATCAAAAAAATTAAGTAAATTATGGGTAATGTTATTATACTTATAAAATGCATAAAAATGTTTTAAATAATGCTTAAACGTTATCCTTATTATTTCGACTATTAAAATTAATTGAACATTAATTTTATACGAGAGTGTACTTATTTATTATTGAATATTTAATTACAGTAAAGTAAATTCAAAATTGATGTTATTGATGTTATTGTTGTTGTTATTGATTTTCAGATATACTTTAAATTATTATTAAATATTTTTAATCCTTAAAGCTCTTCTTGAAAAGATACAGAGTTCAAAGAAAATATATAGTCCGAAAATACTGTTACCAAATCACACAAAAAATATAAAGCACGCAAATGTTTTACAATGAGCGCTGCTTACTACTACAACTACTACTGTGTAAATGAAAATTTATTCAAAATTTTATTGATAAATTGTATGGGATTGTGCTTTCGGTGAATAGATTTCTGATTTCAGTGGTAAAATTGTGATTCGGTGGGTAATTTTTCTGATTTCGATGGAGACAAAATATTAGAGGTCAGTTTTTTTTTGAAACTGTTATCTTTTGACGGGGCCCAAAACAATATTTGAATACAGAATTAGCTCTTTTGTATGGGTTTTAATTTTGAAGTCTCTAGGTCAAAATAAAAAAAATGGCACCGAAGTCAGAAAAATCTGTTCACTTTGTAGAAATGCTCATATGAGCTATTTTAGCACTCGGTCGAAGTAAAAATCTGATTTTGGTGGATGTTTTTTTGACTTCGGTGTATAAAAAACCACCGAAAACCACCGATATCAGAAGCAGCGAAATCACAAAAGTGTACAAATCAAAATTTAACTCGAAATTCAAAAACAGCACAACGATCGTCTGTACGTCAAATAATACCAACCCGATGACGAGTGCATTGCACTAGTTGAAAGTTAAATATTTCTTACGGTTAGAAAAATTTTACCTACACCGAATTCAGGACTGAGGGGTACCCAAAACCACCGAGTGTCACAATTATCCTGAAAAAAAATACTGAAATGTTGGCTGGGCACAGGTTTCTGGCTCGCGGCGTGTAGGCCATGACTATATCAAGCTGCAAAGTACTTCAGGTAGTGCGAAAAGTTAATCACTATGGTTGTGGGTAATGATTTGTAAACACCATCGAAATCAGGGAAAATTTCAGGACGCTCATTCAGAGTGGTGTATTATAAAAAATATAGAAGTTTTTGGTTTTTTATGGTAACTACAGCCTCAATATACTCATCACTAAGGCGTGAATATATATAAATCAATCAAATATTACTTCATTACTTTGTAACAAGTGACTCTTTCATGAATTCTGGCAACAGGACACCCCACCGATGTCAGGTTTTATGACTTTCGGATTTTTTTTCTGGTATTTATATTGTATTTTTAAAAACGTTTCTATGCTCTCCAACTGCGTACCCATACATAGTTGTGGCTGAAATAATTTGAACAGCCTACTTCACTGGGGTATATTTTATTTTCAAATTGCCACTGAATTTTGCCCGTCTGTAGAAATGCCCTTATGATTAAGTAAGATTCTATACTTAAATGTTAATAAAAAATGTTTTATACTTTTAACTAATAACACGAATTAAGAAAGCTATCTAAAAAAAACAAATGCATCATTTTTTTATTTTATTATTATCAAGTAGGTAGCTGGCCCCTTAAATTGTCACGTTGGTAGTAAAAAGCATAAACTTGGCTAAACGTGGCCGGTTCTTGAGCTGGTACCTCTGCCTAACCCTTCGGGGAATAAAAGGCGTGAGATTATGTATGTATGTATGTAAGTAGGTAAAAAGCGTGGGAAGAAAGAAGTGAGATCGATACGAATAAAATTAAAAACTTAATTTTAAGAAAAACACTCGAGATTTTAAAAAAGCATTCGCAGATTAACCTCGATTGTCCGTGACAAAAGAAAACATATGCGTCGACCGTGACAAAGCGTGAAAGGGGAAAGTTTCGACCCTTGATTCGGAGAGCTTTGAGGTGCTCGATCTCTGTAAATATTGGGCGCGTGACCGTCGCCGCGCCGCCGCGCCGCCGCCGACTCAATTGTTGTTTTTACAACTTCTACAGTCTTTATTGTGCTAATACAATTATCCTTTGCGCAATGTTCGGGGCAATGATTTAGAATTAGCATACTTTTTTTAAAAACATAACTTATTTTAAATACATTAAGACTAAATATTGATTTATATACCTACAGCTCATTATTACGGTATTCACTATTCTTATAATAATAAAATATAGTTAGCGTCTATAGGCTACTAACCCCGTTTGAAGTTCATACACAAAGGAAGGCCACAAGGGAACTTATAAATGCAATAAAAAACTTCCTATAAAATAAATATATCTCGAAGGAATTTAAATCAATTTCGAATTAAAATTTCTTTTTGAACTGTAAACTTAGTCCTATTTACTATTTATCAGAAATATTTTACTAAACCACGTGGAAACTTAGGGTTGTAACAGAACTACAATGTCTAATTTATACTGAAACTAGTCGACCCGGCGAACTTCGTACCGCCCAACCTATTAGTATTTTGTGTATGTATTATACTTATAAACCTTCCTCTTGCATCACTCTATCTAATAAAAAAACCCGCATCAAAATCCGTTGAATAGTTTTAAAGATTTAAGCATACATAGGGACAGACGCGGGAAGCGACTTTATTTTATACAATGTATTGAAGCCTCTGTTTTCCTTTCGATTGTCAACCAAGATTGATAGCTCACTCCCTATGTTCTATGTTCTTTAATATACCTGTAATGACACCGCTTTTAGTAGCTAGATGATACGGATGATATACAACTGCGCTTGTGACAAACGACGTGGCAAAAATCGCGCCCCGCATTTTGGCTGAATTAATTCGTCTCGCGGTATCTCTTTGTGTCATCGTCGGCTGTAGACTGAGGTATGGTAGACATGGCCGTGCCTGTGACCTAATGCAAAATATGGATTTTCTACAAGAAATTGCTAAGAGCGATTTATCGGTTGCCTTTTGATAAATCTAAACTGTACCTATGTATCTTAATTTGTATGGAATGTAGTGTTTTCTATTCTGTTCTATTCGTAAACTTCGAAATACAGCTGATTTATAAAATTTCTTGAAAAAAATAAATATTATTCTATGCTTGATAAAAACAAAATTATCTTAAATTACAATATTCACAATATTGGTACACAAACTCTAGTTTCTTCAATCTAAATCTTAGAAAAAAGAAAATCCGCTTAGCATTAACCCAGCCATGTCTATAAGCTACTACGGCGTAGCTCTCGTAGCGGCGTAGCGCGGCACTTAGCTGGTAGCCCGGGGGCCTGATTTATGTGCCGCCCGCGACACAGGCGCTGACAATTTATTTCAATTAGTACTTTACACTTTGCACGCATTGTTGCCGCGCTGTGCAGTTCTCATAGCATAGTAACGACCGAGAACTTATTTGCTTGGTTTGAATTTAACTAAACTTTTAAACAGAGAAACCAGAGAAACCAGGGTCACCGACATAGCCAAGCGGATAAGCTCGTTGAAGTGGCAATGGGCAGGTCATATAGCCCGCAGAACAGATGGCCGCTGGGGCCGAAAACATCTCGAGTGGAGACCACGGATCGGCAAGCGCAGCGTAGGACGTCCACCGACCAGATGGACGGATGATCTGCGCAAGGCTGCGGGTCCACGCTGGATGCAGGCCACCTGCGATCGGTACAGATGGAGAGCCTTGAGGGAGGCCTATGTCCAGCAGTGGACGTCTTACGGCTGAAATGATGATGATGATGAAACTTTTAATAGAATTATATTTTACAGTACTTCGAATGAGGAATTATTTTCACTTCTATATTTTATTTTATGAATTTAAGGCTTTCCTAAAACAGTTAAAAATATACCTTACAAACTTACCTTTTTCATAGAAACCTAGTCCCAATAATAAATGAAAAAGAAAAGCAAGTACCTATACTAATGGCACGTTGCTCTCATTTCCTAAATCCTTAGCTAAGCCCTTATTTCCACTCGAATAGCGCTCTGAAGTGACGACGGCTGCACGACCGCAAACAGTGTCGGAAATCGCGCGAAAAAGTCCCGCTAAAAAATGTCGCGTCACGTACGGAACCGCGGCCATTAGTTAGAGTGGCTGCTGTTGGTTTACAGATTTCCCAGCAGACAGTGCGGGGCAACGCTTTGAAATCCGTAGGCTTTTCTTTACAGAAATTATTAAGTGATGTGAATTTGTATAAAAAATGGTATTAGGTATTTTACACTAAACTTTGGTTAGTCATTACGCTAAATCTTAATCTTAGATTAACATGTTCTGTGGGCAGCAAATCAACCTTCACACACTTTAATATTGCGTGAACTAAAAGACTCTAAGTGCGTCCCAAAGGTCACTAAAAAAACTACATTGCAAAATTCATGAGTCTATATAGAACAGACAACTTTATAAGTTGTTAATCAGTTCGTAAGTAAAAAGTCTATATTTATCGTGTATCTTTAGTTAGAAGACTATTAAAATAGTATAGTTAATAACATAGAAAAAACATATAGGCCACAAAATCTCAAAATATACAAAAAAATGCCTAAAAATCCGTAGATATACGTAGAAATAAGTTCATACCTCCATCTCCAGCAACATATTTCAGCCGACATTCGTTGTTCTAATGATGCTTTTAGCCTGCTCTTTGCAAATGTTTGCTTTTAAGCTGGAGCTTAGAAAAATTTGGTGCCAGTTCAATTTGTTAAAATGCTTAAAATAACTGTTATACCTAATCTGTATATTTAATTTAGACATGCTTTTAAATTGCTACGTTTTCATAATACTCTAAAATATTATTTATTTCTGGACTTTATGTATATACAAGTAGTAATATAATATTGTGTGTTTTCAAATCATTGATATTGCCAGCATAAGTTTATGCTATATGTTGCTGCTTATTTATTTTATTTTAAAATTATGTAAAAAAAAGAACAATTTTTATAGGTGTAAACTTTTATAATCCTTGAATGTTGGTATAGATAGGTAAGCTGATCGGCTATTCAGAAACATAAACCATGTTGGGAGACACACTAGCCGCGGGAACATTGGCTAGATTTACTATAATCTGCTCATATATATCGATTCCTTCCAGAAACACCTCTGCGTTAACTCTCTCGTCGACCTTGTGGAGTAGAAGTGGCGTGTTGTGAAGGGGCGAGAATCCAAACGCTGGGATGTTCTGCATGCGGACGAAGCGGGCGTCGGTGGAGCCAGGGGCCACTATGGGGACTACTTGGATATTGCTGCGAACAAAATATATGTATACCACTTATGTTGTGTATAGGCAAACAATAAATAAACTAAATAAACCCTATGTGTTAGAGGGTGATCCAATATAAGATGACTGCATTAGACAAAACACCTATACACCATGCGGTTCCAACGATGCCATCTCGTTGCACACGCCACCAAGGCCGATCCGCGTGCATTAGCGGCTTGCGCTGATAGCTGAGGCATGCGTCAGAAGAAGACGCAAGTTGAATAGAAAAGCGCACTTGTGTAAACATAGTTAATTGATTTAAAAAGAACAGCATCACACAGCTTTTTAATTTCACAAAAAACAATTTTAGCCAGTTCGAAATGAGATCTTACGCAGTTTGAGCAGCCTGAGCGATAGCAAGGAACCACGGGTTGGAGGCGTCGACGATGGTGCCCGGGGAGCGCTCGCTCTTCACAACGAAGCTGAGAGTCACGTTGCTGCCCGCCTCCGCAACCCAACGTTCTAGCTGTTCCAAATGTAATTCAATCTTACTCAAATAAAAAAAAGGCATCTTACTGAATGTTAAGTACTAATATAAATTTACAAAGTTCATGTTCCTGAGGATTATGAAGGCCTTATTATATATGACTTTGTCATTTAGAAAAGGGTTGTATAAAAATAATATAGTAAATAAAACTTACTTGATCTTCAAACTCATCTAAATTAAGTGAAGTGGCCATTCGTATATCAAATACGAGACGAACATGATCCGGTATAATGTTGTTCGCTGTTCCAGCCTAAAAACAAAACTCATAAGTATTTTACGATCAGTAATAATAATACCTAAGTTCTTAGAAATCGATGTTCTGATTTTAAAATAATTTTTGTTTTTGTTTTAATTAATTAAATAGCCTCAACGAGTAGAATAAGACCCCTCGCACGCTACTTGAAGGAACGGGCTCCATCCTGTAATACCGAAAAGTATAAAAGTTTGGTAGCATGATTCCCTGAATATTTATTAAACAGACATTTTATCTTATCCTAGCGGATTTAATATTTCTAGACAGTTCTTGACTAATTTAAAGATAACGGTCTATGTTTGTTTGATGATCATTTTATCCCGTGATTTGTTTTAGACGACAGCTGTTACAAAATTTATAATAACTTTACCTCTATTATATTCAGGTTGACAGAAGTGTAGGCGCCAGCGTTCAAGATTGTGGCTCTGTCAGCGACCACGTACTCTCTATCTCTAAACTCCGTAAGAGAGTTAATAATTTTGTTGCACTATAGAGACAAAAGAAAAGCAGTTAATTGTAATAGCTAGTCCAAACTAATTTATTTCTACTTTTAGTTCATTAAAGAAAATATTAAATATGGATAAGTAGGTACACTAATATTATATAGGGAAAAGATTTGACTGTTGTTCGAATAGAATAGAATAGGCTCCGACACTACTGGAACGATTACAAATTTCAATAAACAATATTGCTAGCGGGACGAAGTTTGCAGAGTCATCTAGTTAATAATAATCGAGTAGTATTCTAGTTGGTTACCTTTCCACTAGCTGTAACATCAGTCGGCAGGAAATTAGATGAATGTCCACCTTCGCCATAACAGTCGATCTGGATTTCTGTAATACAAAAGTTCACATATTTATTTACATTTCATTTGTTATTTTAAAATATGATATATATAATTAAGTGTTGAGTAGATTCCATTGAGACTTTAGAGATTTTGAATCCTGGCGTGGGCGAATATAAGATTGATTACATTTCCATGCTAGTTTCCCGGTCTATCTACCACATTCAAAGAGATCGATTCTACTTAGTTAGGTTCTGGGTGCGGTTCATTATTTATTTTATCATTAATACTTACGCCAAACGTCCTTGTCACGGTAGAAGAGAGCAAATTGCTCAATAGGAAAGGATGTCCCCTCGTCCATTTCAGCCGCTACGTTCATGGCTGCAAACTCGTTTGATGCCAGGAATTTTACCATCCCTGCCTCTCCACCTACTTCCTCGTCTAGTAACCAACGATTATAAATTAAATAGAACATAGTGTACTGGATGACCCAGTTATTACGGCAATCTGCGAGCCATAAGTGTCCATGAGTGAGCCATGTCTTTCGTCTAAATTATAATAATGAAATGTATTTTAGATAACAAATATAAAAAATACTTTTATTATAAAACCAAACTTTTTTAACGTGAGACCAACTTTATCCGATGCTAAGTGCTTAAAAAAAGGCATAATGGTGCAAACCATTATGACAATTTATTGTACTGGCCACTAAAAATGGATTTTGTTTACAAATTTCGAACGTGATCATTACATTCTAATACGCATCTTTATGTGGCCAGTAACTTCCAAAAAAGTTATGGTCTCGTTCATAACATGGTCTCGATTTCTATATAGAAGAGTTAAGGCTCACCAGGCATAAGAGTGATGTAGACATCGCGCAACAATGGCGTGTTCTTTTCGGTCAGCCTCCGAAGAGCTTCGAGGTATTGAATCGAAACTGACTTCACGTCCTGCGTGCCACGGCCGAATATGAAGCCTTCACTGTCCATATGTCCCGAAAATGGAGGGTAAGTCCAGTCTGGCTAAGGTAATATTATCAATGTAATAAATAATATTATCAATATATATAAAACTCTTCCGTTACTGACTGACTGACTGACAGACAACGCAGAGCCGAAACTACTGGGCGTAGCGGGCTGAAATTTTGCATGTAGGTTCCTTAGGTTCCTTGTAGGTGAGCACTAAGAAAGGATTTCTCGAAATTCCCACGAGAACGGGAAAAAACGGGATTTTTGTCTTAAGAGAAATCTGCGTGGGTGATACCGCGGGGCAGCCTCTAGTTTATTATAAAAACAACTTTTGTTATTTTTACTAACTACATTGGTCATGTTTAACCGATAATCTATCTATCAATATATATAAAACTCTTCCGTTACTGACTGACTGACTGACTGACTGACTGACTGACTGACAGACAACGCAGAGCCGAAACTACTGGGCGTAGCGGGCTGAAATTTTGCATGTAGGTTCCTTAGGGAGTGTAGGTGAGCACTAAGAAGGGATTTCCCGAAATTCCCACGGGAACGGGAAAAAAACGGGAATTTTGTGTTTAAAAGAAATCTGCGCGGGAAAAACCGCGGGGCAGCCTCTAGTCAATATATATAAAACTCTTCCGTTACTGACTGACTGACTGACAGACAACGCAGAGCCGAAACTACTGGGCGTAGCGGGCTGAAATTTTGCATGTAGGTTCCTTAGGGAGTGTAGGTGAGCACTAAGAAGGGATTTCCCGAAATTCCCACGGGAACGGGAAAAAACGGGAACTTTGTGTTTATGAGAAATCTGCGCGGGAAATACCGCGGGGCAGCCTCTAGTACTCAATATTATAAATGCGAAGATACTTTGTGTTTCTGTGTGTTACGCAATCACGCCTAAACTACAAAACTGTTGTGGCTGCATTCAGCCAATATCGTTTTACCATAACATTGTGGCTTAGACTTAGAACCACGGGACAAACATAGGATACTTTTTTTCTAGAAATTTTTAAGGGAACAGATAATTTGTATTTTGCGGTGTGCGCTGGCGAAGCTGCGAGGCTCAAACTAGTCTATTTAAAATGGTTTTGATTTAATATGCTCACCTCATCAGCTGGCACTACGTCTATATGTGAGTTCAGCATGATGCTGCCGAGAGAGGGGTCGCTGCCGGGCCATTTGATCACCAGCACCGGGTACCCCTCCACGAACTCGTATACATTTATTGAGAGGTCCAGTGACGCCGCTTGCGCTTTCCAGAAGTCCACTGCTGCGGCTTGAATTAGGACAGGATAAAAGTCTTATATATATATATTTTTTTTTTTAAATTCCAGTTTCTGCTATTTTTGACTGTAACCATGGAGTTGGTTTTTAGCTAGAAAATGCGCGTGTGAATTTAAATCAAACTTTTATAAAGTTTGCCCGAGGTTGATTGATGTAAGAGTTACACCGAGCTGAAGTCGTGAACCACCAACGTCATGCATTTTGATTTTTAATGATAAACTAGAATGACTAGAGCCAGTAAAATACACAGTAGCTCCAACCAAATGAGCACAGTGGAGACAGGTGCTTTAAACAGAAATAGCATAATAATAAAAGAACTTACTTAAATCAGAATCTACGGTGGTGTTTATTCTAATGTATTCCCTGAAGAGCTGGATGGAGGGATCACTCTCGTAGTCCACGCAGGACGCTCCGAGGAGGTGCACCAAAAGGATTAAAGACCCGTATTTTAACGCCATCTGAGAAGAATAAGTATTTATTTAATGGTGATGTTTGTCGCAAATCTGTATCTACTTATTGATAGAGAGTGTGAAAATCTTATCTAATCTACAGGCCAGACCACTTAAGATAAAATCTGCTCTTTTCTCTTTTATGTATAGATTTTAGTTTCATCTTCGGAAGTTTGTACCACAATGAAATTCTTTGACACTCTTTTATGTGATTGAGTATGTTGACTGTTGAGTGAGCTGAATAATAAATCTATACAAAGTTGGTCGGACGACCTAGTGAAGGCTGCAGAGTACACAGGATGAGGGTCGCTCAAGACCGTCAGTATGGCGATTTGTGGGGGGGCCAGTGTTTCAAGCAGTAGACGTCTGAGAGGAGATGATGATGATGACTATTTTATAAGTTTATATTGAAGTTAATTGCCACAATAGTCAAAGATAGATAAAAAAAATCTCACAAATACTTACGACCATAAATCCTTATTGGTATCACTCTTCAGTAGCAGTGGCAACACATATCCGGATCGCACTTTATATAGTGTTATTAAAATTAAGTAAGTAGTAAAAAGATTTCGATTAGATGTCTCTATATTTTATTGGCAATTTACGACTTTGCAAAGATAATTGTATTAATAATTTGGTTTGTAATGCACGTACACCGCAACACGTTAACAAAATCGTATCACCTTCGAATGTGGTTCAATGTACTTATTACATACTAGAGGCTGCCCCGCGGTTTCACCCGCGCAGATTTCTCATAAACACAAAAATCTATTTTTTCCCATTCTCATGGGAATGCCGGGAAATCCTATCTTAGTGCTCACCTACACTCCCTAAAGAACCTACATGCAAAATTTCAGCCCGCTACGCCCAGTAGTTTCGGCTCTGCGTTGTCTGTCAGTCAGTCAGTCAGTCAGTCAGTAACGGAAGAGTTTTATATATATTCATTAAGTAGGTAATAGTAGTATACTTACTTTAAAAAATATTAAAAATTACCTGAATAAACATTCTTATTATTAAAATAAGATATAGTTATAGGAAAGTATCCTAACTTATTTATCTATACCAATATTATAAAGAGGAAAGATTTGTTTGTTTGTTTGTTTATTTGTTTGTTTGTAACGAATAGGCTCCGGAAATACTGAAGCGATTTGAAAATTTCTTTTACTGGTAGGAAGCTACACTAACCCCGAGTGTCATAGGCTATATTAGATTTTCAAAAAAATTAGGGATCCTTACTTAAACTTAAATAATGTAACCCAAGGTGCAATATTTTTTCCGTTGTTTACATATTTTGACAGGTGGTTTGTTGTTGTTGTATGTTTTCTTATTCGCCCATTCTGGGCAGTCAAAAGAACATAGTCTATAGAGCCAAGTCTTTTGTAGTATCTTATATTCTATGGCGTAACGAAGTAAGCCGGGACAGCTCGTTTTTAATAAAATTTTAAAGTCTTTCTCGATATTTCAGTTCTATAAGCTGCATGCTTAGATACTATATATTGAAAAACCAATAAAAAACATGAAGATTATCTTTAATTTAATAAATAATAAAATGAAGATAAACGCAAACGTACATTAATGATGCAACCGGAAAAAGGTCTTTTTGCAAACAGAGTTTAATATTGAGCAGTTAGATTTTATAATACGAGTCAGATTTTACAAAGTTATTAGATTAAATTGGAACTTACAAAAGTTTAAGTTATTAATAATTTTACGGTGTTAATCATCATAGGAAACATAAGTAACTCCCGCTGTTTCGTTGCTAGCTGGTAAGTTGGCCAGATTCCTAATAATCTGTTCGTAAATATCGATCCCTTCCAAAAACACGTCAGCGCCCAGTCGTTCATCAACAGAGTGTAGTAAAGTATCCGTGTTGCGCTCAGGCGAATATCCAAAAGCTGGAATCTTGTGAGAGCGCACGTAACGGGCGTCCGTGGAGCCTGGTGACACTACGGGGACCAGGGTTATGTTCCTGCAAGTAAAAAATATGGATAAGGGTTACAATTACAAAGTTAAAAAAATTCCTGCATGTTACAAATACATTATGATTTAGTTTTGTCCTCAATATATTGAGTAGACGCAGCACAGTAAAAATACCTACAATTACAATAAAAAACTGAGATTATTTTAAGAATAGGTAGGTAAATATGATTATCTCTAACAATAAGTACCATGCTTTGATTAAATACAATACCTGAAAGCCCTTATAAGGCTCAGAAATTTAAACATTGATTTTACTTACAAATTCTGAGAAGAAGCATAGATGTCCGTCCAGAAGGGGTTAGTGCTGTTGACGATAGTTCCTGGAGAGCGCTCGTTCTTGAGGATGTACGTCAGAGTCACGTTGTTACCAGCGTCGGAGATGTATTGTTCGAGCTACGGACGGATTACAATAATAGGAGTTATCACACTTTATATTATATACTTAATTGCAAAAATGTTTTGACTTCCACTAAAAACTACAGATCGGATTTTGATGAAACTACACACTACACAACATATAAAAATTAACCATGGTTCATTAGTCTCGCTAAAACTCGAGAACGGCTAGGCCGATTTGAATGAATTAGTTTTGAAATGTTCGTAGTATTCCATGGAAGGTTTAAAAGGTGAGAAAATATGGAAAATTGGAGGGGAAATTTGTAAAATTAACAATTCTATTTTCCCCATACAACTATTCCATTTTCTTTTTCTGTTGTCGTTTTTTAATTCGGGCAGGCAAATGGACATTATAGTCCATACAGCGAAGTCTTTAGTAGGTAGGTATTTTAATAACAATCGTGTTAACTTATATTCTAAGGCGATACAAAGTTTGCCGGGTCAGCTAGTAGACTAGTTGTGTGTAAAGAGTGTGTGAGCAAAGGGCTCTTTGACTAAGCACTTAATTGTCTTTCTCGCGGTTTATATTTGAGAATGTATAAGTTAGATAATCGAAGCATACTTTCCCACAATGACTCGGTGCGCAAATATAAGTAACTCATACAATCTTATTCATAAAGAAAGTCGTAAAGATATGTTAGTACACCAATAGATATACCTAATCAAATTGAAAAACTGAAAAAACCTACTGCAAATTTAAAAGTTATTAGATTTGCACTAACATACGTAGTAACGTACGTTATTAGCCAACTAAGCAAAATAAATTGACTAAAACTTAATTAAGGGATCACTTACTTGATCAGCAAACTCGGTTAGATTGATCGTCAGTGACAATCTTATGTCGAAGACCAGGCGGACATGATCGGGTACAATGTTGTTCGCTATTCCGGCCTAGAAAAAAAATGTTGTTTAATAAATGGTTATCGAAAAAGCTGGGAAACAAATACGTTCTGTCTGCTTAATTTCGAACGCTTTATTACGACAAATTAGTTAAAAGTACTACTAACGACTGACCTGTTTCCCATAGTATAGCCAACTACGGGAATTATGCGTTTTAAAACATAGCGAAGCGTAGCGTTCTACTATTTATACTTATTACACTACTATTACTACCTGTCTATAGACGTACTACATACAATATATGTTAAAACATGAAACGACAAGGACGCTGTGTATGCCTGCGACATATATAACAATTCAAGAGCACATTGTACCTACGAGTATAGCTAAATATACTTACTTCCATAATATTGAGATTGATTGAGGTGTAAACCCCTGCGTCAAGTACCGATGCTGACTGCGCGATCTCGTACTGCTCTTCCCTGTAGTCCAGCAGAGAATCTATTACTTTCCTGCACTAAAAATAAAATACTTGCTTACATTAATTATTTTAACAAGTCAGAGATAAAATAATTAGTAAATCAGAATACCAAAGGTACCCAAAACTTTTCCCAAAGAAACATCCTGTATAAATAACGATTATAAGAATGAATAAACAGCATTAAGTACCACGTAAAGAGTTTTTTTTTTTTAATAAAGTCCAGTTGGCAGAATGTTACTGTGACTTGGGAGGTAAGCCTGTGTACATATGTCTTTTTGTTTAGGGCACCCTAGCTAGATACAGGTTCTACTTTGTTATTACATGGCACTGTGTGATGCTTTGTATTATTTTATTATTTACCTTTCCAGTAGCTGTCAAGTTGTTCGCTACGAAATTAGAAGAATGGCCACCTTCTCC
This sequence comes from Euspilapteryx auroguttella, assembly GCA_951802225.1. Lineage (NCBI taxonomy): Eukaryota > Metazoa > Arthropoda > Insecta > Lepidoptera > Gracillariidae > Euspilapteryx > Euspilapteryx auroguttella. Next base: position 6,562,410 of record OX637652.1, read on the forward strand.
GTAGCAATCAACCTGAATTTCTGAAAAATGAATAAGTAACAGAAATAAATCAAAATAAGACATTTATAGTATAGGCTAAATAAAATAAAGCAGCGAGATACTTACGCCAAACATCTTTGTCTCGGTAGAAGAAAGGAAACTCCTCTAAGGGGTAGGCAGCGCCTTCGTCCATCTCAAGCGAAACGTTCATAGCTGCAAACGCGTCGGACGCCAGGAACTTCGTCATACCATTTTGGCCGCCTGTTTCCTCGTCTATTAAGATAGACCAATAAACTTTACGTTATTTTAATCTTAAGTAGGAAGATATTGATTTAAAAACGCCATGTAAGTGTTACCTATTGTCTTTTAAAACTACATATTTTAATAAAGGTTTCGGGAGTGCACTGGAATAAAAGTCGTACAAGTTCGGTAATTTTTGGGTATATGTGGGGAGGCTGCATGACCATGGAATTATTTCAGGGAAGATGATCATGATGACCTTAAAATAAACAAATCTAACCTACCAGGCATAAGAGTCATATAGACATTGCGTAGCAAGGTTTCATTGTTTTCTTTCAGTCTCTTTAATGCTTCGTAATATTGTATGCCAACAGATTTCATATCCTGAGTCCCGCGGCCCCAGATTACACCGTCGTCGTCTAGGTACGCTGAGAATGGTGGGTAGGTCCATTCTGATGCCTGGAATTAATTTATTTAGGAAATAAGCTGCAAGGAGCAAGCTCGCCAGACGGCGAGGCTCTGTATATCCTAATTAAACCAGTGGCTAAGTTACTTCCATTCCAAATTGAGCCTAGTCCGTCCAGCTTAGGTACCAAAACACGCGGTGTAATAACGAGTCTCAAACAACGATTCTACCTACACCAAGCAGCTGGAGCATAATTCAGGTGACAGGATTACAAATACTAAGTATGACTATCCTGCGCTGCCGAACAAGTGTAAGCGGAATACAGATGCACTTTGAAACTTTGTCAGCCTTATCACCAGCCAGTCGTGCTAAGCCATAGCCGGACCACGACTGGCTTGGGAGTTAAGGGTTCACCTTACGACATAAAAATTGATATTTAAATAATATACCAAAAACAATTTTACATCAACTGGCACGACATCCATATGTGAGTTCAGCATGATGCTGCCGAGAGTGGGGTCGCTGCCGGGCCACTTGATCACCAGCACTGGGTACCCCTCCACGAACTCGTATGCATTTATTGATAGGTCTAGGGATGCTGCTCGATTTTGCCAAAATTCAACTGCTGCGGCTGAAAGAAAAGGTAAATTAAGAAGAAGAGTATTAGATTTACTAGTCGACCCTCTTGAATCACTCTATCTACTTATTAAAAAAACTGCATCTATATCCGTGTCATAATTTTAAAGATATAATCATACATAGGGACAGACACGGGAAGCGACTTTACTATATACTAAGTATGTACTTATTGCTATGTATTTAGAATGCTGATTTCTTGTAAGTAAGTTTGTAATCTTTTTGTAAAGTACCTACAATATAATTAATGTACCTACTATGGAGTTCCGCAGTTTTTGTAACGTAAATTGGCAGTTCTACATAGTATAGTACTTATTTAAAATATTAGAGTCTATGAACGGGATATAAGTGGTAACAAGTAGAACCTGTCTAAGTTGCCTTAAACACATACAAAAATATTGCACAAGAATACCCAGACCTAGACGAAACAAATATCGACCTCAATCAAAACAACGTTGCCCTGGCTTGGAAGGGAAATCCACAGTTCTCCATATACTCACATCTCAAAACAACTCTTACAGTATGATTGATTACTTACTTAAATTGTTACCCGTCGTAGTGTTAATTTGAACATATTCTCTAAAGAGTTGAACGGACGCATCGCTTGCATAGTCGACGCCGAATACGCCGACAAGATGTAAGAAAAAGAAAGCGATTCTATCCAGAAACGCCATCTGAAAAATTTTAAAAAGTTTTCAATTTAATGATGTAGAAGCAGAAACAAATGTATACTACCAACTCACATTTCGCGAAATACTGTGACGAACCGTTGAAATCTGCTTTTTGTGTTTCTTTTTATACCTCCTGTGTTATTTAATTATTTTATTTGTCCAATTGTTATCGCTGTTTGTATGAGGCACTTATATTATTAAGTAAGTAATGAAACAACGCCATTTTTTTTGGATATATTTTTTGATATCTTAATAGGTAAATTGTAATGAAGTCATTATACGTATAGCCCACAGAACAATGAAGATTCTACTGTCGTATAGCCTATAATATTACCAACATAGACAGACATACACACACATAGAGATTATCTGACCCGCAAACTTCTCATTGCCTTGAATATAAAATTTACACAACTTAATGATAAAAAGTAACCTACCTAAATGTAGCCTATATGATACTATAAAGTAATAAACGGTACTATACTATGAAGTTTCATCAAATGGCATTCTATAGTTTTTGCGTGAAAGAAGAACAAAAATCCAAACATACAAACTTTCGCATTTTTAAAGATATTCATATTTTCGTTTATTTGGTGTGATATCACATTAAATAGTTTATCAGCTATAAATTGTTATTGTCAATTCGTTTTCATTTTAATAGGTACCTACTCAAATCAGCAGTTTAATAAAAGGCTTTATTATTATCGCGTAGACATTAAGAAGTCTAACAACCTATACGATACGTATACAAAAAAAATGGTTTGTTTATATAAGACATTAAGTATAATTTTTATTTAGCTCTGCCTGAAATTAAAAACACAAATCTGTATTTTAGAAAAATCCATGCCCTACCATTATTTGTTTTTGCGTATCATTTTTAAATAGCTTGAAGTGCATCATACTGTTCGTGCTTCTAACGGAGCACAACTCAGGTGTAATTGCTCACAACATTTTCATAGCGCCGCAATACGCCCACCCGCCACCATCCTTCACACTCGCGACTCAGAGCATATCAAAACCAATACGCACCTAAAATTACATTAAAAACTTAATTTAAATTCAGTTAAATATTATATTAGCACCATCATTTATTTGCACTGAATTTAGCAAGCGTTTTATTCATCAGCTTGAAGAAAACATGTTTTATTTTAAAAGTTAAATGGTTAACTTTTTGGATTTTTAATAATTTTTTAAGGCGGCTTAACCCAGCACAGCACATTTTATATAATCTTTTGAATGTTTCCGCTTTTACTAATGCGTTGTGCTATCAAAGAGTCATCTGAAGTGCGTATTTATCTGTGTATTGATAAGGCATACAATACTACAAAAGTGAGATCTTAATGGTCGTAGGTAAGTAAATATGGTAAATTAAAAGTAAACGCAGTTAATAATCTGCAAACGTTTTTTATTTAAAGATTTTGAGAGCTAGATATACCTTAGGCTCTAGATGGCTCTAGACAACCGGAGCGCATTACAACTGCATTCCCCGACCGCAAAATAACTACTGCATGCAGTAAGTATACAACGAAACTGCAAAGCCACCGTGCAGTTTAATTGCAGTCTGTGTCCTAACAACTGGACCAAGTTGAATCCTCTGTCTGTCTAGAGCCTTAGCGCTCATACAGACGTCGCCGCCACCGCGCCGCGCTGCCGTCATTTGCGATTTTCAGAACTAGAAATGTATTACTAACAATAGTACAGTGGAACTATAAAATTTGCATTGATTGCGCGGCGTCAGCGCGGCGGCGGTGCCGTGACAGCGTGGTGGCAGCGTCGTCTGTTTAAGCGCTTACGTGGTTATCAAAATATACAAGCTTATCAATTTGGAGGTACAGATGTGACAGCCCTGATTAGCTCTATGTAATACTGGCAACCATTAAGGAATGTTTCCGTAGTAATGTACTCGTTTGTGGAGTGTATTCTTGAGACGGTGTTGATGTTTGGAGCGAAGCCAATGGCGGGGATTCCGAGTGGACGGATGTAGCTCATATCAGAGGTGGCTGGGCAGACGATCGGCTTCAACAGCTTGTTACTGTAACAAACAAGTAAATTAGTTAGTATATAGTGTTTTGGATGATGCGGTCTGAGACGCGGGAGCCCAGTCGATTCCCGGAGGGGCGAACATTGTTATGATGGGTCATGGTGTCATGTTTTTCTCTGTATATGTTTCGGGCACGCTGATACAGTTTTTTCGTGATGTGTTGTTTTATTATTATTATTTTATAACCCGAGATTTCAGTGGATTGCTGCTTTAAAGGTTTAATTTAGTCAGACCTATAAGTTGTCCAGCATTTGGACAACATACAGGGCTAAATAAAAATAGAGTCTCTCATATTTCGAAGGCTAATATAAGTTTACTCTATTCTACGAACAACAATACTCTATTGAACGAATCCTTCCGCATTATAACTCAACAAACAATCGTTGACTGTTAAAATAACACTTACACCTTAGCGGAGAAGTTTTTCATAGCAACCCAGTAAGGGTTAGAGTCGTCAACAGCCGTGGCATGGTTATCAAGCTGTTGCCTTTCGAATTGCAATGAAGAATTTGCACCTGCATTTTTTTCGAGCCAGCCTTCGACCTGTTAATTCATACAGGATGTTAATAACAAGTAATATATTATTTGAGGCTTTTTTATTATTTTTATGAAGACCTTCTTAAATGGATGTAGCTTCATAAGGTTAGAATCGTTGCAAATATGTAAACGAACGTAGATATTATCATGTTACAAACCATTTCTTTTATTTCAGTAATATTAGCATGTGTAGAGAGTCTCATATCAATAGTAACGTCTGCTGAAGACGGAACCACGTTTGTTGTTGTACCAGCCTGTGAAAGATAAATAACATTATTTTACTATATGGAATTAAAGAAAATTATGCCTACCTTAGTTAGATGTTTAATTGCCTCCCATGGGTGTCGTAAAAGGCGACTTAAGAAGGACCAAACTAGCCAAAGGACGGCAGCAGCATCATTTTTCCTCGTTGAAAAACTTATGATATACCATCCACCAACCCCTTACATAATAGCACAAGCAAACACCAACTCAAAAATTTTGATCTTATGTCGATGTCGTGGACGGAAAAGTGGACGTCTCTCAACTGATAATGATTTTTTAAATAAAGAAAACGGCTGTATTGAATCAATCGATATCTTTACAAAAAATACTCGTATACTTATAAATAAGTACCTATTAAGTATATCGAACCTGAATCACGTTGACATTAACACTTGTGTAGGCTCCATAATCGACCATATCTACAGATTCCGCTAATTTAATTTGCTCTTTTCTAAAAGTGAAAACGTCTTCGAGAAAGTGCACCATCTGTGAATAAAAATGTTTCTACTAGATACATACCTATCTATCTAAATACAAAATAAAATACTATTGTGGGGGCTTTAGGGTAAACTCGTAACTATTTTAACATGTGTTGCTCATACTTACAATACATTCATCTACCTACAATATCCACCCTATAGCATATTCTACTTACATATAGATAGACATAGACATAGACAGATCTTTATTTGCGCACACAAAACATACAAATACATACATATCTACACTAATAGTGGAAAACTTTAGCTATAAATTTTACGTGTCGTTTTCCTCATAACACAACTTTTTTACAGCTTATTATCGCTTTATATTGACTATGTGATTGAGGAAAAAGTAGATAAAACTATAGTATAGTAGTTTAAGTAGTATTTTTTTCAAAGATTTAGATTGCAAACTTAAACCGTAATACAGTCATTATAGATTAGATTAGATTAGATTAGATTCATTTATTTCACACTATCATATTCATATTACATACAAAGTTGTATAATAAAATGTCAAAGTATAATGTGATCGTCAAAATATTGTACAAAAATTATATAAAAAATAATAAGTAGTTACTTAATTATTTAAGTACTATGTAAACAATGTCAAATTTTTAAATGTATAATTGTATATAAAATGCCAATATATAAATAAACAGTAGGTACCTATTTAATTTAAATTCAATGGGCGGCCTTATAATGAAAGTGACAATCGGATTTATTCGTTAGTATACATACTTAACTTTTCAACAGCAGTTCCATCACGTAAAAAAGCGCCATGCCCGCCGGTTGAGCCGCGAATATGAAAGTGCATTTCTGTTGAACATAGATTTAAAATAAGAAGTTAATATCCGAAAATCGGTTAAAAAAAAAGGAAAGGACAGTAAAAATACAAATATACGTACCTATACTACCATCCTACCTATCTAATCTAATCATTTCTTTGATAGTAGGTAGACGCGACGTGTCTAAGTTGAATATGTTTATAGGTTGACTTATCTAGTAAGTGTCTGCTACTTATTAGTTTCATTTCATAATATTACTAGCAAGTATATTATTTGGTCTAAGTATTGCTTGCCAAGAATCAACATAAACTTACGCCAGGGTCTCTTATCTAAGTAAGTAGCGTAGAAGTGACTGTCATTAGAGGAGAGGCCTTCGTCCAACACGAAGCCTACATTCAGTCTCCTGAACTCTTCCGTTTTGATAAACGCTTGCATGCCCTCAAAGCTGCCTGTCTCCTCATCTAAAATAATATAAATATTAGGGCAGGCAGGGCATGACACACTGAAACATAGCTCAAAGAATATAGATGATCGCTTTAGCCCAAAAGTTCCTGAGTGGCGACCGCGCACCGCATGACGTCGAGTAGGTAGATGACACGTGAAAGTTGCGGGACTGCGCTGTACGAGTTTCACAAAGACCGGTCATTTGGCGATCAGCGGGGAGTCTAGTTCCACCAGTGCACTTCATTCGGCTGGTAGGATCGATGATGATACAGTCACAGTTAGGTATAGCCTGCGCACATACAGAAACGATTTCAAAATGGCGGACGTTGAGGCTGTATCTGGTATCTCTTCCCTCATACCTGTTATGCGCGTGATAGCATACATGCAGCTGCCATTTTCAGATTGTAAATTGTCATTTTCATTTTCAAATTGTTTAATAGGGTGCGCGGCTTCTTCTTTCACTTTAAAGAATCGGGGAAGAAAAAAGTTTTTAACTATAATTTTAAACTCATAAATGATTGATCCTGGCCCTGGCTAGTCCAGTCGCAGGAACCATTTCGCGATGATGCAAATAAAGTAAGTAAGTACTTACTGTAAGTTCAATCATAGCTCAGAAAATATTAAATAAAAAATACGTACCAGGCATTAAAGTCATGTGTAGGGTTCGCATAGGTCTAGTATGAGTGTCCCGGTAGTATCGAAACACTTCTAGCTGTTGTATTGCTAGAGACTTACAGTCTTGCGCCCCGCGAGCGATGATGGTCCCATTTTGCAATAACGGTTCGAAAGGACTATTAAGCCACATTTCCTAGAGCAAAATATCATAAGTAAGTAGGTATTAGAACTTCTAACAAAGAGATCTTTATTTGGCTAAATATCGTTGAATTTAATCACTGACTTTATGAACAAGCAAAATACGTCTTAATTAGCGCCTTATGCTAAAGATAAAGAATCTGGAAAAGAGGATCTGGAAATCATCACTCTTATTAAAAAAAAACTTTAGTAAGTAGTATGTAAATTACCTGATCTTGTATGGGCACGACATCCATGTGAGTGTTCATGATGATGCTCGGCAGTTCCGGCCGAGTCCCCGCCATGCTCATAACGACCACGGGCTTGGACTTTGGATAGTACACTCTGTGATCAAGATCTAACAGCGCAGCCTCGCGCTCCCAAAACTTAAGCGCGGCTTCTGAAATAGAGACATTTTACTTGTAGGTTCCTGCAATAACAAATCTGCAATGATACTTTTATGAAAACACTTAGGTAAGTAAGTACTTACCCCAAATCTGAGCATTATAATTTTGCGTCACGGAATCGATTCGGAGATATTCCAGCAACCTATTTATCACCGCTTTCTCATCCAGTTTATATCTGTCAGCACATACAAGACCAGAAGATATTAACAAAATCAACGAATACGAAGCCAATAACCACATCATTGTGATGTGATGAGCTATTTCTTGCAACTGAAGACAAATCCGTCCTGCCTGTGTTTTTAAGAGATAAAAATAGGATTATGCATGAATATTAATTTCCCGCTTACATAGTAGCGGGGGATTTCATAAATATGAATACATACTGATGCGTCTTACAAGTGTTCCAAACCAAAGATGAATATCGATGTTTGTTTTCGGTCTTGGTATATTTAGTCGCCTTTGTATGTTTCGGGCACACTATATAACTACAGGATCGACTTAACGTTATTATTCATTAATTATCTACACACAGGTCTCAGTTAGTCTACTCTCTACCTACACCAATTTAATTAATGAATATTATAAAAATCTTACCAAAGTAATACTTACGCTTGTTATCTACCAGTTGTTTAAATAGGTGAAATTGTAAGAGTCGGCAAGGCTGCATGATATATTTAAAATTATATGTAATCCCTGGTGACATTGAATAAAATATTCACTATAAATGACTATTATTTATTGTGGGTTGTTCCACAAATCCCCCTAGAAATCCTCCCCTTGAGGGGGAAAACAGGAATGAAAAAACCAAAAGCCCAGACAATCCCCCTTAGGGGGGAAACTGGAATGCAAAAAAAAAACTCTGAAATCACCCTTTTAGTTTATTGTAATAAAGCACAACGTAAAATCATAATTGAATAGCAGTACCCTAGAGGTGAGAATATTACCGAGACACTATAAATTTGGAAATGTGTTTTAATGAATTTTGATTTAAAATTTTGTGAATTATCCGATTCAGTTAAGTACATACCTACTGCAGCTAATATGCGGTCTGTAATATGTCATAACTTTCTTCAATGTATGTTTAGCTAGGCTAAGGCTAACAAAAAGTTATGCCTGTAAGATAGTTTGCCAAATATACCTAATATTTTTCCCCTATACTTAGGGATTTTTTAAGTAAAACAGACAGTTTACTCAAATATTTACATTTATTGAAAAATCCGTAAACATAAGGCTTCTAACACTTTTTAATAGAATACCTATCTGATCAATTCTATCTGACCAGTATCAAATTTGTATTCAAATAACCGAGGACATTTAAGTTACTGTACGTACAAAGCATCGTCAGCGTAATCGTTAGTGGTGGATTTACAGTAACATTTACATCAATAGCATCTCTCAAATTTAACATTAAATTTTATTTCGAGTACCTAGATAAGGTTAGCTCTTAAGAAAAGAGTTAAAAAAATACCAACAAAGTACTTAACTTCCAACTTGGGTACAGTCTCGTACAAAAAAAAACTTACAGTGCGACACAAGAATGTAGAAATTAAAAATTGGCAACACTGTTTGAAAGTTTTCGTAATTTCGACAAATTTCCATTCCAGTATTGCCACTTTTTAATTTTTGTGGCAAGTCAATACGTTACTTTCTTTAACCTATTACATTTTATCAGTAGTTATTATACATTTGGTGTTCATGTTCATGCTGCAAACGATTCGTCGTCATCTTCCGCCGTGGTGTCCGCCTCCTTTTGGTTGGTTGCTTTGACACCTTTTACCTCATCAATGGCTGCGAATATACACTTCCGATCTACTTTTGAGAGAATTTTCTTGTCATGGAATGAGTGGTTGTGAAGATTTGACCTGTAGATGAAAAAACGGTGTTACGTTTTTAGGCTTTATTTAAAATAAATCAAGAGTTAGTACGTTCTCTATAATGCTTGATATTGCTCACGTAATGTTGGCTTGTTTTAAAAAAAAAAGTACAGTCACGGACTAGGAGGCCGTAACAGATTTGTCTATGGTTTCGTCAGTCCTATACTGTATTACCAAAGAACAAGAGCTATTTTGCAATACAGAAAAACCGGAAGTGTTACGCCGACCGTGTCCGCCACTGTACATACCTACGCAGACAAATAATAAATCAATTTTTTTTTTACATACTTTAAATTTATTTATTCTTTCTTTAAAATTTGAATTAAGAAAAGATATTAGGAGAACTTTTCTGAACGCAAACCGTTTAGTTCTTTTATCGGAATGATAAAGAAAATAAAAGTCTATTCATTCATTTGATAAACTCATTGACGCATTATTTATTATATTCGTATAATTCTACGGTATTTTGAGTCAAAACTTTTATATGAATTTACGTTGTGCAGAACAAAATTTACTAGCAACACCCATCTAAAACCTGAAATGAAAAGTCTAACACAATACCAGAACAGAACCCACCTGCTGAGCACCTGATTGTCCCGGGTGACGACGAAGGCGGGGCAGCGCAGGCTGCGGTAGTCGACGCAGCGCCAGCGCCGCTGCCCCGCGTGGTGCGCCGTGGAGTGCAGGTTGTACAGGAAGCGGTTGAGGATCACCTGCAGCTGGCCGCGGTTCGACACCGTGAACTGCAGGTTGCCTACCGTCGCCGCCGCCGCCGCCGCCGCCTCCCCACCTTCTTCTGTAACACAATATTTTACACCCATTTTCTCGTTTTCTACTTATAACTTGAGACAAAAGTTTTCTACTTATAACTTGAGACAAAAGCCTTAAAACATAAGACAAAAGTTTTCTCATAACGTCCCGAACAATAATTTCTGTCACTAGTAGTCCCTCTGCACAGCTTGCTTTAAATTTAATCGGCAAAAATTAACTAATGTTTCTGTAGCTTAGTTTTAAAATCACCTATTTGCAAAATAAACATGAAATATCTGTAGATTAGACATTCATACTAATCCTTATACCATAAACATGTATAAAATAAATGAAAACGAGAAGAAGGCTTACCATTGTTCTTTGCCCAATCCGGCGCGTCGTCGTCGCGCGGCGTGACCGCCGAGTCTTCGTACGAGAACATGTCGTCGCTGCTGACAGATTTAGAAATTAACTATTTAATGCACAGTAAGTTAGCTCTAACTAAACTAACTCTACATTTCAACTGCTTATTGCAATCAGACTTCTAAATAGGCACAATTATGGAAACTACAATCTGTAGCTTTGCAGTTGGATTGTTTGTTTAGAATTTCACCCAGTAATGCAAAACATTTTTTTATGAATGTTTTTTAAGTAAAAGATTGAAATAAGGTAATAAAAAAAAAACTTACTCAGTTTTGAAGTTTCCAGACTGTTCATTCTTAAGATATAATTTTTTAGACGATTTTGATAACTGTAAAGAAATAAATAAATATGAAATTAAACAATTAAGTGTTAACTACTATTTATAACTAAAACATATGATTTTCTCTACTTACAACTTACAACTAAACTAAACTAAACTAAACTTAAGTTATTAGTAAGTAAACTATAGCAAGGGCGAGTCTAATATAAACTTACACTGGGTTTGAAATATTTAAACTGCTTTAGAAATAAAACATTTAATTACAGCAGACACACACAAAAGTAAAAGCCCTATTTTTAAACTAAAACAGTTAAAAAAAAATAGTTCATGTAAACACACTCTACCTCCTTCAGTCCAATATTGCTCTGCATAGCAGTACGCTTGACTCCTGCTAAGGGATGCACCTGCGGGGTCCGCTGCGGCTCTGTGTGTGTCTCGTCTTCACCAGTAGAGCTCTGTTAAGAAATATACATTATTTACTATGGACACACTGAATATATTAACAAGTAAAAATGAGTAGATAAACAAAGATTATAAAGCCTCTTTATTTTGAGTAGCAGTTTTCCCCATTACATTTCACAGTAACAGTTGAGGTGTACTACCACCATAAGTGTGTAATTTAATTAGTGTACAAATAAAAATCTAAAAGGGTGGTTAGAAAACATTTTCTAAGCTTACTTGGAGCCATGAGGAGCATCATTGAATAGGATAATAATAAATGAATTTGATTCACAACATAATGCAATACAAAAATAATATGAAAATAATAAAATACATAGTTACATGGTTGAATAAATAAATAAAGATACATCAATATACATTTATGTACACTTACCACAGTATCCAAGCCCCTTATGTGTAGTCCTTTGGCAGCCTGTATGAACTCGGAGAAGTTCTGAGCTTCAACAAGGACCTCTCCAGTGTAGATGTACTCCAGGATGTTGCACAATGTTGCATGTTTCACATTCTAAAATGTTTAAACAACTACTAGTTAGAATAGGCTCTTATATCTGTTTAAATATATGTATTAGTAATTAAATCCAACTTTCTAGTTTAGTTAGAGTAACACACGACTGCTTGCAACATGCTATATTGGGCGAGGGATTATATGTCTACAAAAGGTTGTCTCTAATTTCTCTTTATGGAAGGCCTTTTATGGAAAAACCTTATGGTAACATTATTTATCAATAAACATTACATGTGCTGTTCTAAATATAAATTTTTTACCATTTTTCACAATGCAGAAAATAATAAATTCTTATTTAATTTTATACCTTTTCCCTGACTGACTGAGTACAGATTTTTACCTGAATTGCATACATCAACTATAAAGATATTAAAGATAATATAAAAACTGGAGCAAACTGGTTCAATATATTCCAAATATTCAGTATGGCTCATGATTCTTGGCATTATATTTTATGTGCCTGTCACACACAACTTACATTGAGATAAATAACAGGATGTGGGCACTGGGCATTATGGATCAGTCCTTTAAGGAAAGGACTCGCCAGCGCCATGACAATCTGGTGAACTTTTACCATATGCCCGTCTGCAGCCAGTGTCATGTCCACAAACTCTCCGCTCTGGGAATTGTAAAATATTTATCTTAGCTTACAGCATAATATCACAGGCAGTTTGACTAGCTCAGTATTAACATTATAATAAAAATAAAAATAGTATTGAGGTAAAGAAGTCCTGTTATCAATCCTTGCATGTTTGATAAAGTATAAAAAAGAACATACTGTATAGAGCCAAGTCTTTAGTAGTATATTCAATTCTGTGGCATAACAAAGTTCGCCGTGTCAGCTAGTCAGGACCTAAACTAAATTTAAGATTCTTATAGGCATACTTTTTAATAGAAAAACATACACACACCTAAAACTACTCACCAACCAAAAAATAGTATATATAAAATTTTTGTTATCAATATATTGAAAACTCTTCCGTTACTGACTGCCTGACTGACTGACTGACAGACAAGGCAGAGCATAAACTACTGGGCATAGAAAGCTGAAAATTGGCACGTGGGTTCCCTGGGGAGTGTAGATGAGCAGTAAGAAGAGATTTCCCAAAACTCCTACGGGAACGGTAAATAACGTAATTTTTATGTTTTTGATTCCCACAAAACTTTGTAAATTTAGCCAGAAGATCAAGCCAACAAATAACTTGAATTATTAGTTTTTTGTAAATTACGTGTAGGGGTAAAGTATTATTTTAAAATATTTAGATATGTTTGGCTCAGTAATGCACACTATGAACTTGGAAGGTAGGTACTGTAACAAAAACTCCCAGCACCACTTACATACTGTTTGTAGCACAGATACCTGAATGGATACCAACAGACCGTCACTCAGGCTTTGCCCTGGGGCTTTGGGTTTACTCTGGGTACAACTTTGTACTGGGTACAACAAACAATGCAATGAAACAGCATCAACAAAGGCGGATGCAAAAATTACCTGTTGGAAAGAGCTGAAACCAGAGCACATACTGGATTGAAACGCGTCCCAATTGAGTGAATACTGGGTATTAGCCATTGTGAAGGATGCAAATAAGAAAATTTGGGCTACAGATAGAATTTTAAGATACAAACACTCAAATTTGCCACTTTCAAGCAGATGAACAATAAAAATAAAATCACGCTTGAGCGCTAGCGAGCGTCCGTCCGTCCGTCAACCGTCAATCAATCAAACACAGACCACCAACAAGATCTCAGAATAATAATAATAAGAAGCGCAGCGTTCTATTCTACTTTGTCTATAAATAATAATACAAGAATGGCCGTTTTCACACTGCGACGTTAACGACACCGACACGATACATACATACATAATCTCACGCCTTTTATTCCCGAAGGGTTAGGCAGAGGTACTGGCTCAAGAGCCAGACCCACGTTTAGCCAAGTTTATGCTTTTATTACCAACGTGACAAGGGGCCAGCTTGTCGCCGCGGTTATAACGACCACTACTGCGGCACGATACCCACACAATATCGTCAGCTCGGCGACAACGATATCATCCGGCGATATCGGGAAGACATGGGTATGTGACTAGATATAACCTATAGCTTGTTATGCAGTTAGTCACACAGATATAACCTACAGCTTGTTGTGCGGTAAGCGACAGACAAAGTATACGCGCGATTCCAAAAGTGTATTATCCGAGATAATAATGGCAGCAGTGAACAAGTTACATTTGCTTTATCTTTTATATTTACACATATACAGCCGATATCGGCACGACAATCTGTCGGCGACGATACCGTTGACGGTTGACGACACAGTGTGAAAGCGTTTAGTTGTGTTGTATGGATTTTCCAGTCCGACGATATCGTGTCGTTACCGTTATCGTTCGATGTGAAAACGCCCTATATGACAAGAACAGATTTTAATATGGCGTCGATTCACATGATATCTCGCTCACACAGTGAAGTACACGCTGCAAAAAAACAATAATTAACGCAGAACACATTTTTAGCCATTTTATATTGCCATCGGTTTTAGCGTTTTAGCGATAGCAATATTATTTTATTATTTATTACTTGTATTATGTGGCATTAAAGCATTTTTTAACATAGTTTTATCTTTCTTGTTAATGTTTTCAAATCACAACTAATAGAAAAAAATAAAAGAAATGAAATTATTTATTACAAAGAGTCGGTAGAAGAAATAATAATCGAACTTTTTTTGCTAACCATACATTACGAAAAAAACGTCCGCCATATTTAAAACTGTTCTTTATCTGCGCGGCATATACAAGAGATGTACAAGAGAGTACAAGAGAGAACTAGAGTACGTATAAAAAGGTATCAAGAGCGTATCAATCAAACTGAACGTAATGAAACATTATAATAACTCAAATTTGAAAATTTAAAAACCCCCGACCCAGTCAGACCCCTCATCAACTTAATTAGAACTAGAGCTAATCATCTTAAAAATACCATGGTTACCTGAACATATACTTTCAATATAATAAGTAACACTGTACAGTGGCGGACACGATCGGCGTAACACTTCCGGGTTTTCTGTATTGCAAAATAGCTCTTGTTCTTTGGTTTTACAGTCTAGGGCTGACGAAACCATAGACAAATCTGTTACGGCCTCCTAGTCCTTGACTGTACCAAATTTTTAATTGATAGGGCAAATGGAAGGTGGTTAGATCCTAACGTGGTCAAACGGCAGATCAGGTCATGGTTACCTTACCAAATACTTTCTATAACATAGATGTAACATGGTACCAAATTTCAAATCGATCGGACATAAGGAAGCTAGTTAGATCCTCTCATCCATTATTCAAGAGTTGATCATCTTCAAACCGCTGATCAGATCTTCATCGGACATGGCTAAGAACACTCGGCCTGAAATTATCTATGATACAAAAAAAACTAAACGAAAATCGGTTCAGCCGTTTGGGCTCTACGATGCCACAGACAGATACACAGACAGACAGACAGATACACACGTTAAATAAAATTATAACACCCCTCTCTGAATTTTTCGTTCGGGGGTTAAAAACGACTATCAGTAATAAATATTATTGAATATCTTTTTAATTATTACTTTAAAATCAAATCTGAACTTAAGTAAGGTAAAGGCACCGGTGTTGGACATGGCTCCTATTATGGACATTTCAAATTCAGATTAAAAAAATAAGAAATCAGCTGTGTCCTATTTCCGTTTGTAATTATTTTTATGTTTGGTAACAATCCCTCTACCACATACAAAAAATTAAAAGTTAATAACTATAATAGATTAGAAATGAAAAATATAAGTAGTAACTTGGGCAGAGAATGGGTAAAAACTTAGTGATTTGCGTTAAGGACTTGATTGAAAGATGTTGATTTTACTTAAAATTTATAAGTTTTTTTTTACATTACTATACAGTTATCTGTTCTTTAATAGACTCATCCATGACGCATATATGAGAAGTTCAAGTCGCACTTGCTATCATATAAACTCATATCAATCTTATAAAAACCTTTCTAATTTATTAAGCGACTGCCTAAGCCTAAGCGACATATTTTATAAAACGTCATATTCTAGGAAATTTTATGTTTTATCTGGCGTGGCGATCATCTACTCTACTTTTATAGTAAATCTGATATAGTGTTCCCAGAATTTAGATTCCTAAACAAGTGTAGGGCGAGAAATCATCGGGAACGCTAGCATCAAGTTTTGAGACAAGTGTTGGCCCTTCACATTCTTAATATTTCCTAGCTTCAACTTCCATATCGATCACTTCCATCTAAATGTTATTGGTACACAAACCAATTAAATAACTAAAAATATGTCTCCGAGACCTTAATCATATTTTATACTAGTCGACTCGGCGAACTTCGTACCGCCTAACCTATTACTATTTTGTGCATGTATTATACTTATAAACCTTCCTCTTGAATCACTCTATCTATTTAGTAATACCGCATTAAAATCTGTTGCGTGATTTTATAGATTTAAGCATACTTAGGGACAGACGCGGGAAGCGACTTTAATTTATACTATGTATTGAAGCCTATTCGAATACCAATAAGATGCAATTTTACCTTTTCGAGCACCGATATCATTATCTTTCAGTTAGATTTTTGCTAAAATAACTAGAATTATGTTTTTATTATAAGCCTAAACTCTCCTACTGCTGAACAATGGTCTTTTTCCCCTTTTCTACACTTCTCTATCTTGAGCGGACTCCCACCAGGGGGTCGGGTTTCTTGACTGGGAACGATCGACTCGTAATTGTCTTGTTGGCGGCTTCGTTAACCATTGCCGCTTTAACAAAGGCAATTCTGTTTAACGCCCAAATAAAACAGCAATGGTTAACGAAGTCGCTAGCGGGACGGTTACGAGTTGTTCGTTTTTGGTTAAGAAACTTGATCCCCAGGCCTGGCGTGTGCTCCCAGTGCGTCGCTCCATCACTTCCATCCATTTTTATTACAATAATCTAAGTTTGCCATAATAACCGGTATTGCGCGATCCTCATTTCAACCTTCTACAGTCCGTCTGACCGTCAGGTGACCGTTGGGTCAGGGTGTCAACCCTCATGGGGCAGTATGTACTCTTTTGCGTTTTCCAGTGCACTGTTGCCACTAGATCTTTTCGGCACCAGCAGCTGCAGCACCTGCCCATGCTTTTCTTTGCTTCCCTGGTATTTTTGGTTTGGTTCTTTTACGGATCTCGTAATTGTTTATTTGATCACACAGGGAAACTCCAAACAGCCATCTAGGAGAGGGTTATGTTCAGCAGTGGACGTCTGTCCGCTTAGATGATGAAATTACTCTTAAAACTTCCGTCCAAGATTGGATGTCCATAACTGGATACTGTCCATCACTGGGTGTCCATCACTGGATTTTTCATGTCCATGACTGGTGAAAAAAAAGCGTTTCTTTTTTCCAAAATTTTGTTAAACAATTTGTTTCATAAAATTATTAAAAAAATACGTAATTATTAAAAAAACTCGCTTCATTTCATGTTATAACTTTTACACCTATAGCAATCATAGGTTAGAAAATATTTGCGAAAAACTGAAAAAAAATCCTTATAGCGTCCAAGACTGGTGCCTTTACCTTAACAGAATTTGATTTTCTTTATTATCATTGTTCCTAGGTAGTTTTAACAAAAACTACTAAGAGTAAGTAATTTCGAAGAACTAGCTAAATCCCGTTTTTTGGTAAGGTTATCTTTGACGAAATAATGTATCGAGGTTTTTTGATTCCACTAAAAAAACTTTGTTATATCTTTAAAAAAGATTTACTTATGTAAATTCCAGATCTTAACCTCCTATAGATTAGAGAATTACTTGATTTAAAAAACCTTCAAAACTCATATAGCGTCCTAAGCTTAGAGTATGTCCTAAGACTATCTAGCAAAACAACGGAAACAACCAGACTATAATGTATCACATTTATTTATCAGAATCGCTGTCACTGTTTTGATCGTTTATAATTTTCTGTTTTTTCCGATAGAAATCTTCCGCCTCTGAAATGACACTGAAAACCTCGTTATTTTTTACTCGCTGCAATATCTTACGGTCGTGAAACGGGTGGTTGTGTGGGTTAACCCTGTAAAATAAAATATAATATTACCTATAAATTATTTAGGTCACTCACTCGCTACACATTTTTTTTAAACGACTTCAAAAAAGGAGGTTATCAGTTTGACCTGTATGTATGTATATGTCGTAGTAAGATTTGATAATTAGGTTTTTTGCAAAAAAAAAAAAACTAGAAAAAAAATGTAAGCATTACTTTTTTTTCAATCATCCTGACGTAAAGTTTTTTTTGCAAAAAACCTAGTATAATTGAAAAATTTGAAACCTGCCTTAACTCTGATTGGCTAGATTTATTGCTTGCTGGTAAATTCTTATTCTGATTGGTTCTCTGTAGCGTCAAAGGATATTTTAACGTACCAATCAGAATAAGAGTTTACCAGCAAGCAATAATCTAGCCAATCAGATTATAGAAAGGTTTCAAAGTTTTTAATTTTACTAGGTTTTTTGCAAAAAACCTAACTATCAAATCTTACTACGACATATATATGTATTTTGTATGCATGTATGTATGTATGTATTGTTCGTCCGAGATTATCTCGCGTTTGGCTGAACCGGTTTTAATGCGGTTTTCAGATAAGTGTTTGTAACTTGGTACCGGTGGTCAGTATGAAGCTCCATACTACCCTCCGAAAAAGTTGAGTGAGAGGTTTAAAATACAAAGAAATAGAGCAATCTTATTTTAAAGACAGAAAAGATGTCTAAATGTAGTCATGTTCGCGATAAATTTAATTGCGAGTCTTCCAGTCCAGTTGACCAGTGACCTGCTAACAATCAAGTTGCCCTCAGTGTCGATGTAGGCGGAACACTTGGCGTAGCGGTAGCTGGTGCAGCGCCAGCGCCGGCGCGCGGCCCCCGTGCGGTAGTGGCTGTAGTACAAGTAGCGGTTCACTATGATCTGGAGCGAGCCACGTCTCGAGACGCTGTATGTTATCGCACCTGCAAGGTCTGTTCAAGGTGACTGAATGTTAGTAGGGAAAAAAAACCTATCGTTTTAAAAGATATACCCTGTTATTCATAAAAGGTTAAAGAGCATTTTAGTTATTTGACATATGTCAATTTAGACTGGATGTCACGTATTTAGCATACAACAAACCAGAGAAGTAGACCTCCACTAAAGCTACTTAAAATGTACTGTATCTTTATGAATAAGACGGATTATTTCGTTGATATACAGTACTCTTAAGATCTATAATTTTACCTGGAAGTTGTGTGGATATATTTGCAGCAAATTCAAAATTAACAGCTGAACTGCTGCTATCACCTTCTCCCTTGTGAGTTATTTGAACACATTGCCCATTTTCAGATGTTTTATCTTTTTCTTCCACCAACTCAGTTTTCTCTTGATCATTCTCTTCTGAGCAAGCTGTTTCCAAGGGTGCAATTCTTTGTTCTCCTTTTGAAGCAGTTACCAATGGTTCAATTCTTTGTTTTGCATCTGGTAACCTCAATTGAAAGCCTAATGGTTTTCTTTCTTCCCCGATTGGTTGCTCTGTTGGCTCAGATTCACTATTTAGTGGAGATTGTGATGATACTTTTGCTTTTCTAAAATGTATTCTTTTGATTTTTCTGACGGGTTTATCAATTTTAACTAGTTGCTGTTTCTGTATTGTTATTCTTTGTATTCCACTCGAAGGTGTTGTTTCGACGCTTAATTCATTTTCTGATTTCGTTTTGCTAAGATTTTCGGCTACTTTGAGTATTTGAATACCATGAACCATTTTAGACTTACTTGTAGTAACACCTTTTATAATGTCTGATGTCTTGACATTTTCTGTACCATGTTTTTCTGGTATTTTTATTTTTATACAAGGCAATGGAGGTTTGGGTTTAGGAATATTATTTTCTAAATCAGTTTTGAATTTGTTTAAATCTGCAGACTCAATGGGGGTCTCTGGCAATTTTATTTCAATTCTTGGCATTTCTAATTCAGATCCATTGAAAAAATCTATGTTCTCCTGTGTTTCGGGTATATGGATGTAAACGCTAGGCATTTGAATCTCACCAGCCTCCTGGGTTTCAAAGTTCAAGGTACCATCTGATTCACAAATGTTACTTGCACTGTCATTGGCTGCAGCTGATTTGTTTTTCCTTATATCACGAAGTGTTTTTGTAGAACCTTTTTTGATTGGTAATGGTTTTACAAATACTTCGCCAGTATTCATGATTTTAATTTGCGAAGCTTTTTGAACACATCTAAATTCATTCCCAGGCAGTTCACTATCTCCACTTTCAGTTGTATTGTCAAGTATTGGCATTAAGATTAAATCTTCTATATTTGAGTGATGGTTATCAATTTCTGCAGGAATAACTGGCTCTGGCTCTGTGCCGACATCACCATTGTCACCATTAATAAGTTCCATAAGTGGAGATAAGCCAATATTATTATCATCAAGGCTTCTTATTCTCTTAAAACCTTTTCCACCTACTGAGGATTCTTCATAATGAATGGAATCTTCTGTGAACAATCTTTTAAAGCTTTTGTAACCTTTTCCAGAAATTTCAGCATTATTAACATTTATAGTTTCTGACATATTGTAGTCATCACTGGGTGCACTTATGTCAATGAGTGGCATGGATTTCTGGCAGATGGGCTCGACAGTAAAGTCTAAGACGTTTGTGTGTCCATTAATAAATTCTGCTGATGAATTGTGTACTTTCTGTGCATTATCATCATTTGAGAGATTCAATCCCTTTAGAAATTGGTCCATTTGGAAGCTTGCATTAGAGTCACAGTTAAAATCATTAGGTGATACAGTTAGCTGTGGCATTGGGGACCTCAGGTTCACAAGAGAACCTAGGTTGTTTCCACTAGGTGTTAATAATGGTGTTGGTATTTGCCGCACAGTATTTTCAAAGTCATCAGATGTGTTAAATATATTCTTGTTGTTAGTATTGTATGGTATGTTTAGTTCAGATTCTATGTCAATTTCTATTGTGTCTGCATGAGGTTGAAAGTAATTGTCATTGGTTTCATCCTGATCCTCATTACTCATAGCAGCTTGAGGTCTGAAAAAAAAAAAGTTAACTAAAATTTTGTTTCTAAAATACTTTTTTTTTTAATAGCAAGCTTGTGGGTATAAAACACACTTAAAAGACTAATAGAAACAAAAATTACATACACAAGAGCTGTTGGCAGGGGTTCCATCTTTACAGTGTTTGTAGTTTTTTCATCATTGTCATCAAGCTCACTTGGTTCTATAAATTCCTGCAACTGTAAAATACATTATTTTAGTTTTTCATATTTTGTGATTTGAATACTAATTACAAAGGAGATTGACCATTTTTGTATGGACGCTGGACCAAGGCTGCCCAGCATTGAATCATAGTGCATAATGTTCATTAGACTAACAGTAGTCTGTAACCTAAAGCGCTTAAGAATCTATCCAAGGAATATTGAAAAATAATCTATTTTACATTGACGAAAAATCCTAACCAACAGCTTATTTTAAAAATAAAAGACGGTGTATCATTTAAAATATCAACATTTATTTAAGGATAAACATTTTAAAATACCATATCAATCGTCATCATCATCGTCGTCTATAATTATGGAATCTAAAAATAAAGCAGGGCGCCTCACAACGTCTTGGTGCCTAGCCCATCCCAAAAACCAAACTAGGCAAACAACGTGGGCACAACTGCCGATCGTTCTTCGCCCGATATAACATGAGCAGCAATAATGTTGAACAGAATCGAGCCCATGATTGTTCTCGTCAATTAAAATATAGCAATGATACACTTTTGCCGATGTATGTCTGCTCTTTATGTGCGCTCGAATCAGTTGTACGTTGCTGGTTGGCATCGAAAAATCGGAGAGGTCGTCGAGGCGACCGACATAGTTTTGAATAATAAATGTCTCTGTGGTGCGTACATGCTCGCTGTAATAGCTAGGCGCAAGTTTGATTTGGTATGTTCCTACTGCAAAGAGACTCAATTGCTCCGGGGTTAACATGGGAAATGACGCAACATTATCCCTAACCACTGAAATATTTTCGAAGTTGGCTCTGTTCCGATTTAGCCTTCTTTCATCAACATAATCAGCTAAGTGATTGGGAACATTCAGCCGCTCTCTGGCTATATTGATGAATTCATGTGCATTGGCATTGTCAAGAATATCAACATGGAAGGCATTGGTTATGGCTGCAGCAATCTGAAGATCTGTATAAAAGTGGCTCATGGCCAGATTACAGAATTCATGACGAAAAATCTTGAAATCCCGTTTTAGTCGACCATTTACCACCTCAACAGGCCACCGGCAAATGGTGCACAACCGCGATTTATTTATTCAAAAAAAAGTTGCTTCGAACGAGACTAGTGAGGTCGGAACCGGACTCGGGAGGTAGAATAGGTAAGATAATAATAATATTATTTAACATAAACGATAAAAAACTATATATCAAATGTAAGATCACCAAAAAAATAAGTTTTAAGGTACTACGTATATATTATAAATCCGTGGTTTTAATTTTTATTTTTTATTTTTCATATATATATCTCTTCATGTGAAGAAGAAAAAAAATATTCACATGCGTGGGCAGCATTTGGTCCAGAATGGTCAATCTCCTTTTAGTAAAAATTGTACGTAACAATAAAATTGTTTTTATCAATTCTTAACATCAGCACATTCTGCAGGATATGTTCTGAGATATAATAGTGATTTCAAAATGTGAAAAAAAAAAACTTTTCAAAATATATTTCCAACCTACTTAGAGGTTCAATCAACAGTCCAAAGTGTGTTGCATGTTTGGGCAGAAAAATCAAAAGTATATGCCATCATTACCTCCTTGTTCTTTTCCAGAATATTCTCAATACCAGTAAGACAAAGGGCTTTGGCTGCTCTTGTAAATAGGTACAGCTTGTCTCTTGGCACAGCCACTTCACCAGTGTAGATGTATTCCAGCAAATAGCACAGTGTGTTGTGGCAGACATTCTAGGGAAATTAAAGAATATATCACATTATACTTTGATTGTGGATGGTCACATATAAAGAGAAACATTTTACTCTAGTGGTAGTCTAGATAGTTTATTGTTAGTGTAGTAAATAAAAATTATCAAGTTTATTGTTAGTGTAGTAAATAAAAATTGTTAAGAGTTACGAAACAGATTACTTACTTCAAAGTCACTTTCTTTGAAAATGTTGACTTGTCTTTCAATCACATCCGGATCAAGTCATCTTAGTAACTAAATAAAAATTATATATTTGTCATGATAGTTAAAGAAGCGAAAGAAGGTGAGTATGTCAGGATCGTAGCAAGTGGAAATAAATTTTCTCTGCCTACCCCTAATGGGAGAAAGGTATGATGTTAAGTATATAAGTATGTGTAGTGTAGTAGCTATAATGATTTAAAAGTAAGCATACTTACATCCAAAAATATAACAGGGTGTTGTGTCGGCACTGTTTTGATCAAAGCACGTAAGTAAGGGCTAGAAAGAGCTATCAATGTTTGATGCACTTTTACAAAGTGTCCATCGGCAGCTAGTGTCATATCCACGAATTCACCAAGCTGTAAACACGCGCAACGTTAGTACCTATTACAAAGTATATTTTAGTTAATAAATTAAGTACATAGTAGAGTTAAACAAAAAAGCAGGTTACCTGTTGTAGCGATGAAAAACCATTACAAATACTGTTTTGATATAAATCCCAACTAAAACTTAACTTTGAATTCATGGTGCTTAGTTACGAAATTGTTGCTACTCTAGGCTATGTAATGTTTAAAATTTTTAAAAAAGATTACAAGCCAGCCGCTAACTAAATAACAAAACAACAAGCAACAAAACAAAAACATGCATGCAATCAATCTGATTGATTGATTGATAACAGTTTTCTTTTATCAGTAGAATTCAGTCAGGCAAAGGAATGTAGTGCATACAGCCAAGTCTTAAAAGATTAAGCGTGTCCGTGTCTTGAAAGGATGAAATTAACCCCCAGAGAGAAGGTAAATTTAACCCCGTTTTACATGGTTTTTCGGATGAAATTAATTAGTAGGACAGGTACAGTGGCGGACACGATCGGCGTAACACTTCCGGTTTTTCTGTATTGTAAAATAGCTCGTCCTGACGAAACCATAGACAAATCTGTTACGGCCTCCTCTCAGATTATAGCGGCGGTTTCCTTACTCTGAGGGCCTCCTAGTCCGCCACTGTACATACATAGACATCTCAGAATAAAGACAAGCATAGAAACCGGGCTAAAATAAAAAGTTATTTTCATATTGTTACGCTCCTTACTAAACGGCAAAAAGACTATTAGTTAGAGAGAGATAAAATATAAGAATTCTTTGCAAGTTTTCTTCTTCAAAGTGGTTTATTGATGACACTGGTTTATTAGTATGTACCGTACAAAATTAAAAACCAATAATTTGGTACATATTTGGTGGTTTGTTTAGGGTTTGTTTTATTTTGACGTATAATATGACATTGTAAACATCGGTAGCAGCTCCAAAAGTTTTATGATTATTTTTTATGAAAAAAGTGTGATAAATTGGTTTTGTGCTCAGAATAAAGACAAGCATAGAAACCGGGCTAAAATAAAAAGTTATTTTCATATTGTTACGCTCCTTACTAAACGGCAAAAAGACTATTAGTTAGAGAGAGATAAAATATAAGAATTCTTTGCAAGTTTTCTTCTTGTGGTATCAAAGTGGTTTATTGATGACACTGGTTTATTAGTACCGTACAAAATTAAAAACCAATAATTTGGTACATATTTGGTGGTTTGTTTATGGTTTGTTTTATTTTGACGTATAATATGACATTGTAAACATCGGTAGCAGCTCCAAAAGTTTTATGATTATTTTTTATGAAAAAGGTGTGATAAATTGGTTTTGTGATTGTGAATGTTTAACTTAATGTATAACAATCTCTTGTGTAGTGACGGGATGTGAATCAAATGCGTCAAGGAATCAAAATCTTGATGTTTCGGTCACCTACCATTCGGTAAATAATTTTGTTTCATTGTAGACTTCTGGGCACTATTTTGACAAATAAATTATCAAGAACATCAATTTTACACGCTGTTTGTCGAACTCGTACCCAAATTTATTGAATTATTACGGTAAAACACCTTCTGTAAAGGTTATGATAGTGTTGTGCCAAAATATGTTTAGACAAAAGTTATCGAACCTAAATCATCCGTTCTAACTTAAGGACAAATAAAAATCAGACATAATAATATGCTAATTGTTGTATTTTTTTCAGTTTTCAAGTAAATTATATACTAAAAACAAAATGACTGGATGCTATAAAGAGACAAGATTTTAAACATTCACAACATACTGTTTTATCAACAAAGAAGATTTAAGATGGTGAAGATTATAACCTGAAACTGTAACAACAGTTTTGCTGCTGCAATTTGAATTAGTTGGTTGGTGGTAATCATAAAATATTGCCCTTTCAATTGCTTATTTTATATCAAATTAATTAAATGTTATTCGTTATCAACTTAATGTTAAAGGACAGCGACATTCAGTGGACAATTCATATTTCATATCTAAGAAAGAAATGCAACCAGAAAATACCATCATCTCAGCTAAAAACGTCTACTGCTGGATATAGGCCTTAAAGAAAATATCGTGACATACAATTTGCCCATTCTGGATAAAACAGGTTTAAGTTTATCTATGTTTTTTTTCTGCAGATCCTCATAATTGTATATGAAAATTTCAAGTTTAAGTTGCGGGATGTCATCGTTTAAGTTAATATTCTCTAAGATACCTGTTTTCTAAAAAAAAATACGAAGGCTTTAATTAATATATATTTGAATAAATTATTATTATTATTGTCTTGAATATAATATTTAAGAACATTTTTCTTGCTTTCTTACAGGCCTCACAAAATACTTTGATAAAAAAAGCTACAGAATATATGAACCGTAAATTTGGGTAAACCAATGCTGTAAACTGTAAACAAATAAAATTCAATGAAAATTTTACTTTGTGATAAAAACAAAAGCGCCATTGTTGCTGCAGGATATCACTTACGTATGTATAAATTGTTTACACCCAGGTTTTATAATACTTACTCTCTTTTATAAGTTTTAATTAAAACATATTATATTTTTAGGTCTCAAAAAAAAACCACAAGCAGGGTTTTTTCACATACAAACAAAGTGATGATCAAGATCAACCCAGGCAAAAACAAACATTTGAGGTGCAGAGTGCAGAGCAAGATTATTGAAAATGAGTGTGTAAAGAAAGAAGCGCATAATTCATACATTATGAAATTTCCAAAAATAGATTTGTTTTACTTGTTTTATATATACATATTATTATAGGCACACATCTTTTAGTTTTAATTATTTTAGAGCTGTGCTAATAATATCTGATGTGACAGAGTTTTTTATGAACGGAAAATCTTTAGAAATAGGTAAGTATTATTATATTCTTATCAAGACACCCGTTTTATTCATTAAAATAACTTATTGTGTGCAGTAGGTTTCCTGGAAGAAATCGCTTTAATCGATAAGGCACAATTGCCCTTATTCTTTTTCTGTTAAAAATGTTATACGGTTTGTTACATTTTGCATTTTGTATTTGCATTTTTATAGCAATGAAGCGTTTTTATCTTTGTCTTTGTTTTCTTGTTATTATAATACCATACAATTACTCCTGAATTAGTTATGATTAGTTCCATAATAAAGAACCATGTCTTGTATAAAAGTATAGACAACTTGATTTAGGACAAGTTATTTTTGCCATCACTAGCTTTTTAGAAAATTAAAAATAAAAAGTCGAACCCAGGTACGGGCAAGGTGCGGAAGAGTCATACGACCCAGTGGAGAAAGTATATTGGTCTCTTTTTAACATATTCAATGGTTGCACTTGAGTAAGTAGCGTAACACAATGATGTGACTTTTTATTTTAGGACTCCTTCTATGCTTGTCTTTATTCTGAGGTTTTGTGATTGTGAATGTTTAACCTAATGTATAACAATCTCTTGTGTAGTGACGGGATGTGAATCAAATGCGTCAAGGAATCAAAATCTTGATGTTTCGGTCACCTACCATTCGGTAAATAATTTTGTTTCATTGTAGACTTCTGGGCACTATTTTGACAAATAAATTATCAAGAACATCAATTTTACACGCTGTTTGTCGAACTCGTACCTAAATTTATTGAATTATTACGGTAAAACACCTTCTGTAAAGGTTATGATAGTGTTGTGCCAAAATATGTTTAGACAAAAGTTATCGAACCTAAATCATCCGTTCTAACTTAAGGACAAATAAAAATCAGACATAATAATATGCTAATTGTTGTATTTTTTTCAGTTTTCAAGTAAATTATATACTAAAAACAAAATGACGATGCTATAAAGAGACAAGATTTTAAACATTCACAACATACTGTTTTATCAACAAAGAAGATTTAAGATGGTGAAGATTATAACCTGAAACTGTAACAACAGTTTTGCTGCTGCAATTTGAATAAGTGGGTTGGTGGTAATCATAAAATATTGCCCTTTCAATTGCTTATTTTATATCAAATTAATTAAATGTTATTCGTTATCAACTTAATGTTAAAGGAAATAGGACAGCGACATTCAGTGGACAATTCATATTTCATATCTAAGAAAGAAATGCAACCAGAAAATACCATCATCTCAGCTAAAAACGTCTACTGCTGGATATAGGCCTTAAAGAAAATATCGTGACATACAATTTGCCCATTCTGGATAAAACAGGTTTAAGTTTATCTATGTTTTTTTTCTGCAGATCCTCATAATTGTATATGAAAATTTCAAGTTTAAGTTGCGGGATGTCATCGTTTAAGTTAATATTCTCTAAGATACCTGTTTTCTAAAATAAAATACGAAGGCTTTAATTAATATATATTTGAATAAATTATTATTATTGTCTTGAATATAATATTTAAGAACATTTTTCTTGCTTTCTTACAGGCCTCACAAAATACTTTGATAAAAAAAGCTACAGAATATATGAACCGTAAATTTGGGTAAACCAATGCTGTAAACTGTAAACAAATAAAATTCCATGAAAATTTTACTTTGTGATAAAAACAAAAGCGCCATTGTTGCTGCAGGATATCACTTACGTATGTATAAATTGTTTACACCCAGGTTTTATAATACTTACTCTCTTTTATAAGTTTTAATTAATACATTATGAAATTTCCAAAAATAGATTTGTTTTACTTGTTTTATATATACATATTATTATAGGCACACATCTTTTAGTTTTAATTATTTTAGAGCTGTGCTAATAATATCTGATGTGACAGAGTTTTTTATGAACGGAAAATCTTTAGAAATAGGTAAGTATTATTATATTTTTATCAAGACACCCGTTTTATTCATTAAAATAACTTATTGTGTGCAGTAGGTTTCCTGAAAGAAATCGCTTTAATCGATAAGGCACAATTGCCCTTATTCTTTTTCTGTTAAAAATGTTATACGGTTTGTTACATTTTGTATTTTTATTTGCATTTTTATAGCAATAAAGCGTTTTTATCTTTGTCTTTGTTTTCTTGTTATTATAATACCATACAATTACTCCTGAATTAGTTATGATAAGTTCCATAATAAAGAACCATGTCTTGTATAAAAGTATAGACAACTTGATTTAGGACAAGTTATTTTTGCCATCACTAGCTTTTTAGAAAATTAAAAATAAAAAGTCGAACCCAGGTACGGGCAAGGTGCGGAAGCTCAGAATAATAATAACACAAGAACAAGCCTATACAGTCAATCACTCAGTGCGCAGTGTAGACAGATGAGCTATACATACCTATAGAGATATGTGTATGACAGCTAGAGATGTTAATCAACTACTTACGTACCAATTAACGAGATGTCGATAAGTTATTTGCATTGGGTGCATAAGTATACTTACCGGTTTTATTTTGCATCTAATACTTTACGCAGAAGAAATCTTGCGGGAAAGCTAGTTGATTTATTAAATAAAAAACAACGTTTTGTTTATGTTTTTTTTATTAACAATTTATGTTTTTTAAAAGCATTTATTTAAATTGCATTGCAATGTATGTATGAATGATTGTTCGGATGAAATCTTACAACTCAATTTTGAAGCAGATATCTTTAAGGTGGTAAGTAACTCTCGGCATGGCACGAAACTCAAATTTTCTAACTTAATCAAAAATGGATACTTTTGCCAGAATAATTAAAAAATGCGAAAAAAATTGAATTTCACGATTAGGATGAAATTTTGTTCAAAATTTTGTTTATTGTTGATGAAAGATTGTTCTTCATCAGTACCTACTGATAGTTTAGCTCTCTCTTCTTCCGCGTAGGTATGTAAAAAAGTTTAAAAGAATTCGCGCATGTAAAAAACCAGCTCCCACATACTAATCGTTATTATCACATATTATCGTTTTTGAAAGACAGAGTCACCGATTTTGTGTATATATAAGAAACTTGATTTGGTCTTTCACCCTATACAATACACAAAATCACAAAATCAGTAGGTCTGTCTTCCAAAACCGTTGCAACGTTCCAATGTGGGAAACGGCTTTTTTAGATACGCAGTCATTCAAATTTTCAATATATATAAAACTCTTCCGTTACTGACTGACTGACTGACTGACAGACAACGCAGAGCCAAAACTACTGGGCGTAGCGGGCTGAAATTTTGCATGTAGGTTCCTTAGGGAGTGTAGGTGAGCACTAAGAAGGGATTTCCTTAAATTCCCACGGGAACGGGGAAAAACGGGAATTTTGTATTTATGAGAAATCTGCGCGGGAAAAACCGCGGGGCTGCCTCTAATTATTAATAATTTCCTTTTTACAAAAAGAGACCCCTGCCTTTAATAAAATAGGTACAGTCACGGACTAGGAGGCCGTAACAGATTTGTCTATGGTTTCGTCACTGTATTACCAAAGAACAAGAGCTATTTTGCAATACAGAAATAACGCAAGTGTTACGCCGATCGTGTCCGCCACTGTACTAAAACCTTTTCCTGAATGTAACAAATAATTTTGTGTAAACCACATCAAAATCGGTTCAGCCAAACTCGAGACAATCGCGGACAAACACACATACATACATACAAGTCAAACTGATAACCTCCTTTTCTGAAGTCTGTTAAAAACGAATACTTTCGTCATAATAAATAAAAAACACAAAGATTTATGAATTTTGCGCCATACCGAGAGTTTCCACCTTAAATCCGCCCGGCCGGCTAGAGTTTTAGCGAGAAAACAAACCCCGATTGATTTTTATATCTTATAGTAGATAAAAGCTAGAAGATTATCATAAGATTTTAGTGATACAGTTACATTACTATACTCTGCAGATTATAAACATTTGATAAAAAAACATCGACTCTAACGTTGGTCGCGGCACATCACTAAAATCTCGAGTGGGTAGCAAGTGGGGAGTGTGGTTAGGTGCGGTGTGGAGGCGGGCTTGTGCGTACCCGCCTCTCGCGTCTCCTTCAACCCCGCGATTATTGAATTGTTTTTATAAAAATAAGTATGAAAATCGACTTACCGGTGAAATGTAACACTTGATTTCGATTTGGTGTGTTTTCTGTTATCATTTTTGCAACAATCAACTGCACATTTCACCATAGTGACGGCGAAATACGAACAAAATCTCTCCTGGACCGCACGGTACAAGCAATCGTCACAGACTATACACGCTCGCGGCGGGAACGCCTTTTTGTTCTCACCTGTGTCTACTGTTCCCACTTGGATGTACTCCCTCTATAGCTGTAATGTATACTCTAAGTGCGGAAGAGTCATACGACCCAGTGGAGAAAGTATATTGGTCTCTTTTTAACATATTCAATGGTTGCACTTGAGTAAGTAGCGTAACACAATGATGTGACTTTTTATTTTAGGACTCCTTCTATGCTTGTCTTTATTATAAGAATAAGAATAAGAAAACATTTATTTGGTTCACAAACACATAGGCATACAAAAAATGAAATAAAAAATAATAATAAGATGAGTAAGCACACCTAGGCGTCCGGTGAGCCAAACAGGTTACCGTCTCAGCATAATGTCGCACCTGGGCCGGCAGGCGACCCAGATAAGACGCTGATCATTCTGACGGCCCCTACATTGTGTGAGATACGTACGGAAATCAGACTGCTATTTGAATAAATACTAAGCATACAGTATAAAAATATTGTAGATTTGAGACCCAAAATTTAAATATCTGAGTACCATTTAGATAAGAGCATAAAATTTAAAATTATAATTATAAACATAATATCTGAAAAATTTAAACAAACAAAAATAAAAATAAAGAAATGTTGTATGTGTATAAATGTGTGGTGTATAAATGTGTGGTGTATAAATGTGTGGTGTAAAAAACTGTCTTACATAAACCTGTGAAAAAAAGAGATTTAACGTGCTTCACGACGGAGAGGTATGTAGCAAGGGTCTGCCTTTTGAACATCAATTAGATATTTTCTGTAGCGAGATTTAAATGTATTTATGGTTTTTGCATTTCGTACAGGTGGGGGCAGGTTGTTCCAACATTTGGTTGCTACATATTTGAAACTACCTCTAAAAGCTGCCGATTTAAACTTTGGTATTCGAAGTACTGAGGCTCCGTTTGTCATTGCCCGTTGTGATTGACGCCAGGTTAGTTTCTTAAAAAGATATTCCGGGTTTCCGGTCCTGATTACCCCAAACAACAAAGTAGCAAAATGTAATTTTTGCCTTGCGTGCATTTTCAGCATGTTCGCGCTATTGAGGAATGGGGTCACATGCGTCCGTGGCGGGATATCAAAGCAATATCGTGCACACGCGTTCTGGACACGCTGTACAAGTTTCTGTGTTTTTTGAAGAAGACAAGAACCGAAGACAGAGTAACAGTAGTTTAACTTAGATAAGATAAGCGATTCGCAGAGCATTATTCTGAGTTCCGGACTTATGTAATTTCTAAATTTATACAGTACCTGAAATTTATACATTTATTCTGAGATAGACATACTTTAATTCCATGCTAGAATGAAACGGAGAACCATTATGAGTTATAAATGCTAAAAAAAATTTACATAGTTCTTGTAAAGAAACAGATCATGAATTTGTTGATTTTGATTTAACTTTGGGCTCAAATGGTGTGTTATCACTTCTTATTTTCTAGATATTCTGTGCAGAGCTGTACAGGGTTACTTCTTGATCCATTAAGGTGGTAACTCACGGTATGGCGCGAAATTCAAATTTTTTCACGTTTTTTAATTATTTTGGCGAAAGTATTCATCTCTAATAAAGTATAAATGAATTCGCGTACGTAAAAACCAATCTCCCACATTGTGATATATCGTTTTTGAAAGACAGAGTTACCGATTTTGAACTTGATTTTTGGCCTTTTACCCCTTAGACACAAAATCTGTAGGTCTGTCTTCCAAAAACGTTGTATTAAAATGTGGAAGAAGGTTTTTTACATACGCGAATTCATTATAACTTTATTAAAAATGAATACTTTCGCCAGAATAAATAAAAAACGCGAAAAATTTTGAATTTCGCGCCATACCGAGAGGGACCACCTGCACCACGTAGGGCACGAATAAAACCTGAGAAACAACTACTATTATAGTTATAATAAAAATGCACATAATTCTAAACATAATACATATTTATTTTTTCTCATAATATTTGAACTCTCAAATACATTATGTAAGTATATCTAAAATATCTACATGCCGCTTCTATGTACAATGCCAAAGAAGATAAAAATAAAATTTTGTAAATAAAAAAAAATACACAATAAATGAATGACACAGAATTTAAGTACGTACACAAGTAGTCAGGCAGTCTAATTAATTAAGAATTAAGTACCTAAGTAAAGGTTTCTTGATAGCCGTTCAGGCGGGTACCTAATTCCAGCGCCAGATTTCGAAGGATTAGCGAAACGGTTCGTAACATACATAACGGATAACACATCGATGGCGCAGGAATAACCCTCTAATGGTAAATGTTTAATTTTTAATCAATATTTATATAATAGGGTAGGTAAGTGAAATTACTTAGTTTCACTATATTTTTTTATGCGAAAGTGCAATTACAGGGTTTACGTGCATCAAATATGCTAACATCTCAGTAGGTATCTTATTAAGTAGGCATGTATACAGTTTAGTGAGTAGCTAAATCAAGTGCTTCATAAATTGAATAGGTAGGTACTGTGTGAATATAAGTGCTGCTCTAATCAGTGGAGAGACACTTAATAATCGAGTTAAATTTAGTACATTATGTAACATTTAAACAAAACAACAACATTGCAGAGGTACTAGAAGGTAGGTAGTGTACGACAAGACAATGGTCCTATGGCGTTTTAATTTTTCTTGAACATTATCTATCACATTTATGTTTTTTTAGATAACTCTACTAAGGTATAATTATGTATTAAAGTACATTTAGTATGTAAACATTGTAGCAAAGGGTATTTATAGTGCCTATCTTACTACACATGTATAATCTGCGTGATTATTTTAAAGCAATTTTTGAGTGAATAGGTATTACAAAGATTACTAAGTAGTGTGTGCCACGTGCATATTTCTCAACTTTATTTATAAAAAATATATGTTTTGGAATATGTTACATCGCTCGCTACCCAGCATTAGACAAAGATGATGATTAACTAGTCTAGATAATATCAATCAATAGTTTCTATATCTATATACTAGGTAATAAAACAAGTAACATTGTTGAAAAGTGGAATGTTTTACCAATTAGTAATTTAGTAAATTTTATATGGTTTATTAAAAAGGAGTTTAATAACTTGTGGCAGTGCATTGCGATGCACAAATTATTTTATTATGAAGACCCTTTTTTTAAATTTAGTGCACCAAAACATAAAAAATGGTAACCATAATATTTACAGGCTGGAAAATGATACTGACAGAAATTTTGCATTTCTTTTAATAACAAGTCGAAATTTTTTAATCGACTTGTTTGTTACACTCTGTAAAAATTTATGTTTAATGTATCGTATTAAAAAATACGTATTTCATTCTAATAGCAGAATGTTTTTGCTTCCTTTTTAAAAAAGAAAATAGGGGCCTTGTAGGACTGGTTACATAACGTAAACGAGTTGTCTAACACATCGTTTTTATATTAAGTACTTTACTGCCGAAGTAAGAGAAGAAGTAACATATAAAACAATATAATAAATTGGATCTAATCTCAATTCCTTACAGCCTACAGAAGGCGGTCAGCCAAGCTGTATCCATCGCAATTGCCATGGAAAGCCGCGATAGTGTCGTTTAGAACATGATTTCTGTTATGTTGATGCATATTGACCGTAACTTTGTTTTTATAACGGGTCTGTGAAGAGCTCCTGGGGGCATTATAAGACAGTTTTATTAACACAACTGTTGTGCATTTATTTAAAAACAAGGTCCCACTAGTAAAATCAAATTATATAACTAAAACGTTAAAAAAGCAAAATAAACCTAACAATAATAACTTAGTACGGAAATTAAAAAGAAGTAAGTACATTAAGTACATTCATACATAAATTTCGAATTTTCATAATCAACCATTTTTTTTCTTCTATTTATTCGCAAAGTTCAATAAAATACCTAATAATAATAATATTAAAATATGTAAAAAAAAAAAACAGATCAACAAACGGGCAAAAAAGTGAAATATCTTACAAATATACAACTATTTACAGAAAAATAATTATCAAAATCTTACGTACAAGGTCTGATTGATAAAAAATACTACATTGTTCACTAGGTTTGTTCAGTGGCATCACAGTTGATTTGTATACACCTGAACATAGGGTAAATTTCTATACAGGATCTTTTTGACAAGTCTGTAATAAATTCAGAGCGGTTTAGTTTACGGACTCGTCAAAAACATCCTATATAGTGTTTGTATATGCTTCGATTTCAAGATATATACAAATGAACTTTTACGTATAATTGTAATTGTTTAGTAACAATGTAACCGGATCTAATACTGTCCATGGACGAATCATTCATTAACATAATCTTATATTGTATAATTACATAACCCTAACTTACGAAATATAAAAGTGCCGGGCGAAGCACAGTGCGCTGTGACAAGATTGATTTAAGTACAACATTTAATTATTATATTTTAAGAATAGGTCTAACATATATATTTTCGTGATATTCTAATATATCGTACAATAATATTTTAAACATTTCTCCCTCACAAAAAACGTTACAAATTATCTGGCACCATCATAAGATTTTAATCAGAATATATATAAATTTAAGACACATTTAGATTCGATAAACTATTTTCTGTCTAAAGTAGTCGAAGACGTGAAAATTTCTATTATATGAAACAATAAATTTACTAAACGATGATACGTTGATTTGTATTTAGTATGAAACAATAAATTTTCTAAGCGATGATACTTTGTACTAGGATATGTAAAACATTTTCGTTTAATAAAAAAGAAGCTTTAACGAAATGTAAGCATTTACAAAGTAAAAGCAATCTAAAACAAAAATCGGAGTAAACTTGAGCATCTCATTTATATCAAAAGTTCGCTTTTTAAGTACCATTGTAGTAGCGATCAATTATAATGATTTTCTTTATCAATCTCGCAGTAATTAAGTACACGTTTGTCTAACGACCGAATTCTTGACTCGACTTGCGACGACAATGATCAAACAGCAGAGTATAGCTTG
This sequence comes from Euspilapteryx auroguttella, assembly GCA_951802225.1. Taxonomy (NCBI): domain Eukaryota; kingdom Metazoa; phylum Arthropoda; class Insecta; order Lepidoptera; family Gracillariidae; genus Euspilapteryx; species Euspilapteryx auroguttella. The sequence goes on from OX637652.1 coordinate 6,598,070, forward strand.
TTATGTAACTCTGGATACTACAGCCATATTATAATGTTGTCTCTATATTCTTCTGTTTATATTTGAACAGTGTCTTAACTTTCTAACAATGTAATCCATACCAAACAATCCAATTTTGACAACCTCGTCCGCATGTCAGTGTGAATTGTTTTTGTACGAAACGACGCTTGTTGTTTAGAGTGCGTGCAAGATAAGTCTGCGCGTGGTCAAAATATGAACCAATTAAATCAGCCATATTGTTTTAAATGGCGCGTGAAGTACGTACTTACAGTAACGCTACCAGTTGCTCGCAGAATTATCTGGCGACCGACACTTGTGTTGTTGACATAACATTGGACACTATAGTGTGTGCTAGATAAGTATTCGCGTGATTGGTGGCGCCACTATATACGAAAATCACTCGCTAATAAAATTTTGACTGCGTGCAGAGTTATCTGGATTATGTGAGTATAGAATGGCGCTACCAGACTTATCTGCCTCTACAAAACGACACATCTTGTTGTTTACATACAAGCCGTTAAAAATATCTTTGCACCTCGCTTCCCCTCGCTCTACCCGCACCTCACCCCGTTCCCGTATGTTTAGTACCGTTGCCGTTCGTATGACGTCATTTAGGCATAACATTTGAAATTACCCTACTCTAACTCAGTTGAATCTACTGAGGCTTAGCAGTAAGCGTCAAGACGGGGAACGATCTTACCGAGCCACTGGCCAAGTAACGAATACCGGCACCAGTCGCGCGCAGACTTATCTGTCTCTACAAAAATTAAATGTTTGCTTCGATAACATTTGCCAGTAGCCTACTAACTGCGCTCAATCTAGAGAGGCGTGGCAGTAGGAGTGAGGAAGGGGTTGGTGGTCGAGTGTCCGGCGTAGGAGAGCGCGCGGCCGGCGGCGGCGAGCGGCGGCGCGCGCGCGACCTTACCGAGCCACTGGTCCGGGTGCGGCAGCGCGGGCGTCGCGGGCGGCAGCGGGGCGAGCGCGGGGGCCGCGGGGGCCGCGGGGGAGGGCGCGGGGGCCGACTCTTCTGTCAGAGCGCGCAGCTCTGAGGAGAGTTGCTGGCACATCGCTGCTACCGGGTCGGGGAGGTTGCCGTTCTCCTGGGGGATAAACAGTTAAGTTATCGCTACTTATTATATTAGTGACGAGCTGTCCCGGATTACTTCGTTACGCCATAGAATGTAAGATACTACAAAAGACTTGGCTCTATAGACTATGTTCTGTTGACTGCCCAGAATGGCCGAAAAAAAACAAACAACAACAACAAACCACCTGTCAAAATATGTAAACAACGGAACAAATATTGCACCTTGGGTTTTATTATTTGAGTTTAGGTAAGGATCCCTAATTTTTTTGAAAATCTAATATAGCCTATGACACTCGGGGTTAATGTAGCTTCCTACCAGTAAAAAGAATTTTTCAAATCGGTTCAGTATTTCCGGAGCCTATTCGTTACAAACAAACCAACAAACAAATATTTCCTCTTTATAATATTGGTATAGATAAAGTTACAGTTATTTCAGCCACTTCTTGTTTTTAGATCCCTGACGCCTTGTAAAAAGATACTTTTAAAAAGTCAATTAGTCATTAAGTCAGTCAATCAATGAAACAGGCCTGACCTGACAGATATGGGCTGATCTTATAAAATGCCAATTGAAAAGAACTAAACAGTAAAATTCAACATAGATTTCAAATACTACTTTGGGGTTAGTGCAATATCAAGTGATTTCAATTATTATTTACTTACACAAAGTGATTTAAATCAAATACAGTTCACATACCTCGATAGCTCTGATAGGATTATGCCTTGGCAAGGCGGGCACGGCGGGCGGCGGCGCGGCGCGAGGAGGAGACGCCCCCAGCCCGGCGCGCGTGCGCTCCAAGTTGGACGGCAGCTCCGATATGCGGAGGGACATTTGACGCTTGAACGGTGAGCTGGGGAAGAAAGATAAGAAATATAATTTACATCAGAAATTTGTTTGTGAAGACCTAATGATACTTAAAATCTATTTGTGTGATGTGAGATTCTGCCGAATGGGTCTCTTACCGGTTGTTTTTCGGTAGACCACATTGGAAACTACTAATCCAGACACAACAAATCTATTATTAAGAAACGTGAATGGTGACCCCAGTCGTATCTCACATGGACGAACCAATTTGCCAAAAACTTATTCAGACGACGACCTATTAATTGAGATTTGGGAATAGTGACCCCTGTGATCAACCACGACAACTTTGGCAACTATAGATATAAACGGCAGACTTATATTGAGATGTGTGAACTGTGACCCCAGTGGGTCCACCTGGACCAATTTGGCAACTACTGAACTGACCTATTATTGAGATGCGTGAATCCCCTGAAGCTGCCCTGCCGCTCGAGCAGGTGCGGCGCGGCGTGCGGCCGCTCCACCGCGAAGGGGTTGTGCGGGGTGGGGCGCGGGGCCAGCGGCGCGGGGGGCAGCGCGGGCGGCGCGTCCGCCTCCGAGGCTCGCCGCGGCGCTATCACTGGAGGGGGGAACAACGGTTATTACGTAAAGATACTGCCGTCATACAAGATACAACAATTATTTTCACACTAGCTGCCCCAGCGAACGCGTTTTTTATTAACATCCCCTCAATTTTTCCATAATTTCTCACCTTTTTAACCTTTCCTGGACTACTACGAACATTTCAAAATCAAAATCAGCTAAATGGGCCCGGCCGTTCTCGAGTTTTAGCGAGACTAACGAACCACGATTCATTTTTATATATATAGTAGATTATACTTAGGTGTCATAATCATACAGGTTGTTTTTGATCAGGCGGTATCAATAAGTTTAAGAAGTTATCCTACTCATTGTTTCGAAACTTGCGTCTGCTAATCCGGTCAGCTGATCAAACCTATGTAGGTACCTATAAGACAGCATTTTGCTGGCTAGGTTTCTTATCTTGCTCTTGTTTCTTTTTGGTTGCTAGTCCCCGGTTGTAAAGATGCTCTACGCCCAGTATTTATCCCTTGAAGCTATTAATAATCAGGCTTAAATTTGGGGATCGTAAGACGTATTATAACAGAACTTTTAACAATTTCAAACAGTACTTTGAGCGTCATAATAATATTTCAACTTTCGTAAGTATTCCATGTTTGAACAACCATATCTGTTTTCACTTTGCTATGAAATAATTAATATTTTCTTTAAAATTGTCACAAGTGTAATCTACTAAATGGCCTTAATTTAAATCAAATAACGGTGTTTAAATTAGGCAACGCACACCGCGTCGTCGTGTTATGTGTTACATAAAATGCATATCATACTGCGTATTCTGCCCGCAACTTAGCTGTAATTATAGTTTATGCAAAAAAAAGTATGAAAATACCTAGGCTCCCATAAAACATTTATTAGCAAAGCCAGTGCCTACTGCCTATTTACAGTCTCACGCACCAATATTTAATCATCATCGTCATCATTTCAGCCGAAAAACGTCCTCTGCTGGACATAGGCCTCCCTCACAGAACGCCACAACGACCGGTCTTGAGCAGCCCTCATCCAGTGTATTTCTGCAGTCTTCACCAGGTCGTCTGACCACCTTATGGGGGGTCTGCCTGCTCTGCGTCTTTCGGTTCGTGGTCGCCACTGGAGAACCTTTAGGCCCCAGCGACCATCTGTTCTTCGAGCTATGTGCCCTGCCCATTGCCACTTAAATTTTTCCAATATTTCATAATAATTATTATTACAATACATCACACTCAATTCATTATGTGTAGGGTTCCCAAAACATATACAAACATAGATATTTAACTAATCAAATTTCGCCCCCGCCTAAAATCGAACCCGGATCGCCGGCGTCGCGTCGCTGCATAACTTGATTTCTACTTACAAATTAGTCAGAAGTATTAACATATTTTTGCAAACTTTTGTAAATACCATACTTACTATGTTTTATAACTACCTACTACGATTATATAAATAAGGTTTTTAACAAAAAAAAAAACGAAGTCTTCTGTTTACTACGATTTACCTTTGCTTATTTGCGTCGAGGATGAGGAAAGACCTTGTGGATGGAAAGAAACAAACATATTTAACTACTTAACTATTAAATAGCCGTAAATATTATTTAACTTTCATAATTTCTGCAAGTCATTTTAACGTAGAGTAACATAAAAACTTAATATTCTAAGCATACCTCAATGATAATGAAACTGGTTTGTACCATTGTATGTATGTAACATCGTCTCCGCCTCGCACATTCCACATCATTAATATCTATAATATTAATTCGAAGAGTCCTAGCAATGCATATTTGCATTTTGGCACTCAGCCCACACTGTTGGCTGTTTTAATCGAAAGTTCAACAAGGTCGTCATCACTTCCCACCGCACCACGCGACGGAGTTATGCCCGTAATATCAACTCGGTGTTGGTGGTTTAAGCTGCAGCTCTCACTTTTTGTTTATATGAGAAGGAAAGTGACAGATGCAGTTTAAACTACTGAACATATGCACGTTTAAACCAATTTAGATATTACGGGCCTTAATTAGTCGACTAAGGCTGACTGACATGCACAGTATAGTAGTATAGTATAATATAGAATTAGGTATTCTGTGGTAGAGACACTTTATTGCAATCAATAAATTTAACATTAGCTAACTAAAATTAATGTTTTAAATATACTCCAAGCAAACTTTAAACTCAAGTTTTAACTCGAACAAGCCGATTTCGAGTAAAGATTATCTTGGCTTGGGCCGTCTCATACTCCTTCAATCTCACTGTGCAAAAGTCGGAACTCAACTATGTATATCAAATTTGACCTGAGAACATTTCTGTAAAATTTTGACAGCTTAGAAACCGAGATTATGTTACCGAAACTGTGAATGTCAGTCTATTATTCACGATAAGCTAATACTTCGGTAGACTAAAACCAACTTACCAGATTTCCTAAACGAGCCCTGCCTAGTGAAGGCGTGGCTGGCAGCGTCTATGCTCATAGATACAGCACACTCCTTGTCCCGCCGCTGCTTCCTTTCCAGGCAGGAGGCGAAGGCGCAGCCGACCGCGTGCGAGAGCCGCTCGCCGCTGTCCCGGGCCGCGAGGAAGCCGTGGCACATCCAGCGGCGCGTCGTGCCGTCGCGGCATATGTAGCTGTGTTAGAGTAGGAAGAGAATGATCACATTGGGAAAATAGAAAAAGACCTATCATACTCGCAACCACACCTTGGACACTTCATAGGAAAAATCGCGCACAGACGAAACTCGTGTAAGTGCACACGTATCATGCTTGTATGAGTGAGAAAATACGTGCGACGCTGCTTTATTTTGTTTGTACTCAGCGGTAACTGCCAGTGGCGTGCCTCAGATTTCAAGTTAGAGCAAGCCTGGCCTATGATTTAAGGGATAAGTGCCTAACTCCTAAAAGAACCTAGGTTCCTAACCTACTGTAGGTACATTTATTCGTTTGAGAAATAATGCACTTAAAACCACTAACCTTTTTCTCGTCTTCCAGTCAACCAAAGTTCAAACACTCATTTAAATTAAATCAACACATTGCACAATAGTTTGCTCCTTGAAAACATTTAAATTAAATTAAACTGCAAAACAAAAACAAACAATGAACAAACACGACAAATAAAATCGAACTAAATTGAACAGCAAACCAATTGGTGGGTTCCTCTCTCTCGCGCAGCAGCTCGCTCGTTGCTAACTTCGTACGCAAGCAGGGCTTTCAATTTCATAGTAAAGTGCATAATAGCTACTTGCCTACATGTATGTACATTGTCGAATTTTTAATAGGTTAGAAAGAGAGATCACGGCTCGAAACGAAGCCAAATAAGAAGCCAACGAGTGCGAGCGAAACGGCGATAGCGGTATTGACACATGCGTGAAATATCGTGGTGCATGTGTCAATAACCTGTCAACGTCAAACTTGACAGCGTTTCTAACGCGCGCGAATATTTGAACTATAAAAAATACGTAAACGATTTTTTTTTTTAAATAATTATATGAGTTAGCAGAGTGTAAATGCAGTTTAATAATTTTAATAGGGCAAGCCGGGCTTCTCGGCTTATATAGTAGTAACGCCACTGGTAACTGCGAGGAAACCGAGAGCGGGGAGCCGTTCTTGCTGAGGGAGGCAGGTAGTGCCCATACTGTTCGTAGTACTATCATTATATATAAAACTCTTCCGTTACTGACTGACTGACTGACAGACAACGCAGAGCCGAAACTACTTGGCGTAGAAAGCTGAAAATTGCCACGTGGGTTCCTTGGGAAGTGTAGGTGAGCACTAAGAAGCGATTTCCCGAAATTCCCACGGGAACGAAAAAAAACGGGATTTTTGTGTTTATGAGAAATCTGCGCGGGAAAAACCGCGGGGCAGCCTCTAGTTTATTATATTGTGACGCAACTATCGTTAGTTAAGAAGATATTATGGTCATGCGTCACGTGAATTGGATTATCCTGGGAAAGGAGCTGCGTTGACCACTGCGTTTTTAGTCTGTCGCTTCTCTGCGTCAGTCAATGGGACCACTAAGATGCAGGATCCACGGCTTAACGTGCTTCCCGAAGCACGATAGCAATGGTGAAGTCTCCACATTAAAAGTCTGAAAAGACTCAATTGTAGTGCCGCCCGCCACTGGGGATCGTACCATCCCCGGGTGGGAGACTCGGGTTATATACGCTTGTCTACCGCCACTTTACCGCTTTTAGGAGCGGTGGCCAAATAACGTTACATAGGTGTATAGCTGGATTACCGACAAAATTGAACAAGTGTGACCTCACGAGATTACGTGCCCACAGGAATACAATTCAATACAAACCTGAATCCCCGCTCATGGTTTCTGTCGGGCGCGCAGAAGGACACTTTTTCTATGGTCTGGTCTACTATCAGGCCCTTGGTCTCTTCCTCCACCACCCTGAGACCGTCGCCGCCCACGTGAAGCACCGCCCTTACAGGTCGGCGGCGGGAATTCTGGAATGAGATTGTTTTAGTTAAAAATGATAATAGAATGTATATAAATAGCGTAGATTTAGATTCTCGTACAGTCACGGACTAGGAGGCCGTAACAGATTTGTCTATGGTTTCGTCAGCCCTAGACTGTATTGCCAAAGAACAAGAGCTATTTTGCAATACAGAAAAACCGGAAGTGTTACGCCGATCGTGTCCGCCACTGTACATAGGTTAGGTCGGTGCACTAAAATTATTGTTTCTTTTTTTTACGCATTCTTAGAACTTTGCCTTGAAAAAGCTGCAATGGTTTACGAATGTCCAAGCTTTCTAGGATTAATTTTCAGCTCTTCTACCATATAATTCAAAAAAAAAAAAAAATGAGAGGCAATTACTCCAAACCAATTACTTAACTTTTTTCCTGGTTATTACATGGAAACTGTGACTAAGTAAAGTTAATTAATTTAGCCAAAAATTTTGCAGCAACTGTTGCAGTCAAATAAACGACAATTGAGACTTAGTTACTAATTTTCATTCAAATAGGAAAGTGCAAATTAAAATGTATGAGTAAACAATAACCTAGCGAGATTTTAATATTAAAAGTCATACGGATTTCCCCATTTTGATGACACTGCGATCAACATAATTACAAATCTTTTTACGCACATACTTGCTCACTGGCCAGGGATAAAAAGTGTTAGAAAGGTCAGAAGATAACGCTTCAATAGGCAATATCAGTGAACCGGAACTTATAAGTAACAGCGCAGACGACAGCGGCTAGGGACAACAACAAAAATCAAGGGACGGCAGGCACACAGCAGCGGCAGCAGGAAAATGTAGTAACATTTATGTAGCTGCATTATACTTGGTACAATATGTGTGGGTAGATTGTTTGATTGCAATATAGTCATATGTGCCTATGTAAGTACAAGAGATACAGTTAAACCGCTCCGCCCATTTTCCTACTACAAATGACTAGATCAAATATGTTTAATCAAAAAATAATAGACAATATGACATTTGATTTAAATAATCATGCCACGGCGGCCGAGCTACAAGTTGCTATCGCCATCACCAGTGGCCCCCGTGTGCGCAAATAAATACGCATGTTCTCAACATCAATCGATAGAAGATTACTTACTGCAGTCTTGAGTTTGATAGGTTATTGAAACAATCGAAAGATGTACCGTGACTTAGCAAGTTTTGATACCCGTGTGAATATTCAATGTGCCACTTTTTTGTAGACACTTATATTATTGTTCTCTTGCCTTATCTAGCATGCATATACTTGTTTTCATAATTTAAATTACTTTACTTGTTAGAGCCGACTAAAACCACTCATAGCCTAATTAGAAATTCTTTTTACAGCTCTTATTTACCACCCAAAAACATAATTCAAAATCTTACCCTGAGCACTTTAAGCGCCTCCTCACAAACTTGCATGCCCCGGGACTCGAAGACCTCCACGCAGCCTAGGTACTTGACTGGGAAGGTGCAAGTCCCGGCCCGGACGGCAGCTTCGTCCGCGTGCCATTGGTGGGGCCTCGCGGACTCTGGAGGGTCGCCGCCCTTCCGCCTCCTGAAGGACTCTCGGAAGGACCGGCGCAGGCGCTCCATGCCGGCGCGAGGCGGAGACAGAGCCCCGCCCCCGCCGCCCGCCCGCGCTCTTCTGAACGAACTGCGTACTGATGATTTCTGGAACAAGTGAAGAGAGGTTATTAATTAATGACAGTCATTATTAGATTCTGGATAGTTAAAGAAAAAATAAATTAGCGGATTTGTAAGCGATTATTATAACGATATTTCCAATGAGATTTTCCATTACGAATAGTATAATTTTTCGAAGGTAGTGGACTGACGGCCTGGTGAAGGTTGCGCTCAATGGCGATCTATGGGAGACGCTCAGCAATGGACGACTTTCGGCTGAAAAGGGTGATAATGGTGAAAGATAAGTAATAATATTTTACTAGTTTCAAACATAATTAAAAGCGGAAGCAATTATATTTTAATTTAATTAATTTCTCTAGACAAAAATACCTACATTACAATGAAAATTACATAATTTAACACTAGGCAGCTCTCATAATAATGTTCTGGTTAAATTACGACGCTCAATAACATCAGAAGTGGCATTGTCTGGCTAGACAATGAACTAATTAACGCATTAGAGATAGTTTAGATGATGCACATAACACTGTTAGTTTTAATTAGTATTGATTTCTAGACTCGAACAAAGATAAAGGTATAGGTAGTGTGGTCTTGACCAATACTGAGTTGCAGTGACGGTTAGTGGGATGGGAATCCTCATCATTAACATAACCCATTAATTATATTATATAAAAACAATTTGGGCAAGTACCATAATTTCGATTTTGTATTGAGCACAGAACTCGTTCAAAAAGGATTTGGGAAGTAATACTTTACTAAAAATCAAAACAATTAGATAATTACCTAAGAAGGTAATATAAACTTTGCCAGCTTAAAGTCTACACATATTGCTAGACTAACTAAGCTAAACTTGTAAGCCAAGACCAAACAAAACATTGTTTCTTATTGTAAGATTGTACCTATACCTAAAAATAATAAATAGGATATTTTTATAAACACGTTAGTTGCACCTCGATGTTAACTGCCTTTAACTAATTCAAATACAGGATTATTCATATTGACATTGGACATCGAACTTTATTATATATGTACAATAAGGGTTAGTTTAATAAAACTTTACATTGAAGCCCTAGGGTGCTAGGCCCCGCGAACCCCATACCAGGCAAAATGCCCTTGAATGAATTATTTTCAAATGTACTGGAACAGGGTACAGGTACATCGAGTAATTATTGAAATTTGAACATATAATTTAGACGATTAATTCGAGAGGAATTCTTATTTGTCAAAAAGGATCAGAGAATTTTACCATTAAAATGCGTTACCATACTACTTCTGGACAAGTTAAATCAAAAACATAATCAAACACAGAGTATTAGTTCTAGTAGAAAAATTATTTGATTTCAGAAGTTAGATAGTATTACGGGCGAAATTTAAAATTTTGCAAGTTAGCAGAGTACCAAAAAAATCAATAAAAACAAGCCGATTCATTTGATTTAGAGTTGGTTTTTACAACAAAAAATTTGATTCAATAATTTGCTTACGATGTAAAAATGCACAGTGGTACGGTCAAACATTTTCGAATGTGAGTCAAAAAAAAAATAATTATTTGAGCACGTGTTTGGTTTTCGCAATAAGCATTGGTTATATTGCATTGTTAATATTTTAATAGATTATCATTTGGAGCATCTGGTCATGAATGGGTCAACCATCTGTTATAAGACACTTAATATTTTAATGTAGAGTTTTGAATTATATTATAAACTAGTCGACCCGGCGAACTCCGTACCGCCTGACCTTCTTGGTTTATAAGTATAATACATGCACAAAATACGTTTTGTGCATGTATTATACTTATAAACCTTCCTCTTAAAACACTATCTATTAAAAAAAACCGCATCAAAATCCTTTGCGTACTTTAAAGATATAAGCATACATAGGGACAGACGCGGGAAGCGACTTTATTTTATAGTATGTATTGAAGCAGCTCTTATGCTTATACATTTTAGCCGACAGCAGCTTTTTGACATTGATTTTTAATCAATTAAAATAACGAGACTCATGTAGCAGCATCACAAGTTCAATTAAGTAGGTAGGTAGTTTAACATATTACATGAATATCTAAGTAACTTAAAACAACAATAGTTCAGTGCTTATAGAACCCAGTTGACCAGTTTATGTGTCACAAGTTACGTCTGCGGAATTCTAATTAGGTAAAATAACCAATTTCCTTGTTATAAACAACTAACCATTTTAAGAGGATCAGCATTTTGCGTGTTCGCACGGTCCAACGGCTCGTGTGGCGATGATCCTTGATTTCCCATCTTGTAAATCACGCACAGTGGTGCCAAACGTCTTTATTCACTTAATTAAATCCAGACCCGGATTTAATTCACAAACGAGTGGCATTTAACACGCCAAACCACTTATTATTAAACATATTCCAACAGTCCTTTTGAACTTTGACATTTTGTTAAAACGATTACTCGCCGAAAAAGGCTCAGGAGGCGACGACGACGCACCACACCGCACTTCGAAATTTGCCATCAACTATCTATCAGTGAACTGCCGTCGTTCAGTATATATGTAAATACACAAAGGAGATAAAAAATTCGACAAAGTTTAAATTATACAAACACTACGGAGCTCAAAATACATAAACCAGCAGTGGAATGCTGCAACCTTGAAGTGTCATGAATAAAAAATAAAGCTAGTCGTATCATCGCATTTAACAGTTTTCCTACTTGGTGCTTCATCAAGTCTTATTCAAAGTTTGAAATTACCGGATTTTTACATATTATCACTTTTAAGTCACCACAAAGATGTTGCACAAAATGTCGGGAGATGCGGCAGTCATCAAAATTCGTGTGAATTACTTAACAATAATATTTGAAGGGGGTCAACTTTTCCCACAAACGATGAATAAACACAGAGAGGCGCATTGAACCCGGTACCCGGCTAGCGGGGGGAGAGAGGTCGGGTAGGTAGCTGGGAACGACTGCCGATGCCAGCTGTACGTTATTTTTTCCCACAGCATTGTTCCTTGGACCGTATCGGTTAACGATTATATGAAAACTTCAGTTTGCCGAAATATGCAAAATCCAAACACTTTGACAATAAAACAAGTTAAAAATGTCATTTTGACTAGAGTGGGTTGAGGAATGTTGAATTTGGTAAGCGTGCACAGAGCGCTCGCGCCGCGCCCGGCTCGGACAAATGTCGTACTGAGTGGGTCGCGGCCGCACCGGGCGTGAATCGCTCAACAGGCCCTACTGGAGTCAACGTCCCGTCCCGTCTCATGCCTCACCCCGTCTGGCCCGTGAGCTGGCGCGCCAGTCTTCGCATTGTCTGCCTGCCTGTCACTAGGCACAAGGTACTACATAATCCTCGATGCGATCATCGTTAGTAAACTATAGTTAGACTTCTGCCTTTTGTTACTTTAAACATGCCCAAATACTTGGAGAGATATTTGCGAAAAAAATATGCATTACATTGTTTGATTAAGAAACATTTATCTTTGATAAAGCAGGCAGGCCTTACGATAACCAAATATCTTTTGCAAAGCTATGAACCTATTTAGATCCATACCATCTCCACAACGTATCGGTTGGGATTTGGGGTTGCATCCAAAAGTAGCGCAGACGCGGATGGAATAGCGCGTGCGAGTAGGACGGAAGCAGGTGCAAAACACTCCTGTGCTACCGAGCCAATAATAAATGCCATGCCGCTTCAATGTACACATGTCGAATTGTCAACAATTCATATACCATTTTGAGTTTGTTTGTATTTTTGGTTCCTTTCAGTTATATGTAGGTAAGTACGGTTATTAAACAGAAATAATAGTAGAGTAACTTGAAATAGGCAACATTTCAAAGTTGCCTGTTTCACGAAACAATTTAAAGCCATTCCACGAAGTTATTGAAGATCAATTTGAAATTGCAGTTATTAAATACGGAATCCACGCCGTCGCCGCCGATAACTTAATGTTCTAACAAACATTTACAAAAAGGTAGGGTTCGGAATTAACTTCTGAGCGTTTGAGTCATGGTCTGAGTCACCGCATACCTAACTGGCCGATCGACTGGCTTTTGGATTCCAATAAACGAGTGCTTTATCTCAACGCGTTACGGAACTCTGCTGACCCATAGGAAATGTGCTGACATTCAGTTCAAAATTTTTTTTCTAATTAATTATTTTTTAAGTCTATTCGATTTGTCACCAAAAAATTACTACTATCACAGAATACCTTATCAGAAATGAAGAGATCCGCAGAAGAACTAAAGTCACCGACATAGCCCAAAGACTTGAAAGAATTGCGAAACTTGAGTGGCATTGGGCAGGGCACATACATAGCTCGAAGAACAGATGGTCGCTGCTGCCGAAAAGTTCTCGAGAGGTGATCGCGAGAGTAGGCACAACAGACCCACCAGAAGGTGGTCAGAAGACTTGGTGAAAGCTGAGGCAGTACATTAGATTCGTTGTGGCGATTTACAAGAGAGGCCGATGTCCAGCAGCAGACTCTACTATCTGTATCTTACAAGTATCTGCGTCATTGAAGTAGCCTTACTGTGCAGGTTATTCAGTTCAGTGGGCTAATAGAAAACTACTTTAGATAATATAAAACTACTTGTAAAAAATTGTGATAATTCGAGATGTCAATCGATGTAAACATTTGCATAGATAAAAAAATACATATAGAAAGTGTAATTTATAAGATAGCTAGTCGACCCGGCGAACTTCGTACCGCCTTACCTATTGCTATGTTGTAAATGAATTATACATATAAACCTTCCTCTTAAATCACTCTATCTTTTACAAAAAACCGCATCAAAATCCGTTGCATAATTTTAAAGATATAAGCATACATAGGGACAGACGCGGGAAGCGACTTTGTTTTATACTATGTATTGATAATATCAAACGATCAACAATCTCATGTAAAGTAATGCCACTGTAGAAGCAAATTTTTGAAAAACAAGTACGTATTTACAAATTATCAATTCTAGTTTTAAATACTAATTGCGAATCTAAAGGAAATGGTCGTTCGTTGCCCCTCCACGAAGCGTAAAATTGTCAGCCCATTACATCTTTGTCTACCGTGACCTGCTCCTATTCTAGTGAACACTGAACAATATGGTTTACCGTTAACCACCAACAATATTAAAAGCAATGAATGCAAGCGATCGTAACGTGAAAGTCGTGAAGTAGAAGCGTCAATTTGTCGGAGTAATTCTGAAAACTCATGATAGAAATCTGCAAGTAATTTATATTCTTAACATTAAACCTAGAAAATCACACCAACCACGATTCAAGCTAAGCAGCAAAGATAGCTAAAGTTAGGTAATCTTATAGAAATAAATCAAGTCCGGAGAGTTTTAGTTATTCAAGATGCGAGAAAAACAAACCAGAAAATTCTTGAGTGTCTGAACCGGTTTCAAACATACAAGAAGACAACCGCCCGGCCTGTCAATGATCTATAGCTGTGGAAGGAAAGGACACGATTATACTAAACTAAGTATTTAATAAGTCAGAGAACCGATATGTTTATTAATTGTATTTTAAACATAGCTTTAATTTTGTATTGTTCTTTACTACACTTTATCGTAAATATGTATGAGATTCGTGTACGGAGTCCACACAACGGTAAAGTATTAAAAAGGCAGTGTATGCTGTAATAACAGCGAACTCGGACGGTAGAGTTCTTGACCAAGGTTGTCAACAGTAACGCTACCTTGCATATTTAATTTTCGCTATAAGGTTTGAGATTCTCATTTGGTATGGTCACGTTACCCCACAACGGATGTCGTGAGGATGTGACTGAATTTTTGATTTCTTTAGTTTAGATCAAATCATCATCAGTTCGCAACCAACGGTGTTTCAGGAAGGTCTCATATTCATAATAAAGGTTTTCTGTGGCAGCGATTATTTTGAAAAATATATTGCTTCAAAATTCGAAAAAGTTACGTTCAAATTTACCAAAACGGCTAGATACGGAGAAGAAGCTATGACAGCTTGGACAATGTTTAGTTGGAGAAGACTTTGGAACGGTGTAGGAGTTGACGCCAGTGACGAGCCAAGACCAGAACTGCCAGCAGACACAAGGCAGCTGGTGTATAATATTTACGTTTACTTCAGCAGAAGGCCAGGGAGAAGCGTGAAGGCAGTTCTCTCAAAAACAGCAAGGGCAACAATGTTACCTAAAGATATTGTAGCAGACATAATACGGGACAAGCACCGTGACTATTCGTGACTGAAATTATCGACAGACAGTGGCGCGTTTTAGGGTAAGCAAATATATCAGTCAGTGATTATACGCACAGCGAGCGCTACAAAAAGTGATCTCATTTTATTTATTTCAAGTAACTTGTGTAGCGTGTGACATTGTTTGTAATTAATTATAATTTTTACGTAAGAATTAAATTTTATTTATTTATGTAAATTCGAAGTTTGAGTTTCAGGGGGATTAATAACCTGCTAGTTAGTTTTTGTTTTAATATGAAATCAAATGGTGGAAAACTTAAATTGACATGGGTTATATATAGATACCAATTCTCTAGAAACAATTACGTAAAAACTTACATCAGGCCAAGAACAGGAATTCAGTGTTTAAGTTGTCCGGCCACTTCAACTGCATACACTTCAACGCTTTCCTCATTAATGCATTTAAAACAGCAGTCCGAAAACATATTTCGTAAAGCAGGCAATTAGGTTAAATTTCATATGATTTCTATTCACGGACAACACCGTCAGACACTATAGTGAATGTGAACTGAACACTAGAATTAATTTAGTCCATTGCCAACTGCAGATGTTAAACTGTATTCACATCGATCCTATACTAATAACAACATTGCACTGACTATTTTCAGTGGTAGGTAGCATTCGCAAGAGCACCAACCAACACACTCTGATTCACAAAAACCTGGCTCAAGAAACAAATCTTACGAAATTTTAGACTTTCAAGGTTCTACCTTTTTGCACAACAATAGTTCGAAGTAAAAAAATGTCCTTTAACACCGATTTCAACGTAATAATTTGCTGCTTAAAGATTATCTTGGCTTCCGTAACTGACTAAGGTAATTTAAAAATGCCTTTCATATTATCACAGTTTAACTTAATCTACGAATTACATATCTTAAGAAACATGATAAACTGACTCTTACAGATAAAGGTGTTCCTTTCGAAATAATTAAATTCATCAATACAGGTCACTTAGGTAGAGTAGTAGTTTAATTATGATGAGTAATTCTTTGCTTATGATGGCAAAGTATTGTTGGGCTCTGTTGAATCTAGCGCCCATTAATCCCCAAAAAGTTACTAACCAAATCTAAATTATTAATTGCTTATTCTCTTTGTTTCTCAATAACACAGCCAACGCACGCCACTCAACAAAGCTCATCCTACGCCTAACTATGTAAGCCTTTACAGTATTTTACACATACCTAAGTATGTATTTACTCACACAATTAACATCCTACTTTCATTTTAGTGTTCATTTTCTTGAACATCATTTCTAAACCTTGAATGAATTAAAAAAATGCATATTTATGGTACTACGCCGTACAGTACAACAGCTGCACTAAAAATAAAATTTCTTTTTCATTGGCATACGAAACTCTAACGCTTAGCAATAATTCCACAAAATGGTGAATACTAAGCAAAGCAATTACATATTGCGTGATATTACACTTGTAATCTCATTAATTATTTTGTCCATCTAGAACAGATATTGAAATACTAGGCGACAAATTCGCTAGCTAACACCAGCCAGAGAGATGTCGCTTGGACTAGGCAAAATTCAGTTAACTAGGGTTAACTCGTTAATTTCATAGTACAAGTATTTAATTGGGAGAATCAATAAATGTAACAATGGTGTTTGTTTTAAGCAATTTATTTATTCTAGTAGAGTAGAACTGATAGAAAAATTAGTTTGCTATTTGTGTCAATAGGTTGATGCTGTTAGTATGTGGAGTGAAGAGGTGGTTATTTTGCCTGCTGGGTTTTTTGTGGGTCATCAAAAAGCTATCAAATAATTCGCCTAAAAGCCTAGCGGTAGTAAATTACTTACATATATTTACACGTGAGCTAAGATTATAAAGTTCAACAGTCTTGCTGTACATGCATGTAATTAAATTATGTTACCATTTAACGAGTTTCATGTTACCTAAAATTCATCAATTCTAAAGTTTAGCATGAAACCAACATTGGGTTCAAATCAAATCACTCAACTACTTTTACTGTATACTTGATTGAAGTGCTTAAAATTTACTTAAATCTATGTACAAAACTATAACGATAAAAAGTCAGATAAGTATCTATTTAAGTCTTTATTTTCAAAGTTATAAATATTTATTCATAGTGGCGCTACTAAGCACTTACAGACGCCTTTTCCACAATATAACTAGGTACCTAGGTACTTCGAAAGTAGGAAGTTACTTTCATTCGCAAAGAGAGCAACCTCGCATCGTGGTGTTCGCAAAAATCTCAGTTTACTAGCTCGTTGGTGGATTTCGCGGATATGAAAGCTGAACGCTAAGTGGCTATTTCCTAGTTATCTAGTGTCTAGTGATCGATCAAACTGAAATAGTAACCAACTTGCGTCATGATTCAGGTCAAAGAGCGATAGGTAAGTTACGTCACTTTGCAGGCCTCGGTCGACGACAATATTGATACTGCTTGTATTCTTTACGGGTGTAATTAGTGGGTTTGTTAAGTCCAATAAATGTATGGGAACCAATATTTTCTGCATTAAAGCATGAAACTTGGCACACTTGTTGCTTAGGTGGCCCAGACTGAGAATCGCCCGGGAGGGAGCGGGAGACCCCCCTCTGGGGGGCGGGGGGAGGGGGTGAAGTTTTCTTCTGCCGCGCGCGCTTTTGATCCCTATTGCTGCTTTTTTATAGCTACTAGGGCAAGTGTGGTATCTATTTCGGATAATTTAAGGATGAGGAATCCATTCCTGGAACATTTTTTTTACATTTTCATACAAAAAAATCGGAATTTACCATAAAATAGATAATTGTCGACCCAAAAAAAATATTCTTATGTCAATATCTTTTGAATGAGTATAGATGTCAACAAAATAAAAATAAATTTAAAAAGCTGTATTCATGCAGTTTTCAAAAATATAGGGTTCAATATACTTATTGTTTATATTTATGTGTTAAAAAAAATAGTAAACACACCGCGGAAGAGGTTGTAAAAATTTTTAATGCCTGATTTCGGTATAAAACTACTTGGTTACTTCAAATTACTAACTAATACTGAACAGGGTCATTCAGCCTGTGATAAGTAACAACTTTCTGTATTAAAACATAGGTTGTAAACAAAAAAAAAACATCTCTCATACATTTATCTACCCAATTAGCTGACAAGTATGGATGAAATAAAGGAAATGTTTGTGCTTTTTCCATTGGGAAAAAATGTTATTTGCGATATCGCAAGACAGTTTGAGGAAGCGAGAGCATCGGAAGTGGACCTGCATAAGTCCCGACGGTGCATTCAAAAACGAGATAGACTTCATCCATCATATCGACATATAAGTCAGAGTTGTCTGTGATCAACGCTGTTAAAACCGGAAGCAATCAATTTTGGTACAGAACACATTGAGGCAAAGCTTTATATCAATACAAGAGACATCAGGCTATTTTATACAAAAAATATTATGGTAAAAATGGAAATGTAAAAATATTGTTCTAGAAATGGATTCCTCATCCTTAAATTATCCGAAAATGACACCACACTTGCCTTAGTAGAGCTATAAAAAAGCAGCAATAGGGATCAATAGCGCGCGCGGCAGAAGAAAACTTCACCCCCTCCCCCCGCCCCCCAGAGGGGGGTCTCCCGCTCCCTCCCGGGCGATTCTCAGTCTGGGCCACCTAAGCAACAAGTGTGCCAAGTTTCATGCTTTAATGCAGAAAATATTACCTTTGGTCGTTAACAAACCCACTATAATGTAATGTTAAGTTTGCTTACGTTAAATAATATTCAATGTCTTGCACTTGGTCGATATAGGCTAGGCATTACTTACAAGGTAGATAGAATAGCTCGACAGGTCACCCCATCCTTGATTGCTACACGAAACTACTAAGTTAGGAAAGTACTCACCTACTAAATTGGGTTTGTTTTCTCGTCTACTACGTTCATTTTAGTACTTATAAATAACGCATCTGAGTCCTTAATTGATTTAACCAACACATTACATACATTACACAGGAAAAAACAACTACTACATTGTTCATCATGCTAACAAACCGACGGAAATCAAATTCGGACATCTAAAGTCATAGTCGAAATCGCAGTCCACATCAAAATACAGGTGCAAAGAATCATTGCTGGTTTTTTATTAAGAGCCAGTTTACCGCGATGCACGCCGCCATTCTCGAAAAAAAAAAAATCTTCTAAACTAAGTCAAATATCAAAAATGTGGCACAGTATGACACTAGATAATGTAGCCTAGTATTTTTTGAGCACAGTAAAATAGTCCTAACTTAAAATAACAAAATTATACACAGATTGTTGCTAAAAGTGGCCACTTTTAGAAACACTTTGTAGCTTTCTTTGGTCTTTAACTTAAAAGCTATACAACAGAGCTAAAAATACTAGGCTAAATTATCTAGTGTCATACTGTGCCATATTTTTGATTTTTGCCTTAGTTTAGAAGATTTTTTTTTCGGGAATGGTGCTAGCATCGCGGTAAAGTGGCTCTTAACAGCATTTTGTTTAACAAAACCGGTTTGCTCGGTTAATCGGCGATACTGCTGGCCGCATATACCATCGGTTAGGTATAGGTAACCAATTTTTATTTGGCTACAAGCCAAATCGACCTTCAGACAAGTTTTTTTTTTTTATAAAATGAATATTTATCTGTTGTTGTGCTAATTGGGTGCATAGAAACAAGATGGGTGGCGGGCGACTGGGGAGCCACTCACTGCTTTGCGGGAGGGAACTAAGGTGCGGTTTATAAAAAAAGAACACCAGAATAAACAAAACCATTGTGTTTAAAGTTTGCAAAGCCCAAAACTGCTTTAAGACTTGAAATTAAAATGTGGGTTGAGCTAATTTATTTAACTCAATACACATTGCACATTTCTAATAAACCTTGTATTGGAACTATGTAGAAGAAAAGATACAGATAGCTAGGACAACGATGCAGGAAAAAATATTTGAATACCTAATAACATTAAAGCTATAACAAATATTGCAGTGGATATGAATTTACAAGCTATTTCTGTGACATCACAAAAAGATTTTGTTGAAATTCAGCAGCAAGCAACATGATAGTGTTTTTTATTTACACAATGATAGCACAGATGAAGTACTTTAGTAAGTAAATGTAACAAAGATATGAGGAGTGACAGAGTTAAATGGTAACATATATATTTTCTAAAGTTAAGTTTTAAAATTTAAAAATAATATTTAATTTTAAAATCTGAAACTTAAATTTTGTAGATTCTGATAACAATTAACAGACAAGCTGGCAGATGGATGGACAGACAGACTTAGTTAAAGTAAATAGATTATGTAATTTGACTGATTTTACATTGGACTCGAAGATCCGAAGCTTTGTCCACCTGGTGATAATGTTAGAGCTCCACAGTGGTATCAGTTGTGCAACCGCTGCCCGCGCTTTGTTAATGCGGTTCTCAATATCAACTTCCGTACCTCTTGTAGGGCTCACCACTCCACCAAGATAGGTGAACCTTGTCACACACTTTTAAAGAGCATGGTGAACCATAATGCTACAACTTTGGTCATAGGCATAGAACACTTGTTGAACAGAATTTGCACATGCATTATATGTAATCAGTAAATTCTTGAAAACAATTATCTTTTTTGCATAATTATTTCTGTGCAGCATAGATTATTTTCCAATAATTATCTTGCAAAAGAGGTTGGTAAAAATAAAAATCAATCAGTAGTGTTATGTACTAAGTGAATTATGATTAACTTAAACAATTTTTTTTTACTGAATCATTCAAGGTAAAGAAAAGTATAAAAAATTACAAACTAAATTGTTATAAAATAATGAGCATAAATTGACAACATTAAAACTACTAGACTAGTAATGAGCCATGCATGTAGTTACCGCTCTATAAGTTCAGTAATGGACTTGTTCAGCATAACACTTTTGTCTACAGTCTAGTACTGCGCACAAGATGGTAACAGAGAACAAGGACTTATTGAAATACATAAAAACCGGAAGTTTTCAGCACAACCAAGTCCGTTACTGTACAATTACAGCAGGAAAGTAATTATAGAACTTTCAAAGCTACAGCAAGAACAAGCCAATAAAAAAAAGTAATTATTTAATTTATATTACATTACATTGACAGTTAACAAAATAATAACAAGCGCAAATATTATGGTTAAGAAATAAAAAAAAGGACTCGACAAGAGGCATAGCACAGCTAAAGTAGCGCCACCCGAGAAAAAAAAAATATCTTCTAAACTAAGGCATTAGCCAAAAGTGTCCGTTTTTAGCAACAATCAGTTTCTTTCTGTGGTCTTTAACCTAAAAGCTATACACCAATGCCCTAAAAATACTAGGCTGAATTATCTATGGGAATGCTGTTTCACATTTTTGATATTTGCCTTAGTTTAGAAGATATTTATTTTTTTCTCGAGTGGCGCTACTTTAGCTGTGCTATGGCTCTAAGCAGACCTCCTAGTACTTATATCATAGATGATTCCAATTAGAAAGAAAATTATCTTATTTCTTATAATATTTATAATGTAAGTAAAAACGGTTCACGATATAACACGATAACGATTAGGTACGAAATTAATCACGAAGGAAGTTTGCTGTACCTATCTACAAAAACAGAACCAATGACTTACGTATTTGCGTTTAAAAGATCCGGGTCAGCAGGTGGTGTTTCTCCAGGACAAAGTCTGCGGCAATTATCACTGATATATATTTTAGAGAAGAATATAAGATAAGTTTTACAGCGGAAATTTTATTGCCTTCCTTTCCTCCTTCGTCCCAAATAACCAACACAGCGAATTGTTTTGTCTAGTACTTATAAAACAGGGGCAAGCAAACAAGTTCTCACGAATTAAGTTTTTTGACTATTATATATACAGTTTTAAGTTCATATTTTGTGATTTTACGTTATCATTTCGATAATAATAGCAATAGAAATGGAACCTTGTGAAGTTAGTTAGGTATTTTGAATCAGAGAGAAGTGGTTTGAATTATTGAGCTGATATTGGAGCGCGCGGAGGTAAAGCAAAGCAGGAGCGGGTTGCGGGAGGGGGAAGGTTGAAATGTCAAAGAGTGTCAATCAAAATTTCAATATTTAGTTTCGTTACATGCAAATTGGTATTTGGATTTATATAAACATACCGTGTTATTCATAAACATACAGTAGATTTTAAGTAGCGTTACTGGAGGTCTACTTCTCTGGTTTGTTGTATGGTAAATACGTGACATCCATCCAGCCTAAATTGACATACGTCAAATAACTAAAATGCTTTTTAACTTTTTATGGAAAAGAGGGATAGTATATAAAACGATTTATTTACATTTATTTGTCTAGCAAAATATGTAAAATAAAATTTTCAATTACATGATTTTGGTTATAGCATGGTTAAAGAAACTATTTTCTTTTGTTAATTATCACTGAATAATGCAAATTAAGTAAGCTTCATAGATAGCCTGCGTAGATCGAAACGTTTTTCTGAATGTTCAGCAGAGCTCCGTAGGTAGTGATTTACTGATTTACCTTCTCTCTGTTCAGCTCTAGGCGGTAACTCACGGTATAGCGCGAAATTCAAATTTACTCACGTTTTTTAATTATTTTGGCGAAAGCATTCATTTTTAATAAAGTTTAAATGAACTCGCGTACGTAAAAACCATTTCCCACATTGTGATATATCGTTTTTGAAAGACAGAGTTACCGATTTTGTGTATATTTAAGGAACTTGTTTTTTGGCCTTTTACCCCTTAGACACAAAATCTGTAGGTCTGTCTTCCAAAAACGTTGTATTGCTGCAATGTGGGAGATAATAATAATAACATAATAATAATAACACAATCATCACACTCCCCTAACTAGGAAGAACCTTTATCTAGGGTGCCCGAAACACACACAGAGACGAACATCACACCCAGACCGGAAACAAACATCGATATTCATCATATCAATATTCGCCCCGCCCGGGAATCGAACCCGGGTGCACACGCTTACTCAGTCCACATCACTGCCAACTGAGCCACGGAGCAGTCACGGAGCAGATTGTTTTTTACATAGGTACGTGAATTCATTTACCGTCTTATTCATAAAGATACAGTACATTTTAAGTAGCTTTAGTGGAGGTCTACTTCTCTGGTTTGTTGTATTCTAAATACGTAACATCCAGTCTAAATTGACATACTTATGTCAAATAACTAAAATGCTTTTTAACTTTTTATGAATAACAGGGTTAAACTTTATTAAAAATTTATACTTTCGCCAGAATAAATAAAAAACACGAAAAATTTTAATTTCGCGCCATAGCGAGAATTTGTGCACGTTGTGTGGCGTATCGAGGCGCAGCGGCGGGTGAATTGTGCCTGTGCCTATGCCACATTGTGCAGCGCGGCTGCTGTTTTTGTTTTTTAAATTCGCCCATTCTGGGCAGGCAAAGGAACTTAGTCCATACAGCCAAGTCTTCAGTAGTTTATTTCTTATTAATCAAGTCTTCTGTAGTTTATTCTTTGTTTTCCTTAACCTAGGTTCCTAACCTAGGGGTGCTGGCCAGAGAGCGCGGTGCTCCCTGGGCAACAGCGGACGGTCACACTTTTCGTTTCCCGTTTGGTGTGATCGTCCGGTGGCTAATAATCTGGCGGGAGTGGCGCTCCACATGCTCTCTGCCCTATCAGAGAGCATAGTGTGAGTCGAGAAGGAGAACGGGGCTTGAGACTTCCACCACGGCGAACTGCTCAGCGCCGTGGGGGACTAACAAGCCCTGCTGAGCGAGGAAGACAAAAGAGGGGAGGAAGAAGGAAGGAGGAGAGATTGGCGAAGAAGGATGGCGACGAGATGGAGTGCGGGGATTGGGAGCAGCACCGCTGCAGGACCCCGGGGTCGTTTGGTGCACGAGGCGGGGGCCTCGTGTAGTCACATAACGGCCCCGAGAAGGACGACGGAACGAGGTGTCCAGTTCCGTCGTCGGGCGTAGGAAGAACCATCCACGCTCAGGGGGGACTACCACCACCTGTCCCCCCGTGAAGAGGCTACACAGCCAATGCTGGGGGGGTCGCGGAGAATTCCTGAGTTCTGGCTTTCCCGCGACCCTCCTGCTATCAGCCGAGAAGGACACCGGCGGGGTTTTAGTGGGTGCGAACCCCACATAACCCGGCGGCTCCTCCCGGGGCTGCAGGGTACTCGTTAGGAGTTTCCCCGCCTAAAAAAAAAAAAAAGGTTCCTAACCTAACCCATTGAAATGCGAGGGTGGTCTCGCATTCCAATGTTCACACGGAAGTTTTCGAGGGACATCGATCAGAATTATTCAGGAGCGCCTTCCTTTATTTCTCATTTCGCTACACAGTTTTCCATAAAGGGCACAATATAACACTAATTCCACCACACTAGCACAATAATAGCCACGAAAAACTAATTTAGAAAACTAAGAAACAAAGCCCGACATTTTCTTTTCATTTCCCCCCAAAACC
This sequence comes from Euspilapteryx auroguttella, assembly GCA_951802225.1. NCBI lineage: Eukaryota > Metazoa > Arthropoda > Insecta > Lepidoptera > Gracillariidae > Euspilapteryx > Euspilapteryx auroguttella. The sequence goes on from OX637652.1 coordinate 6,622,249, forward strand.
TCCTCGCGCGGCTGCTCCGCGAGCAAAACGTATTAAGGCTTCAAACGCACAGGCAGTTTTTTTTCAGCGCGGATTAAAATCCGCTGTTGCGGTTTTATTTCCGCGCGGCTTAAAAGGTTGGTATTTCATTTTCAACCTTATTCATAGGCCCCGAACGCACAGGCGGTTTTTTTCCGCGCGGATTTTATGTAACATATTGAATCCTATGGAAGTGGCCGCACCAGCGGATAAAAAACCGCGCGGATAAAAATCTGCTGTTTTGCGGTTTTATTTCCACGCGGATAAATACTAGCCTTATATGTACGTTGTTATCCGTACACACGGTTTCTAACATTTTATATATACAGTGGCGGATACGATCGGCGTAATACTTCGTTTTTCTGTATTGCAAAATAGCTCCTGTTCTTTGGCAATACAGTCTAGGGCAGACGAAACCTTAGACAAACTGTATTACCAAAGAACAAGAGCTATTTTGCAATACAAAAAAACCGGAAGTGTTACGCCGACCGTGTCCGCCACTGTACCAATGTGTGTGGGTTGTGTATTCGGTGGCATCGCCAAGTCACACACAAGTTCACACAACAGCATCAATAGTCTATTTTCTAGCTTTATTCCTATAAATCGAAGAAATCGAATAATGTATGAATGACTGAACTGTCAAAACAGAGTGTGGTTGTTAATGCTGTCAATCTTTACGACTTAGCTGCTGTGTGGTGCCAAGCCAAGTCCTGCCAAGTTGGGTGACTTTTCGCCATTTAGGCTATTTGATAGCTTTTGGGGCGATCGTAAATAGGAATTTCACTTAAGGAACTTTTAAGCAGGCTTGGTTAACGTAAAAGTCGTAAAATGCCGTTCATCTTGGTGAACACTATAACAACTGCTGCCGACTTAAAAAAAGGAGGTTATCAGTTTGACCTGTATGTATATATGAATGTTTGTCCACGATTATCTCGAGTTTGGCTGAACCGATTTTGATGCGGTTTTCACAAAAGTATTTCATACATTTAGGAGAAGGTTTTAGTAGGTACAGTCACGGACTAGGAGGCCGTAACAGATTTGTCTATGGTTTCGTCAGCCCTAGACTGTATTACCAAAAAACAAGTGCTATTTTGCAATACAGAAAAACCGGAAGTGTTACGCCGATCGTGTCCGCCACTGTACTTATTTTAACCGACTTGAGAAAAGAAGAAGTTCTCAGTTTATGTAAGTGTAAATTTATTGAAGGCGGGTCTCTTTTTGGAAAAAGAAATTATTTACATCTATTGGTCTGCCTGCTCTGCGTTTTTCGGTTCGCGGTCGCCACTATGTAGATAGAATAAAATTTGCTTGAAGCTACAACGTAGTGATTTACCTTACCTGGACTGGAATACCTGGAAGCTACCTAAATGAATTTATGGAATTTCTGGTCGATTGGTCGGAAAATTAAAGATTCATAATTTTCTAATAGAAAGCTTCTTTTGCTTTTACTTCCTAAGAAAATATGATTCTACATTTTTATCACAAATTACAAGAATACATAAAGTGGCGAGACGCCTAAGTACTTTTTTTTATAATAAACATCGGGGCGGGCGGCTAATGAGGGGTTTTTAAAGTGACAATTTTTAAAAATGTTTCGTAATACGCCCGTAGTAGATGGTTTGTCTTTTGTAATAGACATAGGTAAGTAATTTAAATCACTTCAAATTAAACTGAAAAATTTAAAATAAAACAAAACAAAAACTATTTTTTCTGATGTCAAATCAGAGGTTTTCAATTTCACATCTCAAAAAAAAAAAATATCACGCCGCTATCAGATGGCGCAAAATAAAATTGAAACTCGTTAGGTACGCGACAAGTCAAATAGTTTTCGTTTCGTTTGTTTTAAACTTTTCAGGTTAATTAGAACTGATTCTTATTACTTACCTGTATCTATAGGCATATTTCGAAGCAATATTTTTAATTGTCACTTTGAAAACCCCTCATTGAAAACCTCACACTATAGTAGTTGACCCTGATGTTTTTAGTGGGTGGGTTGTTGGGGATTTGGGTTCGGCAATACTTGGCAACACTGACTTGACTGGTTTGGTTATTTGTTTTTATAGTTTAATTTTCGTGATGCACACAAATTCGTTGTGTAAACAAGAAGAATGGATACTGTAGTAAAAAGTTTATTTGAGGAAGAAGAAGATGAAAAGAAGGTAGAAACCAGCCTTATAAAGAAGATCTGTCCCATAGGTCATCATGTATCATTATTTTTAACCATTTCAGGGCTTGGTGTTATTTGGTCGGGATATCTCTAAGATACCATGTTTCCGAGAAAGCTTCTTGTATGGTATAGGAACTGGAGTCGGCGGAGGTCTAGCAGCCTTCATAAAGACATCTAAACCAATGCTATCACAACATGTTGCTATGGGCACCTTTGTTTTTTCCACAGCTATTTATTGGTCAGTTTGTAGGTACAACTGGTCTAAGCAAAGGTTTGATGCACAATTACTACAAGATGCTTTGAAAGATAAAATTTTGTATGAAGGTACCATGGTTGAAAAAGAGTTAGAACAAAAAGGTGTACTTAAGACGGTATAGATAAGAAAAGGTACACATACTTGATAGTAATTTGTACATAAGTAGTTTTGGTAAGTAAATAATTCCTAAGCCATTTTAACTCATGCATAATGTAGATTATTGTTAATAAAGCTATATATAAACACTGATCATGTATTTTAAATAATGTAACCTCCCCAATGTTACGCCACATAGGTAATCCTTCATGCAATGTTATTTGGAATGAAACATGGAAACCATAGGATTTTGTTACATGGTCGGGTGCATTGCGAGATCCAAGCAATGATGTTGGAAAATTGTTTAATGCTATGATAGTAAGTGTATATGCAAGAAATTTCTAATAGTGCCTAGAGAAAATACATATCATTCATAAGTACATAGCGTTCACTAAACTGTTTTAATAATATTAAATTAATCCCATTTATATCTCCTCATTAAATGAATTATAACTCAATTACCCAAAACTCATACAAACTCATAGACCCAGGAAAGAAACATCAATATCCATCAAAACAATTTTCGCCCCTACTGGGAACTGAATCACAGTCTACATTTCACTTACTTTTTTCCTTCTCAATTCAGTTCCAATGATATCAACCTTTAATTCGAATGTTAAACTCCTTTACTGTACACACAAATAGGTATTATTAGGTAAGTAGTTATAAAGTAAGTTAGACAATACTTGCCCTAGTATAGTTCCTGTGCTGTTTTATTGAAATTGTACAGTATATCTAATAGTATAGCTAATTTAATAAATGCAGGCGTTCTTTTGAAAAAAGATAATGTTATGATAGTTAGCAAATAAATAGCAAAAAAGGTATAAGTATATGTACCTACTTCCAAGATTTGCAGACGATCTTCCTAGTTGTCCCTTTTTACTGTCCTACCTATATAATAATATGCTTCGGTTGTGCAGGGCTCTTTTGATTGCATTGCTACTTATAATTTTGCTGTCTTTTTCGTTAATGTATGTACTTATCTATTTTCATATTTTCGCTATTGTTGGGGCTTTGACTTGCGTAATAACAAGTAACCAGTGAGATCGGTATTAGGCTAGTAAAATTAAATAAACTTAAGTACTTGTGGGTTGCCCGGAAGAAATCGCTTTCAGCGATAAGGCCGCTCATTGCATGAAAATTCAATTTGTTTGTACCATGAATTTATTAATGTATTTTTGTATCTTACTTTGTATGCAATAAAGTGTTTTCTATTCTATTCTACTTCATACAGTAACCAATGTGTTTGTTACCGGAGAAAAAAGTCAAAGTTGTTACTTACCAGCCAGAACGTACGGTTGCAAATTCTGACTTTACTTTTTAATATAAAACAAGCAACGCATGTGGTCGCTAGTGTTGAATATCATTGGAGTGAATGACTCGAACTCGGGTTACGAACGAGCGTTGTGTTGCGGTGTGTAAGTATGTCATATTATTATTAAATGTCAGTCTTTATTTCGCCGCCATTTATATCGCACGCGTGTGTTAACTTTTCTTTAAATTAAGTACTAGATTTTGAACTTATTTAATTAAATAGTGGGCACCTTCCTACTTATACTTACTTAAAAAATTATTAACCTTAGGGACGTAGGGACCTATCATGAATTTCAGTGTTGACTGTAAATTTGAAACGTTAGAATATTTATTTATTTAATGTTTTAAGTAAGTACTTAGTAGTAGTTAGTATAATATCAATCAATGTGTTTAGAAAACATAATTAAGTCCCCGACCAAAACATATTAAAAACTTGAGGGCTATCACAGGCAGTAGATTATACAGTCATCCTTATTTATTGTTATAGGTACCTACCTATAATGAAATGACTAAGTAGATACATAAGGTAAAGGCACCAGTCTTGGACGCTATAAGGATTTTTTTTCAGTTTTTCGCAAATATTTTCTAACCTATGATTGCTATAGGTGTAAAAGTTATAACATGAAATGAAGCGAGTTTTTTTTAACAATTACGTATTTTTTTAATAATTTTATGAAACAAATTGTTTAACAAAATATAGGAAAAAAGAAACGCTTTTTTTCACCAGTCATGGACATGAAAAATCCAGTGATGGACACCCAGTGATGGACAGTATCCAGTTATGGACATCCAATCTTGGACGGAAGTTTTAAGAGTAATTTCATCATCTAAGCGGACAGACGTCCACTGCTGAACATATGCCTCTCCTATATGGCTGTTCTGAGTTTCTCTGCGTGATCAAATAAAAGATCCGCAGAAAAACCAAACCAAAAATCCCAGAGAAACAAAAAAAAAACGGGGGCAGGCAGGCCAAATATTATTATGTAGCTCGAAGAATAGATAGCCGCTGGTGCCGAGAAAATCTAGTGGCAACTGGCAACAGTGCACTGAAAAAGGCAAAAGAGTACTGCTCCAAAAGGGTTGACATGACACCCTGACCCAACGGTCACCTGACTGTCAGACGAACTGTAGAAGGTTGAAATGAGGATCGCGCAAGACCGGTTATTATGGCAAACTTAGATTATTGTAATAAAAAATGGATGGAAATGATGGAGCGACGAACTGGGAGCACACGGCAGGCCAGGGCCTGGGGGCCAAGTTTCTTAACCAAAAACTAACAACTCGCAACCGTCCCGCTAGCGACTTCGTTAACCATTGCTGTTTTCTTTGGGCGTAAAACAGAATTGCCTTTGTTAAAGCGGCAATGGTTAACGAAGCCGCCAAAAAGACAATTACGAGTCGATAGTTCCCAGTCAAGAAACCCGACCCCCTGGTGGGAGTCCGCTCAAGATAGAGAAGTTTAGAAAAGGGGAAAAAGACCATTGTTCAGCAGTAGGAGTTTAGGCTTATAATAAAAACTTAATCAATATATATAAAACTCTTCCGTTACTGACTGACTGACTGACTGACTGACAGACAACGCAGAGCCGAAACTACTGGGCGTAGCGGGCTGAAATTTTGCATGTAGGTTCCTTAGGGAGTGTAGGTGAGCACTAAGAAAGGATTTCCCGAAATTCCCACGGGAACGGGAAAAACGGGATTTTTGTGTTTAAGAGAAATCTGCGCGGGTGATACCGCGGGGCAGCCTCTAGTTCTAGTTATTTTAGCGAAAATCTAACTGAAAGATAATGATATCGGTGCTCGAAAAGGTATAATTGAATCTTATTGGGTTTCGAATAGGCTTCAATATATAGTACTAGAGGCTGCCCCGCGGTATTTCCCGCGCAGATTTCTCATAAACACAAAAATCCCGGTTTTTTCCCGTTCCCGTGGGAATTTCGGGAAATCCTTTCTTAGTGCTCACCTACACTCCCTAAGGAACCTACATGCCAAATTTCAGCTTTGTACGCCCAGTAGTTTCGGCTCTGCGTTGTCTGTCAGTCAGTCAGTCAGTCAGTAACGGAAGTGTTTTATATATATTGATAAATTAAAGTCGCTTCCCGCGTCTGTCCCTATGTGTGCTTAAATCTTTAAAACTACGCAACAGATTTTAATGCGGCATTACTAAATAGATAGAGTGATTCAAAAGGAAGGTTTATAAGTATAATACATGCACAAAATAGTAATAGGTTAGGCGGTACGAAGTTTGCTGAGTCGACTAGTATAACATATGATTAAGGTCTCGGAGACATTTTTAGTTATTTAATTGGTTTGTGTGCCAATAACATTTAGATGGAAGTGATCGATATGGAAGTTGAAGCTAGGAAATATTAAGAATGTGAAGGGCCAACACTTGTCTCAAAACTTGATGCTAGCGTTCCTGATGATTTCTCGCCCTACACTTGTTTAGGAATCTAAATTCTGGGAACACTATATCAGATGTACTATAATAGTAGAGTAGATGATCGCCACGCCAGATTAAACATAAAATTTCCTAGAATATGACGTTTTATAAAATGTGTCGCTTAGGCTTAGGCAGTCGCTTAATAAATTAGAAAGGTTTTTATAAGATTGATATGAGTTTATATGATAGCAAGTGCGACTTGAACTTCTCATAATAATATGCGTCATGGATTCTTTCTTTTATGGTTCTTTAATATCTTTGATAGTTCTTTATCTTTCTCCATTCCTCTTCTTTATTTGGGATTTTTTATGTTACTAAGATTCTAAATATAGGAAAATCAAATCCAGTGATTTAATTTTTGAATAACTATGTAGTAAAAGTTAGCGCTTTACTGAAATCAGATTTTGCGTTCGTAATTTTCATATTTTATGTTTTGTATTTGTTGGAAACCATTAAGAAATAATAAAGTTTAGAAGCGACAATATATGAACTGTTGCTTTTGATATACTAGTCATTAAAAAAAGACAATAAAAATTCTGCTCCGTAGCTCAGTTGGCAGTGATGTGGACTGAGAAGCGAGTGCACCCGGGTTCGATTCCCGGGCGGGGCGAATATTGATATGATGAATATCGATGTTTGTTTCCGGTCTGGGTGTGATGTTTGTCTCTGTATGTGTTTCGGGCACCCTAGATACAGGTTCTTCCTAGTTAGGGGCTCTGAGTGTGATGTGTTATTATTATTATTATTATTATTAATTTAATAAACTTACTCCATAGTAGGAGAAATGAACGGGCCCATTTTAAAGGCCCAGTCATGGACACTCCAGTCATGGACCTATGTACAAGACTGGATCTAGATGTGCTAAATCAAATCTGATTATACTACCTAAAAGGATATAGTCTCGTAGCCATAAATGCATATTGTTACAAAAATATTAAAAAATCCAGTGATAGACAAAATGTCCATGACTGGGGAGTACTGACTAAACCGAACCAATCATGAACATTCATTTTCCACCCATTTTCTAAAGGCAGAATGTAAATATGAGGTTTTAGAGGCACTCTGAGTCTATTAAAGAACAGATAACTGTATAGTAATGTAAAAAAAAACTTTTAAATTCTTAGTAAAATCAACATCTTCCAATTAAGTCCTTAACGCAAATCACTTAGTTTTTACCCATTCTCTGCCCAAGTTACTACTTATATTTTTCATTTGGAATCTATTATAGTTATTAACTTTTAAATGTTTGTATGTGGTAGAGGGATTGTTACCAAACATAAAAATTATTACAAACGGGAATAGGACACAACTGATTTCTTATTTTTTTAATCTGAATTTAAAATGTCCATAATAGGAGCCATGTCCAACACCGGTGCCTTTATCTTACCTACTCTACTGTTTATGTATGCCTGGGGTCAAATTAAATAAAATTAGCTCAAATTAAAAAAATCCACTAGTAAGTAAGTACTTACATACCTTATTTCCTTTTTTTTTTTAATGCGGAGAAACTCCTAACGAGTACCCTGCAGCCGCGGGGGGAGCCGCAGGGTTATGTGGGGTTCGCATCGCACCCACTAAAACCCCACCGGTGTCCTTCTCGGCTGTTGGCAGGAGGGTCGCGGGCAGTGATAATTCTCCGCGACCCCCCCAGCATCGGCTGTGAAGCCTCTTCTAAAGGGGACATTGTGGTCGTCCCCCCGGAGCGTGGATAGCTCGCCCAACGCTCGACGAAGGAAACGGGACACCCGCGTTCCGCCGTCCTTCTCGGGGCCGTTGAATGAATGCACGAGGCCCCCGCCTCGTACACCCACGACCCCGGGGTCCCCTCTTAGTCGCCTCTTACGACAGGCAGGGTATACCTCAGTCCTATTCCTTGGCCCGGTATACTGCAGGGCGTACATACCTTGTTTCCTAAACTAACTACCTACTACCACCTATGTATACTTAGTGGGTATCTTGCAGACCGGTTTATTTAAATGATCATAACCATTAGTAGGTAGGTAACCAATTAGGCACTTGTCGTTAGATTCACTTAAATACCTAGTTTAAAACGAATTCACTAGGTGCCAATTCAACAATGGAGAAGATACATCGCTTCATACCACACGATGCGGAAAATTCCCTCATCTTTTTCGTCAATGGAAAGAAAGTAAGATTTTTGCTAAGTACCTAATAATATTTTTTCTCCTGTTTCTCGTTAAATATAATTTTCCATTTTTTATTACATTGTAAGTATATATAAGTAAAGTATTAGCTATTGAGCCTGAAGAATCTCATTAAATAGGTATAAATCTCCCTCAGGTATCAGTCCTCCACCCTGACCCGACATGGACGCTTCTCTGGTACTTGCGCAACGAGCTGCATCTGACAGGAACAAAGCAAGGCTGCGGAGAGGGCGGGTGCGGCGCCTGCACTGTTATGCTCTCCTGGTACTTGCCTGATGAAGACCGTGTCAGGTATTTATTTTATTCTTATTTCTTAAATTCGGACATAAGTTTGTATTCGAAAGTTTTATGTACTTATTTGTTATTAAAGCTCTACCTTTAACAAATCAACAAACAACAACATTAATATTCTTAATTAAATTTAACTTCATATTTACCAAAAACAACTAAGTACACTACCTATACTATAGGTAGTAGGTATGTACTTACTTACCTACACATTTTTTTTTATAAAAAAATATAATTTTAATTTCAGGCACATTGCTGTAAACGCATGTCTCACACCCCTTTGCTCTGTCTATGCCATGGCTGTTACCACAGTGGAAGGCATTGGGTCAGTGGAAAAAGGACTTCATCCAGTTCAAGAGCGGATTGCTAAGGCTCACGGGTCCCAATGCGGGTTTTGCACACCAGGTTTTGTAATGTCCATGTACACATTACTTAGAAACAACAATACTCCGAAATACACAGACATAGACACCGCCTTGCAGGGAAATTTGTGTAGGTGTACTGGATACAGACCGATCATAGAAGGATTCAAAACATTTATGGAAGAACCGGAGCAGACATACTTAAATGGGAATTCAGGAACATGTTCGCTGGGCAAAAACTGCTGCAAAGTCAAGGAAATAAATGATTCTCCTAAACTTTATGAGAAATCCAAATTTATTCCATACGATCCGTCCCAAGAGCCAATATTTCCACCTGAATTAAAGTTATCACACTCAAAATACAGCAACAAGTTCTTGTTCTTTCAAGGAAAGGATACAATATGGATTCGTCCAAACAATAAGAAAGAAATTTTAAAAATTAAAAACGAAATACCAGAAAGCAAAATTGTAGCTGGAAACACTGAAATTGGGGTTGAAATAAAATTAAAAAACATGAAATATCCAATATTAATTTCCCCAGACAATGTCTTTGAAATGAAACATTTTAAAATAACCAAGATAGGGTACCAAATTGGTGCTGCAATTACACTTACAGAACTTACAAATATTTCACTTAGAGAGGTGCAAGACAATCCCGAGAGAGCTAAGATATTAGCAGCTATTCTTAAAATGCTTCATTGGTTTGGTGGTACACAAGTGCGAAACGTTGCTTCACTAGCGGGTAATATCGCTACAGCTAGTCCCATATCGGATTTAAATCCCATATTAATGGCATGCACTGCTTTTATTTACGTTTGCAGCGAAGATGGTGATCGAATGCTTTTAATTGACGAAAACTTTTTTTATTCTTACCGCAAAACATCTTTAAAAGCCAATGAAGTAATATTATACATTTATATACCGTTCAGCGAAGATAAACAATACTTTAAGGCGTACAAACAAGCCAGGCGCAAAGATGACGACATTTCCATAGTAACATCTGCATTTTTAGTAGAAATAGATCATTCTAAGACAATCACAAAGGCTAGATTTTGCTATGGTGGCATGGGTCCTACAACTATGTGTGCTACAAACTCTTCAAGTGCTATAATTGGAATGCAATGGGACGAGGACATGTTGAATTCAGTTTTCAAAGCATTAATTGTAGAATTCGATTTGGATATATCTGTTCCTGGTGGCATGGCTGATTATCGAAAATCACTTTGCTTAAGCATGTTTTTCAAGTTTTACACTTGGGTGGCAAGTAATTTAATGAAATTAGGTCACGGTGAAAATTCGAAAGTGATTGAAGATTATGGTGAAGATATAATTGATCCACAAAGCTCGCAATACTTTGATATTCAAGGCAATGACCGAAAGACATCAGATTTAGTTGGGTTGCCTGTGCCACATGCTTCAGCATTTAAACACTCATCAGGAGAAGCTATTTATTGCGACGACATTCCTCACGTGAAGGGTGAATTGTTTTTAACTTTAGTTACAAGTAAAAAATCACATGCTAAAATTAAATGTATAAATGCTAGTAAAGGTTTGGCAGTGCCTGGAGTTGTTTCATTTCTGTCAGCAACAGATTTACAAAACGATTGTAATAAACTTGGACCTATATTAAAGGACGAAGAAATTTTTTCCACAGACATTGTAACAAGCCAAGCGTGTATAGTAGGCGCAATTATTGCAGATTCAGAAAGTTCTGCAAGAAAAGCAAAGGAATTAGTCGAGGTAGAGTACGAGGAATTGGAACCTGTAATTATTACTATAGAAGACGCCATTGCAAACAGTTCTTACTTTTCAATGTCTCCCAGAACATTGGTAAAAGGGAACGTAGCCGATGTTTTCAGTAAAGATTACAATGTTGTTGAAGCTAGCACTAGAAGTGGCGCACAGGAGCATTTTTACTTGGAACCACTTTGTGCTTTTGCTACAAAAAAGGAGGATGAACTTGAAATCATAGCGAGCACTCAAGCACCTGCAGAATTAGCGGTAAAATAAAAAAAAATTTTTAGGTTACAACTTTCAATTCTACTTCAACTTACTTTTACTTATACTAATTTTTAAATTTTAATAAGTTTGTAAGAGGTAGCCCGAAGGCAACCTGGCGCCGGTCCACGCTACAAGAAGCAAATAGTGTGGGACTTAACTGGGAGGAGTTACCCGCTGTTGCTCAAGACCGCCAAAATTGGAGGAAATTTCTTGAAGCCCTATGTCCCCGCTAGGGATAACAGGAAAAGAAGAAGAATAAGTTTGTAAAATAAGTTTAATTTTGTTACAGGTTTTAATTTCACACGCCCTAAAAATACCAAATCACAAAATAGTTGCCAAAACAAAGAGGATAGGAGGAGGTTTTGGAGGTAAAGAAACTCGATCAGCGATTTTGGCAGTTCCGGTTGCTATAGCAGCTTACAAATTGAATAAGCCTGTTAGAGCAGTTCTCGATAGAGATGAAGACATGCAGATTTCAGGGTACAGACATCCTGTATTGACCAATTACAAGGTTGCTTTCGACAACGATGGAAAGATAATTGGTGTTAAATTTGATATTTACGTGAATGCTGGCAATTCAATGGATATTTCCTGTGCAGTAAGATATATTATTAGCTGGTTACTGGTATTTATTTTAAAAGTATAAAAGTTGTTTTTATATAATAAATTTTGTTGTAGCTGATCGAAAGAGCTGTAATGCATGTAGATAATGCATATTTTATACCAAATATTGAAGTAAATGCTTATATCTGCAAGACAAATTTACCGTCCAATACCGCATTCCGAGGATTTGGTGGACCACAAGCAATGTTTGCTGCTGAGCACATGATTAGAGATATAGCATTAAATTTGAATAAATCATACGAAGAGATCGTAGATATCAATATGTACAAAGAAGAACAATTAACTCATTTTAATCAGGTTTTGAAATACTGTACGCTGAGAAGGTGCTGGAAAGACTGTATCAAGACCAGTAGATATTGGCAAAGAAAGCAAGAAGTTGAGGAATTCAACAAGTAAGTCTTCATGAAATATTAATGGGTAGAATTCTTATGAACTTTTAGCAGATAATAAAAAAAAAATACTTTCAGGTTAAATCGGTGGAAAAAGAAAGGACTAACTTTAGTACCAACAAAGTACGGAATTTCATTCCAAACGAACTTTTTTATGCAAGCTGGAGCGCTTCTGATGATATATACAGATGGCTCAGTTCTTCTCTCTATTGGAGGCATAGAGATGGGACAAGGGCTCTTCACAAAAATGATCCAAGTAGCTTCAAGAGTACTGGAAATAGATATTAAGAAAATACATATAAGTGAAATGTCAACCGACAAAGTACCAAACAGTACTCCAACGGCAGCCAGTATTAGCTCCGACCTGTATGGAATGGCGGTGTTACAGGCGTGCGAAACTCTGAAGGAAAGACTTAAGCCATATAAGGAAAAAGAATCAAACTTGAAATGGGAAGACTGGGTACAAGCTGCTTATTACGATAAAGTAAATCTCTCGGCTATTGGGTTTTACAGCGCACCAACAATAGCTTACGATCCCAAAACAAATACAGGAGATTTGTACGAGTATTTTACATACGGAGTGGCGTGCTCTGAAGTAATAATAGACTGTTTGACGGGCGATCACAATGTTTTGAGGACAGATATAGTAATGGATGTTGGGGAGAGCTTGAACCCGGCCATAGACATAGGGCAAATAGAAGGTGCCTTTATGCAAGGCTACGGAATGTTTACGATAGAGGAGCTTGTTTTCTCGCCTTCCGGAGATTTGCTCTCACGTGGTCCCGGTTCATACAAGATTCCGGCATTGTCAGACATTCCTAAAGAGTTAAATGTATCTCTTTTAAAAGGAGCACCAAATCCAAGAGCTGTTTATGCTTCGAAGGTATTTTTTTCAGAAAATTTAGTGTTCATTTTTGATTAAATAATTTTATGGAGTCTTTTTTTTTAATTTATTTTCCTTTTATTTATAGGCAGTCGGAGAGCCTCCGTTGTTTTTGGCTGCATCAGTTTTCTTTGCTTTAAAGGATGCTATAAAATCAGCTCGTAAAGATGCGGGTGCGAAGGAAGACTTCACGATGGACGCACCAGCCACTTGTGCCAAAATAAGGATGGCTTGTGAAGATGATATTACTAGACAGGTAATTAAGTACTTTATACTTGTAAAAATAGAACACAATTTCACTTATATAAAGTTAGGTGAATCCAATAATTTAAAATTTAAATTTTTGGAAAGTCCCATGTAAGAACATGGTTATTGATATTTATTTTAATCGGCTGTCTGTGGTGCTATATTCACAATATTATGGTGTTGAGATTGAGATACTTGGTTACTTTTACTTTGGAAGCATTATTATTTATTGAAAGGCTACTAGCATTGACCTACATGTTTACTGTAGCAAATGCCTCTCAATCTTTTGGACGGTATCCCCACCCAGTAGAACTTTGCGTAGTAAAATGTATAATAGGTACCTTAGTACTTTATTTTCAAATCTGTGTGATGCTCTAGGTTAATAAAGTTTGAAACCATATAATAGATAATAATTTATTAGTAATAGTCTTTTATGTTTTTTGTGTCGATGGACTCGCTCCTAATATTGTGAATGTAATTAATTACCTACCACAGGATTATTAGAACTCTTTACAAACACTGTAAGCCCTGAAATAATACTATAACAAATGTAACAATAAAATTATTTGTTTAAGGTGGTGCCAACAATAAGAAATACTGGAAAACTACCGTGGAACGTAACTCTCTGATAACTAAACATCCAAAGTGGAAGGTTCATCTAAAATTAAGTATTATTAAATGATGATTTGAAGTAACACGGTACATATTGATAATCAATTGTATTCATTCCTAGTTAGTATATACTTACCAACGTACCGAATTAAAAAAATATAGTCAAGTAGATTACAGTTATATTTTCATTTTGTAAATTTCGTACTTTTAGACTAAGCCTTAATATTTTATATATCTTTTAAATGCCACGCCAGCATGCTAATTTAGTTTTATTACAACACTATTAATTTATAATTTTAAATGCTAAAGAAAAAGTCTATTATTGCAGTTTTAATCAGGTTCAACGTTCAACTCATATTTCTGCTGAAAACAACTTTTCTATTTGAAAATTCTAAAGCCGAGTGTTCTTATTTATCTAATCTTAAATATATAACAAATATCTACATAAAACATAAACATAATAAGGACGCGCGGTCGCATCAACAGAGTTCGTTCAAAAATTATCAAGACCAGAAACCTACCTACCGTTGATTCAGTATCACTTGGAACTCCTTGCGATGAGCACGCTGCTTTAAGAGCTGCATATAAGTTAAGTACCTATTTAAAACAAGTGAATTGTGTTTTGTACCAGTGAAAGTTAAACTATGGGTTTGCTGAATGTAGAAGAAGAAAATGAATCTCAGTCAACCGTGCTTGTGTTTTACGTAAACGGGAAGAAGGTAAGTAAGAGACATGTTTTTTAATTGTATGGTTCTCTACTTGCAATTGTAATTGCAATGGTCTTGTTTTATACTGTTAATTATAAACTCTCTTTTATACTTATGTTTATTAATTTTTGGGTAAATAATCTAGGTGTATATTTAATCTGAAAAAGGTGGTTAGTTACTTCTACTTCACCGTGATGCGTGTTTTTAACATACGTCCACCGTGAGATAACGTACCGTATACCGTCCTCTCTGTAATATTTCTTTTAAATAGAATAACTTAAGTATTGCGTAATATTATAATCGAGATGATTATATAGAGTATCTGCTGACCCTTGCCCCCCAGTCTCCCGCAAACAAAACATAATGACGATATAATGGATTGGTATTGCGATGCGGTGAATATGTACTTAGACACTTTGTAAAACAATATGTCAATGACAAATATTTGATAGTTAAATTATTATTTGCTTAGACCTAAATCTATACCAATATTATAAAGAGGAAAGATTTGTTTGTTTGTTTGTTTGTTTGTTTGTTTGTAACGAATAGGCTCCGGAAATACTGAACCGATTTGAAAAATTCTTTCACTGCTAGGAAGCTACATTAACCCCGAATGTCATAGGCTATATTAGATTTTCAAAAAAATTAGGGATCCTTACCTAAACTCAAATAATATAACCCAAGGTGCAATATTTTTTCCGTTGTTTACATATTTTGTCAGGTGGTTTGCTGTTGTTGTTTGTTTTTTATTCGGCCATTCTGGGTAGTCAAAGAACATAGTCTATAGAGCCAAGTCTTTTGTCGTATCTTATATTCTATGGCGTAACGAAGTAAGCCGGGAAAGCTCGTATCAAAATAAAGCAAAATTTTTGAGTTGAGGTTTGTAAGACAAGCTGTCTTGTCAGCTGTTACAAATATTTTGCGAGTTTTTTTAAGTAGGTAAGTAAGTAGGTACATTATTAATTATTATTGACTATTATCACTATATCACACACACACACAACACACAAGCACACGGTACCTAATAAGTCTTAATTTCAAAAATATTTGCCTAAAATTATAGCGAAACTAGCTGACCCGGAAAACGTTGTTTTGCCATATCAATAATTTTAAGGGCTATGAAAAATAGATGTTAACCGATTCTCAGACCTACTCAATATGCTCACAAAATTGGATGAGAATCGTTCAAGCCGTTTCGGAGTAGTACGGAAACGAACATTGTGACACCAGAATTTTTTTAAACCACACGTCTCGATTTCCAGGTCGTCGAACCCAACCCGGACCCAGAATGGACGTTGCTGTGGTACCTGCGGAAGAAGCTGCGCCTGACCGGCACCAAGCTAGGGTGCGCCGAGGGTGGCTGCGGCGCCTGCACTGTCATGGTTTCAAAGTATAACCGGAAAGAGAAGAGGGTTGTGTATCCTTTTAGAAAAAAGTATCAATGTTTAGCCAGTTTTAAACTAGTAAAATCTCTGCCACTTGCCCTTTATTGAGTGTGAGTGTGTACCCGAGAGTACCCGAAATGTAGGGGCGTTTGAAATTTTAACCGACTTCGAAAAAGAGGAAGTTCTCAGATTATGTATGTGTAAGTTTGTTGAAGGCGGGTCTCTTTTTGAAGTCTCTTGTTTAAATGTGACTATATTAATTTAATAAGAGTCCTTAGCGTTATTATAGTCATTTGGCAGTAAACGCTTGCTTAGCTCCAGTTTGTTCCATGCACGGCCTGGCTGTAACCACAGTAGAGGGTATCGGCTCCACCAGAACCAAACTTCATCCTGTGCAAGAGAGGATCGCCAAAGCACACGGATCTCAATGTGGCTTCTGCACTCCAGGAATTGTGATGTCCATGTACGCACTTCTTAGAATGAACTCGCATATCAAATATGAAGATATGGAAGTGGCTTTTCAAGGCAATCTCTGCAGATGCACCGGATACAGAGCCATTATAGAGGGCTACAAAACTTTTATTGAAGACTGGGAGACGGCAAGAGTAGCAAACGGCGTAAATGGTACAAATGGCAGTGCTAACAACGGGGTTTGCGACATGGAAAAAGATTGCTGTAAGAACCAGACTAAGGAAGACGATAGTGAAACGCAGCACATTTTTGACAAATCATCATTCTTGCCGTACGATCCGAGTCAAGAGCCAATTTTTCCACCAGAACTTAAGCTTTCATCTGTGTATGATGATCAGTACCTTACATTCCGCGGAAAGAAAGTAATCTGGCATCGACCAACGACCCTCGAGTCAGTTTTACAACTAAAACAAGATTACCCTGATGCAAAAATTGTAGTAGGGAATACTGAAGTAGGAGTGGAAGTAAAGTTTAAGCACCTACTGTACCCAACTATAATTATGCCGAACTGCGTTCCAGAGTTAAACGTAATAACGGAGACAGAAACTGGTTTTACTATCGGTGCTGCTGCGACGCTAATGGACATCGATAACACTTTTAAAAAATATGTCGACATGTTGCCCAAGTATAAGACTCGAACATTAAAAACAATTTCGGAAATGTTAAACTGGTTTGCTGGTAAACAGATTAGGAATGTTGCTGCGATCGGAGGCAATATAATGACGGGCAGTCCTATTTCCGATTTGAATCCGATTCTTATGTCACTGAGAGTAAAACTAAATCTGCTGAGCAAAGAGAATGGTTATCGCTCCGTACCAATGGATGAAACATTTTTTACTGGTTACAGAAAAAACGTAGTCAAACCCAATGAAATCCTTCTCTCAATAGAGGTGCCATTTTCAACTAGGTATCAATACGTGAAAGCAATAAAACAAGCAAAAAGACGAGAGGATGATATCTCAATTGTTACTTCATCAGTAAATGTTGAGTTTGAAGAAAATACCAATATTATCAGAAAAATTGATATAGCATATGGTGGGATGGCTCCAATGACTAAACTTGCAACCAAAACTGCTTCTGCCTTGAAAGGACTGAAGTGGAATGAAGAAATGCTAGAAAAAGCTTACTCGGAACTGATCGAGGAGTTTCCACTGCCTCCTTCAGTACCTGGCGGCAACGTTCTTTTTAGAAGAACACTTACTATGAGTCTATTTTTGAAAACGTATTTAGCGGTTGCCAAAGAAATGACAAAAGACTATATTCATGAAGATATGATAAAACCACATCACATCAGCGGATCTGAACTGTTTCATGGTGGAATGCCGAAGAGTTCTCAATACTTTGAATTAGTTGGAGATAAGCAAGTCAATAGTGATGCTGTTGGTAGACCAGTTCAGCACTTCTCAGCTTACAAACAAACTACTGGAGAAGCTATTTACTGTGACGATATGCCACAAGCTGAAGGCGAGTTGTACCTAGCCTTTGTACTAAGCTCAAAAGCACACGCTAAGTTATTGTCTGTAGATGCAAAAGAAGCTTTAGCAGACCCAGACGTCGTAGCTTTTTACTCTGCAAAAGATTTAACTCCAGATCAAAACATGATTGGACCAATTTTTCATGACGAAGAACTTTTTGCTAGTGAAAAAGTTATCAGTCAGGGTCAAACTATTGGCGTAATTGTCGCCAAAGACCAAGCTACTGCCCAGACTGCAGCTAGAAAAGTCAAAATTGAATATGAAGAGTTACAACCGATTATTGTGACCATAGAAGATGCAATCAAACACAACTCGTTTTACAAACAATTCCCGAAAACAATTAGGAGGGGTGACGTAAAATCTGTATTCGAGGACAAAAACAACATAATTATAGAAAATGAATGTCGAATAGGAGGTCAAGAACATTTCTACTTGGAGACGCATGCAACTTTTGCTATTCCAAAACGAGAAGATAACGAGTTAGAACTTTTCTGTTCTAGCCAGCATCCATCTGAAATCGCGGTAAGTTATCGACGTTATCAACAAATTAACATTAGTAAAAGTATGATCATATATTTTTTTGGATGTGAACGTAATAGGAAAATTCTAACTAAGTACAAATGGCAATATTGCTTTTATTTCAGAAACTAGCGAGCCATATTCTTCATGTGCCAATGAACAGAATCGTAGCACGAGTCAAACGAATGGGCGGCGGCTTCGGAGGTAAAGAATCTCGCGGGATGCTCGTGGCTTTGCCTGTGGCTCTGGCAGCTCACAAACTACAGAAACCTGTTCGCTGCATGCTAGACAGAGATGAGGATATGCAGATGACCGGAACAAGACATCCCTTTTTGGTCAAGTACAAAATTGCATTCACCAAGGAAGGAAAAATTGTTGGAGCCATTGTTAATATTTACAACAATGGAGGCTATTCTATAGATTTGTCTGGTCCTGTAAGTAATAACTTATCATCATGAAAATAAGATTATGAAAACTGAATAAAATTATATTAACGGCCTGTACTTTGAAGCTTCTTACCTAATTAGGTATGAGGGTCCCCCACCCTCGCAGCTGTGACATGCGCGCGTCGAAATGCGAAATGTCGCGGCAGTTTTAAATTTTATTACTTTTCATACAAGCCGAAGTTAAATCGAGATGTTTATACCTACCGCACAATTTTTCTTTCCGATTTTCGTTTCAGCGCACAAGAATTTGCGTTTAGGTAAGGTATTTGTAATAACGAGTTTTTTTTAAACCATCTGAGAAATATAAAACAGATTTCTTAATTCTGAAAAATATAGATGTAGGATTTAGTTTAGACAAGTTATTAAAAAGTAACAAGATGTAATGAATTTCACTCTGTAGAAATAAATATCAAAGTAAACCCTTTTTGTAGTGTTTTCTCAATATAAATAAAACACCACTGGTTGTTTTAATTTAAAACAAATAACGATATAGTTTGAGTTGATAACTTTTTTTATTTGGAACTAAAATCACACCCTAAGGCCTCCTTTACGAAGACGCGGCGTGTAGTGCGGGATGTCGTGTGGGTTCCGACGCAGGCGCCACCACGGTCGCCGCCGCCGCGGGAGCCGACGCGTTTCCTTATACGATATCGAACATAGGCCTATGCGCGTCTCCGTAAACGGTCTCATACTATTGCTATACATTTGATTTGGGCGCAGCACGCCCCGCACGACGCCTCGCGCAACGCCCTGCGTGCGCTAGGCAGTACATCTCAGCCGCTGTACACATTAACATGCATTCATTTTCTTGTAAATAGTGTACCTAACCATGTGTAAATATATCATCCCTTCTTCAACCTCTGGAGTTATTTCTACTGCAGGCGGGCGGACATAGGAGTTCTCTAAATTGGCGACCTACGACGATTGGATTACAAAAACCGCAAAATTTTCAACACTCGCCCCACCAGTTCCATTGTAAGTGGCGACTACCTGCCTTCTTCTGGAGGACTCTGGGGGACTTCTGGAGAAGCGCCTCGCCGACTAATATAATAATAATCATCATCATCATCTCGGCTGCCCAAATTCAAAACCTAGTAACTGGTGTTTTTGCAAAAAAACCATTTTTGTCATTTTTCGACTTACTAGGCGGTATAGATTTGATATGAACCTTAAAACACCCAGTTTCTTACGTAATTTTAAAAATAAAATTTAATTTAAGTCTACCCAATTTGGAAAAGTTATTGAAATTTCCATGAAGTACATATTCTTAACATAGCGCATGTCGGATTACAAATAAAAAAACCTAGCAACTCAACCGACTTACTAGGTTATGAATTTGAAAGCTGACTTACTATGTTTTGAATTTGGCGCCGATTATAAAATCAATCAAATTTTGATGGAATTTAGTAAGTTACAAAAACAGTATACAAATTTGGCTGAATTAACCACGAGTCGTAACCAAATAGTAAACAAAACTTAATTCTGCCACAAATAAATCATTTGTATAACTTTTAAATGAATGCACTTCAAAAAATAACATTTTTCATTCGAAACGTACAACTAAAAATATAAATTGCTTTAAAAAGTAGAGAATTAACTCAGAGATTGTATTTCAAAACATAGTATTTCACACTTAGTTAATTAACTAAGTGTGAAATACTATGTTTTGAAATTGTTTTCATTGTCATATTTGGGTAAATTAAAAAAAAAAATAGTGGGATCGATTTAAGTGTGACTATAGTCAACAATATAGTCAAACTTTTGGTCAAACACCGAAATCGCTATTGCGTCTGGTTTCTTCGGGGCAACGAATTAAAGTGGTCGACCCGTTTTTTGGCTCTCCTGAATATTTTTGTTAAAACGAGTTACTAGGTTTTGATTTTAAGCAGCCGATCTCACACGATAGCGTCCACTGCTGGACATAGGCCGCAACCTTTACCAGGTCGTCTGACCACCTTCAGGGGTGTGAGACCAGCGTTTGGAGGGTGATTTGAGGTGAAGGTGAACCTTGAAGTGAGGGGGGGGGGAATTCCTTAAAATTAAACTGAAAAGCAAAAAATAAAATCTTTTCATCAAAAAATTAAACAGCCGAAAAAACCGAAAAGCGTTAAATAAAAAGGAAACATTTTCTATTAAGACATAAATTACTGCCTTCTTAAAGTAATTTGAGTAAGTATACCACGTAATATTGTGCTAATGTAATATTAATATTGTGTTATCGGCGCCACAGAACTAACAAAGATATGATATAACTATATAATAAGTAACCTATGATTTAAGTTTTATTTGTGGGAATAAAAAAGGTAAGTTTGTAATGCGACGGTTTTATAAATGTAATATCGGTATCAAAATTGGTTTCTTTCAGCTCCATACAGATCCTAATCAGATGTTATGGTTCATTGTTTTGACATCTGTTGTCAAATTTTGTTTACATTTGAATAAAAATAAAACGAAATACGAGAGCGCGAAAACAAAAATTTGACACAGAACCGGCCTCGGCCGTGGCCACAAGGGTACTGACGGGGTAGGGAGCGGCGCGGCATGGCATCGGACCGCGCGAAAACGATGTTTTTTTTTAGTTTTTGCTGGTTTTTTGTCTTTTCGTTAAACTTAAAAATTCTTACTATAGTAGTATGTCTAAAATTTAAGGTCAGCAATTTTCATTCCAAAAATCAAATAAAAACAATCAGCGGTTTAAAAATAAAATGGAAAAAACGGAACAAAAAGGGGTAACTTTGAGATTTTTTTCTATCAACTAAAATTAATTAGATCCTATTTCCCTTTAGTATGATGACTAGATTAGATCCTTAACTAACACATATATTTTTTTCAGAATGAAGACATCAATTTTGTATGTCTCAGATTGTTTAAAAAAATCTCAAAAACACAAATTTTTGAACCACCAAGCCTTAAAACTCTTATTTTATTTCAGGTTGTCGAAAGAGCAATGTTCCATTACGAAAACGCCTATTACATCCCTAACGTGGAAGTAACAGGTCACGTTTGCAAAACGAATTTACCATCAAATACAGCTTTCCGAGGATTTGGTGGACCTCAAGGAATGTTTGGTGCCGAAAACATGGTCAGAGACATCGCGAACAAGCTTGGAAAGGACCCAGTGGAAATCAGTAGATTGAATCTTTACACTGAAAATTTATGCACACATTATGGCCAGATACTGTCACATTGTACATTGCAAAGGTGTTGGGACGAGTGTTTAGAGAAAGCAAAGTTCTCTGAACGGAAAATCAATATCGAAAATTTCAACAAGTAATAAAACAGAACATTATTACATTTTGAAATTGAATTGAAATAGTAAGGTAAATTACAGTAACTTTCTTAACCAGTTTAATAATTTCAGACAGCATAGATGGAGGAAGCGCGGTATCGCCGTAATCCCTACAAAATTCGGAATAGCGTTCACGGAGAAACTTCTGAACCAAGCTGGAGCACTAGTCCTCGTGTACGTCGACGGCTCGGTCCTGCTCTCTCACGGAGGCACAGAGATGGGGCAAGGCCTACACACGAAGATGATGCAAGTGGCATCGAGGGTCCTCGACATCGACATCTCAAAGATACACATCAGCGAAACGTCTACAGATAAAGTTCCCAACACTTCCGCCACAGCCGCTAGTGCTGGCTCGGATCTCAATGGCATGGCCGTCCTTGAGGCTTGTGAGACCATAAAGAAGCGTTTGCAGCCTTTCAAGGAGCAAAATCCGAATGGAAAGTGGGAGGACTGGGTGTCAGCCGCCTTCGTTAACAGAGTGAGTCTGTCCGCTACAGGATTCCACGCAACCCCGGACATCGGATATGATTTCAAAAAGAACGAGGGCAAGCCGTTCAATTACTTTACTTACGGAGTAGCGTGTACTGAGGTAGAGATCGATTGTCTGAGCGGAGATCATCAGCTTTTGAGAACCGATATTGTTATGGATTTGGGCGAGAGTTTGAACCCGGCTATTGACATAGGACAGATCGAAGGCGCATTCATTCAAGGCTATGGTCTGTTCACGATGGAAGAGTTGATCTACTCTCCTACTGGGACGCTGTACTCGCGAGGGCCCGGCGCATATAAAATTCCTGGTTTCGGAGACATTCCTCAGGAGTTTAACGTTTCTTTGCTGAAAGGTGCCCCTAATCCGAGGGCAGTTTATTCTTCGAAGGTAAGAACATTTTAATTCAGTAAATAGGTAATATTTGCAAACTTTGAACTATTACTGTTTCATTAAAAAAAATCACTGTAGGATTTGCTTCGCCTATTGACCTCGTTGTATTATTACTTAGCGCAATAGCATGATAATCTTGCATTGACAGTTGACACCTACTAACAATACCGTCTTTAGTTGCAAATAGGAAGTAAAAGTATCAAATAACATTTTGTGTAATTATTAAACAATAACATAGCAGTTGAACACTTAAGGTACATTATATTCATTACCACTTGTATCAATTTCAGTCATTGTGCAAATTAAATTAAGTGTTTATTTAACTGCTGCTCCGTGGCTCAGTTGGCAGTGATGTGGACTGAGTTAGCGTGTGCACCCGGGTTCGATTCCTGGGCGGGGCGAATAATGATATGATGAATATCGATGTTTGTTTCCGGTCTGGGTGTGATGTTCGTGTGTGTTTCGGGCACCCTAGATACAGGTTCTTCCTAGTTAGGGGCTCTGAGTGTGATGTGTTATTATATTATTATTAATAAATCAAATTGAAGATTGTCCAATCAAATTACTTTCGGAGATATAGGTAGCATATCGAAGTTTATTTGTAAAAGCTGTATGTTTATGTGCACTTGAATATCTGCATGTCTTTTATTTTCCCAGGCGGTAGGTGAACCTCCGCTGTTCTTGGCATCATCAGCTTTCTTCGCAATAAAAGAGGCAATAAGAGCGGCAAGGAAAGACGCCGGGGTTCCTCTCGATTTTAACCTAGAAGCTCCCGCCACATCTGCGAGGATCCGCATGGCCTGTGAGGACCACATTACTCAAAAAGTAAGTTAAACCCTAGTTAAACCTCACCGCGTCGTGCGCGTAAACTTAGCATAGTTTTTATGCGTTTAAGGGGAGGAAACGTTCGACATGACACAACCCTGTGACATTATAATATTAGGGGCCAGTGGCCACCAGAACTGACCTTAAAATGATTTTTTTTTTAACTCTGACCAATAACCATAATGTACGTAAGTATTAAATTTATTTATGCTAATAACTTTTTTAATTGATTGTTGTTTCTTTCAGTTGCCGGTCCCAGAACCTGGAACCTTTGTGCCATGGAATGTTGTGCCATAAATGTTTAATTTAATTAAGTACATTATATTCTTAAACTTTTTATATTTTATCTTACGTTAAATAAAATAAATACACAAAGATAAATAATAATTTTCTTTTATTGAAATCATATCTAATAATATTATACAATTAATGACTAAGTAATAAAACAATAATAATAATTTAAACGTTGCCAGATTTTAATAACCTACGTGTTAATGCAAAATTAATTAGTGTAAGTACACATAACATTTTATTGCCATTTTTTTATTTCTAGTATTTATAGTTCGCGTCTAGTTTCGTTTAGTAGTGATTGAGATAGTGCAAATAATTAATAAGGTACGATAAATAAAATAATAAATTATTTTTAATTAATAAGATATAGGAACTATTGGTTACCTATTAATTTTTGTTAAGGGTAGGAGTCTCTATTATGAGTATAAATAAAAATTAAGTTCAGGTACAGATTAAGAATACTTAGAAGACTGTCATTGATTGGAAAATGAATATAAATAGATAGAATTAAATGCACTTTTATGTTTGTATAACATTTAGCGTGTGTGTTCTTTTTTTAATAAAGATCTATACTAACGTGCAAATAAATCGACTCGAAACTTATGAAAACTAGGGAGATTTAGAGTCGATTGCACGTTAGTATATTATAAATAACACCAACACTCATATTTATAAGGCGAGTTTATACTGACTGATACATAACTTATATGCAGTGTTAGCTGATCAATTAATAAATTTTGGAACGCTAGAACAACATTTTTCTTTGTTTTCTGTATAAGTAACCATAATTAAATGTTTTATATAATTTTCTTAGCAATAATTCCATATTTCACCTAAGGTCTTAGACAATACATAACGCAAGAGTCCCCAATTTTCCATTTGGCAATTCAACCACATTGCTAATGCTACTATGAAGTTGTTTTATACGAGCCGTAAAGTAGTTTGCTAGCTTGTAAAATATTGAAGTAAAATACACCGAAAATCTCAAGTAAAATATAAGGTATAAATAATAAAAATTAAAAACAGTTTTAAATGAAAACTTAACATTTCTTTGTATAGACACATACCAGTCCAACAAACAACGATTAGATCCTCAATAGTAGCATTGCAAAAAATTCAATAACTTCGTCTTTTTCTAAATATTATTAAGTGGAGTCTTACTTATCCGATTCGGAAGAGCAACCCGACCCGGAACTCGGTCCTGGAAATAATCAAACAAACCGGATTTTACTTAAATGAACGTATATGTAGTCTTTCCTTGCATTAGGAAACGTAAAAACCTGATAAAAATCTGTGTAATGGAAAGACATTTCGAGATTCATACTGTAACAGTAAGACGGTACGAAGATAGCAGTGTCAGAATTCTTTTTATTAGCCTCTTTAGTGTCCCACTGCAGAGAAAAAGCCTTCCCGCCTGAATTAGCCTTGCTTATTGCAGTCTCCAGCAACGCATTTTTTTTAAATAGTTTCTATTGTGTCCCTATAAGTTAAGTTGACAGATTGCAGTAGTGTGTATCTACAATTTGGCACAAAAATGTAGAAAAGTAGAAATTAATGGGGGTACCAACTTTATGTCGAGTTATAATTTTTATTATTTTACTCCTTAATAAAACAAAATTTAAGCCCTAAGTTAGTCAAAATAAAAAAAAAAAGATATAGGGGGTAAGTTTCTTAACCAAAAATGATCGACTCGTAATTTTCTTGTTAGCGACTTCGTTAACAATCGTTGTTTCCGACCGAAGTCACTAATAATACAATTACGAGTCGATCGTTTTTAGTTAAAAACTTGACTCCCTGTTTACAAGAAGTATTTTTTTAGGCTTTTTCAACCCAAAATAAAAAGGTTCCGTTTCAAGATACCGTTGCTAAGCTAGGTATGTAGGTATGTAGTTTTATATTTACCGGAGGGCGGGTATCGCCTGGGCGGCGGAGTGTCGCGGTCGGAGCCCGAGCCGGAGCCCGAGCCCGAGGCGGCGCGCCGCGAGCCGCGCCCGTTGGCCGCGCGCCCGCCCGAGTACCTGGTGACAACACATTCATTAACACTTTCCCAATAGAGGAACCGCCGCGAACGGCTGTCACACGCCGCCGTCCCCCGTGGCGGGATCAGCCTGTACCTAGTTATACAATCCTTACGCGGAGCCGCAAGCCGCGCGCGGGGCTTATGGTTACGTACATGCTCGATTCTGAGATGAACATTGATATTTTGCGCCGGTTGCGAAAGTGTTAAAGACTGTATGCTGGGGCAGTTCTCGGTCACAAGTTTATCTAGTTTTCAATATTTTTTACAAAATACAGTTTTTGCATAGTTCGTCCGCCAAAATAGACAGATTAAGATTTCCACTCATGTTGCAGCATCGAAGAGTTATCGAGTAAAATGATCAGAATCTCTCCTTTAATTACTAAGGTACTTGTCAGGAACACCCTGTAGACAATAATCAGAAGCAGCCTGTATAGATTGTATAGACTCACCGGAAACACTCCATATGACGTATCAGAAACATCCTGTATATTTAATAGGTATACTACTTAAAAATACAGGAGATAAGTGCCTGCCCACACGACACATAATCGGTGATTGATATTTTGTAAGAGGAAAATAGAACGAAGTAGGACCTTATAAGCGGCCCGACTATAAGGTCCTACAAAAAGATGGTCGTGGTGTCGTGGGCGTAGACAAATGGGGTACAAATACGAACCTTTCATCTCTCGACGAGCGCCGCCTCGTCCTCGGCCCGTAGGAGTTTCTCCGTGGCCGCTCGGGCGAGTAGCGCGCCGCGCCGCCGCCGCCGCCGCCGCCCGAGTACCGACTTTCAGGTGAGTAGCGGCTTTCTGGGGAGTACCGGCTTTCAGGCGAGTACCGGCTTTCCGGCGAATACCGGCTTTCTGGCGAATAGCCTCTGTATCTATAAGTAAAACGGGAGTAATGGAGTTACTTATATAAACCTTTAACAGACGACATTTATAAAGTTTTCTAGTTATATTTACCTACAGCGATAATAGCCTAAAGCCCTTAAATGACCAATGTCACTACGCGAGAGCGCGTCTTTTAGTGTAACCACTCAATAACGTCGAACCTACTGAATCAGTTGCTCTTCGTTTGTCTGGGTAAAACTAGAGGACGGCTGGGTTGATGTAGCTTATTTAGTTTTAAAATGTTAGTTGTAGTCCAGGGTGAGAAAATATACGTAAAAATTCTACCCAAAAGTTACCTCGGCGGGTGCGGCGAGGAGAGGCGGCCGAGCGGCGGCGGGCGCGGCAGCGGCGGCAGCAGCGGCGGCGGCAGGAACGGCAGCGGCAGCCCGCCCAGCGCCGGCCCGCCCAGCGCCGGCCCGCCCAGGCCCGCCTCCAGCGGAGAGGCTATTCCTGCAACCAATTAATTACATGAAAACTGAGCATGAAAACTAGAAGTATCAGTGAGAATGAGAAAGAGCGAGACTCCACTTCAACACAATTATTACTAACGTGATTTTAATCGCTGCTACAGATAAACAATTAAGTTTTCGTTAGCAGCTTAACGCACGTAACTTTTGTACCTTTTAAATTATTTTGAATAAATAAATAAAAAAAAAATACCCATTACAGCATTGGAAAAACTTACTTTGCTGAGTGTCAGCGACTGGGACAGCGGCGGGCGCAGGCTCCCCCGCCATGGCCGCCAGCTTCCTGCGCAGCACGGCGGCGGCGGCGCGCTCGGCGGCGGCGGCGCGGCCGGCAGCGCGCGCCTCCAGCCACGCCGCGTGGGCGCGCGCCTCCAGTTCTGATACTGCTGATAACTTGGATGACTCCTTCTCCGCCAGCTCTAAGGTTAGGGCGTCGCATTTCTCTCTGTGTGTGAGAGGGGAATGGAGTTGCTTATGATAAAGAGATAAGCTCCATTCTGGGGCTCCGGTCTTATTTTTAGCATGATCCATTCAGAGTATAAATATAAGAATTTTTGGCATTCTACAAACAATAAATAAATATTTTTTTACAAAAAAAGAAACCCGCCTTCAATAAACTGACACATAAATCAACTAAGCATTTCCTCTTCTACGAAGTCGGATAAAATAGGTACTAAAACCTTCTCCTGAATGTAACAAATACTTATTTGAAAACCGCCGCAAAATAGGTTCAGCCAATGTGAAATAATCGCGGACAAACACAATACAGGTCAAACTGATAACCTCCTTTTTTGGAGTCGATTAAAAACAATTTAAGTTTGTTTTAATGCTGTAAAGGGCAAATATAGGACCACTACCAATAATAGGACGGGGTGCCATACGCATGCGCATCACCTTTGCATCTTTTTGATGCGAATGCAATTGTTGAAGCGAATGTTTAAATAATGCGAATCATTCGCGTATGCGAGCGTTCGGAACAACCCTGATAAAAATGAACATGGCTGATTGATTTGGTTTATAATTATTTTGACCACGCGAGCACTTCTTTAGCGTAACTTTTACATAGACGTAAAAATTTAACGTATTAAAGTCAACATACTTGTATCTCTGCACTTCCTGCTGCAACAGCTCAATCTTCTCAACGGTGCTCGCTGACTCTCCCTTCTTGCTGAGATATAACGCTTCCTTAGCGTTGAGGTCCCTGCATAGAAAACATAAATTTTGCGCCATTATTTAAAAAAAAAACAAGAACAAATGTCGATACAAAGTTAAATAACATAGGTAGTATATTAAGATAGGTATAAAAAACCAAATCGGATTTATAAGAAGTTAAGTATTATTTATTTTCTGTCTAATATTATAAAATCCCTATTTCACTTGGTTGCGGCAGGCTCAGGCATAATACGTGAGTGAGAGACTTGGGTTTAAATCTTAATTGTTTCATTTTGGAGTCCACCTAGACAGAGGGTTTTTAAAAGGCAAAATTTCAAAAGCGTAATTTGAGAAGTTATGATTTTTCACAAGTGCGTGACTCTAATGTTGCGTGCGATCCATTTCAATACTCACTTGAGCAGTTCGTTCTCTCGCTCCTGGAAGTACTTCCCGAGCACCGCGAGCCGCGTGAGCGCCTCGGCGGCCTGCGCGCTCGCCGCGCGCTGCGCCTCGCGCGCCGCCCGCAGCTCGTCCTCTGCACGGGACCTCTCCTTGTGTTCCATCTGCAGATTGTGTGTGAAATAAAGTGCATTTTGAAGACAAAATATCGTGTGAAACATGGATAATATGTACATTTTAACAGAACATAACTTAACATAATCTCACGCCTTTTATTCCCCGAAGGGTGAAGCAGAGGAACCAGTTATAGAGCCGGACCCACGTTAAGCCGAGTTTTTGTTTTGTAACCAACGTGAAAAGGGGCCAGCTTGTCGCCGCGGTTATAGCGACCAACGGTTCAGCGCGCCTTCCAAATCACGGAATCATCTTAATTTTCAAACAATGTGATTCAAGTCTGCAATGTCTTATCAAACCGAAAGCAACCACAACGTGATTTTTGTGAGAAATCAATATGTGGTGTTATCCGCGGGGATCGAACCCACAACCTTCAGTGCCCTAATCAAAGGCTCGCACACTGCGCTACGGAGGCGACATTTTAACATTATTATCATATCAGCCGAAAGACGTGCTCTGCTGGACGTTGGCTTATCCAACAGATTGCTTATACCGACTGGTCTTGTGCCACCCTCATCTAGTGCACTCCCGCAGTATTTACGATGTTGTCTTTCAGTGCGGTGCGCGGTCTACACTTGAAAACTTTTCCGCCCCACATTTTGTTTTTTGAGCTATTGTGTACTCTGCCCGATGCTTTGCTGATAGGATAATTATTTGAATTGAACAGATTTTTAAATGAAATGAGTGTACAAAAAGCATAAAAAGAGACTTGAAAAATTTCTTATCAACTCATGGCTGTGATATTCCACTACCCTGTAACAGTCACTATACTCACTTCAAATTTGTTTTCATAAGAGTGTTTCTCTTCTAAAGCTTTGGAGAGTTTCGCCTTGATCTCTGTATGATCAATCAGTGACGTCACATCCATATTTCCGGACCCACCGCCTTTCATATCTTTCAATGCATCCTGAAACCATAGTATAATACTAAACATAAATTATTTATTACAAATCTGACATAAAAAAGAGAGGCGCCTAAATAAATGTATTGGTACCATTTTCACAAAGAAACGATTCGTTAAAACTTGCACAATTAAGATGAAAGCACGCATTCTTAATCAAAATTAATATGTCTAAGCGAAACAGCATGATGTTAATTATGGAGCTACATAATGTTTTCAAAACTTTTCTCTATTGGCCAGAGTTATAAAAGAATTGCTATCATTACAGAAAAAAACATAAAAAAACAAGACTTACTTTCAATGCAGAAATTTCATGTTTCTGCAGCTCAATAGAGTTATTAGCACCTTTCAGCTCAGCTGCCACTTCTTGCAATTGCTTTTTAAGTTTCTTAACTTCTTCCGTAGCTGCTTCAGCGGACACATACTTCAGTTGGAAAGCGTCTCTGTCTCGGCTCACCGAGATCAGCTCTTCTTCGAAAGCTTGGATTTTACCTGTAACCATAAAAATAGGTATTTGGAAATTGAAATGTAATCGGTCTTTTAAATAATTGTATTAGGAACGGACCACACATGGACTCTACATGAGATTCTTATAATAGGTAATTTAATGAGATTTAAAGTCTCAAATTGTTCAGCTTTATATTAGTTTTTGTTGACACATTATTTACAGTTTACAAAGAAACTGTAAGTTATGATAAAAAAAAACCGCGCGCAGAAAGGCTCAGATAGATAGATAGATAGATAAAATATATTTTCAGAAGCAATACACACACACACACATAAAACAATAATAAAAAACAATAGGATAACAAAAATACAGAAAAAAATACAGATATAACTAATTAACAGATTTACACACACAGTGGCTAATATCACAACCGAAAATGGCTCCGACTAAGCATAATGTCACAGAAACAAGATAAAATTATCATATATCAATATATTATTAAGTAGAGTTCATCAGACCGACGTGCGTGTATGGAAAGGGTTTTCTTAGAAGAAGCGAAAGATATACGTCCTGTGTGAAACAGGCCTAACGTTTATGATTAAAAATAGCAAATACCATTCAACTCAGCAATATGCTCCTCCGACTGCCCTCTCTCAGCCAACAGTTCGCTCAGCGTATTCTCAACTTCACCCAGAGTATTCTGCAACTCTCCCGCAGTATTCTCAGATACCCGGAGCAACTTCTCGTTATCATCTAAAGTATTCCGCAAACTGTCGTTCTGTGCTTGCAGTTCGGCTATTTCTGCTTTCAGTGATTGAACCATGTCGTCCTTGCCGAATGAACTGTCTTCTATGCCGGCTAGTTTTGCTTTAGTAGTCGTGAGCTCTTCTTTGAGGATCTCACACTCCTGTTAAACATCAGAGTTCAGGAAACATATTTTTTTTAAGAAGAGCATGATAAAAGACTTCAGTGATAAGATATTTTATAAAGATTCTTTTAAAAAATCATAAGAGAGATAAAAACAGTTTTGCTTTTATTCATGATGAGTTAATAATTAGCATAGGGTACTTCAATGGAGATAAAGGCAATGAATAATTTGTCATAATAACATATATTTTATCTTGCTTAGTATTGAAATTCAGTATGACTTGGAATAATTATGTAATTGTTAAGTAAGGTCCTATTCCAAGAATTTACAAATAACAGTGGGCTTACTCGTCATTTTGCTGCAAAACGGATAATTTATTAAATTATAAGATATTTTTTGAGGATTAAAAAATATAAGGAAAGGATTAAAAAATATAAACCTATAAATAAAAATAATATTATTTTAATAAAAATTACCTTAGTTGAACACAACAAGTCTCTCTGTAACGAATTGACCATCCCAACGAGTTTAGAATCCTGCCTTCTATTGTCAATGTAGTAGTAGCCCAGAAGAAAGAGCAGGACAGAGCTAGCTGTCGTCATGAGGAAGGTGAGCAGGCGGCCGTTGCTGTCTCTCTCACCCGTGCAATGCTCATCTGTGAAGCAGGTATCACCTGGAAATTATTTTTAGATACTTTAACATATTATTTGAAATACTTATTAAAAAAATACTACCAAGATATAATGCACTAGGGAACCCTTTTTTGATAAAAATCATTACTTTAGAAGATTTTTTTTTTTTGGTTGGCGCCACTGTTTCTGTAAAAGGACACTTAATAATAAGTGTAATTAAAGTGCTAAAAGTGGCCACTTTTAGCAACAAACAGTAATACATAAAACAGTCTAACTAAACCTAGATATTATTTGAAATCTACTACATATATAAAAATGAATCATGGCTCATTAGTCTCGCTAAAACTCGAGAATGGCCAGGTAGATTTAGCTGATTTTGGTTTTAAAGTGTTCGTAGTGGTCCAGAGAAGGTTTATAAGGTAAGGAAATATGGGAAAATTAAGAGGAAGTTAGTAAAAGTAACAATTTCTTTTTCCCATACAAATTGTAAGGCAGGATACGAAGTTCGCCGGGACAGCTAGTACTTAAACAATACTAGGGACCAAGAAGTAATGCACTAGGGTTTCCTTATAAAAATAGAAATATAAAAGCCTTACTGTAATGGTTAGAACATATGATTTTTCTTCAAGAGTGGCACCACTGTTCAAATAAAAGGACTCAATAACTATTGTGTAACAAATTGATTGTAGCAATTTTTTTGAACAACAATAAATAAGTAAAACTCACCAGATGAAGGAAACAAAGCTCTGGAATCCTCTCGTACCCCCATGGCAGAGTAGTACAGATCTGCCACATACTTGACAAAAGAAAAGCCTTGATCATGCTCATGTAGCAGAGGTTCTTCAGTCTCATGCGGCAAATAATCACTGTTGTACACATTACCAGGTTCTTGAATCACTGGTGGAGATTCAGTAGTCCACATATCGGAGATTGTTGAGTACACATTTGCCAAAAATCCTTCAGCAGGCATCTCAGTGGCTGTGTCATAGGAATCTCCATTTAAGTTCTCAACAGATGGTACAAAGTCATTCATTTCTAAATTTGGATTAGAATTTTTCTCTTCTGAGGTTGATTCAACAGTTTTATCAGGATTCCAGCTATGAAGAGCTTCCACTCTTGGCTCTTCCGAGTTGTATTTTTTTTCAGATCCTATGACATGGTTTTTTTCTTGTGAAGGGTATTCTTGTGTGGGAGGACTTGTAGGCATTGTATAAGTTTGGGATGAAGTTTGATCTTCACTTGTTTTCAATGTTTCTTGGGGTGGCTTTACTGGTTCAAATGTGTTTACATGAGGTGGCTCTGTTGGTGGTTGGTTTGAATAGCTGTATGCATCTGCAACAGCTTGTGGTGTGGCCCCATGGTATGATTCTTGGTGAACTGGTGATGGAGTTGTCACTGGTTCATAAGTGTATGTCTCTTGAACTGTTGGGGGTGGCAGAGTTGTCAGAGGATCATTTGTGTATGTTTCTTGAATAGGCAGAGGGGACGGAGTCGTCACTTGCTCATAATTGTATATTTCCTGAGTTGATGGTTCATAATTTGGTGAGTTGTAAGTTTCTACAACTGGTTGGGGAGTGGTTTCCAAAGGAATATTCTCAGTAACAGTAGTAGTTAAATACTGATTTTCTACACTAACCTCTTGTGGTGGTGTAGAGGTTACAATTGGCTCTGTGAATACTTGGTTTGTTGCAGTGTCTATAGGTACTGCTTCTTTTAATGGTTCAGTCTCTGCTTTGGTATTTTCTTCACTTTCTTTAACAAAATTAGAACTAATTTGCTGTGCAGGCACTTCTTGTTGAGGTTGTGGGGTAACATTAGCATCAGTCAAAGTATTGCTATTGGCAGAAGTATAAATATTGCTTGAATTTTGATTATTTACATAAGCATTCTGAGGTGCAGCCTGAACTTGGTCAGTATTATAATTTGATGGATCTTTTGTAATATTATCCAAATTTTCAGCAACGGCTACTATTTCAGGTTGAATATTTGCATTATTAATTGCACTTTCCAAATTATGTTCATACTGAACTGGCTCTTGCGAGTTAGTTTTTATTTCAGTCTCAGCATTTGATAGTTGAGCTTCAGAAGAAAGGGGACTTGCAGTCTCAACTTTACTTTCTTGAGGACTTATATTACTTTCTTGGAACATACCATTCAATAAATTGCTTTGATCTTTATTTTCAACTACATCTACATTAGTTACAAAGATCTCAGGAGCAGAAGTAGCCTCTAGGGAAGGTGTGGAGTGTTCACTGGGCAATGGAGGCAATTCTGATGTGGTTTCTTGTTGATTATCACCAGGAGTAGTAGTGTAGAGCGTTGTGCCGTCGACCACTTCATGGACAGCTTGCACTTTGTCCGGCTGTACATTTTGTTCTGCCTTGTTTGGAAGCAGCGGTATAATATGGGGCAGATTTTTTACAAATACCTTGTTTTCCCTAATAAATCTTGAGTTCACAAAGCCCATTTTTCCGTCGATTGTTGCATACCACAGCTCCGGATGCGTACCAGCTGACTTCATGTAAATCATAGCCTCCGCGTTGACCCGGAACGATATGTGTTCAGGATCGTTGCTATTGTAGGTTAGCAGGGTTTTACCCTTCGATATAGGCTCTGAAACAAACAAAACAAAGTGTAACGAGAGAAAGAAACAATTTTAAACAAGATCAAAAATCTGCGGCTTTTACTTACCGCTACATCGCTCGTCTACACAAGCTACTTTATCAGGACTTTTACAATGGAGAATTGTTATAAAAAACATAAATAGAATAAATCTAAGCACAATCATTGTAGCATTATAATTTCATTACAATTTTGTTCAACTAAATCTAAAATTTACACAAGTTGGTTGTGTTTAGATTTTTGGGCCACATCATCTGTCAGCTGTCTGTCATGGGAAATGTCAATTAAAAAAATGCTTGTAATGAAACGTTAAACAGAATGTTAAAAGGTTAAACAGAAGAAAAGGATGTTTGCTTATAAAATGGTACATACGATTGAGTAGGTAGTAATTTTTAGTAATACGAATTTGTAGATTCTCATAAAAAAAATGTTTTATATTCTTTCATTCATTAAATAACTCCTTCGCTAGTAATCCTATAACGTTTTGGTGTAATGAAACGTTGCAAATAGAGAAATACTGGTATTGCCAGTTAAAAAAAAGACAGTAGACAAAGACAAACCACTTCAGTCAGAGAGAAGCTCTGCTACACAAAATTCGTCGGTGCGCCGAACGAACCCGATATGTGAATTTTTTTGAAAAAATTTTTCTAGGTGGCGTTAATTTTAGAATCTCTATTCGTTACAAAAACCCGTATGTGAACTGAGGGCTTACTTTTCGTTAAACCGATCCAGATATGTCCGATTCTTGATTTAAAAAAAAAACACAAGTATGTGCATAAAAGCACATACGGAATTTGGCTTTTACTTGTAATACTATGAACTTATCTGATTTTTCCCTAAACAGTGGCGTAATACGCCACACGGTAAACAGCGGGAATTTGGAAGATTCGAGCTCCCGTCACCGTGGACTTGAACAGCAAGAATAAATCCCAAAGCCAGGCAGATCCATATTTTGTCCGGCCTCCCTCATTACTGTCAAGCAGTCCACCCTGCTCCTCATCCGGCTCCAGAGTTAGCACCACTGCCGAGTTTTTAGGCGTGCGAAGCATCCTGGCGTTCTTTTTTGGGCTTTGCCTGCTGCGAATATCTCGCGTCCGCGGAAAACGATGCATTGCCTCTGCCACGCTTATACACGACCATCCAGCTTTGGGCTGTTCGCCTTGGGTACAATATGAGGCCGATGAAGGGCAAGCTGGGCCGAGGGATGTCGGGACGTAGCTGGAGCAAGCTGTTACCATGCGGCTTCTGTAAACTACCAGGGCAAGGGACCTGCGTCTTCTTGTCCTTGCCTTACCCTTGTCCTTTCCACTGGCCAGGCTCAGATTTGGAGTTGGGGCAGGGTCAGGAGTAAGGCTCAAAACGGAGATAGCCTCGCCACGGCCTCAGTAAACCTCCTATCTGCGGTAAGAGGCCCTCCTCCAGTACCTCGAATCTTGCTGACATCATGGTACCTACTTGGACCATGATGCCGTGGACTTTGTCATCTACTAGAACTGCTGCAGCCTGGCCCCCTTTTTTTTAAAGGCGGGGAAACTCCTAACGTGTACCCTGCAGCCCCGAGGGGAGCCGCAGGGTTATGTGAGATTCGCACCCACTAAAACCCCGCCGGTGTCCATCTCGGCTGTTAGCAAGGGGGTCACCGGAGATTTTTCGTTCTTTATGTTCAACTCCGTGACCCCCTCCAGCATTGGCCTTTCGGCCTCTTCTCGGGGGGACATAGTGATCGTCCCCCCGGAGCATGGATCTCACTCCCAATGCTTGATGACGGAATATGGACTACGCGTTATGTCGTCCTTCTCGGGACCGTTATATGACTACACAAGGCCCTTTTTTTTTTCTTTTTTTTTTTTTAGGCGAGGAAACTCCTAACGAGTACCCTGCGATCCCGGGGGGAGTCGCAAGGTTATGCGGGGTTCGCACCCACTAAAACCCCGCCGGTGTCCATCTCGGCTGTTTGCAAGGAGGTCACGGGAGATCTCTCGAACTTTGTGTTCAGTTTGTGTGAGTAGCCTCTTCACGGGGGGACAGGTGGTGGTAGTCCCCCCTGAGCGCGGATGGCTCTTCCTACGCTCGACGACGGAAATGGACACCGCGTTCCGCCGCCCTTATCGGGGCCGTTATATGACTACACGAGGCCCCCACCTCGTGCACCCAACGACCCCGGGGTCCCCTCTTAGTCGCCTCTTACGACAGGCAGGGGATACCTCAGTCCTATTCTTCAGCCCGGTACTGCAGGGCGTCTACACAAGGCCCCTGCCTCGTGCACCCAACGACCCCGGGGTCCCCTCTTAGTCGCCTCTTACGACAGGCAGGGGATACCTCCGTCCTATTTTTCGGCCCGGTACTGCAGGGCGTGCAGCCTGGCTTCCTTGCAATGTGTCCTTAATGGCGCAAGCTCGTCATAGTAAGCCATACATTCTTCATAATAATCTATCACATACCTAATTTGGAAGTCCCAAACCAAAACCGAAATGTTCATGAAAAGTGGAAAAAAAATATTGAGCCTTTATCTAGCAAGAAAACGAGCTCTTTCATTAAATCTATCAAACTTTAGATTTTTTGTACAACTTTTCTCAGTCATAGAATTTTCTTAAGTTAGACTCAATTTGAGTAATCATGTTATTTGTGCCTCCTGAAAAGTTAAAGAAATACACATATCGCTTTTAGGTCGGCGCACCGACGACATAGGTACTTGTCACTTGTCACAAAATGTTTTTAATTAATGGAAAAATGTTTACAACCAAAATAAATTAAAAAGGAAAAGCCAAAAAAAAAAACAATAAAAAAGGCTAATAAAATGTCTGTATTATCAACTACTTCGCATGTTTCCCTTATTGATTTAACAAAGCAATTTCCTTTCGATATAGGTAAGTAAGTAAGTGCTGTAAGCCGACAGGTGGCGTATACTGCTGGACATAGGTCTCCCCCATAAATTTCCACAACGACCTGTCTTGAGCGACCC
Source organism: Euspilapteryx auroguttella (assembly GCA_951802225.1). Lineage (NCBI taxonomy): Eukaryota > Metazoa > Arthropoda > Insecta > Lepidoptera > Gracillariidae > Euspilapteryx > Euspilapteryx auroguttella. Next base: position 6,659,939 of record OX637652.1, read on the forward strand.
TCATCCAGTGGGAGTATACTGGATGAGGGTCGCAGCAGCTTTCACAAGGTCGTCTTCTCACCTCCTTGTGAGAAGTCTGTCTACTCGCATCGTCCGGTTCGCGGTCGCCACTCGAGAACTGCAGCCCCAGCGAAATATTGTAATACAAGCGGATATCCACTATTACTGAAAGGAATTGTATGATAGGGCTTTGTCAAACAGACGTCGCTATAGCGTGGCGCTGGAGCGCTAGCCTGACAGCCTAGCGCTAGAGCGTCGACTTGCAATTTGCTATGATAGTATTACCCTGCCGACGTGACGCCAGGACGCTCTGAGGCCTTGTGCTCTATTACAAGTCGACGTTTCAGCGTCGCGTCAGGCTAGCGTTCAGTGCTATGCGGTCTGTTTGATAAAGCTTAAACGGTAAAGGCGGAAAGCCGCTCGTTTTTATCTTCACAAAATTTTCAGACGCTGAACTTAAAAAGCAAATTTGCTTTGCTGAAACTCTTGTAATTAGCTGTGGACATTACGAAGGTGAAGCTGCCAATACCGAATCTGAGGACTCAGATTGGTCGTGTCTGGAGTCCACATCTACGGAATCTTCAAAAGAAGTAAAACCTGACTTAAAGTATGAAGTCAAGGATAAAGTCAAAGAGGAAGTAAAAGAGGAGGAAAACTCTGATGACGATAACTTTCATTTCTTTTTCTTCCCCGACTGTAAGAAACCACTAGCGCCGCAAGATAGTAAAGCAAGTTTACTGATTGTCGATGGCTTTCCAATAATAAACGAAGCCGCCATAGATCCAATAGTCTGCACTTGCGAAAACGATGCAGAAACTGGAAAGTGTACATGTGTTACTAAACTGCCTTGTTCTTGCGGAGCCACTGTCAAAGCCCAATGTACCTGTGAGAAGTTGAAAGCTGTATGCATCTGCCACGAAGGTGATCCGCAACCCGTTTGCACCTGCAAGGAAAGTAAAGTATGTCTCTGCCATCCTGATGGCAAGCCCAGACCTGTATGCACATGTGACCAGATAGAAAAGCCTTGTGTATGTCACCCTGATAGATTTCCATTTCGTGAATGCGAATGCAAGTACAAGCCTACTTTTCTCAAAAGACCAAAAGTGGAGCGCATAGAGGAAGGTGAAGAAAGCGAGGATGGTGAGATTGAAGCCGAGGGAGAGGAGGAATCAGAAGAAATAAACCCAGAGGAACAACCATGTAAATGTCAAGAGCCAGAACCAAAACCACACTGCCTTTGTCTGATTGGCCAAGAATGTATTTGCAACCAAATACCGTGCATCTGTGGTGTCCGCAAGACATGCGTGTGCGAGCCGACTGATGGCCAAGAACCCATCTGCAAGGACGCCGAGTCCAAGTCTATATGTAGCTGTGACGTGCCTAAGGATTGCAATTGCGATAATTCGAATGGTATTTGCACGTGTTACCCAGAACCGAAGGTATGTACTTGTGGCGACCCTGAAAACTGCAAGTGTCACACTGATTGCGAGTGCATAAACCCATGCCTGTGCACCGATTTTGAAAAAAAAGTAGATGAATGTGTTTGTCTCGATATAGATAAGCAAGAAAAGGGATTCAAATGCACTTGTCCCACCAAACCTGATGATACTCGAAAACTAAAGAGAGTACGAGCCGGAAAGCATGGCTATCGATGGTGCAACGAAGTCGACCCTCATCACACATTCTTCGGGTACGGCTATGGGAGACATGATAAGATTTCGTATAAAGAACAGCTCATTCCTAAAATTAGTATTATGGGATTGCATGATGAGAAGACCGAAGAAGAGGTTTGCGCAGTTCACGGGCCGAATGCACCTCCTTACAAAAAGCAAGTGCGAAAGCCTTCTTTGGATTGTTGCAGTGCAGTGGGAGGTAAAGTCATAATTATGATTACAATACCTTTTTTCTGTTTCAATTTATAGGTATTAAAATGCTATTGATTTTCAGGCATCAGCATAAGTGTGGAAATTCTAGGCGAAGACCAAGATAAATTCCTTGTGCAAGTAGTATCTCACTCATCTAAGGAAGGGGCAAAAACTGGATCTCGCATCGTTAGCATAGTGGATATGAATCTCCACACGCTCGAAGAGAACAGAACTGAGTAATTTTGAGCACTTCCTTCAATTAGTAAAGAGCTGTGTGTGCGGAATGTTTAAATAGATTATGATTTATTTATTTCACACTATAATTTTCATATTAAATATACTTACTTAAGTACAAAGTTGTAGTATAAAATGTCAAAGTATAATGTGATCGTCAAATAGCATAGCATGATCATTGCAAAAAGTTGTAGATGGGATACAAATAAAGTTTTATCACAAATTCCGTCCAGAGCCAGATTAATTAACGCATCACATACATAACTCTTTTAGATACATAACTCAAAAAGAACGTACAAAGGAACGTCGAAGCTACATGGCAATTTGCGAGAACGGCTACTACAATAAGGTCACCTGTATCTGCGGTGACAGAAATGTTATCAAGAGACACTATCACTCTTTCAAAGATGCCAAGAACTTTCTACTGGAAGGGGCCAATGTTGTGCTCATGCGGTATTTTGGATTAAGGCGTTATAGAGGGAATGTAAAAACTGATACCGTAATGATCGGTGGACAAATTTGCGAGAGCATTTATGTGAGTCGAAAATGATTTGACTTATAGCCGTAGGGGGCGGCTACCAAATTTATTTGAGTAAAATAATTAGAAAGGATGTCAATGCTTCCTATGAGACACTCTTCTTAATGGAACTGCATTAAATAAAATATTAATAATTTTCTCTGAGTTCACTTAAGTTTCCTTAAAACACACGTTGCACTAAGCCACATTCATTGAATTCTTACTAATTAGTGGAGCCTAATGCGATGTGATAATTCCATCTAATTGGGCCGCAGGTGTCGCTGGGCGTGAGCCAAGCGGTCGTGAACGGGAAGCCTCTGTTTGTGGTCAAAGTGGAACGACATATAATAGAGCCTGGCGGAAGCGTTCATCAGACGTTGACTGTCCTCACGCTGAGAGGTAACAGTTGAATAACTAATATTGGAGAGATTGTAAAGCTTTATTGTCGTTTAATATTAAGTAGGGTACGTAGTCTAATAATTACAAAAATTTGGTAAAGTATATATTTTTTTAAATTAGTTAAGTATCCAATCGTTTTAAGTATTATATACTATACTGAAAAAGTTTGTACCGCCATAAAAAAAAACATTACAAATGATATTCTGAACTTTATAAAACTCAGAATTTTCATAAAATTCCAATCAGTTTTTGTGTTTTTAGTTTTTGTGTTTTAAAGTGGAACAAACATCGAAAACATCTTCTTAAACTTTCACATACTTAATATTAGAAGGCGAAATGTATATATTGATGAAGCGTTCGTTGCGTTGAGGGACATGACATGTGACAGCCGAACTGTGATACATAAGTTCATCCCGGTCGGATATCCGGGAGATCTTGAATTTGGTTAAGCTGGATTTACGTGCTGTTGGTAAATTGGTTCAATTCCGACAAATCACATACCAACTTGAAATACGAATACCTACCTATTACTACATGCTTATTATTAGTGGAACGTTTATTTACAAGGTGTCAATTATATCAGAGAAAGTCTTTATGAGATTACGTAAAAACATCACGTTTTTTGGAGTTTTTTTCTGGTTTTAGTAACGAATTTTTTTATTTAAATCTAAATAGGCTCCGTAGCTTTTAAAGAGGAAAATTTTGATATACATATCAAACTAGAGGCTGCCCCGCGGTTTCACCTGTGCAGATTTCTCATAAACACAAAAATCCCATTTTTCCCGTGTCCATGGGAATTTCGGGAAATTATTGCCCCCCTATACTTCCGCCCTTCCTTCCTTAGGAACCCACGTATTCAATTCATTTTCAGCCCGCTACGCCCAATAGTTTCGGCTCTGCTCAATGAAGACGATTTTTCATACTAACTAAAAAGTCCCGTAATTCCCGTACCCGTGGGAATTTCGGGAAATCCTTTCTTAGTGGGTGCTGACCTTCACTCTCCAAGAAAACTACGTCCCAATTTTCAGCTTTATAGTCAGTTACCGAAGAGTTTTATATAGATAGATATACAATAAATATATTTTTATACAAATGAATGGTTGTCAAATTTCGGACATGTTTGGGTTTTATTTTTATCTAGTCAAATTGATCTAGCTAATGGTAAAACAAACTTAGGAGGGCCCTAGATAATATCCTTGACTATAACATAATCAAGCCGATATTTAAAACGAAAGTATATTTAATTATTTTACTTGCAATGCCCTTTTCGCTATTATACATTAAATCCCTCCCTTAAAGTCATTTCCGTTGCACCGGATCATTGACAAATATAGAGTTCCTGCAATCAAATAAAGTACCTACTTTAGGACTTAGCAGAATCGAAGCTTCATTTTGAATTTTTGACAAGGTTACATGGTGAGCCACGAATGGGCGGACAACAGCTACATCCTGCATCTCAATCCACTGCTGAACATTGTTCCCGAAAAAGATGAGATCGAGCCGCACGCGCCGTTGCGCGAGAGTTGGCGTGATGATCTTCAGCTGTTTTCTGATTACTTGGACTATAAGGTAAGTAGCCAAATATTTACCCATAGGTAAGCGCAAGCTGGATATTTTCAGATGTCATCAACTTCGCTCGTTCAACTCACATAAAGATAAGTCAACTTTACGTATCTAAAGCTTAAGTTATTTTTGTGTTAAATTTCCAATGAGAATGAATTCAATCTTGCAAGATAATTGGAATCAAGCCTTAGTGCAGCTATTAATTAACTTGCTTGCCTCACATAGCTGTCGCGTCGGGGCGTGCGGCCCATGCCCACGAATGAGCTAACACATTCAAATTAGGATTTGATTAAGCCAATGTACGGTTGAAATCTTGTCGCTTGAGTTAATAACTCAAATTTAAAAATTTAAAAACCCCCGACCCAGTCAGACCCCTCATCAACTAAACTAGAACTAGAGCTTAGATGATAAGCAAACTTAAAAAGATCATGGTTGCGTTACCATATACTTTTAATATCATTGAAATAACACCGTACCAAATTTCGAATCGATAGGACATGTGGAAGGTAGTTAGATCCCCTCATCCACTATTTGAGAGCTGATTATCTTCAAACGGCAGATCAGGTCATGGTTACCTTACTATATACTTTTAATATCATTGAAGAAACACGGCACCAAATTTCAAATCGATAGGACAAATGGAAGGTGGTTAGATCCTCTCATCCATCATTCAAGAGCTGATTATCTTCAAACGGCAGATCAGGTCATGGTTACCTTAACATATACTTACAATATCATAGATGTAACATGGTACCAAATTTTAACTCGATCGGACATAAGGAAGCTAGTTAGATCCTCTGATCCATTATTCAAGAGCTGATCATCTTCAAACGGCTGATCAGGTATTGGTTACTTAACCATATACTTTCTGTATCATAGATGTAACATGTTACCAAATTTCAAATCGATCGGACATATGGAAGCTAGTTAGATCCTCTCATCCATTATTCAAGAGCTGATCAACTTCAAACGGATGATCAGGTTATGGTGACCATACCATATACTTTCTATATCATAGATGTAACATGGTACCAAATTTCAAATTGATCGGACATAAGGAAGCTAGTTAGATCCTCTCATCCATTATTCAAGAGCTGATCATCTTCAAACGGCAGATCAGGTCATGGTTACCTTAACATATACTTTCAATATCATAGATGTAACATGGTACCAAATTTCAACTCGATCGGACATAAGGAAGCTAGTTAGATCCTCTCATCCATTATTTAAGAGCTGATCATCTTCTACCGGCTGATCAGGTCATGGTTACCTTACAAAATACTTTCTATATCATAAATGTAACATGGTATCAAATTTCAACTCGATCGGACATAAGGAAGCTAGTTAGATCCTCTCATCCATTATTCAAGATCTGATCATCTTCAAACGGCTGATCAGGTCATGGTTACCTTACGAAATACTTTCTATATCATAAATGTAACATGGTACCAAATTTCAAATCGATCGGATATAAGGAAGCTAGTTAGATCCTCTCATCCATTATTCAAGAGCTGATCATCTTCAAACGACTAATCAGATCTTCATCAGACATGGCATAGAACACTCGGCCTGAAATTATCTATGATACGAAAAAAACTAAACGAAAATCGGTTCAGCGGGCTCTACGATGCCACAGACAGAACAGACAGAGATACACAGACAGACAGACAGACAGATACACACGTTAAAATTATAACACCCCTCTCGGAATTTTCTTTCGGAGGTTAAAAATGAGTTAAATAAGAGTTGTCAACTATCAAGTTGAACAAGATATTGCGTTTTTTCGGCTTATATCAACTGGCTATACAACTTGCAGTACGACTAGTCCTCGGAATTATCCATAAAGTCCTTCAGCTCACCACAGTCAACAACTATTCCGAAGAAACATGGTTTGGAATTCAAAGGGAAAAATTCACCAGCTCATCCCGTGATAGCTGATTGAGGCGGAAGCAGAAAATAATAAAACTCACTCAACAATTCTTGGTTCGACAATTACTTTAAAAAATCTAAAGTATTTTGCCAGATTTGCTCTTTGTAGAGCCAGCTTGTTGATCTAAGTCAAAATTATAATGGGTTCAATTTAAAACATTATAAATAATTCAAACATGCGGGCAATTAACAGTGTGGTCGCAAATTGGACATAAATGTAAAGTACCTACCCGTTCACGGCACACTGCTCAGTAATCCGGCTCAGTGTTAAATCAAATTGAGGTCGATGTTACATTACTTATAAAATTTTAGTTAGAATGAGAAAATAGTTACATTATTAAAATTCGTCGAAAATATCATATTAATTTTACTAGTGTGCGCCCCATGGATTTTCCAGCGCAAAATCCCAATTTTCCGTTATTGGGATTTTCGGGTTAAAAAGTAGCTTACGTCCTTCTTCAGACTCTAGACTTGACTATCTGTGTTACAAATTGCATTTAAATACTTTCAGTAGTTTAGGCGTGATTGCGTAACATACAGAGAGTTACTTTTGCATTTATAATACTAAGTATGGAATTTAGATTTCAATGACGTACCCACATAAAGAGTCGAATGTCAGGTTACCGTCTGAGACTACTAGATCACTAAGGGCCATTATCTTTTGACAATGTGTAGACCATGATTGGAAGGTATTTTACGCCAAATTGTATTCTCACGATTGGATGAACCGTAGTAGTAGTTCTATTGTTCTGTTCTAAATCGCGTCTTACTTTTACATTGACTTCCTTTTGGGCTCGGCCATAGGAGAATATGAAGTACGGGCGGCGGTCGCTTTTTCAAATAAGTGGTGTTTTGTTTCCTATTTTTTTTACTTGGGATCTGCACATTGTGCGAAGCTCTAAATAATATGTGCTGAATATGTTTTATGTTGCTTGTCAAATTTACTGGGCTGGCAATTTCTAAGGAATTTTGTAAGGTAGATGGGCGATTTCACTGCATTGTTCTGCGAACTGTTAGAATTGGGTCGTGATGAATGTCTATTAGATATATTTTTTAAATTACCATCTGTTTTCTGAACCCAATAATGAATTTATTTGTATATGTACTAAGTTCAGTAATATCTAAACAACATGTACCATAAATATACACTAATATTCATAGTCTACCTATACGTTATGTTACGGACGGCTCAGCACCATGATACACCATCTGAACATAAATAATTGCCTCGATTAAATTTATTAATTTACATTTGCTGAGGCAAAAAAATAACTTTTAATGACTTGACTTGACCTACCGTTCGGCAAGGTAAACAGCCGTAATGTTAAATACACTCGGTCATGTTTTTATTTAATTATCCTTTCAGAGCGCGCGGACGTCGGAGGGGGGGCGGTACGCGGAGGAGAGCGGGGGGCTGACGGGGACGATCAGGGAGTACCTTCAGGCTCTGCTTCTACTGAAGCCGTGTGACGCGCTGCATTTCACGAGACACTACTTTGGATCCGCCCTTTCTTCCTTAGATCTTCCCCATAACGAGTATTTTGAACCAACTTCTAGACGCGTGCACTACTATTTCTTTGAAGAATGATGTTTTTAGAGTTAATTGTTTTATAAAGTTTGATAGTATTTTTTGTTAGTTGAAATTACTGATACTGATACAAATATATACCTATTCTATTTTCTTAAACATGGGTTTTTTTATGCAAAAACTATGTTCAACATAAGTTTCATATTGTGTCAAGAAGTTTCATTTCAGGACTTACCAAAAATGCATACGTATAGGTAGAGTAAGTACAAACTAAAAAAGGGAATAACAAATGAAGCCTCGTAGCTAAAAATGGACTTGGACATGTAGAAAAAACAAGCTGTAAAGCATTTTGTATTCGCGTCGCGCGATTTGCATACATCACCCGAATCCCTTGAGCACAATGACAAAACTGCGCCTGAGAAAGCCGCCTTACACGAAGGGAATTTTAATTTTTTTCGTCTGTTTTTCCACAAAGGAATGTGTTATTAAGTTCCGCATCACAGGCATACGATATGAAGAGACGACCGTCTCGAGGGACCTTTATTGTTGTCATCAACCAACATACTCGTAGCATATTCTGTTTCTCTCATTTTTATTCTGGGGTCGCCTTACAATATGCACGGTCGAAATAATTGAGCTTAGAAATGTTTTATGTAATCAGATTTTTTTATAGGTACCTACATAGTTTAATGGACTATGAGTAACTTATTACTTGCGACGTGACCGCTGCGGATTGGGGCGGGGCGGTGGATTCCAATTTCTTTCCCCCTAAAACTAATGCCTCTCGCAGATATCAATATCACTATCGTCATTTCCAATTACGGGGAAAACGTGACCAGGAGTTATTGCTTATACTTGTTTTTTTCCAAATAATAAATTGAGATATTATTCACGGTTATATTGGATGTGTAAAGAAAGTAAAAGCTACAAAAATCTCTTCTTTATCTCTCTATAATTTACATACCAACAGAATAGTTATTTAGTCTTGTCCACAGAATCCGTCCACATATCTTTCCACTTTACTTTTGATTAAAACCAGTCGGTCATTCCTGAAACTCTCATAGCAAAAGCTAAGCGCTCCATCGAAACCCGCTGAACACTCCCCTCATCATAATTCTGAATAACAAACAAGTATGCAGGCCGCCGATAGGACCTAGTTCGTCCGCCGCTTTATGAAACTCCCTCCAAGTTTAACCAGATTAGCCCTTTGAAGTTTAAATTAACTTGTTAGGTCCGGGCGAGACGACGGCCAATATCGTGGAACAAACAACTGTACGTGTGATGCCCTATTACGAAACTCGCATACAAATTGGAAGCCCTGCCGAGGTTAATATTTGTTATTACTCTCCTCCGGCTCCCGTATCTAGGGTTACCAATCTACGAGTGTGTCCATATCACCGGAATGTCTGCGGAGCGCTCGGCTGGTGTAATTAAATAAGTGTAATTAAACTCAGGTACAGGTTTGTTCAAATGTAGGGTTGCTGATAAGTACAGTACTTATACTTTGCTACATTTTAACCACATTTGTATTTATTAATAATAGTTTATTGTTTGAGGTATTATCACATAATATTCTATATTATAGATATTATGGTTATAGAATCTATAACCAGCAACTTATGTGTAGCAAAATCTACCAGAAGCGTATCATATCAAATGAATAATCGGCCCATTTTCAGCTGCCTTAATTCTGAACTAATGTTTATTCCGACCGCGAAAAGGCCATTGAAAGCAAAGGAACTGAAACAAATCTTCCCACTTAAATCATCCGCATCCCATTGACGGGTGAGTTTAAGAGGAACCTTAATTTTCTTGCCACTTGCTCGCGTGCTAGAAACAGTAAACATAGTGGCTGAAGAATTACATTTAACGATACAGTTGAGTTAATGTAACGAGGTATTACTAGTTTAATGCTACCGAAGTATAGTTGCAAAACAAACAGATTTAACGAATGCAGTTTGTAGCAACATTCTGTTTACAAAATATAACATTGAACGGCAAAGTGAGTCGTAAACCGCGACTCTTTAGAGAACGGATATTCGCCGGTAAGAAGTAGTGAAGAATAGTCAAAGGGCGAGCTTGAGCTGGCTGGAGCCTGGAGTGCTCTCCGGCGCTCTGCCGACGTGAGAGATGGCTTTCAATATGAAATTGAATTCCGCGGTTCATTGATTTTCAATTTGTGATAGCGCACTCTCCCCATTTACCATAGACACGACGGAGTATTATAAATCTTGTAGGAATTTTTCAGGGAGTTTACTCTCCGGAATTGATATTCATGTGTGATATAGTGATTTAAAGTAGTCGTTCCCAATGAAATAGTTCACCTTTGGGAAATAAAGTGGAAAAATCTCAATTTCAATAAGTACTTACTATAGTGAGGTGGAGGTGAATTTAAATTAAATTTTCTTAGTTTCGCTGTAGATCACCTCATGATAACCAGAAAGAGTTCAGAAGAACTTTTTTCTACTTTGCGTTTTACAAACATTTCAAAGTAATCAAAGCTCTTATTTCTTATCTTAAGGCGGTAACTCACGGTATGGCGCGAAATTCAAATTGTTTCACGTTTTTTAATTATTTTGGCGAGAGTATTCATTTTTAATAAAGTTTAAATGAATTCGCGTACGTAAAAACCTATTTCCCACATTGTGATATATCGTTTTTGAAAGACAGAGTTACCGATTTTGTGTATATTCAAGGAACTTGTTTTTTGGCCTGTTACCCCTTAGACACAAAATCTGTAGGTCTGTCTTCCAAAAACGTTGTATTGCAATGTGGGAGATGGTTTTTTACATACGCAAATTCATTTAAACTTTATTAAAAATTTATACTTTCGCCAGAATAAATAAAAAACACGAAAAAAATTGAATTTCGCGCCATAGCGAGAGTTACCACCTTAAAGACATACTTTACTACCGAATAAAAACTAATCTGTTTCATACATTGACGAGCTAATCGAACCAACAATGTATGGAACAGCCTTTTTTTTTTTTCAAGATTGAGACCCACGTTGCTTTTGAAAGTTGTTAAGTATGCTGAGCTGAATGACTCTTTAATTATAGCACCTGTTCAGAATCATTCTGTATAGAGTGTTCTTGGAACGTAAGAAAATAACAATGAAAGCCTTTAAACGGAAATTGATGTCGTAAAAACCCGTCAAGCACAAGCATTGACTACGTTATTAAACCTTAAAGTATATCAGGCTTAGGAACATAATTACCCATTCAAAAGACTTTAGCGAAACATATTATTGATCAGAAATTTAAAATTTTCTACATAGTAGTAAGAAAATCACTAGCAGATAAATTGATAAATCTTCGGATAAAATAAAGCAGTTCGGATTTTTAGTTTGCTCTCTGATTAGGAAGAACATGCCTGAAATAACCATTATCTTCGAGCTTTTCTGGACGTCAACTTATTGAAGTCGATTTCTAGAAGAAACAAATATTTTATGATTCACTGGATTTAAAGAAAATTTATTTCTTTGTCTGCATGAACGATTTATTAAATTATATTATTATTATTTCTGACGTCTAGAGGTTCCTGAGTGTACCTCACTTACGTGAAGTATTAACGCTATTTATAATAAGCATTTAAGAACTAATATCTCGCTTCATTCTCTTGAGCCTCTAGAGACACGACCACAAAGCTTGACCAGCATAAATTAAAAGCCAATATCCCGGATTAATATCCAATAATAGCGAGCGATTATTCTCACGCGATAATAGGTAATTGCGATACATATCACACGCTCCGCATTGGCCGGCGAATATTGCGGAGGTGTGCCAATATATCGAGTGGGTTAGTTTAGGTCCCTATGGATGTTGAATTTATTATCGATGTATCGGGGCCTAGAGGCTGGTGGATTATTAAGAGGAAACGGGAAAACTGCTGGAGCGGTGGAAAAACCGGAATGAGCTGCCACCGCCGCCGCCGCCGCCGCCGGAACCCGTCGGCGCACGCAACATTACGCCGCGACACAATTAGAAGCGCAATCGTGATCGTTCGCCTTTATTCGCTTGGGAATACACAGAGCGCTGTGTTGGAGTTAATGAGCTGATGGTGTGTTTGTTGCTATCAACTTTTGTGAAATGGGTGTGTTAGCTATCACATCGGTCCTCTAAAAATGGCAGCGCCTTATAAAATAAAATTATAAAGTGCTAAATTGGATCGACTTCAATAATTAGGAACTTACTAATTTGGATTTTAAAACTACTTACCTAAAATATATTTCACAGCACTGACTTTGTACACGTCACAATTAAGCAAGACGTTCTATTTCCGTCGGTGTATACATGAGTGTGATACACTAACATGAGTACAGAAGCATGAGTAGTGGTACAGTAACATGAGTTTTGTAGTTATGTGTGTGATGCATTCTTATATTTTTTATTAATCAATTCTGAGTGGATTCCATTCTTCATCGCCAAAGGCAGCGTGTGTAAGAATGGCTTGTGTAGGAATTTCGGCATTTACCGATTATTGGGTAGTGTAAGAGGGCAGTTTGTTTATTTTCTTTCTCGGCGAAGCGTGAGGCTATCCCGGCTTATCGCCCACGGGCAGGCCGCCTGGCCTTCACATCCCGCCGGCACCCGGCACCTCTTGCCTCTATTTGGTATATAAATCATGGAAAGCACACACCCCCTTTCCACGAACTCTCCGGGCGAATAACTTTCTGATTTTCTTTGAAAGCTGTATTATTGATAACTATGATAAGAGTAAAGCAACATGTTGGTCTTGACATATAGGTAGGCTATTTTAACGGTATTATTTTGAAATTTATTTTGACTCGAAAAGCTCATTGTAACTAATCAACACATAGTATAAAATAAAGTCGTTTCCCGCGTCTGTCCCTATGCATGCTTATATCTTCAAAAATATGCAACGGATTGTGATGCGGGTTTTTTTAATAGATAGAGTGATTCAAGAGGAAGGTTTATAAGTATAATACATGCACAAAATATTAATAGGTTAGGCGGTACGAAGTTCGCCGGGTCGACTAGTAAGCTAATAAAATGGTTTTAGTTATAGCAGAATATTTATGTCACATTTAATAACCTGAATAATTTAAATATTAATGACTATATCAACGTTTACGATATCAACGCTCATGTCAGCTTAAAAAAGACTGAGGATTTACAATTCACGAATTATCATTTTGATCGAACCGCTCCAAAAACTATATCAATCGGAATCAACGATTCTTTGCATTTTTTCACCGAGGTAACGGATCCTGAGAGGACAATTTGCTAAAGTTTTCTTCGAACCTATTTTAAAAAATAGAGAAACTGCAGTTACCCACGTTTTATCAACAAAATAAAACTGCTATCTATAGAAGAAGTTTAACCCTCCAGTCCCTTTGTTTTCAACTCTGATTGCTCGTAGAGGCAGTTACGTGAAATACCTTGACGTGGATTCTAAGTTTTGTTTGGCTAATTTGTCCCGACAAACCCCGAATAAAAGTTCACTGAGAATGTTTCCAACTCGACATAGGAAATAGTCGTTTGTTGCTAAAACTACAGTTCTTATACTAAATGGGAGTCTCTAAGACAGAATGGAAACTTTGGAAGTCTTCACGGGCAAACTTGGCGGGCATTCATCTAAAGTTAGCGGACACCTGACGCGAGGCGCGGGCTGTGCTCGGGATCGGAGTAACAGGGGCTAGTATAACGAAAACATTAAATGATACACTTACATTTAAGTAACAACTTTTTCTGTTAAAACAACGAATATTTGTGCCTGCTGATCTTGTCTTTTAATATAAACAGTTAGTAAAAACAGAAAAGAACATTACTAAACTGAAGTAAAATATTTTTACCGTTTTTTTTTAATAAAACAAAAGGCACGCTAAATAGTGTTCAAGTAACAAAAATATCAGTAACAATAATATAGTACCAACGATAGCAAATCATACTAGTCGTGATTCTGAACAAAGTATTTACTAATTTTGAGGTTTTTAAACCAACCAAAGGATAAATAAACGACAACAGAGTCTATAATTAATTTCAAATAAGTCCCCGGTTACTTAAACGGGGAAAACCTAACAAATGTCAATCATGATTCTTTTTTTTCCTGGTTTAGGTGAAAATTAAATTGTCACTTTTGTGTGTTTCATGCACGTCTCATTCTCATATACATTGGTTTATACTAGTAAGGCACTCTGACCGTGAATACTCGTATATTATTAAAAAAACGAGTCAAGTAATTCTGGAATACATAGGTACGCCAGAAACAGAGCGGAGACAAGGCACACCCGCCGAGTGACAAAACTTAGCCGCAACAGTTTATAGTTAAATAGTTATGGCTTCGCACGAACTTTGTGCGGTTAATTCTATCGCTGAGCTTTTAGAATTTGCATGTTACCTGTTTACTATTTATACTTTGTGATATTTAAGACTTCAGACTGGTAAAAAAATTGTAAGGGTCCTAATACTTAATAGAATCCAAATTATGTTAGAAACCAGTTTTAAAACGTAAAACAATGCTGTGTGATTTTTACTTCAATACCTTTATGATTTTTGTAATAAACCAATATTTAATCAAGACTTATAAAGCCCTGTTATTCATAAAAAGTTATAGAACATTTTAGTTATTTGACGGATGTCAATTTAGAATGGATGTTACGTATTTGCCATACAACAAACCAAAGAAGAAGGCCTCCAGTAACGCTGCTTAAAACCAACAGTTGGTTCAATCTTTATGAATAATGCGGTAATTCTATACCTTGTCCACGTCAGTTCGTAAGAGGTAATCCGTATAAATGCTTTTGCGCATTGCGTTACGGTGTACGACGTTCTTTGCAAAGAGTGTACATAGTTCCAGGTTAAACAGCAATATGTTATGATTAAAGCTGTTTTAATAGCCGTTTCCAGGTAATTTATACCTCTGAAGGAAGCCTTGCAATATTACCTATGAAAATACAGCGTTCATTTAATATGAATTATCAAATACTAATATATTTAGGAAGAAGCTGACATGGCACCTTCGTAACACCTTCAAATATTTTAATTTTGAGAACATTAAAGGATTCGAATATAAATATTTTTTTAAATCGGTCCTGTAGTTTTGAAGCCTCTTCGATTCAAACTAACAATTTTTTTTCTTATATTAGTGTAGATCACTTGTTTCAATTACAATTTTTTTAATTTTTAACCGACGAAAAAACAAAAAGGAGGAGGTTCTCAATTCGTCGCGTATATATATTTTTTTTTTTATGTATGATCACGCATAACTTTTTACTGTGTGGACCGATTTTGATAATTCTTTTTTTAATCGACAGGGTATACCTTGAAGTTGGTCCCATAAAAATTTGGAAATAAAATTCCAACCCTAAGGGTGGAAAAATAGGGGTGACTTTATTGTTCACTCACAGATTACATTGCCGTGTTGTGATTTACATGAAAACTGCTAGGTATAATTATGAGTCTTTTTATATGAACTTTATTAATCATAATCTCAGCCGATAGACGTCCACTGCTGGACATAGGCCTCCCTCACAAATCGCCTCACCGACCGGTCGTGATCGAACCTCATCCTGTTAGTCCCTCAACCTTCACCAGGTTGTGTGGCCACCTTGTGGGGTGCGACCAAGCTGTGAAGGGTGATTAGCTGGGGTCAAAAAAAATAAGCCCAAAAAAACTGAAAAGCAAAAAATAAAAACTTTTTATCAAAAAATTAAACCGCCGAAAAAACTGAAAAGCATTAAATAATAGGGAAACATTTTCTATTAGGCCTTAATTTACTCACTTCTTAAAGTAATTTTGGATTACCAAGAAATTTTGAGTCGGTGCCACAGATCACTAAATTACATGAAATTCAAGGAAATAACCGAAAAACGTGTGTCGCTGCGCATCGCGCTTTACATAGAAAATGAATTTGCTTGTGTGGTGTGGCACCGACTTAAAATTTCTTGGTAATCCAAAATTACTTTAAGAAGTGAGTAAATTAAAGCCTAATAGAAAATGTTTTCCTATTATTTAATGCTTTTCAGTTTTTTCGGCGGTTTAATTTTTTGATAAAAAGTTTTTATATATATATAGGTCATATAAACATTAATTAAAAGATCATAAAAAAGTTCTAAGCAATAGTTAATTCTAAAATATATCAATTTTACAATTTATTGCTTTAATGTTATCCGTATACTCCAGCCTAACATCTTTGGCAAAGGCAGATTCTTAGAATTATCCCTACGTGAAGTAAGCTGCAATAGAATGCAACATTAGAGTTCCGTAGGCAAATACGCGGTGGGCTTAAACTGGAAACTGCTATTTCAGGTCGGGCTTCACGAAGCAATTTTAGTCGCTTGTAATTTTCACTTTGGAAGCCTCTTATTACATAAGTTTTAAAATTAGCGACTAAAGTTGCGCTCTAGCTTAAAACTAGCATCGCGTCGTGTCGAGTTGTAAAATCTGCAGGAGTTGTAAAACATTAAGCATAAAATTTTTCCTTATATAAATATATAAATTGCAACTTAACACCAAAGTACAATCAGGTATGGCCAATATAAAGAGGCTGCTATTTTCTAAATTGAAAAATACTAGTCGACCAGACGAACTTCGTACCGCTTTACCTGTTACTATGTTGTGCATGTTTTATACATAAAAACCTTCCTATTGAATCACTCTATATTAATAAAAAAATCGCATAGTTTTTACATAAGCATACATACGGACAAACGCGTGAAGCGACTTTGTTCTATACTATTTTGAAATAAGCTTGATCGTAGCGCGTAGCAACGTAGCAACATTCTTTAGCTACGTAAAATACTACGGCTACGAGGCTACGGGCTACAGCGAATATCTTAGCAAATTTTTAAGATACTGTCGTGATTATTCTCGTAGCTTCTCAAGTAAAAAAATAATGAGCTAGTTATCATGCATTGATATTTAACCAATCGGATATACTTATATACATATTGTTGCCTTCAATTCCATTAGAGAAAAAAGGAATTGAACGCAGACAGGCTATTGCAATAAACGTCGTTCGGGTAAATCTGACAGCTGTTCCCAACAACTTAATATTACGCTGGAACGAACCCACACCAGTAATGTTTCTGAAGCAAAAAAAACCTGTTATGCACGTTATGACAAAAACAAAGGAATAGACAAAAGTGCTATTGCAATTATAAGGGAGTTTTTATGATATGTGTATAGTATAATAAATTAAAATAGTTATTAAGTTACTAAACTTAAAAAAAAAAAATTGCCTTGGTTGGTATACCTAAAAAAAAACTATAGTTCCAGTAAATAAGGACCACCATTGTGGGAGAGTTTTGCCATCATCACCACTTTTGGCGGGCGGGTTGGCGATCGCAGTACATATGACTTATTTATTTTTTTACGAATACGACATGTACCTATATTAATTAAATAATAAACGATGGAGTAAAAACTTTTAAGAAACCGAATAATTTCTAAATCTCACATACTGTTGTCATATTATTTAAAGAATACTGGATCCTATAAATAATATGACACCAGTATGTATTTTGTAACAAACAAAGCTACAACTTCGTTTAACTACGACTGTGTGCATGTAAACTGCGACCCGCATTGTTTCATTCTCGCAATTACTTTCACGTTACACAATAGGATAGCAACATCAGCGCGACACACATATGTACTGTTAATTCAAACTCACTTTAACAATTTACTAGGCTAAGATACAACTCTGATCTTAAATTTAAAACTATTACTCCTCGAACTGGTGAAGACTGCGGTACTACACTGGATGAGGGTCACTTACCGATCAGTGTGGCGATGTGTGGGGGCGGCCTATGATCAGCACTAGATCCCTTAATAATTGAAAATTTGTAAAAACAAGTGTTGGATTTGTTTGGTTGAGTACTCTCATATATCAGCCGTAGTTTATAGTCATTCAATAAAGAGTACTTAAATAAGGATGTGGCAGTAATAAAACTAGCATAAATCGTCTAAAATAGTTTACAAACTTAATTTATTCCTCAGAGTATCGCGAACCAAATGGATTTTAGAAGTGTTTTAGACACATAAAATTAGAATCGCAATGTCATATAATTTAAATAACATGACTGTGACGAAAATCAAATATGCCTAAATAATAATTGTAGAAGTGTTTGAGACATAATAATAGAATTCAATGCCATGTCATTTACTTACTAATTAGTATATTGATTTTGACCTCGTAATCAAGTAAACTAAAATGTTAACCGATCAATTATGTCATTTGTTCGGTTCGTGCATTAATAAATGGACTAAAGAAGATTAATTTTGCGGCCGTTTTAATTCAGCCCCTTTTCAGATCTGAATGGCAGCTTGTCATGTAACCCAAGCAAATGAGCCAAGCACT
This sequence comes from Euspilapteryx auroguttella, assembly GCA_951802225.1. Lineage (NCBI taxonomy): Eukaryota > Metazoa > Arthropoda > Insecta > Lepidoptera > Gracillariidae > Euspilapteryx > Euspilapteryx auroguttella. The sequence goes on from OX637652.1 coordinate 6,678,297, forward strand.
GAATTAATGAATGAATTGTTTAACTTAGTCTGGTCTGAAAATTTAAGTATAATCTTATTACCTATGCTTTTAAGTACAGTCCCCAGCAGCCTCAGCTACACATTTTCACTGCATAATGCTCTTTATTATTGTGATATAGAAAAACATGTGAGGGGTGGATAAGTGAAAAAAAAAAAAAAAAGGGTGGATAGGTGAAGTGCTGGTGACTGTACCTATCCCATAATATATTGACAGAACATATATTACCTATTGATTTACTGCACGACTAATATAAGAGACATTTCTTATGTAAAGCATTTAAAGGCGACTACAATTTTTTTTTTATATAATTGCTAGCAATAAATTAAGTGTTATCGATATCAATACATACCTAGTATAAAACAAAGTCGCATCCCGCGTCTGTCCCTATGTATCCTTATATTTTTAAAACTATGCAATGGATTTTGATGCAGTTTTTTTGAATAGATAGAGTGATTCAATAGGAAGGTTTGTGTAAGTATAAAACTTGAGTAACATAGCAACAGGTTAGGCGGTACGAAGTTCGCCGGGTCGACTAGTAAAAGATAAAGTATAGCCACAAATAAATCACTTGCATGGTATGTATTTATTTTTAATTTTTTTTATAGCCAGAGTAGCCAGATAAAATAAGATGATGATAAGATAAATAATATAAAATATACTTGATGTTTATATATTAAATTACCAAAAGACCTCAGTATTTACTCATAATCTTATCCTAAAGACTACCTAGATTACCTATTGCTGGATAAAGACCTCCACCAGATATTGCCAGTACACTTGTGAAAATGTAATGCGCGAACTTCAACATGCCTACTCTTTGGCCAAACTATCTATTTATTATATGGGATATTGCGAAATATTTAAAGAAATGAGTGCAGTAACAGTGCCAGAGAGACGCTTCAGAGACTTGTTTCTTTGTTCCATTATTTTGCTCTCAAGTACAGTCAGTCCAGCGGGTGTCGACTTATGCTGTCGAATCTGCGACAAAAAAGTGCACAGACTTGGATTGTTTCTGAGATTAGATACCCATAGACTTTCAGGGATTTGTTTGTATCTCAGAATAAAGACAAGCATAGAAGGAGTCCTAAAATAAAAAGTCACATCATTGTGTTACGCTACTTACTCAAGTGCAACCATTGAATATGTTAAAAAGAGACCAATATACTTTCTCCACTGGGTCGTATGACTCTTCCGCACCTTGCCCGTACCTGGGTTCGACTTTTTATTTTTAATTTTCTAAAAAGCTAGTGATGGCAAAAATAACTTGTCCTAAATCAAGTTGTCTATACTTTTATACAATACATGGTTCTTTATTATGGAACTTATCATAACTAATTCAGGAGTAATTGTATGGTATTATAATAACAAGAAAACAAAGACAAAGATAAAAATGCTTTATTTCTATAAAAATGCAAATAAAAATACAAAATGTAACAAACCGTATAACATTTTTAACAGAAAAAGAATAAGGGCAATTGTGCCTTATCGATTAAAGCGATTTCTTCCAGGAAACCTACTGCACACAATAAGTTATTTTAATGAATAAAACGGGTGTCTTGATAAAAATATAATAATACTTACCTATTTCTAAAGATTTTCCGTTCATAAAAAACTCTGTCACATCAGATATTATTAGCACAGCTCTAAAATAATTAAAACTAAAAGATGTGTGCCTATAATAATATGTATAAATAAAACAAGTAAAACAAATCTATTTTTGGAAATTTCATAATGTATGAATTATGCGCTTCTTTCTTTACACACTCATTTTCAATAATCTTGCTCTGCACTCTGCACCTCAAATGTTTGTTTTTGTCTGGGTTGATCTTGATCATCACTTTGTTTGTATGTGAAAAAACCCTGCTTGTGGTTTTTTTTTGAGACCTAAAAATATAATATGTTTTAATTAAAACTTATAAAAGAGAGTAAGTATTATAAAACCTGGGTGTAAACAATTTATACATACGTAAGTGATATCCTGCAGCAACAATGGCGCTTTTGTTTTTATCACAAAGTAAAATTTTCATGGAATTTTATTTGTTTACAGTTTACAGCATTGGTTTACCCAAATTTACGGTTCATATATTCTGTAGCTTTTTTTATCAAAGTATTTTGTGAGGCCTGTAAGAAAGCAAGAAAAATGTTCTTAAATATTATATTCAAGCCACTTGAGCTTGGCACGAAATTCCGATACGTGGTCATACTTTCGTAGGCCAAATATGAAGCGAATACAGAAGTTTTGGAGTCGCTCAAGCTTGTTAAGTTGATCCTCAGTCAGGTCAACATAACACGCATCTGCGTAATCTAAAATAGGCAACAGTAAGGATTGAACCAAAGTAATTTTAGTGGTAGTCGGAAGAAAATTCCTAAGTCGCCTTAGGGAACCTGAAGCAGCAAACAGTTTCCTACTAACCTCTGCAACCTGTGGTATCCACGATAAGTTTTTATCAAAGATAACCCCGAGGTTTTTAACTTTGTCGCTGTATGGTATGTTAACACCCTCAAAGCGTATATGGGGTGCACAGGACCAGTCTATCTTGGCCAACTGTCTCTGGCTACCCAACACGATGACCTGTGTCTTTGACGGATTAACTTCAAGGCCATTAGAGCTACTCCACGATGCGATTTTAGAAAGATCAAGATTTATCGTCTCAACAGCTGCTGGAAATTCATCCACTGTAGTCTGCTTGTAAATCTGTAAATCGTCTGCATATAGATGGTAAGAAGAAGAAATTTTGGATGAAATGTTGTTAATAAAAATAGAAAAAAGGAGTGGTGACAAGACTCCACCCTGTGGGACACCCGCAGAAATGTCACACCAGTGAGAGAAACAGTCCTCAACTTTTATGCGTTGCCTACGATTAGAGAGGTAACTGCGGAACCATTTAAGAACCATTGAAGGAACATTGAGGGAACTCAGCAACGCCAAAAGTACGTCAAAATCGACAGTATTAAAGGCGCTGCTGAAGTCTAGCAATGAAAGAACAGTAATGCAGCCGTCGTCCATACCCATACGGATGTCATCGGATATATTTATTAGAGCTGTAACAGTACTATGACCGGTGCGAAAACCAGACTGGAAGGGATTTAACAGGTTATGTGAGGTAAGGAATTTGTTAAGTTGACGGTGAACAAGACGCTCAAGTACTTTGGAAAGGAATGGTAGGATTGATATGGGACGATAATCTGCGAAGGAGCTTGGTTTAGACTTTTTAGGAAGGGGAATGATTTGAGCGTCCTTCCATGCCGAGGGAAAGGTATTTGAGGAAATGGAATGGTTCAAAATTGTTGTTATAACGGGGATAATGACATCCAGTATGGGAAGGAGCATACTACGGCTAATGCCATCACTGCCCACTGCGTTTGAGGTGATGTAATGAATGCATCTATTCACTTCGTCCTCAGTGAAACTTTGAATTTGAAAGGGTGAATAGTCATCAGGAGGGCTAGAACGAAGTCTGTTCAATGTTTCGGATTTTAAATTGCTATCAAAATTAACAGAAGCTGAAAAATGTTGATTTAAATTATTTAAGTCTAAGTTGTTAGTAATAGTATTTTGACGGGATTTCCCAACTCCTATCGACCTAAGGAACTTCCAAATCTTAACGGAGTCTCCATTTTGTACAGCAGAATGAATGTGTTGCCGCTGAGCATCCCTACACATTCTGTTGCAGCGATTGCGTACTTCGTGATATTTAATCTTATTAAGTTCAGACGGATTATGTTTAAATTTGGCTTTCGTACGTGATTTTAATTTTATTACTGTCTTAATCTCGTCCGACAACCACGGAGCGGGCAGATGTTTCACCCTTATGGCGCGAACAGGAGCATGAATGTCGTATAAATTAACAATAAGGGAATTAAATATCGAGATCTGATCATCAACATTCTGGGCAACCTCAACTCTAGTCCAGTCTGTCTTCCGAGCATCCTCTCTCAGTCGCTCCATGTCTATACCACTAAAATTACGTTGGTGAAGAATCTTCGCTTTTGCTTTAGGTGTACGGAGTTTATAGGACATATATATCAAGTCATGGTAAGAAAAAGCATCAGCGGAGAATTGCCCATGAATAGCAACATGATCAGATAATTTGACTAAAACTAAGTCGAGAAGCGACGGGGTACAGTTGGGGAAGTGATGAGTGGCGGAAAGGGGAAGAATTTTCATGTTGCTAGCGTGACAAAGAGAATTTAAAGAGGAAGAACGATGGTCATCTTTGAGTAGACATGTATTAAAATCACCCAGTATAATGGTATGATTGTAAGATGGGACAAGGTCTTCTAAAAGTTTTTCAAACGAAGCGAAATAGCTAATGGACCTCGAAGCGCAGTAATACACACCTAAGAGCAGCTTGCTATTTGAAAGTTGCACTTCAATAAATAAATGTTCACCTGCATCGGGAGGTGGGGGCTGCGACGAACTGTTGACTATGGAAGTTTTAAAGTAACTACGGATATAGATAGCCACTCCACCACCAACTACTCCAGTGCGGTCGTTTCGGATAAGTTGAAATCCAGGTAAAGAGTAACAAAAAGAAGAGAGACAAGGTTTCAACCAGGTTTCCGAAACGAGCACTGCGTGAACATTTTTGTCAACAAAGGTAGCTAAAAAGTCAGGATAATGTGCCGGAATGCTTTGAGCATTAATGTGTACTGCATTAAAGTTTTTTGGAAAATTATGAAAAGTTGATTCTAAGGATTCGCCAAGTGAGGGTATGCTACAGAAACTATCATCACCAAAACTGTTCAACGTCTCTGAAGCCTCAGAAAGGGACAAATAAACATCATTATCACTACAATCAAGGTTCATAATATTACTATACCTATGTATACTATAACAAATAAATATAAATTATATAAGTATATTAATAATATAAAAATAAACTATCAAATATTATTTTAAATAATACTTAAAATAGACAAACGTACACTTCGCTGAAAAACCCACCAGCGCTGTATATAATGCGTTAAGTCTGAAAACGATACACACACAAAAACAAATTAAATAAACACAAAGCACAACATGTTTTCAACACAAAGCAGAAACGAAACGCTACGCTTTGATCTCAGAATAAGGACAAGCATAGAAGGAGTCCCTAAATAAAAAGTTATTTTCATATTGTTACGCTCCTTACTAAACGGCAAAAAGAATATTAGTTAGAGAGAGATACAATATAAGAATTCTTTGCAAGTTTTCTTCTTGTCGCATCAAAGTGGTTTATTGATGACACTGGTTTATTAGTACCGTACAAAATTAAAAACCATTAATTTGGTACATATTTGGTGGTTTGTTTATGGTTTGTTTTATTTTGACGTTTAATATGACATTGTAAACATCGGTAGCAGCTCCAAAAGTTTTATGATTATTTTTTATGAAAAAGGTGTGATAAATTGGTTTTGTGATTGTGAATGTTTAACATAATGTATAACAATCTCTTGTGTAGTGACGGGATGTGAATCAAATGCGTCAAGGAATCAAAATCTTGATGTTTGGGTTACCTACCATTCGGTAAATCATTTTGTTTCATTGTAGACTTCTGGGCACTATTATGACTAATAAATTATCAAGAACATCTATTTTACACGCTGTTTGTCGAACTCGTACCTAAATTTATTGAATTATTACGGTAAAACACCTTCTGTAAAGGTTATGATAGTGTTGTGCCAAAATATGTTTAGACAAAAGTTATCGAACCTAAACCATCCGTTCTAACTTAAGGACAAATAAAAATCAGACATAATAATATGCTAATTGTTGTATGTTTTTCAGTTTTCAAGTAAATTATATACTAAAAACAAAATGACTGGATGCTATAAAGAGACAAGATTATAAACATTCACAACATACTGTTTTATCAACAAAGAAGATTTAAGATGGTGAAGATTATAACCTGAAACTGTAACAGTTTTGCTGCTGCAATTTGAATAAGTTGGTTGGTGGTAATCATAAAATATTGCCCTTTCAATTGCTTATTTTATATCAACTTAATTAAATGTTAATCGTTATCAACTTAATGTTACAGGAAATAGGACAGAGACATTCAGTGGACAATTCATATTTCATATCTAGGAAAGAAATGCAACCAGAAAATACCATCATCTCAGCTGAAAAACGCCTACTGCTGGAATAGGCCTTAAAGAAAATATCGTGACATACAATTTGCCCATTCTGGATAAAACAGGTTTAAGTTTATCTATGTTTTTTTTTCTGCAGATCCTCATAATTGTATATGAAAATTTCAAGTTTAAGTTGCGGGATGTCGTCGTTTAAGTTAATATTCTCTAAGATACCTGTTTTCTAATAAAAAAAGACGAAGGCTTTAATTAATATGAATAAATTATTATTATTATGATTGTCTTGAATATAATATTTAAGAACATTTGTTTTGCTTTCTTACAGGCCTTACAAAATACTTTGATAAAAAAAGCTACAGAATATATGAACCGTAAATTTGGGTAAACCAATGCTGTAAACTGTAAACAAATAAAATTCCATGAAAATTTCACTTTGTCATAAAAACAAAAGCGCCATTGTTGCTGTAGGATATCACTTACGTATGTATAAATTGTTTAAACCCAGGTTTTATAATACTTACTCTCTTTTATTAGTTTTAATTAAAACATATTATATTTTTAGGTCTGAAAAAAAAACCACAAGCAGTGATTTTTCACATACAAACACTCCATCACAAAGTGATGATCAAGATCAACCCAGGCAAAAACAAACATTTGAGGTGCAGAGTGCAGAGCAAGATTATTGAAAATGAGTGTGTAAAGAAAGAAGCACATATCATACATTATGAAATTTCCAAAAATAGATTTGTTTTACTTGTTTTATATATACATATTATTATAGGCACACATCTTTTAGTTTTAATTATTTTAGAGCTGTGCTAATATCTGATGTGACAGAGTTTTTTATGAACGGAAAATCTTTAGAAATAGGTAAGTATTATTATATTCTTATCAAGACACCCGTTTTATTCATTAAAATTACTTATTGTGTGCAGTGGGTTTCCTAGAAGAAATCGCTTTAATCGATAAGGCCACCCATTGGCCTTATTCTTTTTCTGTTAAAAATTTTATACGGTTTGTTTTATTTTGTATTTTTATTTGCATTTTTATAGCAATAAAGCGTTTTTATCTTTGTCTTTGTTTTCTTGTTATTATAATACCATACAATCTCTCCTGAATAAAATTAGTTATGATAAGTTCCATAATAAAGAACCATGTCTTGTAAAAAAGTATAGACAACTTGATTTAGGACAAGTTATTTTTGCCATCACTAGCTTTTTAGAAAATTAAAAATAAAAAGTCGAACCCAGGTACGGGCAAGGTTCGGAAGAGTCATACGACCCACTGGAGAAAGTATATTGGTCTCTTTTTAACATATTCAACGGTTGCACTTGAGTAAGTAGCGTAACACAATGATGTGACTTTTTATTTCAGGACTCCTTCCATGCTTGTCCCCATTCTGAGGCTTTGATGTTGGATAGATTGATTGTTGCAGTAGGATTGAAGCTAACACACGTAACAACAGCATCAGTCAGTCATTTGTTTTAAATAAATATAATCAATCAAATTGGGTGATTCACAGCACTGCCAGAAGTACATACACATATTTCCACCCGCAAAAACCAAATTAGTGCATTTATCTAACGTACCTACGTGAAATTACAAAATAACGGCATTCGAAACAAAATAACAACCGAGCAATCTCCTTTGCTAAAGGCTAGAATGAGTTCAAGCTGCGAATAACCTCCAAAAATAAGGAACTACTTCTTCGGTTTTGTCACTCGCCTGATTCGTGGAGCAGCACCAGATGAGCTGCCAGCGTCTACTCGTGGGGCCAATGTCTCACTAGCCACTGGTGCCGATTTCTCCGGGGCAGCTTTTATGTTGTCGAGATCCGAAAGGGTGACAGCACGATGCCTTTTGCCATCCGCCGCTACGATGAAAATCGTTCCATCCTTGGTCCAGCTTTTCGACAAACCAAATCGCCTCCGTGCTGCTAGGAACACATCGTGTCGCGTTCTAGTTAAAAATTCGGACACCGTAATGCCCGAGTTCTTAAGCGCAGTTTTGGCGAACCACACCTTGTTCCTTGCTTCACCCTCACGGAACTTCACCACCAGTGGTCGTGGTCTACTGCTGCTTCCAGATCCTTTGAGGCGGTGACATCGCTTGATGTCATTGCGGGTGATATCTGCTAGACCGAGCTTCTGGCTTATGACCTCCGCAACTGCGGCCATGGGATCTTCATTTTCGCCTTCAGCAACACCATGCACCATGAGCATGTTGCGCCTTCCCTGCATCTCAAGTCTATCCTGCTGGCGTGCAATGAGCTCAACTTGCTGCTGTAGAGAGCTTAGTGCAGACATGACAAAGGTGCGAAAAGCATCAAACTGCGAAGATACAGATGCTGTTGTGGTGGATGGCACAGCATTCTGTAGCTCTCTCTGGAACTCACCAATGGATGATGCACAGAATCGACTCAGCTCATCAATTGATTTTTGAATCTTGTTGACCTCCATAGTTCAAAGTGTAAGATGATTGTGCAGAAATTAAACAGTGCTTCTTTGTGAAAAATTATAAATGTTGTGTACCAGGATTTAATGCTGGCAGGTATTTCCTAAGATTACAATTTATCACTGGACATTTACTTATTAATTAAGTATGAATTATATATTTTATTCTATTTTATTAAAAAGAGCCAAAAATATTTACTGTTTGCTTTTCAAAATTAAAGTAACCAGGTTCTTACTGTATAAAAACAGGTTACCTGGAAGAAATCGCTTAAAGCGATAAGGTCGCCTTTTGTCACCTCACTTATATATTGTTTTGTTGTTTTGTGTTTATTTGAACAATAAAGAGATCATTCATTCATTCATTCATTCATTCATTCAATAATAATAATTTATTCAAATATATATTAATTAAAGCCTTCGTATTTTTTTTTAGAAAACCGGTATCTTAGAGAATATTAACTTAAACGATGACATCCCGCAACTTAAACTTGAAATTTTCATATACAATTATGAGGATCTGCAGAAAAAAAAACATAGATAAACTTAAACCTGTTTTATCCAGAATGGTCAAATTGTATGTCACGATATTTTCTTTAAGGCCTATATCCAGCAGTAGACGTTTTTAGCTGAGATGATGGTATTTTCTGGTTGCATTTCTTTCTTAGATATGAAATATGAATTGTCCACTGAATGTCGCTGTCCTATTTCCTTTAACATTAAGTTGATAACGAATAACATTTAATTAATTTGATATAAAATAAGCAATTGAAAGGGCAATATTTTATGATTACCACCAACCAACTTATTCAAACTGCAGCAGCAAAACTGTTGTTACAGTTTCAGGTTATAATCTTCACCATCTTAAATCTTCTTTGTTGATAAAACAGTATGTTGTGAATGTTTAAAATCTTGTCTCTTTATAGCATCCAGTCATTTTGTTTTTAGTATATAATTTACTTGAAAACTGAAAAAAATACAACAATTAGCATATTATTATGTCTGATTTTTATTTGTCCTTAAGTTAGAACGGATGATTTAGGTTCGATAACTTTTGTCTAAACATATTTTGGCACAACACTATCACAACCTTTACAGAAGGTGTTTTACCGTAATAATTCAATAAATTTAGGTACGAGTTCGACAAACAGCGTGTAAAATTGATGTTCTTGATAATTTATTAGTCAAAATAGTGCCCAGAAGTCTACAATGAAACAAAATTATTTACCGAATGGTAGGTGACCGAAACATCAAGATTTTGATTCCTTGACGCGTTTGATTCACATCCCGTCACTACACAAGAGATTGTTATACATTATGTTAAACATTCACAATCACAAAACCAATTTATCACACCTTTTTCATAAAAAATAATCATAAAACTTTTGGAGCTGCTACCGATGTTTACAATGTCATATTATACGTCAAAATAAAACAAACCATAAACAAACCACCAAATATGTACCAAATTATTGGTTTTAAATTTTGTACGGTACTAATAAACCAGTGTCATCAATAAACCACTTTGATACCACAAGAAGAAAACTTGCAAAGAATTCTTATATTTTATCTCTCTCTAACTAATAGTCTTTTTGCCGTTTAGTAAGGAGCGTAACAATATGAAAATAACTTTTTATTTTAGCCCGGTTTCTATGCTTGTCTTTATTCTGAGGTTTGTATACTAAGAATCACAAGCAGGGTTTTTTCACATACAAACAAAGTGATGATCAAGATCAACCCAGGCAAAAACAAACATTTGAGGTGCAGAGTGCAGAGCAAGATTATTGAAAATGAGTGTGTAAAGAAAGAAGCGCATAATTCATACATTGTGAAATTTCCAAAAATAGATTTGTTTTACTTGTTTTATATATACATATTATTATAGGCACACATCTTTTAGTTTTAATTATTTTAGAGCTGTGCTAATAATATCTGATGTGACAGAGTTTTTTATGAACGGAAAATCTTTAGAAATAGGTAAGTATTATTATATTTTTATCAAGACACCCGTTTTATTCATTAAAATAACTTATTGTGTGCAGTAGGTTTCCTGGAAGAAATCGCTTTAATCGATAAGGCACAATTGCCCTTATTCTTTTTCTGTTAAAAATGTTATACGGTTTGTTACATTTTGTATTTTTATTTGCATTTTTATAGCAATAAAGCGTTTTTATCTTTGTCTTTGTTTTCTTGTTATTATAATACCATACAATTACTCCTGAATTAGTTATGATAAGTTCCATAATAAAGAACCATGTCTTGTATAAAAGTATAGACAACTTGATTTAGGACAAGTTATTTTTGCCATCACTAGCTTTTTAGAAAATTAAAAATAAAAAGTCGAACCCAGGTACGGGCAAGGTGCGGAAGAGTCATACGACCCAGTGGAGAAAGTATATTGGTCTCTTTTTAACATATTCAATGGTTGCACTTGAGTAAGTAGCGTAACACAATGATGTGACTTTTTATTTTAGGACTCCTTCTATGCTTGTCTTTATTCTGAGCTAAGAATGTTTTTAAAAGTTAGAATGTTGCAATTTTGTTCTCTCTGCTGGCAGCACATTGTTTTTCATAGATAGTGTGTAAAGTAGAGCATGAAGTTATGTGTAGAGTGTAGAGTAGTGCCTAACTTCTCTCTGGATTTTATGAAAATCAGAGAGAAGGTAAATCCCTACATGAAAATGTCAAAGTTACTCTATGGATAATGTTTTTGAAATTTTCAATTTAAATGGCCGTTATTTTTAATTTTTTGTTTCCTTGATTAATTATTGTGTAATGAAAGAAAACCAAAGAAGGTGTTATACATGTCGAAATTCTGTAAAAAGTGATTCTACAATAAAACTAAACGGTTTTCAGAACCCGCAATCCGAAATAATACAAAGGTAACATCATTGAACTATTATTACTACTGGGTAACATTGAGGTTATTTTTAGACATAAAGACCAGCGTTGCCAATGTGTGGGGAATTCCCCAAACTGCGGGGATTCCCAAAGCGATTGGGGAATTTGTGGGGAGAGGCACTGTGCGGGGAATATGCGGGGAATTTAGCATTTGACCTCTGCAAAAAAACTTAAATCCAAAATATCCATTGATCAAATATAAATTACGGCCTCTATAATTATTTTAAATTTTAAAAAGGCTTAAACTTATCTTTATGGAAGTGATTATTTACCTTATTCGTTTAAATTACTGAATAATAGCGAAATACAATAATGAAAATTTATAACCCCACCCTAAATTCAGTCAGTTGGATATCCTTAGTATAAGTCTTTGCTAATGTACCTAGTTGATAGTCTTTGCTACGAAATGTACCTATGTATAAATAATTGTTTTTTGTTAAGTAAATTTGAAAAGTTTTCTTTTTTTTTTCTTTTTTTGGCTCGAGTAAGTTAAATTTACACTTTATCAATTTTTACATGTATTACCGGATGATTTATTTAAAAGTGATATTGCGATTTTTTAAGTGTTTGTCATTATTAAATGGTTGATTTTTTAAGTTTTTTTTGTCAATGAGGGGTTTTCGTTTTTGACAGTTTTAATGGTTCTAGGACAATGCTAATAGATGGCAATGTATGTAGGTGTAATGTCAACGTCAAATCTGATTGACCTGACTGATTGAATTCATATAGAATTTGACATTTAACCTGATTGCTAGTGCAATCTTATGGCAGTCTCTGTAACTAAAATTGACAGTTCGAAAACCGCTCATAGTTTACTATCTCGAACTTACAATAACCGTACAACATTGCCGGGCTTTATGCCCACCCTTTTAATCTAATTTGTGAACTTGACGTTGGCAAAATACTCCACTGCAGTGGAGTCAAGTCCATTAAATTAAAATAATAATAATAATAGTTTACTATCTCATTGTGTGGGGATTTTGTGGGGAATCAGGATATTTTTCACCCCAAATTTGGGGAATATGACCAGTGATCTTGGGGAATCTGGTAAATAGCCATTGGCAACACTGATAAAGACCGTTTTTTAGTTGTTGTAGTATGTACTAGTAAATTTGAGTTTTAACCTTTGAAAGAATAACGAAGTGAATATTATTATGTGATAATCCTGATTAAAAAAAAAAAAAATAAGATCTAGCGCACACTAGGGACGACACGCGACAGCGACGTGTCGGCGGCTAGACGCGACGTCAAGCTGCGAGGCACGCTCGCTTGCTACTTGTCGCACAAAGCAAGAGACAGCTCTGCGTCTAGTCGAGACGACACGACTCTAAATATAAACGACAATGCCTCGATAATACGCGTCTAAAAGTCGCTTAGTTTCATATCAATCTATATATCACTATCCATATACAAAATTCCATTTAAATTGGTTCATTAGTTTTCTCTGGAAAGCGAGACAGACAGAGTAAATTTCGCATTTAAAATTTTAGTAAAGATTGTCGCCCGCAGCCTGTCGTCACGTCTAGTCCTCGAGATCTCGCTTATAGAATAGCTTGCACATTAACGTCACTGCCTTCGTGGCTTAGTTGGCAGTGATGGCGACTGTGACTTTGATGGTTTGGTTTTGAATAATTATATAATATTTTTTTTATCAAATTTAAGGTACAATCTTTGGGCAAATATGACACAAACCTGGTGGATTTTAACGTCCTGGTGGACAAGAAACTACTGTGGATGAAATTCAAGATGTGGTTAGCTTTGCTGTTATTATTTTACTATCTGACGCGATGTAATGACTAATCATTTCTCCAAACGCCTTCTAGTGGTGGAATGCAAGACCAACTGTTTCTGTTCAAGGGGCCATACGGTGCGAAACTAGCGCCACTTCCGATAATAATTATATCTTCTAAACCATGGCCGAAATCAAAAACATGCGTCAATGACGCCCTATATAACCTTGCTTTGAATTTTTAAGGCTCTGTTGTGTAGCTTTTAGGATAATGATCTTAAAAATATTCGTTTGTGAAATCAAAAGTGGTCACTTTAGGCAACAAAAGCATATTTCTAAGATCAGGTTTAGTTTGGAAGATATAATTATTTATCGGAAGTGGCGCTAGTTTTGCAACGTGTGGCCACTTAACTTTGCTAATTTTTCTTTTCGTACAAACCAACTCCAAATTTTAAAGAAAATAACAAAAAAATAATTAATGTAATCGGTTTAGCCATTCTTCAGTTCGGTTAGGGCCTATCCTGGAAAATATTTAAGTTTCTGTTTTTTTTTTAATCCGTTAAAATCTTCTCGATCCTAACAATTATCTCAAAAATAACCTTTTTAAGTTCTAGTTTCATATTATTATGATTCTGCATGAAGTTTATTTCGATTATCGGGTTACCAGGAAGCCAAACAAAACAATGTCTAACAGAAATTAAAATATACCTAATAAAAATAGAGCACCTACAACAGCAGCTGCACTCGGGACTGCAATTTTCTATACAGGGTTACTGGTAAGTAGACCCGACCATTTTAAGAGGTTATAGTAGGGGACATTCATTGACTGCTGCTCCGTGGCTCAGTTGTCAGTGATGTCGACTGAGTAAGCGTCTGCACCTGGGTTCGATTCCCGGGCGGGGTGAATGTTTATATGATGAATATCAATGTTTGTTTCCGGTCTGGGTGTAATGTTCGTCTCTGTGTGTGTTTTGGGTACCCTAGATACAGGTTCTTCCTAGTTAGGGGCTCTAAGTGTAATGTGTTATTATTATTATTCAATACCAAAAATTTTTGGACATAGGTATAGATGTTTTTTAGATAATATTCCGATTAAATTTCTAGGTGAATTTCTTCACAAAATGCAACTGAAAAATTTACCTTTGCTAAAATTAAATTAAAATTATAGTTGAGAGGGCTGCAAAACTCATATTATCATTATTATTTTTGCAATTAGAGTATTTTTTATTTAAACAATTTATTAAGGATAAAAATTGCATTTAAAAGAAACATCCTAATGCTTGAAAATTCAAATTAAATAAAAAAAAATGTTCTCAAGGTGACAATATTATAAAAAAAACTAAAAAGGTTAATATCTTGGAAACGGTTGGGTTTGACCAGGGTTCTCTAAGGGTTAAAATTATTGGCAATGACCCTGTTTGTCACCTCCTGAAATGATCCGTTTTGCTTACCAGTAACCCTGTTTATACTTAAGTATATACCTATTCAGGTTTTACAGTTTTCACGTAGTGGGCTACGAGCTAAGATTTAATTTTATTTTTAGATTAAAGACTCAGCAGACGAGAAAAAATACACACCTGCCTGTGACTTCTACCAGCAAACAATAAACTACTGTGAAATAAATTCAAGATTTGAATATGTGAAGGAACAGAGAAAATATCACCGCTCTACAGATCTTCAAAAGTTCGAATACTTCTGATAAGGTAGCTTAGAATAATTTAAAATTTTCAATCAGTCTTTTTAAAATTTGCCATATAATTTAAAGAACAGTTTATCAAACGTCGCTGGGCTTAATATTCCAGAATTATGTATTAATAAATGAAATGTAATACCTACTTATTAAATTTTTAGTTAAACAAAATGCACTTATAATATTGTTGCAGTTGCATTAAGTTTCTTGTTTTTTGTTCATTCGTTAGTTTTATTGTGTCTAGTATTTTGTCATTAATTAAGATTAAGTTTTAACAATACCTTTGTATACCTGGTCGCTTTTCCAATTGATTGAATCGATGCTTAAGATAAGTTATACTTACTAAACGAACGGTTAAACGAATTCTGATGATTAGTTTATTTTATGTTTTCTACTACTTGTACAGTAGTACAAAACATAAAACGTGTTCATACACTTTCCCACTTATCTATATTGCTAAAATTATTCTTATTCGCTAAAACTTGATCATGCATGGCTAAGCCGATTAAGCTGATTTTTTTTCAAAATGTTTGTCGTAGGTGGGTAGACACTTTATTATTATCAATCAACTTAACATAAATTTTCTTTTTTAAGATCATATAAACAACAACTTAATTTCTGATTTACACAAAACTAGTCGACCTGGCGTACTTTGTACCGCCTAACCTATTATTATGTTGCTCATGTATAACTTGAATCACTCTATATTAAAAAAAAAAACGCATAAAAATCCAGAATAAGAATCTTTATTTGTTGCATTGTTTAAAAGATTTAAGCATACATATGGACAGACGCGGGAAGCGACTTTGTTTTATACTATGTATTGATATAATTTTCAGCAGTGTAGGTTCTTCGGCCGAAATTATGTTGATCATGAAATTTGCCTTAAAAACTGTTCTGTAACTTTAAACTTTTAATATTGACCCAATAGATTCTGTTTAGACCAAAGATTCTTAAAAAAGGAGGTTATCAGTATGACCTGTATGTTTGTCCGCGATTATCTCGCTTTTGGCTAAACCGATTTTGATGCGGTTTTCAGAAAAATAATTGTTACGTTCAGGGAAAGGTTTTTGTACCTATTTTAACCGACTTCTTGTTTATGTATGTATCTGTTTATTGTATCTTTTTGTAAAAAAGAAATTATATATTTTATTTTTTGTTCTTTTCTAAATCATTGCACTTTTGTAAAACATATTGATAATTAAAAAGGTGTTTTTGAACTTTGTTTTTTTAATATTTAGGTCTCGGTGGATGCTGGGTTTAGTGCCAAACTAACAAACTAAATTATAATTCAATGCGCATCAGGTTATATTAATTTCCCGCGTATTTCTAGCCCCTCGCAGCGCCGCGCCCTCTCTGGGCCTCCCTATCCAAACTTGCGATTTTTGTCTACCTATAATTTGTTTGTAGTTATCATTCTTCTCGACTAGAGAGTAAAATTTTTCTATGAGTCAGTCTCACGTAACCTAGCGTCAAGGCTAAACGGTGACGAGCGCGCGCGAACAAATTGAAAAGCAATGAACCGCGGAATTCAATTTCATATTGAAAGCCATTCATCTTTGCCGCCCGCCTTCGGACTGAAAGCGCCTTAAGTTAACCCGTCCCCATCCTTTCGCTTCAACAAAAGGCTGAATTTATTTATTTATTTATAAAAGCTATCGCCTTGATGTTTATTAAACTTGAACTTTGCACGTGCTGTTTTCGTTTGCTCTTCTCTGAAGCGATGTAATCAATTTATTCTATAAAACTAAGAAGTTTAAAAGTATCATTATTTTTAATTTGATTGAATTTAAGTTGTTATGACGACGACGTGTCTAGACAGAGGATTAAAATACAACCTTCAAACAAGTATTCAAAAGTTGAATAAGGCTACAAAAGAAACCGAGTATTTTTTCAAATGCTTGACTTATTTTAATTAATTTACTAACGAACTGATTGTATCAGCTCATAAATCTTATGTCTGACAAAACTTTTGATAATTCCCCCATCAAATTATCATGATTAAACTTTATTTTATATAGTTTGGTAATAAAAAAATGCATTCTTGCCGTCACGAACTATCCGAAGATGCTTTTACTGCTTTAATTTACGACCGATAAATGTACATTTGTTATGTTCCACCGACACAAAATTTGGGTGCAAACATTAGCAATAATGGCTGCCATAACAGGAAGCCGTTTCGTAAAATAATTACCTTCACCTTTTATGCTATGGCTGTAGGTTTTTTGGGGTGAGTCGACCGTGCTAGTCAACATGCTTTTTACCAGAATCTAATGCAATTAATTAGTATTATATTACTGTTATAACCAATTACTGTAAGTTATTAAGAGTAGGGTTCATTCCCGGGATTTCTCGGGTCGAGAATTCCCGGGAAATCCTTGGTTTCTGTTCCCGGGAAATTATGCTCGAGAAAAGTCGAGAACTCGAGAAATCATATTTGAGTCTATGTAGTGCAAATAAGTTCGTGAATAACGTAAAAGATGGAAATGTACTTTTTACTTTTATAAGCATAATGATGGTACGCGGTAGAGTCATATGTCTCGTAACCAAAATCGATCGACTCGTAATCGTATTACAAGCGACTGTCTTAACCATTGCTGGGGGCCAAGTTTCTTAACTAAAAACGAGTGACTCGTCTTGTTAGCGATTGCGTTAACCATTGCCGCTTTAACAAAGGTAATTTCTGTTGCACGCTCAAAGAAAACACTAATGTTTAACTAAGTCGCTAACAAGACAATTACGAGTCACTCGTTTTTAGTTAAGAAACTTGGCCCCCAGGTTTCTTTAGGCGTATAACAGAAATCGACTTTACAAGTAGCAATGGTTAACGAAATCGATAACAAGAACAAGGCAACTACAATTCGATAGAGTTCAACGATGAAGCTTGACGGTGTACTGCTTGTGTATATTTTGTGTTTTATTTTATCAAATTCAATTTATAATCTTATGAATTTCACAGTTCACTACCTACATCTGAGTATCAAGTCGCTTACTTAATTAACAATGAAAATTTGATGTCAGTAACAGCATTCGAAAATCATTGCGGCTTTTTAAAGACGACAACAGTACAAGCCTCTCGAAAAGCAGCAATAATTTTCGAATGCTGTCATTGTCATGGAATTTTCATTGTTTATTTAGCTAACCGACTCAGGCCCTTCTTTTCTATAAAATTTTCTTTCAATTTAAACACTTATTTTGAAGTATAGTTTTAGTTTAACGTTGACTATTTCCTAAATAACAAGCCGAAATTTGTGTATTTTTTATTAGTTAACGGTATAATAGGTATTTATTGAGAGAAGTTAATTTTTTCAAGTTTTATAACTTATATTTGGCAGAAAAACCACTCAATTTATTGGTTTAAAATAAGTTCTTTTTATTATGATTCACATTGTTAATTTTGTGTCAACTTTTTTCATTATTTGAATCGAAAAGATATGCAAAAACATAGGTAAATGTAAATTTCTCGACAACCCGAGAAGACCCGAGAAATTGGCCTCGAGAATTCTCGAGACCCGAGAAACTGAAAAGCTCGAGAAATCATGAACCCTAATTAAGAGGCACAGAAATAGATAAATACAAGAAATAGAAGGCATATCGCGAAAAAAATTAATGTGTTTTAAACTAAGGCAACTAGTGGAATACTGTTCACATTTTTAATATTTGCTTTAGTTTTGAAGATATTGACTTTTTTCGCGCCTACTTTAGCTGTGTATGCCTATAAAACAGATCCATTAAGAGCCACTATATGATAACCACTATGGTAATATGAGCATGAAGTATGAATGTATAAGAAATATACAGATGTTATTAACGTAATTCGAAAGAGCTTTATTTAACAGCTGATTTGTGTTAAAGTCGAAACTTCAAGACATCATGCAATGTCTTAAGATAGCCAAAGTACCAATTGTTTTACCCTTAAATAAATAACTTACCGTAATATTCATTAAGATTCAATAGCTTTAACATAGCTTTACTGAGGTATACTTCTCTGGTTATTTGTATAGTGTATGGTAAATGAGAACTATCCAGTCTAAATGGACATACGTAAAATTACTGAAATCCTCTTTAACTTTTTATGAATAACAGGATTAGAATATAGATAAAACCAAAAAAGTGACTCTACTATCTGATGTACTAGCTTTAGCTGAAACCTCCGCCATCAGCACCCGCTTTCGATTATATTCTACTCGGTAACCTGCGACCCATTTCATCGGATCCATTACTTGCGCAACGCTTTGTGTTTTACAAAACACATTTGTGATGATGACTTCCGCGTTACGCTACATGAAAACGTGTCATCGTGGTGTCACCCAAAAACGATATCGGTACAACTTGACACGAAGTTATAATTAGTTAGTGAGTTTTTTAGGGTGTGTAAATATACCAGCAAGAAGAAGTCAAGACTTTGGTTTGGAAAAAGATTCCACGTAGTCAGTCTCCAAATATTGCGCTTTTTGATAGATAGATTTGGCAGCTATAAACAGTTTTGCTGGTGCTGACCTATATATAACAGCAGGGATTCTCAAATTATTTTGGGCAAACAAACCTTTTTTCAAAATTATCTGATACCTTAAACATTTTGATTTAAGCTTTATTTACATAAATTAACATTATAAATCAATTCATTATTTTCTGTAGTCAATCTATTGTTTGATGATAATATTAAACTGATTAGATATATCAGAATTATTAAAACAAAATCTCCTAATTACGTACACGTACACACAGGGAGTTATCTACCAAAACAAGTGTCCAGTATCAAAAATGTGATCATAAGTCAACATTAATGATTAATTGTTAAAAATGTCTTCCGTTCCGTGTTCTTTTCTTTCAAGTTATTGATAGTCTAAGGATGTCAAAAGAAAAGTAATTCGACTGAAAGGGAAAGTAAGTAATAGAGAACAAAGTGGCACCTCCAAAATGAGTAATGACTGCGCGACACCCGACTTCAGGTAAAAGTAACAATAAAGGAAATTTACACAAATGCTCGAAACCTGCATTTGTCATCGACGGTGGACGCGGCGACGTCCGGACAACCTGACTAATGATGGTCTTGATTAAATAATTGCTGTGGCAAAGAAACAAATACGTTCTTGACTACTTTGAATAGAAACAAGTTCTAGCTCAGTAGCGAGACCAAAGACCAAAATGAGATTTAGCACCATTTAAATTTACATTTTTGATACTAATATTTAACTACCTATAATATAATAAATAAAGTATAGTCGCAAAAGTTAAAAACTGATTTTTACAAAAATGTAAATGTAACAGTTTTTAAAATCCTCTGTTTGCCGTCGTTCTTTTAGTTTATTTGTCTGAAACTAGAAAAAACTGTATTCGTAAAATAAATATTGAATTAATTGGTTAGTGTTACCACTTTTGCTTATCTGATGCTCGGTACTACCCTATCGTGATACGAGATATTTTCAAACTTATTTGATTTTGTCGAGCACCAATAAGTTGATGGAACCACAGTGGAACCTAATAATTTATTTACGAACACCACATACCGTGCAATGACATCAAAAGAAACGATTATTCACATCATTTTTGTGAAGTTTGCTTGTTACGTATTTAAACAAGGGTCACATGAGCCATCAAGTTACTCAAAATACACAAAATAATAAATATATTCTTACTAAAACAATTAAAGAGCGACTGTAATTGTAACAAAAACACGACGACATCTGCAACCTATAAACCGCAAACGTGTTGCATCAAAAGTCAACGATAGCATAAATCAGTGATACCGAGTAGAAATTGCTAATTTGACCGGCGAATATTAATTATGCATGCGAGCCCAACGCCAGATACCGCGGCCCGCCATCGCCACGGCTGCTATACGGGTATAATGCTGCCGAGATGTGAAGGCAGTCGCTCATCTTCGTACATACAACTATTGCGAGTATTATCTATGTTATAGAGGCAGCTTATATTAGTACTTTAGTCTCATAATAAAGTCTTTGTTCTGCTATAATTTATCTTAAAGAGATAAATCTCAAATCAACTAAGCCTATTTTTATACGCTCAGGAAATAAAGGGATCAGATCATATTATAAATATAAAGAAAGATAGAGAGCTCCAAACTTGAAGTAAAAGTAAAACGCGCTCTACGCTATCTTGATTGTTTTCATGTAGCAGTATAACGAACATTAGTGAAAAATATATTGAAGTCTATGAATTTCTAGTCGAGCTACTGCGTGCTTTTTCATCGCCCTGTCTTTGCCAACTGCGCCCCTATAGATGTAACTAATAAACCGTTATAACCCTGTAAAATAGTGAAAATACCATAACCGTGACTAGATTGCTCTCTTTATTCAGGAAAAAGAGCCAGATACCGCCTGAAACAACTTCATATTGGTTTTTTTAAACCTTTTGTAGCAAGAAAAGAATATTAAATATCCGAGAAGGCGGTCGATACAATTTCCGGTTTGCTTTGAAGAGGAAGTTAAATGATATTATTACTAACCAGTATCCTATTATTGAAAACGTTCGCCTAAGAAATTTTTGAGAATACAATGTTTTACTTATTAATTATATTACAGTAAAGCAAAAAACAAAATAGGGAGTGCAAAAAATATTAATTTGGTTTATTTTATTATCGCTGAATCGTTAATTTTCGCTCCGGAAGCGGAATGTTGGGAGCATAATGATGACGTAATTGTAGCGCAATCATGCATAAAATAGGCCGTTATTTAAATATCCATATTTTATGAAAATATCGTAGTTTGTGGAATGAAAACGTGACCAGATTTTTATAAAATATTGTTCTGAATCTTAGTTTTAATTCATAATATTTTAATCGCAACTAGAGCCAAAAACATTATTTTACTAGACTGGAACCCGTCACAACTTTGTTAATTTTCATGTGTTTTTAACCGACTTCATTTATCTGAATTTCTTTTGCGGTCGACTCTTATGTATAACTGTCTAATGTCAGTAAACATCCCTTACATCTAAACTAAACTTATCAATATCTTAATAAATATAGGTACTAACACTCCGTCTCTTCCGTTCTGAAGTGAAATGTGTTCGTATTTTAAGTTAAGATTTCTAATGTTATACATTACCGCACCGTTGGGTGCACTAAGGAAGGAAATCCTGAAAACGACGATTCTTAAAATTTTTAAAAGCGTAGCCGAATTTTGGCTTACATTTTGAATGTATAAGTATGTAGGTAACTCATATCTTTTAGAAATTTTAAAAAAATATTACAGAAATCGGACGGACATTCTTTATTAAAAGTGTACATTTATAAACATTCGGTCTTCATTTTGCAAATAGCCTGCACAATGTTCTTTGGCATGAGCCTAACCACTCTGCTTGAATTATTTGCCAACATACATGGAACTGCAATTTCCGTACCTAATTCGTAGTTGGACATTCATCTAATTTGTCTTTTATTTTGTTTTAAGTTGCACTTAAATCCCAACATGCTCGTAGTTAAGTGTAAAATTCGTAAGGTTGAATGCTGTGAAAGGTTTTTATCGTAATCAATACACATTTGATACATTCAAACAATCTTCAAAATCTACTACTTTCAAAAATTTATTAGCATGAAACTGGCACTTGACTAGATTTTAAATGAAACTTCCATTATTTTTTTAATAAAATGTCTTTTTCATGATAGAGTACAATAATTATAACTTGTGTAGATAAAACTGCTTCATTCTTATTTACCAAAATAATAACCATTTTAAATAGGCAAAAAAAAATTACTGGCAAAAGTGACTACAGTTCTCAAAATTTTGGGGAAGTATTAACTTTTCGGCTCATAAAAAGGTAAGTTAGTCATTTACAAAAATTATAGATATCATAAAACGACATATGGTAATAATATTTAAACGGTTAACATGGTAAGAATGTGCCCAAAACAGTAAGCGGCGACCACCTGGGTGACCCTTGTGAATTAGTATGACTTACTGCGTGAGTGGCACTGCTAATCAAATTGCGACTTGCGACGCCCTGACGTCATGATGAATGATGTTTGACGAATGCCGCTGAAATATAGGATTGACCCAACGTTCACTGTTGAATTAATAATTCGTATCGTGAAAGGTTTCAAATTAACAGTAATTTTAATTAATGATCCTGGCAGGTATTGCGTTTTCCATTCTCGTATTAATTTCTGTATCAAAAGGATAAATCTTTTGTAAAAAGTCAACTACCACACGAAACTACGCTGCATACTTGCTGTACATACCTAATTATATAAAGTTAAGTACTTAACAACAAAGCTTTAAATTAATATTACACACAGGGACGCCCTGATTAGTCAAAGTATCGGAGGAATGCATGAATACCAAAGGTAACACGGGCGTAGGGCGTTGTTATCTTAGAAATTCCAAGCCGTTCACGGAATGCGTCTGAAGTATGCATGGGCACTTCCCGTGTGATTTCATGCGAGCTCGGCAGCTCTGGAGCAACAAACAGGTCCTGCGACTAGGTGTGACGTCGACTTGGTTTTAGGATTATGATACATAATTGATTTCAGATATATCATACTGTATGTGTTAGTATGTATGCTGCATACATTAACCCTGTTATTCATAACTGTTAAAGAGCATTTTAGTTATTTGACCATACAACAAACCAGAGAAGTAGTCCTCCAGTAAAACTACTTAAAATCTACTGTATCTTTATGAATAAGACGGTAAATATCATGGAATTAAGATTCAGTGTTACTAATAGAAATAGGTACTTATAATAAAAATTGTAAAAGTAAAGTATATATGTTAAAATTATCGATATTCAAAATGAAAAATAAAATAACTGAAATTTCTTATCACAATTAATCACTGACTTTTTGTAAAATCTCAACAGTTCAATCTTGTACGCAAGAGTCGATTCGCGAAAATCTGAGGAAAATTCTCAACAAGTTGTCCTAACTTTATTATTTATAGGTCGTCCGAGTGTTGGTAAAGTGTAAAGAAACACCGGCGGCACCCGAGATTGTCGGCATAAATCATTTTTCAATTCAATTTGAGGGCGACACAACGCCTTGTTGTTCTCGTTATATTGGATCGCGGGTTCCTCGCGCCACCCGCTGCTGTGTATTAAATTTTCTCATTTATTGATCATGTTCAATACACGTTAGCGTTTTGTGATCAGGAAAACATTGCTGTATTGTTTAGATCGCTGCCGCTGCACTGTAGCGTCTGATAGGATTTTGCAGGGAAGAGCGAAATTGTGAACGTATTGGTTTAAATAGAGAACATAATATCGGTACTAATACATGATCAAAGAGACAATGAAGATCTAACTGGGTAATATTTAACACTTATTGGCTCTTTAAAGTACAAATTACAAAAATTCAGTTCTAGAAACAAATATTTTTAATTGCTATTAATTTTAATCATTGACTGAGAGAAAATAAATGGAATCTGGAACGTATGCGTGAGGGTCCATGAAGTCATGAAATTCATTCGTAGTCATTTAATATTACTTAGGTCGCCAAAAAATTTGTTAATTTAATGTATTTTCTTTCTTTCAACTTCCAATGGGGTTAGTACAATCGCTAAGTACGATTTCATTTTAAAAAGTTTCTCTAGTCGTACTTCATTCATACTATATTCATAACATTATACCAATATTATAAATGCGAAATATTGTGAGGCTGTTTGTGAACTATCTAGATAGATATCTAGCTAAAAAGCTTTTATTAATATCTGAAATTAAAATCGTCCCTTTCCAACAGCAACAAGACCGTATTCTAATCTCGAAATGTAACAAACGACGCGCTGCTCTCGCTTCAGTTTCGGGCAGTTTATCAATTCGAACATTTAAATGACCCAAGTGTGCGTCTTGGAACAACTTGTTTGGTCGATCGTGCAACATCGTGCCCAGTGTTGCTACTATTTTCTTCGCCCCGAACATAAATCTGTCGAATAAAGCGAACTTCTTCCTACCCACTGTTTCGGATTGCGTCGCCAGCCAGTTTTGCAATCGTTTTAGAAAACCAATTTTGTATATTGCATTAAATGTTGTTGCCAAATGTCGTCTTTATGTGCGAAATTGTGAATCGATTTGTCTTCACGAAGTATGGTTGTAAAGTTTTGTGCAGTATTAAAGTGTGTTAAATCATAGGTAGTGCACCGTGTACGCAGTTAGAAGCAGAGTTTTCTTATATCTATACCAATAATATAAAGAGGAAAGATTTGTTTGTTTGTTTGTAACGAATAGGCTCCGGAAATACTGAACCGATTTGAAAAATTATTTCACTGGTAGGAAGCTACATTATCTCCAAGTGACATAGGCTATATTAGTTTAAAAAAAATTAGGGGTCCTTACTTAAACTCAAATAATGTAACCCAAGGTACAATATTTTTTCCGTTGTTTACATATATTGACAAGCGGTTTGTTATTGTTGTTTGTTTTTTTATTCGGCCATTCTGGGCAGTCATAAGAACAAAGTCTATAGAGCCAAGTCTTTCGTAGTATATATATTCTATGGCGTATAGGTATAGTGAGAGACATTAAGCTTAGCATAATTATTTTGGTTGTAATACTCACTATGTTTCTCACTATAATAATAATAATAATAATAATTGTTTATTCATTTCCCAAAATATACAGAAAAAATACAAATTGTTGAGATCCTCTATTAAGTTTACACCTGTACCAGAGGATCTCGCTCTTTCATACATAAAGTCACAAAAAATAGGGAATGCATAAACACATGCATAAAAACATGCAAAACTTAACTACTGAACCAACTACTTAACTAAGTTTATTTTGTACAAACAAACGAAAAACAAACAATCTTAACCAAATCTACCTACCTACCTACCCGTACTTCGATAAATTCGTTTCTCGGCCGGTCGCCGCGGTTGGCCGGTGATACAAGGTAGCAATACAAGATAACAACAGTGCAGTTCGAAAGTAAATCAAAACTAACTTAAATTTAGTTAATGATTGAGATTAAAACTTATGTTACTTTAACAAAAGAAAATATTACTGAACGTTTTTATTCATGTTTAGTAATACAATAATAATACTTTAAAGTAAGCAGATTACACAGTTTGCCCTAGAAAACAACAAGTCTTGGTATCGACAAACATATCAGAGTGCAAGTTAACACAAGTTACACACAAAAAATACAGTAAATTATTAATATGTGTTAAAGCATACAAGTTCACCTTAAATAACGTCGTTAGTTTGTCCTATGAAAACTTACAATTCTTGGGATCGTACACATAAACATATCAGAGTGCAATTTTACATAAGTTACACACAAAAAATACAGAATATTATCTATGCGTGTTAAAAATAAAAGTTCACTTTAAATAACGTCTTGAGTTTGCCCTACGAAAAACTTACAATTCTTGGGATCGACTGACAATCATAGATGGTCAGCCACAAACATATCAGAGTGCAAGTTATCACAAGTTACACACAAAAAATACAGTAAATCATTAATATATGTTAAAGCATAAAGTTCACATTAAATAACGTCTTTAGTTTGCCCTATGAAAACTTACAATTTTGGGATCGTACACATAAACACATCAGAGTGCAATTTTACATAAGTTACACACAAAAAATACAGAATATTATCTATGCGTGTTAAAAACTACAAGTTCACTTTAAATAACGTCGTTAGTTTGCCCTACGAAATACTTACAATTCTTGGAATCGACTGGACATCATAGATGGTCAGCCACAAACATAATATCAAGGTGCAATTTAACATAAGTTACACACAAAAAATACAGTAGATTATTAAAATGTGGTGGAAAATACAAGTTCACGTTAAATAACGTCGTTAGTTTGCCCTACGAATACTAACAATTCTTGGGATCGACTGGCCATCATGGATGGTCAGCCACAAACATATCAGAGTGCAAGTTATCACAAGTTACACACAAAAGATACAGTAAATTATTAATATGTGTTAAAGCATACAAGTTCACCTTAAATAACGTCGTTAGTTTGCCCTATGAAAACTTACAATTCTTGGGATCGTACACATAAACATATCAGAGTGCAATTTTACATAAGTTACACACAAAAAATACAGAATATTATCTATGCGTGTTAAAAAATACAAGATCACTTTAAATAACGTCTTGAGTTTGCCCTACGAAAAACTTACAATTCTTGGAATCGATTGGACATCATAGATGGTCAGCCACAAACATAATATCAAGGTGCAATTTAACATAAGTTACACACAAAAAATACAGTAGATTATTAAAATGTGGTGGAAAATACAAGTTCACGTTAAATAACGTCGTTAGTTTGCCCTACGAATACTAACAATTCTTGGGATCGACTGGCCATCATGGATGGTCAGCCACAAACATATCAGTTCACTATGTTAGCTAAATAAAGATTCATTATATTTTTTTGCTACTATATATTATATTTATTGCTACTATATGTCTATTTTCACTGAAATCGAATAACATGATCATGCAACATCGTTGTTTTAAAGAGCAGATTTTATTACTCCGATACGTGCTTGTTAATCTATTTTACACAGCATTGAGAGACTCATCACATGTTATCGTTCATGTAAATTGCTAACTAAAGCAACATTGTTTCTGTCAAAGAAGTGGTCCCTTAGCGTATCGTTAGTTTCCCTATAATAACATTCAATTTGGGTCGAAGTATTTACGCGTCCCCGCGCGGGTCTTCCTTTGATATTTATAGAGGTCTCTAACAACCTAACTAAATTGAAATACATTAATATTTTATCATAAACACGACACTTTCATATGGCGGCGCATACATCATTCATTTTAGTATGTTTGTTAGTACAGTAATTGGTTTTTATATAGTGTTCTTGTTATAAATGTATTCTACTGATCCTAAGTCTTAAAAGTAGAAAACAAATAAGTAGTAAAGTGCTTAATTTTTGCACTGGCTTTTTATAGCTTTTTCGAACGTCGTGATTTCTCCCAAAGGTACAATATTTCTAGGTTTCCACGAGTTTTCTTACTCCACTGAAAAAGTGTTATAAATGAAATCCATTGTTACAAAAATAAATCCTGTTACTGCGCCGCAGAAACTGCTGATTCAAAAAATAAATCTTTTACTTTGTGCCACAGAGAATATTTTGGGCCAATATGTTCTTGTTAAATAATTTTGTATGAGGCGGATTTTAATGTTTCTATAATGTATTTAATTATAAGTTACATGTATCATTTTTATAACGTCAATAACTTAGATAATAGGTACACCCATAGCTCAAACACTGTCATATTGAGAACAATGCATATAGGGCACGCAGGGACCAGACGCTGCTAAACAATAGAAATCAATATCCAAATTAATTCCTAGATAAAGCTCGGTCTATGCTCTCATAGTCGCTGCGTCCAATGAATCAATCAATAGAGATATTTCTCACATCGCCTAGTTTGATCTCATTGAGCCACGTATGTGTGTAGTAGGTACATGTACTCTACGGTTTTGTACCAACGATTATTGAAGAACGGAATGAGTTTTTCTTTATTTATAATTTTAATTTGTCTAAATGTATTAATTAGGTAGTTGTGACTTTTATAGTGTTCAAGTTAAACATATACCCCCTTACCACAAAAAAGTTAGACTGGTCTAAAATCGCCAATTGGTATGACGAAACCATATATTTAAACCTAGTTTAGTGATTTAGACCCGGTTTAACTCTTTTTGTGGTAGAGCTGTAAGAAATGCATGTCAAGATTAAGTGGCGTTAGTGTAGTGTGTAAAAAATTTTTTGTGCCTGTTTGTAAATTGGTATAATCTGTTAAGTGCTTCGGGTGGCTTGAGAATTATGCAAGTACTATTCCGCTATAATCTTAGCAATATGGTCATCAATCCACCCGACTTGCGTGGTGGACTAAGTTTAAACTTCTTCCATGAGGGGGGTTGGAGGAATGTGTGTTACTATAGAGAGTAGAGTCTTCATTGTTCTGTGGTTATTATCGTGACTAACACATTTACCAGGCATATATTAAATGTTTATTCTTGTTGGTAGTTTGTTGCAAATAAATAAACTTTAACAACTTTGCGGTTGTTATGTTCAACTAATCCCAAGCCATTAATAAAATATGATGGTCCTTTCATTGTCCATTTAGAATATTATGAAATATGTAGGATTATACTCGTACGTACGTGTTAGAGTAATTAGCATTAGTGGGTTCCGTTTGTGCGGCTTGCCCTTTGTGAATACAAAACAGTAAGGCATATAACGAGGATAAATTGTGGATTACACGGGAGTTAACAGTTAATAACTCATCACCGCTCAGGAATCCTGGCTTATTTAATTGCTTACGAACTTTAACGAGATGAAATCGATTTAAAGTATCAAAAGCGTGGTAGTCGTGCTTTCTTTTTACAATTTGGTAAGTTCCTCGTACCATATCCTACACACTATGTAAGTTCCGCAAGCTTTGTTCTATCGAGCGTCTATTAGCTACGGTATATACCTGCGAAGCGTACAAGTTCAGAATTTCATATCTCCGTTATTCATTGTATTCGCGTTCGGCTTCCCCATGTAATACCGACCTTTCAAATGTATATCGCACATTTTCGGCGAGACCTCTTTGTTGTAGGTACCGAAATCGAATTTTGCTGCGGGATATTTTATTCAATCGCCGCCTCGGCGGTTGTTCGACGTCTCGAGTTTAAGGACTCGGCGGAGATATTTCAGAAAGATATGAGAGCAGAATATCTTTTGTGTTCGGTGCAGCTCGGGTATTACGGCCACTTGCAAGCAGGATGCTTGTATGCCGAAAGTACTCACAACCCACCTCCGCATAAATCGGATGGTTGCAGCGGCGGTGAGGTAAAATATTTGCTGCGACGACGTTACTAACTAGACATTACAAAGGCTTTACTATTTTTGAATTCAAAGACACAAAGGATTTTCAATGTTCTTGTTGAACGTTCTTTATAAAATAGCTTCACGAAATATATTACAAAAACTCAAAGTTACTTTTTAACAAAGCTTGCAGCTTTAAAAGCTAGGTGGGGATTTTAATAAAGTTGTGTGCAATCTTTAATATTGAAGAAAGCAGACGTCTTGTTAGCTTAAAAACTTATTTTAAATGTCACATTAAATACGTTCGACGTCTCTAAAGTTCAAGACCCTCGTCTTGTCAAACGCTAAGTATTCAAAGTTGAACAATCAAGCTGGCAGAGCATCACTTCCAACTTCAAAGTCATAAATTGCCACAAAAGTCTCAAATACATGCAGCAATACATTAAAGTAAACCTCCGCAGTTCCGCGTAATGCTTCTTTCCATGTTTCTTTAACTGAAACAAAATTTACTGTCAGAATGAATTTATACATATATTTAGAACTTTGTTTTGCCAAAAAGGGCAAATTTTCAATACAAGCAACCAAAGTACCTTAGTTATCTTGGATTTAACTGTTTTTTTTTATAGAAAATATGCGTTTCATTAATATAAACATAATAATTAACAAAAACGTATATTCCAAGAATGGGTTCGACTAGTCACATGATCCTCAATAAAAGTTTCACGATTGAAGGAGTATTTAATCTAGAGAGCACACAATATAAACGACCGCAGTCGACTAAAAAAAACCTGGTGAACGAGACAACTAAAGTAGCTAAACAATCGATTTTACCTTTAAACAATGTTCGCGTTGAATTCATAGTTTAATTAGACTATAACAAACAGAACTGTCTAATAATCCTCAAACCCAGTACGGTACACGGTACACCGTAGGGTAGTCATAATAAGATTAAAATACGCACGCGACCCGATTATTCGATTATCCTTTATGAGCTAGCTAGATTATTTGATAAAACAGAAATAGGGCCTCGGAGGTTTTGTTTTCATAACATTTTCCCTTTGTGCTGGCAGGATGGAAAGTGGTATAGAAGTGAGAACCGACCTACAAAGAGGGAATTTTCATTTCCACGTTTTGTAAAAGGTTTTTAATTAAGAGTCCTTTCAAGAGGACTAATAGAGAGTGCTGTTTTTACCAAATCTCATTAAGTATCCTTTAATTAGCTTTGTGCTGTTTGCCGTTCATTCAGGTTTGTTCGGCAGGAATGTTTAGTAAAAGATCGGAGGATTAGAAAGGGAATCTGCTATGAGATGACTAGTATGTGAAACGAATTTTAAATCTTTTTCCAGGGTTTAATATACCTACGTTTTTTTTTTCATAACGAAATGAATTACGAACGTAATTCGGTTTATGATTACATTTTAATAATTAAGAAAATGTTTGGAGGATTTAGCAACGCCAATTAACTGTGTACAGGCGGCTTTATTGTTATAATCATAGCGAAAGGTTCCTCTAATTAGCCGGAGATCTTCCCGAATAATGAAGGTCTGAAGATGAAGGCAGCCTTTTCCCTTTAAAATTTAGTTCGTGTATATTTAAACATTAATAAATGTATACACCATGAAATTAAAAATACGTTTTTATTATAACTGTATAAAGTCAAAAACCTAAAGTATGAATTTTATTAATTAAATTTATTTAAATTGCCATCTGCGCCATAGAAGATTCAATGGTGCGTTGTAAAAAATAATTAATATTTCAAACATTATAACTTAATGATATTGGACATAATGAGGTAAAACTTACCTTGTGTTTTTATACCATTAATATTATATGAAAAAGCGTAACCAAAAGAGCACAACAAACTTCAATTAATTTCTTTCTCGCCCTCTCATATCCTATTAGCAGCGTCGGACCCCTAATACCCGGTTTCTATGAGAAAATTCAAATGAAAAGCGCTGGGGCGGTATTTTTACAATATAAAAATGCTTCCAATTAACGTGGGGTCTCGCGAAGCTGGGGCCATTATCATAGGGCATTTTCTTCCTCTAAACAGATCGTGAGGGCCATTAAATCACAATTAGTAGTAATGCGGGTGCGTGAGGGCCGCAGCGGGCTTAGTGAGACGGGCTAGGGTTGCTAATGAAGAGCTAGGCTATATTGTTATGGTACTCGTGATGTTATTATATAACACTAGTTGTCCCGGCAAACTTTTTATCGTGCCTTACGATTTTATATGAAAAAAATTAATTGTTGTTTTTACTAACTGTCCCCTTATTTTTTTTCATAATTTCTCATCTTTTAAACATTTCCGGGACTACTACGAACATTTCAAAACCAAAATCAGCTAAATCGTCCCGGCCGTTCTCGAGCTATCAAGAGACAAACGGACCATGATTTATTTTTAACCGATGTATGTATGTATGTATGTATGTATGTATGTATGTATGTATGTATGTATGTATGTATATGTATGTATGTATGTTTGTCCGCGAATATCTTGCGTGTGGCTGAACCGATTTTGACGTGGTTTTCAGAAATGTATTTGTTATATTCAGGAGAAGGTTTTAGTACCTATTTTTACCGACTTCAAAAAAGAGGAAGTTCTCCCTTTATGTATGTGTCAGTTTGTTGAAGGCGAGTCTCTTTTAGAAAAAAAGTGTTTTTTCTTAAAATAAAAAAATGCTAATAGCCGCACCAGTTCAGAACAGTTGATATAGGTACTAAGTTTACGTACTTGTATTCTCATTCATTTGAAAGTACTTATAAATTAAATTATCAACGTTTGAGCATGGCATGAAATGTAAAAAGTGTGAATTTTATTTTATTTGGTATTTAGGATTTATAATAAGTCAAATGCCAGCGTACCATGATATCGGCGCATCCCTGCGGGGTGAACGTTAAGGCTTCGCTCGCCAGGCTTAACTGGACTTATGGTCGTGTCTCTATAATATTTGTGTTTGTGCACTGAATACTTGTGGTAGAAAAATATAGGGTTTGCAGGACTTTAGAGCAAATGAGGATTCATGGCCGCTTGCCTGCTTTGAAAGAAAATGAACTTTGATATAAAGAAACATTGTCGGTAGAAATACATAGGTACTATTCTATTTGATTTCGAGGGTTACTTAAAAAGAGCTATAGGGTAACATGCCCTATTACGGCGCGTTTTGACGACATTTTAAAGTAGGGTAAGAAATTAAGCATTTCTAAATATGTTAGCAGATATTTGAATTTTTTTTTGACACTCATGATAATTATATTTTCTATTTCAGTTATCGTTTTATTTATTTTAGAGTGATAATTAATTTTAAATAAATATTTTTTCTGACAATTCGGAATTCCTATTACGGCGGCAAAAAAAAGTTTGAAGCCCATTACGGCGGTAAGCACAGCCTATTACGGAGTATGGGATGACAACACACGCACGATGAAACATTTTGCTCATGGTTCCGTGCAATCAGAAAATGGTATGCAATTGCTGTAATTATTACTGGCACTGTACATAAATACAGGATTTTGTGTAATAACTAAGTATTTAATGATCGGCCTCGCGCTAAGAAGATTCCAGTTATATAATTAGTTTAGGAAACACGAATAATGAATATTTGGCTGTATGGGCTACTATGTTCCTTTGCCTGACCTGAACGGGCGAATAACAAAACAATAAGCAATCAATCAATCTACGGCATCGTAACGTTCTCCCATCTCTGCACAACAGAACGGATTGAATTAAATATAGGGACGATTTTCTTTTTATAAGCCGCGCTGATAAAAAAACGATTTGAAAATGGCGGCCGAACGAATGCTATCTTGCGTATATTAGTATGAGGGAAGAGTTGAGAACAGAGACAGCCCATACAAGCCGCAGCCGCCATTTTGAGATCGTTTTTTTATGTGCGCAGGTTATACCCATAAAAGCGTAATTTTTTGCGAATTTGGCAAGCTTATTAACATTATTTTTAATATTTGTTGTTAATCTACATTAAGTGAAGTTACAAATGATCATTATTTAATGTCTGTTGACCAGGTCAATATCTCAGTAGAGGCTCGACTTTTGTTAAAAAAAGGAAGATTTTGGCACAATTTTTGCATTTTTCTCAAAATTTCCATAATTTTTTGAAGTTTTTAAATTTGTTAGTATTTTTTGGATGACAAATAAAATATCTTGAAATTTTTTCATTAAAATTAATCGAGCCGTTTCGGAAATTACTACCTTTGGCAGACGGACGGATGGAAAAAACATATTAATAAGATCCCGGGACGTGTACCCGAAACCTTAGTCAATAAACTGATACAAACCTAAACTGAGAACTTCCTCTATTCTAAAATTGGTTAAAACAGGTACAGTCACGGACTAGGAGGCCGTAACATATTTGTCTATGGTTTCGTCAGCCCTAGACTGTATTACCAAAGAACAAGAGCTATTTTGCAATACAGAAAAACCGGAAGTGTTACGCCGATTGTGTCCGCCACTGTACTATAAAATCCTTCTTCTGAATTTAAAAAATACTTTTGTGAAAATCGGTTTTGACAAAATCGAAATAATCGCGGACAAACATGCATACAAACATACATACAGGTCGAATTGATAACCTCCTTAACCTCGTTATCAGTGTTGCCACCTTAGTGGATTTTCCACTAAATCTGGTGGTTTGGAATCCCCATTTAGTGGCCATTTTTTGCGTTTAGTGGCTAGTGGATTTTTTTTGTGGAAAAATCAGACCAAGAACTGTTGCAGTTTTTGAATAAATTGGAATTGCGGTATGCTGTTACAAAGCGTATGAACTAAAGATGTTTTAGACAATTTAGTAGAATTACAACATTTTTCTTTTTTTTTTTTCAATTGAATACAAATTCGATGTAATTTTATTTTTTTCATATAGTTGTTCATACTTAGTACATACATACTCGAAGACCCTTAGTTTTCTTTGTAGCTGTCTTGAGCACCTGATTAAAGTTTTTAAGGACGATCGTTTAAGATCTAGATGGCATTGGCAATAAAATTTTAAGGTTGCGAATTGTTTAATTTTTAGAAAAAGGTCGTCCCTCTCGGTATGGTGCAAAATTAAAAAAAAAATCGCGTTTTTTACAATGTGGGAGATGGTTTCTTATTTCTTACATAAGCGAATTCATTAAAACTTAATAAATTATTACTTTCGCTAGAATAAATAATAAACGCGAAAAAATTGGAATTTCCCTTAAAGTTTCAAGTTCAAGTTAGGGCTCAAGTCTTAAAAATGGAACATTTAAAAAACCTTAAAAAAAAGGGGGCCCAGGGAGGCAAATTTCTTAACTAAAAACGATTGACTCGTAATTGTCTTGTTCTTTTTGGCGACTTCGTTAACCATTGCTGTTTTCTTTGGGCGCGTAACAGATATCACATTTGTTAAAGCGGCAATGGTTAACGAAGTCGCTAACAAGTCAATTACGAGTCGATCGTTTTTAGTTAAGAAACTTGTCCCCCAGGTCATATTGCTTGCCCATCAGGGGTAGAACGCATAGCAAAGGGTCACTAATGTACCCTATTTACGTATGTCCACTCATCTGTCATGCACCCTAGTGGAAATTTTAGTGATTTTCAGAGGGGGACATCTTTTTGTTAGTGGTTTTCTGGTGGTTTGAGGAGCCTTATCTGGTCAATTGCTATTTCAACCGTTGGCAACACTGCTCGTTATAAAACAATTGCTGTTCGTTTTTCTCAAACTTTATTTTGAAAAGGGCCCGGACGGGGGTTTTAAATAATCCTTCTAATATTATAAACGACATAGTTTGTAATAAAAGATGTCTGTAACTCTTTCACTTAATAACTACGAAATAGATTTTAATGAAACCTTACAAATAAAACATATTTGAAGGAAAATTTAACTGGCGAAGCAGCGGCGTGCAGTCAGTGAAGATTTAGTTAAACGGTAAAAAATATGGAAAATGTATTTCTACCCAAGCGGGGAAAGTTAAAAAAAAGAAAGAATGTTTTTTTACAACAACGTTGACACAAAAATACAATAAAATGGAACACAAAAAAACAACAACAAAACAGTAAACCAAAATACAATAATAAATAAAACAACCAACGAATCATAATCAGTTTTGTATGGTATGTCAAAGTTGTGGTAAAATCTAGTAGTAAATTATTATATTGAAGGGAAAATATGATAAACCTAACCTTAGTATACATTTTTGAGTAAGTTTTTTAATTATTTACTTACCCTGTTGTTCATAAAAAGTGCATTTTAGTTATTTGACGTATGTCAATTTAGACAAGATGTCACGTATTTACCATACAACAAACCAAATAAGTAGACCTGCAGTAAATCTTTTTTAAATGTACGGTATCTTTATGAATAATACGGTTAAATTATTAGCTCTGTAATTTGCATACACCGTGTTAGGATTCCTTACAGCCTAATATGGTAGGTACTAAAATATCTAATGAGTTTTTATATCCTAATTCTGAAATATAATGTTAAGATATTTCGATAATGTAAGTTATTACTTACAAATTAGAGTACTCTGACTTTACCATAAAACTCTCAAATCGTTAGTAATCGTTGTATTAGACCATTTTTCTTCATTAAAACTCATACGTTAGGTTTCACAGTATTCTAACAAACTTAAATTTTAATGTCAACTTTAAGCGTAAAAAACAAGAATTCTAGTAAAAAAACATGTACCTCCAAAATTGGTTTTATACTTGAGAACTAATGAAAATTACACTCAAATAACGAAATGTTCATAAATTATATTTATTATGCCACTAAATTTATAAATTACCGACACTGCGTTTTTCCTATTACCGATGGTACCCTCCGTAATAGGCGGTACCCTCAAATAGCCTTCCTAACACGGCGGACTTTTGTTTACTCATATTTACTTGTTTTATTTGATTTTAAACTGAAATCAACTTGATTAACTAAGACTACTTGAATGTAAAAAGTATTCGAATATAGTAACATATTCTTAAAGTGTTTGTTTGAACTAAAAACGAAGTCTGAAAATTCAATGTTATACCGCGAGTTAGTCTGCGTTTGTATGAAACAGCTTCTCGCTTTGGTGACGTTGCACAAAATAATTAATTTAAGTAATTTTAAACGATTTTAAACGCACGAGTGCTGGGTCATAAGTTACGTGTTAGTTTCCCTTGGACACTATGTGGTCACCTTTACCATTCACAGTCACAACGAATCATAAATTGCAAAAGATAAAATAGAGCCGTAATAGGACGTGATTTTGACTACCGCGGTAATAGGACGTTTTACCCTAATTTGTTATTAATAATATTTTAAGTTCAGGTTTCTTACAGAAAAAACGCGAGTCTTATCATAAGTAAATAACTTAACATAAAAGATTCAAATGATAACAAAAAATGTCACTCTTCAGGATATATGATTTGTTTGACAAAACAAAAACAAAAACGTTAAAGGCAATCTATCGTGTATATTATTAAAACAACTAGAGGCTGCCCCGCGGTTTTTCCCGCGCAGATTTCTCATAAACACAAAAATCCCGTTTTTTCCTGTTCCCGTGGGAATTTCGGGAAATCCTTTCTTAGTGCTCACCTACACTCCCTAAGGAACCTACATGCAAAATTTCAGCCCGCTACGCCCAGTAGTTTCGGCTCTGCGTTGTCTGTCAGTCAGTCAGTCAGTCAGTCAGTCAGTCAGTAACGGAAGAGTTTTATTTATATTGATTGCCAAGAATAATGCCAATAATGAATTTGACCATAAATTCAAATTAATTTACTTTCGAAAATTCCAAAAAATAATTAGTAATTTTTTTTTGCATCACTCAACAATTTATTAATTCTTTTGCTGAAACGTAAATTAATTACTTGCTACCCAGGACACAATTATGATTGATTCTTTTATTCAATCAGGAATTTAATCACTACACAGCGCTACAGAGAAAAGTAATAAAGATTGACGTTCCTACGCCCAGGGACCGACTTTTTTCTTTTAATCCTATTAAAAATGGAACAGATTTATTGTTAGCACATTTATTAGGTTTTAATATGGTTTTGTGATATTATTATCAGAACTGTTAAATTTCGAATTCTTTGAACAGTAATTCTATAAATACTGTTCAAAGAATTCGATAAAATAAATAACTTCTATAAATAAAAAACATTAAACAAAGTTTTTAAGGCGGTAATTCTCGGTATGGCGCGAAATTATTTTTTTATATATAATAAGATAAGTTTTTACGTACGCGAATTCATTTAAACTTTATTAAAAATTAATATTTTCGCCAGAATAAATAAAAAACACGAAAAAAAATAATTTTGCGCCATACAGAGAGTTACCGCCTTAAGGACTATATTTTTCTAGCCGGTCTTGTTAGTTCCTAATTTAAACTTTGAACGATTATAAAAATGGCAAGTTCAAGCATCCTTAAATACCTACCTGGAGATTCGACAAATTTGAAAGCTTCAAAGTTTTTTTTTTATTTAATTGTCTATCCTAACTTGTTATTATAATTACAGACTTTAGGTAGCTATATTAACTAATCCTATATTGTATTCGATACTAATTATACGTGTAAGTTTGAACTGTACTGCTTCATTTAAAAAATTAGCATAATTATTAAAAAAAATAGGTAACGTGTATTTCCTTTTAATCTTTGAATCCACCTACTAAGTACAATCCGGTCTAGAAAATCCATCAAAACGTCATTATATAGAAGCGACTCCATAAATCCAGGCTTTAAAGCAAAGATGGGTCGCAAAGTTAAAAGTCATGTTACTTAAAAGGACTCGTTTTGGGTCAAAAGCCCGGGCCCCCGCGACGGCGACGGAAAGAGGATTGCGCGGTCCGCACCTGACGCCTTCCTCTCTACTGTACCTATATACTGCAGAGGCTCTGCCATTATTAAAACCTACAAAGAGTTTTCTACCTAAATCTTAACTCTCTTTGTGTTGTACTTTCTAATGCATTAACTTAATGAAGTTCCAGACGGCCGCGCCTGTTTTATTTCGTAATTTTATTTATGCTATTACAAATAGGGATGGAACAAAGTACTTAGTTTAGTTTTTTGTATGACTATCTATTTGTTCCTTTTACTTGGGGTTTGAGTAATAAGCAAGATTCACTGTTTTAAACTTTATTTAACTTTATAAAAACACAACTTAGCAACACACCATTTTCCTAATAATAACAGTAAACAAACTTCTCAAAAACGTCAAACATACTGTCATTCTAAATTTAAACTAAATTCTTTTTAATATTAAATTACAACCCCAACACTTCCCCTTAATTAAATATTCCTTATCTTATCTATTTCCAAAAAATCTACCTACTTTACAAGATCCAAATGCATGACTCAACTCATAGAAAACAGCACACAAATACTTCTCCAAACAAAACTTACCACAACGAAACATTCTATACAATATACATACCCTACAAAAATATACAAAAAAAAATCATTTTACACTAATACTCGATAATGACCCAACTATCAATATTCTTTTATTGCTGTACACATAGTTAATGGTCTTTAAAATTCACAAACTTAAAAAGATTTACCCACAGACACAAACATCATATTATAATGTACATTACATACCTTATATAAGAGAACTGTCTATAAACAAATTAACTTCAACTATATCTACAATAAATAAAATTTGAGATTCAATCGTGCTTAGTTCAACCTCTGTCGTTGTAAATTATATACCTACCTATAATACATGACCGCCAACAAGCAACAGTACATCCAGTTGTGAACGTTCTATCTTCCTACCTACCACTTCTGCAAAATCAAAGTCTAAATAGCCCCTAAAAGCCTCCCACCTATCGTGCGTAGTTTGTACTTTCTTAGTTTTAATTAAATATCTTAAAATACATTTTATATAAGCCACATGGTTTAAACTTGGAAAATTCACATATCTATTTACACTAAGTAAATTTTCAGCATATATCAAATCCGGTCGAGATGCCTTTGAAGCACGTAACATCGAACCTATTGAACACTGTCTACATGGAAAACTTATAAACTCTTGATTTGTAACCTTGCAAATTACATCCGCATTGAATTTATTGATTATTTGTTCAATACAATTACTTTGGCAGATATCAATACAATTTTTATCTTTTATGATTTGTATTTGTAGACCCAAAAACATTAGCATAAACATAATCGTTAACACCCATTTAGTTGTAATTACTCTATGTTTTTTTCTCATTAACAAACATTTCTGTTTTATTTTCTTGCTTCTTTAATTCATTATTGATGGCCAACTCTTCAGGTTCTGGTCTACTTTGACTAATTTCTCTAATTTCACGTGACAGTTCATTTTTCTCACGGTTTTTATCAATTGCACTCATCATGGCTTCATTACTGTAGGGTTGTTCATTCACTTCATTTTCTTTATCAACTATTTCGATATTGTCATCACTATCAGTACCTTTTCTAAGTAATTGTTTTACATCATAATCTTTTATGTGAATTCTCGCCGTTTCATTGTTAGTGTCAGGGTACGTCAATTCATCAAATCTCACATGTCTAGTTATTGTAACTATCCTAGATTCTGGTTCATACATCTTGTAGTTATTGTGGTCATATCCAACTAGTATCATTTTTTGCCTCTTTTCATCATTTCTTAGATCATTTGGCACATAGACATATCCCAGACTTCCAAATATTCTAACATGTTTTAAGTTAGGTTTCACACCATGCCAGATTTCGAACGATGAAATATCAGAAGTTCGACTTGACGACGTTCGATTAAATAAGTAAACTGCGCAGTTCACCGCTTCCGTCCAAAGGTATAGTGGGACACTTCGAGCATAAAGCATCGACCTCGCACTTTCCATAATCATTCTCATATCTTTCTCAGCTCTCCCGTTCTGCTCCGGTGTGGACGGGGCTGTGCGTATATGTGTTATACCTTCTAATTCTAGATATTTTTTAAATGCAGTACCTTTATATTCCTCTCCGTTGTCAGTATGTAAAGCTCGCACACTATGATGGCATTTAGTCTTGATTTTCGCATTAAATTTCTTGAAACAACCAAGAACATCACTTTTGTTCTTAAGGAAGTAAACGTATCTGTAACTAGAAGCAGCATCTTTGAAAATTACAAAATACTTCATACCTTGTTCAGATGGTACGCTTAGTGGACCACAAACGTCACTGTAAATAACATCACCTAGATGTAACTTTCCTTTGTTGGACTTTTCAAAATAATTTGGTGAGTGCTTTCTATAAACACAGCTATCACTGATAAAATTGTAACACTCAGATAAGTCGATTCCCTGGATAACATCATTCTTGCACATTCTTTGTATCTCTTTTACATTCATGTGACCTAGTCGCTCATGCCATGTTTTAGAATTTGGTTTCTGTGCAAAATTGCATGTCTCTGGTATTGCATGTCTGGATCGAAAATCTTTGTTAAACTTCTTTTTCAATGTCATGTGAGCTGATGCTTCTTCATCTAAAATATTTTTTTTCATGACACCCTTGCATATATTGTTAGCAACATGAAACGCCCAAACATTTCTATCCTGTTTATTTTTATTTGAGGCTCTACACTCTCTTACATAATGACCTCTTTTCCCACAATTATAACAATCTATATTTGACCGTTGACTATCTCTTTTCAAGTATCTATTTGGCCTTCTATAGGCTCCCGATGTTGACGATCTATCAGTGCACCCAGCTAGTATTTGCTCATCTTTTGCAACTAGTAACGCAGTTTCATTTCCATCTTCAACAACTAGACTGGCCTCTTCGTCCAAAAGTCTTGCAGTTAAATTAAGAACAGTCTGTTTTTCCGGGTCTAGTGACATCCATGCCTGCCTCAGTGACCTGAATTTTGCTGGTAGCGTCATTAATATTTTCGTAATTATTGCCGTCTCACTCAAGCTTTCTCCACATTCTTTAAGCTGCTTCGCCAAACCTTCAACATTTGCAATATGTTGGGCTATACTATCTGAATTTGACATTCTATACCGATAAAAACGCTCATGGATCATCATTTTTGACAACTCTGATTTCTGCGCGTATATCAACTCGAGTTTATTCATTATCTCAAGTGCTGATTCACAATTCTCCACCAACGCTATTTGGTTTAGGTCCAGTGCAGATATAATGATAAACATAGCCATACCATCGTCTTTGTTCCACTTAATCTGTTCAGTCTCTTTTTCTGGCTTTACCTTTATTATATCTAGCCCCTGTGCTCTTAGTGCGCACATCAACTGGAACTTCCATTGTCGAAAGTTCTTACCGTTAAACTTTTCAATTGCTACTGACCTTTCCATTTTTTAACTTTACTTCGTCTTTTCCTCTCTATTCATTTGCTTTTATTACTCTCCAATTAGGGGCCCATAACCACTTGGGGTTTGAGTAATAAGCAAGATTCACTGTTTTAAACTTTATTTAACTTTATAAAAACACAACTTAGCAACACACCATTTTCCTAATAATAACAGTAAACAAACTTCTCAAAAACGTCAAACATACTGTCATTCTAAATTTAAACTAAATTCTTTTTAATATTAAATTACAACCCCAACACTTTTGTGTCACTAAAACGGTTAGGTATACCAAGCATGGAGATATTTAAAAAAATAGTACAAAGCAGATTTTTAAAGGTCGAAAAGTTATACTTAATACATTAAGTTAATACTGTCGGGTCGCACACTCTTAGAAAAGCAAGCCTGAGAGGCTCAGCTATTGAACTGAAATTCGGAGTTTTGCAGAGATCACTTGGGGTAACTAATAGTGCCTAATTCCACGGATTTAAAAGAAATTTTGCGATCAAAATTGAGTTTCAGGTTCCAACTGTGATTTAGACACAAAAAAGTTAGACCGGTCTAAAATCGCCAATTTGTATGACGAACTAGTGATTTAAACCTAGTCTATTGATTTAGACCCGGTTTAACTCTTTTTGTGGTAGAGCCGATGGAGTTTAAATTTGGATTTAATAATCAATATATATAAAACTCTTCCGTTACTGACTGACTGACTGACTGACTGACAGACAACGCAGAGCCGAAACTACTGGGCGTAGAAAGCTGAAAATTGGCACGTGGGTTCCTTGGGGAGTGTAGGTGAGCACTAAGAAGGGATTTCCTGAAATTCCCACGGGAACGGGAAAAAACGGAATTTTTGTGTTTATGAGAAATACGCGCGGGAAAAACCGCGGGGCAGCCTTTAGTCAATATATATAAAACTCTTCCGTTACTGACTGACTGACTGACAGACAA
Organism: Euspilapteryx auroguttella; assembly: GCA_951802225.1. NCBI lineage: Eukaryota > Metazoa > Arthropoda > Insecta > Lepidoptera > Gracillariidae > Euspilapteryx > Euspilapteryx auroguttella. Next base: position 6,721,117 of record OX637652.1, read on the forward strand.
CGCAGAGCCGAAACTACTGGGCGTAGCGGGCTGAAATTTTGCATGTAGGTTTCTTAGGGAATGTAGGTGAGCACTAAGAAAGGATTTCCCGAAATTCCCATGGGAACGGGAAAAAACTGGATTTTTGTGTTTATGAGAAATCTGCGCGAGTGAAACCGCAGGACAGCCTCTAGTATTTTATAAATATAAAAACAGGTCAGTTCTTGTCGCCCTAGATATGTTCCAGTGCAAGGCACAGATCTCTCCTTTGAACTAAGACTACGAAAGCCGCGTGCGGATTGATGGACGATAATGGATACGAAGTCAGACTAAGCGTGTTTTCTCAAGAAGCGATATCGGTCGTGCGATAGGGGCTCGACAGCCAATAGAAATCACTCGTACATCCACGAAGCCTGCTTGATTGGCGGTCGAACCCATATCGCACGACTGATATCGCCTCTTGAGGAAACACGCTTAGATAAAAAAAAAACCAACACAAGATTATTTTGTAAATACAGCAACAGAAAGTACAGTATTATTTTATATAGGAAAAAACTCGCACTCAACCCACTTTTTTCCATTATAAGTTTTGTGTAGTAAAAGTTGCAAGTTGTTTGGTTAGTAGGTAGTCAGTATGTAGAAGCCCCATCTGGCAATTTTACGGAACTTTGCTATCCAATCATGTACTGCGGTGTTGATAATTTTTATAATAAATGATTAATTTATTACTAAACATTTGTTAATAAGTTTTAATATAAAAATGTGTTTAGTTTGGTTGATTAAATATAAGATGAGAAAAAAGAAGAGAATACTTTGACCCAAAAAAAACAACATCAAATACAATTAAATTATTGACATCAAAAAAATGCAATAAAATGCGGTCTTATTATTTAAATATTCCATCCAGACAAAAGAGGAAATTTATGAGCCTAATTTTTTTTTTGTGAAAATAATTATACCTACCAATATAAAACACCCAGCACTTGCCATTTCTTTTCGGTTGAAATTGCCCAGTTTCTTTTCTTTTGGCGAAATACAAATGATCCTTTAATTCGAACAAAGTCGTTGTTACCGAACCTGTGATGCGTGAAGGAGTGTTCGAATTGCGCACCGCTGATTTTCGTGCTAGATTTTTATTAATGCTTTCTCGTATTATTCGGCGAACGATCACCGTACAATAATATTTTTCGATAGAAATAATACCTAGGATTTGTTATTGGTTCAATATTGTCAGGGTTGTAACTCACGCTGAATGCTAAACTATACAAAAATGGGTAAGTTAGTATTTTTAATATGTATCGATTTTTTTGGTTAGTTGTGAACTGGGTTTAGATAAGTCTTCCGTTCCTGTGCTATTGTCGGGCAGAGTTCTGCCCGCGCTTTGAAATATAGGCAATATAAGATCTGGAATGAAGGTTCCTTGGGGATGTGGAGAGGGATGCACAATAATTCAATAATATACATAACATGTATATTAATGAATTATGAAAAGAAGAAGAATTATTATTGAAGGAAATATCCTTCAATAATAATTCTTCTTCTTTTGTAAATAATAATAATAATAATTCTTCTTCTTTTCAGTAAAGTAAATTGAGTATTGAAAATGACAAACTTATCCATGAAATAAGAAATAATCAGTGTATCAGCCTAGAGAATTGCCGTAATCGTGGTTAGTTAGTCTCGCTAAAACTCGAGAACGGCCGGTCTGATTTAGCTGATTTTTGATTTGAAATGTTCGTAGTAGTCCAGGGAACGTTATAAGGGTGAGAAAATATGGAAATATAAAGGGGAAGTTCAAACTAGCAATTTAATTTTTCCATATCAAAATTTAAGGTGCGATACGAAGTTTGCCGGGATAGCTACTAATATTATAATGAAGAAATATTTGATTGTTTGTTTGCATTGAAAAGGCTCCGAGACTACTGAACCGATTTCTGTTAGGAAGCTACACCATTCCCGGGTGACATAGGCTTTAGAATATTCTCAAAAATTAAGAATGCAGGGCGGTACGAAGTTCACCGTGTCAGCTAGTTTTTTTAATAAAACGTTCTCCCTATTTACTAGTACACAATTCATCTCATCTAGGTTATAGAGAGCAATTTGTTAACTTTCCATTTAATCACAAAGTTATAATTTTTGCGGAAAAGTTTAGGGCAACTCGGGATAAAGAAAACAAAACAGCGGAAAGCTTTTTCCGGCTTTTATCAAAGGCCATTATCTTCTGACCTAACTGAAATGGAATTATATTATTTTCAGGAGTAAGTATGCAAATAAATATAAGTAAACGCCGGAAACGTTAGGAGAACTTCATTTCCCCACGGGTATTATTGTGTTTTAATAAAAATATTTGAAGAATGAGAGTGTTAATATTACATTCCTTTTCTTCAAAGGCGATTTATTTATTAAACATTTTAATAAACAATTAAGCTTTATTAACATGCGCGGAGGCTCGCTTTGTTTTGCATTTCACTTGTATTAGTTATTACTGTTATTGCCGTTTCGTATAAGCTAAATTAAAATACGTAGTTTTATACTAGAAGGCTCTAGCCTAGCAGGTAGTAAGTACAAAGTTACCACTTTTTCATTACACTAAAAGCCCTGTTCAGAACCTCGTCATATTAATAAATGAAAATTTTCACACGCCGACATGGCTGGTAGTCTGGTAGCGGTGTATAAAAAAAACATTAATGTAATGAAATCTTTACACGAATTCTGTTATGAAAGTGATTAAAGATGAGGACCTACGAAGAGAGAGGTGAGAACCTTTTTCCATACCAATTAGTGTTAGCGGTCAAGAATCTACACTGCACTAAATTTATGTGTTTGCATACACACTAGGTATAATGATGTAATATAATATGAAAAAAAAGCTTAATAAAAGTCGGGTTTTTTACAGCAATTATCACTTGGGCTAATATTGATGACTAATTATTTCTTATTTCATGGATAAGTTTGTCATCGCCCTATATTTCTAGTATTAAAATACAAATCGCAAAACTTTACAAGATAGGTAACAAAAAGACATAGCTACTTAATTTAAACCACGGGGCTGGAACAAATCGATTGAGTTAATATGAAAACAATTAAATATGCTAGTCATGCATGATATTGACATGACAAGGTACAGTAACACATTAGCTTCTAGCGCCACGCAACTTTCTTGGCTCGCTATTCTAAATGCAAATTAATTAAAATACGGTTATATCTATGAGTCTTCCGACTTCTCATATTTGTAAACGAAACGAAAGTAATAAAGTTAATTGGTTATCGATTCTAGGACATTCCTATCCGATCCCCTTCCGCTCCGTGCCATCGGGAGTTGATCCTCCGTAATTGGATTTCATATTAAATTATGTTGGCTTTTGAAAAAGCAATGTAACATTCATGACGTTACTCTTTCACCTTTAATAAATTACTAGAGTATAATTAAGAAATATAGCTATAAGTAGAGTTAGGATTTTATTCAGTAATCTTTTATTTTTGTTACCCACTGGATTTTAATGTTTTTTGTGTACAACAAGTGGCACAACATAAGTACATATATGTTAAAGGAACGTGCCGCTCCAAGATTTCGTAAAGCACTAAAAGGTCGGCCTGTTTCTGAGAAACAAATTACTTGAGGTCTCCGGGACAATTGTGGTATTAGGAATGCTAACTAATGAGTTGTTCCCGTAACTCGATATTAGTTTAGGAACTGTTCTGACAAAAACTATAATAATCGGGTGGCTTCAGGGTCAAGACTCAATACATAGAGCACAGCATGGGACATTTTTATAAAATCGCCTATCAACGTTACAAATACCTATAATAGAAATAACTTTCGAAAATCTTACGTAAATAAAAGCGCTTATGCCAGCTCAAGGTTTAAACGCGAAATGGATCTTTTTGCATAGGTAAGTAATCTATACTTGAATGAAATGAAAATATCAGATTTCATACAAAAGCCCAAATTTTTCGACGCATGGAATATTACTCAGCAAATTTTATAAAAATAAAAGCCTTTGCGGATTTCATATCTTTTTGTAAACCTGTGATTTTCTAACCTTTTTATTTTTAAACAAAATCTGTTTTTTTTTTATTGTTACTATTGTGATTAAGATGTAACTATGAAGGTAGTTCATTGAAGGTAATTAAGATGACCGTAAAATAATAATAAAAATAAAAAGAGTAAAAATAAACCTCGGAAGCAAAAAATACATTCTCTCGTACATTCATTTGTTCTATTTCAAGTACAACCTCACGGTGGGTGGCTGTCGGCAACACCGCCTTATCATGGTGTTGCTCATTTCCGTGTGATTTAGCGCTTACTTCAGTTGAACAGACAAGTGCAGTCTGCTGACCTACATTCCTTTCAGAGAACACAGAAGAAAACAAAACCTAGTGCTGATCAAAATAAGGCTGGTTTCAAACTGCAAACATAAAGTCGGCTTACAAATGACTAAATGAAATCTTCCCTGACATGTTAGTGGAATTGAAATAATTTCCGTTGCAGCTTTACACTACTTATTACGCATGCAGCATTATTGTGTTATTTATTTTATTTATGTTTCTCCATGCATAATATTAACATTCAATATCCAACGTTGTCCTTTAAATATAAAGGGTTTTGTAGAGTTGTCTCTTCATTTTGTTATTTCACAAAGTTACAATATTTTAAAATTAAAAAAGTTAAACCATAATTAATAATTTCCGCTTTTATTCCTATTCTTAGTCAAAGTTATTTTAACGGGCAGCACTTAGAAGAAGAGAAGAATTATTCTGTTGAAAATAATACTGTTGTTCCCCTTGCTACGGGAAGGCTTTTAAACAAAACCAGATAAGCTGGTAAAAACCTTTTATAACTCTTCAATGCAGCGCTTTAAACAAAATTATTCAGCTTGTGGAGTCGGTAATTAATACTGGAAGGAAAATTACAATATCTTCTCATGCTAACATGCGCTGAAATATTACTGACTGTATGTGCACATGTCCTGTCCTGTGAATGAAAACAATTATTCTACGACTTCATTTGACATGCACAACACAACTTTATTTTGGGCTTCCGTTTTATAGTTTATCCATTAAATTTAATGATCCGTACTTGGAACCCAAGGAGGCCAAGGAATTAAATAATTTCATACAATTTTTTTTTGTGGCAAACAAAAGTATTTGTACTGAATTACATATTTACAGTATGCGATTCCGGTAAATAATAATAAATGCGATTTTTTTATTTTTATAAGAATAATGACATATTTGGTGTCTAATAAAACTTTAACCTGTTTTGTAAAATGTGCGTGAGTGGCCATCGAATAAAATCAAAAGTTAATGAAATATTTAAGTTTTAAATTTTAATGAGTCCACTGAAATGAAAAGTGTCTACCGAGATGATAAAATCGTACACCGAAATGATAAAAATGTCCACCAAAATTAAAGAGTTTGTACTGAAAATGAATAAGTCCACCGAAATTTATAACGGCCACCGAAATGAAAGTAAAATTTGTTCCCTCATCACTGAAATGATAAACTAATTTTTTTGTGGGGATCCACAAAGTAGTTATAATCGGCGCTTGTGCACTTAGAGGTTAAGCTGGACTACGCCGAGGCGAGGAAAAATACGGGGAATGTAAAAACCCAGTTTTGCCAGAGCTATCGATCTAAAACTTACTGTCCTCTGAAATGATAACATTTTTCAGGAAAAAAGTTGAGTGCTTGTCAAATGTGTAAGAAAGTACATAAACAAACAACAATAGTTTTTATTAATAGCCTATATTATAATAAAATGATACGCAAATCGATTTAAATCAAAATCGTGAACGTGATTGTAGGAGAAGATACTTTACGAGTGAAATTGGGTTCAGGACAAGCCACCGTGATGATAAAATGACACTTCGACAATTTTTTTTCCCCTTTCCGCCTTTCTCAATGTTTTTTTGCCAAGGTGAAGAAGTACTTACACTACTAAAAATCCCAAGCGAAAAAAAAACATGGCAATCGTGATTTCGGTGGTGCAATGTGCTCGTTTATCATTACGATATTTTTTTTAGTAGTATAAGTACTTCTCCACCTTGGCAAAAAAAATTATGGAGTAAGGGCTTCTATAACACCTAAAGAAAAATTGTCATTTTATCATCACGGTGGCTTGTCCTGAACCCAATTTCTCTCGTAAAGTATCTTTTCTTACAAACACGTTTAGGATTTTGATTTAAATCGATTTGCGTATCGTTAAATTATTAGTTAGTATATCGATAAAAACTATTATTGTTTGTTTATCTACTTTCTCACACATTTGACAAGTACTCGAATTTTGTCCTGAGAAAAGTTATCATTTCAGAGGACGGTAAGTTTTAGCAGAATAGTTTTGACAACACTGCATTGTTACGCCCCCCTTCTGTTTCCTCACCACGGATTAGTCCGGCTAAAGCTCTCGGTGCGTACGGGCCGCTGACAACATCACTGTGGATTCCCGCCAAAACGTAAGCATTTCAGTGATGAGGGGACAATTTTTTTTTCATTTCGGTGGCCGTTATATCTCGTGTTTGATTCATTTAATTTATTTTCAAATTTCTGTTTACATTCGACGTATGTATTGTTTTGTTTCAGTAATATTTATAGTTTGATAATTATTTAATTTGGAGTAAAATTTTAAATTAACCTTTGTTTTATCATCTCAGTGCTATCATTTCAGTGGATTCGGTGAACTGTTATACCGAAAAGAGTCCACCGGAATGAAATATATCACCGAAATGATAGAACCATCAAGTTTTGGAGATCCTTGGGTCAAAAATTTAATTAAGGTTTTCCTTCCCAATCCTTTACCATGTCAGTACCTACGTTAGGTTTTGCCGGCGTAACCATTTAATATACCAAATTATAATACGTACCACTAAATAATGTCAACTTAATAATTATATAAATTGTGTTAGTTTATCGTTTAAAATCTTTATGCTTAATTAAGTAGTTTCGCCCTAGGACAATATTATATTAGGCGGTTATTGTGCTATATTGACAATTCAAATAATCCCCAAAGTAAGTACCTATCTAAAGCACGGGCACACCTCGGTGGGACACGAGCGATCCAAATAATGAAACAAACGCGTTGCAGTTGCAACGCACTTAGTCTAAGCTCGTGTACGTAAACACTTTCCATGTCTTGTGTGAGTGAGATAAGACAATGCTTTTTGTAGTTTATTCTGTGCTGTACGGTTAGTAACAGAGGGGTAACCGAGCGCGAATGGCCGGCACTTTCACTGGGAGGCAGGGAGTGTCCGTCCATACTGTACGAAGTAATTTTTCTTCTGTGTCACAGTGTAGCTTCAAAAATACGTATTCTATAAACTTCGATCATCAATATCAATTCCAACTACCTAGTTAACGGGTCACCGCAGAAAAAACATCTCGTCAAATAACACCTTATTTCATAAGTAGCTTAAGCTCTTATTTCTGTTTTGTTAGGTATCGGTCCAACAAACCACACAATCAACGTAAACACGTGCATTTTAATACCAAATTTACTATAAAAAAGTTTCTACTAAACTTTAACAAAATGTTGGCCCAAACACGCGCCTTCTTGTCATCGCTAAACTGTAGATGTTTTATTTTGACAAAAGATCATAAATATGAAATACCATTTTTTATATTTGCGATTGTAATTAGATACAAGGTAGAAGGTAGCATGGTTGCAATTAGTTTCCACTGAAAAATATTTTTGAACTTGTCTAGTCGTCATTGTTTCGTAAACAAATGAACTGTGGTGTATGTAGTAGTATCTCAAACTATGTAGATGTAGGTGTATCATTGTATACGCGGACAGTTTTTAACCCCCGACGAACACCTCAGATTTTTTAACGTATCTGTCTGTCTGTGTATCTGTCTGTGACATCGTAGAGCCCAAACGGCTAAACCGATTTTCGTTTAGTTTTTTTTTGTATCATAGATAATTTTAGCCCAAGTGTTCTTAGCTGAAAATTTATATCAAAAAAACCCTCTAATAAAATTAAATATTATTTTAATAGGCAGTACTTTAACTTACAAACACAATGATTACACACTCGAAAACTAAATTCGAGCTATTGTTCAGTTTTTTTAAATGTAGGTAGGTATCATCTTAGTACGGAACCCAAACTAAGAAGTATGGTTGTTCTTAGCTGTATCATTTCGGTGGGCTTTTTTCATTTCGGTGTATGGTCTATCATTTAGGTGAACATTTTTATCATTTCGGTTGACACTTTTATCATTTCGGTGGATTTTTTTCATTTTAGTGGACTCATATAAATTCAACCTTTAATATTTCAGTAAGTTTTAATGTTAATTGGTGGCCATTCTCGCATATTTTCCAAAATAGGTTGAAGTTTTAATAATAATTAAATCTACGTCGATAACATTTAAAATAAAAAATCCACCGAAATGATACAAAAAAACAGTTTGTTGATTTTGACCCACGTATTTTGTTGATAAAACAAAAAATTTATTTTTCTCGAGTTTAATTATTAATAATGCACTATTACTGCATACTTTAGTAAAATAAACATTTTGAAAGACAGGCCGAACACAGTGAATTGTTTATTTGACATGCGAAGTGAGTCGGAATTAAAAGTTTAATTTCCAATACAGTTAATAGCACCAAAAGATAATATTTTTGTTTCCATGCTTTCTGAATATGGTCCGGAAATATCTGAAAGTCGTACAGTTTTCTCTTCACCTTGTTTTCATTTTCAGTATAAGTAACTGAAATGGGTTTTATTAAATTTTCGCTTTAATATAAGTTGAACAATGGCACTCGCCCGCGCTCGCATACAATGGAGGGTTTCTCCACAGATTTATATTTTGACCCTTTTGTTGTTATATACTTTGAGCTGCTTGAGAAGTACTTATAAGGTTGCCGTTTGAAATTGCGACTTAGAAAATTGCTCTCTCTAATTCTGTTTGTTAGTGTTTACTTTTAGTTTTAATACTGATGTTTTTAGTCATTTATAATTAAAAAAATATTAATAAGACAATATTTAAAATAGAATTAGAGTAAATATACATATATATGTTACCGAAAAATAATACTTTTCGTAATTTATTAAAAAAACCTAACTCAACATACGTTAGTTTATAAAATGGCGTAAGTTACTTTATAACCTAACGATGTTATATTTTTCCTGAAAAAAAAAAAATACTATTCGACCCGGTGAACTTCGTACCGTCTAACCTTTTGCTTGCTATAATGTGCATGTATTATACACATTAACATTCCTCATTTATCACTTTATCTCTATCTATTAAAAAAAACTGCATCAAAATCCGTTGTAATTTTTAAAGATTTAAGCATACATAGGGACTGACAGCGGAAGCGACTTTGTTTTATACTATGTATTGATATAGACAAAACCTTGAATTCTAAATCTGTGGTAAAACCAGCAAATAAATGAATCACAAAAAAAACATAAAATATATTATTAAGATGAACAAATTGTTCCGTTTCCGTCAGTATTTCAGTGTTTCAGAGCACTCTTAAAACTTATTCGGCCTTTTTCTGAGTAAAAACAATTTCAGGAACCAATCACTAATTCACGTAGTTTAGTAAAACATTCTCGCATGAACCGATCAGCCCCTAGTATTGGCTGATTACGGCTGGTCGGCTTGCACTGCAGAGATAAGGTCTTCCACGTTGGTCTGTGAGTTAATACGCACACTTTGTATGCGGGTCCTGCAGCTTACAGTCGATAGATAACCGTTAAACAACGCATGTCCTTGGCATTCCATTTTCATTTAAATCTGCCCAACGGTATTCCTTTGTTCATTGTTAAAAAAAAAAGATTTGATTTTTAAATCTTTTTTTTTTACAATGAACAAAGGAATACCGTCGCTCTGCTCAAATCTTAATCTATAAAATATGTTTAATAAAACAAGGTATTCATGGCAGTGAGTTAAAGATATTGCTTCCATCTAAGTAAGTGAATGTCTAGCAAGCTAGTACTTCTGGCTTTGTGAACTAGCTTAGAATTGAAGATAATTTTGTCTACTTATAAAGCTTGCTATCCTAGCTCGAAAACTCGTGTGTTCCGGGCATAAGGCTATGGTTTAAAGCATACCGTAGCGATGCTCAAGGGTCCCATTTTCGGTTGTACTTTATCTCACTTTGAGAAAGTTCCTGAGCCGACAAGATTAAATGCAAAGTTTAAATGAATTCTCGGTTCTTAGATGAAATGCTCGGGTGGAGATAAAAGAAACAGTGGGAATAGATGTACTTGACTGCTTTAAGATTTAAAGCTAATTAGGATTTGGTTTAATTAAATTAATACTTTTTGGGAAGTTTTTATAAATTAATGGTTTCAATTTATAAATAATGGCCCTCTGTCCTTAAGAGGATATCATCATCATCATGGTTTCAATTATTTGTTGTATAAATTGGTTTACGTCTCGTTGATACGTATCGTTTAGTATGAAATCTATCTTAATTTAGTTTTTATTTACGTCTTCAGTATCTTTTGACTTTTTATTAAACAGATAGTAAATTCGTTCTTTTTATTTTCGCTTGAAACAGAATGTCTAAGAAAAATCGGTCCTTTTAGTCTTAATCAAGAAAAATATTTTGAGGAAGGACACATCGATAAGGCTGTTAAAAATAGCATACAAAGTGGCAAGTGTTCATATACATCGACAAATCAATATATATAAAACTCTTCCGTTACTGACTGACTGACTGACTGACAGACAACGCAGAGCCGAAACTACTGGACGTACAAAGCTGAAATTTGGCATGTAGGTTCCTTGGGGAGTGTAGGTGAGCACTAAGAAAGGATTTCCCAAAATTCCCACGGGAACGGGAAAAAACGGAATTTTTGTGTTTATGAGAAATCTGCGCGGGAAAAACCGCGGGGCAGCCTCTAGTCAATCAATATATATAAAACTCTTCCGTTACTGACTGACTGACTGACTGACTGACTGACTGACTGACTGACTGACTGACTGACTGACTGACTGACTGACAGACAACGCAGAGCCGAAACTACTGGGCGTAGCGGGCTGAATTTTTGCATGTAGGTTCCTTAGGGAGTGTAGGTGAGCACTAAGAAAGGATTTCCCGAAATTCCCACGGGAACGGGAAAAAACGGGATTTTTGTGTTTATGAGAAATCTGCGCGGGAAATACTGCGGGGCAGCCTCTAGTAAATAATATTTTTGGTGAATAATATCTGCCTCCGTAGCTTACTAGCTTAGCGCGTTACGCCTTTGATTAGGGCACGGAACGTTGTGGGTTCGACTCCACGGAAAACACCCCATATAGATTTCTCACAAAAATCACGTTGTGGTTGGTTTTCGGTTGGACATTGCAGACTTGAATCACCTGATCGACCGAAAAGTAAGATGATTCCCGTGCTTCGGAAGGCACGTTAAGCCGTTGGTCCCGGCCGCAGTATAGTGGTCGTTATAACCGCGGCGACACGACAAGCTGGCCCCTTGTCACGTTGATAATAAAATATAAACTCCGCTAAACATGGGTCCGGCTCTTGAGCTGGTGCCTCTGCCTAACCCTTCGGGGAATAAAATGCGTGAGATTATGTAATGTTATGTTAATGGTATGCATGTGGTACGCATCATATAGTAGTGGGCTTAAATTTTTTGGTGGATGTGATGGCACTGCTATTAATTGTATAGTATGTATTTGGTTTTCATAAGTAAAACAACATAATTATGTTACCCTAAGTAGTGCTAAACTAAGCGGCAGGGCGTAAATGTATATCGACAAGTTAGAAGCCGGTACATCACTACGACATGACCAAAACAAAAGGAACTTAATAAAAATAGATCCTCCCATTTCTGCGTGAGACAGTTTGCGGCTCGCGTCTAATTGAGCGCACTAACAAATGAAAGAAATTTGTTTAAGGCCGCAATAAAGTTCGTCTACGTTCTGTCCTAATTAGGTAGGTAAGTACCTACAGCTAGCCCAAAATTGAATTTTAGGATGTTGGATAAATGTATTAGACAGACAGCTGTTTTATTTTTCGGTAGTTAAGGATATCTTAACTTATACAAAAATATTTACACATAGGTCGGTGTATGTTATTCTTAGCGTTCTTAGCGTTATAGCAAGAATTAAGGTCATACAATTTGTCGTGTGAAAAATAAACATAATGCAGAGGATATAAAATTAATTTGGTCTATGTGTAAAAGCCAAGGTTTATTAATTTATGCCCAGCAGTGGTCTCTCACATAATAATGATAATGATCATGCTCTTGTTATTTATGAATTGGAATAGCTTCATTTAATATAAAAAATTCAGCAACTTGGTTTTCTGAGATCATTCTAGAAATTTAAATAAATTTTATAGAATGAATAACTTTTAATTTACTCATTTACAATTTTTGACATTATGATAGCACTCGCCGGACGTCTGAGTCGCGGTGGCACGGAAACTCCATTTGCAAATTGATATTCTATTTGCTCCTGCACTATTTACAGTTGCCGTTATGATTATTGCTATTAAATGTTAAGATAATTAAGTTGTTTAGTGACTAGCTAGTATGACATTTTTTAACTTAATTTCGTATTCTTTTGAGTGTCTTGTTTTTTGTTTTTGTATTTTTTCACAATTAACTTTGTTAAGGGGCGAAACGGTGCGAAACTAGCGCCACTTCGATAAATAATTGATATCTTCTAAACCACGACGGAATCAAAAATAATATGCTCCTTTGACTCCCTAGATAATGTGGCTTAGAATTTTTAAGGCTCTGTTGTGAGGCTGTTGTAAGGCTTTTAGGTTCAAAATCAAAGAGAAGGCGCTTATTTTTAATTTCGGCCGTAGTTTAGAAGATATGTATTATTTATCCGGAGTGGCGCTAGTTTCGCACCGTTTCGCCCCTTAAAACAAAATGACAAACACAACCAGCAAAATTCGGTGTTACAAAAATAACTGAAAAACTTTTGTAAAACAGAACAGTTAGTCAGCGGTTACAGGCGGACCCTGCATTCGAAACTTTACTACCGTTGAACTGTTAAAGTTAACTATGTTGTGTTGTCGGCCCCCAAATTGCTAATTTGACCGCGCAGATTTAATTATGCATGCGCGAGGAGCGAGGAGCGAGGAGCGAGGCGAGACCGGGGGGCGATAAAGAGGACTTGTCGTAGGCAGGCGCGGCCGGCAGGGACGTGACGTCTTCAATAGCTCTATTATGTAACAATAATATTTCGAAATTTTTTTATGTTTCGATTACATGCTAATACAGTGATGACATCATTACACATAGAAAATTATTAATAGCATCAAAGAAAATATTGATGTAGGTATTACATTGTATTGATTATAATAAAATGTTTATATTTTACTAGTTGACCCGACAGACATTGTACGCCGTAAATCGCTAAGTAAACAATGGAACGGTTTGTTTGTGTAAATGAAATTGTGATTGTATTCCGTCTTTCTCACAATTTTTCAATATCTTCTTACCTTTTAAAACCAAAATCAACTAATTTGGCATGGCCGTTTTTGAGGTTTAGCAAGTTTTATTCTTATATATGTAGTTGATAAAAGATATAAAGTAGATAAAGTATCGGAAGAGTTTTATATACAGGGTGTTTCTGACAAGGCGGTAATAAATCAGAGGAGGGATTCTGCTCACCATACCTAACAACTTTCCCAAAGCAACATGGGTCGAAATCTCAAAACAAAAATCAGCTGTCCCGTACATTGACCCCGTCAGCTGATCGAACCAATGTATGGAACAGTGGTTATTTTTTGAGATTTTGACCCATTGTTGCTTTGGGAAAGTTGTTAGTTATGGTGAGCAGAATCCCTCCTTTGATTTATTACCGCCTTGTCAGAAACACCCAGTATATAGATTATATTTAATATGTGTTTAGTTTATGTATGTATTAATGAATCAGTGGAGTCCGTCTCGTCTACACCTCCAATGAGAAAACTATTATTTGGATTTAAAACAAATCGAAACCTCTTTCATTTTTGCGGTTAATGAAATATGTCATTCTCTGTACAACTAATGAATTCTGTGAAATGTCGCTAGATATCCGAGCTATCCATAGCGCTTGAATAAACCGGGTCTATCCGGGTTTGTTTATAATGTAGCGACTAATGTGCAATCCAAGCCGCCGCAAGCCTCCTACCTCCTAACTTTTTATTACTCCTAGCCTAACGAAGTTTTGTTGTTTATAGGACGCCGAGGGTCGTGCGGGTCCTGTGCCGCCGCGTGGTAAAAATAATACTTTTTACGGTCGCGCGGTTATGGTGTGACTTTATTCAGACTGTTGCGTGAGTTTATTACATGCGTAGGTAAATTAATAAGAACATAATATATGTGAGAAAAACTGCAGTATTATGGATCCTTTGTATTACGTAGATAAGCTTACTACCTGGTAAAGATAAGTGGTAACAGTATAATTTTACTCAAACTAAAATGTATTTGGTAATTGTGAAGTTTTTACTCTTGCTGAGTAATTAATATTTCTTCATGAAAATGTCGTCATATGTAAAGCATTATGCCAGCAACAAAAAATCAATCATAATTAAAACAAATAATAAATTCTCGATATACCTAAATTGATTAATTGCTTAAGAGTCATTTTACGCGAACAAAAAAAAAACACATCTCATAAAAGTAAGGCTTTCTATCAAAAAAGGGCTCCTTAGTGTATAAGATTTTGGTCGCTAGTATATTTTTTAATATTTAAAATATTATCTAGGTATAGACTGTTTTAAGTACTGTGATATGAAATGTAAGTGATATGAAGATATGATTTTTTTTCTAGAGTGGCGCCACTGTTCGCGTTAAAGAACTCTTAAACTAAATTTATCCATAACTACGGTACATTTTATTGATTAAGCCTTTATGTTTCAATAGTTGTTGGCCATTAATCTCTGTCCAATATTGTAATGAAATTATGGACAGCGGGCGCTGGGATAGGTGTTCGATGTCCCAGAATATCCCCCGAGGTAGGGATCAACTGTCCAATAAAGGACAAATTTATTGTCACCCTGATAGACAGCCGACATTAGTTGGAACAAAAGAGCTATAGTTTGCTGTCCAATATCGAGGCAACTTGATAAAGCATTACCTAATTTGTAGTTGCTACTTCTAAGGATTTCTGCATCGTCAATTTATATTCAGTTTCTGTTTTGTTTCATAATTATTTAAGATATAGGTGAGGTTAGACGATGAGTTTTGATTAATTTCCGGGGTTGGATACTAAACATATATATTATTGGATCCAGTTCATTTTCAATTGCACAAAGTTGAGCTAAACTAATAAGTTAGTAGAATTTGAATTAATTACTCACTTTTTGAGAGATGCGGCCAGCTTTCGCCAGCGGTGAAATGCCAAATTACAAAAAGGTAAACACCTAAAGTACACAAATTACTGGTGTAAAAGTAATTTTCTTCAAAAAGGAGGTTATCAGTTTGACCTGTATGTATGTTTGTCCGCGATGATCTTGCGTTTAGATGAACCAATTTTGATGCGGATTCTGAAATGTATTTGTTACATTCAGGAGAAGGTTTTAGTATATTTTAACCGACTTCGCAAAAGAAAAAATTCTCAGTTTATGTATGTGTCAGTTTGTAAAAAATAATTTGTCAAAGATAATTTATTTGGTATCTGAAAATATCAACAACCTAAGAATATTATGTTGTTATTGTTTACGTGCACCAAATATTCAAATTTTATGTCCGAAACGACTTAAGTTGATGAAGTGCGTTCACAAATCACCGTGACTTCAACGATATTGCATCGCGCGCTGAATAATGTGTTTGTGAGGGAGAGAATTATTCTACTTTTCAACGGAATTATATCTTATCGTCCCCCTTACCTGTGCCTCTGCAGCCTAATTCGCTTACCTCGAGGTTGGTTCGCCGGCCCCATTTGCTTTTACTTTTCATCTACGTTTTGTTGTATTTTCGTAATCTTATAAGTAAATTGAATTTGTGGTTTGCTATTTAACACATATCTTACTTTAAACCCTTGACTGTCTCTTTTATGAGAAAAGCCATAAAATTACTAAAATAAATAGGATATTTTAATGATGTCATATCAGTTTAAATTATTTTTTTAATATTGTTTTAGAAATAATGCTGTTTTACGAAAAGACAAAAAACCGTAGACGCTTATAAAGTTTAGTTTCAATTTATGGGACGATTTTACTAGTTTGAAAAGTTCAAGACTGTTCAAAAGTACATGCAAATATAAATAAAAAAGTCGATGTTATCTGAATCCAACCGCCCATTTGGAAAAATAAGGCAAGGAACTTGTAATAAGGGCATTTGAAATATGATCAACATTCTTCATTGCGGTTCGGCCCCACGAGATGCTGGGATAATATATTTATTTAAACTACCGTCTGTTGACATTTTTCGGAGGTAAATCGATGTAATAAATCAGGCCAATTCGTTTGCGCAAACAATCCCGGCGAATATTGTGTTTACCTGTTGTAATTCGAGAATTGCTTGAAAAAATAATAACTTTGTTCGTCGAATATAAACAACAAGTTTTCTGATGGCGGTGTAACTGCTATTTTATTGTACGCTAGTTTACTATCAAAGAAGTTATATACAATGCGCATAGTGCTTCGTTTCACAGGTACATATCTGCGGTTGTGAGTGCGGCGGCCTGGCGTTGGAGCGAGCTGTGCAGCATCGTGTGTCTTTCTATGAATTTTTGTATGCAGGACCCTATTTCGGCTGAGCGCTTTTGCCGTAACGTCCCGCGAGATTCTAAATCTGTCTTTACTTTCCTTCCAACAATAAAAATAGCAGCAATAATCTTCTTGAAGGATGATTTAAATGTTGAAAATTCTAAAAAAGTTTATAAAAACATATAAAGTATATAGCTAATTAATTAGTTAGTTGGTTTTTTGTTTATAAAATCTAGCTACCTACTTAAGAGATTGATTTGAAGTTCACGTAGGTTTTAAGTTTTTTACTTGTGAACCTTTTTTAATCCTTTCAAAAGTTCCATATCACAATATCTTAAGTTTCTGTTTGTCCATAGTAGATACCTAAATAAAATCCTATACGTCTGCACACATTAAGGCACTATCTTTGTGGACACAGTGTCGAGTCAAGAACAAGCCGATATGAAGGAGAGTGCCCGAATTTTCTCCAAGGGTTGGTGTTTCGATGTAGCTCAAATATTTGTAAAGGATAACGTCATTCGGTAATAGGCCGCTTACATGAAGCTTGCCTTAATGGATGGATAAGCCTAAAAGGCATTTTATCAGGGAGCAATGGGTGTAATAAAACAAAATTCTAATTTATTTTACATTCGCTTATTTTGCCTGGTCTGCTCTGGTGAAAATCCTACCGAAAAAGACATAGAGAGAGCCTTCCATTGATAAAATTTACGAACAATAACTTTGCAAAGAAAAAAAATGGTTTTAGCATGAATATGCGGTAATTTTAAGTTATTGACCACACGAACAATGTAAACACGTATAATTTGCAGGATTTGTTTAAAAAAATAATAATATAATAAATAAAGCAATAAAGCAAGCGTTGGTAATAAAGCATAAACTCGGCTAAACGTGGGTCCGGCTCTTGAGCTGGTACCTCTGCCTAACCCTTCGGGGAATAAAAGGCGTGAGATTATGTATGTATGTATGTTTAAAAAAAAACACTTTTACATATAATTTGGTCTATCCAGTTGTTGAACTGAATCCATGGCCACGTTGCTATGAGAGGATTATCGAATAATCTCGCACCATTGCTTCGGGCGAAATAAGTGCTTGTCTTGTTATAAATTGGGTTACGTTACCCTATATCAATAGTGTAGCATCTCTGAAGAATATGAATAAGATGGAATTATTGAAAGTCGTTCGCAGAAAATGGTGTTTTACGTACTGCGGTTTGCTTAGGTTATCAATTGAATTAAGAACGAGTTCTCACTAAAAAAACAACATTATTTTACTAAACGACTCATTCTATTAATATTATTATTAATAACAACAATGTGGATCCAGGCAACAAACCGTAGCAGGTATTCTAAAGTTGCTACAAATTTTGCTACGCCGTAGCGCCGAGGCTCTAGCTACGCCCAAACGTAGCAGTAATGTTGACATCCAGACGGACCGCACGCGAGTCGACACCTCAGCTTCATGCAATCGACACTCAGGCATGACAGTCGAGCAGCGTTGACTGCATTCATCGATTGCAGCCGACCGCGCGCGGTTGAGTCTGGACTGCGCGCGGTTGATGCCGTGCTGTCCGTCTGACGTCACCCTTAGTGGTAGGTTATAGGAATAGAAAAAGGAATATAGGAATTTGGATAAAGACATACAGGTTGAGATGATGAGTCGACTACATGCGGTGGAGGTGCCGATTGCGCGCGGTTGGTGCCGTGCGGTCCGTCTGACGTCAACCTTTGTGGTAGGTTATAGGAATAGGGATAATGGAATATGGATAGAGACATACATCAGTATTAGTAAAAATTAAAGTTTTGAAATTAAAGACGAATAATTCAAATTGGGTAATAACTCCGCTAGCTAGTAATTAATTTAAGGTTTCATGAATAAAGTTTTATTGACTTCCTTTTGCGAATTGCTCCTAAAATGGATTCCCGACCTTTCAATGTAATTAGTTATAGGTACTTGGACCGTTACTAAGTAATTGCTGTGAGGAGTATTTTATACGTACAAACTAGAATAAAGCCCAGTTCGTAATTAAAACAACAATGAATGGAAATTCAGAGTTGTTCATTTTCAGAGAGATAATTATTACAACTGAGCTTCGAGAGCAGAACAAGGGCTCTGTTAATTTAAGGTATTTAATGTGAAACCCTTCCTTTGTTCATAAATTTCATTTTGTAGTTATTATTATTTACTTTTCTTAAAAAAAATCTGAACGTATTTTTGCTTTAGTTTAATTAAATAGCTACCTATAGAATGTTGAAAATTGTGCTGGCGTAGTCGCCACTTACTAGTATATTTTAAAGAGCTGCATAACTTAGAACCACTCGGAAATTATCGATGCTTGTGCGAGTGAGATCCTCGCCCAGTAATTTGATGCAGTTTTTGTTTAAAATCATGACCTATAAATACAAATAAGATTGAAAAGTGCCAGAGAGAAAGAAACACAATTTAATTAGCAGAGTATGTTCTCCAGTGCAAACGACTAGGCCAGTTTTAATGAAGTTGTTTCGAAACAGCGGTCTGCGGCTGGCCCAAACTAGTCTCGTTTCCTAGGACGACCTTTATTCGGATTTTAATTTAGAAATAAAATAAAATAAAATATATCGGGATGTTACAAAATGATATTTTAATATCTTAATTCTAATCCTGAGACTATAATACATTTAAATACGACCGGTTAATATATGTACATAAAAAAATGTCATTATTCATCCCAATACCTAAAGATAGGTTAAGTATGTAGGTTCAATTACCATCACTCATAAAACAAAAAAAAATATTTACGAAAAATACCTGTAAATTCAATTTTACTAAATTGTTTGAAGAATTTTTCAAAATGAGAAATTGCAAAGAGTTTTACCTTATTTCTGTTTTGTATTCAACTCGATTAATTGTTTCTTTTTCACTTACAAAGTAATTTATATTGAGTTTTTTTTGTAAGGAAATGCTCTAGTCATGTAGGTGAATGGTGCTTTTAAAAATATTTGTGCAGGTCTAATAAATCACTATGAAAGGCGCTGAAATAAGGGCACAGAAAGGGCTCATTCATCACGTCGTCCGCATGCACTGAAATCGGCACTTTTTATCGAATAAACTTTACAAAAGGCTACGTGTGATATTCAATTAGTATTGAAGGTTGAAAAAACGTAAAGGTATATTGGTAAAAACTACATAAATAGAGAGATGTGCCTTTTAAAACTTATAAATAGTTTGAGGCATGTTGAATTTCAGTAGTTCCTAGAAAACGATCTGAGGTCAAATTCATATAATTAAATTAATTATGAAATTACATGAACATAACCGCATGCCTGTAAAAGGCAGCAATGGTTTTCGAATTCCATCACAATTCTTGTAATGTTCATAATTAATTTAATTAAAAGAATTTTACCGTCCAAATTAATTTTAAGTGCAGTTACCAGTACATGTAGCTATTCATTCTATACTTTTTTTTCGTACAACTACGACTATAGTTCAAAAATTGTACAGTAATTTGGATCCTTCAAAGAGCCTCCTTGATCTCTTTACAAAAAATAATTCTACAATGATGTTTTTGTTTTTCAACATCAGATTGTACTTATGTAAAGCAAGTTATTAATACGAATAATAATAACTTTAATATCTTCTCTGACACTTCCTTCCTTATCCCGGCAGTAAGTGATATTGTGCTGGCATCGAGTTAGAGTTGTCGGGGTTCAGCGCAGCTGCGGCACCAGCACCACTCAAAATAATTACACTGTCGGGAAAAAACATCTCCTCTGCTATACGTCCGTATTCAGATGCCTTCGATTTAGTACGCACGTGATCGAGTTTTTGAGTAGATTGAGTACTTAGTGAGTACTTTTTGAGTGTAAGTGTATCAAAATAGGTTGATAAACGGTGTTTTACTATTGAAACACCTAGATCATAAAAAAATGTATTTAAATTATGTATTTTGCTTAGAAAACGATTTGCTAATGTTAGTAAGGTGACATGGTACCTACATACCAACTAAAATTTCCTATATGCTAGAGTGGAGGCAGTATACCTATAATATCATCACCCTTCTCCTCCCATGGATGTCATAAAAGTTGTATATAAGAACAGTCGAAGAACGGGCAGACTTAGAGAACCATACTGAAATCGCCAACCAGCCTGCCATACGTGGCGATTATGGCAATTCCCTCCCAAAATGTTTTCCCTTGTTGTAATCTGTACAGGCGGCTTACGTCTTACAGCGAATAAGCTAGGAAACCAGCGCGTTGGTTTATCAAGACACTAAGACTGCGATAAGGGCCCAATTTTGATGAAATTGTGTCATGATTTGAACTAAATCTGTTTTTTAACTGGTAAGTCCAGAATGTATTAAGTGACTACCACAAAATAATAATAATAAAAACCTATACTTAAAAAAGACTATGAATAGGACATCAAAAGCGACAATGTTGATTTAGGTGAGCGAACTAAGCTACCGTTTTGATGGATGACTAATAACTTTTGGGCTTCAGCTCACAAGTTGTTTGAGCAATATAGAATTAATTTTGTTTTAGTTATTCGGCGTGTAAGTAAAAGCAATATTAAAAAAGTTATATGGCATAAAAGTTGGTACTTTCTATCTATTAAAAGGATCCATTTTAATAAAATATAAACGTGTTATATTAAACAAAGATTTTTTTTATAAATATAAAACCAGAAAGTCTTTTTTTCAAAATTACTACTGAAATACTTTGCGAATATAAAAGGGGAGTGTGTTTTCCATTATACTAGTTAAGATTAGATAACGTTAGAATACAATGCTGTTATCTTAAGTTAATCATTGTTTCTACAGATTTTCTAGGTCTCGACTAAACTTCAACCAGTTAGGAAATCCACTAGAAAGCACAAAACGGAGAGCTACTGTACTGCACTTATTAAGTTGAAACAAAGAGTGATTGTGTTATAAGAGTTTCCATTAGCAATCTATAAGGGTGAGTCCGCACTTGGTCACTGATATACGGAATGGTTTTCTTACAGCAAATTAAGTGGTTTTAATATAAATAAAATGAAGTTATATAAAGATTTAATACAGCAGGAAATATAAAACATTCCATAATGGACTGTCCCAAAATATTATTAGTTTAATTTTCCTAAGATTTTTATTTGTTAAATCTGCAAAAGAAGGAAATTCATAATAAAACAGTCAGCAATTATACTGAGTGTAGGTAAGTGTAACTATGTATATTTTGTGTGTATATAAATAATTTCGAATAGAATCGAATAGACCTTTACCAACCGAAACACTTTTTAAACTGATGAAGCGTTCCTATATCGCTGTTTTATCGCGTAATGTGAAAACGTCCCAATAATGTCTCGTTACAGATAATGCCGGCAACAGCGGCGCTTTGTTCAGCGCAACAATGCGGGCCACTTACGCGAGCGCTCTTATCTCTTCGACCACCTAGTTTGTTCCTAATACCTGCACGGTAACACGCTCCACTGAAATTCACTTAGCGCTCCAATAAAAGGATATTCATTAAATAACGGTAATTGACGAATGGACAGCCCTTTTGATTAAATAAATAATAAGAATTAATGCCGCCCAATAGTAGGATAGCGCTTAATTTACTGGAGACGACGATAATTATTAAAATAATAATATTTATTTTAATAAGCTAGCTTAATAGGATGAAAAGGCTTCAAGCATTGAAGCTGTAAATCAATTGAAGAAAGCCGTAGGTATCGGTATCCTTTCATTTATTGCCTATCAAAACTTAGCTTTTCATAACCTTCAAAGACTTCAAAGAAGAATAATAAGTAAAATTTTGAATAGGTAACCACTATTCAGTTTCAAAGTAAGTTAACAAGCCAAACTGGTACGGATTCCATGAAAATTAATTCTCTACCGTTTTACTTTTGTATTTTTCTTTCTTTAAACCGGGGTGGGTTCTCCGTTGTGAATGTAAATTTAGTGAGCGGTCAAAAAACCTCAGCGGTTAACCTATTCTAGTATAATGACAGCGGTGGTTTGAGTGGGCCCCTTATGTAGTCGTGAATGCGGAGGACGGCCGGACGTACTCTTTGTCCATTAGGCTGATTACGGCCAAAACGCTCGGCCCCCGGGGACTTGACGCAGCCTACCGTTTCCCGAACTAGCCGCGCGGTATCGGGTTCATTATTTTAAAGAGCATTCCGTTAATATTTTAAAACGACCCATGAACAGCGACTGTGTTTTCTGCGAATGCCTCCACTCAGCTAATTAAATATAATACTTTAAGTAATCCAAAACTCCACCGCCCCTTATTAAACATTTATTACGTTAAACATTACCTATATAAAAGTATCAAAACTTTTTACTTCGTATAAACTTTTGAATTATTCCGCCATCAAATTACGATGCACTTCCCCCATTAAGGCAGATGTTGGAAATGTTTCGTGAGAATCTGCGAGCCGTAGGTTCATCGTGCACAAGTACCTTCTTAGGAAGTTGTTACATTGAGCTAAGGGTGCACATCTCAAACTCGACGTGACGAAGGCTAACGAGGCAATTAGGGGCCACGCGCGACTTGTCCAACCCACAGCCCATCGGCGCCGCGACGCGAACACTTTCGATTAGAAAAAGTCAACTTGTTTCGTTCTCACCTATGAAATAGAATAAGACAGAGCTACAAGCTGACTTTCGTTTTCACCATAACGGTAGCACAAAATACAGACCAACAGATGAAAGAGCAGCTGACTCGTTAGCAACTTGATCATTTCTCAACTAAAAACGGTAAACATTTATTGAAATGGGCTGAAAATACGAGGAACATCAAAGGGAGCTCCGTAAAATGAGAGTTGGCAAATTATTTTCGAGGAGTCAAATTGAAATTGTTGTATCGGAGGACGTTGAGTCAGTCAATTTGGCTGTATGGGCACGGGTGTGTTAACAATGATTGAAGTAAAATCACAGAAGAGGAAATACATTTATTTCTACTAATTTAAAAAAAAAAATATACGCAACCAGTCAATATGGTTCTATCACAAAATCATTAAAAACTTCTTTAAATAAATTATATTGTAAGTAAATAAAACCTTAAAAAGTTCCTAAACGACTAGGCGAGTTTCCTGAAAATGTAACAAAAATATAGGTGGTAATTGATTTCAATAATAATTGCAATTGCTTGAGGCGATATCATTAAACTACACTGCATTAATTTATAACTTAATAAGTATAGTAAAGTAAGTTTGACGGTTACAATGCGGGGAAAGAGTCCATTTCATTGAGGCTATGATTATGATTGTAGCGTTCTTGAGGAATATCGTTTTTTTCCACCCACAATACCCTTAAGCTACGTATTTTGTTCGACAACGATTTACTACGCCTCATAACTTGTTCAGCGACGAGAGAAATGACGACTATTACTCATTGGTCGTGTGCCGTGGGCGTATTCTTTACTTCTCTAACTTCATGTTATTGCATTTTACATCAGGGCCGGCCTACTAAATATTTTCATCACGTTGTCTTGTTTACCTATAATATGGAATGAAAAATATTTATTAACTATGCCCTATCAAGGGAGAAAAATTATTCGTGCCCAAATTAATTTTTTTCAGAACGTGTTTATTACGAGTTTACTACGATCTCATTTGTTGTTTCCAGCCAGTATCATTGATTTTTTAAAACACTGAGGCTTTTATTTTCCGCATCAAATTTATTTTAAATATCTTATATTTATTATTTCACCGTATAATTATAAATACGTTAGGTTGTAACCTAATGTACGTCAGTTTATAAACAAACGTAGGTTAGGTTGTTTATAAATTTAGGACTGAAATTGTATAATTTTACAATATACATATTATTCTTTTCCGGTAGCAAATACATTCTGAAAACTAAGATTCGATAATTGAAAACGACGAAAAGCTTTAAATCTTCTTTCAATAGAAAACTCGTCGTAAAATATTTTTTATTGTTTAGCAAACAACAAGAAGAGAAGAGCACAAAAATTTAAAAACAAAATCGTGTTTTGTATTTTGCCGGGTGTTCAACGATTTGGGTTGCTCGAGGGCGCGCTAAACTTCACGAAAGGGTAAAAACTTTTCACAATCACAATATGAAACCTTCAATTGTGCCTATAGTTATCGTACTAGTATTATACTTTTTCAGAAGGATGATTTATTATTTAAATAATACCTTTCAATTTACACAACGTTAAAAAAATATCGAATAAAACAACAATATAGACCGATTATTATCTGCCTGAAATAAAGGCAGGTACTAGGTATTTTGCATTTGAAGCACGTTCACTATGGAAACGTTTTATTTCGATAACAAAAAAAACTCAGTTTGTTTCCTGTCCGGTCCTTTTACAAAGCGCAAAGTGAGCTTGACCCATATAGTGGTAGCAAAATTTAATCGTGCCAGATTTTCGACGCTCGAGAGTCTCGCGCTCGCGACGATGCAATGAAAATGCAACGCGCACGAATGTGCCCTCGACACAAGACATGACAAAAACATGGCGGCCGCAGCCGCTCACTGCACCGAGCGATTGTTTCATAAAATATTTCTGAACCGAATCACGGACAAAGTAAGCGATACGATTCCAGCGGGAACTCTATGAATAAAATTATCGTTTTGCTGAATTGATTCTGGAGTTGAGTAAAATTACATGAGCTGCTTACGCGTGACGATTGCGGGCTGCCACCAATGGCCGCAATATTACAGTTATGTAAATTAACAAAAAAAACATATTTTTAATTTGTATATCGAAGCGAAAAATAACGTATTTAATTAGATATCAGTCTTTAGTAGTAAATATATCCAAAATGTTGCACTAAAACTATAAACATGTTAAATCATATTAGTATATGTACTGTTGTATATCTGTGTACATGCCATGTAGTACTGCATGTGTATTGTTGGAAATAATACTGCGAAGACGTATTGGTATCCATATGCTTACGTCGGGCTACATTTTCAATTGGACCGTACTGCGGGTCTGATCGACGAGCCGGGATCGACTGCCAGTACGCCGCCGCAATATTCAACGTTTGAAAAATCGCTATTATATTTCAGTTGTACGTGAGACGGTCTTTTTCCAATTTTCAGTATTAAATGTAGAGCGTTCATTGTTTTTTTTCTTATTAGCTAACTTTATGACTACAGTGAAAATATTTATTTTGGTGTATTCAGTTACTAGCATTCACCTTAAACCATGTGTTAGTAAAATTTACATTAACAGTAAAGTTAGTAAATAAAGTTAAACAAGCTAATATATTCAAGGAAGAAGAGATTTAAAGTACCTGTATGAATTGTTAACAGCTGTGACAAAAAGAGGCGGTAAGAAGTCACAATTTAGTGCTAAAAAACAACAGAAAATAGAATGATTATGACAAAAACGAGGAGTGAAAGCGAAAAGGGGAGGCACAACAGTGATAAACAAAACAGGCTACATAAAAAAAGACAAAAACGTAATTATCCTGATCCTTGTTAAAATGAAGAGCCTCTTAATTTCTCTCTGGTCTAATATATCCTACCGAGCGTTATTATGCGGGAGAATTTCTAATAAAACGTAAGAGCATAATAGGACCTCATAAGCCTTATGAGATGCCGCGGCTTGCTCCTGATATTAGAGTTGCCGAACCGGTGCCGGTGGCGGGCGGCGGCGGGTGGTTCATGAAAAATATACACCGACGCTGAACTTAGACTAGATTTAATATAAAAATTATAAGTATATATGGAATAAAATAAAAATAGCTCTCTGTTATTTAAATATTAGTATATTCTGGAGGAAATCTGTTAATAACTAAAATGAAGACTAAATCATAGTTAACTCCATTCCTAGCAATGGTCTATGCAAATATATGCAGAGACTTAATCTGAAACAAACAATTCCGGCTATGTTCTTGTTGCGAGAGGACAGTGTAGCCGTTTCACACAAAATTCACAGACAATACACCGTCCTTTGTGCTTCACAATGAAGGAACAAGCATAATAGATACCGTCTAACTTCATTTCAGAATTTACACTCCTTTATAAAAGAAAAAAAAATGGTAAAATTTGCCCTAAACTTGGAAACATAGGAAAAAAAAAATCTAATCCCAGCTTCACCCGCGATTTTATTTTTAATAATAATATAATATAATATTATTAAATAGAAAATCGCGAAATCTCCTTTTTTAATTTTAACTTGTTTTTGCCAGAAACAGCTTTAAGATTAAAAGAACAAAGAAATCGGTGCTCCTAACTTGTAAAAATCAAAAATACTTTAAGTATACAAAAGTAGTAGGAGTTAAGATAATTTATGTTTATGTACCCATTGGCTTGCATTCCATTGAATGATTGGTACCGATGACAATATTTGTTAAGTAAGTATAAAGCATTTTAAATCGACTGTTTTAGGCCTCTTAGCAAACGCGGATGCTTATCTTAGCCCGTTCCGCCTCGTTTGTATTCCAAATAGCCGCATTAAAACAGTGAGTTGATCTGAAAGTCGACTTAAAGGATCTTTTATGGGTAATTCTCAGCGTTGTTAGTAATATCAGCGTTGAAGTAAAGGGTAAAGGTGTATATTCCCAAAAACACTTTTCACGTCTTCTTGAGCCGTATAAAGCTAAAGTATCGAAAATATTATGCCAGATAAATAATTGAATAGCTACTAGCCAGGATGCTTGCTTCTTAACTCTTGCTTTAAATTGCACGTGTTCAAATATTGTTTGAAAAGTGAATAAAAATATTTATTTTATTTTATTATCTCTGTGAAGTGAACTAGATAGTAAAAAAATACTAATGAAATCTATTTGTTATAAAATGTTAATTTTACGCACAGTACATTTTCAATTCTATGTTAAATAAAAAATCCATATACGGCCGAAAAAGCTGGATTAATATTCAAACATTGATATTCTGGCCGACCATTCTACTTTTTTATGATTGTAACTTTTTTTAACATGTAGAAGCCTCGCTGAATTATTAATTATTGTCAGCACTGAAATAAACCGACTAAATCAAAACCACTTGAGAGCGACATGATGTAATACGGTTTATCAAAGATGAAGCTGAAAGCGTGTTTTCAGCATAAGTTAACGGTAACTAATAAAATATTTTTTTACTAGAAATATTAAAATGAAGTTTAATGGGCTCTTATATAACCAACCTAGTAGGTAAGCTCATAAAATATAAACACATAAACATTCTGGAACACCTGATAAAATGCAACGCGCTAAGCTGCCAAATAAGTTACTAAGTAAGTACCGTAACGTATTTTGTTCGCCGTCTTTGTTCAAAATCAGGTTTGCAACGAAAAGTTGCACGACGATGCCGACGCAGCGCTGCCTGTTGCAAACTCACTTACCATCACCACGTCGGGGCTGGAATATGTTTCTAATTTAAAACAGAGGCAAGAACTAATAAAAAAAGTCTTTTACTTTTGCCTAGTAAATAGTATTACGGTTAATCTGAAGTGAAGTTTCTTAACACGATTCGATTCTCTAATCCTGGATTTTTTTTTTTGTTATTGGTAACAGAGCGTAAATCGCGATATTTGCTCGTTTATCAGATCAGTTGTTGGCATAAAAGTAATATACGAGAAATGTTCACACGTTTTAACCCTGAACCAACGCGTCCTTATCGAGTAACGACTGCAATCACTCGTCGCGGGTTTATCGTCGGTCACCCCAGCTAGTTAAGCGTTTCGCTGATTACTGAATAGAGCTGTAAATCAGGCTGGTCACGCGATCTTCGGCTCCGACCACACTTCTTCAGCACCGACAGGCGCTCATCATCATGATACCGCTTACAAAATGGGTCAAATGTATTTTGCACCGTTTAATTTTAAAATAGTTTGTTCTTCTTATATTTTCAAACATTTTTTTTACATGAATTCAATTCTGTGTGTGTTAAATGTTGTCACCTAAACTGATCTCGGACCAAGTAGAAGGTTTTACATAAATTCTGTATCATACAGCTTCTGTGTTGTTGTAACTGAACATTGTAACTGGTGGAAAGGGTGTACTCGCGCGCATTTCCCGTTTTTCGATTGCCGGTTATTGTTCGTGCGAATGCAGATGCAATATTTCACCGGGCCACTATAGCGGCATCCACGCACAGTTGGCTATTGTCCCATTGCGATCGTAAAGCACGAGGCCCGCTATAAATGCCTCGCGCGGGATTTTTTTATCGATGCCTCTACGAACGAGGATTCATCGCTTGTAGCCCGATAGCGGGTTTGATAAAAACTGTTTTATAGTCCGCTAGTGAGTCAAACCGGACGCAGTCTTTATTATTAAGCCTTTGAAGTGCACCTATTTGGTTCTAGCTATGGAAAATGGAACACAGAGCGGGTGCGCATTTCTATGGAAATTCCAGTCCAGTTTCGTATTGCTTTGGTTTTCTTTTGTTTTTTTTTAATTTCGCATATTTTTGACGACTCCACAAAAGACTCTCTAATATATGAATTGGGGCTTCAACAGAGTATTATATTTAGAAAAAAAAAACTGAATTGAGATTTATCATTATTTTGCGTGTTGGTGTTGGTCTGACTATCGTATCCGACAGCGTAAACCCTTGCTACTGTTTTTTATAGCGCAGATGAATTGAAAACCCTTTGTGTTGTAGTTTAAACAATATTTTTCTCATTTATTCAACACTGTAGTTTGTCATCAATTGAATCCGGACAACATAAACTTAAATATCTACATCGTAAACAATTGAGCATTTCAGTCAGAGCCAGAACCCAGGTGCGTAACTGCAGCGGCGGCGGCGGGAGGGGCTCAACAATTTGGAACAAAGATATTTCACAACTGAATGGGTAGCACGTGTTTATTTAATTGATTAAATGCATATGTTATGGCGCTATTAAATTATACTTTGCTCCTGCGTTTAATCGTATCTTTAAAAAAAATAAAAAAGAAGTTCTTCTTGGCTCATGCTGACACTTTCAATAATGTGATTTAGAATTATCCAGATGATTTTATTTTCTTTATATAAAAATTATAAAGGATCGGGGTAAAAATTAAGTCTTAAAAATATGTTACAAAACAAAACTACTTCTAAGAAAACACAAAGCTTAAGAGAAGACTTTATGCAGAATATGTTTTATATCCCTGACAATGTTAACGCCACCGCGCTTTTGTGCAACGTGAAAAAATCCTTACAATGGCTGCTTTGTGAGGACTGCACGCGAGTCACCTTGTTAAGTATTCATTTTTGTTGTTTAGTCAGAGATTTTTTTTCAACCACTAGTAACACGTTCTTACAAAATTGTGAATCGCAGTGACATGTGACTACGTAGTTTTTGCAGGCTTCTATATTTTCTATTACTTGCCAATCTGATACATTGACAAATCAGACCTTCGACGAGCCCATCTGCATATAAAATGACTATTCAATTACACAACGCACGCATAGTGTTGCTCCTATTACACATAAACATAACTCTAACGATTCTAATACAGTCTACGCCTGGTTGACTAACCGTAGCTTGACCACAAATGACGACGCAGCCACTACGTCTGGCAGCTAAAATGCGACGGGTCGCAAGCGGGGAGGCTTGTCTAATCTATATACTCAGTTCTAGCCATGTTCTAGCTCTATGTAAGCCTAGTTCTAGCCATGCAAAATGATTGACGAGGGACATAACTCACGAATGTATAAATAACTAGTTTACCCGGCGAACTTCGTACCGCCTAACCAAAAACTATCTGTGCATGTATTATACTTATAAACCTTCCTCTCAAATCACCCTATCTATAAAAAACGCATCAAAATTCGTTTGCTAAGTTTACAAGATTTAAATATACATAGGGACAGACGCGAAAAGCGACTTTATTTTATATTATTATACTAGTCGACCCGGCGAACTTCGTACCGCCTAACCTATTACTATTTTGGGCATGTTTTATACTTATAAACCTTTCTCTTGAATTACTCTATCTTTAAAAAAAAAACGCATCAAAATACGTTCCGTAGTTTTAAAGATTTAAGCATACCGCGGAAAGCGACTTTATTTTATTCTATGTATTGATATTGATGATTTATATGACTATGAATTTAGCATGTGCTAAATTATAAATTTTGGTAACTTATTGAACTTAACTGCATACATGTTTACAAATCAGTCTAAGACTATTCGCTACAAACAAACAAACAGTCAAATATTCCTCTTTATAATACCTACATTTATATTATTAGTGCTCATAGTGAACACATTTAGAGTTGTGTAAACATGCCTATAATGTTTAGTTTGATATTAATATACTTATTCAGCTTCTCTATTGGAGTCCCTAACTGACGTAAGTAAAATATTAAATACCAACCTCCTAAATAATGACCGTAAATACCAAAGCTGTGTGTTTTTACTCCAACATTCTCGGCTATACAAATGTCTTATAATAAAACAGCGCTCCAGTCGCCGTTTCCTTTAGAACTTGAAAACATTGGAATATAGTAGTTTAGAATGATATTATTTGAAAAAATATAGGATGGTATAATACAGTTATGTTAAGTTTAATTAGAAAATATCATATTCTTATAAAAACTTTGATCTATATAACGATCAAAATAAATAAAATAGGTTTAAATTAAAAAATTATACATTAAGTATTTTGTTATACGTTTGCAAAAAAAAAACTAACTTAAACAATTATTGTAACTTCTCATTCAGTCGGCGGGTCGATTTATCCACTCACAGGTTGCATTTCCGTGTTACATTATAACTTTTGATACCTACTTACAATATCTTTGGAAATGAAATAAAATCAGCCGAAAGAAGTCCACTGCTGGACATAGGCCTCCCTCACAAATCGCCTCACCGACCGGTCGTGATCGAACCTCATCCTGTTAGTCCCTCAACCTTCACCAGGTTGTGTGGCCATCTTGTGGGATGCGACCACCCCGTGAAGGGTGATTAACTGGGGTCAAAACAATTAGCCCAAAAAAAACTAAAAAGCAAAAAATAAAAACTTTTTATAAAAAAATTAAACCGCCGAAAAAACTGAAAAGCATTAAATAATAGGGAAACATTTTCTATTAGGCCTTAATTTACTCACTTCTTAAAGTAATTTTGGATTACCAAGAAATTTTGAGTCGGTGCCACAGAATCAACTAATAAAGATTACAAAATTACCTGAAATTCAAAGAAATAACCGAAAAACGTATGCCGCTGCGCATCGCGATTTACATAGATAATGAATTTGCTTGTTGTGTGGTGTGGCGCCGACTTAAAATTTCTTGGTAATCCAAAATTACTTTAAGAAGTGAGTAAATTAAGGCCTAATAGAAAATGTTTCCCTATTATTTAATGCTTTTCAGTTTTTTCGGCGGTTTAATTTTTTTATAAAAAGTTTTTATTCTTAAAGTGAGGATATAGGTAAGTATTGGAAAAGCATAGCACTAGTATCTATACTTTTTTTTTACAATGTTTCTCAACCAAGCGACTCCTGCCTGCATTGCGCTACTTATAAAATTAAATTTTCATAAAATATATTTTCAATAAACCGCTCATACCCTTGCAGTCGTAAATCACGATCGCGAGAACGATAGGTAGTACATAAACTCCTTAAATACTACGCAATAACGACATTTACGTTTTCCAAGCCACGCGGTAAGAGTTTGGGGACTAAGGGGGCAGAGGTAGGAGTTTGACACGGGAAGGTTTCGTCTTCGAGATGCCAGATACAATGGAATGATCAGAATAGACAGACGATTTCCCTGAAAAACCTGATGAGACACATAAATTTAACTTTAATTTGAAGATAATGCTGGACTAAATGTTCTGAATGAAACAGACTTCTGTAAGTCGTGGTAACGACACTCGTATACTTTGACTCTAGATAAGCCATCGAGCTTATTAGACAGTCTATATCGTTACAAGCGTTTCCATTCAACTAATTGATTTACGTAATAGACGTTTGATGACCTGACACTGAGGGTGCCTTCTGATGTATTCAGATCCCTGCGAAGCGGTGGCTTAGATAAGTCGTCGCCGAGACTCGAGACTCGCAGCGCCGGTTTTCTGCCCGAACTATTCCTCACACGGTGTATTAACCTCGTCCACCGCATTCGAGAGCTATTTGCTGCCGGAGATTAGATTAATGTTGCCACTTTTCTACTTGTCGTAACCACGGAAGTTTCGCTGAAATAAACTCCGCGGCCCAGCTTAGTTTCTCAGCGATTGTTTCACATTCGCAAGCCAATTTACGATTTTTATCGCTGGAAAAGCGAAACAGTGGAGTTAAGAAGTTTTATTAAGTCATTTGTTTCAGTCCGTCGACGTGCAGGAGCTGTTTTGTTTTGATTTTGTTTTCGCAACAGTAATTCGGAGTTTCAAGATTTTGGTGACGGATGGGCTCAGGCTCAGCTTGAACAGTCAAAACACCTATTCATCTTAACTTTTTTAAAGAAACAATTTATCATAATGATGTTCATATGGTGCAGCCGAAACGTTGACTGTGAAAAATGCGCGGCCACTTCTTGTCGGGCGGGCGCATAAATTCTCTGACCTCGTTCAAATGCACAATAATGTTGTTGTATATTAAATACTTTAAAATACCTAACTTATTTTTACAGTCTCCTTTCACAATGTTATTTGCTTTTAAAATAAGTTCCGATCTTCTGGCGTTTTGAAATTAGAATTTTGCGCTATGCTTTACGATTAAATAAAATAGAATATGAAGGTACTGAAAGAAGGCTATTTATATATGGTAACTGAACAGTACAAATAAATACTTTCTACGTAAAAAAAAAAGTGCTAAATACGAGTACATTACTATTTTATTTAAGTTTTGCTCTTAGAAATGTGTGCCAAAGTATTGCCCGTTGGGTTGAGGAAAATACAAGTGGAAGGTGTAAACGGCCAGGCGAGGTGGTTATTGCTGCCGTTACCATTAAATATCTTTCGCAAATAGCGCCCTGGATGCGGGACAAAAATGTCAGCGCATTAGCCTCGGGCGCGGGTTTAATGTCAGCTATTTTAATACGGAATACTTTTGAAATTAGTTGTGCATTACAATGCTGGTTTCTGCTGGGGGCACGCTACTTTGTGACCCGTCTTTCAGGTGAACAAAGTAGGAATACGAGAGTATCCCTGCAGACATTTTTCTTTGTTTGAATATTTTAAAACTTTATTCATCAACCCTCTATTTTTGCAAGCCGGGTTCTGGGAATAAACATAAAAAGATAAAAAAAGTGTTATTTTTTCCATTCTATCTTAAACTGTTCTAAAATACATAAAAATAATTATCAAGAATGATTGCATGAATGAACAAACATTTGATTGTACTCAAATTCGGTGCCATTTACAGGTTTTAAAACAGTAAGGTCACAAAAGGCGACCTTATCGCGATTTCTTCCAGGAAAACATCCTGAATCATTGAACAAACAATAACATACAAACACCCCTTGTATTTCTTTGCCTTCACCATAATTATTACTCAGTTCACATACACCTAGGTGCACATGGCATGCATTCAAACAAAGCAATCCACATAACTTGTGTATATAGGTAAAAGGCCGATTACCATGATTTCGGGATGCAATCGTGCGGCAGCCGGCCACGTGTCAGACTTGATATGCGAGCCGCGCCCTGCTTCATGCAGCTCCCACTAGACGAGGCCTGAAGAATACAAGTGACGTTGCACTGATACATTTTTGATGACCCACGCAGATGTTTAGGTTGCCTCTAGCACCATTTTAGTATGATATAACATGTTACTTATAACACCGTTTCCGTTCCAATGAGCTGAAGTGTATTCTAGATCGATGTCGTGTATAACTTTGCCACTTAGACGCTTGTTAGAAATGCTAAGTGCCTATTAGGTGCATAAAATAGTTTTTACTGGAGCGTTAAGCCTTATTATTGCTTACTAAATACTGAGTATAACGTAGCTTGGGTATTTAAATAGCTTAATGAGATCATTTGTATGTCTATCTACTAGGCAAGTAGTTCTAGGATTTTTCAGGACTAAATATACTTATCAAAATAATTTACGATCGCAAATTTATAATATCAATACATAGTATAAAACAGAGTCGCTTCCCGCGTCTGTCCTTGTGTATGCTTAATCTTTAAAACTATGCAACGGATTTTGATGCGGTT
Source organism: Euspilapteryx auroguttella (assembly GCA_951802225.1). Lineage (NCBI taxonomy): Eukaryota > Metazoa > Arthropoda > Insecta > Lepidoptera > Gracillariidae > Euspilapteryx > Euspilapteryx auroguttella. Next base: position 6,755,725 of record OX637652.1, read on the forward strand.
TTTTTAAAAGATAGAGTGATTTAACAGGTAATGATTATATGTATAATCATGCACAGTATAGTAATAGGTAAGGCAGTACAAAGTTCGCCGGGTCGACTAGTATATTATACAGTGACAACATTTTAATTTCAGATGCAAAAAGCACTTACCTACCTCGTATACAAATTGACAGTACGAAGCAGCAGTTGGGACAAACTGAAATGACAATAGAAACTAGGTGATTTGAACTTTGCCACCGACTATAATGGCGAAGTTCGCTGAATTATTCGTACTGTGTATAGAGTCGGGAGGGTCGTAGTTTTTAATAGGACTTTCTCTGTTCTCTAGTTGATCGTGAATAAAAAATTTTTTGTTCCAAATTACAGCGTTGTAATATTATTTGGTAGGTTATATTTTGATACTGTATATCGTCTTAAGTTAACTAGAAATCCAGGTTCACTTATTCGTTTATTAAAAAAAAAACAGTAAAATATTACTTTGAAAAGATGCGAAGTTGAAACAATAATTATTGCTTTCTGACTCTAGAAGAACGTTCAACTAATAACTTTAGTATTGAAATAAAGGCTACTTAATATCTAACCGTTTTAATCATAAAGATACAGTAGCTTTTAAGAAGGGTTACTGGAGGTCTACTTCTCTGGTTTGTTGTATGGTAAATACGTGACATCCAGTCTAAATTGATATACGTCAAATAACTAAAATGCTCTTTAACTTTTTATGAATAAAAGGGTAAGTATGTATGTGAAGAACTTAATTGGTAAATCTGGGTTTTATGTAGTAATACAATCACATTAACCAACTCGAGACACGCACTGTCCAACAACAATGACCACGTCAAGACGTCACATCACAACTTTATGCGACAGTTTGTACAAGAGGAAGGAAGTCGCTCTCTATAGAGCAATTAGGATAATTGCGCCAATATAATTAAATATACCTGTGTTTATACATTAGTGGCTATAATGAAGACTCCCGGGGAGATGTTTTGAGGACCCACATTAGTGCTTTGTATGCGCCAAATAGCATTTACCATAACAGTGTATTTTTAATGCGTTTTTCAAATCACGACTCAATAATTTAAGATGCTTATCTAAGAAAGTTTCCAGGAAGATAGATGTTAGATTGGTTATCGCTGTCCGACGTCTCTTAGTACTGTATAGTAGTAATATAATTTTAATTTTAGATTCAGTAGCAAGGTTTTTTTAATTTGAAATCTTATATATTGCTATTATTTTGCTGCGCAAAATGGCGTTAGATGGAGTTCCTTGATTCGAGCCATTCATACTCATAGGTACCTGGTTAGGACTTCCTTCTTGGTGACATCATCATCTTTAAACTACCTATAATATAACTGTTGACGCCAAAAAAAAAACGTAATTACTTTTTTTATTTCTTTCTCCGTTACTAACACCATGATTACATAATTAATTTCATATATCATTATTAGTAGATATCAAAATGGTACCTATGTATTCATTGAATATAACGATTCGTTTTGCGCGATATAATTCCCTTGTTGGCCGTTTTTTCCTCAGTCTATACGCTAAAGGATTAAGCTCCATTCGAGTCGTGAAATCGTATGCGTCGAGCTTATGGCAGCCGTCAATCAAGGAGAAGCATGAGTGGCGTGCTCGTGCTAGACACGGGAGAATAATTTGCTTTTGAATTATATTTCATAACGGGTTTATTTCTGTACGATTTCTTTTTTTTTCGATTAACATACTCGTATATGACTCTACATTTAACCATATAATACAAAAACGTTTTAGCTCCGTTTATTATTGCATTGAAAATGGTGTTCAAAATACCTAATTACCAAGTCAAGACAACTTGTTTTATTGGATTTTGTATTATCTCTATAGCTAGTTTCCCTTTCACTAAAATATAGTGAAAGGGAAACTAGCTATATGTAAAAGCTTTATTTTGTCTACTATCAAACCGTTATAGAGCGTTTTCTGTACATAAAAAAACAGAGTTTAGAGTTCGACCCAGATTGTAAAAGCGTGGGTGAAGCCGCTGGTGAATGCTATTATAAATAATATATTTTGGTTCGCTTTTATAACTGCGCTAGCAAAACTCTCAGTCATAAATTGCTATCACAATTTTTCAGTTCCTAAGCTCGGGTCGGGCTCGGAACGGGATTAAGTAATATTCAAATTGCATGCGTCAGAAGGACGCGCGTCAATTTGCCAGCGCGCAGCGTAACGTCACCCGTCCGCCTGGTAACTAATCTCATATTCAATGGACGACTTTTTATTTGCAACCGCTTTTCCATTTGCCAGCAGCTTGTGACTGATTAAACGTCATGCAGATTGGATTACTTATAAAGCTGAACATTCTTGAAAATCTATGTTAAAGGAATCGCAGTAATACCTTTTGTAATGCACGTTTAATTTAAAAGAGAATGGGTGTTTTTATTGCATTAACTGTTTGAGTGTGAGTTGTACTTGTGCCCTGAGGTTCTCTTCACGTTTGGTAATTTGTGAAAATATTTAAAGGATTGCTGCTATTTCTAAATATTTTTCACGAACCTAAGAAGAACGTAGGTATGTGCACTCTATTCTAAACTACTTTAAATCAATGTTATAGTTTTTTTTTAAACTAATACAAGCTCTTTAATATTAACCTGGAACGTGCGCTACCTAATACGTTGATAATATTGTATTTAGCTCCTTGGGGAAATTCACCCTATTGCCTGTTTGTTTTGCTCCACAAAGGGGCTCGGTACCGACCAGTCCGATGTTCCGAACAAAGTTATAGCTCTCTGAAGGAGTGTCCATTTATTATTAAACAGGCCAGGCGAACTTTGTTGCGGATCCGAAAAAAAAAGAGAAGACAAAGCGTGCCCCGTGAACTCTTTCAGCTTTATTCAAACGCCGAAGGGAGGAAATCAGATAACTTCTCTGCTGTGGTGATTTTAATAAATAAAAAAACTCTGCTAATAACTTTTTTTTTTTTATTAGAATGCATAATACTGAGCAGATCTCGTTAATAAAAGCTGTTGTTTTCAAAATACAAAAGCACGGTTTAACGTTATGCCAGTGCAGTGCAAAGCTAATCGAGGCCTTGCGCTTGCACAAAGCTTGTGATTTTAATATACGATTTCTATGTTTTTCTTTTTGAGACTTCACATGTATATTCGTATTTTATAGTCTAACCGTCTTATTCATAAAGATACAGTACATTTTAAGTAGCGTTACTGGAGGTCTACTTCTCTGGTTTGTTGTATGGTAAATACGTGACATCCAGTCTAAATTGACATACGTCAAATAACTAAAATGCTCTTTAACTTTTTATGAATAAGAGGGTAAGTCCATACCGCATTCTCTGGTCTCTTGTGTCATAGCTAGCAGCATGCACGGAGAGCAACTGTTGCAGACGCTTATACGTTCAACTCTGACTGGTTATTAATATTAACGTTAACTGCGCAGTTTGTTTTGATGGTGGTCATTCGTGATACGTGAATGTGTATGGAATTAATAGCAGTGGAGTTTGTGTAACAAATTTTCACTGTTAACAGCACAGAAGCGGGTATTTTCATCAGCGCTCTGCATATCGTTTTAATGGCATGCCTTTGACAGGAATACTAAATTTTATAATTAAAAAATATAATACTGTTAAATATAAAATAAATTAAAATACATAATGTGTACATAATGATAGTCTCTTGCAGATGCACGTATAATATATAGGTAGGTTCATCATCTTCTCAGCCGAAACTTGGCCAGTGTTGGATATTAACTTTTGGCTCCTTATCTAAATATATGTATGTAATGGATTCTGTATTGCATTATTCGACATAAATTAAACTTATTTTAAAATATCAATAAATGTATTATGTAATCAAATATCTGAATTGACTACATTAAAGCCAACTTAGTACAAGACAAATCTTGAAACTAGAAGAATATAAAACGAGGGCGAAGTTCAAGTCAAGCGCTCATTTGTTCACTAAGACAAACTCTATCATTCTCCGCAAACAGCGCTGCAATACTCACTCTCAATGTAAAATTCAGGCGTCTGCTTTATTCTGCTTGTGAGCTTAGCGCATTCTTCTGTTGTCTTTTAGCTTACTTAATTTATATTTCTGACTAGCCAGTAATAATTTAAGAGACTTCAAAGGTGTAGCTGTAGGTAAAAATCTTGTTTTTTTTTACATTTACTTTTTCAAACTGGCATCTGTTGACGCTTGACAAAACGAGAACTTGACGAAAATACACTAATGCCCGTAATATCCAACTTGGTTTAAACTGCTTTACTAGTTTAATCTGCTTCTGTCACTTTTTGTTATTATGAAAAAGAAAGTGACACATGCAGTTTAAAATATTCAATGTATTAAGGGCATAACCTGATAACAAGATGCGGCATATAGTGTCACACTTATACCACTCTTGGTTTGCATGATTTAAGCGACAAATGACTTGGTAGCTCAAAGCGAATAGGCAATTGCTTATTAACTTGCACTGAGACTAATGCCTGTCGCGCTCATCTCACTACGGTGTGTGCAGTATGCTGAGCAATTTCGGAATGTGCCCTGAGTGGCTGGGTGATTTCAATTTGATAACTTATATTTAATTGCGAAACGTTATGTACTCAAAATCACATGAAATAGAATAGAATACACTTTATTTCATACAAGTAGGATACTAAGATACAATGTACTTTTAACAGTTAAGTTACAAAATAACAGAAATTGCATGCAATTGGCGACCTTATCTCCAAAAGCGATTTATTACTGCTAACTAAACCACCTCAGTAATTCAGTTGGCAGTTATGTTGACTGTGTCTTTTTTTTTGTAAAACTACAAAAAAGGGAAAAACCTTAACACAACTTTTTCAAAAAAGTTACATGTACTTACCATATCTTTAGGTATATTACCTATATACCATAAAAAATAACATTTCGTTTAATAATTATAAATAAACCTCATCATCATCATCATCATCATTTCAGCCGTAAGACGTCCACTGCTGGAGAGATGGAGAGCCTTGAGGGAGGCCTATGCTCCCTCAAGGCTCTCCATCTGTACCGATCGCAGGTGGCCTGCATCCAGCGTGGACCCGCAGCCTTGCGCAGATCATCCGTCCATCTGGTCGGTGGACGTCCTACGCTGCGCTTGCCGATCCGTGGTCTCCACTCGAGAACTTTTCGGCCCCAGCGGCCATCTGTTCTGCGGGCTATATGACCTGCCCATTGCCACTTCAACGAGCTTATCCGCTTGGCTATGTCGGTGACCCTGGTTTCTCTGCGTATGTCCTCATTTCTGATTCGATCCCGCAGAGAAATCCCGAGCATAGCCCGCTCCATGGCTCGTTGAGCTACTCGGAGCCTGTTCATAAGCCCTATAGTGAAGCACCACGTTTCAGAACCGTATGTCATCACTGGCAGCACACATTGGTTAAATACCTTCGTCTTCAGGCACTGAGGAATATTGGACGAGAAGACGTTGCGTAGTTTCCCGAACGCCGCCCATCCGAGCTGGATTCGGCGATTGACCTCCTTCTCGAAGTTGGACCTACCTAACTGGATGGTTTGTCCTAGGTATACGTACTCGTCGACAACTTCGAGAACCGAGTTCCCAACCATAGCTGGGGTAGGCAGAACATGGACATTAGACATGACCTTCGTCTTGTCCATGTTAATTTTAAGGCCCACCTGTAAACCTATACCCTGTTATTTATAAAAAGTTAAAGAGCATTTTAGTTATTTGCCTGGATGTCACATATTTACCATAGAACAAACATACTTAAAAACCTACTCTGTCCTTATGAATAATACGTATACGCAGTTACTTTCTAGTAAAAGCTATATTTCATGAACCATGTAAGTTAGTTCCAAACTTACGTAAGATAAAGTATGAGATAGGGGTACTCTATTCAGACTGTTAACGTAGGCCAATGAGAAGGGCTATCTCGGCCTCGGCTAGCCCGACTCTATCACAGAGAGTGGCCGCGTCACGATGACTTGATGAGGTCGTGTTGGTAGGGCGGATGAAAACTGCCTAATGCGACGCAAGGCTTTTAAACATACAAACCGTGTTTCTCTATCAAATTCTTTGAGTTATCCCAGCAGTTTCATTCTGTTCTTGTTTCATTTTATTCGGTTCCCAAAATTTCTACCATAAATGCACTCCTACGCTGATTTACACTCTTACAACCGACCGGGAAAACCTACACTTCTAAAAACTTTAAATAATCATACATTTTTATTTAAAGGTACCACCTAATGCTATTAAAAAACAGTGAGTAGTAATTCTTCATCAAGTTCGTATGTAGGAATCTATGTACTTAGAGATAACAATGCACAGAGATTTATTGTACGTAATCAAATCAATATATATAAAACTCTTCCGTTACTGACTGACTGACTGACTGACTGACTGACTGACTGACTGACTGACTGACTGACTGACTGACTGACTGACTGACTGACAGACAACGCAGAGCCGAAACTACTAGGCCTAGCGGGCTGAAATTTTGCATGTAGGTTCCTTAAGGAGTGTAGGTGAGCACTAAGAAAGGATTTCCCGAAATTCCCATGGGAACGGGAGAAAATGGATTTTGTGTTTCAGAGAAATCTGCGCGGGTGATACCGCGGGGCAGCCTCTAGTCGTTGATAAAACATTACTGAATTCTCGGAAATGATTCTTTATTCATTTTTCAATGTGCCTTATGGCCGGTGGAGCGAGCAAAGTTGTAAAAGGTTTCATGCCTTTCAGCAGAACATCACAATGTCACGGTGACGACGCATCGTATCACGGGCGGGGGGCGGTGACTATACATCTCGCATCAGCATCTCTGTATCGGACACTGGACGTGTTGACCGGCGAGGAATGGCTGATGCGTTTTTGTTTTTATGTAATGGCTATGTTAAGCATTTACAATTTTTATCACGGCGTTAGGTCATAAATGGTACAAACATCAGTTTTTCTAATAACGAAGGTTAAAAACGATTACTTTATGAAAACGCTTACCTTATCTACTTAATAAATTGCCTGAGTATTCTCACAGTATAGGATACTTTACCAAATAAGGTATCAATAGCGATTAGATTAGATGTAGTCTAATTGACTTTCAATAAGTGATATTTTGTATCCTATACTGAATAATTTTTTTTTTTGATTTTGATTTTGAGTCTATTTTATTTGATTAACAATAAAAATATTACTTAACTAGCTTAGATCCTATAATCGTTTTTTCTTGTATAAGTGCGAGGCTCATTTGATTCCGCAGACAAACATTTAAACGGTTTTTGGGACTATGTACACCTAATTATATAAATAGTAAATAAATAAATAATAATAATAAAAATATTGTTTAACCCTTTTATAAAATAATACTCATACATGATACGTAAAGGAACTATGCAGGTACTATGTTTTTCAGTATTTCTTGTTGTCCGTACTATAACGTGTAAATATTATAGTTTATTTAAAAGAGTCGGATATACCCCCATTAGTGTTTTTTTTTGTCTCAAAGGCCGCGTCACCCAGCGCTCGTTTATTCTTACAGAAAAATGTTGATACATTTTATGGGTGACATGAACGTTCGATTGATGGACAGATAGAAAAGTGATTGGTTTATACGGTGACAGGCACAGATTTAGGCTGTTAAATTAGAATGTTAAAAAAAATGCTGAGTCATATTATAAATGTACAAAAACAAAGCTGTAGATTTAAAAATGTTAATGCTAAATAAGTAAAAGTAAGTAAGTAAATTAAAAGTCTGAGTAAAAAAACGGTAGCCGCCTAACTAAGCGCCTGCTTCACGAAGAAGCGGGATAATTATCATACCAAATATCCGAGCAATCATGTTCACCGACGGATGTTAATTGCGACAAGCCCAGCAGATTAATGGGCGCGTCGTTTGCAATTCATTCAGAGAAAGAAAAGTCGAGAGTTATTGAAGTAACGAGATGATTATCTGAAGTTGGAATTGCGTTGCTCTAGCGTTCAGTGCCCAGGTTTTGTAAGCGTTGCTATTGTGCGGCAGCTACTAAGTTAGCAATCTAAAATTCGAGGTCCGAAACTACATTTTTGAAGTGGGTAGCAGCAATATTGACTACGACAAAAAGGGATATCACAGGATAATCACAAAGATCTAGATGGTCTTACTGACTTCCGTTTTGTCAATATTTATGTTTATTTAATTATTTATTTCCACAAACATCTATCTTCACAGAGGTCTTAACTCTATAAGTACGCATGAGCTAAAATCAAAATTTTCCAAAATATAAATATCTATCTTAGATCCCGGTAAAATTCGTTACTAAGTAAAAAAGTTAGTATTTCAACCTTTATGTACGCAGAGAATGTGCAGTTGCAAGCATAATTTAACACTCTCCATCGTTACTGAAGTAACTTGCAACTCGTAGGATAAGGCGCAGAAGACAGCTCAAAAGCACTTTGTAGCAAAACCCGTTGAAGTACAGTTAAAATGCTTTTGCGATCATATTTTCACGTTCTGAAAATAACTAGCGTAGGCAGAGCGGTGACTGACAGAATATAAAAAAAATCAAGAACTATTGGAACAACATTTTATTGATTCAGTATTCAGCTTGTTTCGTTTTAAATTTGTAGACCAATCACAGTACTAAGATTTGTTTTTTATTTTCATGCACTTGACTTGCTGTCTTAAGTTTAAATTGAGAAGGTACTTACTCAGGTAAATACAGAAAATAACCTTTTACCTTTTCACTTTATGTATTTTGCTACTAACTAGCTCCAATTTCATCTCAAAAGATCTCAAGTTGAAACTAAAATAAACAATTCGCTCCACTCTTGCTAATTAGAAGCAACACTACACAGGTAATAAGAGAACGGGCACTCGCCAGACAAGGCTTCAAGTCTACTAAATATAATATACCACCACCATATATTTATTTATTTTATTTTACAAGTATGGATGGCCAACAGCTTATTCAAGCAAAATAGTACAATAAATATACATAAAAAGCTAATTATAGGCCCTCGCTGATAACCAACGATATAACAGATATCTATACCATATCATTTTAGAAAGCAAAATAAATATATTGAGTATATAAAAACAAAAAAATATAAATATTCAATTATAAACATTAACATTATCTAACTTTAACTATGTAGTTTTGCATATACAATGGCGGCGGTGATAAAGTATGTGCATGTGTTTCGCATCCCAATAAAATTACCGAGATTCACCTTAGTTTGGTGTCATGTGAGTGAGCGTGGCGGCTTGTGTAAGTAAAGAAGCGAATTGACCGCGGTGTAGTATGATTGTTGATTAAAGAAACTATGACTGTAAGTTTTATGTACAATGGTTAGATAAGTATTTATTATCTTGCAAGCAATTATTTTAGGTAATTGAAAATGAACTGTTAGCAGAATTAACCCCTCGGTTCTCATACTTATTGAGCCGTGTCTCTTAGATGAAACAATTCTCAATTAAGGTAGGTACACTTCTTTAAACAATTTCACTTACTTCCAATTAAAACTTTTGAAATAATTGCAAAGAAACTAAAATGTTCACCGAATAACTTCATATTTTTTAGAAAATTCTTGAACGATGCTTTTTTCGTTTTCTGGGAAATTCTTGTTACCTCTGAGAAAAGCAAGCGTTTGGTAGTTTCAAAATATAATCAAGCAGCAAATGTTTTAAGTTTTAACAGTGTTGCAACTTGTTGAAAATTCTATGTAATTACTAGACAGTACCTGGCAGTTTTTGCTTCTGAAACAAGCTATCAATCATTATAAAGGTAAAGTTCTTTGAGCTGTCTCTCACGTAGACAGCTCAATTCAAGAGCTGGTTCGCGCTGGTTCAAAAATGTTATAGAAAATATCTGCGCTGACATAAGCGCTGGTCATTACGTTATAATAAAAAATTGTATTATATTCAGTCATAAAAAAAGCTAAATCTGTAAAAAGTTTAATCTGCATATCTACATCTACAACTATAGCAAAGGAGTCATTATGCTTTGAAAGATTATAATGTATTAAATATATATATGTATTAAAACTATAGGCTATGTGAGTGACAAAGTCCCGGTTTATTTTATGTGTAGGTACGGAACTTGTACGAATCTGTAAGAAAACTCATAAAAAAAACTCTGTTTCTACTGAATCAAGTCAACAACAGCCCTGACGTACCTATTCACTTCAACCCTTATCACTTGATTCATCTGTCTCGCTACTTGTTTGAACCCTGTTAGACCCAGCTGAGGGAATGTAGGCTGAATATTTATTAATGAACCAAATAAACGGGGTTGGCTTGTTGAAACAATCGACCGCAGATATTGTTTAATTATTTTCGCTGTTCGCAATTTGAAAAAAGCTTACAGTGCAGTGTGGTCAACTCAAATGAAAGTGTTTTTATAATGGTTTTTAAATTTAGATAAGATATAGCAACTAAAAACAAGATCCAAAAATATTATACCTACTGCGGAGGTAACTTAGTTGATGATTATGATTTTATATTGCCTAGAAATTTTTAAAAGTAACGTTTCTTTATGAAAACTCATTACATTAGGCATAAAATTGTTAATAAAAGTATCTGATATCGACAAACTTCGTAGAAATTTTTAGCTTTATATATTTTTGTATTCAAGATTGAGTTATTTTCGGATATCAAAAACACGAGTCACGCACGCTTCAATATTGCCGTCGAACAATTTGTCTTCATACAAGAAAGTTTGCCAACAACATCGAGCAATATCGAATACCTAACATTTTTAATTTGTTATACTATACAAAGTTTAGAAACTCTGCCGGGAACACATAACTCAGGCCAACAAACCGTCTAATTAGTGAACTTTACGTTAGTGTTGCTAATCTAACAAAATTCCCCAATCATGACAAGGCAACAATGCAGTACAATAAGTACCTCATCTTTGGGCACCTAAAAATAATTTTGAAAACATCATAATGTTCATCATTTGTTTATGTAACAAACATTATAAATTTGGTCTAACTGTGAATTTAATTATCTAAGTCAGTGTCTCTTTATCGTATACGTATATAATAATTAATAATTGTCTATAAAGACTGTGTGGAGGTATTAGCATATTGAAAGATAGTCGATTTTCGTAATCAATATATATAAAACTATTCCGTTACTGACTGACTGACTAATCAGTCTGTCTCTGGTCTGTCAGTCAGTCAGTCAGTACTGACTGACAGTCAACGCAGAGCCAAAACTACTGGGCGTAGCGTGCTGAATAAGTACCCGAAGCAATAATTTCCCGAAATTCCCATGGGAACGGGAGAAAACGAGATTTTTGTGTTTAAGAGAAATCTGCGCTGGTGATACCGCAGGGCAGCCTCTAGTTTCATATATTTTAATACCGTTTTTTTTAAATCGGGGAATATTCATTCCTTGGCACAACCCATTACAATCTTTGCAAAGTTATGAAGGTACCTATTTGGTATGCTAAGTGCTAGAGAAAGTTGATGCTCGAGATTTGGCCGACTGTCAGACGCCTAAAACAACGCCGACTGTTGCTATGGCTACTATACTTCATAACTAGCAATTAAATAATTTATAGATTAGTTTTAATATAAAATATTAGTACTTACTCAATATTGGTATTGAGATTAATAGCATCCAAATTAATTTTATTTACTTAGTATATTTGATTTTGAACTTGATGGCATGATTCTATATTCTGTTGATCAATAAGTTATGTACTTTTACTCACCGGGTCTAGAGGTAGATGTGTTTTATTTATGGATTACGAAATGGTCTATTAGATCTCGAATTCGATAAAAAAAAATTTATCCAGGATAAAAAAATAAATAACTGATGTGTGTGATGTATTAGTTTAACAAAAATAAATTGGTATTTATTTGTCTCGCTAAAATTCGTGGACGGCTGGACCGATATAGTCGTAGTCCAGGGAAAGTTTAAACGGTGAATATTATAAAGTCACTATTCTCAAGGATGAAATCGCGAGCACACTGTAGTATAAAATAAAATACTTCATCTGCATTTAAATAGACGAGCATTTCCTGGCGACATTTTCCGTTGAAAATCTTTTTCAAAACGTCTCTACTAATTATGGACGTGTCGCTGTATAACGCTAAAAGATTATTATCCTTTGAAGAGTTAACGCAAATTTTCCGCAACTCGTGTGGCAAACGAAATATAATTAGCAAAGTCAAAGACGAAGTTTATTTATCGGGTCGAGCAGTCATGCATTCGCGAGACCAAATCGGAGTTCGGAAAGTTTCAGAATATGAGCAGTCAGGGCGTATACTCGCAATACGTCACGTCCCGGCCCCTCCAATTTGTCTGCCATTGGCAAAGCTGAAAATGTGGATAACGCCACACAGAGCAGTATCAGCGGCTGCCCCGACGCTGATATATTCATACAAACCACACAGCAGCCATTAGGCCCGTTGCATGCGTTTCAGTTTAATTAATGCTCTGTGCCAAAACGTGTGAATTTGTGCTAGATATAACTATTGTGCGCTCTGCGGAGAAGCCGTAATAATTCGGACAGGAAATTAATTTGACAGCTGGTAGTGTGCGTAATATTGGGATATGGTGCCCGTTATCTCAACTCAACTCGACCCTCCAAATGGGAGAGGAAATATTGATTTCCGCGCATTGTATTGTTTCAGTTCGATGTAAGAGGAAAGGTTTATTGCTGGCGTAACACACACTCGATCGTTGACCTTATGCGAATATTCGATATGAGAACTGTAAAATCTGTATTTTATAGTTCCATTGTTTTCCGGACGTAACTTGCATTTTCAATTCGCGCAAATGGACTGTTCTATTTAGTTGTAGACGTCGACGCGTAGCTGCGGAAGCGTGACCACAAAATGGACGTCGTTATAGGTTGAATTGTCCCCATCCCCGTTTGATACCGCTTTATTCTATTTTCACCCCTACAGCACTAAAAATAAATAGCACCTTTTACCTACCAAGGAAGCAATATGGTAATGTTCTCAAATAAATTAATAATAATTTAATATTGTTTAACCTGACCTCAATTGTATATGTTTATTATTTTTTACCCATTTGCTGCTATTTCTGAAAAGGAAAAGTATTCGCTCTGAATAGATTTGTAAGAGTGTTCAGCCGCTTCTGCCTTTGGGACGAATGCAGGGCATGAAATTTTACAAGTGAGATTCAGAATACTGAAATACGTTGAAATATAGAACATGATTTATACTCAGATATTTGTCTTTAATTTGAGTACCACTTTTGTCATTAAAATTCATATTATGACTGACTAAGTATATCTGTTAGCTCTACCAAAGTATTAATACAAAAAATAACATGTAGAATATATGGAAGGCTGGCTCTCCTGGATATCTCGACTTAGCTATTTACTTTTACTCAATCTGCAAGATTTTCGGATCGTGGTGATTTTTACAACTTTAAACTTTTATTTAGTGTAGGTATGTATTTATGATTGACGTTTAGAGTACATAATGATCTAAAATAATTTCCGTATACAAAAGTCGTATTCGTTTATTCTAATCTAAATGCAATATCGTCACATGCAAAAAGTCACTTATCTCACATCTGACGGAGGTCAATCCATCATGGCAAGACAGCGGACCACTCGGCCCTTAATAGTGTGTCACTTGACTCACTTGTTTGTATATCCAGGGGCCGTATTCTCTTATTTTGACAGACACTATTGTTTCAGCGCAAGTCAATGTTTTACCATATAACAGCAGTCCATGGATTACTATGGATTTTTTGTTTAGAGAATTGCTAATAGGCAAAATTTACCAAATTGACTTATAATGAGTTTTTGTACTTTTAAAAATAAGAGAATGCCACCCCTGCCTTTACACTTTTTGCGAAAATAGCCTATAGAAAACAATGAGATACATAGTCTTAACCATTATTTTAAGTTTTTGGAGTACTTTGCCTGCATTCTAACGATGTACTACAGTAGCGGGGCAGTCCCTTTAGCATTCTTGGCTTTGCTGTATTAAAACGCTTTAAGTATTTTGTGTGAAATTGCACCGTAGGCTGTGTGTGTAAAATTTTTGTACGGAATTCTTGAAATATAATGGCGGATTTAAATTTTACCTATAATGAGCTAGTACTTTAGAAAAATAACTCTCTCATTCCCCTCGTATCCAGCAGGATGCCTCCTCAGCGTATAGCAATCCCCTTAGCCCTTGAAATAGGATCCGTTTTTTACTTTTATTTGTAAAATTGATACCAGACGATCGAATGTCATAGACGCTTCGGCTATAATGGTCCATAGCAATTTATGGCAACCCTTCCGAAGGCCGAAACCCTTCGTGACGGCATGAAGTATGGCTAGGGCTGCCAACGACGGATGGGGAGACCACAGATCATTGATTCAAAACATCATAATTCTTGAAAATTAAGAATATGTTACCAAAAAAAGGAGGCTTTTTACACTAACTAGCCGTCTCGCGACTTCGTTTACTTAAATTCGGGTCGATCAACATAATTATTTTTTTTATTTACGCACCTAAATGTTTATATAGCCTAACCTAAAGACATTCGCAAGTAATGTTAAGTTGTACAACACGAGTTTGTATAAAACATAGCGTTTTGATCTCTAGAAATGCAAACACGAAGGACAGACAAAATGTTGTATATTTATATTTATCACCCGCAATCGGTTTTAAAAAAAATTAATAAACAGACATTTAGTTTAAAAGAAGATTGCGACCATAGTAAGAAGAGTACGAGAAAAAAAATGTGATACTGGTTGAAATGCAGACGATTGGCAGCCCTAAAAACAAGCCCCCTTTTTCACTTTGTTTCAATTTCCTGTTTAAAATTCGAGATTTTGAACAGTACTTTTTATTTATGTTCCTTTTTCGGGTACAAGGAAACGTTTTTTTTTTAAATCTGAAATGTCATTTATTTAATTTCACTCGATTAAATTTCGTAAATAATAAGAAGAGTATAAAATAGAAGGTACATAGCTACAATACTATGTTGAACTTTTTTTTAAAATAAAAATTAAACAAAATTTTTACATTTAACAATTAGGTAAAGAGCATCTTCCTTATTCTGTGGGTATAGGTATGTTATTTCTTTGGTCCACCAGTTACTTAGGTAAATAAAATTGCAAAGCACTTTGCCCTTTACCTCATAACTTTTTAATTAAATAAACGTCTATTTCATTCATTATATTATTAACCGCGACAAAGATATCACAGACCCGCGGTTTAATTTGAAAATTCAGAATAGTTCATAAGTCGAACGAACTTAACAATATCACAGAATAGACGCAGAACAATGGATTCAACGAGCAACTTTTGAAATAAGGCCTTTACTTTATCAGGATTCTGCAAATAACTTTGCTAAAGCAAGAAATATTCAAATTGAAGTTATGAAGTTATGATTAATTTTAACTATAGTTCGGGTTTAGTTTCAATCATCAAAGTTAGAAACCTACGTAAAATATTTAATTGGCATTCAGTAATATTAACTCTCATGAACTGTCTAACATTAGTTTAAAGCGGTAAAATTTATAAACTTTATGCCAACAAGTAGCTAATTTAAGACATTGAATCAGACATTAATTCAATCCTTTAACAAAGTAGTGATAAATCACGGTAGCATTCGTTACATAATAGGTGGGTGTGTTTACAATTTCAAAAGATTGGAGTGGCGTGGAGCCACCATTGTAGTGGGTTTCAGGACCCTACCGACAGGTTAAAGTTAGCTTCTTTATACCTCTATTACTATTAAGATTTCAGTTCGATTTCGTTTCCTCAGTTCCTAGCCTTGCTGGTTGACAAAGCAAGTATCTAAGTCAAGCAATTTGCTTTAGCGGCAACCCTTTGTTGAAATGGTAGAGAGTAGGTTCATTGATTGAATTGAATGTAGTAAGCAAATACTTGAAATATACACTTTAACTATTATAATTTCTTCCCAATACCTTACATATAAAAAAGGAGAGACTTATTAGTAAAGATAACAGTACCACAGACAGTAAATTTTACTGTAATCCGGAGTTACGATTTTTCAATGATTGACATTAATTTCGATATTTGTCTTTAGGCTTTTATGATTTAGTTTCTTTTAAAACCATACGGTAGCTTACGGTAATTAAAATGAAAACGCTTCGTTTTCAGCTAGGTGTACCAGTAAATCTTCCTTCAAACGGTGGTTAGCATCGCGGATCGCGTGCCGCAAGGCGCAGCGCCGACTAGATCATTGCTGCCGCCCCTCGCCGGAACAACATCTAATCGGAACCCGGAGTAAACATACGTTTTAACAGGATTCTAAATTGGAATTTGGAACAGAGCTGTTTAGTGGTTTTGCCTCTAGACTACTAGGTATCATGAAGAGTGAACACTTTTATATTCAGTTATAGGAATTATGTAGAAAATGTAATGTTCTGTGATTCAGCCTTAAATTTTTTATATAAATAAATGATGATGAATTAAATAAGATGCATGTATTGTATAAAAAATAACATGCAACAATAAGTGTTAGAGTTTGTAGAATAAAATAATCACCAATCGGATACGGCCAACGACATTAAATTCCTGAAATTGCATGTCATTAATATAAAGCTAATGTAGGTAATTAATGAAACAAGGTGATGAAGTCTAACGTATTATACATACAATGATTGTCATTTGTACACAAAATGTCACAACACAAGTAATCTAATCAATCAACCGATAATACCTAAATCCCAGAGATACAGTGTATAGTTAGCACCAGGAATAGGACTAAGCAAATTGGATGCATTATCGCACAATACTGTCAGTCAATGGATTGACTGATTCGCCTATTATCTGTGGACGGATGATGCCTTTGGGAGCCGTTTCCTGGTCACAGCACCTTCGTACACGGTAGCAACTCGTTGCCACTACACGCAAACAACAAGCTAAGTTGGCTTGTTTGAATTTATTTTCTAACCAGAAATTATTATTATATATTGACAAAATGCTACGACGCTCTACTTGAGATATTATTATATCGCATCGCATTATGGCACCCGACGAAATGTAAGCATCCTTAAGTAAGATATTTTTAAAAACCAAATTCTAACACAAGTAAATACACAAAGACAGTTTTTTTTTGTTACTTTGAATTGAGCTAAGTAGTAATGTCTTCTCTATATCTGTGACTTCTCTATATTTTTTCTTTCCAATAACCTTGCTTAGCCAAAATATGTCACAGTGCTCAGCAATTTCCTCAGAATTTGCAGTTTTGTTTTGTTTTTGTTAATAAATGCGTTTGTGGCAACGAGGAGTGGCCACAGTTAAACACCGTTTGCAAAAGCATTTTGATCTTAATATGCATTGGGACATCGAAGTTAACATTGCGTAAAACGACATGGATTGTGTGTGACTTAATTTATGAATTAACTTACAATAATAATCCGGGTTTTCGCAAATTCCCTATTATTATTATTTTGAAAAAAAAAAAAACTATGATTATCATATCCTACGACATATACAGCAATTCTAACCCTGTTATTCATAAAAAGTTAAAGAGCATTTAAGTTATTTGGCGTATGACTATTTAGACTAGAAGTCACTTATTTATCATACAACAAACAAGAAAACTACTGTATCTTTATGAATGGTAAAAAAATATTTCTCATTTAACAAATATATATCCAGCCCCATATTTCGTCACGCATTTCTCCATTGGGAATTTAAGTTGAATAAAATCAAATTCTCTGATACAATTTTCGAAGCAAGTTTTCCTTATTTTTCTTTCAAACAATTTCCTTCTTCATGGAAATCTTATCTGCTTATTATATTGAACGTACACATTCCCTAGGGGACTCTATAGCGGAATCTTTGAATACTTGTATGTGCGGGCAGTAATCTGACAGCTGATAGTCAGCTGCTTTAAAGAGGCACCTCTTGGGGACCAATGCGCGCTCCGGAAATAAATGATTCGGCATTTAATTGAGATATTTTATGCAAATTATTCTATCGTATTTTGATTAATACGTAGGAAATGAAGAGGGTAGCATCAGGCTGTAGTTTTAGGTTTTAAAGAGTTAAATCTTATTTGATATAATCTTAAAGTGCACTTCTTGGTATTTTTATTATCTTGATTTAATTTCCATGGGAGGTAAAAGGGTATTGTAATCTATTGTGCCAACACATTCAGTGTACCCAAAACCTGTGCCAAAACTTATACAAAATATTTTGTGCTAACAACATGCTGCTAAGTATTCCCGATTGCTCCCTAAAAAGTTGAGTCAGAGGATTAATAGACTTCTGCAAAACATGTTATCTAGGTACCTACCTATAATTCACAAAGCTGCGTAAAAAATCAATTTGGCATCAGTCTGATGGCGGCCCACTTGACACTATCCGGGCCTGATTGCTCGATAGCGAAATCGGTTCATGCACGAATATGCATCGGCATGAGAGAGGAATCAACCGATTAAATGCATATTCTGTGCGATATGCACGATTGGACCTACACTGGCGTATAACACAGTCGCAATACAGTATTAACTGTCACACAAAAACCCGTCCATGTTTTTTTTTTGTTTAAACTTTAGCTCCATTTTAATATCATTATCTTGAAAACGGTAATTCAACTCAGTAGGTATTAACAAAACAGGAGAAAGAAAAGACTGTTTATGTTAATAAAACAAATGAATCTATATATATAAAACTCTTCCGTTACTGACTGACTGACTGAATGACTAACTGACTGACTGACTGACAGACAACGCAGAGCCGAAACTACTGGACGTAGCGGGCTGAAAATTTGCATGTAGGTTCCTTAGGGAGTGTAGGTGAGCACTAAGAAAGGATTTCCCGAAATTCCCATGGAAACGGGAAATAACTGAATTTTTATTTTTATGAGAAATCTGCGCGAGTGAAACCGCGGGGCAGCTTCTTGTATTGCATAATACTCATAGACCCTACCTAGGTAGAACCAGTGTCTAGGGTGCCCGAAACACAAGTTACATTTAATATACACCCAGTTCCAGAATCTATTTCGAACCTCCAACATCACAATCAATATCCTTTCCTACTAGTAGACTATGACTGCTCCGTAGCTCAGTTGGCAGTGATGCGGACTGAGACGCGGGTGTGCCTTGGTTCGATTCCCGGCGGGGTGAACCATGCTATGATGAAATATCGATGTTTGTTTCCGGTCTCGGTGTAATGTTCATCTCTGTATATTTTTTGGGCACCTTAGATACAGATTTTTCTAGGGGCTCTGAGTGTGATGCGTTTTTATTATTATTAGTTACTACTGGTATATAGTTGCCTACTTAATCATTCGGAACTGCTTATCAAAATAATATTTTTTTCAAGTAACTTGGTTTTGCTGTCGTGATTCGTGATAAAGCTAAAGGAAAGTAAAATATGTTTGTCCACCCAGCTCGACAAGCCAAGTGTCAGAAGTATAATAATGGTTGTCAAAAGGATTCATACAGCTTTTGCTAGATAAACTTACTGATGTTGTCCTCTTTGCGGACGACACCTCTTTAACATTTAAAGTTAAACGAGGTGACTCCCTCAACTTAGATATAAACAAAACATTAGTGGAGATTTCTCAATGGTTTACTTCTAATAATTTACTTTTGAACGCAAAGAAAACTAATTGCATTAAGTTTTCCTTGCCAAATGTGACTGCTTATGATACAGACATACATTTGGACAATAACAAGCTTAATCTGGTAAATCAAACTGTATTCCTTGGTATCACTCTAGATTCGAAACTTCAGTGGGGCCCCCATATCTCAAATCTTGCGGCAAGGCTCAGTTCGGCTGCGTACGCAATCTGGAAAATCAGAAAATTAACTGATGTTTCTACCGCGAGACTTGTGTATTTCAGTTACTTTCATAGCTTAATGACCTATGGCTTGCTTCTATGGGGAAGAGCTGCAGATATTAACGTCATTTTTATACTACAAAAACGCGCAATTAGAAACATTTATCAGCTTAAAGCTCGCGAGTCCCTCAGACAAAAATTCAAAGAAATTGATATTTTGACGCTTCCGTCCCAGTACGTCTTTGAAATTATTATGTATACTCGTAAAAACTTACATATGTTTGATAAAAAATGTGATAAAATTAAAGACCTTAGAACGCGTAGCAAAAACAAACTAAGTATTCCACAGAACAGACTAAAACGGACAAACAAATGCTTTATAGGAAACGAAGTAAGATTTTATAACAAGATCCCAGAAGAGATTTTGATCCTGAATGATAATGAGTTTAAAACTCGTATCAAAAAAGGTTTGATTAAGAAAGCTTATTACAATGTTGATGATTATGAAAACGACAAAGACGCATGGAAGTAGTCTAGCTCTGCACGATATTTTCATTATTTCATGTATGTACTTTAAATCTTATTAATTTATGTTCTTTGTATTGTAAATTGAATTGTAATGTCACATATATAAGAACAAAAAAAGAAAAAAAAAAAAGAGAGAAATTGTAAAGTAGAGTTTGTTACCCCTTTCTTCTCTACGCTGTAAAATCATTGCGAAAGGGAGTAGAATCATTTGACAGAGGAGGGCTCGTTTGGGGGCGTCTCCAGGCGACCATTGTCGTAAGGCAAGGCAAACATTGTTTGCCTGAGCCAATTAGTGGGCACCCTGAACTACCTCGCCTCTATCAGTATAGGATACTTTACGAAATAAGGTATCAATATTAATTAGATTAGTCTAATTGACTTTCAATAAGCGATATCTTGTATCCTGTATTGAATAAATCATTTTTTACTTTTTTTTTTTTACTTTACTTTGAAAAGAAAATTTCTTACTACACTGAAAGGAGACACTGCATGTCTCACTTTTACACTAATAAGAAATTTAAGTTATAAGCTAATAAGTGCCAGAATTTCAATTTACTTTCAGCCTTATTTCCAAATACTTATTTAATACTATTTTGATATTAAATGTTGTGTCTTATAGGATCTATACTCTTTTAAAAATTAATAAGCTATGCCACTGTTTGCAACTGCACACAAAAATACAATATTCAACTTCAAGTTGGTAGATAAGCTACAAAAAAGGCGCGTGCATATAGCAAAAACTTTGTTATAGAATTGATAACCTATAGTGCTTGAATAGATCATGTTTGAATGGATCTGTCTTAGTTTGGACTTACCATGGCATGGAAGGATCAATGCATTTCGCGCCACGTCATTCGGCCCATAGCGCCTCGTGCGGTTATTGAGCGATCATCGGTGTGTTAAATCCTCGGACAATAGAACCCAACTTCTATTAATGCCTATCTCTACTTGTGTGTAATTTTTGATTCGGGTTATATAAACAGTGTGTTTGCAATTTCTTGATATAACTTGCACTCTGACAATGCTCTTTTTACTTTCATTTGAATAGATTTTTTTTTATTCACCAATTTTTTTTTAAAACAATAGAATGTTCCATGGCTGGCTCCATGACTTTTCCATTTAAGAAATAAAAAAATAGCTTTTGGAAGTAAAATATAAATTCATTACGGACAACGGAATGTAAATTTCTAATTTATATAATTATGTTAATCTGCAAATTGCCTATTCTATATTATTTATTAATGAAAGTCACATTAAAGCATATTTAAAAAAGTAAATGTTTCGATGTTTATAGTATCTATATAACAACCTATAGTTATTTAATAATTTTTTTTACTAAATAAAAAAAACAATGCGGCATTAAAAACATAATTACATAATAATAAAGGGGTACCATAAAAAAACTGCCACAGTAGCCGCGATCACTTCTAAGAAGTATTTAAATCAAAGTTAGCCATTTTAATTACAGCAACTTAGCGGCGGTAAAGCGCCCCCAGCTTGAAAATTTACATTTTTGTTTATCTTTAAAAAGTTTTTGTTGTTTCAAGGGCTTAAAATAGACAAATGACTAACGAAAGTTATAAATATTGTGTTTTTTGGCGAGTAATTATAAAATTACAATAAATATTTTTTTGCTATGAGCATAATATCACAAACTACCATAATTAGGTTTTTTGTTGTTTTTATGACGCTGTTCTGAAAACTATATCTATATAGTAGTATTTTTAATTAGATGAAGTCAACTGACGTTTACTGTGTTGTCAGTTCTTGTAAAAATATTCTAGATAAAAGTAATAATATTATTTATAGTGTGAAATGATTCACACTCATTGTTAATTCATCTGATAGAACGAGAACTGAGCGCATCACTATGTGACATAAGCTACTGCCAGCCAGTTGGCTTGGTCTAGCTAAAAATTCGACTATAGTATTTACTTGTGTCAATCTATGATCTATTAGTCAGGTTATTGCCGTATTTCATAGTTGGAATTGGAACCAAAACACATTGTTACACCTCCACTGGCAACACCGGCTGCAGTGGCGACACCCAGCGGCGGCGAGCATCTGCAGAGGCCCAGCAGACTGCATAAAACCACTGGCGCAGCTCATTTCGCCCTCTTTCCACTCCGGGACACCAGCCCAGAACGAACCCCTGCCTGTCATCGTCCAGTTGTTCTAATTCCTTAAGTAGATTTATTAACTGCTGTAACTTTCGCTTGATTTAATAGCCCTAGTTTTCCATGATCAGAATTCCGTTGTAATTTCGAATTGTTTATCGCGCAGAAGTATAGTTATTTTATGTTTAAGTTATTATCCGGTTTTCTAGCTGTATTCCTAGTACCTACTTATCTTACTTATTACATTTCATTGGTTTAATTTAAGATTCTTCCGTTAAATTTCATAGTTCTTTTTGAAGGTAGTTAATTGAATTGGTTATATCGTTTGGTCTGCCGATTGTAAAATTGAAGTATACCTAGTTTCTAATAAAAGTGATTGTTGTTGGTAAATCTGCTTCTCATTTTATTCCATGGGCTGTTACAGTTCAGAAGTGGGATAAAATGAAAAGATTTCGGAGCTACGAAACTAGTAGCGAAAGCGACGATGACGGGCAAAGTTCTGGTACGGCTAAACGAGGACGGACCACGCGGTGGACAACGACGACGGCTGTGGATCACGAAGAGAAAGAGGAAGACCCACCCCCACAAATCCCCGAGGACACCGAGCAGGAGGTGCTCTTAGAAGAATTGGTAACGAAGAAGCTTGAAGGTATGGTCAAACGTTTTCTTTCAACAAAAACCAGTAAAACCGAGAACCTCAAAGGTGATGCCATTATTCCGTTGTTTGACCCGGACGACCGTGAAAATAATATTAGTGTTTGGCTTAAGAAAATCAATCAATTGGGTCAGATTTATAATTGGGATGATGCCAAAAGGGCCTATTATATGCAGGCTCGTCTCGATGGGGCAGCGCGTCGTTGGTACAACCGATTAGAGAATTATGATCTCAATTGGCAACAATGGCAGGACCTTTTAAGGCGGACTTTTCCTAGATCCTACGAGTTTGCTGAAATGCTCGAAGAGTTAGTAGCTAGAAAAAAAGAAGTCAAGGAACCGATGAGCAAGTATTTTTACGACAAATTAGCTTTGTGCCATCGGTGCAAATTAGATGATGCATGTACTTTATCGTGTATTATTCGCGGGTTGCCGGTCGAGTTGCAGGCTAGTGCAAAAGCTCAGAAAAATCTAAACCCGGAAGATTTGTACTGTGAATTTCTTTCCTCCTTAGAGAATTATCAGAGCAATACTCCGGGGCATTCGGTAAGACTCCGCGAACCAGAAGATAGGCGTAAGTCGTATTTGAATACTACCCACCACCACCAAAGAGAAGGTAGTCACAACAAACCGGTAAACGAACAACGTAATTTACCTTCTACGTCGGGCGGTAGCAATATCTATAAATGCTTTCGATGCAACACGGAAGGTCATACAGTTAGGAATTGTCCGAATCCGGATTCCAGCCCTCGCAGCACGACCGACCATTTGCGGTGTCTTTCTGTCACTTTTAATCGCTTTTGACATTTCAATGCGGGAAAATGACGTCACTAATCGAGAGCGAACCATTATGTCTACGGATCGAGCATGAGCAGCACGGGATATAACTCTTGCGATGTTGAACTGTCAGTTTAATCAATTGTTTATGATCTTGCCAAAAGTGCGAACATGAGATACGGTTTTTCTCTACGAATGACACATGAATCCGACATATCTTGTCTACTAATGGAAGGGGTGCAGACAAAATAAGACAGGAAGACAAGTTTAGTTCTAGGTTATGTTATCTTTCGTCGAAAGCATAATTAAGTTTGGTTATTTACTGGAAAATAAAATAAAAACCAAATGGCAGGGGTATATATTATATACTTATAGTATAGTATATACACTCTATTGCAATCAATAAACTTATCATTAGGTGACTAACAATTAATGTTCTTAAATTAATACATTGATTGCAATGGGCGGCCTTATCGCTTAGAGCGATTTCTTCCATAATAACATCAATACATTATTAAATAAAGTCGCTTTCCGCGTCTGTCCCTATGTATGCTTATGAGCCAGTTTACAGCGATACTAGCGCCATTCGCGTAAAAAAAAATATCTTCTAAACTAAGGTAAATATCAAAAATGTGGCACAGTATGACACTAGATAATATAGCCTAGTATTTTTAGGGTACTGTTGTATAGCTTTTAGGTTAAAGACCAAAGATATCTAGAAAGTGTTGCTAAAAGTGGCCACCTAAAAGCATAAGGTGCTAGGCTACATTATCTAGTGTCATACAGTGCCACATTTTTTTATACTTATTTGTCTTACTTTAGAAGATATAATTTTTTACGCGAATGGCGCTAGCATCGCTGTAAACTGGCTCTTAAATCTTTGAAACTACGCAACGGATTTTGATGCCGTTTTTTTTAAAAGATAGAGCGACTCATGAGAAAGATTTATAAGTATAATACCTGCACTAAAAAGTTACGTGTTAGGCGGTACCTAGTTCGCTTAGTCGTTTTAGGTTCTGTATAGGTTTTTAGTCTATCTAGGTAGGTATTGTCCATAAAACGATTTCTACTCCCGCCACCAAAACTATCCACTGTCCGCAAATTATGACCGAAGCTAGATGACCACACAACACATTGAACACAAACAACTGTTGCTCGCACAACAAACTAAATAACTTACTACCGCTACTAAATAACTTACTTTTTTGACTCCATTTCACACTTTCTTTCTGCGTTTTTCTCTTTTTATGGCGTAAATCGGCGTAATTACTTGGATAAAATACTTAGAATACTTTGTTCAAAAGTTTTAAAAGTTTTTACAAACAAAATGAAAACAATTACAACCACAGAACAAGGAAGATGCTCTCTCTCTCTCGATCATTTAAAAAACGTTTTGTTTATTCTTCACATAATCTAGTGCGTTCCATTTAAAACATTTCTTTTCATAATAAAAAAAATGTAAACTAAACGCAATGAACGAATGAATAGTGCTGTGCTGCTTGTTATTTGAATCGATATCTTTCCCCGACCCTGTGTGACCACATCAAAAATAAAAGATTGGTCTTATTTTTTTCGTCTAGCAGCCCCATCTATCTCGATGGTGAGGAAGATTTAGACAACGATTAAATTTGTCTACGCACTGCTGCATGTTCGCACATGCGGGAAAACAAGACCCTCGAGATAATTTTAAACATTTAATCGCGTGTTCAAATGAGTGAGTGCATGCTGCCGCGGCAGAGTTTGTAATATTTGTGGAAAAGCAGGACACATCGCTAGATTTTGTCGGGCCGCGCCAAACAATCAATCAAGGCCGCAAGTGAAGGAAATAAAAATTTTACAAGAAAAAGATTTAAACGCAGCTTACTTCAAAAACGTGACTGTTGGGGGCAAACATTTGACAGCTTACTTAGATTCCGGCGCTCAAAGCAATGTTATTAGTATCAAAGCCGCGGAAATTCTGGAGTGTGAAATGAGGCCATGTTCTAAAATTCTAAAAGGGTTCACAGGGGAACAGGTTCCCGCGTTAGGCGAGGTCTCGTTTCAAGTATGCATCGATGGATTGACTTTGGCCAGTGACGCGCTGGTCACCGATTGCGACATGGGGCCCATTCAGCTGCTTCTGGGACAGCCGACTATCAACAGAGATGATGTTTCCTTTGCGGTGGAAGGCAGTAAGGTGGAGTTGAAGGAACGCCATGACTTGGGGATAGACAAAATTGAGGTAGATAGCTGTGATCAACGAGTTAAAGTGTTGTGTAAAAAAAGTGTAAAACTGCCTCCTCGTGAAGTGGCAATGATCGAAGTCTCTATGGCTTCTACGCAGGGTCCTGTTTGTACTCAACCCCGTTATTTTCAATTATCAGGTCAGGAGTACATCATACCGGCCAGCGTCCAGGAGGGTTGTGAAGGCATCCTCAAAATCTACAACCTGGGTGACACCGCAGTGGAATTCACAGCAGGGCAGGTGTTAGTGAGAGGGCAGTGCTGCGAGGTCATGAGTAAGGACACCTGTAGCCAAGTAAGTCAAATCCTTTCATGTTTATGGTTTGAAGATACCACAGCAAATGTTGAAAAGTCAGATGGTTCCGTACCGTTTAGTGATGTGGATTTAGTACCGAGCTGTAAAGAGAGTGAGACTGTTTTGGTACAACAAAATTCATTGTGCAGTACTGAAGGTTCAGATAAAAGTTTAGAGTGTGTGGACATGCTGGATGAAGTGATTGGTGGTCAGGCTCTTAGAGATGTTGATGTGGGAGAGATTGATGATCATAGTTTGCGTGAACTATATAAAGTTTTATGTCAACATTCTGCTTGTTTTGCCTCCAGTTCTGATGAGTTAGGGTTAACCAATTTAGCAGAAATGAATATTAAATTGACATCTGAGAAACCCATTTATCATAGGCCATATAGGTTATCTTTGCCAGAACGTGAGATAGTACGCAGTAAGGTTAAGGAGCTGTTACAGGCAGGTATTATCCGTGAGTCATGTTCAGAATATGCATCTCCAGTTGTACTTGTTAAGAAGAAGAATGGAGATATTCGCCTTTGTGTAGATTACAGGGCACTTAATGCCATTACAGTCAAGGACCGCTTTCCTTTACCAATAATAGAGGACGAACTATCAAAACTGGCTGGGAAGTCTTTCTTTACGTCGTGTGACTTATCCCAAAGTTATCATCAATTACCAGTCGCTGCGGACTCAATTCCCAAAACTTCATTTATTACACCTGACGGACAGTATGAATATTTAAGGGTTCCATTTGGGCTAGCAAATAGCCCAGCTGTTTTTCAAAGAATGATAAACAAAGTAGTAAGGCAAATTGATTGTGGACAGAACTCTCATGATAATTTTCTGGTATTTTTAGACGATATCCTTATACCATCAGAGACGGTAGACAGGGGCTTGGAGCTTTTAGAATTATTTCTCTCAACTTTAGAGTCTGCTAATCTTAAGCTGAATATTAGAAAATGTTCATTTCTTAAATCAGAGCTACAGTATTTAGGACACAATGTTTCTAAAGAGGGCATAAAACCTGGGGATTCAAAAATAAGGGCTGTACAGGAGTTCCCAACTCCAGAAAATGTGAGGCAGGTTAGACAGTTCATAGGGTTATGCTCATTTTTTAGAAAATTCATTAAAAATTTTGCTATTATAGCCAGACCACTCACTAATTTAACTAAGAAAAATGTGGAGTGGTACTGGGGTCCAGAACAAAAAGAAGCATTTGAAACTCTCAGGCAGAAACTAGTAGCAAAACCAATCCTGGCTTTGTATGATAGGTCTTGTAACGATCCTTCCTATATCGTACAGTTTTTAGCTTTGTTAAATTTAAAAAATTATATATTTTATACTTTTGGATGGTTTCGACGACGGCTCCCTAGAAACGGCTACCGCGTCTCGGCGAGCGCGCGGAGATTGTGTTTTGTTTTCCTTTGATTTGACATAAATACAGCTATATATATGTACTCGCACCTTCGGACGATGCGAGGGAGTATTGTGGCCGGCCTCGGTACTCGCTTCATCAAAGTAGTTAGATGGGGAATGTATAGATAAATACATAACCGAACACTTTACACTGGTCACAAAATTGGATAGCGGTGATTATTTTGATTTGAAAGATTACTTGTTTGAGTAATCATATTCTCTGAGATCTAGTCGCTGCAGTCTATTTAGTGTACTAACCTCGAACGAAGGATTGCACGTTGACTACTCTTGTGTCTTGATTGCCTTTTACGATGTTAATCAATTATTGTAAATCGTAGATTGTGCGAAATGGATGCTTGTTGTGGGAAAGTCTAATCCTCTATTATCACACCTAATAATCTCAAGTTTGCCGATATCAATGCGTGGTGGCTTACATATGTAATGCGGAATTGCTAAGACAAAGGATATAAGTAAAGAACCAAGAGTTCAAGACAAGACTTCATGATTGTTGGCATGAAGATCAGACGAGCAAATTAAAACCTCACATCAAACTTGACAATGCATTACGATGCATGAGATAGCTAGATGATGAGAATATAAAGAACCAAGAGTTCTAGACAAGGTCCCATGATCGGTGGCATGGAGATCAAATGAACAACTTAGTCAAACTTGACGATGCACTACGGTGTACGATTAGTTGTTTAATAAGAAATACCTGTTGAGTAAATAAGGCCCGAATCGTTCTAACCAAATATAAAATATCCTTTCGTCGAAGCTTGACTGCTTACTTTGTTTGTTACTCGTTGGATGACGTATTCTAGAGATTTGTGATAATTCTATTACACTCAACTAACACCACAACCATTATCAGCTGATAGGACTTGAAGAATGTATGTGAGACAGAAAGAATCTGTGTGAGGTAGAATGAATGTATCAAGGGAGGGTCTGTTTTTATACAAACTTATATTATATTATATATATTTACACGATATACACTAAACCGTAAAAACTAACTTCGTGATAAACTAAACCAGGGGCGAGACCTCTTTTCTAACATTTGATAATATGCGGCTTTAGGCTCGTTTGCGTAAAGAAGCGATCGTCCTGTGTTAGGGGATGAACTTCAGAGGAGCTGTGATTTGATCTAAAGAAATTGCTAATGTTTGGTTCATAAGTGCAATGCTTTGCCTAACGATCTACGGTACTTCAGGAGATGTGCTATCATGGTGGGAGTGATAGTTGAAACCACAAGACATACATTCCTAAGTAAGTTCTAACCAAGAAAAGTGCTGGTACAAGACCAACGGATTGGCAACAGGGTTATTACACCGTAGCTCTCGTTTTGAGAATCTTGCACATAACTATCTTTGTATTAATCTGGCTTAAGCCTTTATCACATGAATCGATGGTCATCAAAAGTCGACTTTCTTCACACAAACATAAGGTTACACAAAACCTAGTCGGACGGGGCATGGCGAAGGAACTGTCCTACCCGGGGCTAGTTGTCATACACTTCTACCAAGTTTACCTTCCGTAATAATACACTTGAACGCGGTTCCTCTTCTAGGAGCAACAGTAGGGTTTTCAATCTTTTAAATCATTCTTTAGAAGGACGATTGCAGTAATGTATTAGGGAACGTCTGTTTAGGATACCTAGGTAGTCGCTTGACGAGGTCGAGCTAGCGCGCGTGTTTAGCGCGCATTTTTTTTAAGAATTTATTTATCAGCGTACAGCTCATTGGCTCAAAATTTTATGTCCAAGGTTATTTTCATTATTCTTTAATTTTAGAAGGAGCTTTAGCACTGTAAATTATTTGATTTAAAACACAACGTATGGAAGGTCCTAACCATTAGTCAGATAGACGATCACAACAAGGCCAAATATGAATGTTTCATATTGAAGTAGTATAGTGGTATAGTATAGTATACTAACTTAGTAGGATATATTTATTTTATTTTACAAATATTTAGGCAGGAAGGCAAAATGCTTACAGTCTCTTCCCACTGAAGTGCATACTGATGCAAGTAAGGTGGGCATAGCTGGAATTCTCTTGCAGCAGCAGGTTGATGGGGAACTGCGGCCAGTGATGTATTTCAGTAGGGTAACTTCACTAGAAGAGCAGAACTATCATAGTTATGAATTAGAGACATTAGCGCTTGTAGAGTCATTGAGGCGATTTCGCATTTATGTTTTAGGACTGAGAGTGAAAGTGGTGACTGACTGCGTTGCTGTACGGTATACATTTGTAAAGAAAGATCTAGTCCCTAGGATAGCTCGATGGTGGCTGCAAGTACAAGAGTATGACATAGAGATTGAGTACAGGGCTGGGGACAGAATGAAGCATGTCGATGCGCTGAGTAGGAACCCTGTGGTTTTAGATATTGGTATGTTGACGGCTGATACTGCTGTGCTGACTGAGACCACTGATGCTGCTGTGCTGACTGAGACCACTGATATTGGTGTACTGAATGCCGAGGACTGGTTTTTGACCGTGCAGTTGCAGGATGATAAGTTGCGGAATATTGTAGAGCAGTTTCGAAGCGGAAATATCAATCCAGACATAGCAAACAATTATAAAATTTGTAATGAACGGGTATACAGAAAAACTACTAGTGGCGATCGCCTTGTGGTTCCACCTGCAGCTAGGTGGAAAATCTTACAAACATTTCATGATTCGATGGGCCATGTTGGACTAAGCAGGTGTGACGAAAATATTAAAAAGAAATACTGGTTTCCGAAAATGACTAAATTCATTAGAAAATATGTTTCCTCTTGTCTGGATTGTGCGTTCCGTAAGGGTCACTATGGAAAAATGGAAGGAAGGCTGCATCCTATACCGAAACCGGATATACCTTTAAATACAGTACACGTTGACCACCTGGGCCCGTTCCCAAAAACCGCTAAAAATTTCCAGTACATCCTGGTGATCGTAGACTCTTTTTCAAAATTTGTGATTGCTAAATCTACACGCACACTAAGCTCAGCGGAAACTATAAAAATTTTGCACGAAACATTTTGTTTGTTCGGTTTTCCTTCCATTTTTATCTCTGACCGGGGGCTAGCCTTTTGTAGCAGAAGATTTAAGGATTTCGCTGTAGAGAGACAGTTCAAACATATTCTGACATCAGTAGCTACGCCGAGGGCAAATGGTCAGGTTGAGAGGGTAAATAGGACCATACTAGATGGGCTGAGAGTCGGCGGAGAGGAGAATAATTGGAATGTCAAGTTATATGACGTAGTTTTTGGTATTAACAACACCCCCCATGCTACCACTGGCCATGCACCCTTTGACCTTATGTTCAAACATAAGAGTCGGATTAATTCCGGTCTTGAGGCCAGTGCGAATAATTCTAACCTTGACGAACTCAGGCAGCAAGCATCTGCGAACACAAAAAAGAAACAGGAAAAAATGAAACAGCAATTTGACAAAAGACGAAAACCTTTCCGCGTATATAAAAAGGGAGAATTGGTACTTTGGAAAAACACAAAAGGTTGTAATCAGTCTGGTGTAAACAAAAAACTTGATGCTTGCTACGCGGGTCCATATCGCATTTTCAAGGTTTTAGATCATGATCGGTATATAATTCAAAGCGTAAAAGGTTTCAGAGGCTATAAACACTTTCAGACGGTTGTGGCTGCAGATGCTTTAAGGCCATATGTGGCAGCAGCAGGATCCGACAGTGGGTCGCAAGCGGACAGCGAATTAGACACAGAAGATCTTATTGATCTTTTGGAGAGCTGATCATCATCATCATTATTTCGGATAGTCTCAATCCAATGCTGGGTATAGGATTTCCTTGATTATTTTACTAATACGATATCGTGTGGACACTCTATTACAGGATGGCCGAGCTGTTACACCTCCACTGGCAACACCGGCTGCAGTGGCGACACCCAGCGGCGGCGAGCATCTGCAGAGGCCCAGCAGACTGCATAAAACCACTGGCGCAGCTCATTTCGCCCTCTTTCCACTCCGGGACACCAGCCCAGAACGAACCCCTGCCTGTCATCGTCCAGTTGTTCTAATTCCTTAAGTAGATTTATTAACTGCTGTAACTTTCGCTTGATTTAATAGCCCTAGTTTTCCATGATCAGAATTCCGTTGTAATTTCGAATTGTTTATCGCGCAGAAGTATAGTTATTTTATGTTTAAGTTATTATCCGGTTTTCTAGCTGTATTCCTAGTACCTACTTATCTTACTAATTACATTTCATTGGTTTAATTTAAGATTCTTCCGTTAAAGGAGATTGACCATTTTTGTATGGACGCTGGACCAAGGCTGCCCAGCATTGAATCATAGTGCATAATGTTCATTAGACTAACAGTAGTCTGTAACCTAAAGCGCTTAAGAATCTATCCAAGGAATATTGAAAAATAATCTATTTTACATTGACGAAAAATCCTAACCAACAGCTTATTTTAAAAATAAAAGACGGTGTATCATTTAAAATATCAACATTTATTTAAGGATAAACATTTTAAAATACCATATCAATCGTCATCATCATCGTCGTCTATAATTATGGAATCTAAAAATAAAGCAGGGCGCCTCACAACGTCTTGGTGCCTAGCCCATCCCAAAAACCAAACTAGGCAAACAACGTGGGCACAACTGCCGATCGTTCTTCGCCCGATATAACATGAGCAGCAATAATGTTGAACAGAATCGAGCCCATGATTGTTCTCGTCAATTAAAATATAGCAATGATACACTTTTGCCGATGTATGTCTGCTCTTTATGTGCGCTCGAATCAGTTGTACGTTGCTGGTTGGCATCGAAAAATCGGAGAGGTCGTCGAGGCGACCGACATAGTTTTGAATAATAAATGTCTCTGTGGTGCGTACATGCTCGCTGTAATAGCTAGGCGCAAGTTTGATTTGGTATGTTCCTACTGCAAAGAGACTCAATTGCTCCGGGGTTAACATGGGAAATGACGCAACATTATCCCTAACCACTGAAATATTTTCGAAGTTGGCTCTGTTCCGATTTAGCCTTCTTTCATCAACATAATCAGCTAAGTGATTGGGAACATTCAGCCGCTCTCTGGCTATATTGATGAATTCATGTGCATTGGCATTGTCAAGAATATCAACATGGAAGGCATTAGTTGCTTCGAACGAGACTAGTGAGGTCGGAACCGGACTCGGGAGGTAGAATAGGTAAGATAATAATAATATTATTTAACATAAACGATAAAAAACTATATATCAAATGTAAGATCACCAAAAAAATAAGTTTTAAGGTACTACGTATATATTATAAATCCGTGGTTTTAATTTTTATTTTTTATTTTTCATATATATATCTCTTCATGTGAAGAAGAAAAAAAATATTCACATGCGTGGGCAGCATTTGGTCCAGAATGGTCAATCTCCTTTCATAGTTCTTTTTGAAGGTAGTTAATTGAATTGGTTATATCGTTTGGTCTGCCGATTGTAAAATTGAAGTATACCTAGTTTCTAATAAAAGTGATTGTTGTTGGTAAATCTGCTTCTCATTTTATTCCATGGGCTGTTACAACATATTAACGAACAGGCCGTCACGTCAGTCTCGCGGACGGACAGTATTCTTCATCAGATAGCGTCGGCTGAGGGCTGCGGGCTGAGGTGCCGACGGGGTCGCGTGACGTGCGCTAGATTTATGACTTAATAGTCGACCGCGCGTTAAGTAGGACTTAGATAAGACGCCTCTAAGTGATTGTCGGCATTCACAACAATCGTAATTACTCGAAACTACTATCTTTCGCGAGTTTCACACGCGATCCCACCAACTTGAATTGTTTGACCTATAAGCCTTCGGTTAGCTCTGAAATTGCTTTCATAGTGATCGTTTGTTTTGAGTACGATTAAGTACCGCCAATTTATAAGACGTTTAGCTGAATAACCTGCTGAAACGCTTGCTTATCGTTCAGGTACGTATTTAGCAAAGTATATATTTTTCGAAGAAAAAATCTAGACAAATTAAAGCGTTCGCAGAATTCTGGTCTTTTAAAGAAGAGACGCTGCTGCCCATTCTTCGGTTATTCCCTTAGACGCCTTTTACGACATCAATGAGAGGAGATGGGGTGGTGGTAGTACATACAATGCAGCCACCACACTGTAGAAAAACTTTGTATAGACATCAAATTTACTAAAGCTAGTTATGGTATCTATCATAGTACCACGAGTATTTTCATATCAATACTCAGCTCTTTTAAACGTTTTATAAAGAATTTATAGCAACTTTCTGCCGTGTGGGTAATTCAGATACAATATAAAGCTGAAATTCCACAACACGCTAAATTAATGATTCCGTGAAAATTTGCGGTGACAGGCGGCTGACATGAAAGCCACGAGACAAGGTACGGGGGAGGTTGATGAAGATTTTTATGGCAGCGGTATCGGACCGGATTTATTTATAGGTATTTGGTATTGTATGATTTTATTATTTTTTACTCCTTTATTAGGAAGTAAAATCACTTTAAATTCAGATTTAAAAACCTTTCAAAAGTTTTTATGCGTTTAGAAGGCTATATCCAAATTTTCATTGTACACCCTGAATAAATAACATCGAAAAGTATCGTATGCTAAATGTGTTTATAGTTAACTAGCTTTTGCCCGCAGCTTCGCACGCGCTTTATTATTAAAATCCTTAATTACTGGTTGATATACGACTCAGGATTTTGGTGACATCATTTCTGATCGCACCCCCTAAAAATATCTATCTTTATTTCAGTTCCCGTGGCAACTCCATAAATTCATTTGTACACTCCACCATGCAGACACTGAAACTTCTAACATTTCTATTAGCTGGTTGGGTAAAAGTACTTGGATATACGTACCTACATACCTTATATATGTACCCACTCGAGTAAAAAAAAGTTTAAGATTTTAGGCGCTTTATGGTTTTGGGAATGTTCCGTTACCATGTGAATTTTGTTTTTTTTTTTCTTAATAGAACTCTGAATCTAATTACACCCACTGAAGAACCCGTTTTCCTATTTTTACGTGGAAATAAAGAAATAAATATACATTGTTTTAATACTAACTAAAGAGTCCCGTTTTACGTTCCCGTGGGAATTTAGTATATTTCTTCCTTCCAACACCCTTACACTTGTAGACCAAATTTCACGTTGGCATACTCAAGGAAATCGATTTTTCATACTAAATAATTAGTTCTTTAACCCTATTCCCATGGGAATTTAGTTAATTCCTTTCTTTAACACCCTTTCATCTACTGAACA
Source organism: Euspilapteryx auroguttella (assembly GCA_951802225.1). Taxonomy (NCBI): domain Eukaryota; kingdom Metazoa; phylum Arthropoda; class Insecta; order Lepidoptera; family Gracillariidae; genus Euspilapteryx; species Euspilapteryx auroguttella. The sequence goes on from OX637652.1 coordinate 6,790,655, forward strand.
CAAATTTCACGTCGATACACTCAAGGAAGACGAGATTTCATTCTCGCAAAAAAGTCCCGTTATTCCAGTTCCCGTGGGAATTTTGTTAATTACTTTCTTTCAACATTCCTACATTCACTGAGGAACTTGTACACCAAATTTCACGTCGAAACACTCAAGGATGTCGATTTTTCATTCTCACTAAAAAAGTCCCGTAATTACCGTTCCCGTGGGAATTGTGAAAATTCCTTTCTTTCAACACTCTTTCTTTCACTGAGGAACCTGTACACCAAGTTTCACGTTGATACACTCAATAATGTCGATTTTTCATACTAACTAAAAAGTCCCGTAATTCCCGTTCCTGAGGGAATTTTGGGAAATCCTTTCTTAGCGGATGCCTACGCCCTAACATCTACCTGCATGCCAAATTTCAGCCCGATCCGTCGAGTGGTTTGGGCTGTGCGTTGATAGATCACTATGTCAGTCAGTCAGTCAGTCAGTCAGTCAGTCCTACATTCACTGAGGAACTTGTACACCAAATTTCACGTCGAAACACTCAAGGATGTCGATTTTTCATTCTCACTAAAAAAGTCCCGTAATTACCGTTCCCGTGGGAATTGTGAAAATTCCTTTCTTTCAACACTCTTTCTTTCACTGAGGAACCTGTACACCAAGTTTCACGTTGATACACTCAATAATGTCGATTTTTCATACTAACTAAAAAGTCCCGTAATTCCCGTTCCTGAGGGAATTTTGGGAAATCCTTTCTTAGCGGATGCCTACGCCCTAACATCTACCTGCATGCCAAATTTCAGCCCGATCCGTCGAGTGGTTTGGGCTGTGCGTTGATAGATCACTATGTCAGTCAGTCAGTCAGTCAGTCAGTCAGTCACCTTTGAGTTTTATATATATAGAAAATTGTAGCCTTAGCAGGTAGAATCCATTAGTATTATTTGAAGCAATAAACAGTTAAGCTCTGACCAGCATTGTGCGATGTATGTGAGGTAGAGTTTATTATGTACTGTTTATAAGAGGATGCAGTTAGCGAGGGACAAGTACAATTTTTTAAACATCATTAATTGTTAGTCGAGTTGTTATATATCGTGATCGATTTTAATAAAATGCATTAAGTTTTATTAAAGTCGGTTTAGTAGTTTTAGAATAAGAATCTCAATTATCTATCTAACTGATTAAAAAAGCAAGCTGCTAGGTTAGCTAGGTTGATTTGTTGTCTGTTTTCTTATACATATACCGTCTTATTCATAAAGATACAGTACATTTTAAGTAGCTTTACTGGAGGTCTACTTCTCTGGTTTGTTGTATGGTAAATACGTGATATCCAGTGTAAATTGACATATGTCAAATAACTAAAATGCTCTAACTTTTTATGAATAACAGGGATAGAATCAACACTAAAAATACTAGAATTCTAATAGGTTTTTTTTTCTGGCCACTCTCTGCACCTGGCTCTCTCTCTGCATTAAACTTTACGGACTTCTGTTTGAATATTATAAAACGAAAATATCTCTACCGTCTACCGAAAACACGTCATGTCACTCAGGGTCGTATACAGACATACATTATTAATGATCCTGAAAAAAAAGGACTCGGGTTGGATACAAATTAACACTGCCCGGCTATTATCCTTTATTTACATAAACGTGGATATTATTTTGTATTTACTGGTTTATATGTATAAGGAGAAAGGCCTTTCTACTTTGATACTCAGTTGCCAAAAATGAAAATCGTTACTATAGATTAAATGTATACCTAAATATGTATTTGTATATGCTTAGCACTCATCTCATATCAAAAGGATAACAAGAATTTACATGTTAACTACAAGTCCCGGCGAACTTTGTATCACGCTTTACAGTTTTATATGGAAAAATATATTGATGTTTTTACTAACTGCCCCTTTATTTTTCCATATTTTTTCACATTTTAAACCTTCCCTGGACTACTACGAAAATTTCGGTACTAAAAACAACTAAATCGGCCCGGCCGTCCTCGAGTTTTAGCAAGACTAACGATCCACGATTCATTTTTATTTATATAAAAAACCATTTTAAATTGATAAGCTCTCGTTATCTTCTCCGCGCATCGCCACATGTGCACAAAGGGAAGACAGAATGAGAATTATCGAAGGATTTTGATCTCTGCATTTTTGATTTTATTGAGAGGAGGTAGGCAGTTCGCCGGGTTGGCTTATAAAATATAGAACACAGTCACTGGTCTGCTATATTTGCTGATAAAGTTTAAATCGACTTTTCAGAGTCGTATAAACTATTAAACTACTCTAGCAGCGTTCACAACATTTATTGTTGTTTATGGTTTTATAACAGAACTAAAATTTATGTTACGTATGAGCTGTTTCTATAACCTATAACGTTTTTTGATTAACAAAATTTTCGTGTAACAATAACAAGAACGCAACACAGAACCTTCAAATGAGAATTACGGGTAAGGATTGTTTTTAATAAGTACCAAAGTTGTTATGTTTTATACAAAATATGACTGATAAAATTAGTTAAAAATTAAGTTGTTATTATAGTATATACATAATGATCATCCGAATTACTTACTCCCCTATTTTTTTACCGACTTGTATTGATCGATTTGCATTTCGGGATTTGCAAAGTTAAAGAAAATGCACGGATGAATTTTCTACCTATAAATATACCTAAACTAATTTAAATTTACCTAAAACTGTTTGATTCCCGGTTTATCTCTCAAGCACAGCCGTAAGGGATGCAGTACACAGACATTGTACATATTCTGCCTGCGTTCAGTTTAGTAGAAGGTCGTGTTAGCTTTGCGATCCATCTGCCGACTACAACGTGGATCCCCCGAAGCGTCGCGTGAGCAAAATAGTAAATAGTTTAGACATCCACTTAAAGGAGAGCTCGGCTAATTTAAAAAAAAAAACCTAATTGCATCAAAAGAAAATTTAATCAAATGTAAAATATTTCGTCAGGTATGTAAGAAAAAATAAATTTCGGAGCTCTCTCAAATACATTTTTCGTATATTATTTAAACGGATCCGTAGATGAAATACAATAAAAAACAAAAAAATAGAAGAAACAATAAATAATAAACAATACTTACCATTAAGGTTTAGGTACTTTTATAACCTACGGCATTTACACTTTTAATTGTGTTATTACTGCAAATTAGATTACAGTGCACAGGCAAGAAACAAAACTGCTGTAACCACTATAAATAGCTTATCAGTTCATCGCAACAAGCACTCTTGCCAAACCAATTTACGAGTAAATGTTGGGCCAATGCCACCAAACATTATTATAAGATTTGTGTGTAAACATCAAGTTGGAGATAGTTTTGCTAATGTTGCAGAGATGCGTCCGCGAATATACTCGACTGTGTAGTATATACGGCACAAGTTTTGAGCACTAAGTGTTTTGGAAGTTTATTACCTAAGTTAAAGTTACTTTCAAGATATTTTTTTATGAGCTCTATATTAATAAATACAAAAAAATTGAGCTATGTTCATTTTCATTTTCCTTTTTAAAAATTATCCTGATTTTGGAATTTAAAACAAATCTTCATTATATCCCTTGAATGGAAAACCATCATAGTCAAAGGAATACATTTGCACAATTGCATTGCAAGCAAGTTGTGTTATATATATATTTTTTGCGCCAGGTAAAGCTGAGTGGGGCTAGATTGCTTGCATTCTGAGCGGCCGACTGCCCGTGGTGTAATTTACATTTTAAAACGTGGCTACTGTAGGCCGTATAACAACGTGTATGTGTCAAATAACGGAGATCGTTAGTTCGCGAGGTTTTACAACCGGTAACTGGTTTCGTTCAAATGTCTTGAAAAAATCGTACTTAGATGTATATCTTTGATCACATCGGATTAAATATAATATTTTTAAATGCAATATTTAAACAAGGAGGTAGAAAAACCAGGCTTTAAATTTGTTAAATTTTAAAATAATACAGTCCACTGCTCGAAAGGGTTCTACACGAATACATAACTTGTCAATATATATAAAACTCTTCCGTTACTGACTGACTGACTGACTGACAGACAACGCAGAACCGAAACTACAGGGCGTAGCGGGCTGAAATTTTGCACGTGGGTTCCTTGGGGAGTGTAGGGAAGCACTAAGAAATAGTTTCCCGAAATTCCCATGGGAATGGGAGAAAACGTTTTTTTTGTGTTTAAGAGAAATCTGCGCGGGTGATACCGCGGGGCAGCCTATAGTTCAATATACAATTATACAAATCACACTGTCTTAACTGAATAAATAGTGAGTGACGTGGTGTTAGCACGTAAAAAACCATCTCTTTGTTTTGCTGCCTCTCGCCCGCTCCGGCACCCGCTATGAACTATATATTTACAAAAGTTTTCTGCTCACAAAGGCGGATGCCGGCTGGAATCAAATTTTCACTTCAAAGTCGGCTACTGTATCACGTGTGCCACACCGCCGCCGCTCGCCGCGTGAGCCGCTTTATGAGATTCAGAAGTAGAATAAACTTTTTCAGTGCTAGAGCTTAAATAAGGGCTAGTGTATAGCATGGGTAACCTCAAATATACCTATAAATAGGTAAAGAGTGCGAAATGGTGTTGTGCAAAAATGAGTGAAAAGGGAATAGTAGTGGTAAATTTATAATGTTTTGGCTTATTATGTATTTTTAATATTAAAATTTATAGTGTGTACATATGGCCCTACAGTAAAAGTTTCGTAACAAGTTACAGTTTCGTTATGACAGTTTAGTAACATCAGTTTCGTTACGTACAACTTTTTTGAAAATGACTCAAAAACGCTTTATTGCCAAAAAAAATATAGATAAAACAAAACATCGAAATAATACAGATACAGTAAAATTTCGAACTGCAGAGAAAGAAGCCAATGGGCGGCCTTATTGCTTAAAGCGATATATATAATTATTTAAACTATTTCGTGCCTATCTTCATTGGGTGGTGAGTGAGGGTATTTTATGTTTTTTTTTTAATATTAAGATTCACAATCAATACTTGGACCGCGTAGCTAACTCGGCTCAATTTAACACCTCTCCTTTTTCAGACCCTGAAATACATCTGAAATACCATCAAAATGTTTAAATAAATCTTCTTCCATTTTTTTTGATCTAGTACAAAACTTTGTTCATTTGACCGCGCTGCGTCGTGTCTCATTGCAACTGGGTGTTCCGCTTTGAAACAGACTTACACTTTGAGCTGTTGCGGAACGAAACTGCCACATATACTTACTTCGTTTAAATGATGCTATGCAAGTAAATTGCTCAAACGTGGTTTCACAGTTCTCATATTCTACTGGGACAAGTATACGACTGTGACTTCTGAATTCTGAATGTCGTCTGAACGCACTAGTTTAATTTCTGAGCTTTGTTTATCATTTCTACTTGGTCTTCAATGAAATATAAGATTATTTTCAATAAAGGACAATAAGAGATTACTTTGTTCAGAATCACAATTAGAAGCCATTGTGAAGCCAGAAGAATATAAAACTTATCATAAATAAAAAAAGGAAGATCAGAATCGCTATGATTACTAGCAAAAATATGAATGCTTTAGTCTATTTATTCTAGCTAATTCTCGCATTCAATAACATATGTCATTAAAATCTCAAAAATTATAACAATAAATGAAGAAATCGTAGCTTAAGTAGTTTTAAGAGATGCCTGACTCCTGCCTTTACTTAAACCTAGAATTCACGTCTAAACCTTTGCATTCTACAAAGGTATTATACTAGTGCAGACAGTTCATTGACCCGAAAGTATGTTATTCAATATTATAAAAAATCATTTCTAAGTTTCTAAGTATGTAAAAAAATTAATACTTAAATGAAATACAGTGTGTCCGGGGAAGTTATAACATAATTTTAAGGGTGTATTCTATGATCAATTTCATTGATGAAAACACCCCATATGGGGGGTCGCAGCCTCACCCCCCCTCAGTATGATGTTTTTATTTATTTTTTTGCAAAAGTCGACCCCGCCTACTTTTAAATTCACAGTTAAAGATCTAAGGCTCACAGAACCTTCATTAAGGTCTTGATCGAAGGCTAAGTAGTTAGGCTACCTAAGTTACTAACAAAATAACCAAGTATTGCTTTAACTTTTTTTTTTTAAAATGATAAACCAAAAAAAAAATATTTTTTTTGGAATTTTTTTACGGGTTTTCAAAGTTTTCACAAAAAAATGCAGATATTTATTTTATTTTTTGTGTTTTATTGTTAGCTTTTGAGTTGTGCTCCAAATTGGTATTAGATTTATTTCTCTACGTCTATTACTTCAGAAATTATCAACTACCAAAAAGACCCTTTGCTTTTACCTTTTAAGTTAAGATTTCAGTTTAACCCACTTTTATTAAATAATAAAGTCAATATTTAATTATTTTGTTAGTTATTTTGTTAGCCTACCTACTTAGCCTTCGTACAAGACCTAAATTAAGAGTCCTTTTACACGAACAGTGGCGCCACTGTTGAAAATTTTTTTTTTCTAAAGTAAGGCTTTTTTCAGAAAAAAGTGCTCCCTTGTGCATAATCTTGGCCCCTAGTATTTTTTTAGGATTAAAAATAATATGTAGGTTTAGAATATTTATTTTTACTGTTTGTTGCTAAAAGCGGCCACAAAAATTTATTTTTTCAAGAGTGGCGCCACTGTTCGCGTAAAAGGACTTTTAATTTAGGTCTTGTACGAAGGCTAAGTAGGTAGGCTACCAAAATAACTAACAAAAGAATTAAATATTGACTTTTTTGTTTAATAAAAGTGGGTTTAACTGAAATCTTAAATTAAAAGGTAAAAGAGAAGGGTCTTTTTGGTAGTTGATAATTTCTGAAGTAATAGACGTAGATAAATAAATCTAATACCAATTCAGAGAACAACTCAAAAGCTAACAATAAAACACAAAAAATAAAAAAAAAGTATGTGCATTTTTTTGTGAAAACTTTGAAAAACCGTAAAAAATTCGTGAATTCTAGGTTTAAGTAAAGGCAGGAGTCAGGCATCTCTTAAAACTACTTAAGCTACGATTTCTTCATTTATTGTTATAATTTTTGAGATTTTAATGACATATGTTATTGAATGCGAGAATTAGCTAGATTAAATAGACTAAAGCATTCATATTTTTGCTAGTAATCATAGCGATTCTGATCTTCCTTTTTTTATTTATGATAAGTTTTATATTCTTCTGGCTTCACAATGGCTTCTAATTGTGATTCTGAACAAAGTAATCTCTTATTGTCCTTTATTGAAAATAATCTTATATTTCATTGAAGACCAAGTAGAAATGATAAACAAAGCTCAGAAATTAAACTAGTGCGTTCAGACGACATTCAGAATTCAGAAGTCACAGTCGTATACTTGTCCCAGTAGAATATGAGAACTGTGAAACCACGTTTGAGCAATTTACTTGCATAGCATCATTTAAACGAAGTAAGTATATGTGGCAGTTTCGTTCCGCAACAGCTCAAAGTGTAAGTCTGTTTCAAAGCGGAACACCCAGTTGCAATGAGACACGACGCAGCGCGGTCAAATGAACAAAGTTTTGTACTAGATAAAAAAAAAATGGAAGAAGATTTATTAAAACATTTTGATGCTATTTCAGATGTATTTCAGCGTCAGAAAAGGGAGAGGTGTTGAGGACGATTGAGCCCAGTTAACCACGCGGTCCAATTATTGATTGTGAATCTTAAGATTAGGATCTCAGAATTAAAAAAAAAACGTAAAATACCCTCACTCACCACGAAATAGTTTAAATAATAATATAGCGTGGCGTTACTCACGCTAATAATTGTTGAACATAATGTCTACAGTTATCTATGTTCCAAGATCCAACTTCAAAGACGCAACAGCAGGCGCCACTATAGCGCATGTTGGGTTCGTCGCATGAGATGAGAGACAAAAGGGTTCACTTACCTAATTGAAGGCGTGTCGGTTTGTTCTGGCGACCCTGTGGTACAATGATGGTTGTTATTACTTCATTCGAACAAAAGAAAAATTCCTTTGTTTATGTTAACCTATTTTAGGCGTGCATTAATGAAAGGCTGAAGTATTTACGTTGTAAATAACTACATTTTAACTTTAAATAAATTGCAAACAAGTCAGGTTTTTAATTAAAACGTTGTTTTTGTACGAAACTTTTATATACCTATAATTTAAATTAATTTACAGTTACTTTATGTATTTTTTTGTCTTGTAGGTTAATTAAATTAAATACGATGACAAATTTAAATTTTATAGGGCTTCGTACTGAAAGCACCACATTTCGGCTGTTCAAAGTTTGTCAAACTGATCGACCACGCATGATAATGTCAGAAATTTGAAAACCTTTAAGTTTAAGGCAAGGGCGATCTCTTAGAACCTCCAGACTGTATAAGTTGTTAACTTTGAGTTTGGGTCCTTCAAAGTCATCTAGTTTCCCGCGGGCGTTAATCAATAACTGAATATTACCGAGCCCTGTATTCAAACCATTTGGAGGACTCATTTGTACATAAATGGAATGGTAAAGCCGAACTTTGCAACTACTTTCAAAAGAGCTCCAGAAGTTTCTCCAGCAAAATGGGAACGACCTCTGGGGGCTACAATTTCTGCCCGGTGCGGTTGAATCGTACCAAATTCGCAATTAGTTTTAAATGGGATTCGCCTCGGAATTATGTTGATTTCGCTTATAGTCTGCAAGTTTGATGAATTGAATTTCACGGTTCGCAGTTCTGACTTTAGATTTCGTACATATGTGGTCGAGATTTCATGTTGCCGTAGTTCAGTGTTATACCTATTACATTGTCAATGACAGTAAAGACCTTCAATCCAGCCACAGTTCATACCACTGCCGTTCTTAGCCCTTAATTTGGCGCGAAGGCCCACGTGACCACTTTAAATTCAAAAGGTATTTTCCATTATTTTCACAAGTTCCAGTCCCAGTCATAACAAGATATGGGTAGACTCACCTCTAGAGATTTAATTTCCATTATCACAAACACAGCAACTAATTTCATTCATTTCTTGAGAATTTCTCCTGGTAGTGGTGCTCTTGTCACAGCTTTAATAAGCCGAGGGCCTGTGGGAGGCGGTCTGATAAGAAAACAAAATTACCTTCACAATCGTAGCCGGTGCGGCGCGCGTCTGTTTCCAAATGGAAAATGTAAGTGGCGTAACACGATCCGTTTACAAATGGAAACTACTGGATGTGACATTCTATTACAAAGATTTTGAGATTTGCAGATACTTCTATTAAATTTAAGGAAATCAGATAGCAAACGATTTATAAAATAAAGCTGCAAGCGTAATACATATATTTAGAAAATTTTAAATACATAATAAGTATGACGCGTAGACAATTATTAACCATAAAACTGAAACTAAGGGAGGCTGACCAATGATTATTCATAAAATAGATAGTTTGTGAACATATGCACCAAGGTACCAAGAGACGCGAAGAGACGCCGTGGTCGCCCGAAAAAGGTGGAGCGACGAGCTGGGTGTGCTGGATAAGAACTGGTCGCAGACCGCGCAAGAGCGAGAGGAATGGAAGAGGGGGAGGGAGGCCTTTGCCCAGCAATGGGACAATATAGGCTAATAATAATAACTCGTTCATAGATTTAGTCAAAGTGATAATAACTTTAAATCAATCTGAGATCTTTCGTAAATGCGCTAAAAAGCACAATTATTGCATAAAATATTTATTCAAAAGTATACGTCAGGAAGTTGAGGGTGTGCATAGAACCATGCAAATTGTGCCTCCAAGGATATCGCAGTTAACTCGCGGAGGACAGGAAATGTCACTCAGAATGTCTAAGCCACCTGCCATCTTTGCTTTGCCTTTTCAAGTAGTTTTAGTCTCTTCTATCATATTACCGTCTTATTCATAAAAAGTTAAAGAACATTTTAGTTATTTGACGTATGTCAATTTAGACTGGATGTCACGTATTTACCATACAACAAACCAGAGAAGTAGACCTCCAGTATCGCTACTTAAAATCTACTGTATCTTTATGAATAAGACGGTTAGTGTTTATTGTTATTTTCCTACTGTTTAATTTTATTATCTTAAACTTTACGATGTATTAGTGTTTGTCACCTACGGAGTGATTATCCTTATAAGTAAAAAAGTTATTATTCTTGTATAGAAAACGTCAATTACAAATTTAAATACAAGTAAGATTGAGATGTTACTATATCCCTTCCTATGTGGTGAAATTAAGGTATATTCTGTATCTTTAAAGAAATATATGAATAATTGTTACTTACACGTCGTATTAAGGTGACGGTTGGATAAGTATACCTATATGCAAAATGTGGCTATCAATATTGAACTAATAAATTATGTTCTGAGAACCGTCTACCAGAATCACTAGAATAAAGCATATTTTGTATTCTGTGGTTAAACCTGAGGTAAGACTTACATATTGAGCCAGGTAACAAAAAGCTGTGCTTTAAAACTTCAGAACAATGAGACAAAGAACACATTGACGTGATAGTGGCACGTCCAATCCCGTACTACTATATTTTTCTTTTTTTTTCTTCTTCGCCCAGTGGAGGGATGCGTCAATGACGCGACACAGAAAAGGCGTGTGTGTTATTCGTAAGTGCCGTTTTTCCGAGTTATTTGACGCATTTTCCTACCCCGCCGCGCGCCGCTGCCTTCAGCTTTAGTGTCAGGGGAAGCGGCTTACTTATCTGTGGATTAAAAACACAAAACAACTTTTTGTGTAAAATAGTGTATGGTATGAAATATTTACTGTCTTAGTAATTCCTTACAATTCCTTTCAGTTCATCTTGATCAAAGTAATTTTTAATTACATAGCAGGTACAGAAATGTAACGACGTAAATAAGTTAATCAAAAGGTATAATCTTAGGGACATTTTTTGGACTGTAAATATTCTAATTCTTAATAAAATACTGCTTTTTTTATTCACTTCATCTTATAACGACCTCACATCTATGTTTCGCGTTTCTGGTGAACCTTCAGGAGAAAGTTATGTAAAATCGCCATCGGAAAACGATTTAGGTTAATATCGAGTGTGAAGCGTGTTGCTGCTGATGCTGATATACAAGAGCTGCGATTTGCCAATCCCTACTATCAGAATATTATGGGACATGTTAAGTGTTTGGGATCTTACAAATCTTAGATTATATTTTATTTCATAGATACCCATTTCACAATTTAGAGAGGTTTTGGACAATGTATGGTAGCGGTTTTCAGTCTTTAGATTGTTCTATGATGAATAGGTAGGTATGAAGTTTTGATTCGGTTGATGTGCAATAGCTTTTTGTCTATTTCAGACACATTCATTTCTTTAATTAATGGCCTTATTTTTATATAATTATCAATATATATAAAACTCTTCCGTTACTGACTGACTGACTGACAGACAACGCAGAGCCGAAACTACTGGGAGTAGCGGGCTGAAATTAATTAACCTTCAATTATTAGGATTCTGTCTGTTCCAGGCCCAGTGAGTTAAGGTAAAATTAAAGCAGTATAGAATAAAATATGGAAGCTTTTATTTACAAAATACCAACAGAAATTTTATCACCTTTGGGATTTTTCATATTATGTATACTTTTATAACGTTTGAATTACACTGATAGTTATGTTGGTATATTTAAGGTAATTAAAAAATAAACTTAATAAATATTTTAGTATGTAATTATATATTTTTACAAATACACAAAAGCCATTGAAAATCATTTTGTTTTAACTATAGGTTAGATCGTTTATAATATAAATAAATTTAAGACATTTTCAACGAGTTAATGCTCAAAATTTAAATTTCAGTAATGCTAAAGTACAAGCTTGAGATATACTGATACCGTAAAATTTTACAAATTTATTTAGATTTGAGTTGCGCTGATATTTTTTGTTGAATAAATTATTTGGCAATTCAACTATATCTACAAAGCGTAATTTACATATTTATTGTCACAGTATAAAATAATTAACGAAATCAATAGTTATTTTAAATTATATTTTAATACGCAAGATAATTTAATTAATAAGGATACGTATCAATACATAGTATAAAACAAAGTCGCTTCCCGCGTCTGTCCCTATGTATGCTTATTTCTTTAAAAGTATCCAACGGATTTTGATGCGGTTTTTTGTAATCGATAGAGTGATCCAAGAGGAAGGTTTATAAGTATAGCAACATTGTAATAGGTTTGGCGGTACGAAGTTCGCCGGGTCGACTAGTATTAAATAAAGACAACCTTATTTCTTATTTTGATGTCTAGACCAAATAACTACGTCATAAGTTATTGATCAATATAACAATTACTTGTCAAAGTATTTTGCAACAAAAATTAAACTTTTTTAATGTTACAAACATTTTTTTTTAACAATGATCTTTATTTTCAAACATTTACTTTACAATTCATACATAAAAGATATGTTTCAGACTTCATCGCAAACAAATATACTTATTTTATTAAAAACTTAACAATACACGAAATTTACAAATCTTGCAAAAAATTAATAACTTAATTATAATTAAATAATGGGGTAATTATATATACAGCTTAAAATTTTTTTAAGACATATTTGTATTTTTCAATACCGTATCTTTTTTTCCGAAATATAACTGAAACACTCACTGGTCAACCACAAAAAAAATATAACAGAATCACATATTTCACAAATTAGCGATAAAGAATGTTCTAACTTCTTTGTGGTAAGGGGGAAAAAAATAATTAAAAAATGTTTTTTATAACATTGGAAGACAAAGAAATAATAATAAATCGTAAAAAATCATATACTTAGAATGCCAAACAGGACTATAAACGACTAACAGATCAACAATTACATAAAAGTATTATACATTAACCGACGTTTATGTATAAAAATGCTTTCATTTAATTTAGAAGTTAACCCGTCAAATGATGAGGACCTGATTATGGATGCTGCCGAAATGATCGTCATACTATGCAAATTTTCCCGATTTTCCATAGAAATATGTTCCTGGTACTTAGTAAATATAATAATATGTTATGTGTTATATACTAAAATGAGGGTAAATACATTCCCTTGCCGATACTTATAACTATTTTCGTGTCACTTACTTGTTTACTTCAATATAATTTTTCCTTTTACAAAAATAACGTTTTTCTTTTGTTTGTTTCCCGCCAGTCACATTTTCACACACTGATTTCACGAAATTTATAGCCACATACCACACTACACAACAATATATCGTAGGCTTGCAAGGTAAGGTTTCTATAATTAGTTTAGTTATTATCACAGAAACCCTATTTACTTCACAATAAATATTTATTTACGCGATCACCAAAAAAATGGCGGCCATCGACTTCGCTAGTCGCTCAACTGCCGTGCCGGCCGGTACAGGTACAGTTAGCAAAAGAATTTGTATTATCATTATACAATATATTATAAATTACTTTTATAAACAATATTTTTTCAAAGTAAGGATTATGCTCGGATTATGGTACCTTTTTTATTTCTTATAATTATAATTAATTTTTTATTTGTATAATGTAATGGGTTCATATTAAATTTGATTATCAAATAAATAGGAACTCCTTTAGTAAAGAGAATTTGATGTTATTACGTTTATTCATTATATTCAAATAAATAGATTATATATATAGATGGATTCATGTATCTTTTTCTGTTTTATATTATTTGCGTAACCAACCTTTTATTACTTGCATATTTTTTAAATAGGTACGTATTCAATATGACCGGGCTGCGAGTAAAATAGAAACGGTTTTTATATGTTTATAAACGCCACGAAGAAAACAAAAACGCTTACACTTAATTATGTATGTATAAGCGTTTTTGTTTTCTTCTCAGCCTTTTTGTATAAGTATATATAAAAATAAGAAAGATTAGAAGTTTAAGTATTTTCTTTTTTAATTATGCCGCGATGCAAAACGGAAATATAAATAAATAAATATACACATAATATAGATCGGCTATGGCCTTATTTAAAAAAATTAAGCATTTGTTCAATTCATAAATATTATCTATGCTTGTCATGTGTAAAATGAAATAGCAAGAAAGGATAAAACATGTATGTTACTAAGCAAGTGTTTTACTTTTTACCCGACTGAAAGAGGGTTAGGTAGGTACGTTTTATAAAGGCTTTGTCAATTAGACGGCGCTATAGTCGCGCTCTTTTATATCACTCACGCTCCTTTACGTTGCGTAGTGATACAAAGAGCGCGACGCTCTGGCGCCGCGTAGGGCTGGCGCTTTAGCGCCGTCTGTTTGACAAAGCCTTTAGTGGTAGTGGCTAACTACAGGCTTATTTTATCAATGCTTTCGTAGCCTTGCGGTAAACAAAAGCGCACGACCGTGTATTTATTATGTTATACTTCATATCTTGTAGAAAATACTTACCCTTACAATTACCTCATCCCGGGAGATACCAGCCTACCCGGACCGGAACACAAATACCAAAACCACCTAATACCATTTTTACCAAATCCAACTAATACCGATTTTACCAGGGTAACAAATATACATGTTGTAGTAAGATTTGATAATTAGGTTTTTTGCAAAAGAAAGGGATTTTGAGAAAACCTGGATAATTTGATATAAGCATTACTTTTTTTTCAATCATCCTGACAAAAAGCAGTTTTTTTTTTGCAAAGGACCTAGTATAATTGAAAAATTTGGTGACTGGATTATTTCTGGCTACTTAACTCGTATTCTGATTGGTTCGTTAAAATACCTTTAACGCTACAGAGAACCAGTCACAATAAGAGTTGCACGGTAAGCAATATAATCTAGCCAATCAGAGTTAAGAAAGGTATCAAATTTTTCAATTATACTAGGTTTTTTGCAAAATAACTGCTTTTTGTCAGTATGATTGGAAGAAGGGTGATGGTTATATCAAATTATCAGGGTTTTCGCAAAATCCCTAGTTTTTTTTGCAAAAAACCTAATTATCAAATCTTCCTACGTCATACACAAGCGTCGCAAATAAAACAAACATTTCGTAAACAATGTTTATATTATTAAAAAAAATTATATACGCAAAAAAGTCAAAAATCAACATGTATTTATAACAGAACACTGAAGATACTAGGTAGACAGCTGTAGTGTAGTATAGTCTAACAGTACTTCATCATAAGGAACAGCTTTGACACTTTCTAGCGACTGATATCTGAACATGCTCCAGATGCTCGTCACCCTCTTCCTGGTCCACGTCCATCTCCTCCGCTTGCTCCAAAGGTGCGACGCTATAAATAAAGATATTAGAAATTAATACATATAAAATTTGAAAATATAGGCATACAATTGTCAACAATAGAAGTCAATCGGCTGTCATGATGATGAATGTCATACTTTTTCAAAAGAAAATGTTTCTATAATGTACATAATTCAAAATAATAAAAATCTTTCAACTTACTGGATGGACTGCTGAGGCTTCTGAGCTGTGCGCACCGAAACCCCGGGGTCCCCCACGTACATTGAACCTCCCAGGGTCCGCTGCACCCACTCCGCTCGCATTGCTGGTACTGGTGGTCTAAAGAAAAAAATATATATATATTCGACTGATAAACCAGTGCTTCAAAAGAAAACAACCAGTATAACTGCTACATATAAATGTATGTTTATAGGTTATGAGCAAAAAAATTTCTCATACAAAACAAAAAAATACAATTACAGTTTTCTCAAAAATTATACACTATAGAGAAAAAGGTATAGGCACTAAAAAAGTATGTGTATAGGTCCCCTACATAAATATATAAAAAAACATCCGTTACGAAACAAAAAATTTTGTCCATACAAAAGAAATAAAAAATAATATTATGGTTTATACAAATTCACGAAGCTAGTCTAAATTATGTATTATTCATGCCATACATTAATTTTTTCATGTTAGTATAGCAAAATATATATTCATTTTACGTTTACTTTTTTGCCAACTGTACATTTTCGTAATTTTGTACCAAAACAAAACATAAACGGTTTTTTTACGAAAATTGTTGTGTTTCAAGCTAAACTGACTGAATGTATCGGTTTCTTACTGAATTTAGCACAAACTTATCTATTTCTAATAAGATTCTGATTGAATTTCTATTACGATAACAAAAACAAAGCAGCAATGACGGGCATGAATTGTTGCATCATAAAAAGTCTCATCGTCTTTTTACTAATAAATTTTACTCTAATGCTAAAAACTACATACTGTACGTGTGGCCTACTCAATTACCTGTAATTTGAGGTATAATACATGTGATAAACACTTACCGTTTATAAAATACAGAAATATTTCTCTTAGAATCACAGGTCAAAGTTCACTCAATAAAAACCGTAATGGCCGCCTGTGACAGAGCGCGTGGATAGATTTCAACTTTTATTTTTTTTTCACCTTGTAATTTGCACTTTAGTCTGGTCAAAATATTCTAACTTGTCTATTACAATACTCTTATTGGTTGGATATTTTTGTCAGGGGCACCAACAGCGAAATCAGTCATACAAAAAATAGTATTGCCAACCTAAAAGTCTACGCACAGGGTGTGTGCGCAGGACATTTGCCGTACCAAATTCCTACGCACAGGGTATGTGCGCACGACATTTCGGGGGTTAATTTCTCTATTTTATATTTACAAAATATGCCTAACTACCCCTAACTTTGAAGACCTCAATAAACTTACCAAAACCATATATTTTTTTAAGAATAATTGCATTGATGTTGAAATTATACTCTAAACAAGTTTTAACAAAAATTTTAAAATTAAAAAAGTAGGCTAATATGTTTGTATACTTTTCTATAAAACATAATTAGGCTTGTCTGATCATAATACTATTCTTTGCTTTTATATACCTATATTTCGATTGTAAATATATGCAAACGTAAATAAAACTGTTCCTTAGATCTAAAGTTATAATTGATTAGTCGTTTCAATTCGTTATCGATACCATTCATAATTCCGGTGTATTAAGCCGTAGTTACTTTCACCTAAAACGTTACGTAGCATTACATACCTATAACTTTTGTAATTTGACTTAATTAGATATACATGTTTTTATCAAATCAGAGTAAGGATCCTACCGGTTTAAAAAAGTATTTTAATTGCAACAATCAAATCACACTTGGCACCTGAAATGTAAAAATAAAAAAATAAACAAAGAACAACATTACAATGCAATAATCAAATAAACATTTACGAAACATTATTTTGGTGTCTCGGCGGCGTAGTCTTGTGTGTAAAAAGTATGTTCCAGGATGATTTACTGTTCACAAACATGAGTAAGAAACACTATATCAATAATTCCTATGAGTGCTGGTTGGTCATGAGAGTGGTGACCCGTTTCAGGTTTGTCAAGGTGATGTCGTCTCCCGGCTGCAGCTGCAGCGCCCGCCTGTACGAGGCCGCGGCCGCCGCATACTTGCCATTTAGATGCAATATTGCTCCGAGGTTCGAGTGGCTCCGGGCATCCTGGAAACATCAATTCCTGTTACACAAGAATCTTCGTCCAGAATCAGTTGCTCGTTCCAACTATGCCTGAAATTCGTTCCTAACCAATAGAGCGGCTAACTCCCAAACGGAAACTTTACTCAACACTGTCTGTGTTTGTTTATAGGTACAATTGAATCAGAGTAAATGCGTTTAGTAAGGTTTATTGAACGTAGGTAAGTATAGGTTTTGGTGATATTGCCTTTGTAACAGGATTCGTACTGTTTGCTGTTCGAATTTTGGTAAACTCTGACTGAGGCTCTAATAGACGTTGGACAATACGAATTACAGCCGCTTCATTTTGTGGCAAACAATATTTATTGCTAAATAGTTTTTTTTTACTTATGTGCTATCATTGTTTCATATGTATACTGTTTGAAAACTGTTTGAAACATAAAAATTAAAGAGCAAAAATTTTGGCGTTCCAAATGCAGCAGGTTTACAAAATGGCTGCCTTACCTCCGGATTAAGTTTTGCCGCCCTCGCGTACCACTTTTCAGCAGAGCGGCAACGCCGCGCATCCCGTAATGCCCGTGCCGCTGTTGCCGCTCGTTCGGCATCCGTCGGCATCAGTCTTGCTGCAGCAACTAGCTGCTCTGCCGCTTCTCTCACTCTTTGCTGGGTTCTTAGAAATAATCCTAAGAGAAAATATTATTTCAATAATGAGCAAAATATTAAAAAAAAAACTAGAAATATAAAAAAGATCATTATAACAGACGAAACATGTCCACTGCTGGGCATAGGCCTGAAAAACAGATCGCCTTAATGACTGGTATTATGCGTCCCGCATCCGCAATTATTAAATCGACTATTTTGATCTGCCACTTCTACGTCTTCCGGCCCCGGTTAACATTCGAGATCTTTTTGGCCTAAGTTACCATCTATTCTTCAAGCTATGTACTCTGTCCATTGCCATTGTTCGGGCTATGTTGGTGACTTTAGTTCTTATACTGATCTCATCATTTCCGATGCGATTACGCAGGGAAACTCCAAACATAGCCTTTCCATTTTTTTCCCGACTTACATTTTATTTGAAAATAGAAGAATTTACATTATAGAACAGAACATGTTCTTATATTACAATTCCACATTCAAGACATTACTACATCCGGGTCGAACCGTGTTTCCTCTACTCTACCTCCAGAAGCAGTATTTATGCAAATACTGTTTCACAAAATGGCTAAAGACACAAACGGGTATGTGCAGGTCGTAGTTTGCACTAAGTAGCGTTAAATGTGTGGAACCTTATTACAAATTCTTCAGCTTAGTAGGAATTTGCATTTTCAGCCGCGCAGCGCGAGGCCCAAATCCCTACTGCGTTGCATTATTGCGCGCCTTGTCTTAAAACCCCTGATAAACAGCATTATGTAAACTGCTAGCCAAGTCTTTGAGACTAAATAGTTGGAAGGCCTTGTTTATAAAATATATTGATTCTCTAGTATAGTAATCGTTTTTATAATAAGAAGGTACCATACATTTCAAGATAAGTATAATTAAATTCCATAAAATTACTACAACCTAATTTAATAAAAAAATTGAAATGAGTTTTTATGTACTTAAATCACACCCCAAAAAAATGTTTAATAAGAAAAAATATCCTACAGTCAATATTACATATATACGTTTTTTATATGTTTAACAGTAATGGATTTTTTTTTTTCAGGTAACGATCAAGTGACAATTGTTTATACCAAGGGATGTAGATACTAAGCTGCGTTACTTTCTTTAATATGTGATAGATATTTATAAAAGAAATATCCGTACCCTTACTCGCTAGGAACGTGACCGAAGTGGTCAAACAATCAATAACTACCTTCAGAAAAAATATATTGTCCAAAATATTGAAAGGTTTTCAACTTCCTTTGTATTTTCATTCTCCTGCCTACCATTATGCCGGCTTGAGCTGGGGTCCGTTTTCTAAGCAATTCTTTTCAATTTTTCCCAGTACGGTTTTCCGTATTTTTATAGAGGTTTATGTGACTTACCGAACTGATCCCTAATATTTGGGTCACTCGGCGCTAGGTTCAGAGCTTTCTTGAACCATTGCTCTGCTTCGAGACTCCTTGTGGACTGGAATTGAAATAAAGTTTAAGAACAGGTTTATCAAAAGGAATCGACAATACTTAGGTTTGAAAACGACTTTTATGTAGTTGACGCTGCGGTTTTCAAATTAAGCTGTACTTATAGTAGAGTTTCCTCTACTATAAGTACAGTTTCATTAGAAAATTACAACAGAATTTGATTAACGAAATTTGTAACTTACAACGATTTAGGAACTTATAGAAACGGCATTACACTGCACAAGCTATACTTACATTTCTAGCCAATAGTTTAGCGTAGGCTAAGTGAGTGGAGGCGTCATGAGGTGCCGCTGATAATGCATCAAGGCTACTCCTTTCAGCTTCTGACCAATGGTGGAGCTGAGCGTAGATTTCACTGGCCATCGTTAACACACTCTGTTAGAAAAAAAAACATCTATTAGGTTCATGAAGGTTTTTTTTATTGCGTATGAAATGGCTCTGGCTGTTAACAGAGCTAAACAGACGGTGAACGCTGACGTCGGTTGGACGTAGTTATATTTACGCAAAAATAAATGTATACATAATAGCAAATGCATGGACGCGCTAAAAACAGAGCTGATGATTAGCTACGCGTACAGCTAGCTACGTTTTCATAGATTCAGCTACGTCTGACCAACGTCGGCGCTGATCGTCGGTCGAGCACTGTTCCAAGTCTTAAAGATTGAATTAATTATAATATTATTCAGAAATAATTTAAAGAAATAGTTATTATTAGGTGATATTTAAATATCAAAACAGACTTGCGTTTAAATTTGGATTAACTACATAGTACTGGCTGGATATAATAAAAAAAATCCTTTAATCCCTACAATATTTCAAACTTATAACGTAAAATTTCGATTTTAAATTGTAAGGATCTTTCACGACGACTCGATTCTAAAAAAGGCAGTGTTTTGTTTTATCAACAAAAAATTATCAATAAATTAAAAAAAAAATTATAGAAGATAATTGTCGACCAGTACATATCAATATACATAAGTACGATAAATTGCGTGATTGTAAATTACAAAAAGAAACAGAGAACAAGTTAATGGATTAGCTACTATGCGCGCCTATACTAGGGTGCCCTAAATAAAAATTCTTACGTAACATTATGTTAGTTGGTTATTATGAATTTAAATACAAATAACTTTTAGTAACCCGATCTGGGCACACCTTTATGTTTATCGTAGCGCGTTCCGTTTACGTGTCACGCGGTAGTAAAACAACGGAGTGATTAGTTTTTTTTATTTTGCGTAATTAAAAACTGTAATGTTATGTTAGGTATTTATAGCGATGATTTAACAAGTAGATAATAAATGCTGCTTTATTTAAATAAAACAACTTAAACTGATAATTAAAATAACTTTTTCAGTCTACGCTATTTTTGAGGTCCAAAACGTATAGTGTAGTATAAAAACGCATTGAACTTATATTATTACTTTACACACAGAGTAGGCCGTACGGTAAAGCCACAGTGAAAGCACAGCGTAGGCATAACTGAACTTAGGTTTATACGGGTAATTTGTTTCATCAACGTTTCAATACAAACTAACATTATGTGGCACATAGTTAATCATACAGTTGAAAGTTTATCTATTATTATGGCGGCAGGCAAATTTCCTGTAATAAGCGTCGCATCCGCGAAAATGCAATTTAGCGTCAAACGGTATAATTTCCGATACGATACAATCGGGTTCAGCGATAATTTTGTGTCGTGTGTTCTAAAACTGTTTGAATTAAGTTTTTATGTTGCTTTTCAGTTACCAGGCAAGAACGATGATTTTATTTAAAAAAAGGTTATTATAAAAGAAACGTTTATGAACTCTTGAAATTGGCTTGCGACAAGAAATAATGAAGGTTCGTCGAACCTAAAACTTCTTAAGTGATGATATGATGAAATCTAATTTAAAATTTTAATTTAGCTTTTATATCAAAGGAAGAGATAATTACTCACATGTCTTGTCCACCCAACATACGGGCCGTCTGACTCTGGTATTATCTGCAGAGCCTCTTTATACGCTGAAAGCGCTTTGTGCCAATGCGACCGCTTTATGTGCAGCGCTGCAAGCTGAACTAGGGCTGACACTTTAGCAGTGTCATGCTCTCTCCGGTCCCTGACTCGGGCGCCGTCGACGCGGGTGCCAGCCCTGAGGACACTCGCTGCTTCAGACAGCCGGCCGCTGGCGGCGAGTGAAATGCCCAAGTTCACGTAGGCCACTAAAATACAAATTATTATTAAAACATTGTATTTGTAGTTAAATGATAAGTGTGAAAGTTTTTAAGGTTATTTCGATCTTTGTTAAAGGTTTGTTTCACTTTTACGGTATAATTACTGATGGGTATTTGGTAATACTTCACAGTATTATAGATTTGATAAAATAATAGGACTTAAGAGCCTGTTTACAGCGATGCTAGCGCCATTCGCGAAAAAAAAAATATCTTCTAAACTAAGGCAAATGTAAAAAATGTGGCACTGTATGACACAAGATAATGTAGCCTAGTATTTTTAGGGCACTTCTGTACAGCTTTTAGGTTGAAGACCAAAGAAAGCTACAAAGTGTTGTTAAAAGTGGCCACTTTTGCCAACAATCTATGTTTTTTTTTTTGTTATTTTTACTTAGGACTACTCAAAAAATACTAGGCTACATTATCTAGTGCCACATTTTTGATATTTGCCTTAGTTTAGAAGATATTATTTTTTTTCGCGAATGGCGCTAGCATCGCTGTAAACTGGCTCTTAAGTTATATAATTTATAACGATACTAGAGGCCGCCCCGCGGTTTTTCCCACGCAGATTTCTTATAAACACAAAAATCCAGTTTTTTCCCGTTCCCATGGGAATTTCGGGAAATCCTTTTTTAGTGCTCACTTACACTCCCTAAGGAGTGTAAGTGAGCACTAAGAAAGGATTTAGTTTCGGCTCTGCGTTGTCTGTCAGTCAGTCAGTCAGTCAGTAACGGAAGAGTTTTATATATATTGTTTGTGTGAATGTTTATTGTAAGTTACAGTAACGGTCTAGGTCGGTGTAACAGATTTGTCTATAGTCTCGTGTGTCCTAGACTGTAATACAAAAGAAAAAATACTCCTAGACCGCCACTGTATAAGCTAAATATATATATTTTTTAAATATAACAGTATAGGTACTACTGAAAGAAAAAAAACTCTAAATAATATTAAAAACTCAAAATTTTGTGTCTATTAAAAAAACAATTCAATCTCCGGTGCAGGGCAAACTACGTAAATTGGCAGTTAAACCTCCAAGGGTCTCACTATCAAACCAAATTAGTTCTATAAACTTGCTAACACGCCATGTAAGAGCGGGCGGTGAAAAGATTAGGGTGGTTTGGTTTTGTTTGAATATTAGCATGAATGGGAGAAAGTGAATGGGGTGCATATTAGAACGGTACACGGCCAGCAGGCCGAGACAGCTTGTTGCTTTACCAAACAGTCTTGTTTGCTCTATTCGTGAGGTTTTAAGTATCGTTATAAATGTGGTATAACACGCTATAGAGCGTTCTTGTCTTGCCAATTTATTATCAGGTCAAATTTATTAAATTATTAAATTCATTATTATAAACTTTGTAACACTAATAAGAGTAAATCATGAAACACAAATTATGTTTTCTTCACTTCTTATATAGTTTTATGCTTTATCGCCTATTTAGTTTTGACTTTGTATTATTAGTAAATTTGTGTTCATGTAATAAAAAAGGAAGACAAAGAATAAAAAATCATAATTTTTAACAATAACCGCTTTCTTGTTCGAACTTTATAAGATGTTTCAAATCTTCAATTAATATTGGAACAAGATCAATTATCATCCTCGTTATAACAAATTTCCGATAGTAATTCTCAATAATACTTACAAGCCATTGAAGGCCTGAAGTAGATCGCCCGCTCGAAACTTTTAATGGCCGCGTCGTAACGCCTCTGGTTTTGAAGTAATATCCCTCTGCAACAAAAAGAAAACTAAATCAGCTGTAAGTTCATAAAAACAAGTGTACCATAATTTTCTTTTTGACGTTAAAATAATAGGTCACAATAATCGGATAATGCGACCATAATTATCATTAATTTCGCTAGCTAAATTAAAATTATGGCGGATCAAGTTTGTGGGGCTGATGTATAAAAACATAAATTATTGGTTTAGTACTATCAAACGCATTTAAATGACAGCGTTACCCCTACAATCAGCTCGTATATCAGCTGTACGGCGGCGTTGTGTGGCAACGATCTATAAGCATGAATTAATTTTGCAGCGCTATCACGATCCAGGCGCAGCGTCATTTGTCAAGTGTCCGCGTTGGTTACATTACTTTACCGCAACTAGTATTTTGTTAATTGTTGTTTTCCATCAAGTTTAGAGCCTAAAACGCTGAAAAAATAAACAGACACAAGAAAACAGGATGTACAAATTTCATATTCCTAGGAATCTACTATAATTTCCCGACTTATAAATGGTTGACCTACAGTGCTGCTACACTCCTTCATACCAACCATTGTGTTCTGTGGCTGTATACTCGCCCTTAAAATCTTTACAAAAAAGTACCTATTCTAGATATTTCTGAATTTATAATTAAATACCAAACCATTTGGTGCAGTCATGGACTCGTTCATCATAACACTGTTGGTTTTTCTGTATTGCAAAAAAGCGCTTGTTCTCTGGTTTTATGATAGCCTAGTACGCACGTTACTATAAACAAAGGTGTTACGCTCAACGTGTCCGTGACTGTACATAAAAGTACAGAATATATTTAACGTTCTGTGTATAAAAGCATGATAAAAGCAAATAAAAAAAATCCGTACTGATATCTGACAGTCTGTTAATATTTTAAGAAACACTATGGTATTAAGTTATTTCCATTTGAAACTTTATCCCGTACGTTTGGAATAGAATAGAAATAACTGAAAAATGATATATTTTTTGATAAAACTAGAAATTTATTTTAGTTTTCAACTAAACGACCTAGCTTACCACCTGTCAAGCTTAATTTTCTACGGAAAAAGTTGACGTTTTTGTATAAAAAATATATTTTTATTGAGAGAGATAAAAGTTAGAGTACAGAGAGTTAGGTACTAAAAGTCTTTGTTTGTCATATTAAAAGGCTTTATCGGATATCTGTTTTTATTTATTAAATATAATTATATTGGTTGTTTTTTTTATTTGAATTCATTTAACGTTGTCTTCAACCATTATGACCTTTGCTTTTTACAACTATTAACATAACGAGGCAAGCTAAATCGTCTTACGTTTCAAATACTTAAATAATTTTAATTGTACTCTGACTAAAATTGACGTAAAAATAATAACGATAGTTTTAACCCTCAGCCTTTAACTAACTATGGGAAAATACTGAATACACAGCTTTAATTTACAGCAATTAATGAACCCCTATCCATTAATTGTTGTAATCATTTGTGACAAACCGTTTATGTTCTTTAAATTTGAAATAACACTTATTAAGAAACTTAATAATTCCAACGTAATCGACCTAAGGAACTCAATTACCTACTACTAGTAAGAGTTAATATGAGAATACTTGTAGAAAAAGAGGACTGCCCGTCAGGTCAAGTGATCGTCCACAGCAAAAGTGCAGGGATGTGGCCGACCGCTGCAATATTGGCCACATGAATAATGCAGGAAGAGCGACGCGCCCTAATGAGAGGCGCTGCCAGGCTATTACCCACTCTGCTCTGACAATAATTCGTTACTAATTCCCCTCAAGCCCCGCAGCGATGCTGTTAGTTTTAATTGCATTGTTTCGGGCAAGGATTTAGAGTCTGCGAATGTTTGGTTTATTTTTTTTTGCACACACACACATTTGGTTAACAAATTACAAGTGCATTCAGTGTCCACAATTGACCGCAAAATTACAGAGAAACTTGGGCCTGCAATTGGGGACGCGCTTTAAATGGAAATTACTTATGCACGTGCAAGTTAATGTTTGGTCTGTTTGGGTACTGAAAACTGTTAACTATTCAGATTAGAGCCTAAACACAGTTTCTCGCAATTCTGTAAAACATTGAATTCTACACAAAATTTTCGTAAAAGTAGTACAAAGTATTTGCAAATATAATAAAAAAAACCGCGGTGCGGACGGGCCTTATCAGTTTTGAAACGATTCTTTTTCAGAGAATTACAAAAAAAAAGGAAAATCTTTGAAAGGTACCCAACTAAAATTGGTTTTTAAATTAATTTCCGACATAATGGCTTTGTCTCATTTTTCATCTATTGTATTTCTATCTAGTCTAGACTTACTTGAGTGTGCTTGAGTTAAAATGTTTTTGCTGAAATAAAACTTTATTTCTTCGTCTTAATCATTTTGCTATTGTTCTTTAATGTAATTTCTAGACTCATGAAAGGCTGTTGTGATTTACAGAAGTACACAGTCTGTTTTTACACATATGTTCGTTTTTTTTTACAGCTAACTTCAGTTTGCCTTCATTTCCTACTTGCGGAACCTCCCCACGACATGATATAGTAAAGAGACTGCACATTAAGTTTCCCTCCACGCGATGCCATTACTATTTTCTATAAATTTTGCAATGCAAAGGTTGCTAATACATGCAAAAGGTTACCTATCATTATTTATTATATTTCCAACACAGAATAGGTTCTGAAATCTGTCTGGTTAATAATTTCTATCTGGTTCCTGGACGGATACAAATATGACAAAAAAGTACCTATAGAATACCAACCCAATTCTGGTCAATAATTTCTCAATAATAAGCAGGAAAGCAATATTTGTTTGCCATATTCTATACCTATCCTATTGACTGCTCCGTGGCTCAGTTGGCAGTGATCTGGACTGAGTAAGCGTGTGCACCTAGGTTCGATTCCCGGGCGGGGCATATCGATATTCATCATATATTGATATGATGAATATCGATGTTTGTTTCCGGTCTGGGTGTAATGTTCGTCTCTGTATATGTTTCGGGCACCCTAGATACAGGTTCTACCTAGTTAGGGGCTCTGAGTGTGATGTGTTATTATTATTATCATATACGAGCAGTCCCGGCTTACTTCGTTACGCCATAGAATATAAGATACTACTCAAAGACTTGGCTCTATAGACTAAGTTCTTTTAACTGCCCATAATGGGCGAATCAAAAAATAAACAACAACTACAAACCACCTGTCAAAATATGTAAACAACGGAAAAAATATTGCACCTTGGGTTACATAATTTGAGTTTAAGTAAGGATCCCTAATTTTTTTGAAAATCTAATATAGCCTATGTCATGCGGGGATAGTGTAGCTTCCTACCAGTGAAATAATTTTTCAAATCGGTTCAGTATTTCCGGAGCCTATTCGTTACAAACAAACAAATCTTTCCTCTTTATAATATTTTATCATATACGAGCTGTCCCGGCTTACTTCGTTACGCCATAGAATATAAGATACTACAAAATACTTGGCTCTATAGACTATGTTCTTTTGGCTGCCCAGAATGGGCGAATAAAAGTACAAAAAACAACAACAAAGAACAAACCACCTGTCAAAATATGTAAACAATTGAACAATGGAAAAAATATTGCACCTTGGGTTACATCATTTGAGTTTAAGTAAGGACCCCTAATTTTTTTGAAAATCTAATATAGCCTATGACACTCGGGGATAGTGTAGCTTCCTACCAGTGAAAGAATTTTTCGAATCGGTTCAGTATTTCCGGAGCCTATTCATTACAAACAAACAAACAAACAAATCTTTCCTCTTTATAATATTGGTATAGATTAAGAAAAAATACAATATAAGACCCGTTTTTTAAATTAAAATAACATAATAATTTTCGACCCTATCTTAAGACAGCACCTCTTCGATAGTTTGATGAACATAAAACGTTAGTGCTCCTATACAATTATTTCATTTCCAAATTCAGCTTTTTGTACCTTTTAGATACCCCATCTTTCCCTCCGAGGGATAGAATCGAGTTATGTTCATAACAATTTAGATAATCGACTACTTGAAGCTGATGGGGCGTGAAATAAGCTCGCTTTTAAATTGGATGGTGTCACACCTGATAGGAAAGGAATTATTCTTTACTACAAATTATGATTTTTGTTACTTCACTGTTTATGTGCCTGAAAATCAAAAAGTTTGGTATTTGATTTGTATCCAATTTTCAATTTCCTATTTTTTTGTATGAAAAATACAGGGCGCGACAGCTTTACTAGTAGATACCTTGGCAATAAATATTGCCAGGTCTATTACATGCAGGATTAAAAAAAAACTGATCTATTTTAGAAACCATTATTTTATTAGTTACAAAGAGCAAAGTCATGTTTCTTGTTATATCTCGCTCACAGCTTAGACAGACTTTCTCATAACAGAATTAAATTTAAAATCAAAACAAACACGTCTCACCTCGGCTATAGAGAGCGAACAATGATTCACCTAACAATGTTATCACATACGCCCAAGTTTGGAATTTAATTTTAGCTCTAGGTGCTCAATGAGGCTTCATTTTGAATGCTTTTATTGGACATGTTTGGGCCTTTTTAAGGTATATGATATTATGTATGACGAACAATATACCTAAATATTGAAATATGGTAACTTATGTAGATATTATTGTGTGATTCTTATTTATGGTTTATATTCTAGGGGTAAAAATACCTTTACTTACTATTTAATCGTCTGTCGCAGTCAAATGTTTTACAATTATTTCAATAAACGATCCTACATTTATAAAGGGTCCCAGTATAATTTAATAATGGGTGCGCTAGTATAATTTAATAATCATTAGTCAGCTGATTTCAAACTTTGCAATTCGCATTGATGACAATTAATACAAACCTAGAAAACGTATCCTGAGATCCAATCAACTAGTTTCTTTACGACTTCTAAGGCGACAGTCGGTTGCGATAAAACCCGTGAAATTACGTCGTGTGACCGCTCCCTATTATGTGAAATGAAAGCGCGCACCGAACACGCGACGCTCTGCAATTTACGTGTTGTGCGACAAATTCTGAATTGAATTAACGATCGCCTAAACACAACACTAACTTGCGAGTAATCTAGAACCTTCCCTCAGCAGGATTTATATAATATACTAGGTAGCACCTGTAAAGTAAAAGAATATCTAAAACAAATAGTTGAAGAGATAAAGAAATACATAATACCAATGTGAGCTAGGCCTTAAAGTTTTCCAATTATGATCAATATTTTGTATTAGGTAAACACTTTTTTTACAATTTGTGTGAGTTTAACAAGTACAAAGTATTAAAAATATATGACATATGAATATTATGTGTAAACAACATCGAACATTCTTTGAATAGGAAGTTTAATATTTTTCTTAATATCGTCAAATATCTTAAGCCTTTGAGAGTATCAAACAACTTAAATAACAATTTAGCCAATCAAACAGTAGCCCAAATACTTTTGGCGGCCACCGAAAGCAATATTCCGATTTAATTTGTTCCTTTGTTGTAGTCTTTTATTTCAATTACAGAAAACTCCCGATCAAGTGCCTATTTCTGTTTTATTAGGCCGAACGTAGATCGATACACTTGAAAACCACCGCGTGGTGGAATTTTTATTGTCAGTTAGTTATTTATTTCGTTAAAGTTACAGTTTAGGCTATAATAATTTGATTGTTTTTAATTTCTTCCTATAATATGTTGTATTTGTTTAAATAATATTGAGGCCTAACACCACATTAATAAATAAACAATAGCTCTAGCAAATATCAAACATATGGCGCTGTCATACACTATACATCTAGTTATCATACTGACTATTAGGTAATGTAGCCTAGAATTTTAAGGGAGCTGTTGTATAGCTTTTACGTTAAATATCAAATAAAGTTACAAAGTGTTGCTAAAAGTGACCACTTTTGGCTGAGTGTTATGCATCTCATTTTTTTGTCATTTTTACTTTGGACTTACTTTGCTCTAAAAATACTAAGCAAGATTATCTAGAGGTAGTGTCATACTGTGTCACAATTTTGATATTAGACTTAGTTTAGAAGATTTTTTTTTTCGCGAATGGCGCTTGCATAGTGTTATTACTAGCCTCTGAATGTTTCCTTATA
This sequence comes from Euspilapteryx auroguttella, assembly GCA_951802225.1. Taxonomy (NCBI): domain Eukaryota; kingdom Metazoa; phylum Arthropoda; class Insecta; order Lepidoptera; family Gracillariidae; genus Euspilapteryx; species Euspilapteryx auroguttella. The sequence goes on from OX637652.1 coordinate 6,820,158, forward strand.
GTAATTCTGCTATTCTGTAAGCCTATTTTTTGTGTGTGTATTGGTTTTGAACTATTTAACTGAGAATTTGTTTTAGTTCCATTATTAGGTTTTTTTTGTGGGCAGGTCAACAATAATTGACTTGCTTATTGGAAAATTATTTCATAAACAAAGCGTATTATTTATTCGAACGATCCGTGCAGGTTTCCCCTCTACGGCTGCGTCACAACGGATCAGAGGGATAAATTTCACCGGAATCGGAATGAATTTTCGATAATGAAATTGAAATCTTCGGGTTTAGCGTTGTCGTCGGAAGTACTAATCTATACGAATGGATTATTGTCCCAACTGAGGACGCTTATTGGTTAATTAACTTTTACAGTTTTTAGTACAAGTTTCTTTGTTGATCGTCTATTTCGTCGTGTATTATGTGTAAAACCATTACTTCGTGGTATGAAAAAAGTGTGCAAAACGTCTAACCGACATATTTGAAACTTGTATTCATAAATAACTAAATCTTTTAAATTAAAGTGACCTCTATATTAGACAACTAAGATAAGTCTTAGGATTTTTTATCTTTCTCAAACCCAAAAAGCATTACACTCTGAGCGACTCAGATTGCCTAATGTGTTAGGTGCGTCAAATGTAGAGCATGAACCAAAATGTAGAGCAACGTTTATCCTCGTTAACTAAATTTCACATAACTTCAGGATTTGATTTCAATAAAGCTAAAGAAGCCATGACAAGCAAAACAACCAAAACGTTTCCTATTTCATACCCAAGCGCGTCAGACTTGGCTCCGTCTTGAAGACGGTTGCCAACTGCAAATTGTACGGAAGATGACTATCTACGCAAAATTATGAACTCGAGACCTCTGCTCGCTGAAAAATGAAAACTGGGCAGTAAATACGTTACATAAATTATTAAAGGTACTTTTCGAAGCCAATTCGCTATTTAAATAATTCTTGAGATCAATCATATATATCATGATGATTAATTACTGCTTGGTAGATGAGACTGTTTAATTTTTTGCATCAGTTATAAATTTTAAGAACTCGCTTTTAATATTTTGTAAAAGTCACAAGTTCAAAGTCTTTATTTCATAACAGCTGTTCGTAATTTCACTATGCTTGTTTGATAGATAAAGTTTTAACACAAACATACACTTTAGAATATAAAATACATTAGGCACACAGAGGATTCCAGAGGCTTTAATTTCATCAAAGTTTTCCAACCAGCAAGGACGATCGGGTGCTCGATAAACAACCTGCTCTATCAACAAACTCTTCTTGTCTTGTTCTAGTTTGGAAACTTTGTCGTATTTTTGTTTCGTTATACGCTATTTTTAGGGTTGATACGTACTTAGATATATAGAGCGGGGCGGCACCATGTAGCTATCTAATCTAACTTGCATTGAGGAAAATTTGATATCATAAATGTTGACTTGATCCAACAAGACACAAATACAATACGATTGTTAATAAAAATCTAAGAATTCATTTTTAACCAAAGAGCTGTTGTTATTATTTATTTCATAATAATTTACGTAGAAAATAATAAAATTTCAAAAAACAATAATAAGGAGATTGTGAGCAATTGATGCTTAATGATGTAGAAACCTGTATTTCAGTTATTGCACTACCTACACTATGCATATATTAATAATGTCTTTAATAATAATAACAGATCACATTCAGAGCCCCTAACTAGGAAGAACCTGTATCTAGGGTGCCCGAAACACACACAGAGACGAACATCACACCCAGACCGGAAACAAACATCGATATTCATCATACCAATTTTCGCCCCGCCCGGGAATCGAACCCGGGTGCACACGCTTACTCAGTCCACATCACTGCCAACTGAGCCACGGAGCAGTCAATATCTATAAGTTACAAACTTGCAGACTGTACTTGGAATCAGAGTAATACATTATATATGTAAAGTAAAGTTACCCTATAATTTGAAGAAACTTAGTTCTATGACTTGGTACACTTTACTGCGACTCAGGGTGCACGTATTGTCTATTAGTTAATTATCTATTAAGTTATGGGAGCGAGCCACGGCACGCGGCGGGCGCATGCCACTGGGAAAACTGAACAGCTGATCGAGAAATATAGCTAGAGTAGGTAATAAAGTAGTGTAAAATTATTAACATCAAAGTTTATGGAAAAGTTGATAAGTATTGAATATTTTTAATTTAATAATATTTATGAAGTCATAATAGTATAAAAAAATACGAATACAGAGAGTAGGTAACACTTATCAGAAACAACACTGGCAACAAATTAGGTACCCATTCCGCACACCTGAATAAAATTCAAAGTACTTAAAAACCTTTTTCAGTATTTCTCTGTAAGCTCGGGGTACTACTCGGTGCATTTGCAAAATTACTATTTAATTTGAAGACCGGGCCCGAGTACGAAATGTTGTTTGTTTTTACTTTGAAAAGTTAGTTTTTACGTATGAATGTTGTTTGAGTTTTAAAACTCACCTACCTTTTAAGTTGTATTTATTAATTAGATTTTCATTTTATGTTATTTAATGATTTATCACTTCTTCAGTTACAGTAATGTAAAATTAAATTTTATTTAGAGTTAACATTGTAAAGATGGATAGACTAAAAAAGAACAAGGTTTTTATTTTAAGTATTTACTTGGATGAATATATCGTAGGCCATATATAAACTGTTAAATGTCGTTAACCTTCTATATTGTAACCTAATCGAAGACACTAAGATATCTTTATTGTATATAACAATTAAAGCGCTAATCTGGAGAAAATAACTTAAGATCAACCGTTGAACAATAAGTACAAACATCCAATAAGCAAACTGAATTACAGTTCCAAGAGATTCCCCTTCCTCATTCCTTGGAAATCACTAAAGCCAGTTCTTCACTGCGAATAAATACGGAAACCGCACCGCCATATTTACAATGCACAAACCAATATGTGCTTGGCTCAAACAGTACCGCGTAGCAATATAGCGCATAAGAATAGGTCCTGGTGAAGCTGACTGTGAATTATATGTCTGTCAGTAAACACGAGTTTAATCTACGCTTTATCGCCGTCGCTTGGAGGCGCTTGTGTCGCCCCCACCCCCGCCGGCGACCCGCGCCGCCCACCAAAACGTGTCGGGGTGATTTGTAGACCCGACGCGGCGAACATACCGAAACGTGTGTTGAATTGATGTTTAATAGTAATTAAAATCTTTCTTCAATTACTCTGATTGGTGCAGCGTTGATTAGTTTGTTTTAGAAATGATTCCAGCGGTTTAGGGCTGATTAGAAGGGTTAGTGCTCCTTTAATTGATTGGTGATTACGTCGCACTATCTGTCTGCTATGTTGACGCTTTGACAATGCTGACCAAAGCAAATAATCACTGGGTTCGAGTGATCTACATTAAGGTATATTGGCAGTCACAGCAGCTAAGCACTCTGTTTGCGTTCATTAATGTTATAACAGTTCTAAGAATATATTTCAGTTTCAAGGGGTTCTGTTTAAGGTTTCGGGAATCACGAATTTTAATGATGGTATCTACAAAGAAGATCAAAGAGAAAAATTAAAATGTAATTTCACAACAGCTAATCCATCGTTTTTGAAAAAAAATCGATTGTTTGAACTTTACGTTTAATTTGGGACTGTTAAATTTGATCTGTGATTGTAAAACCAAATTTAATAAATAGTGCATGCCCAAAATAACGTTTACCTCATTAATTTATAACAGAATCGAAAGCTACTCACTTAAGTGATCCGTCTTGTCGAATCACAAGAAAATACCATGTAATAACAGGCGATATTTTTTCAATCTAGAAAAGAAAACTGGATAGTAATAAATGATTCATCTGGCCTCAAAACGTGCGCACAGCCCGAATACCTACTGTACTTGTATAAGGCGTGTATATATAAAGACGATTGGGTTCTATTATATATTACATATAATTTCCAAAATTAATTATAGGCCAGTTTTTTTTTTTTACATTCAGTGATAAACATTACACACGTTATTAATGTTACAGTGTAGTGTTTGATAATCAGCTTTTGGGACTTGATCCATTGAATAGAACTAAGATTATTACTTCGCAGCAGGAAACTGCTTGTCAAATATCTTTAATATAATATCTTAGGATAATTCCTTGGAATTACAGATAATATAACGATATAATAAATTATCCATTTCGATCTTCTAAAGGTAAATCCCAAAAGCTAAATCAGCCCAAAAGTATAACGGCAAATTGTACTTGTATCTTACTGCTAAATAAAACTAATCGTTTATTGTTATTTATCGATAGTATTAAATATAATGAAAAAAAAAAAACTGTAAATATAAAAAGGCAAAATATTATTATAATATGATCAAAATGAGTTACAATAAAATAGATTTTAGCCTATACCTATACATCTCAAATACATGTATAGGCCATGTAAACGTAACAATAATATTACAGGGCAGACGATCTACCTACTCTTTATAAGGGATAGAATGAAAAGGAAAAAACACGCTCCGGGCCGATATCCATAATCGTATTTATTTTCGATTATAAGGCTGAGAGCCTAATAAAGCTTATCGGCACACTCGGCTTTATACAAACAATAGCGTACGGAACGAGCGAGCAATATGTCGCAGGCAGAATAAATTACTATAAAGCATAAAAGAGTGTTTTGATTCAATTTCGATGTAGACAACGGAAAAATTATCACTTTACTCTTTTTATAGTCAGATTCATAAATATAATAAAGAAGTGGTCATGGAGTTAGCTTGCAATACAATACGTTACGATAATCAAGATTGCTAAATACTTATACGTATTTTTTCATGGTAGTATTTTTTTATCAGTCAAACTCGAAAAATCTACTTCACAAGTAAAATAGTCTTATGTACAAACATAATTTTTAAAGATGAGAGCAATATTTTGTTTTCATAGTTATTTAATTCATTCTTTTTAATCTGTCTCTTCCTAGAAAACGATAGCAAGCTAATTCTTTTGACAAAACATTCAAACGTAATTTCCTCAAAACGATGCAAAGAGATATTTCATTAGAACATATCAGTTTAAACGACGCTCATCGCCGTCGCCTCGGGTGTTCATTCACAAAAATCAAGACAAATGGGGGAGCACATAAAACTGGGCCTATTTACATGACTAGGCGTTCCGCTGAATGTCCCATTCCATTACGCGACCGCGGCACATGGAGTTTAAAGCTACGGTCTGGGAGTAGCTGCAAGCGGAGAGATCAAGAGCGCAGTTCTGATAGTTTATTTTAGGTAATTCCAATTTTTACTCATTCAAACTAAGTTATTGCATAGTAGTCAGTTAACGTGTGACTTAGAACTTGTTACAACTTTAATTTAACTGCAAAGTTTCTGCATATGTTGCAAGAAAATCAATTTTAAGTTTTATGTCAGTTTCAAATCGCTCCGCGTTTGCCGCCATGACTGAGGCAGCAGCCTAATGGGGAGGCATCAAATGCACGCTACCGTCGTGTCATCACGTACGGTAATAAACTCTCAGAATATATTGTTCAAGTATAATAGAGTTAATAGAGCGGGGAGTGAGAAAGGTACTCATTTGGAAATGGAAGTTTTTTATAACAATGTCGGTAAACTGGAAAAAAAATAGACTTTTCATTACGTTGAATTTACTTTTTCAAAAAGTAGGTTAGTCCGAATGCTATAATTTCTACATACACATGCAAACAATACAGCAATTTTATTCTGAACCTAATTGATACAGAGTTATATATTTAATTTACAAAGCCGTTAACAGTAATAGCTGAGCCTGACACGGCTTGCGTGAACAATTTAACAAGGGTTTGTTTGGAATTTTCATTTGGCTAAGTAGTATTTCAATTTGATTTCTTAAATCCTTATTTTGATTAATCAAAAATGTTGCATGTATAAATTCAAACAGAATTTTAGAATAGTTATTATATTCAAGCACATTTAGGTTTAGAATTTTGGATGCCCATTCCTAAACATAGGTTCAAGGAATTGTTCGAAGTAGGAAGATAGGTCGTTTCCTATAAACAGTATGCGGTTGATCTCGCCTTGTGAGATAAGGGAAGATTCAGGCGTCTCAGTGCCAGGCGAGACTTTACTGCTGCAATGTACGGTGTGGGGGCTTGTGGAATATATGCATTATAACTAGCGTCAATTTCATAGTACCGCGACGAGTATGTTTGCTTATTGATTTTGTACAGAAATCAGGCATTGTGATTTACAGGCCTTGTCTGCCTTTTTTAATTAGATCACAAAAAAATAATTAAAAGTAAAGGTAGTATTAATTTTATTGAAACCCAAATTGGTATTAAACATAAATTTAACTTATATCCTGTTTTCAATTATAATTTGTATTTTAAACTGCTTAAATTATTTTAAACGAAAAAACGTTGAGCTCTTATTTACTTTAAAAGTTTTAATACATTTTAAGCTTCAATAAAAGTTTAATGGAATCGGTACTTTTTATATAACAAAATCTCGCTACCTTTTGTTTTTATAAAGTACCAGCGTCGACGCTTCTTATTCAATAAGTTTGTAAACACATTAGGCTTTCAGGTAAAGCCTACCCTATATAAAATTATGCAACGACCCAAGCGCGCACTTCGAAAACATATTACCGTGAATTTTTATAGCTTTCCCTGTCCTTCACAAAAGATGCTTCTTTCTCAGTGGCAGTGAATATTATTTTGTGCCGAGTAGAAACCTTCCTGAAGTATTATTAAAGTTCTATTGTTATTTGAATGAGATTGGTCCGAGTACCCTCATCAGGGCTCTATTCATACCTTCTGTTCAGTAGTACTCAATCATGTTCCTTCATTTTTGGAGGATATAAATGAAATCCTTTTAGTCACGTCAAAAGGGACATAAATACACAATTGCTTCGAGATTTTGCATAAGACGAGTGAAAGAAAATCAATGTTTTGTGTAGCTGTTATATTGCTACGACGCTACGCCGCTACGTAAATTGCTACGCGGTGCTACAGAACTCGAACCAACAAACGTTTGCGTATTGGATTTTATAAGTGTCGCGTTAAAATAAACGAGTTATATAAACTCAACAACTATAAGAAAAACTGTAATATAACGGTGTGAATTTTAATATTAAGTGAAAAATTTACTTGATATTTATTTTAGTTCGTTAGTGTAAGAAGATTACTTGAAGTAATATAATCTATCTTGTTATGAATCAAACATATTTTTCGCTTTTATTACGCACAGCTTAAATGCATAAAAATACTTACAAATTATAATGTACGTCGGCCATGTTGGGCCGGTAGGACAGCGCCCTCTGAAAGGCGACCTCAGCCTCCGCGGTGCGGCCCTGCGAGGTGAGCACGCTGCCCAGGTTGCCGTACGCTGGAAACAAAGGAACATTTAATACCTTTTTGGTTGTTCGCAAAAGATAATTTTAAAATCCTGTATTTTTTTAATTAACCATAGATACACCTGTAATTATGTGTTCTGTGGATACACGTATGTATATATGTTTTATTTTAAAACGAAAATGGTCCACATTTTTTTTATTTTTTTTTTATTTGAAATTTGGTTGTTCATATTCAGGCTTTCGGACAGCCCAGTTGTGACCATTTCGAACTAACTATTGTGTGAAGTCAGCTTCAAGGTCACTTGCTTTTAAGTCCTTGAAACTGAGAGACCTATCCTTGATGAGTTTAATATCGAGATGGATGGACAGTTCACACACACAAATGTGCATGTTGACCCTGTAATTGAATTTCACGTCTGAGTAATTTTTAATACATTTTGAGTATACCTAATGAGAATGAAAATTTTTGTTTTTTTTTACCGATTTTTTTTAACTATAGGTACCTAATTAGACTTTAAATTCCAAAAATTTAATGATATAATATACGAGATTAGAGTTTTAGACACTTTTTAGTAGGAAGTAAACAAGAACTCAAATATCCAATAGTAACAAATCTCGTTGAATTACTCTATCCACTATCGAATGCTCGAATAGAAACGTCTCTATTTGCTCCCCTAATTTATGCAGTGATGAAGTGATCGTGAACACGAAAATCATTAGATATAGATAGCTACTTAACCTTTCTAGGGCCAAATTTATTCGAGTTTATTTAGTTTACCGGGCACAAAAGACTTTTCTTGTCATTCTAATATGAGAATCAAAATTTATATTAGTGTTAAAGTATTGTCTAAGTAAATAATAAAAGTTATTATATGAAGAAGCAGCTATCGAGCTAGGCCGGTCGAGAGCCTAGCTTACTCAATCTTTGACGTAAACCAATAATCTATCATTAATCTTTTATCGCATGACTTATTTCTACGCTAGATTTATTATTCTTATTTTATATTCTTGTTTATATTGAGCTAAAAAGTAAAAAAAAGTAACATTTTGCATTTGGTTTAGTACATGCCAATTGTATGAAAATACCAAGCAAGACCTAAATGCCTTAATGCAATGAGCTTGGTTCCATAGCAGTATTTTTTTTAATAAACACCTAGCGATCTATTTCTAGGGCGCCAAAAGACTTCTACTGCTGGACATATGCCTTCCCCGCAATCACCACAAGATCAGCATTGTAGGGTACCTACCAAAGTTAATGCCATGAAAATGTGGTAATAACCCGCTCCCCTAGGTCGCACTTACTGTGCGCCCGTGGCAAGTATGTTCCAAGACGTTGTTGTTTCAATACGAAGTTTCAGAGTAAGCAATTAATATTAATTGAATTGTTTAGACGTTAAAGATTAACTAAGCGGATTAAATTACACGCGTCATGGTAACTTATCTAAGTCGCAATATATTTTTTTTTCAGATTTGTATCAAAATACCTAGCTGATTTGGGCTCTCAATTATTCAGTTATTAAACATTGTGAACACTAAAACTAGCTTTTTAAGTATTTAAAATTATTTGTCCATGATTGCTGTACTTGCAATACATTTATTATGTATTTTGTTTCCACCTATATTTCAACACACACATTTACATGAATAAAACAGTTTCATATTTGATCGATTTCGTTTTGAAATAAAATTGTCAAGTGAAATGTAATGGAACAGAAGAATGATTTATACCCTTCTGTTTTAAATGAGAATATAGCAACTTGGTTTAATATCCTTAGATTATCCGTTTCACCGGTACATATATATTAATTTCCTGTCATAGTGGATAGCTCATTAATAGCGAGTCACAATCGCGGGTCTAATCGACCCCGGCTTACGCGTGATCCGCGGTCGACTCCGCCCGATTTCCACTTTGCGCCGTTCCGATTAACGATTAGGTGCTCGGCTCGAGCGGCATGGTTTGCGATCTTATATACATTATTTATTTAGGTATCTCTACTGAGAAGATCTTGGATAAAGTTGTTTTATGTTACTATATTACTTATTGTAAAAATTAAGTACTGGTGGGTATATTTTTGATAGAAAAAACCTTGTGACATACAAAAATATACCAATGTTATTTTTTTAATCGCTTTATGAAATCAAACCTAGTTGTCTTAAAAAAACACTTCAAAATATATAAATAAAGGTAAGTACTTGTTGTAACTAATAAACTATCCTGCATGTCTAGAACATTGATGCGAGAATCTTCTTCTCACGATCGTCATGCGAGTATATAAGTTTGTTTTTTTTATAGAAAAGGTGTCTAATCCAAGTGCGAAATAAGTGTTTTCATTTATGAAGACAAAATATTGGTAAAAATATTACAGTTTATAGCATGAATGTGCAAGGCTGTATGAACTAAATTAACTACAAATTACTCCAAGCCTATACGGTTCGTTTATCTCTAAGCAAAAAATCTTTGGTATTTCCTATAAGATTGCATTTGTTAACTTTTCATGTCTGCAGAATCCAGTATTTAGAAATTATTTTTTGTCTCTCTGTCATACGTTGGCTAATTCTAAAAAAAAAACATTCATTGCCTCAAAGCTAAGCTGTCCTGTCACCCTACTAGATAGGGTAGTCGCTAAATAGCGGTCGGATCATGTTAATCTGTTGAAGTTGCCACTCGGAAAGGCCGATATCTTGATGAGTCCCTCAAAGATGGGGGTTGATAACTGTAGGGATTACCCGATTAAGTTGATACGGTGAACGGAAGGATGAAGGAAAGGTCAAAACAAATGTTGGAAGCTATTCGCCCGTTTGACTTCATTTATCTCAAAATCTAGTTCGTCGTTTTTGAATAAGAAGTTCTACTTTCTGATTATAACCTGGTTTTGGTAGCATCCTTTAAACAAACATATATTTTGAAATATGTATCACCTAAAGCTTAGTCATCAAAGCTAGCCATGATAATTCGTCGACGGATTCGGAATAACTATAGGACCATTTCTTATAGGCCCGCAAAAAGTAAACACTCGAAAAGCAAAACCGAGCTTGCAACCAGATCACGTGATACATTTAAACAAACATTTGCCTCGGAATCAATCATGCGACCCTTCGCATGGAAATCGTTCTTATGTCAACACTGTCCAATACCTTCTACTGTTCTTTTACCTCTTTAAATAGTAACTTCCTATGTTAGAAAGCTTTCCTTAAAGTTCATGCTAGTCTTCTATACAATATTTGAGATTTTTTAATGGATTTGTGGCGATGCATTGCTGTTTTAGTCCATAGTCACTGCGATATTTGGAGATCTATCTGAAACCTACTGAGCTTCAATTGATTTCTCATTAACTTAAGCTCACTACCTTGTTGCATCAATCACAAACCAAGATACAAACAAAATTATGAAAACACCAGTCAGGTTCACGAAGCTTATTTTAATTTGTACAGTTTAATCAATCATACTTATCTTTTTATTTTTTTACAATATATTTTATGTATTAATGCATTCTCCATGTGTCTGTCCAAGTTTAACGAAGTAATTTCCACAAAACACCATAAAAACCAACAAAAAGGTTAAATTATAAAATTAAAAAGGACATTGGTTTTTCGCTCCAACAAGTCTTAGTGTACGAATCGGGAACGAATTTGCATATAAATTGGAAATATGATTGACGAAGCTGTTGAGGCTTTTAACTGAAATTCGCGTGGATGATTTCGGGAAGGTTCTGATTATTGCACTGGGAATGCAGAAATGAAATTGTCCTATTCATTTTTATTTTATTTTCAAATTTATTCCGTAACTTCTTATTGTAAAAGATTTCATTCATTTACTACGGCTAGTAATGATGATGAATTGCACCCAGGTAGCTATAACAATATCTCCAGTAAAATAATGAAAATACACTTTATAGTCAATTTTAATTAAGTAATTTCATTTTTGATAATTTAAAACTATTATATAACTTTACCATGATTTCTAGCTTTCGTTTTCAGTAATAAATCTAGACAGAACAGGCTCCCTTTAAAATTCGGAAAATCTAAAATTATCAAAAGTTCAAAAACAATCCCAATTAATCTCAATTTGGCCACTCGTCTGTTGCAGCTCGAACATGGTGTTAAAATAATTGCTTTACCTAACAAAACAACAAACGTCGGTCGGTCAAAGTTAATTATGTCCTCGCGTGCCACTAAATGATTTTTTAATACTACTAGTACACACGATCCGATAGTTTTTCTGTTCCGACGATTACTACGATCGGGAAGTGAACCACTGGGTTGAGCTTTGATCGAATTCTAATTTCATTCACATTACACTACTGACTTCAAAAAAAAGGAGATTCTATTCGACTGTGTTTTGTTTTTTTTCTGCATCAATGTGGAAAATATTCGGTCAGGCGAAAGGCGTTTTAGTGTTTATTTTAATTGTCGCTATTTGTTATTAAATTAATGTAAGTATTTGACGCAACTTTAACCTTAACCTATCTGTAAACTTGTGTATCATTAAAAAAAAAATGACAAGCTTTATAATTACTGAGGTGAAACACGCCTAATACCATGTTTGTGTCTTGAGTAGTTCTGCATATTGTTGTACCAAAACATTCAAATGCCTTTCAATCAGGCATTTGATAAACCATTTCTATGGAAAGAAACGCCCAAAAAAAAAACAGAGATAAAGAGTCGAAAAGTTCCTTGTACCTACACGGCTCGATGTCGTGACTAACTGAAAGTAAACCGGCTAACTTATTCACATGCAACGCTCAGCTGGCTGCGAATCAAATATTAAACGCGAGCAGGCTACCCGACCTGACGGAATCTGGATTTGATCACTCGACTTTGGTTCGCAATGGAAACTGGAGAATGCAGAGTAGATCGTTTGGTTTATGTAATGTTAAACACATACAATATATAAAACCAAATAAAGTCGCTTTCCGTGTCTGTCCCTATGTATGCTTAAATCTTTAAAACTACGCAACGAATTTTGATACGGCTTTTTTTCATAGATAGTGTGATTCAAAAGAAAGTTATATAAGAACACATGATACCATGCACAATATTGTATTTGGTTAGGCGGTACAAAGTTCGCCGGGTCGACCTTATTGTTTCATTATGTTAAGATTTAGTTCTTTTTCTTCTCTTAAGATCTTGGTGGGAACATCAGAGAAACAGGAAAAGAAAATTGTCAGAAAAATCAGTTTAGAGATTTAGATAAAATAAAAAAAAAAGCTGAAACATAATAACAACCAATTAACATGTTTATGTTTGGGCTTCAAAAAACCCAATGTTACGCAAATCTTACTAACGAGGTAGCAAAATATTAAAAAAAATCATTAAGCCGATCAATAGACATATTTATTAGGTTAAGTAGGTATTATATACGAGAGTATTTTATCCCATTTTAACGATGTCGCAGGAATAACAACGTAAAGTGAATGTAAGAAGAAATGTCTGAGTAAAAAGAACAGTGCCCGCCGGCCGCCCGCCAAGACAAACAGCGGAGGCGACGAACCGATATAATGGGACGCAGTTTACCAAACGGAATAAGAGATTTCTGATTTATATGCCCTCGCAAAGGCAAGTGTGGCTCGGAATGTCCGTTCGAAAAACATTGTCGTATAAAATGCAAAAATTGTACTTTTGTGGCTTCAACATTGGTGCATGGTTCGACGAGATTGAAATATTACTCTTGTTCAAGTTGTTAGTTTTTTGAAACATGGGAATTCAGAATTACATGAAAAATTAATTAAACTTCCTAATGAGATGGCATTGCAAGAGAAGCGGTTTATACATTTACTAGAGGCTGCCCCGCGGTTTTTCCCGCGCAGATTTCTCATAAACACAAAAATCCCGTTTTTTCCCGTTCCCGTGGGAATTTCGGGAAATCCCTTCTTAGTGCTCATATACACTCCCCAAGAAACCCACTTGCCAAATTTCAGCTTTCTACGCCCAGTAGTTTCGGCTCTGCGTTGTCTGTCAGTCAGTCAGTCAGTCAGTAACGGAAGAGTTTTATATATATTGATAAACAGCGCTCATACAAGCGAAGTTGTGAAAAAGTTTTAATAAATATTACAGAACACATTTTATCTACAATGTACGTTTTACAAATTGTAAAAAAAAAACCTGTAGTCCAACTTGTGTTTGGTAAACATTTAATGTAAGCCTTTGTAAATATGTATGTGATTTTGCGGTCACTTTGTAAATTCATTCCAGTTACCTAGCGGCCGGTTGCAGTTTGAACCTAATTATCCGTAGCCTTTAATGTAGCTGACGGTGTTGTTTCTCTATAAACACACTAATATTAAAAATGTGAAAGTTTGTTAGTGTGTACATTTGTTAAGTACTTCTTTACCTCTAAACGGCTGAAGATATATTTATAAAATTTGGTACGCACGGAGTTAGTTACTGTCACCCTGGATTGACACATAGGCTATTTTTTTTTTCGAAATAAACTACAGCTATATAAGCTAACCGTGGGTCACAGCTATATAGTTGTATCTAACTTCTTCACATACTGCTACTTAAAGTACTTGCGATATTGACAAAAATAACATTTTGGTTTTTAGTATTAGTCGTAAGTTTTGTTTGACTTCAATTGAGAAAGGATATGACCCCTTAAATTAAAGCTTATTACCCGTCTACGCTAGAAGAGTATTGAGTATTTATTTGAAAAAGCATAGCTTTTTGCTTTTGTTGGATTGACCTATTTTTATAAGGAACTAAACATATTAAAAATGTCTTTAATATAATACATGTATTTATAGTAAAAAGAAGATAGATAAATAAATATAACAATATAAACTCCCCTCAACGTTGCGGTTTAAATTTTCATAACTATTCATTTTAGGAACTTTGAAAATCGATTCCTCTCCTACAAAACTTATCAATTTCAAAGCTGTCTCAGTTCCGAAAATCGTAAAACTACGAAAGTTTGGAAACTTTGGGGGCGAGTTTCAGCCTGTTGTTTTTTCCTCAAAAACCAATAGAGAAAAACTTGAGATTTACATGAGGAACCCTTCGATAAAGTGTCATAATTTAGTTGAAATATGGTAAAAGTAACAGAAAACGGGAATATGTGGATCTGAGTTATTTAAAGCCCCTCGTGGAATGCTATTCTTTCTTTTGTGTTGGAAAAACCTGTTGAATTTTCATGCTTGGTACTTTTTCCGACGGAAAAATACATAGTTACCAATTGTAGTATATATGTTGTTAGAAGCAAACTTGTAGACTTCCAGTGGCAGTCTGGATTGTGTTATCTACAAAAGAGCAAAAGTACTCTCCTTGCTCGTTAGAGTTGTCTTGTTGAAGCTAAGCACAAAGGAATCTGAGATATAAAACATATACACTAAGCATGAGTAGGAGTTTTTATGAACAAAAATAAATTAATAGTTGAAACTCAGAAATGTACATTAGTACAATATGATTCACTATTAATTTATAAATACTTGGGTTGCATCTATGTTTGATTGCCATACAGTTTATTTTATATTTGATTCTATACTTGATAAGTAAAGGTAAAAGTAGGTTGACAAAACATTAAAATTAACATAATCTTTGTCTGTAATAAAAGGAAAACTTAACAATTTATAATGGCACCAAACACGAGATGAGGTAAGAAGTCACATAAGGGAACTTTTATCTTTTTGCTAAAGTTTGTTCTCGTAATACGGGTGGAGGACGGAGCGAAGGCTGGTCTCTGAGGAGTTTGAGCATGCATATTTAATGGCATCCTACAAAGGTCAAGAGTCCGAGTCGAGCCGTGAATACATTAGAGATTCCAGAGTACGCGTCGTCGGAGACTCGTGACAACCAGCCCAACTTCTGAGGTACTAGCACGCCACTGACAAGGTAGTTTGTACCTGTCTCTCAAACAAATTAATTGTGCTTTACTTTTGGACGGTAAATGAGAAAGCAACTCGAACAAACTTTTAAGCGGAGCTCGAAATTACAGCGACGGTAAAGCCGAGCCCACTCAAAGTTGCGGCTTGAACGGGTAAATTTAAAAGCTAACTAACTGACGAGTCACCGCACCACCGGCAAAAGGAAGTTTCGTACTCAGTCATCCTGACTGTAAGCTGCACGCGGCCGGCTGATTCCCACAAAGTTCTGATCCCCACAAGGGCCCAAGTTTTGGAAATTCTATTAAAACTTATTACCGATGACCGACAGGTAAGGGCAGATATGGAAGTCAGGGCAGCTGTATAAAACTTTGTAATTCAGAGTGTTGATTTAGGTGTATTCGCAATATTACGTATTGCTTAATATAATGTAATTTGACATGGGACGCTCCTAGTATATGGCGAATGTCAGCAAAGCAATAACAACTTTGAGATTTGGATAGTCAGCAGGTGACGGATGGACCGCCGAGTGTTTTGATTAAAATAATGCTTTGAATTTCATTTATGAAATACAACATGTGGTATGATTTTAAATAGTAACAAAATAGAGTGTCAATAATTCAATATTTTAAAAACTATGTAGACGCGTGTCTATCATTTAAGTATAGCTATACATCACACACAGCCCTCAGAAGGAGGAAAGAAAGATAATGGGTACCTAACAACGAAACTTAATCCAATTACCAACTCACATTAAATAATTAATTAAAAAGCTCTCTCACCTTTCGGAGGGTTGATATAAAGCGCACTTCGGAACAGACTTTCCTCGTCGCGCCAGTCGAAATTGCGCCGCAAAGTTCGTCCGCACATAGCAACCAATAGCAAAAGTAGTCCGCACATAAACACTGAACTACGCCACTCGTGCCGCTGCCAGCCCCGAGAGAGCAGTCCCGCGCCTAGCCCCAGCAGCAGGCAAAACCCCACACTAGGAATATAAAGTACCCGCTCCGCAACCACGAAGCCGACATAAAAAATAACATTACTAGCAGGAACAAATGGGAGCGTCATAAACGCTAGTATCACGAGGAACGCCACTCGCGGGTTAGTCTGCACACTGTGGTGCTTTCGATGCTTCGCTTTCGTCTCTGGCTGCACACACACGCAGGTGGACGTGAGGTGGTTCATGTAATTGTTGTTGTTCATGGAGCGGCACGCGCCCGTGTGCTCGTCGCCGAGAGGGCTCTTGCAGCCACTGCACGGACACATCTGTTTCTTCGCGCCTCCTTCCCGATGCGGCGCGTGATAGCTGTAAGCGCGGCGGTCCGCGTCCATCCCCCCTCTGTTAGGCTGTCGGCTGTAGTAATTAGATTTGTGCTTCACTTTACAATGCCCGTACCTATTCTTATACGAGTGTTTTGTTTCTCTACTTTCTAACACTTCGTTTTGTCTTTTGAATTCTTTCCATATCGCTCTCCAAGCGACTCTGGATAATATTGTGTAGAATGCTATAGTAACTATATTTCTAGGATCTAATAGGCTTGTTATTCTGGGGACCGCGTCCATAGACCAGTCGAAACTTAGATGGAAGGGGTATATTAAGAGGTAGAAGTTGAATACTGGAAGATAAGCGAAGGTGAGAGTCCTCGTGAGGAAGGAGGGGTCGCGGGCGGCGGGGTTGTCGGCGGCGGCGAAGCTGGGCGGCGCACCGGCCAGCCGCAGCCGCCACGCCAGCAGCGCCGCGCCGCCCGCGCACAGCGCCGTCACACTGCGCCACCGCACCTGAAACAATGACAATAGCTCTTATTAAAATTAAGAAGAAAGGACATAATTATTTTAAACGTTTTGATTAATTTACATACAAACAAGTCTTGTCAGTTGGACTTAGCTTTAATTGTATTTTCAAGCATACGTTCATTAATAATACATTAATATTATATTGATGTAAATAATAATTAATTAAGATCCATCATTATTAGTTTTAACATTTACAGTTAAAGTTATACGGTAAAGTCTGTCAAACGAATACAACGATAAAAAGAAAATTTAAAAGAAATCTCGTCGGTATTTCCAACAATGTCAGATGGCAAATCTCGTTTCATTTCCATAATTGTATAACAAAGTTAAGGCGTAGAGCAGCCCATGGTATAGCCAAAGCTGAAGTGAAGTGTTCACAAAGCGAGGTAATAATTTTAGTCCGCTCCAGCTACGGGATGATAAAATTGATTTATAAGGGCGGGGTAGAGATGGATCTAATAATAAAATGACTCGCGCCATGGTTACATTTGCCCATTTTGCAAGAGGTCTTATAATATAATTAACCGAAATTCTAAAAGATTTTACTTCAGGATTACATTAAATTGAGAAAAGATCATCTATAGCTTATAATAATCAATATTTATAAAACTCTTCCGTTACTGACTGACTGACTGACAGACAACGCACAGCCGAAACTACTGGGCATAGCCGGCTGAAATGTTGCATGTAGGTGCCTTAGGGAGTGTAGGTGAGCACTAAGAAAGGATTTACCGAAATTCCCATGGAAACGGGAAAAACTTAATTTTTGTGTTTATGAGAAATCTGCGCGAGTGAAACCGAGGGGCAGCCTCTAGTATATTTATATTTTAGCACGATTCATATTCAATTGAAATATTTGCCTTACTATCAAAAATAATAAAATTAATAAAAGAAAGAGAAATTGAAAAAATTGATATACTCTAATAAAATCAGTTTAGTAACGAAACCAGTCAAAATAATCATCGCACGTTTTTTAATAAACTCAAAACTAAAATGCCTCCTGTTCTCGTGCAAAATTATAAAGTTCAACCAATTCATTTGGGATTCGTATTCCGAGCTAATTTACTTAAAACGAATCCGGTTCTGGAAGTTAGTAGATAATTTAGGTCCACTAGTTTGATCCGCGTAATCCAGCAGTCCCAGCGCCCAGGCTTGTTAGTTCGTACAAAAAGATTTATGAAGGTTGCTGCTGCCCCGCACGACCTAGGCCCAAGGGAAGACCCTGGCGAGGAACTAACGATTTCGGTTCGGATTTCTAGTAGAATTTACGCTACCTCAGAGAGGCGACCGAGACTATGTAATGAAACAGGAAATTTGAGATAAGCATGAGTTATAGCGTGCATGTAGGCGGCGAGGACGTGTGCTTCATAATAAAGCTTATTAAGGTAAATATATTGTTTTGATCGTCTTTTGTTTACGCGTGCTAACTAATTAGCTAAAATTACTTTTACTTAGGCTAACGTTCTTAAAAAAGGAAACAAATGTCTCGGAAGGGTAATTTTTAAACACAAAATGACCGGATTATTAATTTGTTATCCTAAAAGCCCATGACAAATTATGTACAGAATATCTGATTCGTCATCGGTTTCTTTATTCCAAATCCTTTCAGCACTAATGGCGTAGACTGTCTCCAGTCGGTTTCCTCTGGGCAAGCTCAGGCCTTATCTCAGAGATTTATTGGTTAACTGACTGGCTTGTTGACATCGCTAACTCATCCTTTAGTCCCTTTGAAAAACTCACAGCGTTGGGTGTGACGCCTAATATTTAGCTCATTTAACTTTGTTTAAGTTTACTTTATGTAAGTGTATCTAGTAAATGATGTTGATCTTTGATAAGATCCGTTAGTCGTCTTTATTACTAGGGAGGAGTTGGGGTGATGGTTTTCTGTGCCGCTATAACCAGCTCGTTAAAGAATAACGCCTTATATTAAAATAAAATAAATAATAAATTCCTTACCAATTTTAATAAATATCCGGTTTGCTAACTTAAGGAAACGGTTCACTTACTTATTTTGAATGTATATTAAGGATGTGACCAAAATATAACATTACTTAAATACAATTTTATGATATTAGGTATGTAAGAAGATAAAAACCAAATCAATGATCATGAATCACTTTATTAGGATATTGTAGTGTAGGGCATTATTTAAAACTCAGAGATACAAAATTGTAATACCTATGATATTACGAAGTTAAGCAAAAAACAAAGGAAACATGAAAAAAACCTAAAAAGAAACCACAGACTGCGGAATATAGTTGTGCCTCGCTATTAACTTAAAAGCACTCTAGAATATTCTATTCAGAAGCTAAGCTCTGCCTAAAGGAAAAGCTTTCACGGCCGAAATATCTTCGCAGATAAAACGTTTCTGTGATATACCTGCCCGCGTCGCGGTTGGCTCATAAAGTCACCGAGGTTGGAAAAGTAAGCGTAAAGATCCATTAAGTTTAATACCATCATAATTATACGAATGCTACCAAATCTCTGGTACAGCAAAAATCTTTTTAATTTTACCTTTACGCGCTTTACGCTCTATAACTTGCTGTTAGGTAATGCAAGAAAATGTATTTTCTAAAAGCTACCAACTAAAAGCCGCTTGTCATTTAACCAGATTTTTACGAAATTTTGCGCTAAAAGAATTTAGAAAGGTTTTATTTTGGTTCAAATGTAAGTCTAAGGTTACGGAAATTTGAAGTATTTATTTAACTCATTTACGTTTTGTATAACATGGAATTTACGTATATTAATAACGCATCACTCTTAAAGCCCCAACTGGGTTGAATCTTAATATAAGGCTTCTGAAATATAAACAATGACATTTATTTGTATGTCTCACAAAGACTAGGAATCAAACATAATATACAAAAATATTATAGATACCTACAATGTATTTCTGTATTTTCCCACAGTAGGGTGAACTAAGGCGGTTTTGTTGAAAATTCGGTTTTATTTAGTAAGCATTAAGGTAGTGTTTGTGGGCAAAACGATTTGCTGACTCCAACTTGATAAAAAATTAAGCGACACTATTCGAAAAAAATGAAAGAAATAATAAAACGCTAACTTGCCTTCGAAATAACAAAGATGTTATTGCTTGATGTTGTGTCTATTTGGATTTACCTAAAATCAAAGCAAAGAGAAAATAAGGGCGAAGTCGAGCAACAAAACATCACATGTATAATTTTGTTTGATACACGAAGGAGAACAAAGCTAGTAATATGACATGCCAAATATTTGGTACACGCTGAAGATACGGCGAAGTTTCGGCGCAGGCAGACACGTTCCTGTTCATAATATTATTTGCTGATGTAACAACGTGACCTGAATCCTACTACCTGCTTATTTAACTTGGAAAACAATTTTTATGAAACCTCAGCGTGCGTAACTTTAGGTAACAACATAATCATCCAACTTTTGGACGTAACTCGCTTTTTATTTCTTTTGAAACGTTTTCAATATTGTGTGAAGGTGAAAGTAAGTACGAAGTTAAGTTTATTTTCAAGGTAAAATTGTCGTTTTATTGCTAGCGTGTAAGTTATTAATTTGATATGTCTGAAGGTGATTGTGTACTCGCGTAATTTAAAATAGCATATGTTACCCAAGTAGCAACCGATAGATTTAACTGAGTATTGAAGATTTCTTGAAGGCAACATGGCTAATTCCAGCTATTGCCTTGGCCAAAACTATTATGTCCCTCAAGATATCCCTAAGACTTGCTTGGAGGGTCAGTTATGAAAAAGTGGGCACGGTATTTAGGAGAATACGAAGGGGGAGTTAATACTACTGCTAAATCATACTTTAACCTTACTTAAGCAATTGGGATTTAATAGGGTTTTCCAGATTCCTTATCTAAGGTTTCGCGATATCTTGAAGTTTAAGTTAAGGCAGCAAAATAGATTTAAATGCAAAATTAAAACTGTTTTATAATCTATTTCACTAATGCAATTTTTGCTAAGCGAAGAAAAATTTAAAACGTTTTCAATTTAAGTAATCATAATAAAGAAAATATGGTGAACATTTTATGCTACAACACAAGAACTTTACTTAGTGTTAAGAATTTGTAAACTATAAGTAAATATGACAATTAGAAATCCGTTTTATTTCGTCGTAAGCAATAAAAATCTTAAACGCATGACCATTTATCGTGTAAAATCGATAGAAAGAGCCATAAAACAAACGGGCCCTCGAAATAGCTTGAAATAACAAAAAAATAAAGATTATTTGTATATGGAATAAAAATAAAGTTATCATTTATGTCATTAATATTACCTTTTCTCATCACATAATTACTTATTTCTTCAGTAAAAACTATTACACTAGTCACATTTAACTGAAATCCACACTTTTTTCACGATATCACTTCGATTTTGTTTTGTTGTTTTGTTTTCTAAAAGTTCAAAATGGCGTATAATCTTGTTTTACTTGACGAAATCTGAATTTAGAAAAGTAAGGATTCAAAAGGGTAGTTGAGTATCAATTAAATCAAAGATTAATAAGTTCGATTTGAAATAATGCTATTTTAGAAATGTTTTACTCAAAAACGATTTCCTCAAATCTCACTTAATACTTAATCGTTTTACTAAATCAAACGTAAGTAACATTTAAATCTCACAGTATTAAGTGATCATTTAGTTTGATTAAGTAAATCCTCAACGATTTAAGTGATACTTCCTATTGATTTCATGAATACTATTCTGATTTATTTGATCCCTTACTTTGATTTCTTAAATCAAGATTTCTTATCGCCGCCTCCGTGCTTGAATGTTCAACTTCCATTTGTACACTGTTCAGGAGAAGGTTTTTTTACTTATTATCAAACGAGATGTTTAGTTTCAGGAATGATAAATGCAAATTTATAGTTTTTAGTCTAATATATGGAATTGCCAATAAATTTGTTTACGATGCTGTGATTTTACGTATTTTATTATACTTTTAAAATGGAGGTTGAACAAAACTGCGAATAAAAATGTTCGTTCATGGAAATACAACACTCTTGCCATGGAGATAGCACAGTGTTCCTTAAAATTGTTGCGTGCTTGTTTGTCCAACCTCCTAATACCATATACAGGATGATTAAATTACTTCGTAAAAAAACTTGTTTTTAGATGATAAAAGGTATAAGAAATTAAAATCAAGAAATTAAAAAAAAAAAATTTAGACTCAAGTAATAATAACATAAACATAACGAAATGATAAAATATACCTACTTAATTATTGTTAAAAATTTGGTTGTTGTGTTGAACCATTGTGAAAGACAGACAAAAGGACTATCAAACAGAATTAACATAATAATATACTTAATTCTCAACCGTTTTATTACAAAGTGAATTTATTAACATCCTGTATCAGTACGTTTAAGTTTCTATTCGGAAATGAACATTATTAAAAAGTACTTATTGCTCGAAAGTCGCCAAAGTACGCCTTTTGCTTGTTTTGAAATTGGTACTCGCCATCCTGCTGCAGCTTTTAACGTTACTCGCAGTTAGTTTTCTTAGTTTTTAACACAATAAAACTAATTTATTAGGTTTTTGCAAGCAAACTAAAGGAGCAACCAAGTTCATCACAGAAAAAACAAAATGGCCGGGTAGCGTGACGTACTGTGCTGTGATTGGTCGGCCGGCTGGAGTTTGAACACTCAAGCACGCAACAAATATTTCGATGCGGGACTTTGGGTAATGCTGTGGAGGTTGGCTAAACAAGCACGGAATTTTTGTTACGATGATGTGGGCTTCAAAATTTAAAACGTGAAATTTATTGTATTTTTTCTAGGAAAAGCCTTTTTTTACTTGACCTTCTGGACCTAAATTACATCGTTAACAATCCTGCATCAAAAAGTCATTTTCGACCAAAATGGAGTTTGAACACTTAAGCACGGAGCCAACGTTATCTCACAGTATTAAGTGATCCTTTAGTTTGATTAAGGTAATCCTCAACGATTTAAGTGATACTTCCAATTGATTTCATGAATACTTTTCTGATTTATTTGATCCTTTACTTTGATTTCTTAAATCAAGATTTCTTTGTTTTGCAACAGAGTTAGTTTTTCTAATACCAAGTGTAAGTGTTGAAAGTGATAGACGTATGCAATATTATTAGACACATAAATTAGATGTTTATGTACAATTGTGTTTATCAGAATGCATTACAAGGTTGTTCAAACGAATTAATATGATCTATGTTTGTGGCTGGCATGCTGGCGATTCGGGTAGGAAGTGACGTGACTTGGCTATGTCTATATGGCAGAATTTAAAAGGATAATTTCGAATTCAAGCTTTTGTAAGTATTCATCACTTCCGCTTATAGTTCCTTTCGCAAAATGACTTTTTTTATAGTGTCCCTTTTGTTCATGTAAACTTGAGCTAGTGGAGAAATGGTCATTTTTCGAACGGGTCATTTTGCGAAAAGCACATTTTGCGAAAAGGACGTTTTGAGAATTCTTTAAAAGCGTTATGGTTTTCAAAGAAAGTTATTATGTTTTTTTTGGTGTTTTAGCAATAAAGTGCATTTAAACAACAGCAGAGCTTGCATATAAAGTCAAGTGTGTGTGGCAAGTATTTCTATCAGACCATTCTGCTCACACTTGTGGCAAAACAAAAACTGTTGTAATAATTTATTTCACTGCCTTTTGCTGCTTTTTAAGAACCACAAAAGTACATACCATAAGAAAATCAGCAATGGTTTTCAATGCTGTCATATCATCGAGTTATCATATTTTGTTTAGCTAAGAAAGCTGTGTTAGAGCTAGTTCGGAAAATATATATAAACTACCTGCATTGGCAACCTAATACTTTTAACTTATTTAAGTGTATCAAATACTTATTCAAAGACTAATCATACAAAATGTATTATGCTAAACGAGTCCGTGACCGTAAATACCTACCTACTTTGCATCGATTAAGAGTGAAAGGCCCTACAATTTAGACCCATAATGCACCGTTCGCAAATATTTCTTCGAAACTGTCTACAAAAAATAAAAGCAAAAGGGACATAACGACAAAGGTTTTTTCGATGTGGTACATTTTGAGAAAGGGTCATTTTGGGAAAATACAATTTTAGAAAGGGACATTATGTAAAAGGAAAATTATGGGAAAGGGACATTTCTGTGTTAAAGGTTATTTTTTTAATTTTTCAACGTCTTTGCTAATTTAATTTTTCTCCATCTTGTACAAACCGTCCCTCTAAATCAATTATCTATACCAATATTATAAAGAGGAAAGATTTGTTTGTTTGTTTGTTTGTTTGTAACGAATAGGCTCCGGAAATACTGAACCGATTTGAAAAATTCTTTCACTGGTAGGAAGCTACATTAACCCCGAGTGTCATAGGCTATATTAGATTTTCAAAAAAATTAGGGATCCTTACCTAAACTCAAATAATGTTACCCAAGGTGCAATATTTTTTCCGTTGTTTACATATTTTGACAGGTGATTTGTTGTTGTTGTTTGTTTTTTATTCGGCCATTCTGGGCAGTCAAAGGAACATTAGTCTATAGAGCCAAGTCTTTTGAAGTATCTTATATTCTATGGCGTAACGAAGTAAGCCGGGAAAGCTCGTTACTTATAAAATAATAATTAATACAAAATTTATTTGTGTTTTGCCTAGCAAAAACTGATTTGAGGACAAACGTCTTAATATGACTTTTAGTTTGGATAGCAAATCTTTTTTGCATTAGTGCGACTGTATAAGTCGAACAACTATCCCTTAATGATTTAATTCAGTTTACAAATAATGAGAGTTGAGTGAAAAGAGAGTTTTATGGTTTATCTGAAACCTTAATTAATACTGAATAGGTTTAAGATGATTTAACTACGATTTGTATAATCTTTATTTTCTCAAAAAGCGGTATTGGAATACTATATAGCCTTTCAGAAATATGTGACTATATGAAATCGTTTTTTATTTAGTTAAATCACAATACAGGCACTGTTAAGATATATGCGATTTAAACAAAATTCTTCAGTGCTACTTGGGTAGTGATACAAACAAACAAGCCAGGTAAAGTTTAACGACCTCTAAATTTCAAACGGATGCACCCTTATCATTTGTCTTACTAATTGTCAACTAAAGAGGGTTTACTAAATCCCACGCCCTTCACATAAACGGATTCAACCCCTCAAGTAGGTGGACATCATGGAGGCACAATTATCATTTATCTGCTCAAGACGCATTTCCGTTAAATTCGGTCCTGGTGGCCCCGACAAAAGTGGCGGGTGTATTTACTCAGTAGTATTACTTCCACTATGCCGTCCGGTCGGTAAATAAAGGTAAACCGAGTATTTACAGCGACGACTGTCAGTGTCAATATACTGGCCGCTTTGTGCGACTCGAATTGCAAACAAAGACGGCAAAGCTTAGGGCAAGAGCAAGAGGCTTTGCCCGTACCTATCACTCGGCGGAATCTCGGTTCGATGCAATCTCGAGTACATACCGAGTCGACGAGTATTGTGTTGTTGGTTTAGAATTTCAAAGGCAAGCAATGTAATCTGATAACATTAGACCTTTTGCAAAATATTATTATACCAAATAACTTCAACATGTTGATAAGTAGTGCAAACATTTAATAATATGTATTTGGTAACCTTTGGGCATTATTAGACAGTTATTCCGGTTACTGATTAAATCAAAGACCATTTCTAAAAGAGTAACCGAGTTTAAAGAATACCAAACAACGATAAGATTCAAGTTTTATTGTTAGTGTCATACTTTTCTTCTTTAAAATTACGGAATAATACTAGATATTGCATTATCCAAACAAGAAACCATCTCAATATTTATTATTTTGTACATTAACAAAGAAGACGAGCTGGCCAGTAAAAAAAATACTCCCTATCGATTTTTGGAGTATCAATCTTAAAAAAGGCTTTTAAATAAAATATGAGGTCAACTATTCGTTACTAAATAAGTTAAGTAATGCACGACACTCACGGAAGTTTTCATTTATGAACTATTACAACGTGATCGGTTAGCAGGTTGGCGCCCGATCTTGACCAAGTTTCGTGTAGAACGCTCGTAAAATTAAAACGAAACTACCGCTTTCTTGGAAATTCTAGAAATAACAGCTCTGCTTTGGGTCTCTTTTTTGTTATAATTGAAGACGTATTTTAAAAGTTATACTGCCCTAGAAACGGAAGGAAAGAATTTGGGACGTCGATTTGGCATAATGAAATTCAGGCTGTTTATTTTGAACGAAACAAGTAAAACTATGAAATACTTTGAAACTTATACTTGAAAATAATAGTTAGGGACTATACAGGGAAATATATAAGAGTTATATGAAAAATGAAAAATGAAAATGAAAAATGAAAAATGTATATTTCGTTAACAAAATTAGCTTTAAATTGGTACACTACTAATAATTAATCCTACAACAATTAATTTTAGAAAAACAATAAAAATAGGGTAGTTCTAATTGTGAGCGTACAATTTTTTACCAGCGACCCTACACTAGGTGAAATCCTGTCTTGTAGGTGCCGCAAACTTCGATTGCCAGAGAATTAGCAGGCGCATACGCGGTAGCGTTTCGAGATTGAGACAAATGCATTTTAATTTTTATCTTAACATTTAACTAAATAAATGATAAAAATGGGTGTACAATTAAAAATAAAAGTAATAGTAATAAAATAGTAAATTCGTAATCATTAAAACATGCAAAATATATAACTTCTTAGGATTTCATGTTATAGTTATATTTTTAGGTATATTTAATTTCTTTTTAGCAATGATTAGAAAATATTTATTTAATAATTTTATAATAAAATTGTATTGAACAATTTTTAATTTCATTAAATAATAAAAATCGTATACATAAATATCAATTGCACATAATAGGAAGATATACACATTTACACATTAGATATAATTAATTCTGTTTCTTCATAATCGAGTTCCAATAACCTATTAGTTACGGCTTTTTTAATTATGCCTAGACTTAGATTTCTTAGGTCGCAATGTTTTGCCATTTTGTTGTATATTTGAGGAAGCAAGTAAAACCTCTGACGCCTGGCAAAGGTGGTTTTTACACTATTTGTTGGTCCCTTATAAACTCGTTTCTTTGCAAGGTTTTCATAGTCCGATGATTGGAGTAACTGTCTGTGCTGTATTAGTGTACATTTAAGTATATATAATTTACGAACGCTAAGTATGTTCCATTCTTTATATAGCCTGTCTGTGGGGAATCTGCGTTTCACCTTCAACATTACTTTAAGTATAGATCGTTGACCTCTTTCTGCTTGAATTATTACAGTTTTACCCGCTCCGCCCCACACTGATAGACAATATTCAATGACAGACTGGCAAATAGTAACATATATCCCTTTAAGAAGATTTTTGTCAGCACAATGTCTTAGTAATTTCATTACATTGATAAGTTTTCTTATTTTTGTGGATACCAAGTGAATATGATCCCTGTAAGAAAGTCTTTGGTCAATTATCACTCCCAGATACTTAACTGACGTAGCTGCTGGTAGTAAGGGACAGTTGCATGTTTGAGAACCGTGTGAAGCTACGCAGTCAAGATGTATTCTTAGCTTAAGCTGTTGATCAGATTTTGGTGCGGACGCTATGGTTTTAAAGAAAGTTACATAGTTTGTTTTCT
This sequence comes from Euspilapteryx auroguttella, assembly GCA_951802225.1. Classification (NCBI taxonomy): domain Eukaryota; kingdom Metazoa; phylum Arthropoda; class Insecta; order Lepidoptera; family Gracillariidae; genus Euspilapteryx; species Euspilapteryx auroguttella. Next base: position 6,847,664 of record OX637652.1, read on the forward strand.
GTACATTCAGAGTCAGTAAATTTTCGCGAAGCCATAAAGCAAGTTTTGAAATACTGGCCTCTGCCATATTAAAGGTGACATCCCACGAGTTGCCACTAAAAATGACGGCAGTGTCGTCTGCATAACAAAATACCTCCGCATCATGCAGTACATTGCAAATATCATTTATGTATAATATAAATAGCGTTGGACCTAACACACTGCCCTGTGGTACTCCGAATGTTATCCCTCTTGTTTGGCTCATATATTGACCAATCTTTAAGCACTGTTTCCTTGAAGTTAAGTAAGACCTAAACCACTCAAGAGGCAATCCACGGACTCCTGCAAATTCTAGCTTGCTTAATAGGATTTCACACGAGACTGTGTCAAATGCTTTTGCCAGATCCAAGAAGACGCCTATGCATGCTTTACCATTGTCGAGTTGTTTACTTACATGTTCAGTCAAGGCAACCATGGCATCCTCTGTAGATCTGGCTTTCCTAAATCCAAACTGTTTATTGCTAAGTAGTTTTTGCTTTTCTAGGTAGCTCATCAGTCTCGAGTTTACAATTTTTTCCAGTATCTTAGAAAAAGCAGACAACAGAGCAATGGGTCTATAGTTACCAGGATCATTTTTGGAACCACTTTTATGTACAGGACACACTTGAGCTGTTTTCCATTGTTCTGGAAATATTCCAGTGATTAAGCTTAAATTGCATATGTGTGTCAATGGTATTAAAATAAATTTAGCAATATGTTTTAATAACCTGCTGCTTATTCCGTCTATTCCCGATGAATCTTTTGCTTGGGTCTGTTGAATAAATTTTTCAACTTCACTTTCATCTGTTGGCTGAAGAAAGAAGGATATTTTGTGACCATTAGCAATCGGTATTCTAGTCGAAAGTTCTTTTTGTGTAGTCTTAAGAGAGTCAAGAGTTTTTTGAGCTAAGATATATATAGACTTGACTTAATTATAAACAGAAGCATGTTTGTGTCATATCATCCTTCATTCGTTTTAAATTTCAAGGTTTTCAACATAATATTAACAGTGAAGGCCTTACCACAAATAACTTAGATATAGTTAACTAGAGGCTGCCCCGCGGTTTTTCCCGCGCAGATTTCTTATAAACACAAAAATTCCGATTTTTCCCTTTCCCGTGGGAATTTCGGGAAATCCCTTCAAGGAACCCACGTGCCAATTTTCAGCTTTCTACGCCCAGTAGTTTCGGCTCTGCGTTGTCTGTCAGTCAGTCAGTCAGTCAGGACCGGAATAGTTTTATATTATATTGATTGTTAGGTTAGATTTAAATCAAGAATTTGTGCCTGCTATTCGTGATTGAAACCTTGTATCTACACCATATTTTTTATTAAACGCAACAAATATTATCAAAAATTGTTGCTTATTTTTAATATCTAGCAAATTATAACGAAATAAAAAATTATCTAAAAAAAATATTGTCGGAATTCTGTGGCCTCATTAAGAACTCAAAGAAAGGCTTTTTCCATTTCAAGAAAAATATCTCAGTACCTATTGCATAGAAACTTTTTAAATTATGCGCAATCGTAAAGGCAGAGCAAAGCGAGAATTTATATCTCACTGGATGCCGGAGAATTATATCCGGCGCTACTCGTCTTCTTTGCGGGTGATTTGGCAACGCTTCGAGATAAAGCTATAAGAAATGTTATAGTTTTATATAGTACAGGAATATGAGAATGGGGTTTTATTGCCCGCTTGATTGCCTGTTTTGGTATTATAGTTTCTTTTTAATATTAACATAGAGGTTTAGGTACACATACAAGCCGGTTTTAAAAATGAAGGATCCAATCGAATATGTTAACACTTCCAATGTCTTAATATTCGGAATGAATAAAGTAACAGTAATTACTGAAATTCACATAAATCTACACATTTAACATACAAACGTATAATCTACATATAGATTACACAAATTCACTAGGATCAGTAACAAACATCATCATGACACTGCTTTGTATCTATGAAATGCTTCATTTGTATATTTGATATCTAATGTGTCACACAAATTCTCCGCTGAAGTTATTATAGAGTTTAGAATTATAGTGACAATAATAAGTCTTTTGATACTAGATGCTTTCGATATTATTTATTTGCCGAACGCACACGGTTCAATCGGAAAAAAAAATCAAATATTAAAGCGACTGGATTTTATTGGAGCAGTAAAAAGCGAATGCGGAGCATGATAAAATGTAAATCGGCCAGAAAGTTTATTATGTGTTCCAAAAAAACTACCCAGTTTTTTTTATATTTTGACGGAAACAAAGGTGGCGTAGTAGGCAGTGTTGTTGATTAAGACGCTGGAGGTCCGCGTTAGATTACCGGCGGGGGTTAACTGGTATGATTAAATATCGATATTTGTGTCCGAATCTGCGAGTTCAATAAATAAATATAGTTTTTTGTGAGTTTCGTTCGAGCACCCTCGTTACGTTTTATTTAGTAAGGAGTCTGGTAGAGCCTGCTTACATACTTTATTTGTTTAGTTTATATTTAGTCATAGAAAACTGTTACAACAAAAATAATTTTGAGATAAATCTTAGTTTTTAATTAAATTCAACTCGTTTATTAAAATATATATTAATTTTAATCATAACAATCTTAGAAGCCTCATGAAACCCACCACGACTTCGTACTAATCGGGCTGACACGTTACAAATTAAATTAACAATTCGAAAAATAGAAGTGAAACTCGCAATGATAGCGTCTAGGATCTTGTTAACGTTGGCACGTAGTTGGCGAAAATGTAGAGGGGCAGGAAAATCACGAGGAAGCTTATGCAAATCGTAATCGCATAGCGAAAAATTAAACTCGACAGTGATACTGTTAGGGTCTTTGCAGACAGTGTCTAGATTTCAAAATGTTTAATTAAATCTTTTTGCTCACCATTGTGATAAAGAGTACTTTAAACTTACAAAAAAACTAATCTCTTGTTTACTAGTAGTAGTAGTAGTAGGTAGTTCATGGCTAAATTTAAGAACCGATTACCGATACGATTATTTTATACTTAAAACAGAACGTTTCACAATTAAAACTTGTTGGATATAGGTAAATTTAATAAACGTGCGAATGTGGATAGGTTATTTGACATGGTCACAATGGTCACTGTCATGTGCTGCAGAGTCAGGCTAAGGCTACTCTCACCACTAGCCCTGTGTTATCACGGCAGATATTTGGACCAGTAATCTAAACTTGGCGGGTCTTAATGGACCCGACCAAGAGTTATTCAAATAAGGTGTCGAAATTTCACTGGGTCTTAGCGAACTTGCATAAATGCATGAGGCGATTTTGTTTCCCCAAATATAAAATATGCTAATCTTGATTTTATTACTAAAAGGGGAACGTATCTTGGGACGAGGAAGTTTGTTTTTGACCCAAGGGTATAAAAAAGCGGTTCCCTAATATTAATATGATGGGAATAATAAGCTTCCCAAAAACCTTTTTCCCTTTTACTGATTCACTGTTCAAATTTAATGTAAGTAACTAATATAAGTTCGTATTTGGTTGGTGAAGGCTAGTGGATGTTTTTTAGCTGTAAGTTTTAGTTCTTATAAGTTAGTATGCCCATTGAAACTATAAAACTACCTACTAAAAGCTTGTAACATTTTTTTTAAATCCATTGTCCAAGCGTGCAGTCGGAATTTCATTTAACGATTTACACTGCAATGTCTAACAACTAAAGAGTAGGTAGTATTCATTTTTCTGTGCAAGGAAACAGTACCGTCGACATTGCTATAAATGAACGCCGGGACGCGTGGCAATAAGAACCCTTTCAAGTCTGTACGATTCAGCTGTTCTATTCAAGGCGCCTGTTGCTGTCCCACTCATCCAGTCTTAAGTCTGAATAGTGCAGCGAATAGTGGTTTCACGTTGTACACTACAATTTGCAAGGTTTCAGTGCATAGTCTCACAGTACTGATGGACGTGATGGACTCTTCCGTTAAGAGTCAATAGAATTTAAATCCAATTTACGTTTTATGTGTAATCTCGCAATACTTTGTAATTATTCACTGAGCATATTTTTTAAGAAAATCATTTCAATATTGAAATCTAGACTTTGTTTTAAAAATGTATTTAGATTTAATATTTTGTTATTATGGAATAACAAATTATATTAAAAAATTCTAAGTAAAAAAGTACTAAAAGTAAATTGAGTACCTTTTAATATGAGATGACAGTATTTGGTGGCCATTAATGGAATTATTGGTGAATCATATTTTTTTCAGCTAGGTGTAGATACAAAAAATTTAACCCAATACTACATAAGCACATACACCTAATATACAAATTATATTAAGACGTAACTAGAACATGTTTCTATTCCACGTGAACGAGTCACGGAGCAGGAGCAGCGAGCGTCTCTTATTCCATGTGAACAAACAAAAGGCATTGATGAGGGTCGGCTACAGTCTACAGTTGCGTCAAAATGGTATAAATGGCCGGCAGCGGAATGATGGTTCATTCAATCGTGCTCACTGCTAAGGATGTTGCAGATATGGCTGTGGACCTCACTCCCTTGCATTGATGCCAATGTCTTTGATGTAGAAATTGAATGAAAGAAAAAAAGATGAAAGGAGATTTATTAACAAGGACAGAGTCAAACTGAAATTGCACAATATTGTTGTGAATGACTTTGTTGAATGCATTAAGGTAATATGTGGTTCATTAAATGCAAATAAATAGCTATTGAAAGCGCACTGATGTAAAGCATCAGTCATCAGACATCTACACCAGTAGGCAGTTTGAGTGCCTTCATGTTCATCTTTCATTTTAATTTTCAGTTCGTCTAGCGTCAAGCGCTGTGTATGCAGGTCTTCACTTTTAGTGTCAATGTAATTGTTAAATATTACATACGTTTAACTGGAATATCTCGCAGCAGCAAATACTGTTCACATTTGGATTTCACGCGAACTGAGCGGCAAGTTTCAAACAAGTGATGGCTGCTCATCAATATTTTGCACGAAACACAAACTTTTATTCCCAACTCGAGCCAAATGTAGTAGCAAATATGGTTCCCGCAATATTTCAATATTTTGCCGAGCGACTGTTTGCTATAACTTTACTTTTATTTTCTAAAGTTGGGCCTGGAGTTATAACTTTATGTTCGGAGGTTGATGTTTTATAAAACTTGCAATATGTAAATAGTTTACCATAAGGAAATATATCTATTTAATATCAAAAACAATAAACTAAGAGTCAAATTAAATTAAATTAATCAATCAAAAAAATTGTGTTGTGGTCCTCAATAAGCACAATGTTTTTCGAATGTCGTCATGTTCATGTTATGATCGTGATTAATTTAATTAAAGTGAATTCGATCCATGTAAGTACATTTTTATTATATAACAACTATTATTATATAATAACTAACTTGTAATGTATTAAATCCTTAGAAAATTAATGAATGCCATGAATAGATATTTTATTCCCTTGTTAAAAAACATAAGTTGCAATACACAGTAAATAATAAAAAGTCCTCTTGAATGCGTGCTCCGGCTAGCCAGTCCAGTTTCCACTGTTGATACTTTTTGCCATCTCGACCTCAGCTCTAATAATCCTATTGTTCGCAGTTTAGATGTCGAGTGACTTCTCTACATTTTTCCGGCTGAATGAAAACGTTTCATCAGAAATATTTTAGCTTGAGTAATATTTTTCTAGATGGTTTTTATTAAGGCCTACAATAGATAAAGAATATAATAGTTAAAAATGCTTATTTCAGAGAAGTTTGATACTTCGTTTTTGCAGGCTCTTAATAAAAAGTACACCAACAAAACAAACAACAATACAAATAACATTCCTATACAGCAGATAGTTTATTTAAAACAAGAGCATTCATAGGTAGGATGCTATCAGCACACAATTCGCTTCCGACTCCAGCTTCAACGTTGCTAAGGCATCCGACTCTCGCAAGAATAGTCGTAATTCCCCGCTAACCGAGTATTGGAATGACAATCCAACTAAACAGCTCTGCGGTATCTAAGGATAGAGTATTCAGTAACTACCTATGTCGTATTAAGAAGTTCCATTCCACTCTCGTTAAATGTCAAAGGTATATAAAAATGTCAAATGATTGGAAAACATTTCAAATAAAATTTTAACCCGCTTTCTTTTGAAGAACGATGGTAAATGCAACTATCATTTCAAAATAAATATTTTCAACTCTTGACTTGACTATCATCTTACCTCTTTATTTTATGTAACCAAGTATTTAGTGTGTGTGAATATATTCTCAAAAATATTAGAAGTTACGTTTTGTAATTTTTGTTCCTAAAACTACTATGGCTACCATCGACGGCGATGACAAAGTATTAGGTAGTTCAGCTTTGTTTTAACTATTTATACTAACCGAGTAACAGAGCCTTTGTAGACGACACAGAGCGGCGGAGTAGACATCTCGTGATAGCTTCGAGGAATACTCGTGAGAGTCAGAACTGCTAACAAGAAGTGAATTCTCGATTCAAGTTATAATTATGTTCATGACTCCTGAAAGGTTTTGCAAGAAGACTTGCTGATGCGAAAATGTACGCTTTCAGTCCTTGTTCAAAGTTTACATTGACAAAAGTTAAATGTAGCATGTATGTTCAGATAATTAAAACAAAATTACACAAGTAAGTGAAATAGTGATAATACTTTGTAATCCTAATATCTGTACAAACCTGTGATAACGAATACATTTTCTGATTCTGATTCTGATAGAAAGGTGATAAAATCTAGTTCGAAGAGAGTGGTATGGAAATCCTCCGAAATGTGGGGATTCAAAAACTTCCAACGATATCCAATCACGAGGTGCGGCAGCGGCCAGCGCGGAGTGGTTTCAGGATTACAGGTTAATTCCAGCCGTGGCGGGAGCGGTTTTCACACAGCTAAATCAGATCGTCCACGTCAATTGGTTCGTTTCCTTCATTTTCTCAACTCCAACACTGTGATGATTTGTGGTAAAGTTTTTACATTTTCCTCAACTATCGTCGACTTAACTAAAGTATAACATTAAACGTCCATTTGATGTTTTACTTCGAAAGGATCGAGCATCACAAACAGAAGTCTTGGTGGTTTAAAACAGACTTTCATATCTGATTTATTCCTTTGACGAATTTCCTTTTGGCTGGTAAAAAAGGGTAAAAAACGATGCCGCAGCTTTCGACTCATTGCAATCGGGGTTATATTTTGATGAAAATATTCTTTAACCGTTTCCAAGCTTTCGTTGTTCAGCGTTCGAGCAATTCCGTTTGAAATACGTCTCATTGTTGGCGGTACAGGAGAGAGGTGGGGGAGACCCGAGAAGGGGGGAGGTTGGAGGGGGTAGCAAACCCATTACTGTGCCAGGCGAGAAAGAAATAGGACGCTTGTGTCGAGTTACTGCTTAAGTAATTGTGTTTCATCTATGCTTTCGTAGCTCCAGTGGTAATTGTTTTATCCCTATTGATTTTCTGTCGCTGCATTGAGTAAGATCATATGTTTTTGCATAAGCTAAGAGAAATATTACGTTTATTATATATGATCAAACGAACTTCTCAAGTGAAGTTCGATCAATATTATATGAGTGGTTTCATTTGAAGATATAAATCAATTCACTAGGTAGTCCTTTCACCTACAAGGCAACATTCGCACGTTCATACAAATAACTATTAGTCAATCGATTTAATCGATATCGATTACTTACTCGATTAATTTGAAATTTACCGATGCTCCCATCCCTACCACTCTACGCGCCCATCACTAGCAGCGTCCGCCAAGCCTGTCATTCTTTTTAGAGATAGATTTCTGGCATAAATTACGTCGTTTATTGACTTTTTTGGCAAAACTCGGGATTTGGGTAGGGAGGGTGATTTATATCTTCAAATGAAACCACTCATATAATATTGATCGAACTTCACTTGAGAAGTTCGTTTGATCATATATTATATTTCGTGGTTTCATTTTCGATATAAATCAATTCACTAGGTAGATGTTTAGAGACATTGTTTTGTCTATATTTTTTCATGATAATGAAACAATATTAATTAAAACGATGTAATTTTGGCTCGTTTTATTTGAACTCTTAGTATAGGTACCTACAAATCTTATTTAATAATATTACTCATCTTATTAGTTAAAACACTATATTTTAACATATAAAAGTAATCATTATAGTTTGGAGTACTTAAAAGTTTAACATTGCGTAGTTACTTAGGTAAGTACTTGGTAGTTAGGTATTCAGCTACATTAATTTATAACATACTTATATAGGTACTTAAAGTTACATTGCCTTTTTTTTTTTTTTTTTTTAATGAACTGATTTGGTCAGAGATTTGATAAAATATTTGATAATCAATCATCATAGGACATTGATAAATTTAGCAAACTTGTTAGAGGTAGAGGTCCAGGCGGCCGTCTTTTGATCTGATCAAGATTGACGCCGGTAGCATGAGCAGCCGATGTGGCGGCGGCGTGTCGCGTGCTGCTGTGTGTACCGTACACCGCAAGGATCTGCCTGATCCACATGCTTATTGACTATGCTGTTGTGTTCCTGTGAGGACGGTACGCTTCACAGTAACTGTGATTAATAACTTATTAACTGTTATTAAGAAGTGATTGGCTTATTTAGGTCTGATTTATTTAGTTAAGGTTATATAACCGTCTTATAAATAGACGGATTCACCGTAAGATAAAGTAAAACAATGGTTGATAGCTTTTGATTGCATTTAGCGCCTATAGTTTTGATAAAATTTACATTTACTTTATGATTCTAATGCGATTGCTATTTTTATTTACTTATAATAATCTGTTATTTAGAAAAAAGACTTTCAACCATGTGTGCAGGCAGTAGATAATGTTAGTAAAGCTACTTTTGTCTAGGCTAAGTTCATTCTTGTTTGGTATACATTTTTAGAGATTTTTGAGAACCAATTGTGGATACCAAGTACCTGTGTACTTTGGTGGATTGGGTATTAGTTTATAACACCTATAAGGAAGGCGCTGATGCAATCATCCGAAGAAATATTTCTGCCTAAAAGCAGAGATAAAGCGGTGGCTCTTATGATGATGCCCTGTGAATCCTGTGATGCGTCTTTTTCGAAGACATCGGAGGGAAAAGTAATTACACTAAAAACAGAACATTCGAAAGAATCTGTTTTAATCATAGTATTGAATAACATTATATTGATATTGTTGAATAGTAATATTAGAAAGTGAGGCTAGTATAAGATGCTGATGAGATGCTGTTGAGGGGATAATGAGACCTGGCATTGCCTGCTCGAGCATACTGCGACACTCAGGGTAAGCGTGCGTAGGAGAGGGTGACGGTCCCTGTTAGTAGACAACATAGGTTTTCGTCACGCCCTCAAGTGATTATTACGAAATAACTATATCAATCAATGGAGGATAACAGGCAGGTCTAGAAGTACTAGAAGGAAATACTAGAATACTGGTCGTTTCGTCCTCAGTAATTTTTTGTAGGCCGTTAAGAAAAACGGAAAATGAAGGATCGGCATAGAAAAAATATGCATGCCCCCTTTGTAGCATCTGGGTCTTGTTTCAAAGAAAAGTATTTCTTAAGTTTTGCGCTAGAATGTTTGAAAAGCATCTTTAAATTAAATCTTCGATCTGCCTCTAAATTATGTTTCGTGTAATATAGGATGCTAAATGCTAATAGTAAGATTTTTCGCTTCTCGAACCAAGGCCAAATATATCTGGCAAGTTAATTGAAATTTGGAAATTGTATGCAACTTCGTGTGGTAATGTAGCGGATAGCTAATATGTTATCTACCCATAATAAAAAATAACAAATTGTTTAAGTTTCGGGGCATCTAAGGCTTAGCATATTGCTAATAATACGACATATAATTACTATAGTAAGTTTGAGTTACGACTTTACGACTCGAGTCCGTGTTAACTTATGAATCATATTTTTGTGTTTAAATGAAATTTTAAGAGCTTTTAATATTATTATCTCATCAATTCAGGTCCTGTAAAATAATTATCATAGTATTCTCTGAATAGAAGGTAGGTAGGTACCTGTACCTTTGCCTTTCAAGTATTTTTGGTTTCAACCAGCCTTTTGTAATGCTGCGCTAGCGGACATTAGGATGCCAATCATTTGTGAAAATTCTCTGGTGGTATAGTTGAGAACACTTCAGAACCAATTCTATTATTTTATTACGGTTATGGCTTGTAAGTGATAAAGTCATATTGAGGTCATCTACTTACTTAAATCCTGAAAATTTGTAATTATTTTGTGGCTATAAGCTACTATTTTCATAGTTTATAATAAAGCCCAAGCACTCGAGTGATTTGAGTGTAAACCTAACTTTATTTAAATATTCCATGTAACTACGGTCTATGTAAAGGATATCGTCACATACAAAAATTTACCAATTTTTGACCAAATGAACGCAAGTGACCTACGACCCCTTCTTTAATCTTAGTAAAAGTTCTAGGCGCTATCGTGAGCCAATAAGATAAGGCATTGAGTTGAAATCATAGGTGGATAACAAGATTCTGTGTGTTCACATCTTTAAACAGGAAACGTAGGTAAGTATTTACGCTAGTTTTAAGCGACAGAAATAAAAAGTTACGAGACATTTTAGGTCAATAGATGCCATGTAATAATAGCTTGCATGCTGTTCTGCCATTTCGAAATGAAATTTAGTTACTTACAAATTTATTTAACAGTTTTAGGTTAAGATTAAATCTCTTACCTCCATTTGAATTGGTGTCAAAAAGGTTTTAGATACGAGTTCTAGCAAATTATTAGTTGCGATTGACATTTCTTGTTGTTACTGTGCTAACCATGTTACAACAGGAACATATTATTGCTCAAGTGGAAAATTAGAAAAAGATTTAATTATTCTGTTACAAATCCAATTAAGGATACCTTTATTGTTTGTGATATACAACCAACACATTTTAAAAATATTGTACTGAATTCTGCCAGAATGGTGGTTGAGCACGTGGCCTGATTTGGGTCGTTCTCTAAACGTGCGACTGCGTCGGTATATGGGTCGTTGTAATTTGGAACTTGACGAGTGGTATCTTCGTACTCTGGCCCTGGCACGCCCCCCCCCTTGTTTTTCGCAAAGCGAGGAGGGCCTGAGTTTTCCTGAAACTGCGGCCAAGCTGTGCCCGTGGAGCTCGTAGAGGCGGCTGTGTTGTGTAAGCAACAGTATTTCTGGGAAGACTACTGTCTTCCTGATTTAAAGGCATTGCTGTTCAATTTTGAAGCTTAATTTAATTTTCTCTAAAATTTGGCACCGAACAGTGCTTCATCTCGTTTACTGTACTGAAAGACATTCAAAAACGTCTTGGTCAGACCTGGTGCGGTCTTTTAAATGCGAGCTTGTGTCTCCGAGCTATAAAGGTCGCATTAAATACGGGAGCCCTCGCTTAGAATCTTGATTGCCTCTTTTTTATATCTTGAGTTAGGAGAATGGCCATGGCCCTACTCCCCGATGTGATGTGAAGTCAGTCCAAGTTGAGATGAGAGTATTTTAGTATTTAGCTTTGAGGCTTGAACCAAATGTAGTTGCTAGATATAGTATATTGCTGAAGATTTTTTTCTTGACTTCTCTAGCCATTTGAGAGAGATTATCGTAGATTCAATCACACAACTTTAGTTCATCATCCAGGGCTTCGCCCAGGGTTGATAAAATTTATGGGTCCAGTTCCGGAAATTTAAACTTTGCCTCAGGGTCCGAGTTCAATTGGTTGTTGTAACCGCTACCAGTTCCAATAAGGAAGTTATTGCTGGTGCTTGGACCTGTTTTTGGTGACGGTATTGAAAGTGGTCACTGTTGGGGCAGTGGTGGCAATTGGCACTTGGTATATCGCCATCATGATTTTTGGTGATTCAGTCTCATTTAGACCTGATCATCGGTTGTAGGGAATAGTTTCGGCTAGAAATATATCCTCATATTCGAATGATATTTGCTCTGGGCACATTCCTTAAATTGTAAAGGCGTTTCGCCTACTGGAATAAGAAGAAAAAAGAAAATTATGCTTTTTATATTTTTATACTTGCATAAAAAATGATGATTATTTTTGCATTTTGCCGCGTTCCTATTGGAATCTATGGCAGTATGGTAGCCTGGTTCATATTTGAATCTCTGGCTTTGCAAAAAAAATGCTTTGATAAAAAATGATGTACAGTTTTGAATTTTGCCGCGTTCCTATTGGAATCTATGGCAGTATGGCAGCCTGGTTCTTGTTCGAATCTATGGCTTTGCAAAAATATTTCTTTTACACTTTTTAAATGTAAGTTCAGAATTTCAATTCGAAATTTCTGTCTAAAAAATTTTTTGAAGGTAGGTAAGCAGAAGAATCCATCAAAGTTTAATTAACTCACTTAATTTTTTGTAAAATATTCGTAGGATCTTTTCGGTATCTTGAAAAATTATTTTTTTTGCGAAAAAGATCCGAACGCGTGCTTTCGTTGCCTCGCACGGAAAAAGAATGACAGGCTTGGCGGACGCTGCTAGTGATGGGCGCGTAGAGTGGTAGGGATGGGAGCATCGGTAAATTTCAAATTAATCGAGTAAGTAATCGATATCGATTAAATCGATTGACTAATAGTTATTTGTATGAACGTGCGAATGTTGCCTTGTAGGTGAAAGGACTACCTAGTGAATTGATTTATATCGAAAATGAAACCACGAAATATAATCTGAAGAATCAAAACACAAATTATAATTTGACCACTAACCAAACCTTACCACAAATAAGCTAGACTGGTCTAGATCGCCAATTCGTATGTCAAAACAGTTACTTAAACCTAGTCTAGTGACACCTGCTTCACTAGTAGAACCATAACTGAACAATATAAAGGCCCAAGAAACGATACATTCGTATTGGGAATATTGGGTTGCAATTCGTAAACACATAATTTTTTTTAGTGGTGCCATCATCTATACATACTTAGTATTAAATAAAGTCGCTTCTCGCGTATGTCCCTATGTATGCTTAAATCCTTAAAATTATGCAACGGATTTTGATGCGGTTTTTTATTAATAGATAGAGTAATTAAAAAGGAACGTTTATAAGTATAATACGTGCAAAAGATAGGTAGGTGCTCTAGGTGGTGGTATTTTATAAGGTTATTTCATTAATTTTATTTGGACGAAGCTTGTGCTGATTTTTATCTATATGTTTGTTTTATATAATATTGAATATTTAGTTTAGTTTTTAATTTCCTTCTTGTTTAATGTATTTTTTTAACAATAAAGATAGGTATTAGTTAGGCGGTACGAAATTCGCCGGGTTGACTAGTTATATATAACATGTAGCAATCCTGTAAAGTTTATAATTGTAATAGAAATACAATTTGTTCGGGAATACATAAACGATACAGTTTAAAGAATTGAAATCATATCTGGTTTCGGTATGTATTTTTATTTTGTTGAAACAACAGTATTATAGTAGTAGATGTAACAAAACATAGTTCTAGAACGGAAGAGAGAAGGCACAGCGGGCGGCGAGAGCGCGTCCGACCGTGCGTCCTAGCTGTATACAGACTCTTGACGAGAATATCTATTTTGATCCTTATTTATCTTAGGTAAAAGTTTTTTATACTAGATAATCGATAAGCGATACCTGGATGACATTGATGGTTCTATAAAATTAAAGCTTTTACTTTGAATTTATCATATAAAAACAGACTTAATTTCTTCTACCAAGATTTTGCTAATGCATGAGCATTATGACCTCTGTCAAAAGTTTCTGAACGCGTTAATAAGAATTCAGTTAGTAGGTAGGTTATTGTAATTTTATCAAACTATGGTGAAATTAAACGCCAAGCGTATGGATGCGATTCTAGACCGGGTGACAACGTGAATTGTGACACTGAATTATATCTTGGCGAAACGGGAGCAAGTGAACAAGCGAACGATTTCGTACTATTTTACTCATATTAAGATCATCCTATGTCATTATTTGAAGGTTTTCATGGATGCGCCATGAAATATCAAGTATGTAGTGGTATCCCCCTAAAAAATAATAAGATTTACTCATTTCACGCACGCGACTGTATATTAATAAATAGAAAACTGTATTTTTTTCATATAACATTTTAAGGCGCGATACGAAGTTCGCCGGGACAGATTGTATAAAACCAAATTAATACATTGCCATTACCGGCCACATCGCTAATAATCATGTTATCAGGAGCAAAAAAATGTAGTGGGACCCAGATCATAGGATATGTCAACGTTGTAAATACGTGCATATATTTTAACTGCCAGCTACGGTTGTTTTTAAATCTGTAGCTATTGTTTTGTATTGTTCAACTTTTATTCAGTTTGCACTACCCATTGTTTCTTCAGCGTTTCATTTCATTTGCACACGGCCTCTCACTTATTATAATTGATAAAAAATGGCCACTTTTGTTCATGAACAGATGTTTTCAGAATTCTGCCTGCGCGTAGCGGCTTGCATTGAACAAGTATGTATGCTAGTTGCTTGATAAAATGTTGTTTGCATAGCCTCCTAGTTACATTTATTTAAAAAAAAAGCAAGTCATTACTAGAGCAATTTTTTTTGTAAGCAGAGACACTGTGAACTTCAAAGCATTAAAGGTAATGGTCCAGTTGCTTTAATAATAAAACACAAAGTATGTCTCTTGCAATTCAGCCATCTTTCAGCTGAACCCGTATATTGCGGTTCAACGACCGTCCGCGTACGCCACCTAATGTCCCAATTTAACAAAGTATCGGATCCGCCGGATAAACGCAGCCGGCCCATAACTGTAAATTACCTATTCGTACTTGAGATGATAAAAAATATTAGGGATAGCATGTTTTTTAACAGTCGTTCCAACTTCCCTAATCTAAAATCGATACGCCAAACGGCGATGCGGGCAAAGTAAAGTTACAATAGCTCTAACTTTGATAGAGCAGTCGAACGTTCCCGACACCTGCGTAAAGATGCGCTCCATTGATAAACCACTTCTTTCCAAACTCCGGGAGTTAGCTAGTTGTTTTCTTTGCGACAAAGGGACGCATTGAAAACAGAGATTTATGGCCTAGCTTACTTCTTTTTCGGAGATTTGTTGCTATGTTGTTTTGCGGGTTGTGCGGTTGGCTTTAGATAGGCATGCATTTTTTTGTTGTTGTTATCTTACCTGAAGAGATAGGCTGAAACTTTGAGATATTTATAGAATTACACGTTATCCACATAGGCAGGCCGCTTCTTTGGCACGCCCTGCAGTACCGAACTGAAGAATAGGACTGAGGTATCCCCTGCCTGTCGTAAGAGGCGACTAAGAGGGGACCCCGGGGTCGTTGGGTGCACTAGGCGGGGGCCTCGTGTAGTCATATAACGGCCCCGAGAAGGGCGGCGGAACGTGGTGTCCAGTTCCGTCGTCAAGCGTAGGAAGAGCATCCGCGCTCAGGGGGGACTACCACTACCTGTCCCCCCGTGAAGAGGCTACTCAGCCAATGCTGGAGGGGGTCGCGGAGCTGAACACAAAGTTCGAGAGATCTCCCGTGACCTCCTTACAAACAGCCGAGATGGACACCGGCGCGGTTTTAATGGGTGCGAACCCCACATAACCTTGCGACTCCCCCCGGGGTCGCAGGGTACTCGTTAGGAGTTTCCCCGCCTAAAAAAAAAAAGGCCTCTTCTTTGGTCACATCCACGCTCTATAGTTTTTCCAACTTTAAATATAAAATATCAGAAGAAATCTGTCGTTAACCTTTAAAAAAATTTTTTGTCATTTAAAAAAAAATATATTAAAAAATACTTCATTAAAAAATGTAGTCTATTGGCTGCGTCCGTGTCGCATCTAAGAGGCAAGTGAATTGCGTAAGAGAGTGAGACTAACTAAATGTTTACGGAGCACTGCACATTGCACGAGCTACCTCAATAATTGCGAACGTTCTACAACCAAAACTTCTACTCAGCTTCTACTGCTAGAACAATTTCTAGTATCATTTAACTTAAATCCTGTATTGATAAGAAGATTTATAAGTCTACTAGAGGCTGCCCCGCGGTCTCACCCGCGCAGATTTCTCATAACACAAAAATCCCCTTTTTTTTTCGTTCCCGTGGGAATTTCGGAAAATCCCTTCTTAGTGCCCACCTACATCCCCCAAGCAACCCACGTGCCAAATTTCAGCTTTCTAAGCCCAGTAGTTTCGGCTCTGCGTTGTCTGTCAGTCAGTCAGTCAGTCAGTCAGTCAGTCAGTCAGTAACGGAAGAGTTTTATATATATAGATTTTTAAGTCTAGTAGCAATAGTCATACATAACTTTTGAATGGTTATTTGTCTAAAGTCTAAATACTTATTAAGGTAAATTTTAAAACAACAATTTTTTTATAAAATATATTTACTGTCTAGTATAATAATGTTAACGAAGAGCAGAAGAAATACAGATGACACTGCTCCGTTTTCCGTCTGATGCATCGCTAGCAAATGAACTAGGAGTTATCTAGACGATTTTTACGATACTGCATTGGCAAAAGCCCAGGAATTGCTTTTAACACATTATTTGATACCGTTTTCGTGTTTTTTGCGAGTGTTTGTAGCATATTGTTAAAATTTTAGATGAAATCAATAGTCAAAAATGTTTGTTTATATAAATATACCATAGTTAACTTATAACTTATGTATTTAATTTATTTTTCTTTTCAATGGAACACATACCCATAAAAAAAGGGAAAAAACAAGACATGCATGCAAACAAAATAAAATTTTGTCTTTATCAAGAACAGCAAAATAATATTGCCATCGATTTATAAGATAGGTTTTGCAAAGCTACGAAAAAAACGAAAACCTTATTACTTTCCCCAAATATTGTTTGTAACAGAAACGGAAATATTTATCGTTCTACCTTCCTACTTACTCAAAAAACACATATATATATCCCACACTTTGCGAAAGAATATGGCCAATATGATATTAAGATGGCAATATGACATGAAAGTCGATAAATCTGATCAAAAGCCGTTACCGCGAAAGGGTGAGAAAATATGAAAGCAGGGGGTAGGGGAGGCGAGGCCGGAAGAGGGGAGCCACGGCTCTTTGATTTAGGACGGGAGGACACTGAAGCATCCTCCGCATCTGGCAGGCGGCCGAAGAAACACAAGTCTTATAATAAAAATACGAGCATCTCTTCCGAGCGAAGTTGTTGCGCTAGTTTTTAGAGTTTGAAAACCCAAAACTTTCAGCTGAATGAAGAAAGTTGCGTTTTATCTCGTTTTTAAGAGTTTTTTTCTAAACGTGGACTTCAAGAGTGTTTTTTTTTCTTTGAATATACCTTATGCTAAATCTTGTTTAGTACACACGTCCGATTCTGGTTAGTTGCCCCCTAACAGGAAACACAACAATGTTCTTTGGTTTTTGCGGAGTCGTTATCAGTTTTTGTAGGCCCACATCTTTCCTCGTTGAGTAAAGATATAACAAATAAATAGTTTCGACCTTTTGCCATATTATCTCAACCCTTGGATGGACCTAGATAGACAGGAACCTTCAAAGAAAATTCTCTTTTATAGTCTCCTAGAAAATTATGCTTACAAAAAAGAAAGTGTGCCAATTTATATTTTCATTCTAGCGAACTCTTTGCCGTTTGCTTATATTTCAGCAAAATCAATCAGATTTTGTAATGGTTTTGTTTAAATAGTTTAAAAGGACAGACAATTGAGAGAGCCAGGCAACATTTAACGACCAGATGCAAAGAGAACTGGGCCAAAGCAATCTTCAGAGTATTCAAATTGATGGCTAGGGTACGTTTCACCATTAGAGGGAACTTATTAATTCCCCTTTCGACAACCAGCCGAGGAGGCCATAAATTCTACTCGGCCAAAGGGATGACCAATTTCAGAACATTTACGACCCACAAATTACGCGACCGGCGAAATATACTGGAAATACTGGGAAAGGGACCGCGACGAGTGAAGGGCGGAGAAAAGAAAAGCCCAAATGTTAATTTAATGTCGAGAGCCACAGAAAATTGCTTTAGTCCGGGAGATGAGAGAAATATTGGTGGAGAGACCGCGGAAAGGTCCAGATACTAATTTATGCAGGGCAAATGAGCGCGAAGAGATGCTTTACCGCTTGCTCGCGAGCACTTTGGCATTGTGTTGATACTTGATACGTATTTAAACTAAGTACAAATTCAATTCTTCAGTACATATTAATTTTAAAAACGTTGTTTTTTTAAAAACGATTTAACTCTAACCATTACTACAAAACTGTGCGACTACAATTCACGTGTTGCGACTCCCGTGCCGGCGATAATGCGGCCGACATAAATAAGGCAAAAAAGGAAACTATGAGACGGCACGATATGAAAACTGACATAAACAAAACAAAACTTTGTATCTGTACATAACAGTGGTTTTATTTTGTTTGTTGAGATAATCCCACAGTTTGCCAGAGTTGAGAACTAACTGCTTTATCACTTTATTGCTGTTTGTATGGAATTGAGAGCAGTAAAATGTTTGAGTCTCTAGTGTGTGGGATATTTATGGTTGAAAACAGTGCTTGAATAGGGCTTGTTTGCTTTGTTTCTACTTAGAAGTAAACAGGCACAAGCACACTTGATACTCGCTTCTTTCATAAAATACTAATACCAAATAATATATAAAATTATATCTAGGTAGAAGTTTTTTTTTTAAATATATATGTTTTGAAGATATACATTTTCTAGATAACATTCAAAATGATTATTATAGTTTTTGTGAGGTTATTTATTGATATGGGAAGTATCCCAGTCATTTCTTGATATGGGAAGTCAATTATTTAATGGAAAACCACAGGAAGCAAGTATGCTTCCTGTGGTTTTCTATTAAAGAAACGCATTTTCTACACCGTTAATATAATACAACCATAAAACAGAGAGTACTCAAAATACTAAATGTTACGATCTCAAATAAAATATTATTAAGTATTGCATTTTGTATAAAAAAAGGACATCTCGACTCGAAATAGGTACTTACTTTATTGTTTACTTATAACTGTTTTCCGAGAATTCCAAAAATTTCAACATAAACAACGTCTGAAAAAAAGAACTCGCGAGTCGTGAGCATCCCAAGCATACACAAAAGCACAATACCTACAAGCCAACATGGCATTTCAATTCTCTTTCAACCTGCGACTCATGAACAAAATTCATGTGAAATTTTAAATTGATAACGAAATACATAAACGCTCCTTGTAAACCCAACTCCACAGGGCACCGGAAAGGGACTGAGATGCCAATTCGAAATCGCTTGAAAATAGCCTTAAAGGCCTCGGGTCGAAACAGCCTTTGTGGTCACCGCTGGGAGTATATTTCACTGAGTCGGAACTACAAATCACACCTAAATTGGAAGGCTCCCTCGGCGCCCGGTGCCCGGACGGGGTAAGTAGTCCTGCTGTGAGATTAACCTTGCTTTTAACTTAGTTAGTGACCCTCTTATTTACATATCCACGAATTACCTCTAATTAAATAGAGTTTGGTAACACACTGCCGTATATATGTATAAACACGTCTTCCAAGCGCAAAATTCGGAAGAGAAATTAAAATTCGATGTAATCATGGACGGGACCATCCGAATACCACCTAAGCACCTTCCCTCACAAAGTGACAACTACTAAGACTATCCCGGTCTGGAAGCGCGGGTGTAAGTGGAATTGTAACCTATTGTGCTAGTTATGCTTTACGTACGACGAACTGACAAGATCACATGGAAGATGGAACTACGGTTTCTGACCTACTAAACGGGATCCAATTACTTCGTAAGATAAGAACCTTTATGTAATCGATGCTAAATAATAAATCGTAATAAAACTTAAAAATTTAAACTTTCTAATCTTCGTCAAATTGGTCCGCCGAGGTCAGTATGAACACCTTACGGACCTAAAAAAAACGTTAAACTCACATTGTATATTATGTTCCAAACATTGTTATAATTTACTAACAGAAGAAAAAGTTATAAATGCAAAGTGTTGTAGTAGTATAAGTAAATGTATAATCAATAGGTATAGCTATCTAGTTTTAGGATCTATTAATCATGTGTATTCTCAATAAATGGTGGAGTTATTATCCAGCAGTCAGATCGTTTCATTCTATACGACACCCGTCCTTACATGGCGACCCTGCCATTTCGGGCTTCTAAGTCGCGCTCGCGCTCTACGATTAACAATAGCATTTTTATAAAGGAAAATTATCTTCGGTAAAATTGCAAAATTGTATATTTCGTCGAAATGTGCAATTCAAAAACGGAAAAAAGAGAAGAAGTCTTTATCAACCAAAATGGAGCAGGCAACTCAGCTAGCACCGAACAACTGCAGTTTCACGTATCTTCGATCAGCATAGTGATGATGGTTATTCTCGGACTGCTACTCATCGTGGCCATTGTATTTGCCTACAAATGCTATAGGAACTGCCACCACACTTGGATCAACGACCAGATTCTTCGCCAAAACCTGAGGCGATCGTTTACCCTATCTCGAGCTAACACGGCGGCGGTGTGTACTTCGTGCGGCAACGGCAACCAAGGGAGACACAGAGATGAGATACCGATGAAAATGAGTGCTTAATGATGATGAAATAAATGTGAAGTGAAAGTTAAATATTTACTCGTATAATATATTAAGGATAACATTGAGGTATGGTTATAATATTTTTTTACTATGTATTATTTCATAAATTAATAATGGATTATGGCCGAAGGACTTTGTATTCTATTGGAAAAGTTAAAGTCTATTAAAGAAAATTTAGTGAAATTAAGTTATGATAAAAGGACTCTAGAACGGTTAACAGCGAAGCTTCAAGAGGCTAATATTTTGTATGAGGAGTATAATGAATTAAATAAGGACATAGAGAAACAAATTGTAAGTAAGAAAATCAGTGGTGAAAATTTATTATTAATAAAACAAAGTTGTAACAAGGTCGAAGAATTAATTATATTTATCAGAGATTTTTGTAATAAGATATATGTACGAGATAGTGCATCTAATTCTGATTTAAAATTAGGTAACACAGAAAAATCCAAAATGGAGTTTGACTTAAAAACTGCCCTTAGTTTATTGCCAGTTTTAAACAACGACGACTCGACTACAAAACAACTTATTGACGGAGTGGAATATTACGGTTCTATTTTAAAAAGCCAACAGTGTAAAATTAATTTAATTAATTTCGTTTTAAAAAGTAGACTGAGTCAAGCTGCAAAGTTGAAATTAAAAACTAGTTATGGTTCCGTAGATGAGTTAACAGCGGACATGCGGGCAATACTTTTGCCAAAAAAGAGCCCAATTGCTTTGCAAAATATATTGCAATCTTTACGCCAGGAACAAAAGTCAATCGACGAGTTCGGAAAAGAACTTTCAGAGGTATTTATGGAACTTACAATTTCCCAGGCAGACGGAAAGACCGAAAATTTAAGTATTTTACAACCGTTAAATGAAAGGCAGGCTATAAAACGTTTTGCAGACGGGTTGCGAAATAGGAGAATAAACAGTGAACACAGCACGTATTTCCCTTGAGGACGAACGCATCTGGCCGAAAAATTCTTAGGGTTTCGTACACTGCGTTTTTTTATTTTACATTGTTACGTGGTTATTAAGGGAATTATATTATTCAACTGTAAGCCAATATTTTAATTTTTGTTCCACAAAGTTTTGTAAGCGATACTGGTTAATAATATCAGGGCCAATTATTTTGCCTACAAATGCTAAGTGTAAATTGATTCGTGGAACTTTATCATATCAGATTTTTTAAACTTTCTTTATTCAGTTACTCAAACACGTTGTCGTTCGGTTTGTAATAAAACGACTAAATAAAGTTGTCTGAGCTCTTTTGGCCGAGCACAAATTTCCCACGTGTAGGGTTGGATGCAGCTGGCTGGAAAATGGAAAAAAAGCGACACACGAGTCCGTAACAAGATTACTCGCCAGCCGTCCGCGGCAATAACTTGCCAGCGGATATCTGAGGATAAAGAGAAGCAGATAGCTTTTATATAAATTTCCTTTGCTAATCTTTTGCTACGTAAGTAGATTATGTTTTGTTTAAACCACAGAATAAGTACATAGAAAGGCTTAAACACTAACCGTATTATTCATAAAGATACTGTAGGCTTTAACGGCTCTACCACAAAAAGATTTAAACCGGGTCTAAATCACTAAAATAGGTTTAAATCACTAGTTCGTCATACAAATTGGCGATTTTAGACCGGTCCAACTTTTTTGTGGTAAGGGGGTAAGTAGCTTTACTGAAGGTCTACTTCTCTGGTTTGTTGTAATGTAAATACGTGACATCCAATCCAGTCTAAACGTCAAAAAAAATTAAAAGTTAAAAATGCTCTTTAACTTTTTATGAATAACATGGTCAGTTTTTTTTTGTTTTTCCCTCGTAGAATCAAATTATACTAAACACCGATTTAAAGAATAAAAAAAAAGTTACAAAACTAAAAAAACAAAATTGTAAAATAAGGTACTGTGAAATCGAACACTTGCTTTATAAATATATGGAACGATCCTTTTGTAAGTAATTTTATAGAAAGCTTTATTAAAGAAACTTTGCCTATAGTAAAGTGAAGTATCATAAATTAAATTTCCTTTATCCAATATCCGATATCCTTTTAGGAAAACTTAGGTGAGAATCTTAGGTAGACAATTCTATATTATTATTGGATATCTTCAAAAAAGTTAGGCTTGTTTATTAGGATCTCAATCAGGTAGGTAGATACCTATTTTGTAAAAGGAAAATTGAAAAGTTTTTTTTTTGTTCACGCTATATCAGTATAACTGTTTTATAAAACCAAAGTACTTTCGGATCTGAAATATGACAAGACATAATATAACTTTAAAATAAGAACAATTAAAAAAAAAAAAAATAATAATTGATCACCTCCATGGTACAGTTTACAGTGATTTAGACTGTGAAGTCGGGGTTCAGGGTTCGATTCCCGGCAGGAGAGCGCATTGTTGGATATCTATATTTTATGTTTCTATACGTTTCAGGCATCTTTGATAAATTTTCTACCTTATCAGGGGCTTTAGGTGAGTTGCGTTATTATTATTAATAATATAACGGAGCTTACACAGTTTACTTGTGCACATCTTTTATTTATGAGTGAAACAAAATGCCATCCAGCTAAAAGCAATTTTCACAAAACGTAATTAACAGTCCTCTGTAAACAAGTGTATTGTTTTTGGGTCCGTTTTACCTTACTCTTTACCTCCGTTCTTAAGGTTACAAAAGGAGAAAGCATTTCAAAGGATCTTAATTAGAGTAGCTATTTTGTGAGTGGTGGGCATTCAAGAAAATTAATTCATTTATTTTTACTTTCAACTCAACATTTTGCTTCTGACTGAGTTCAGTACGAAAACATGAATTTTAATTACGTCGTAAACTTTCTTTGTAATAAATGTTTTGCAAACAGCAGATTCGTTAAATGAGTTTTGGCATGCTAGATGGGTCGAGTGTCTCACCTCACTAGCGGCCGGCAGCCGCGAGCCCCGCAGCAGGTCGTAGAGCGCGCACAGCGGCAGCACCATGATGGCGGGCTCCTTGCAGAGCGTGGCCGCCGCCGCCAGCGCCAGCGTGCCCGCCAGCGTCGCCCACTGCAGCCACTCACTGTTCTCACTCGCACTCGCACTGCACTCGCACATGTTCCTACAGCTCTCAGCTTTAGAGCTGTACTCCAAACTGTGCCCATGAATGAGCCTCAGAGGTCCAACTTTCCCCGCTTTCAATAACTTTCTGAAGTTCAAAAATATTTGCTGCATCAACCCGTGACAGCTAAAACGGAAATTCTGATCGCTGTTTGTCATCAGGTGCCTGTGGATTATGCCATCCTTCCTCTTGTGACAGTTTGCGTTATTTTTGTGCGCTCTTTCCCTTATTGATATATGTTCGCTGTATAATATGAAGCTCAGGAGGAAGAGGTTGCAGGCGGCCAGGTCAGCGCGGCCCACGATGGCCGCGACGGCTTCCGTGTGGATGGGATGAGCAGCGAAGCTGAGCGCGGCGACCGCGGCGCCCACGCGCGAGCAGGGCCGTGGTAGCAGGCGCCGCGCCGTCACCGCCACCAGCGCCGTGGCACAGCAATGGAAGAGCACGTTCAGAAAGTGGTAGCTCCATGGCTTGAGTCCGCTCAGAAAATAATTAAGCCGAAAAGTTGCCACGCAGAGCGGTCGGAACGATCCGTGCGAACCGTCATCTGTCAGCGGTGTTCCCCAAAAATCGTTCTGAAATAACGCTTTTATTGGTGTGTGGCCGGCGATGTCGGGGTTGGTGAGAATTGCGCGCCTGCAACAATTGAAACAAATATATTTCCAAAATTATGTTTGCAGTTGTAAAGAAAATTCCGAACCTCAAGCACCATTATTTCGACAATTTGGCTAGCTGGCAGCCCGGCTATCAATTTTATGCCAGTAAGAGATATAAAAATAATTGTTGATTGGTATCATTTTGAAATTAAAATACTAAATGCTCAAAAAATGAAGTAATTTAGTCCAGTAGGCAAGTCTCCCTAACAAAAGGATCCATTAAAAGAGAATATAAAATTACTTCGCAATTTATTTGGCTGAAAGTTTTGTATTTCTAAGCAACGTTTTTTGGAGAGTAGAGAAACCTTTAAATAATTATTATGCTAGCAAATAATATTCTGGAGATGCTCATTTTGTATTATTAAAGCGAACTGTAACAAACGCGCCATTCCTTTATTTAATTAACAAATTGCGTTTTATTTTAAATTTGCTTATTTACTAATTTATAAATAACAGGTTTTTTTATCACTGACGATTTATAACTTTTATTTTAATATATTATGAAAATAGTTTGTTTCGAATCACTATCTACCCATACACTATAGCCGCTATAAATGGAAAGGTGTAAATCGCGCAAATAAAGAAAAGTTTTATAAAACCATTTTAGCCTCATGCGTCCTCATAGTGTTTTGTGTTTTTATGTTTGTGCTATAGTATAGCGCGTTTTATTCAAATAAATTAGAAATATTGTTATTGCACACCGTCGCCAACCAAATTATTAAGTGAAGAGGAATATCAAAAAACAGCGGATTCATTATTTTTTGTATCTAACTATAGATAAAAACACTATATGTCGTGCACATAAATGAAAGTTTTATAAAATCATGACAGCCTCATGCGTCCTCGCTCAGAATGAATATGTCTAAGCGAGACAGCATGATGTTTATCATGTTTTTATAAAACTTTTTTTATTTGCGCGATTAATACCTTTCACCTTAAAGCATAATTTGCTATATTATTCGGTATGGTGCTTTTGCTAACGAAAGAACCATTTTGAACCGGATATCCGCTAGCGGTCTCAAAGCCTCCAATTCCGTATTTGCCATCCATCTCCACAAATGCAGAAAGACATCTTTGTTCCATCCATGATAAATGCAAAATACCAATTATTATTTTTGCTCTTGGTTTTAGCTCCAGTTACCCAAAACGTATGCTATTTGGAATTTGTATATTATATAGGGTACCTATCTACAATAATATTGTTTTACCTAGAGTAAAATAGATATGTAGAACATATTATGTTATTATGAGTAAATATTTAAAATAAAAGCCTTTGAAATTAAAATTAGTAATTAGATTTTGATGATCATTTTATTTTCAAGGTAAGGTTTTTTAAAATATATAAAATTTGGTTTTACGAGAACTACTCTCATATAATATAGTTTTGTACGCCCTGAATAATTCTCAGATCTAATTTAGAGTTGGCCCGACCGATTGGCCCCAGCGCCCTGTAGCCTCTATCGCCCTTCGCGAAGGCTAAATAATGGACACGTTGAAATGAGGCAATCTTTCCTCTGGGATTGATTTCCCGATTCGTGTATTTGCCGATTTTCGGTGATCGGTCACGGGGTGATAAGGGTGAGGATCGCGCGCACCCTCGCTCTCTTTATTTGCTCACTGACTTGCAAACTCCGTTACCTCATCTTTTTACCTAACCTCATAGGTTTAATCCTTCTCTCGCCGATTTCAAGTGAAAAGCCAAGGAGCTATTGAATGATAAATTTTATAGCAGCTAAACCGTACTTATTCTAAAAATATTAGGGTTGATTTAGCGGTTGGGACAACATAACTTTGAGAAAAGAGGATTTCGCGGTATAATTTTGCCTTTTAGAAATACCAACTTCACATTTTTTTTTCAATAAACATAAATCTTTATT
Source organism: Euspilapteryx auroguttella (assembly GCA_951802225.1). Classification (NCBI taxonomy): domain Eukaryota; kingdom Metazoa; phylum Arthropoda; class Insecta; order Lepidoptera; family Gracillariidae; genus Euspilapteryx; species Euspilapteryx auroguttella. The sequence continues at coordinate 6,873,773 of OX637652.1, forward strand.
AGAAAGTAAAGAGTACTTGAGAGGTACTAAGATAATTTGAATTTTAATAAAACAGGATTCAGGCAGAAACAGCGTCGCTATATGTAGATGATGCAGGTTGAATCGAAACCGCGTCGTATATACTATAATGTTCATTTAGGGTAAATAATAATTTCCGAGTTCGTAGAATTCTATGTTCAAATGCGTATTTTGTGCAGTATCTCTGTGGTGTTGTATCCCACCGCAGTTACCATATAATCCGAAATATTTCTTACTGCCCCAGTTACCTACATCACGCTCACATTCTTACGTTTATTTATTGTAAACTCTTTGTAAAGCCTTACCGTAAGTTAGCAGCAACCTATTTTAAAACAAAACGTACAAATTTAGCACATTAACCTAGAATACTAAACGCTATCTCCCGGATAGAGATCGAAGTCGTAAAAATACAATGTTACGGCTCCGGCGACATCTTGAAGGAACAGCGCTGTTTCTGGGCCATCTAAGTTTGGTGATTTTCCTCTTTGAAATCTAGTACGGGTAATATAATTTGGCAATATGTGAAAAGAAACAATAAAATATAGAGTGGGCCATATACTTTTGCAAATAGCAACAGTAGATTTTTTAAAACGTTCGTGAAAGGGGATGTGGGTGGCGGGAAAATATTAGTCACTGCATGCAATTTAAGCCGCACGCATTTGTCTCGTGAAACGCTCTATCGATGCTCTATCGAGAGTTTAATTGCACGAAGTGACAAATATTTTCCGTCACCCACAAGCCTCTCCCTTGAAAGTTTTCAAAAATATAGTGTTTCCCCTAACTTATATATATATATATATATATCTGTTTAAGACATTCATTTATGTTCAGCCCTTTTAAACCTATATCCTATGTAGCGAGTAGCGGTTCACCTATTGTGGCTATTCCTCAGTGTCTACCGCTAGCGAGTGTGATTTCGCGTCAAATTGGAAAAGTTTCAACGTCAACTTCACTTGAGCTCATTTGTCTTGTGTGTGTCACATCACAGTACTGGCAGTGTATAACTCGCAGCGTTTTGTTGATGAAAAAAAAAGGTAAAATGGTAAAATACGGATAAAGTTGGTGTAATTACCTTTGAAATCTCTCAAAAACTCATGATTTGTGATAAAGAAAAAAGTAATACTTAGCTAATTGATAGAATAATTATGTTTAGACTTTATAAAAGCTTTAAGGTTAAAATATTTTATCTTTCGGTAATTTTACTTAAATTGTATCTAGAAATAAAAATGAATTGGATACAGGTATTGACAAAAGTAATAAATTTCTTTACACCCCTTTTTTAGAAGAAGCCAGAAACAGACAGTCCATTACATCATTTGAATACAAATGTAAAAAGGTACTACAAATGTAATTAATACGGGGTATAAAAATATGTTTTCGGAGTTTAAGACCTAAATAAATCAATATTTTGGGTTTTGTTAATTTCAAGGATATTTAGAAAATATATTCTGTATATTTTTTTAGGTAAAATGACTGAAGAAATATATATGTATACTTAAATATGACTTTATTATTGTACCACATTCGGGAGGTTGTTGAAAGTCTTACTATTTAAGTCTTTGAACTAATGTAAATTTTAAATTTGAAAACAACTCTTGCTTCTTTTATCCTTTTAAGTCCAGCGTAGAAAACGATACAGTTTCTAACTTAGATAGAGATAAAGTTAGGGAAAGCAATGAGACTCTTTGGCAAGTCGGACTTATTCGATAGAGGCAGCTGTGGCGGCAAATCGACACATAAGCCCTCAATTACGAAACACTGAACTGGCTTGTGGTTCTAGACGGTTCCGCGAAACAAAGTTGGCTAGTTCTATCACGATTATCGGAAAATTCCGAGAGTATTGTCCAGTATTCGCAACCACTAGCGATGCTCTTACAAATGTATTAATTTTAACTATATTAAATTTGACATGCTTTGAATATTCAAGAGGATTCAAAACGTTTTAAAGCTCGCAAATGGAATTTGTTTGGAGCTCAGTTCGCAGGTACTATTTCAATAACTTTAAGTAAAAACCATTAGTGCCACCCTTTTATAAAAATAATTGTGAATCGCAAAAATTATTTCCTTTTTTCTAGAGCACTTTTCCCCCAATGCCACCATAAAGAATGATGAAATAATTCAGCGATTCCTCGGCCCACCTCCCAAAGCCCGAATGTTCGATCAAGTTGAGTCATTAATAATACAGAGCACTTACTCTGCAGTTTGATCGGGCCCGGAGGAGCCTTCATGCTTTATTGTTCAAACTTGCCTTTAATCTGTGACCGATAAAGTTTTTCGACACTTTTATACTTTAAGTTCCTGCTTTACGATTCTTGATTAGGAATTATATTTATTTGATAGAACACTGTTGTACTTAATGTCTAAGAAATATATACATTGTTATATTTTTTGTTCATACCTAAACAAGTTCAAAGTTTTCACATTCCTACCATAATAGTTAAATATTTAATGCATCAATCAACACCGTCGTCAATCTCCATTATCATTTGTCAATATCAAGATAGATTATCATGGAGGGTGAGTGACTATTAAGAAGCTTATTGACTAATTATCTTATACTATTTGTCATTTACTCTGTAGCTAGTGGACACTGGCCACGACCGACTTAACAATCTATACCAATAATAAAAAGGAAAGATTTGATTGTTTGTTTGTTTGTTTATTTATTTGTTTTTTTGTTTGTTTGTTTTTTTGTTTGTTTGTTTGCATCGAATAGGCTCCGGAAATACTGAACCGATTTGAAAAATTCTTTCACTGTTGGGAAGCTACACTATCCCCTAGTGTCATAGGCTATATTAGATTTTCAAAAAACCAGGGATCCTTACCTAAACTCAAATAATGTAACCCAAGTGCAAATTGTCGTTGGACTAGTCTCTATAAGTAAATTACCTGTGTTGAGAGGAATCCGCTCTTCATTGTTCACTATGTACATTGTTTCACGTTGCACCCGTATGCAAGTTACTTAGGTAATTTAGTTTTACCAGGGCGTTGGACCGTAGATGGCAACAAAAATAAAAGAAGGCTAAGCATGAAAGCTTTTGCGCCCCGCTGAGGCAACTGCAGGCGCACGGGGAAAGCAAAACAAAACTCAATTAAGTCGCGCGGTTATCACAGCGTGCAGCGTGCGCGCCATTTCAGTAAAAGTCAATTAACGTTTTATACCTTCTACCGTATGTGGAGATTAAGTAGAGTGCCTGATTAAGCGTGATTATATTGAATTAGGTATATTTATAAAATTAATATATTTCAATGGCACACAAAATAGCATTACATCAAATAATTACCGTGAAAAATAAACATAAAAGTTAATATTATGGATGCAGCGCCAATGGCAAGCATAGAAATTTTACACGATTAAATATGTTTGTATACTAACTTATAGCATTACTATACTAAATAAGCCTGCAGAAATAAATGTTATTTTACTTGTGATCTTGTAGTTCAGTAAAAAAAGGGATCCATTGTGTCGTATATTTTAGATAAATTTAAAAATAAACATGCAGATTTTTAAAACATTGTACGATTGTGATTACACAGCAGCCACTCTATTTTGATAGGTAGACTGTGGAACTATCATAATAACTGTGGTTAAAAAGGGTAAATTCAAATCGTCTAATCAATGTTTTAATAAGCTCTTTAGCAAACACTCCAGTTAGTATATAAACATACAAAGCCTGGCAACTGCGAGTTGGATTTGGAAACCAAATAATGCAGTAAAATACGTCACTGGACGCTTGTCTTTGGAGTGTCGAGTTTCCAGCTCAGAGGGTGTAAGAGGACGACCTCCTTTGACACCGAGCCTCCTTGTCAGTGACTGTGAGGCTGAGTTGAGAGATGTAATTTTGCGTTTATTTGGTATTTAGTGGCTCGTTTCCGATAAACTTCGTATAGTAGCCAGGATTTTAAAGTACCTAATTGAATTGTAAATTCTTCTTTATGCAGTACGCATTGAAGTAGATAGGTTCACTTGCTGAACATGGGAACATAGATAGATCTATTTCTGTTAAATCACTTTAAGCATACCCATTGTTATTGAAAAAATGACATTATGACGAAGGTGACTTCGGCATAGTGCGTAGGTAGTGATTAGGTTGATTTACTTGCTACTTTTAATATAAAATATAATTTGTTATTGATTTTATCATATGAAAGCCTAAAGATAATAATAATATGATAATAATATTTATTGATTTTGATATAGAAGATACTGTTACAATGCAAATACTGTGAAGTATTGACACACATTATAGTCAACGCATGTATCAGAAAAACTTTTAATCAAACCACGTATGCCGAGAGAATTATCGACATGTTCACAATCGAATATGATATTATTAGCAAATAAACAGTATATTCAGGGACACAAACTTTGGGACTGGGCTTCAATTCTGTAGGATTAATGCAGTTCAATCCTGGCTTGTTACAAAGTTACAGCGCCTCGGGAGCGGAGTTTCCTATTTTCGCAAATTTAACGACAGCTCCCGACGCTACCGACAAAACAATACTGTTTCGTCAGGAATTTACAGGTAGGTATTTGCTTCCAAATTGTAGAGCGAATTCCTGAACATAGATCCTTCAATGTTTGTTACTACTTTACTATATTTCTAGAAGATAATAGCACTTATTTATTTTTATATTCTACTTGTTTATTATGTGATGAGCATCTTTTTTCCAAATACAAACTATCACACTGATTTTATAAAGGCGAAAGTTTGTGTATGTTAGTTACTTCTTCACGTCTAAAAAGCTGTAGCGATTTCAATGAAATTTGGTATGGAGTTTTCTTACACCCTGGTTTAACACATAGGATACTTTTTAATGCGGCAATAATCCGCGGGAAGCACTGCGGGGCACAGCTAGTTAATAATAAAAGACTATTTATTGAGTGCTTCTGACTATTTATTAATGTAATGTACAGTCGGTCACCTGCAAAATTTAAAATACATAGTATTTGGTCTAGAACAGCTTGTACGCAAATCACATACACAACTATTACAAATATTTCCCGCTGGCTGAAAATGGGTACAGATCTGTATCCGAATTTCCATGCGTTAGATATTTCGTAGTAAGATTTGATAATTAGGTTTTTGCAAAAAAAACTAGATAATTTGATATAAGCTTTACTTTTTTTTCAATCATCCTGACTTGATTTTTGCAAAAAAACTGCTTTATGTCAGGATGATTGAAAAAAAAGTTTTCGCAAAATCCCTAGTTTTTTCCAAAAAACCTAATTATCAAATCTTACTACGACAGATATAAATGTTCTGGGAGCAAATTATGAGGTATGCCGGTGATTTGATCACTGGATGTGGTAATTTTTTTCTAAACTCTGATGCATTTTCACACGTCAATCTCCTGGCTTGAAGGTTATATGTAATTTTTTGTAACTTCATTTTTTATTAATAAGGATAAATATTTGACTCTAAAACGTAAAAAAAGTTTTTTCAGTTGGTATTTAATGTTTAGGAAAAGATAATTCTTAGAAATCAAAACAAATGCAATAACAATTTAACAATAGGTTCTCGGAAAAACGAAACCGAAGCCAAAGGAAATGCATTCAATAGGGCACTCTTTGTAAACATCCTGCGCAATAAATCAGAGCTCAGTTCCTGTTTCAGACGAAAGAAAAAATAGACAGAGCGTTGCATTGTCACAAAAATAATACCAAATACCTTCTCAGCACCAAAACGCCTTAAAATATAAATTTACAATTACACCTATAGTACTGTAGAGAATTTTTAAAGTAAAAGCTTTTTAGTAAGTATTAAAACTAAATAAAATATATTATGACAATAAAAACTTGCTATCACGAGTGTTATTATGCTCCATATATTTATTTTAAGTTTTTCTTTATAATATTTTTTTTAAATACGTTGCATTTTCTTTATTTTAAAATGACTTATATATAAAAGAAATTGTGACTAAAAAGCATCTAAAAGGTTTTACACAAACTTTTTAAGGGTATAATGTTATAAAAAACAGGATGATGCTACAGATCATCACTTGCTGTACAATTTACCAAGTTAAAACCATTAATTAGTGTTATTCTCCATAATATTTCTTTTAAGTTTTTCTTTTAATCCGTATTTTTATTGTATAAACGCTCTGGTCGATACGTCTTTAAATTCTAAGAATTCCTTTTACCTTCCCTATTTTACCTTTCCTTTTGAACTTGTGACATAACTCGGTTGACTTCTTATCGCAAAGTCGGCCTCCTCAGACGCGGTCGACCTTTTTTCACTTTTTTTTTTCAGAATAAAATTAATGTGAATTGGAACGTGGTTCAGATTACTTATTATTGATTTAAATATTTCATGGTTTATATAGCAATATTGGATTTTGGTTAGGACTCCCTCTCTGCAGAGGCATTTTAATGGATCCGTAGTCAAATAAGGAATAGTTTCGCTTAGTTCATCTTTCCGCTTGTCACTCTCATTTTTCGTAAGAATATTTATATATAAAAAATATATCATTTCCTCTACACCATAAAAAAAAAACGTTATGCTAACAAGGAAAAAATATTGAACATTCTTAGCGCAAGTAAGTAGAACAATCACGTCATAATTTGGCGAGTAGTAAGTAACAGTATTTTTAGCGAAGTTCATTATGTTTCTTGAGAATAGATTCCGAGAAAAATAAAGGAATATAAAACTGACCTATCATCGTACACGAAGCCTGCGTCCAGCGTGTTGTAGTAGAGCAGGAAGGCCAGCAGCGAGCTAGCCCACGTGGCCCAGTGCATCGCGGCTGATTACGTCACCAGCCCGCCCGATGGCATCCCGCCGCGCCCCATGCTGCAACGACATTACTTCATTTACAATAAATTCACAATTTATTAAAAATGCTGATAAATGTATAATTAATTCATTCTTACATAATATCGCACTCAAAATAATAAATTGTAGACGCGAAAACAAAAATAAAGAAGTGAGAAGTTCGCTCTATAACATTCTTGTTTTGTTTCTTGAATAAAGCAAAATAATGCACGTCTTGGTTAATTCCTAAGTATATTCTGAAATTTATGCTTTTATAGTACCTAAATATTTATAAATTGATTCAATTAGTGGTAAGTATTGTCTGCTATGTGCTTAGGACAAGTTTTCATAAATCATAAATTTAACATAGCATTAAATGCTTGATTTTCAGTATGTTCAAGGGTGTTTTACAAAGTGGCAATCATTCCAAAAGCTTAACCACTAATCGTCGGGGAAGCTGAAATAAAAAAAAAACCTCAAAGAATACCAATCACAGTAAAGTTAGGAGAGCTGACAAAAAGAGCAATGCGACTTGTCCGCGACCACATATTAGTTTGAAAAGGACGGGCGGTTCGTTTGTCCGGCACAGTTCGACTTGGTGAAGCGGACGGCAAAAAGACCTTGTGAAATCCTCTGACAGCAGTAGACGCTTTAAAAGTAATTGCTTGGGAGTCTTGCATAAAATGGGCGAGGTCGATTCTACGACTAGCGAACAACATTTTGGAAATAATACCCTGCTAATTTGATCAAAAAACATCCGTAAGCTTAGTTTACTAGGGCTGATTTTCACTCTTCAAGTCTAAAAGAAAGTAATTCCAAATGAGTTTAGAGACTGATCTGGAAACATTTTTCACGAAAGCACATCCGTATTATTCGACAGCGACAAAAGTCATCAGGTCTGCTAGATTTATGTTGCTGCTGCTCTGGCCTTTGCATTCCTTTTTTTTAAGTAATAAATCCCCGGGGTTCTGGTTTTCGAATTGGGTGCAGAAAATGCATTAAGTTTATCGATCAATCGGTAATTAAAAGTAATACCGAATACTATCAATCCAAAGAAAAAAGTCTCTGTTATAAAAGTAATCAATCAGCATAGGTTGGTTCATTAACAAAAACAAATAATCAACAAATCTTCGCTCCTATCCCCTTTTATTTTACTTTAATCAAAACATTATTCGATTAAACCTTAGTTTCATGAATACGGGTTTTAATGGAATTAAAATCAACAATATAAAGGCAATCACGTAATTGTGTTGTGTGATGAATTGAAGAAAATAAACTAATTTATTTTATCGAACGAAGCTATTGTACTGAAAGGAAACAAGAAAGTCGGTTCTTGAAACAAATAAAAGGAAGGCTGGTACAGGTAAGACAACAGAGTACTCCGGTGTTAGAGAGGCATTCAATAAGGTTAGGTTAGGCGTTTTTCTTGGTAGTAACGAGATAAGATAAATATAGATTGAAATTTGATGATAAATTAATTTTGAAGCTTTATGCCAGGTGTTCTTTAAGGTCTTTGTCTAAGTTTCGGGAACCCTAGATATCGATTCTACCTGGTTAGGGGTGTTTGGTTAATGTTGATGCGTTATTTGTGTATTACTTAAATAAAAGATAGACCAAATTGTGATATTTTCTCCTTTTTTGTTTTACTTGTTTTTTTTTTTAATAAATCAAGCTTGTAAGAAACATCGAAAAAACTACATGACAGAAAAAGTTTATATTACATACAGCTACTGTTTCGTGCGTATTATCCCCGCTCAGCTGGCCTGGGTCGGGGAACACGACCCTCGCCGCGAAATAAGCTTGTTTAGTAGCGCCGTAGTTCCCGACTCTTATATTTTATTTAGCGGGAGCACGGAACCACTCGCGGATTTTACTATAAGATATGGAATGGCTGTATAGAGGTAGACTTAGAGTTCTTAGGTTACAAGCTTTTTTATAAACAGGTGGATAAAGAAAAGTCCTAAGAACTGACACTAAAATATGAGAAAAGGTAAGCCTTTTTCAGAACCTAAATGTAGAGATACTCTTATTTCTTGGTTAAAATTAGGATGTTGATAAAAGTATGCAATTTTGCGCTCTTTAGTATCTAGGTATTTTTTTTTTAAATTAAATCTTATCTAAAATTAATGAAGTGTAAACCGACAAGAGAATAGTTCATCATGGTTTTTAAATCCTAAAACTCTGCTGCATTCTTCCCATCCTTACCTACGGAGCTCAGACTTGGTCTTTGACTGACATCCAAAAGTTCAAACTCGGGGTTTGCCAAAGAAACATGGAGCGCAGCATTCTCAGGGTCCGGTTGATTGACCGCGTCCGAAACACTGAGCTGCGCTCCAAAACTAAAATATTAGATGTAGCTCGGAAAGCTGCCCAGTTGAAGTGGGACTAGGCCGGCCACGTAGCTCGAATGCAGCCTACCAAATGGGCCCGAAAAGCGACAGAATGGCTACCAAAAGACGCGAAGAGGCACCGTGGTCGCCCGAAAAAGAGATGGAGCGATGAGCTGAGAGCAGTAGACAAAAACTGGTGGCAGACCGAGCAAGAACGCGATGAGTGGAAGAAGGGGAGAGAGGCCTTTGCCCAGCAGTGGGACAGTACAGGCTCGTAATAATAATAACAATAAAAACTCTGCTATACCTACAACCTTTTTTACTAATTGTAGGTAGTATTACTTTTAATTTTTTAATGTTAATTAAATAAGAGACTCAAAACAAATAGTTGTTGGCAAAGTTAAAGTGACAATGGCTCAGTCATTTGAATCGGTAATTATTTTACATAGCCTGATAACGCCATTTGTTTGCAGAATCGTCTTTCACACAAAATTAACTTCTAACTGGGGTAAAGTTGCGCTACCATCCCGCCATATCTCTCTGATTATTCATTCAACTCGAATTAAATGTAGAGATATGATATTAAATTGATTTTGTTCAATTTCAATAGAGACATTATTTATGATTTTTTAAGGATGCCACCAATAGGGAAGAAATAAATATATTTTAAGTAGAAATGATGAAGTCGTCTAGCATTCACAGGTCGAGGAGTCAAAATAGGATCAATAAAAAAAATGCTACGGATGGCTTGATTCATTGCGCGTGTACTTAGTTACACAAAAACGAACCTTAATTGTATACATTTTTGTCATAATACCTACAGCCTATATCGGTCTTTTTATTACACTGCATAAATGTATGAGGTATAATAAAATAATGAGACCGTTCATACATAAGAAATGATAAATATTTTAATTGAAAAACAATAAATTTACAAGTTTTTTTATATTCAAACGAAAAGTCAAGCATTTTTTTCTTTTTAATATAAATCAATATATATAAAACTCTTCCGTTACTGACTGACTGACTGACTGACTGACTGACTGACAGACAACGCAGAGCCGAAACTACTGGGCCTAACGGGCTGAAATTTTGCACGTGGGTTCCTTAGGGAGTGTAAGTGAGCACTAAGAAGGGATTTCCTGAAATTCCCACGGGAACGGGAAAAAACGGGAATTTTGTGTTAATGAGAAATCTGCGCGGGAAAAACCGCGGGGCAGCCTCTAGTTATTATTATTATATATATAAAACTCTTCCGTTACTGACTGACTGACTGACTGACTGACTGACTGACAGACAACGCAGAGCCGAAACTACTGGGCGTAGCGGGCTGAAATTTTGCATGTAGGTTCCTTAGGGAGTGTAGGTGAGCACTAAGAAAGGATTTCCCGAAATTCCCATGGGAACGGGAAAAAAACTGGATTTTTGTGTTTATGTGAAATCTGCGCGAGTGAAACCGCGGGGCAGCCTCTAGTAAATTAATAAAAAGAAAACATTAACTAACGAAAAAGTTCATGAATGATAGACATACATAACGATAAATATAGGGCGGGCCATTAAGTACAAGGCTCCGCAAAGATCTTGGGTTGAAATGTACTAAAAAGCATGTAATTCCTAAAAAGGGTTTCAGTGTAGGTTTACGCTCTTTGGTCATTAAAATCAGGACACAGTTTAATTGAAGCCATAAAAGGGTTAGGTTGGAGGGCTTGTGGATCGGCTGCTCTGAAGGGCTACTTAAGGGTATGCACAGTTTTGTTTTAGTTACGTACGGGAATAAAAAATAATGTAAGCAAGGGAAAAAAGTCTTTGCTGAGAAATAATAAAGTATTACCTAAATAGTAGTTTATGCAAAAAGGGTGTAAATTGATGTATTATGTATGAGGGTTGTAACCTCACCCGAGGCAAAATAACTTTACCCCCAAGTTTAAAATTTTTACTCCATCCGACGAGAAAATTCACATATAAAAAAAAGAACTTATTGTACCTACCTAATTTTGCTGACCTAATCAGTTAGCTGGTTTTTAACTGACTTCACTTCAATCATTTATTTTTGAAACAATAATACAATTGTGCATCATAATTTCCTAGAGGACAATAAAGACCGGAAATTAATTTACCGGCTATTAATCACATGTGGATAAAGAGAAACTTTACAATTAGAGAACAGTAATCAAAAAGTCGACTTTTCGAGCGGTGAGGAATAATAATAATCGTTAATCAGTACACACAACACAATGAATCAAAACTAAAGCGAGCTTAAAATATGAATTCAGACTCTCATAAGGGCTAGATCAAATTGATTTCGTCCTCTCGCATGCCTGCCAACCCTAGATCCTAAAGAAAAAATAAATAAAGGAATAATAAATAAATATAAATCAGAACTCAGAATCTTCGAGTCCAATGTGAAGTCGGTCCTATCCTTTACGGCTGTAAAACCTGGATTGTCAGAAAGGATCAGTCTGCTAGGTTGCAGGTTTTTATTAACAAATGCCTACGACAGATCCTTGAGTATTTTGGCCCAAGACAATCAGGAACTCTGAGCTATGTAGAATCACGCACCAGAAACCTGTTGACTTGGAGATCAAAATAAGGAAATGGTGTTGGATAGGCCACTGAGGAGGCCAGACGACCATCCGTGGAAGATAGCCCTTAATTGGTACCCACAAGGACGTGGCAGAGTCGGCGGCCCGAAGCAGACCTGGCGCCGCACAGTGGAATAAGAGGCTCCCACACTCGGAGCACCGTGGGGCGAGATGGAGGAGGTTGCCCAAGACAGAAGCAAGTGGCGAGCTTTACTGAGATCCCTATGTCCCTGATGAGGGATAAGCGGACATCATCATCATCATCATCAAATAAATATAAATTAAAGTATAGCCAACCGCGATCAATTCAACAAATACCTTACTACAATCAATTATACTAATTTACCACCCTTGACTTGCATTTCAAATTTGATTATCGTTTATTTATCCTAAAACACATGTTAAAACATAATTTTGTTTGTTTGTGTACATATTTATTTATTTTTGACCTATTTTTAGGTTAGGTAAATAATTGTTTAGTCATTATTATGAAATGAAACAAGATTTTATCTAGAGAATTGAATCTATGACTTTTGTTTAAGCGTACAAAGTGTCTATAAAAAAGTATCTATGAAGTGTTATTGAAGAAAATATAACTTTAAGATACTATTAGGGTACCGGTTTATGTTCCAAATCTGTCGTAACGTAACAATGCCCAGTATCTTCTTGCATCAACATTCATTTGTTTTATGGACCTAGTTTATATTATAACAATGTTACGACATAAGTTTAAATGGGTATTAAAGTTGTTTTATTAATTTAAATCTAATTGGGACAAAATGTCCTTTAATAATTAAACATCCTCCGTATAAAAAATAGCATGATCCTAAGACTCATAATTTATTCACAGGATCATCGGCTTTTTATGAAATAATAATTCATCTCAATCCTCAATTTTAAGCCGGAGTACTAACATAAAGACAAAACAAGAAGGTAAATAGGAAGGAGGTAAATTGTTATCTTTCTTTTCGAGTTGCCAATTATCTCTTTCAGACGAGTTATATAATATAAGACGGATTTCCCGAACAAACGATCCCTTAAATATACAATTCAAATATTAGTCTTTTATATTTTACCTTCAATATTCCCACGGGAGCTCATTGTTCACATCGCAAGTAGATATCAATTTTTGGGTCCTTTTGAAATTGAGCTTACGATCATATTAATAAACCGACTTTCAAAAAATGAAATTGATTTTCGAATATAAAATAAGAAAATTTTATTTCTATTAAAATTTAACGAATTTCGTTTCGTAGTCTAACCGCGCGGCATACACACAGAGCACACATGGAAACATCGGCATCGTGTTGTCGAAACACTCCGAGCAGGGTTCCCGCGAGCGCCCGCAGCGCCGGCCGCGTCCCGACTGACGTCGGAACCACGACACATCCGCATTTAAAGACAGTACCGTGGTATAGTTATGCGACTAATCGATTGGCTGGAGCGAGTGGCACTGACTCGTGTTCTCGCTTCGCTCGCTTCTCTCGCTCACCGTTAGCGCATGCGCTGCTGAAGAAAATGTCTCTGCATTTCAGCTGCCGAAAAAAAGTAAATAAACTCCCGTGAAAGAGTGCTTCAGGCGGAATTGCAGCAAAACTGATACGGAACAGATGGACTGTTCTATTGAATCTTTTACCTAGAAGTTTATTAAATGTAGTTTTGTTCTAGAAGCTTTTAAATGACCGATTCTCTTTGAAGCAATCCGGTATTATGTTTTTACCTTAGATAGCTTTTGCCTTAAGAAGTAAGTATGTAACGTCAGAAAAAACAAGTCTTTTTAGGTAAGTTTTTACTTACATTTTTAATATCCATGATAGATTTTTTTTCACCAAGAGTCGAGCTGAGTTGTATTGCTGAAAGAACATCAAAGCGATTTAATTACTTAATTAACGAGAAGTGAATAAAGGTGTGCTTTTAAGAAAAACAGTATGAGGAAGCGGCTGAGTACGAGCTAGCACAGACATAACGAAACAAGTGTTAAGGGCTTCTAAGCTCGCCTTTCATTCCACAGCGAGCGACACATAACTTGTTGCGCGAAGACTTTGTTCAAAGGCGACGAAAAGCCATCGTGGTGCGAGGCGCACTCCACGCCGCCATCCACCAGCAACCGCTTACAGGCCAACTGGATAACATGCTTTATGTTGACATTTTTAAAACTCATAATCCAACTTTAAGCACCACAATGGGGAATTGGTTTAACGCATGATTTTCATCATTCCCATTAGCTATTCGACCGCTGATTAATTCGAATGTCTTATGCGTACGTAAACAATATAAACAATGTTTGACGCGCATTAATTACTTAGTTTCTTTGTTTGGGGCCAGTCATCGCTGTAACGGGTAAGCACCTGACATCGATCAACAGACTGTCGTTGATAAATGTTACCAGTAATTTTCCATACAAGTGTGAATTCGGAATATTCGAAGACTATAATATAAGAAGCTAATTTATCTCATATATTATGAAATAAAGATATATCTTTGTACTTTGCTATTAATTTCTATTATAGTATTAATTAACTTAAGAGCCAGTTTACAGCGATGCTAGCGTATTCGCAAAAAAAATTAATATCTTCTAAACTAAGGCAAATATCAAAAATGTGGCACTGTATGACACTAAATAATGCAGCCTAGTATTTTTAGGGCACTTCTGTATAGCTTTTAGGTTGAAGACCAAAGAAAGCTACAAAGTGTTGCTTAAAGTGGCCACTTTTGGCAACAATCTATGTTTTTTTTTTTTGTTATTTTTACTCAGGACTACTTTTATGTGCTCAAAAAATACTAGGCTACATTATCTAGTGTCATACAGTGCCACATTTTTGATATTTGCATTAGTTTAGAAGATATTAATTTTTTTCGCGAATGGCGCTAGCATCGCTGTAAACTGACTCTTAACACAAATTTATTTGTCACATAAATAAACTTCGAGGCGTGGTTTTACTTTAAAAATATCAATTAGCAAGGTAAATTATTTATTAATTATCCATGCACGCACGATAAGGTAAAACGATGTCAAAATAAAAGGCGAAATCAATTAACACGGTGATTTATTATTCTGTGATGCATCTCGCCCTCGGCTGTCGGGGACAAAAGGTGGCCTGAATAAAAAATCTCCGGGGTGACGGCACACCGTGGCGCTTTTTAACATCCCGCCCGTGCCCGTGGTCCGGGCGCGTGACTCTACCGGACTCTGCCCAGTGCAGGTAATACCTACCTACGTGATCTGTCATCTACTTGCGTTTATATAATTATAACGCTTAACAACTATGCATACATTTTATTATTTTTTTAATGAAACTAAATAGATTTCTAAATCTAATCTTAAGAAGTGGGGCTGAAACTAATACAAATCAGTTTTGGCTCCAGAAAAAAAAAGTACTTTTGTTACTCGCCAAGGTTAAAAATAACCGATTATTTTCACATAAAAGTAAAATATCAACTATTCTGCAGACATTTGATCATATATTAAAAATTATTTTTCCTTAATTTTATTACTTGCAACATGTTGAACCGAGAAACTGCAATGTACTTAAGAGCTGTCTTACAAGCGCATGCTCGATCAACCTTTGAGTGCTTTTGCCAAGCACTTTGGCCTATCTCATTTGCGTAGGCATGTATTGAGAGGTTGTGACGTAACATGCCTGCAAAACTTCAGCACCACAGGTTCTATGATCGCGGGTAAAAAGGGGTTGACAGGTAGCTTTTCCGACAAGTCATGCTTCCTTATCTGAGTTCCGATTTTAAATACTGGAAAATGCGGTTGGGCTCAACCCTTTCAGTCATTAAAATTATCAAACGAATTCACCGGGTTTTATTAAAAACTCAAATACCTATTTGAGGTTTGTGTTCACGGGTTTAAAATAAATACCTACTTAAAAAATCATGATATATAGTATATATATATCATGTATATATTATATACCTAAACGTATAAGTTAACATTTAAAAATGAACTTAATTGTTGGTTTATTTGTTGTTGATTACAAACTTGTTTAAAGTGGTAGGTACTGGTTCTACTGGAATAGTCATTAATTTCAAGAAATTAAAATTAATACCTTAGACGGGGCTTTATGTCACCAGGATAACATAAAGATAGGGGAGATCGCGTGCAGTCAATATGAAGGTCACGGGTGCTTTTGACGGAAAAATTGCTATTTTCCGGTTCCTGTACGTACAGGATAATATCATAATATGAGTCAACAAAAATGATATTTTTCTTTTCTTCACTATTTGCAAACTAATGCTTTTTTCTGACTAAAGTAACTTGTGTAGAAATACCTGGACCAGAAAAAAACTGTGGATAGATATCTCAAAATTTACGAAATGTCTTGAGATTGTAAATTTTTTTTTTATAAAAGTGTATTTTTTTGTAACGAGTTTCAATTGAGTAAAGCTACGTGCACATTGCCACGGGCTACGTTGCTACGCCCGCTACGACATTGCTATAGGCTACGTTGCTACGGCGTAGCTAAAATTTAAATAATGCTATCTTTACTTAAGTATGTTACATATTTAATACAACCTACGTTACGGATTTTAATGCGAATTTTTTTAATAGACAGAGTGATTTAAGAGGAAGGTTTATAAGTATTGGTCAAGTGCGAGTTGGACGTGAAAAATGGAAAGGGAAACTCATATCCATGCGAGTGGAGCCGCGGGCATAGCGCTAGTGTCATCTCACTTATATTATAATGGCGAGAGTTTAGTGAGTGTATGAATGTGTATGTTTGTAACTTTTTCACGTCTAAATGGCTGGAGCAATTTCAATGAAATGGTATGGAGTTAGCTGACACCATAGCTGACATAGGCTACTTTTTACTGAGGTAATATACCGCTAGGCACAGCTAGTACATAATATATAAATTACAGATAAAATAAATTATTATTTCTAGATTCTTATATAATTGTATACAAACAAGTCAAGTTCTCAGATCTGCTATTAATCAGCGGGCCTGGGTTGACAAGAGCCTGTCAAGCTAAGTAGTGTTTAGTTTAGAGCGGTTAGTGTAAACAGTCATTTGGGGATAGCTTCTTGGTAATGTTTACATGTACAATTGAATATTATAGTACCTAAGTATATGTACTTAGTCCCTCAACTGTATGATATATACTTAGTTCTAAGAGTGTCATACCAAATTTTGTGGGTAAGTAAGACTTGTGTTTTGTTTTTGGTCTAAACTCAAAATTTTGTGACGTATTTTGTTTTGTTTAAAAAAGTTTTTTTTTACTTTTTTATTTATTATTAAAGGTTTGCCAACAGGTTGACACAAAACATATACTTAACTTTAACTAAATATCTAAGTAAGTACCTTACAGGTTTAATAAAGTTAAATTTCAAAGGCAAAATGTAAGTATTCAAATAAGTAGAAAAGG
Organism: Euspilapteryx auroguttella; assembly: GCA_951802225.1. NCBI lineage: Eukaryota > Metazoa > Arthropoda > Insecta > Lepidoptera > Gracillariidae > Euspilapteryx > Euspilapteryx auroguttella. The sequence goes on from OX637652.1 coordinate 6,890,831, forward strand.
TGATATGTATATCCTACAAAGTTTGAATTGGATTACTTGTTGCGCTCACGTTTTTAGTCCGTGTACTAAGAAATTTAAAAATATCTAGACTAAACATTCTTAAATTTTGAAGCAATCAATACCACTAATCAGATAGCCTAACATGAGCACTTTATAAGTGACTCAATCCTGCTATAGTTTGGCAAAAAATCTTGCTCAGCATTCTAGTAAAGCGAAGTCGATAGGCTATCGACGCGAGCACTCTTAGCCCGAGGCGCATCAAACGGCGTGGAAACTCACTCGCACGCTGATTGTGTCGTGTCGAGATGTTTAGCCGGCACTCGGCCTTGTCTTTGACGCTTTCATGCTTCTTTGAATGGTGGCGCCGAGTGATAAGAGATGAGTGAGATCTATACGTGTCTGCAATAAATGAATACTAGTAAAATTCTTTTTTTATATTTTTAGTTCTGGGTCATTCTTCAGGACACGTTTTTTAGGCGGCATCGCAAAAAAAAAATAGAATTCGTTGAGTAAGATTGCAATATTTTTTTTCAGGCAATGTTTTCATCCCCCTTTAGCTGGGACATCACTGATTTTTCATGTATTCAAGTATTTCATGCGATAAAAAAAATTACAAACCCCCATTCTTCCATTTGCGTGGTGAGTCCCTTACCCAGATTTGGCAACTCAGATAATTTTATCTATAAAACTAATAGATTCTAAATTACAAAAAAAATAACGTTAAGTCCTACATAGTTGACACTGCGATAAAAAATATTGACATGATTATATAAGTTTAACTTTTTCAGAAAAAAAAAGATTTGTACTTGTCTTGGGGTTGCCTCTGATTTGCGTGGATCAGCGTTCAATCACTCGTACGTCCCTTGTTTCGAGACCCTGTCTTATGTCATCCTAATACAAGTTATATCTAGCCACACTCCGGCGGTCTAGCTAAGTGTGATGTGTGATGAGCCATCAAGTTTCAGAAAAATAAAGGCAAAGACAACGTTGCGTGGGTTTGGTTTCTGAAATCTTTCATTTGCGTGGTTTGATTTCCAGCGATGTTCATGGACTTATTCATTTAATTAAATATTGTAGCAAACGCACATACGGTAACATAACTTTTATTTAAGTAACAGTTTATTTAATCAAAAGGTTTGATTAAAAAAAAATCATAAAGGTTTTATTCTGATTTTGGTGGTTGTGATTTGCGTGGTTTACGTGGCAATTTGGACCACGCAAATCAAGTTTTTAGTCACGCAATTGATATTATTTAAATTTTTACTATAGTTTTACATACTTATCATTACTTAATAGTATAATAATAATAAAAATAATAATAAGGCGTAGAGATATGACGACCCCATCGCCCAGGGGAAATTCCAGTACTTTCGGTCTGGAACTTCCATTGCAATTAGTTACCGCAGGGACGGCTTGTGGCAAGTCGATGGTCAGTGGCGACACCACGGACCTTTTACCTCCACGGGGACACACGCAGTCATCACACATACACTCACATGCAGACATCACACACCCCCGCCTCTGAGCTTGCCTTCACCAGCCGGCCAGAGTGGAGTAGCAAGAGCGAAGCCTATGCTCCAGGTTGGAAGTGTAAAATGTCATAACGCCGGGTGCATCTTATGCTGCCCGTAGTCTCACCTTTCAACAACCTTAGCTGTCCACGCCCAGTGTTGCGACCCGTTGCCAATATATCGGCGACTTAGTGGAAGCCAACCCAGTAAACAGCGAGTCACCGTCTGTCATGATAATAAGTGAAATGTTGCATAAAAGGCAGGCGTACCGCGTATTTCACTCCATAGCACCAGTAAACCGGTCCATTAAACAGTTCACCCCCATAAACCATTTCTTGTCATCCAGTTTACAATAGTTCCTATCACCTTCTGGGTGCCGCCTCTGGGTGCATGATCTATTTGTGCATTTAGTAGCGGTGCCTGGTTGGTGATCCATATACAATATAGCAAAACTCTCGAAAGGGCCTCTACGAGTTGTATTCGTCCCTTCGCACGCCTCTCAAAGGACTAGGCTCCATCCCGTGATACCGAAGAGTATTGAGAAACATAATAATAATATTATTAAGTTATATTTTAGAATAAGAATGCCATCTTCAAGAGAGGAATAATTAGAAAAAAGAAATCCGCCGAGATAAATAGAAGAAAAACCGCTAAAGAGCTTAAAGTAATATGATGAAAAACTTTCAACGGATGATGTTAATTTTAAATCTTTAAGGACATACCTTAAAAAATACTAATAAAGTAACTGGTTTATGATGTTAATCCAATTTTTATACGTTTTTACTACAAAATTATTCAAGAAAAAAAAATTCTAGACTGAACTCATAAAAACTGGTGTCTTACCAACCTATTCACATCTAACCTACCTAAAAATTAACCATTTTAATCCTCAAAATGTCGTACGTACATACCCTGGGCCTATGCCCAGTTTGTATGCGTTTGAGGGTAGTTCGATATTCCATAATGTGAAGCAATAACTACTATAAAATCAATACAATTTTACTTCTGATTTACGTGGTATGTTTTGCAATTTGCGTGGCTTTAGATTTTTTAAGTTTGATTATCTCAGTATGTTTTTTAGTTATTGTGATGCCTCATCCACTAAAAACATTAGTTTTACTTATATATTTGGACTTTGATGTCAAAACAATAAAAAAATGATATCTCAAAATTGCCACGCAAATCACAAAATAATGCGTTGCTCGAAGAAGCACCCTTCTAACAAGTTTATGTTTGGTGGGAAACAAGTGGGAAACCAAAAATAATTGATAAAAAAGGTGATTTACTCAGTTAGATTAGTACCAAACAGGAGCAGCGTGTATTAAGGATTTGGTTGCATGTGTAAAATTCATTGAAATTGTAAGAGCTGCTTTTATTGTACGTATCTTGTTCGCTAATGAGTATTTTCATTAAATATATTTTAAATAGCGAACTCTGCATTTTTTTTATTAGCCAAGTAGTCTGCATTTTTAAAAATCCAAAAATAAATCTATACGAATGTTTAAGTATATGAATTTTTTATCATCTACAGTGCACAAAGAGAACGCAAGTTTCTTGTATTCAGTAAACAGCATAATGAAATGAACTGATTTGCTTGTGTGAAATGGAACGTAGCAACAACTAAATGTCGGGTAAACGAAGCGAACGTGAATTGTTGATGTGATTTCATATGATGTTTCTCCTAATGTTGTCATTTACTAGATTGAAAAGGGTATTTTGTTTGTTCAGACTTATATCCTAGCAAGGGTTTTGTGAAATAAAAAAAAGTAAAATAAATATTAATAGAGTAAATGAAATGGTATTTTTTTATTTAATATTTGACTCACCTATTTCATAGAGGTAATACAATAGAGATAATACAATATTTCGTAGATGAAATCATATGTCACATGCATATGAGACATTATACTACCCGTATAGTTTTAAAATATTTATTCACAGACTGTATATGTATATTAAACTTACGTTTCTTTCTTATAAATATCACTACAGGAACTAGCAAACGGAAACGAAGGTAATTAATTATTTAATGACTTATATATAATAATAATAATAATAACACATCACACTCAGAGCCCCTAACTAGGAAGAACCTGTATCTAGGGAGCCCGAAACACACGCAGAGACGAACATCACACCCAGACCGGAAACAAACATCGATATTCATCATATCAATATTCGCCCCGCCCAGGAATCGAACCCGGGTGCTCACGCTTACTCAGTCCACATCACTGCCAACTGAGCTACGGAGCATATATGGCTCAAAATGCTTGAGTCTATCAAAAATACATGAAAGTTCATTATAGTAGCTCATAACCATTACTAACTTCATTGTTGCAATACACTTACGCAATGGCTGGTGCGTAAATAAGGGGTTTAAGCGGTATCGCATCAGTACACGGTGATTGACTCTCGCACCGCACGGCGTATATCACCGATTAACGTAACACAGTGCCTATGGGGGCTCCAACCTGCATGGTCCCGTAATCTTGATGGAGCGCCATGCAACCGGCCCCTAGACTGGACAAATCTTTGACAAAATTCACCTTAAGTTGTGGTTAGTATGCGACTTTTACTGACCATTACTATTATGTTTTAACAAGATATTTTTAAGCTCTGTTTTCTCTAAGAAAAAATACGTTGTAGGATCATTAGGTTAGGTTATTCCTCTATATTTATACCATCCAAAATATACTTATCATTTTTTATACAGATATAATATTGTATGTATGTATAAACATGTAAATTAGTCGAGATGTAGCAATTACATAAATAATTTATATAAAACCACTGAAGGTGAAATCTGAAATATAACATTACTAAAAATAAGTTTTTATAATTTTTACTCAAAATTCATTAAGTTATATAGATAATTTATAAAAAAACTGTGATCTATATAAAAAAACTAACATTAAAAGAACAGGAAAACTGAAATATCTATCAATGTACAAGTCAGTCTTTTTTCTTAGAGCGATTTAATACAGGCAACCATAGAAAAACTGGCAGTATATTTATTTTATATTTTATTATATTATTTAAGAATGAACCTAGCTTATTATATGTAATTAACTCCTCAGCACAAACTGTACGGGAGGCGTAAAGGATTTGAATAACAAAACGAAATGAAAATCCGTATAAATGTTTATACATATAAATTAGCCCTTTGCCGAGTGGAACGAGAGGGCCCATTGATGTTGCGCCGCTTCGCCCGCCCTCGTCGGCCCAATGCGTGAAACTTGGGAAATTTGAATTTCAAATATTTAAGCCTTTAACGATTATTATTTGGCATCTCATATATCAAACTAATCTCCAATACTGTAATTTAATGATACTGTGGTAAGGTTACCTACGGTGGCGCTTGTTATAATAACTTTTAATATTAATAAATATATCGCATCACATATTGATTCGGTAACTAAGTAGGTAAATGCTTGTTTAAAGGACGCCTTAAATACCAAATAGTCATTGCACAAATAAACCCAGATCCAAAAATACGTAAGCATTTTATCAGTCATTATAATTTTAACCAAGTGTAATTGATTCGAAGAGCGACAGTCAGGCCAGCGAGCGATTGGTTGGTTGGATATGTCGTGATGCAGATTCACTAACCATAAACTGACTCTCGTCTTAAGCTCCGTTATTATCAAGAGTTAGGAAGATAGGTTTTATGAAGTATTTTTTTTTGAGATTATGTTGATTCATAAATTATACACTGTTAATTATATTACTCTTGCTTGGTTGTAATGATATAACTTTATAACCAAAATAGTGTTTTTAAAGCGTTGATGCAAAGTAAAACAATTATGTGCCTTTTTTGCTTAAACATGGGCAGCCCTAAAGATTAGACCAAACGTAATAACTATATACCTGGCGTACCTTCGTCAATTGAATGGCTGATTCAACCAGTAGCGACATAAGTACCTATATTGGGACATAGCATACAGCGTTATCAATAAATACTATTGAGTGCCAACCGTCTTCATTGTTTTGTCATACTTTTTACTAAATTAAGTATTTTAATTACTCTACAGTTACTGACTTTTAGTTTCAAAGCACTAATAAAGTTATTTCTCTCAAAATATATTTGTATTTTCAAACGCCTACATGCCACTATATTTCTTGGGGCACATTGTTGCTTGCAATTTTAGTTAAAGCATCTAACACCGCATGCAGGCAACGGAGGCCTATCGGGGAAACAAATGAAACTTGTATGCATGAGTGAGCGTGCCAAGAGGCTGGAATGGGGGAGCTGCGGAGCGGCGGCGGAGGATGTGTTTGCTAACTTGCTGTTGCTCAACATCTTATTATTTCCATTCTAAGCAAATATACAAGTCTTATCTTTGTCATGTCGAAGGTCGCAGTAAATTAAATACCGTCATTTTAAAATAAGCCACGAACAAAGCCATCTTTTCGGGATTGAACAATAAGGTCCTAACCTTAAAAACAAGATGAATAAGCGGTTTAGTAGGCGCATCAGTCATAAAGTCACTCTTACGTAAATATGTTTATTATAGATACAATAAAACAATATTTAACAAAAAAAAATCAACATAAATTGAATTGTAATGTCACAAAAGAACAAAAAAAAGAGACAGATAAATTGTAAAGTAGAGTTTGTTACCCCTTTCTTATCTACGCTGTAAAATCATTGCGAAAGGGAGTAGAATCATTTGACAGAGGAGGGCTCGTTTGGGGGCGTCTCCAGGCGACCGTTGTCGTAAGGCAAGGCAAACATTTGTTTGCCTGAGCCAATTAGTGGGCACCCTGCTACCTCACCTCTAGAAGTATAGGATACTTTACCAAATAAGGTATCAATATTAATTAGATTAGTCTAATTGACTTTCAATAAGTGATATCTTGTATCGTATATTGAATAAATCATTTTTTACTTTACTTTTACTTACCACTAACAAAAAAGAGCAAAGATATTTAAAAAAATAAAATAGTTTATACAAATGCTCACGCCTAGATGAGCTACCTCCAGTTATTGAACTGTAGCACCAAGCGACATTGGAATGAAAATACGCGGCTGAAATAATATTAACATCGTGGGAATTACTGCGCTTAATACGGAATCACTTTAGAGGGTGGTTATTGATGGGGGGAGGTATTTTCGCAAAAACAGTTCAGTATTGAACTTTTTTGTCCATTATATTTCTAAGATTATTTTATATCTGATGATATTGGGTCTATTTGCCGTAATGTATTTATTGTTCGTAAAGTATATGTTCGGCAAGCGCAGCGTAGGACGTCCACCGACCAGATGGACGGATGATCTGCGCAAGGCTGCGGGTCCACGCTGGATGCAGGCCACCTGCGATCGGTACAGATGGAGAGCCTTGAGGGAGGCCTATGTCCAGCAGTGGACGTCCTACGGCTGAAATGATGATGATGATGGTGAAAGTATATGTAAATCAGTTTTATGTATTACTAGACGACCCGGCGAACTTCGTACCGCCTTATCTATTAAAATTTTGTAGATGTATTATTAATATAAACCTTTCTTTTGAATCACTCTATCTACCTATAAAAAAACTGCATCAAAATCCGTTGCATAGTCTTAAAGATTTAAGCTTACATAGTGACAGAGGCGAGAGTAGGTGACTTTGTTTTATACTAGTACTAGCAGCCCGTCCCGGCTTCGCACGGGGTAGACAATTTAGTCATATGTTGTTTTGGCTGGACTCAAAAATACAGCCCGATCAGATCGACGAAATATCTCGAGCAGCTTGCCCGCCTCGTCCAAAAGGACGATAGGCCGGAAATCTGACGGAGCGACAGAGTCGGCGAGCCGGCCCTCTTTTCTGATGAGGACCAGCTTGCCCGTTTTCCACTGCAGAGGGAACACACCTTGTTCCATACAGGTGGAGAACAGGCTGCGGAGCCGAATCTCCAACGCCTCCGGCTTCAACGAACCGCTGCCGTCACTGCCAACTCTGCCTCTGAGTGCCGCAATAGGCGGCTAGGGGAGAAGTACGCGCTGAGTAACAGCATCTCCCCCAGCATGCTGGACACGAAACCCTCTCCCCGCGTTATACTCTCCGGCCGGAGCACGTGGTCCGCGGAGGGACGGACGGCTATGGCTGCGAGGCCTGAGCGGTCCGAGATCCATCCGTTGGGCACAAATCCTCCGAAATAGTAGGGCTCTGCCACCACCGCGACGTGAATTTGCCACTGCGCCAGGACTCTTCATGAACAGGTCCATGGCTATGGCGCAGTGGTTCAAGTTTGCCTGCAGGATCCGGGTGGCCATTACTGGTCCTGAGGCGAAACTACATCAATGGCCACCGCGAATTGGCTATCGGCGGTGGCAGGCCTAGGGGGAGCACCGGGCCCCTTCGCCTTTCCTTTTCCCTTCCCCTTTCCTTTGGCCCCTTGGCTGGTATTGCCGCAGCTGCCCAGACTGTGTGAGGCAAGCTGGCCGCTCGCCTGGCGGAGCGGGCAGCTCACCTCAGCCTCGCAGTTTCCGGCAATGTGCCCTGGTCGACCGCAGCAGTGTAGCAGCGGCCACTGCGGTCGTTCTGCGAGGTGCAGTCTGCCCGGAGGTGCCCCGTCTCCAGACACCGGAAGCAGCGCCTCGTACGCCGCGGGAGGAGCCTAGACCGGACAATGCTCCATCCGAGCTTGAGTTTTCCGGCGAGTGCGATCCTCCGCGCCACATCTTTTGGGCAGCGTACCCACACTGCGCCGAGGCCCCTCTCGTTGACGATGCGCCCCACCTGGACGTCCGCCACCCTGCAACCACCGCTTGCCGCGACTGCAGCTGCGGTTTCAGCAGGGGTGACGGAATCGTCCAGATCCATGAGGCGCATCTCTGCGCAGCTCATGGGTCTGGAGACCCTCACCCTGTCTTTGGGCAACACCTCCCTTAGTTTCTGGGCTAAGGCGTCTGCCTTGGCCCTGGCTTCTTCTGGAGGCCCGGAGATCTCTAGCAGGCGGGCACGGGTTGCAGCCGCACGGAAGCGGATGCTGTCGATGCCCAGACCTGCCAGGTCGAGACTCCCTCTTGCAGCGGAGACCACCTGAGCATAGGTGAGACCTCCCTGCACAGCCACCGGGCCAAGGCTGACCACCACCGCCGCAGTGCGGGGAGTGCGCAGCTTCTTGGCTGCTGCCTTGGACTTTTCCAAGGCCGTCTGCTTCGGCCCTGGAGTAGGGGCAGCCGGGACTGGAGCAGCCCGCGCCTTGTCCCTGTTCCTCTTCCTCTTCTTTTTCTTCTTTTTGCCCCTTCCGGCCCCCGTCACCAGGGTCCAGCCGTCATCATTGGCCGGACCAGTGGGAAGAGGGACGTGGGAGGCAGAAGAAGTGCCCGCCTCTGGTTGCCAGGCGGCAGGCGGGCGCTCGGGTCTTCGGGGCTGGAGCCGCTCTGGGCGCCGGGGTAGCTCGAGTGGCCGGGGCCGCTCGAGGCACTGGAGCCGAGGGGGCTCTGTCTGCCGCCAAGGACGGCCGAGGTCGCTGGGCCGGGAGGAGGCGCTCGTCCAGGGCCTCCAGTCGCGCGTTCAACATGGTCCCAAACTGGACCATCATGTCGCGTTTGACCTCCTCCAAGTTGAGGGCAGAGGTGGCTCCAGACCGAGCAATCGTCCGGAGCTCCTCCATCTCCCTTCGGAGGAGGGCCATTTCTCCATGGAGGCTCCTTGCCTCCTCCGGGCTGCCTTCGCCTCTCCCTTGAGGTGAGCGTTCTCTGCCGCGAGCAGCCTGCTCTCCTCAGAGGAGATATGAGTTAAGATGAGTTAAGATTAGTTAAGATAAGTTAAGATAAGAAAAGCGAAGATAAGATAAGTTAAGAAAAGCGAAGATAAGTTAAGAAAAGCGAAGATAAGATAAGTTAAGATGAGTTAAGATGAGTTAAGATGAGTTAAGCTGAGTTAAGATGAGTTAAGATGAGTTAAGATGAGTTAAGATGAGTTAAGATGAGTTAAGATGAGTTAAGATGAGTTAAGATGAGTTAAGATGAGTTAAGATGAGTTAAGATGAGTTAAGATGAGTTAAGATGAGTTAAGATGAGTTAAGATGAGTTAAGATGAGTTAAGATGAGTTAAGATGAGTTAAGATGAGTTAAGATGAGTTAAGATGAGTTAAGATGAGTTAAGATGAGTTAAGATGAGTTGAGATGAGTTAAGATGAGTTAAGGTGAGTTAAGATGAGTTAAGATGAGTTAATATGAGTTAAGATTAGTTAAGATTAGTTAAGATGAGTTAAAATTAGTTAAGATTAGTTAAGATTAGTTAAGATTAGTTAAGATGAGTTAAGATTAGTTTAGATGAGTTAAGATTAGTTTAGATAAGTTAAGATAAGAAAAGCGAAGATAAGATAAGTTAAGATAGGTTAAGAAAAGCGAAGATAAGCTAAGATAAATTAATATAAGAAAAGTTAAGAAAAGCGAAGATAAGATAAGTTAAGATAGGTAAAGAAAAGCGAAGATAAGCTAAGATAAATTAAGATAAGATAAGTTAAGAGAAGCGAAGATAAGTTAAGATAGGTTAAGAAAAGCGAAGATAAGCTAAGATAGATTTAGATGAGTTAAGATAAGCTAAGTTAAGAAAAGCGAAGATAAGTTAAGATTGGTTGAGAAAGGCGAAGATAAGCTAAGATAAATTTAGATGAGTTAAGATTGATAGGTAAGTTAAGTCAATATATGTCAAGCAAGATAACTTAATGTAGCTCAATTTAACTCGAGATAATTCAAGATTAGTTAAGATAAGACTTGGGTGTAAGGACTATGTTCCTTTGTCTGCCCTGATTAGGTAAATAAAAAAAAAATATCTACTGAAGACTACTACTCAGAAATAAACTACTGAAGACTTGGCTGTATAAACTACGTTCCTTTGCCTGCCCAGAATGGGTGATAAAAAAAATCTTTATTATACAGAAATAAACTACTGAAGACTTGGCTGTATAGACTGAGTTCCTTTGCCTGCCCAGAATGGGCGAATTTTATATAAAAAAATGACCAACGATCAAACAAAGTAAACAATGGTAAAAAATATGCACCTTGGGTTACAATATTGGAGTTTAAGTAAGGATCCCTAATTTTTTTGAAAATCTAATATAGCCTATGACACTCGGGGATAGTGTAGCTTTCCAACAGTGAAAGAATTTTTCGAATCGGTTCAGTAGATCCAGAGCCTATTCGTTACAAACAAACAAACAAACAAACAAACAAACAAACAAACAAACAAACAAACAAATCTTTCCTCTTTATAATATTGGTATAGATTAATTTTTGAACTCACTAAGTTATAGGTTTACTGATTCATCAGTTCTAGTTAGTTATAACGCGGTCCGTATGCCGTTACAATTTATTTGTTTGAAAATTAAATAAACATACAGGTTTATAATTTTAATTTTAATGAATTAAATTACAGATAATATACTTTACTTACGACGCGTACTCTAGCGTGTCGATTTAAAGAACAAACATAGACATAAAATTGTCGTACAGAAAGTAGTAGTCTAAAAGAAAATCAACATTGCCGATTCAGTTATGTGCAAACGAGCGTATAGTATATACTAATCAAAGCGATTCTCATACGAAATTCCAGTTGGCTGAGCTTTATGAAGAATCAAACTTCGCCGCTCGAAACAACGAAATTCTGTTTTGCTCCGTCTAAGTAAATAACGTAATTCGGGCAGATTGTGTCGTTAAATGAAATCGAGCGCGGTGGAAAGTATTAAAGCGGCAGCTATGTTATATTACATAAGTTGGGATGTAACAATGAAAAGTTCGGGATACAGAGCGCCGAGTGTGCTTCATTCGTAACGACGAGAACAGCGCTTTATCCCGCCGAGATTCGGTTTAATATTTATTGAATTGAATTAAAATGGCATGCAGAGTATGTTCGGGAACCATTCGAATATAACATAATTCTAGCGTGGTGTAGACAAATACTATGAAGTTGTCGGTTGGAATAAAAACAATTTTTGTGATATGATTTTAGGTTCATAAGTTTGTTTTTTTTTACTTAAGCAATTTAAGCATACTATTTAAACGCCTGTATGGTCTATGTCTCACCAATTTTTTTTTATATAAATGGCAGCACATTTAACGCGTTTACTCACAAAAAATTACCTACTTTACAAAATAATACTTTTGCAAATTTCCCTACCCATCTACCTTAATTTTTTTTAGTGCCGAATTAATGCTTATTTTTTTAAAGTATCGGTGGCCTTAATTGTATAGTAATAAAAAGTGATAGTAGTGGGGCCCTGAACGATCGGCTACACTTTCAATTTTTCATCGGCTCTCCACATTAATAATAATTAGTTTGACGCGCACAATATAGCCTGAGTGCTTTGCCCTATTTTGTTGGCCAGTTGTAGGTTCTAAATATCGATACTTTTTTAATTAACCGTAAATACCTACTGAAATAAGTTTGAAAACTGCTGTAATAAAAACTTTCGTATATTAAAAGTAAACGCGTAAAAATAATAATCATATCAAATTATCAATCAAATAAGCTGACACGACTTTCTATAAGTAAGTAACAAAGTCAGGTTCGCATATCGCAATGATAAAAGAAACTAATAATTAGCAAATTTTGTATAATACAATAATAATTTTTTTTTATGAGACCCGCCTGCAATAAATTGACACATACATAAAACTGAGAACTGCCTCTTTTTTTGAAGTCGGTTAAAATAGGTATTAAACCCTTTTCCTGAATGTAACAAATTATTTTTTGAAAACTGCATCAAAATCGGTTGGGAATAAACCAAACTCGAGATAATCGCGGACAAACATACGTAAATACAAACATACATACATACAGAGGGCCTATTACGGCCGCTTTTGCAATATTGCTTTGCGTCTTTCTTTGCGTTTTTTTTTTGTATTGACATTGACACTCTAGAGGACAAAAAGCAATATTGCAAAAGCAGCCGTAATAGGGCCTCAGGTCAAACTGATAACCTCCTTATTTGAAGTCATTTAAAAATATAAGCATGATGAGGTTTTAACCGGTTGGAATTCCAACACCTAGTCAGTATTTAATGACCGCGCCCTCGAGGAAGAGCAGTTTCGGGAGAAATAAAATTACACCACGATGGGGCACGGCTCGCCTTCGTCAATGGGTTAGTGCTATTAAAGCTACATCCGATCTAAGCATTCGACTAATATTGGTATCATCAATATTTTAAAGGTACTGGCTGTGGCTGGTATTGGTGTGTCAATGATATGAATGCGCAGTGTGAATCTAGAATTTTATACAGGACTAGAGGCTGCCCCGCGGTTTTTCCCGCGCAGATTTCTCATAAACACAAAAATCCAGTTTTTTCCCGTTCCCGTGGGAATTTCGGGAAATGCCTTCTTAGTGCTCACCTACAAACCCCAAGGAACCCACGTTCCAATTTTCAGCTTTCTACGCCCAGTAGTTTCGGCTCTGAGTTGTCTGTCAGTCAGTCAGTAACGGAAGAGTTTTATATATATTGATTTGTTTAGAGAGGTATAGATTGTTAAACCTAATATTTATCAGTAAGCCTACAAAACATAATTTTTTTATTGAAAACTAAGTCAAACTTAAATTAAATAAATAAACGGTCATGTTTTTTAATGAGTGAAAGCAGTGGAATCTTAAACAAAACTGCCATTTTGCACAATCTATTCCACCAAGGTGCGTACCGTAGGGTATTCTTGTTAAAAGAATGCATAAACATAATCTTGTTAATTTTATGACGCCATTAATAAAAAAAACTCTATAAAATTAACATTTCAGCGTCCTTTGGTGAGATATAGACTTTAAACGTTCATTAGTGAGTCGTAAAAATCTTCTTAAATGTTCAATTTACAAGTAAAAACGTAATTAACCTAATTGACCTCCGCTCGAATTTTCTATTTTTACCCTTCGTCCCTTCTTAGAATACATCTCCGAAAGCTTCTAATAGAAGCGTAATTTAATTCGATTTGAATCCACAGGGAATGTGCTTTCTTCGATGTCTGGTGATCATTTTGTGTATTTTACCAAAATATTAATTAGTTTATAAATACGGTTTACTCTATTCACTTTTATTATATTGCTAACATTTTGCTAACGTTCCATTTCCATTCATGTTCATTTGCAATTTTACTATAAAAAAATCACAAAAATTTTAATCTGATAGATTTCTACCTTCGAGGTTCGAGCACGGCAACCCAACAAATTTACGACACACATCCGATGGCAACATTCTGCATAGTGTAGGTAGTGCTCTAACATTCGCCAACTGATTAAATCTTCAGGTATCTGGCCCAGGATGCACATAGCGGGGCCTCTGCGGAGGCTGGCAATTTTGCACGAGGCACATATAAAATCTTTATAAGTAGCGGGCCTCGGCCTTGTGCCAAGTTGAAGCGCATTGCAGACAGATGGGATATCAAAATTAGATACGGATTAGGTAATTTTATAAGGGTTGATATTTATGAATTGTAAATCGCGTTATTGTTAAACAAACAAATATTATAAAACGAGTCGACCCGGCGAACTTTGTACCACCTAACCTATTACTATCTTGTGCACGTATTATATTTATAAACTTTCCTCTTGAATCTCACTGTCTATTAAAAACAAGCATCAAAATCCGTTGCATACATAATAAGATTTAAGCATACATAGGGACAGACGCGGGAGCTTAGTAGTAGATATTCTAGAAATTAATTGATACTATCTTTTTTTTCGCGTCGCTTCTTGTCACATATGATTCCTGTTTGGGCGTAGGGAGGAACAGTCTTTTTGAAAGCACGAACGCAAAAAACTAAAGAGAACACAAACATTTTCGTCTCATAGTCGCTTAGTTATGATGTTTGATTATGCTACGGCCGCTGGCCGTCACAACCAGTTATGTCTGACCGTCTGACCGCTTGCAACTGCAAACATTGTATTATTCAAAATACATAGTTCCGTTCTTAAAAGTTGTCTGACGATACAGCTGCCCGGAGGTAATATGCATACTGATATTTCGAAAACTGTGCTTTTGCTAATTTTGCACCTTTTATTGGGAATTTACATACATATATTATAAAAAAGCCTAGATATTGGCAAACAAGAATATTGTTTATTTAGGAAACAGCCGGCACAAGACTTTTTGGTTAAAAATTAAGAATGTTTTGGTGAATGAAACAATAAACAAGCATAAACGTGTTAGGCCTATTGCAAGTTATTCTCTACAACTTTATTTTTCTGTTTCCTGCTCAGTTAATTAACAATAGGAGTTTTAAATAAGTATAAAATAAAAATAACATCATAATAAAATACTTTGAATCCTTACTTGTTTTTTTACAAAGAAGAATCCTTCGAGAGAGCAAATTCACTACATCACATAGTTCGTTCGCTTAGTTTTTACTTGATTTTCTTCTCGGGGCATCCCCGGGTACTTAACACCCTGTTAAATAGCGGATAATATTTCTTAGCTAAGAAAAAACTCAACAAGTTCGTTTTTCTTTTAGATACTTATAATGAATTTAGTCAGCATCGTTTATCAGTCTTTTATTTTTTTATTTTATTAATTAGATATTTTAAAGTTATGGCATGATTCAATTGACTTATTTTATTGTATATCACATAAACACAGAATTTTAACGACCTCCGTGGTTAAGATCAGTGATGTTGACAGTGTTTTTGGAAATCCGGGTTCAATGCCAACCGAACAATGTTATGATAGATAACGTTGTTCTGTTTCAGTGTATTTATGTACCGATTTGTATGTTTTTGGTACAGTGGTTCGACATAGTTATTAGTGACATTTTGTGTGATGTCAGGCTGTGTTATTATATTTGTTTTTTTTTTTTTCATAAATTCGTAGGGCTACGTCATACAGAGGCGGTCTAGGATGGCGTTACACTTCCGGTTTTTTCTGCGTTGCAAAATCGCTCTTGTTATTTCGTTATACAGTCTAGGGCGAACAAAACCATAGACAAAAGTAACGCCCTTCTAGATTGCCACTATACAATTGAGAAATTTATGCAAATTAAAAAATATTATAGCTTTTTCTTATTTTTATAAGAAATCCTAAGCTGCGTAAGGCCATCTCGTATACTAGTTAATGTTATTGAAATGTAAATATAGGGTAACATGCCCTATTACGGCGCGTTTTGACGACATTTTAAAGTAGGGTAAGAAGTTATGCATTTCTAAATCTGTTAGCAGATATTTGAATATTTTTTTGACACTAATGATAATTATATTTTCTATTTCAGTTGTCGTTTTATTTATTTTAGAGTGATAATTAATTTTAAATTAATATTTTTTCTGACAATTCGGAATTCCTATTACGGTGGTAAAAAAAAGTTTGAAGCCCATTACGGCGGTAAGCACAGCCTATTACGGAGTATGGGATGACAACACACGCACGATGAAACATTTTGCTCATGGTTCCGTGCAATCAGATAATGGTATGCAATGGCTGTAATAGTTACTGGCACTGTACATAAATACAGATACTTCCTAGTAAGGGGTTATTTTGATAATATTTTGTGTATCAACTATTTAATAAACGGCCTGGCGCTAAGAAGTTTCCAGTAATATAATTAGTTTAGGAAACACGAATAATGAATATTTGGCTGTATGGGCTACTATGTTCCTTTGCCTGACCTGAACGGGCGAATAACAAAACAACAATAAAATCAATCAATCTACGGCATCGTAACGTTCTCCCATCTCTCTGCACAACGGAACGGATTGAATTAAATATGGGGACGATTTTCTTTTTATAAGCCGCGCTGATAAAGAAACAATTTGAAAATGGCAGCTAAACGAATGCTCGCGTATATTAGTATGAAGGAATAGTTGAGAAGAGAGACAGCCCATACAACGGCCGCCATTTTGAGATCGTTTTTTATGTGCTCAGGTTATACCCATAAAAGCGTAAATTGTGTGAATTTGGCTAGCTTCTTAACATTATTTTTTTATATTTCTTGTTAATCTACATTAAGTGAAGTTACAAAATTAAATGATGTCTGTTGACCAGTCCAATATCTCAGTAGAGGCTCGACTTTTATTCAAAAAAGGTAGATTTTGGCACAATTTTTGCATTTTTTCTCTGAATTTCCATACTTTTTTGAAGTTTTTAATATTTGTTAGTAGGTATTCTTTGGACGACAAATAAAATATCGAGAATTTTTTTCATTAAAATTAATCGAGCTGTTTCGGAAATTAGTACCTTTGGCAGACAGACAGACGGATGGATGGAAAAGACATATTAATAAGGTCCCGGGACGTGTACCCGAAACCTTAATAAACTGATCAACCTAAACTGTGAACCTCCTCTTTTCTAAAATCGGTTAAAAATAGGTACTAAAACCCTTCTTCTGAATTTAAAAAATACTTTTGTGAAAATCGGTTTTGACAAAATCGAATAATCGCGGACACACATGCATACAAACATACATACAGGTCGAATTGATAACCTCCTCCATCCTCGTTATAAAACAATCGCTGTTCGTTTTTCTCCAACTTGTATTTGAAAAAGGCCCGGACGAGGGTTTTAATAATCCTACTAATATTATAAACGACAAAGTTTGTAATAAAGGACGTCTGTAACTCTTTCACGTAAAAACTACGAAATAGATTTTAATGAAACCTTACAAATAAAACATATTTGAAGGAAAATTTAACTGACGAAGCAGCGGGGTGCAGTCAGTGAAGGTTTAGTTAAACGGAAAAAAATATAGAAAATTGATTTCTACCCAAGCGGAGAAAGATATATTTTTTTTAACATGGAACACAAAAAAAGTACAACAAAACAGTAAATCAAAATACAATAATAAATAAAACAACCAACGAATCATAATCAGTTTTGTATGGTGTGTCAAAGTTGCGGTAAAATCTAGTAGTAAATTATTATATTGATAAGAAAATACGATAAACCTAACCTTGTGTAAGTTTTATTTATTAACTTACCCTGTTATTCATCAAATGTTATAGTGCATTTTAGTTATTTGACGTATTTCAATTTAGACAGGATGTCACGTATTTACCATACAACAAACCAAATAAGTAGACCTGCACCTGCAGTAAAGCTTTTTAAAACGTACGGTATTATTATGAATAATACGGTTAAATTATTAGCTCTGTAATTTCCATACACCGTGTTTGGATTCCTTACAGCCTAATACGGTAGGTACTAAAATATCTAATGACTTTTTATATCCTAATTCTGAAATATAATGTTAAGATATTTCGGTAATATAAGTTATTACTTACAAATAAGAGCACTCTGACTTTACCATAAAACTCTCAAATCGTTAGTAATCGTTGTATTAGACTATTTTTCTTTATTAAATCTCATACGTTAGGTTTCACAGTATTCTAACAAACTTAAATTTTACTGTCAACTTTAAGCGTAAAAAACAAGGATTCTAGTTAAAAAACATGTACCTCCAAAATAGGTTTTATACTTGAGAACTAATGAAAATTACACTTAAATAACGAAATGTTCATAAATTATATTTATTATACCACTAAAATTACCGACACTGCGTTTTTCCTATTACCGATGGTACCCTCCGTAATAGGCGGTACCCTCAAATAGCCTTCCTAACACGGCGGACTTTTGTTTACTCATATTTACTTCCTTTATTCGATTTTAAAGAGAAATCAACTAGATTAACTAAGACTACTTGAATGTAAAAAGTATTCGAATATAGTAATATAATCTTGAAGTGTTTGTTTGAACTAAAAATGAAGTCTAAAAATGTAATGTTCTACCGCGAGTCAGTCTGCGTTTGTATGAAACAGCTTCTCGCTTCGCTGACGTTATACAAAATAATTAATTTAACTAATTTTAAACGATTTTAAACGCACGAGTGCTGGGTAATAAGTTACGTGTTAGTTTCCCTTGGACACTATGTAGTCACCTTTACCATACATAGTCACAACGAATAATAAATTGCAAAAGATAAAATAGAGCCGTAATAGGACGTGATTTTGACTAGCGCGGTAATAGGACGTTTTACCCTATAAATAGTTTATTTGTTTCAAATACATAAAAAACAACACACAAGGTTTCTCTTTTTAGATTAAAAATATCTGTGCCAGGAGACACCTAATTCTTCCACAGTGCAAATTTATAAACTAGAGATCTTATCTTTAAAATCTTAACTAATGCAGTTCAAAAAAAAAAACTTGTTACACCTTAAACAAAAATTATGCTATTAAAGAAATAAAATATGACAATTTTAAAAAATATTATTATTATTTTATTATTATTATTTTATTATTATTATTTTTTTTTTTATTATTATTTTTTTTTTTTTATGTTGTGTTTTTAAAAATATTATTAGGTTACTTTAGTAAGTTTATAAGATTCTCTTTGGTCATAGTCAAAGTTCGTAAAACAATTCGTTAGAGCTTTTTTTTTTATTATATATGTGGTCAGCGAAATCAATTTAAAACATAAACATTTAATTTATTAAAAAGTAACAAGAGTTTTTGAAAACGATTTAATTATAATTATGTTAAGGCGGGCGTTTTGTGCCAATACTTTCCTAGAGACGGTTGGCTGCCAAGCTTTCCTGGAATATCATTACTTAATTAAGATATTTCTGATTAATTTTTGAGGGAAAATTGGGTAAAATTTGAAGCCAATAAATTGTAATTTTGAGTTACTTATATTAATTTTGAAGTATACTTCGTATCGTACCGTAAACTCAAAGGAGCTGAACTTCCAAAATTATAAGAAGCCATTCTAATATTGAGATACTTATTTTTATGAAGTTAAGGCACCTTGTGTAAGGTGCTGAAGTATACTGGATGAGGATCGTTCAGGACAGGTCGGTAGGGCGTTTTGGGGGAGTAGCCTATGTCCAGCAGTGGACGTCTTGCGGTTGAGATTATAAAAGTTTTTTGGTAAGATTAGGAATTATCTTATTAGGGATTAGCAATTAGGAACTTGACGTTGGCTCCCGTAATAAGGCCGCCATAAACGGAACTCCTTTCGCTCGTCTAGCGTTTTTAAAACGCATATTGGTCGATCCGTAACTAACTCTATGAATTATAACTGTAATTTTAATTATAAAAACCCTCCTCCCAGTCAGACCCCTCATCAACATAACTAGAACTAGAGCTAATCATCTTAAAAAGATCATGGTTGCATTACCATATACTTTCAATATCATTGAAGCAACACGGAACCAAATTTCAAATCGGTAGGACATATGGAAGGTAGTTAGATGCCGTCATCCACTATTTATGAGCTGATCATCCTAAACGGCAGATCAGGTCATGTTTACCTTACTATATACTTTTAATAACATTGAAGTAACACGGTACCAAATTTTAAATCGATAGGACATATCGAAGGTAGTTAGACCCCCTCATCTACTATTTCAGAGCTGATCACCATCAAACGGCAGATCAGGTCATGGTTACCTTAACATATACTTTTAATATCATTGAAGTAACACGGTACCAAATTTCAAATCGAAAGGACATGTGGAAGATAGTAAGATCCCCTCATCCACTATTTAAGAGCTGATCATCTTCAAACTGCAGATCAGGTTATGTTACCTTATCATATACTTTCAATATCATATATGTAACATGGTACCAAATTTCAAATCGATCGGCCATAAGGAAGCTAGTTAGATCCTCTCATCCATTATTCAAGAGCTGATCATCTTCAAACGGCTGATCAGGTCAAAGTTACCTTAACATATACTTTCAATTTCATTGAAGTAACACCGTACCAAATTTGAAATCGATAGTACAAATGGAAGGTGGTTAGATCCCCTCATCCATTATTCAAGAGCTGATCATCTTCAAACGGCAGATCAGGTCATGGTTACCTTACCATATACTTTCAATGTCATAGATGGAACGTGGTACCAAATTTCAACTCGATCGGACATAAGGAAGCTAGTTAGATCCTCTCATCCATTATTCAAGAGCTGATCATTTTCAAATGTCTCATAAAATTTTCTCGGCTGAAATTATCTATGATACAAAAAAAACTAAACGAAAATAGGTTCAGCCGTTTGGGCGCTACGATGCCACAGACAGATAAATAGACAGACGTTAAAATTGTAACACAGGGGTGTTCTCTGAATTTACGTTCAGGGGTTAAAAATCTAAGTAACTAATAAATTGGCAGCTGAGCTGTATGTAGTCCTGGTATGGTAGTATCGAACTGACCTGATGATGGAGCTGGAAAATAGGCACTGATATTCCATGTTGAAAAATCATATCATAGCCATATTTGGACTTGTTAGTAAGATCGTGTCTGAAACTTTGACCAAATAAATAAAGACTCGATATGGAGAAGAAAAAGTAAATGAGAAGTGTTAGTTAGTAAGTTTTTAAAACTAGGTATTCTTGTACTACTTTATAAGAGCGGGCGATTATTGAGCCAAAAGTCTTGGCCATATAACGTCACTGGAACCGTCAGTACACTAAACGCAGCCACCAATCGCAGGCACTATTGGCAAAGATAAAAAAAACGTTTTTGGCCGCATCCAATTGCTCAATGTGCGCTCGCTCTCAGAACGAAAATTATTCTACCTTACCTTATTCGAGTCTAGATACAAAGTTTGTATTTAAATCAGTTTATTTTAAAAGATTCACAAAATATTTTCATCGCGTGAGGTTTTTACTCTATAAAAAAATACAAACACTTCGATTGCATATTTATAGAATTCATGGAAAGGACAGGCTTAACCAATTATAGTTAGATTCCAACTGAAACATATTATAAATGAAAAAAAAAACTTAACATACCAAAGTTCTATACTTATCTTGCTTGCTTGTTTTGTTTGCAATACTAATAATCATTTCATTTCACTGAGAAGTTCCTAGCTGGCTTACTGTTAGAGAGACGGAGAACCGTTACCTATAGTGACACAAAAACTAACAAAGACCCTGGAATTCACAAAATAAATTTTTCCCCTACCTGAAAGCGATTTCAAAACCAATTAAGTCAATTTTTCAAATAACCACATCCAAATGCTGACAAAAAAGTCTGGTATTTTGCTTCATAATAGTAACCGTGGCTTCAAGTCTCTGCAATCAATTTTAATTACTCAATATGTTTGTACCTATACATTATTAAAACCACCAATTTCATACCCACCTCCATTCACTTCGACCGCACAGTTACAAACGCAAACCGCAATTAACTTTCCACAGCGAACACTGCCGCAGTGCCGCTTTGTGTATCTGTACTAATTTGTGCTAATTTCAGCGAAACATCGGTTACGTTATACCATAAAGCATATTCAATGAGCTCCTAATGCGTATAAGTATGAAATATGGCCGCGTACGTGAAAGCCTATTTTATGGATCGTAAAATGGCAAATAATGCATATGAATCATGTTTTTATAACATCCCTCCAGCGCTCTCCTATGCCGTTATAAACACATTTGCCTATATTGTACATAATAACATTTTTTATTATTGTTTGCACGTTATTCAGGGTCCTATAATGCTGGTTCATGGTAAGCAATTTTATACATGTAGTTTTTTCTAATACTTGTTTTAATAGTGAGCTCAAACTTCCTAATATGACTTATTTAAAAAAACAAAGGTGTGTAGATTTGTACCATACTTTCGAGGAGACTTATTTTAAATATTTTAGATTCTGAAAAATTTGTTTTGTTTGAGGTTCCGTATTAACTAATAACTAGCAAAGCAATATAGTCATAAACAATAATAGTATCAAATTGATCCTACTAACTTTTTATCTTTACTTATAAAAATAAAGTCCTAGATTAAATAATGATAAAGCTAGATAAAAATAAGTTCGTAGTAAACATACCCCAGCTCGCGAGCTGTGTAATGGAAGACCTGTAAAAGTCAGACAGGTCAGCTGGCAAGGCTGTGCCGCGACGAGCGTGTGGGACTAGATGGGCGTGTCTTATACGAGCCCGCCTCCGTTTATTTGCAACCACAAATGGCGACTTGTTTTCTTTAATGTTTTTAGTAATTTATTTAGGTTTCGATACGTTTTTATCTTTTTTTGTAAAGATTTGTTTTAGGACTGGTGAGCAACAGGCAACACCTTATTTTAGTAAGCCTTAAAAAACTAGATCTAAATAAATGTAAGCAAATTAGTAGGTTAGGTTAATAATTATTTATATAAATAAAAAAGAGCCTCAACAAAATGTGTAAAATCTGTAAACTTAAACCTCCCATCGTGCTTTTTTTGATTAGATCTCTAAATATGTCGCGCTAATACTTGATGCAATCGGATTCTGCTGGATATCGGGTTATTAATAATTAAACGGACAGATGGATGAACCGGTAGATATTTGCACAAGGGTCGTCATGTTAACTTTCTACAATTACAGAAAAAACCTTTGATCTAATACAAAGAGATCAGAAATATAATAAGCTAAGTATAATGATTGTGAGAAACAACCGATTTCGCCTCGATAATCAATACATTTGCTATAGTACCTTCATATATGTATGTCAATAATTGTTTAGTACTAAGCCAATTTCATGCGTTCAAATTTATTTTATTTGTTTAAATTGAGACAACGCCTTTTGGTTGGGAGATGCTAGTTTTATTTTTTCTTATTTGTAACCCTGACTGGCACATGAAAACCAACCGACCAATCATGCAACGAGATGTCCCGGAAGCCTCATACGATTGCATTTCCGCCCTGATGGCGGACACACTTTTCTCTTCTCTCTTGCTACGGACACCCTTTTCTCTTCTCTCTTGCTACGGACACAAGTACACGCGCACGCTAATTGCAATTCTTACTGAATTCACGGCGTTTTCCTTACTTTCGCGAGTGAAGTACCAGAAACAACACGGACATTCACACCTATGGATTAATGCACAAGTTATAAGGTGATAAACAAGTGCAGTGGCCCCAAACAGCAGCGGCGGCAGGAAACCCAGATCCAAGACGCCATTAGTCAAGGTCAGTGCCAGGGTTTTATCCCTAAGTAACATTTTTTGGCCCTTTCGAGCCGTATTTCCCTTCCAGTACGTGTTGTCTCAAAACTACTTCGCTATTTTCGTACTTCCGTACATTTCTTTTCAATTTCAATTTCATTTTCTAACCTATCTTCTTGCACGCCACGCGTCACAAAATGTCTTCCGACAAAGACTTTGTCTTGGCGGTCGAACCTACTCAGGAACAAGAATGCTTTACTAAAGCAGACCTTTCTTATAATCAAGATTTATTCGAACGAGAAATCTTATTAAATGATTTACGACGTATATTGCAGTTAGTTAACACAGACGACAATAAATTTAGATCTCGTACAAATGATCTTACATCCCATCAAAGAAAGTTTTCTAAATTACAAACTAGAATTGAAAAATATCTCATGCAGTCTCAGTTGTTTAACAAAGAGGAACAAATCAAAATCCGAAACGACTTTGACGATAACTACTATGCGATCATTACACATTTAAATCGACTAAAGGGGGTAGACGAGCAGTGCAGACGCGCTAGTCGTGTACTGGAGAATTCAACTTACTTGCTTAGAGAACCACAAAACTCTAATGCAAAATTGCCTACTTTGCCTTTACCGGTTTTTTCCGGTATCCAGACCGACTGGAATTCATATTTCGACCTTTATTGTTCATTAGTTCACAACAATGGTGGCTATACGAACGTGGAAAAGTTTAGATATTTGCTACTTACATTAAAGGATGAACCTTTAAATTTAATCAAATCAATTCCGATTACTGACGAAAACTATAACATAGCTTTAGAAGTACTTTGCACGCGCTATGAAAACAAAAGAAAAATCGCGTCATCGCATCTCGAGAATATACTTGATATGGAAGCAGTTTCCGAGCGTAATTTGTCTAGTTTACGTCATCTACTCAATACTTACCACGAAAATATTAAAGCCCTAGAAGTCATGAAATTTCCTATTGATAGTTGGAGTTTTATCTTACTCAACATCTTGCTTCGAAAAATACCTAACTCTTTGCGTAAACGTTTTGAATTAACATTGAATTCTCAGACCGATATCCCCAGCATTAACTCACTAATTTCATTTCTTGAAAGAGAACTTTCAGCTTGCGAAATATCTTATTCTAATCCTGGTCAAATCAATAAATTTCAGAATAAAACAGAAACTCATTCCGCGAAGCCAACGAATGCATTTCACAGTTACAATAAAATACCTAATGTTGCAGCTCGCTCCTTTGCGACTAACACTGTCCACCCGAGCAGCTCAAATCCTAAAGGTCATAAGAACCCTTCCAAGGTTTATATTTGCCCGCTTTGCTTTAATCAACATACGTTAAACAAATGTTCGACCTTTCTCAACATGTCACCTAAAGAAAGAATTTCATTTTTAAAAGACAAATCTATTTGCAGTAATTGTTTATATGTAGGCCACGATCTAAACAAATGTAGGTCAAGCTTCACTTGCCGAACCTGTAATAAAAAACATAATACATTGTTGCATTGCGATGAGTACAACTCACCACCTAAGATTGCCATCTCGCTCCCACAAGAGGACGATAGGACAGCTCCCGCAGCTGACGGACAGGTTGTGATGACGTCATCCGTGCACAGCAGTGATAACTCCACTCCGCTTATGCACACAGGTACTGTACTGCTTGCTACTGCATTAGTGGATGTATGGGTAAACAATTCGCGACACACGGTCCGCTGTCTTGTCGATCACGGCAGTCAAGCCTCCTTTATTACAGAAGCGTGCGTACAACGTTTAAACTTATCTAAACAACGCGTCGCTAATATTACACCAGTTTACGGTATTACGGAAAATAAGCCAGTATATCCTAAGGGTTCCGTTTCATTAACAATTACGCCGAGAGACAAAAATAATCCAGTTGTGGTTATCGATACCTTAATTCTCCCAAGATTAATA
Organism: Euspilapteryx auroguttella; assembly: GCA_951802225.1. Taxonomy (NCBI): domain Eukaryota; kingdom Metazoa; phylum Arthropoda; class Insecta; order Lepidoptera; family Gracillariidae; genus Euspilapteryx; species Euspilapteryx auroguttella. The sequence continues at coordinate 6,916,117 of OX637652.1, forward strand.
ACGAGTAGAATACCCGTGTGTCCCCTTCCTTATACTGACTGGCCGCATATAAAAAACATTACTCTTGCCGACCCCGAGTTTCACACGCCACAGCCCGTAGAAATGCTTATCGGGGCCGATTCTTTATCACAAATTCTGTTGCATAATACTATTACGGGTCCTGTCGGCTCACCTATAGCTATGAATAGCATCTTTGGATATTTATTGTTAGGTAAATTAAATTTTCCTACTATTCCGATTCCTTTCCCTGTACAGGCGTGTCATGTTTCCGTTAACAACGATTTTGACCTCCAACGTTTTTGGGAACTGGAATCAATTTCAGAACAAAGGACACTCACTCATGAGGAGTCACTTTGTGAAAACATTTTCAAAAACACACACACGCGTGACAGTTCCGGACGGTACGTAGTTGCACTGCCGTTCAAGCCTGAAGCACAGCCTCTCGGCTCGTCGCGGGCTATTGCTCTCGCTAGATTTCAAAAGTTAGAGTACAAACTCGAACGCAATCCGCAACTTAAGGATGACTATCACGCTTGCCTCCAAGAGTACCTTGACCTCAATCACATGGAGCCCGTGGATAATCAGGATGACTCAAACACCTACTACATACCGCACCACTGCGTGGTCAAGGAGTCCAGCGAGACGACTAAGACCCGAGTAGTTTTCGATGCGGGTTGTAAGAGTAACAATGGGTTAGCGCTCAATGACGTTTTATTAACAGGCGCTAAGTTGCACAAGGACATTGTTGACGTTTTACTACAGTTTCGTTTACATTCAATTGCTCTCACAGCGGACATTAAACAAATGTATCGCAATATTTTAGTTCGTGAGACAGATCGCGATTTTCAAAGAATCGTTTGGCGTAAATCCCCAAGCGAACCAATTCGCGATTACCGTTTACGAACGGTAACTTTCGGTGTTAGCTCGTCACCGTATCTTGCGCTGCGCACTATGCAGCAACTTGCGGTTGACGAGGCAGTACGTTTTCCTAACGCCTCGCAAATTATTTTACATAATGTTTTTGTTGATGACGTAGTGTCCGGGGACGAGACGGAGTCCGGCGCTTTAGCACTAAAACAAGAACTTATTCAAATTTGCAAGTCCGCTGGCTTCGAACTCCATAAATGGCATAGCAACTGTCCATCTTTACTCGGTACCGCCCAGGTTTCGCATGGTGAGCGGCCCGATAAGGTAGATTTTGCCAAAATGGAGAACGACTCCACTATAAAAGTACTGGGGTTACAGTGGAACCCTCAGACTGACACCTTTTCTTTCAGTGTCAAATGTGGCAACGACATTTGCACTAAACGCACTATTCTTTCCGAAATCGCTAGGATTTACGACCCTATCGGTTTGCTTTCACCGGTGATTTTATTTGCAAAGCATTTAATTCAATTGCTATGGATAGCTCAAGTAGGTTGGGACGAATCCCCTCCACAAGACATTGTTGAGTCTTGGTTAACTTTTAAAAGCGAATTTCCGCTCTTATCTCAACTCGAGTTTCCGCGTTACATATTTCCAAACAATAATGTTTCAATTCAACTACACGGGTTTGCAGACGCGTCCGAAAAGGCTTTCGCCGCTTCTATATTTTTACGTATAGAGCTGGATGATGGCAATGTAAAATCGGAGTTGCTCGTTGCTAAAACACGCGTCGCCCCGACAAAAAGGATTTCCATACCGCGACTCGAGTTAATGGCGGCCTTACTTTTAACCAGGCTGTTAAAAAAGGTTCTACTTACTTACAGTGATCGCGTTTCGCTCCACGAAGTTTATGCTTGGTCTGATTCAACCATCGTACTTTCATGGTTACGCTCATCTCCTCATGAATGGAAAACTTTTGTTTCCAATCGGGTTACGGATATTTTGCAAACCGTTCCTGCCTCATGCTGGCGTCACGTCCCCTCCGCCGACAACCCGGCGGACGCAGCGTCACGTGGCATGTTGCCTTCTACTTTTCTAAGACACGATATATGGTTTCATGGCCCACGTTGGCTAAGCGAGAGCCATAATCTCTGGCCCCAGCTGGGGTCAATACTTCCGACGGATGAAGAGAAGCGTACTTCTATTTATTCAAACTTAACGGTTTCTTCGCCTCCTGATGAGGTCGAAATCATTTCACGATTTTCCACTTTAGGTTCCCTCGTTAGAGTTACAGCCTTAGTGTTTCGTTTCCTAAAGAAATGTAGGAAATTTCAGGGTAAATTTCCCTCCTATATTACTGTTTCAGAGTATAATTTTGCATTAAACAAATTAATACAAATTACACAACTTTGTATTTTTCACTCTGACATTATTAACTTGGCAAATGGCAAACTTCCATCCAATAAATTATTAAGATTAAACCCATTTCTTGACTCAAATAATTTTCTCAGAGTTGGTGGTCGAATTCACAAATCTCTTTTACCTTTCGAGTCAAAACATCAATTAATTTTACCAAAAAAACATAAACTTACTGATCTTATTATCGACGATGCACATTTGTCAAATTTACACGCAGGTGCTCAGAGTACGCAATATTTCCTTTTTCAAAAATACTGGATACTATCCAGTCGAGATGCGATAAGGCGCCGCGTACATCGCTGCGTCCGTTGTTTTCGAGCGCGGCCCGCGCACCCGCAGCCGCGCATGGCTCCCTTGCCCGCAGTACGATTGCGGCCCGAGCGTGCTTTTCTTAAAACTTCGGTTGATTTTGCGGGACCGTTCTATGTTCGCGCCAACAAGGTACGCAATGCAAAGGTTGTTAAATGTTACGTTTCCGTATTTGTTTGCATGTGCGTAAAAGCCGTACATCTGGAGTTGGTTTCCGAACTTTCAACCGAAGCTTTTTTGGCAGCTTTACGACGTTTCACATCACGCCGCGGCTTATGTACCGATATCTATTCGGATAACGGTCGTAACTTCGTAGGTTGTGATAGATATTTACGCGAACTTTACAGTTTCTTAAAGAGTGACCTTGTTCAAGCGACACTTAACAGTAAGGTACTTGAGCAAGGTATTACCTGGCATTTCCAGCCCCCCCTTGCAAGTCATTTTGGGGGCCTCTTTGAGGCAGGTGTTAAAAGCTTCAAACATCATCTTCACCGCGTGTTAGGCACTCGGATTGTTACGTACGACGAAATGCACACACTCTTGTGCCAGATAGAAGCGATTTTAAACTCGCGTCCGCTTTGCGTGATGAGCGTGGATGCGGAGGACCCCCTCCCCCTCACTCCATCACATTTTCTAATCGGTGAACCTTTAACGTCCCTGCCCGATGTTTCGTTGCTGGATGAAAATCCTAGCCGCCTACTTAGATGGCGCTTAATTCAACAGTCCACACAACATTTCTGGAAGCGTTGGAGCTTAGAATATTTACACGAGATTCAGCAGCGAAGCAAATGGTATAGGGATCAGGGCTCTCCTATTCGCATAGGAACTATTGTTGTGGTTTGTGATAACAACCTTCCTCCCTTACAATGGCAGCTGGCGCGTGTGCACGCTCTACACCCCGGACCTGACGGTATTACGCGCGTAGTAACTCTACAAAGAGGCACTACCTTTTTCAAACGCGCTTTGGTGAAGATTTGTCCTCTTCCTATAGAATAATTTTATTACAGTTTCTTATATTACCCTTTCCAGTTTCATAGTTTTTAGTTTACATTTAGTTTCCATACTCAATACCTAACAAGGTGGTAGAGTATTTTCTAATTTACATTTTCTACTTTCCCTTTCTTTCAGTTGCTTTAAAAGATACTGAGTACTTTTAAGGTGAGCGGCATGTTTAGTACTAAGCCAATTTCATGCGTTCAAATTTATTTTATTTGTTTAAATTGAGACAACGCCTTTTGGTTGGGAGATGCTAGTTTTATTTTTTCTTATTTGTAACCCTGACTGGCACATGAAAACCAACCGACCAATCATGCAACGAGATGTCCCGGAAGCCTCATACGATTGCATTTCCGCCCTGATGGCGGACACACTTTTCTCTTCTCTCTTGCTACGGACACACTTTTCTCTTCTCTCTTGCTACGGACACAAGTACACGCGCACGCTAATTGCAATTCTTACTGAATTCACGGCGTTTTCCTTACTTTCGCGAGTGAAGTACCAGAAACAACACGGACATTCACACCTATGGATTAATGCACAAGTTATAAGGTGATAAACAAGTGCAGTGGCCCCAAACAGCAGCGGCGGCAGGAAACCCAGATCCAAGACGCCATTAGTCAAGGTCAGTGCCAGGGTTTTATCCCTAAGTAACAATAATTAAAGCCAGAGGACCTCTCCGCAGTCCTCAATTATCGTTCCGTATCGCACAATAAAACTGTCCCACTCCGAGTTAATAGACGGATAATTTGACAACGGACGCGCCTCGCTTCCTGTCGGCTCATTCCCTAAATTAATGACAAACAGAGTCGGTCGCCGTGCCCAGCGTTGAATGTCACCAATAATCGAGATAGGAGTGTAGTACTCACTGTGACAGCGCCCTGTTAGTGCTCTGTTACTAGGCGTAATACGTGACGAATTGATTTTAGTACGGATTTGCTTGTCTTGGTAAATGATTGTATAAATGCAAATGGAGAAAGAGCATTGAATACTTAAATTGACCTGAATTAAAGCTAGCACAAATAAAATGTATAAACGTCATTAAGCTTTTCTTGCTCCTTTTTATTCTAATAAACAAAAAAAGGACAACAATCTTTCTGCTTGACTTTTGCAATCCCTTCGAAGTAATAACCATCTCCTGTTCAAAACATTCTCTACAGAATTCCTTAAAACGGTGAAAAGGTGACAAAGCAAAATTGTATTTAATTTTGCATTTGCCAAAATAGCTACTAACATAAATAACTATGTACGAATATGGTAAACTTACTGTTTTTTTTTTACATTTCTAAGGCCTAATACTTGAAACGACTTCTGCTACATTGGTTTCTTCTGTTTCAGAAAACGATTCATTACGGAATATGTAATTAAAATAGAAACTTATTTTAGTGTTAAGTGGATACCGTCTTTATTTTTAAAAACTACCACGTTATTCTATCTCTTTGCAACCGATAGAGTTTTCGATGGCTAATTGCTTCGCTCCAACCCTTTGTTTGGTAACGTGATGCGGACGGAATTGCTCGGGTTGACAAATTGCACGTCATGCTTTACTTGATTCGATTGTCTGCTATCAATAGGTAGAGCTTTGGCAAAGTTGCTGGTGTTAATAATTAGTACAATCAATATGCAACAGAAGCATAAAAATACGACATTTACCCTCAAAAAGTGACCTCAAATGGAATAACATAACAAAATTGTATGCTCTGTAATTATATAATGAATCAAGTTTTTTTGTGAACCATTAGAAGAAGTTGATTTGATGCTAAATTTTAAAACTAACTAGGTACCTCAATATGTCATTTGGAATAATAAGTAAGTAATAATGTCTGGAAAATATATATGAATTAATGAAATTTGGAATAATGATTAGAACAAGTAAATTGGAGGGCAAGAAACCGCTGGGCATTCTTTACAATTATTAACGTCCAATAAATAAGACAGAGCGACGTTATTTCTCGTTGAAATTACGACAATTTGTACTGAGTTAAATTAAATTAGTGTTTCTTTGACTCTAACGTTGTATATTTTTCTTTACTTTTGAAAGATATTATACGAATAAAGGACAACCTAATTTGTTGCCAATCCCATACAATAATAAACAAGTAAACCGAATGAAATGTTTAACCAGGTATGTCTTGTTAATTTAACCTGCGAACCATTGGCTCTATTAGCACAACAATGTTATGTGACCAAAAATTATTAAGTCAAGTTAAAGTATTTATTTTTGGAGCATGTTTCAAAGGTTCCTTCATTATTTTTAAGCAATAGCAATGTATATGGAAGTAAGACCAATACAAGGTACAGAAATCAATTTATATAAAACTCTTCCGTTACTGACTGACTGACGGACTGACTGACAGACAACGCAGAGCCGAAACTACTAGGCGTAACGGGCTGAAATTTTGCATGTAGGTTCCTTAGGGAGTGTAAGTGAGCACTAAGACACTAAGGGATTTCCCGAAATTCCCACGGGAACGGGAAAAAACGGGAATTTTGTGTTTATGAGAAATCTGCGCGGGAAAAACCGCGGGGCAGCCTCTAGTTATTAATAAAACGACATTAATCAAATGGATGCTTACTGAGACTGAGTACTTTATATGAATAAGTTTGTTAATTTTCTAGTTATATTGTAAGTCTAATGCTTAAGGAATTTTGTTTATTTTCAAATTCTCAAATACAGTCAGTTCGGCCAAAAAGGGCATTTCCCAATGGGCTACTAAATAAAAACCAAATATGACCGCTCGCGGCCACAGAACGGATCGTTTTGGCACAAATTTGGCATAACCAAGCAATGTGTGGTTTGGCCAGCCCGCGGTGTTGACTCTACTCTATTTATTCTATTCTGATATCACGCGAGCTCTTAGTTGCTTGTTTGTTTCAACTCAAATGTTTGTTTTCTGTCCTAAAAAAATTATACAAGAAACATTTAATAAAATTATACGAGAATTTAAGTGCGTAAACGGTCTTTAAATCTTGCAAACGAGTTGATTGTTTTTTTTTTAGTATAGGTACCTTTATTAGTTACTACCTACTACTATTCTTAAATATAAATTAGATGCTATTTGAGTATAAACATTAACTAATTTTTTTATTAATTTGAAACACGTAGCTTACCCGACAACGACCCACAGTGTCCCTGTTAATTAAAACGCCCAACAAAATGAACGCAACTAACACCTAATAACTTTACATGACAAAGTTGCCGCGAAACAAATTAATGCGGTAGCTAAAAATAGTCTTGTTCATTAACTTTTTTCAGTCCACACCCCTCTGTGTCAAACTTTGTGGCGTTATGTGAGAGTACAACGTAACGCGACGCAAGTGTGACCACCCGTCATAAATATTCAAATATCAGGGCCTGCCTCACCGCCTGAAAGTCTCGTCAAACTTTAATTTTTACGCAAATATCAACCCTACTCTGGTCTAGTATAAAGTCTAAAATATAGAAATTACTTGAGCTGAAAATATTCACCTTTCAGCTCTGTAGAAATTTGCACCCCTGCTTTGTGTTTGAATTACAAAAACAAAAAAAATTGCTTCCGATAAACAATCTACGTCGCGATAGTGTCGGCTGCGATGGGACTTTATTCATCTATACCAATATTATAAAGAGGAAAGATTTGTTTGTTTGTAACGAATAGGCTCCGGAAATACTGAATTGATTTGAAAAATTCTTTCACTGGTAGGAAGCTACATTAACCCCGAGTGTCATAGGCTATATTATTAGATTTTCAAAAAAATTAGGGATCCTTACCTAAACTCAAATAATATAACCCAAGGTGCAATATTTTTTCCGTTGTTTACATATTTTGACAGGTGGTTTGTTGTTGTTGTTTTTTTTTATTCGGCCATTCTGGGCAGTCAAAAGAACATAGTCTATAGAGCCAAGTCTTTTGTAGTATCTTATATTCTATGGCGTAACGAAGTAAGCCGGGAAAGCTCGTTAATAATAATACGAGACGCCGCTTTGTAGTAAAAGCATGCATGTGTATACTTATACGTGTTGTGTATAAGTTATAGCAATAAAACTTTTTCAGTACCTAAGACTTATAAATAACTTTCAATTCATCTTTTTACGTAAATAAAATAAAATAATCGACAACAGTTATAATCAGTAAATCTAGAGACGGGATTTAAAATATAAGATCATTTCATCTTTTAGTTGATAAATAATAAGTAAATCTTATCATTTATTTTATTCTAAAAGATATAAGAAATAATATTTCTATAAGGCTTTTTTATTGAGTTTGTGCTTGCCTACGGATATTTTTAATGTTATACTGCTTTTTTATATCCACCATATTTTGCAACAAAAATAATATTTAATTTTATAATAGGTATACGTACAAAATGTTCAATAAATTGTGAATTGCCCAATTGTTAAAGTCAGAGAGGGGTAAACTCGTAAAACTGAAGAGTGTAATAAAAAGTAACACTTATAATTATAGCCGCGGCAGAGCCGGCTGTTTCGTTAACGCGCGAAACTTTACATCATCATCATATTTTCTGGATCGCGCACCTAAATTATAAGTAATTTATATCTCCCAGGGAACACAAGCTGCGCCCGTCGAGCTTTATTAAACAAATAAAGGAATAAATCGACGCCTTTCATAAACAACCGTGCGGAAATTCGGTATTTCACAAGTTTTAATTAAGCTTAATATTTTGTTTGGGAGTCTTGGGTACTCACATAGCAAGTAATCGTCTCTTCCTTTCAATGTAAACGAACAATGAGTTTGAAGCTATGCTCCTTAGGAATTTAATAGAAGCTCCTTTGATTGATAATGACGAGTCAAAATTTTGTGATAGATGACTTTTATTTTACAAAATCTGTTTGTTTTTCACATTTAACTGAATCCTATTGCAACTAGTCTAAAGGCCTTTCTCTGCGCCCTTATCAAGTTAACAAAACAATAACCAAAATATATTTTTTGTACTTCATAACGTTATTCCTTAAATTTATGACAAGACACTAAATGCTACAGCAAGCGAGTTCAATTGTAATTGCTTATGATAGGTATTATGTTTTTGTCCCTATATCATTATTTAAATATTGTTTTTTTTTTCATAGATTGTTGATATTTTCTGTAATAGTATTGACTATTACAGAATTACAGCAATTACAATTGAACTCGCTTGCTGTAGCATATAGTGTCTTGTCATAAATTTAAGGGATATCTTTATCATGAAGTACAAAACGATATTTTGGTTATTGTTCTGTTAACTAGATAAGGGCGTGGACGGCCACAAGAAAAGCCTTTGTATTAAAACAAAAGTTATCGATGACCAAATCCAAATAACAGCTGTTATTTGAAATGTTACAAACGATCAATGTCATAACTGATCCTGTCTGTTAAGTCTTATTTTTTTTATTTTTTTCCATATACTTACAGAATGTAAAATTAAACCAACGTAACTTAAAAAAAACTACCGAACCAGACCACGGCACCAGATCAAATATTGCTGTACTTACTTTATATTTCATTACAAGGTACGAATAAAGAAGCTCAATCTTGTTTTCAAATCTCAATCATACAGTACCTACCTATATGATAGTTAGATAAAGCCAAAAAAAACTTTTTTGATGGACGAATATAGCGTTTTCGGTTTTAAAAGTGACCTGCAGAATAACTGTCAAAACATTTTACCAGCAGACGAGCTGACAGGTTTAACTTTATTCGTTTCAAATAGCGGATAATTAAGTGGCATCCACTTAATATGATTCAATATGAAATTTTAAAATAGTAAGATATTAACAGTACAAAAGCTAATTCAATAAATATTTTTTATTTCGAATAACCTTGTAAATTAGGTAAAAAATATATATTAGTAATTTTACAATAAAAAATTATTACAGTATTTTTTTATTATTAGGTAAATTAATAATAACTAGAAGAAAATGTTAAAAGCCAAGTGCGTGGGAAAAATTTAGGATTCAACCTTATCAATATATATAAAACTCTTCCCTTACTGACTGACTGACTGACTGACAGACAACGCAGAGCCGAAACTACTGGCCGTAGAATGCTGAAAATTGGCACGTGGGTTCCTTGGGGAGTGTAGGTGAGCACTTAGAAGGGATTTCCCGAAATTCCCATGGGAACGGGAAAAATCGGGAGTTTTATGTTTATAAGAAATCTGCGCGGGAAAAACCGCGGGGCAGCCTCTAGTAGATAGATAAAGAAACAATAGCTTTACAAATTTCGATCTCAGTTGTCTGCTGTATCCTACTCCCTATATCTTTGATTAGCTGACCACAGCAATATTCTGCCGATTGGATGCGTAATCAGCACATTAAGGCTAGCCATACTGAATACTTTTACTAGGTAACTTCAAGTAAAATAATCTTTACAACATGGCAACATGGAAATCGTTTTCAATCCTGAGTTGAAATAAAACTAAAAACAATAGTAAGATACTAAGTCAAAAAGCATTGATAAACTTTCAAAGTTTGCATTTTCAGAAGCTCACATAGCATAGTAACTTTAGATAAAAATGTAACCTTTTTATTTTCTATCTATTTACAATAAAGTTAAATAAATTTTACTGTACAAGATTGATAACCTTAACACAGAATGCAATTTCCAGTGGTCTGGTGTGGCTGTCTCCGATGACCCACCATCATGTTGGCATACCGCACTACTCTGCTCGTCCAGTTACTACTTACGACTAATGTCTAGGCAGTCTAACTAAGATCGTATATGAGGTGTGAATGAAACATGTATGTATTGTAAAGTGTATAAAGTCTTTCAAAACGGATTACGCTGTCAATACGGAATGAACTGCATAGAGCTCGAAAGCACATAGAAAAAAAAGGTTTTTGGGTGAAAAGGTCGGAAATTATCCTCTCCTCTTTTTGCATTTTTGTACTCGTGGTCCAAAACCTGACAAAAATATTATAACCATCCCTGAATAACATATTCCAAAGTTTGGATGACTTCCGACCTTTTTTATCTTGTAATACCTACAGTCCTGCGTAACAACTGCACTAGCCAAAAATATAAAATTCAATGATGAATATTAACAAAATAGAAATCTTTTACTCTTCAATCTCTAAGATTGCTTATAGCGATTAAGCCGCTCATTACCCACTTTATCAATATATATGTTACGGTAAATGTGAATAATGCGGTGATTATGCAAAATTACCGGTTATTATGCATAATTACCGGCACTTACGGTAAATGTAATAAAAAACTCTGAATTTATCACACTAACCGGTAACTATATATAATTCCCAGTCCCCATTGGTAAATGTAATAAATTACGTTTATATTCATCACTTCGGAGTGTTTAGATCTGATCTGGAAGGTCCCCTCATCCACTATTTAAGGGCTGATCATCTTCAAACGGCTGAGTGGATGAGGGGACCTAACTACCTTCCATGACCTATCGATTTTAAATTTGCTAAAGTGTTACTTCAATGATATTGAAAGAATATGGTTAGGTAACCATGGCCTGCTTGCGTAGCAACCTGACCACTTGTCAAACCACTTGTCACATTAGCCGTTTGAAGTTGATCAGCTTTTTAATAGTGGAGGAGGGGATCTAACTACATTCTATAAGTCCTATCGATTTTAAATTTGGCACCATGTTACTTCAATGATATTGAAAGAATAGTTAAGGTAACCATGATCTTTCAAAGATGATCAGCTCTAGTCCTAGTTTAGTTGATGAGGGGTCTGAGTGAGTCGGAGGATTTTTTTTTTTTTTTTTATAAATTTGAGGTACTTACTTATTTTATTGTTATTGTTTCACTGATTTTCATTGTGTTAGTTCTTTTATTTTTTGACTGATTATTTGTTAAATATATTAATACGAGTATAAATGTTTTTATTTTTATTCAATAAGCACACAAGAAGGACATATAAAAGGTAGTTAGAGCCCCTCATCCACTATTTAAGAGCTGATCATCTTTAAACGGCAGATCAGGTCATGGTTAACTAACCATATACTTTCAATTTATAATTAAAGTAACACGGTGAAAAATTAGAAATCAATTGGACATCTCAAAGGAAGATAGATCCACTCATCCACTATTTAAGGGCTGATTATCTTCAAACGGCTGATCATCTTTAAACGGCTGAGTGGATGGGGACCTAAGTACCTTCCAGATGTCCTAACGACTTTAAATTTTTCAACGTGTTACTTCAATTATATTGAAAGTTAATGGTACCTAAAGTAACCATGACCTTTTGAAAATGATCAGCTCTAGTTCTAGTTTAGTTGATGAGGGTATCTGACTCGGTCGGGAGGTTTTTAAATTTTAAAATGTTGCATGGAAATTATGCATAATTACCGGTCAATGTGAATAATTTATCACATTTACCGCGTACGTTGGTGATTATACATAATTCCCTGTAATTATGCTTAATTACCGATTATTCACATTTACCTTAACATATATAAAACTATAAACTCTTCCGTTACTGACTGACTGACTGACAGACAACGCAGAGCCGAAACTACTGGGCGTAGCGGGCTGAAATTTTGCATGTAGGTTCCTTAGGGAGTGTTGGTGAGCACTAATTCCCATGGAAACGGGAAAAAAAAGATTTTTGAGTCTATGAGAAATCTGCGCGAGTGAAACCGCGGGGCAGCCTCTAGTCTCCTATATTAAAATGTTTACAGTATTTGTTTTAAATATTATAATTGTTTATATTCTTGGCAAAATAGCGTTTTTATCTTATGTTATCTATAAATGTGTACGAAAACAAAACTGATTTGATTTGAACCAATATGAACCCGTTTGTTCCTCCGGTAACTGATACGGCAACCCGAGCGTCGGCGAGTAATGTTCCCTAATATATTAACGCACCGTCCGTGTCTCAGACACTGCAGGTGAGATTAAACCAGCGACATACAATCTCGTACTGATTTATATGATGCTCTAACAAAGCTATCCACGCTGCCATAGGGTCAAATATACCGCTAGTCTTAGAACTAATGTTGCTGGCTTTAACGTTTGTATTTTACTATAGTCATACTAGTTGATCGATTTGTTTTATGTAAACCACTACTTATTATAGCTTGGTTTTGTAAAGTTATTGAATGCTGATTTTCAATTGAAATAGTATATTTCATATCAGTTAAGCTGTTAGTATAAAATCATCTCCAATACACTTTCATTGAATGGTACAGTGGCGGACACGATCGGCGTAACACTTCCGGTTTTTCTGTATTGAAGAATAGCTCTTGTTCTTTGGTAATACAGTCTAGGGCTGACGAAACCATAGACAAATCTGTTACGGCCTCCTAGTCCGCCACTGTACAAAATGTAATTTTGTTTTCATAATTAATATTTTTTCTGACTAAAGTAACACATAAAGAACCTTGATAAATATATAAAATAATATGTACTTAACTTATCCAGTTATAAATTATACTTAATCAAAGCAAATTTACATATTGAACGTATTCCTATATTAAAATGTTCATTATTGTATCGATTTTAACCCATATTCAGCTAGGCATCACTATCTCTATGGTCGTATGTTGTATTAACAAAGCAAGACCGGATGGCGGGGCATACTTCATGCGTTATGAAGTGCAGCTGAAATTGTGCGGTGCTTCATCAGAGGAGAATGAGAAAATTATCATAACGACACTGTGGGGATGATATACTCGTCGTGTGTTATACATTGTTGCTTTGAGACTTTGACCTACTTTTAAAGTAATATGCTTTGCTAAAAAAGTAACGATTCAAAAAAAATTAAGTCAAAGATACATTTCCTAGCCCCCATAATAAGGCCTTATTCATCCAGCTTTTTCAGAAGGTACTGATGTTTTGTTCTAGATTAATAACAAGGGTTAATCTACCTATGTGTTCCAAATGTTGTCTTTTTAGAGCCCCAGCCATTGAGTACTTTAGGTTATGCTGTGGCTGTAACTCTAGATATAATATTTCTAGCGATTGAAATTTAAAATGATGTATTTTGTCCCAGAATTATAAGACGTTAGTATCATTTACAGACATACCACAAATTCATTATACTGTCATATTTAATGTTTTGTAAAATCCTGAATCTGAGACAATATATAATTATACGCTATTATTAAGGTATCAAATCGAACGAAATTAGTATTGCAATAAGAGTAGGGCTTTTAAAAAATCTTACTTTCCCAACATCACTTTTTAACAATTTTCTCTGGTTTAGCCTAGCAGCACCTTGGTGCTCAGGGTAACTAAATTTTTATCAGAAAAAACTAGAATCTCAACTATTAACTTCTGTCCCAGTTGATCTTGACTTTACTTCTAATTGGTACTTACAACGCGAAGAGACCGCTCAAATAAGAACATGGCTTAGAGTAAATTAAATACTAACCGAGCTAACTCAAATATTTATAGAGTTCAAAGATAGCAGAGTGCGACTTAGCACTTCGTAATCATCCGCGCACTTATTAATTAGTTCGTTCTTAATCATACCCCTCAGTGCGAACAAAATTTCTGTTTACATAACAAGAAGCGAAGGAAGAGCGGAATGATGAGAAACAAGAGCACTGCCTGTAATTAACACAGCAATTATAGGCATCTAATTGCTTCAGTATTCGAGCTGCGAATATCAAACAGCGGGATAACGAAGGCGGCTGCCGACGGAATAATATGACATTTAATTAGAGGATCCCGCTGCGTCTGTGACGCCGCGCCTCCATCGCGCCCTGCCTGCCCTGCCTGCCCTGCAGCGTGCCGGTGACAGCGCCTGTCATTCTTATAATTGTTTTCCGTTTATGTAGAGTCATATCTGTTCACAATTACACGCTTAATAACTAAAGCATTATGAGCCCGACTACGAATCTCCTAAAGCTTAGTACTGAGTACTACAACAGCATAATAAAGGCCTACGCTGACCGGGACTAGTAAAGAGTACTAGTTCACTTGCAAGCGTTGATACCTCACGCAGATTGACATTACTACCCGACAAAATCTGTTAATAAGTGCTTGTTAGATTGCTTTTACGCAACTGTGTTTGTCATTTGATTTAAGTATCTGTACCGACATCGACTCCTATTAAAATACCTGCTCCAACTGTTTAATTAATTTATCACCCGAGTGATTTATTAATCTATATTGTAACGGAAACAATAATTTTCTTGAATTATGACGGTTTTGAAGCGAGATGGTATTTTTTATTTTAAGTATGTTCTATTGTAAAATTAGATTAATAATGTTTTAAAAAATGTATAAAACCAATAGACTAAGTTTTGGTTCATTTGCTGCATTTTGATAGATAGTTGAACTTAAATATTTATATCTTTAGGCATTCACGCCATACGGTCTCGTGTCCTAACAAGCTAAATAGACAATGCAATTGAAAAAATACTGAAATCACTTCGTCCTTTTCACACAGTTTTGTACGCCGTCCCGTCCAATGTAACGGTTGGTTAAATGTAGCGAGATAAAAGCGAACGCTTCCATCAAAAATGCTGTAAATGTTTCAATTGCCTGAACGAACGACTCTCGCAATTATTTGGAGCACGTTTAACGATACAATTAAAGGAACTGCGAAAAAGGAAAATTCACGAAAATTACAATGAAATGAAAAATCTGCTGTACCCCGCTATGAATGTTAATGTAAACGCAGCAATTAAAAATTCATTATCATTTTTCACAACAACAAAATTAACTAACTATGATTATATGACTATTCCACAAAATAAAATACATGTAAATAAATAAATTGCAATCAAACTTGCCTGCTACTTAGTTACGCAAATGATATCTCTGCCAAACACAAAAGTTATAAATACCTAGCTACTTAGCTCCAAATCTCCATCAACTTTCGGAAACCCTTTAAAGCAGCTGACTTTAAGGGATGTGTCTGGAGTTGAGAGTAACTCGTTAGCGTAACATATTCGGAGAGTCGAATTTTTATGAGCGTCACCGTGGCGAGGACGACACTCGCGGGAGCTCGTGGCCTTTGAAACGACTGTCCTCAAAGAGAAATGGAGATTTCCCAGTTACAAATGTTGAAACGGTAGCGGTTGTATTTCTTCGCGGATTATTTCGCGGGCGCACGCTCAGCGCTCGCAGTGCGTGCTCCAATTTTTATCACGAAGCACTCCCCAGGGTACAATAGATGTCGACGATCGAGTTGCAAACAATTTTAATATTAAAAATGTTTTCAACTCTACACAGGATTCGGAGGGTGGGTTTTATGATTTGAACATTCTCGTGATTCCAAACTAAAGATGCCTTTTCCAATTTTATTAATGTAAAAAAAATCGCATTTTTTCACATAAATAGAGGCAGAAGTGTGGTTTTACGTACTAACCACAACAAAAAAAAATCGGTCCTTTTAAAAAAGATATAAATACTGTAATTAATTAAAATAGTTTCGCATATGCACACAGGGATGAAGAATCCAATTATTAAAATTGCTTTGTTCATCATAATTTCGTTAAGTAATTTCCACATAATACATTTATACCCACAGCATTCTAAAAATTATGTTGTACCTAAATTAGCTGACTTATAAATTGAATGACTATTTATAAGGATGCTTGTAGGCGTAAGAAGAAAAGGAATTATAATCGCATCTATCCATACAAAAACTTACCCTTGAATATACAAATTTGTGAAATTATCTCTTATTTTGGACTCAAACTCTAGCATATTCCACGATTGCAAATGACAATGATATGTAGAATGCGACGTGTTAACATCTCAAGTAATTATCATTGCGAGCGAACTGCAATCGATCCTCGACGTCGAGAGATTACGTCGAGCTGCCAGGCAATAACTCATACCTGTAAGTACTCAATAGTTCTTAGCCAAAGTTAGTAAAATGTTAATCAATACATGGTATAAAACAAAGTTGCTTCCCGCGTCTGTCCCTATTGTATGCCTTAATATTTAAAATTATGCAACGGATTTTGATGCGTTTTTTTTTAATAGAAAGAGTGATTCAAGAGGAAAGAATTATACGTGCACAAGATAGTTAAAGGTTATGCGGTACGAAGTTCGCCGGGTCGACTAGTTTTAAATATTTTTTGATGGGGCTAACTGCTGAAGTACTACAGTTATAATTAAGTTTTTTTCCAGTGCAGCGTGAAGTCTATGAAATGTTTATTTAACATTTCAGTCATCAGTTTTAAAAATTGTAGTATAGTGCTCCAAAAAATGATTTCGCTTTGCCTTTCAAATTATAAAGAACCTTTTCTGTAACACCATCTCAAAATAACGCGCATACACGCACAGCTGAGTCGAAGTAATTGGCTTAAACCGTCTCGGGCTATTAACTCCAACGCAAAGATTCAGCAATGCCAGAATCATAATGAAGATCTCGGCAATAACAAGCCTGTCTTACGTCACGTAAAACGTGAGAAAATAACTTACAAAAACATCACCGCCCTCGATGACAGTGCAAAGGTACCTACGCTAGGAACGCGCTGCCGTAACATAACGAAACATTGTCTTTTAATGTATTTCGGTAATAAATTAATAAAATATTTTACCAAGCTCTTGATTTTTTTTTAAACAGTTATCTACTGTAAAAAAAAACCTAATGTTTACTATTCTTTTTCCTAACCAATAATAAAACCAATCAAATCAATGCATATGTAGGTATTTCACCATTTCACAATGCGCTATAACAGTCCATCACAATCAGCAATCTCTATATTTATGGGGATATCATAAATCTGTCACCTTATTCTTAAAAAGTTAATTTCACCAAGAATTGTATGTAATTTTAAAAGAAAACAATACGCAAACATGAGCGTGACATATATTTTATCAATAAAAGGTAACAATTGAGGAGCCGACGCCGCAAATTTTGGACTAATGTTTGATTTTGCAATACCCCTTTAGTATGCTAGTAAATTTAAAGCACAATGCCTAAATCATATTTTGTATCGAAAATATTATCTTTACATTTAAAGGATTTTTTAATAAGTACTCCATAGCAATAACTCGAAATCGTTTCGTGATTTTAATTAACCATGTTTATTTATGAGTATAATACGGCAGTAAATTCGGATGATGTCGCCAACGAGCCGTGGACTCCTGCTCATAAATAAACAAGCAGGGCTGCGGCCGCCTCACTACTCACTACTGAGACATGCACGATGGATTCTACCTTGTAAACTTAAAGTAGTTTCTTATAATTTTTAGGAAATATAAGTTTTCTAAATTGCTTTAGTATGCGGCCACTGCTATTTTTGTAAGGATCTCTAATTTTGATAATACTTGTTACATTTTGAAGTTAGACAACACGTAGAATTTTTTCCTGTTCAGTGCGCCACAAAAAAAAATAGAACAGACATTTTTTAAACACCTATGTTAATTACAAATTTAAGAAAAAAGTATTATAAAATGAACTAGATGATCAATCATATATACTTAGTCACAGGTAACTACGTAATTTTAAATTCCTCTCATCAATTTATCAGTGCATAAGATAATATAATCAGAAGGCACTCTCATATTCGTGGGTTTATCGGATTCGATTCCCGGCGGGGCGAACATTGTTAAGATGAATATCGATGTTGGGTTTCCGGTCTGCGTGTAATGTTCGTCTCTGTATATGTTTCGGGCACCCTAGATACAAGTTTTACCTCGTTAGGAGCTGAGATGTGTAACTTCCAACTTCCTATGTGAATGAATGCAATATAACAGGGGGAAGCCGACGTCGGCGCGCGCTGGCGAAGGTCTCACGAAGCTGGCTCGCGTTTATCGCTGATTAATCGTATAGGTGTTAATGAGTTAGACATTTACATGCATAAGTGATCATTATAATGGTGACATGTTGTGTTATCGTTGGTTTGCCAATTTAAGGAAGTTTAAGCTTTGATGTTTCCTAGATTTAGGGATTGAAGTTTGCTCAAATATTTACATGATGATTTCGATACAATCATCCGGTGTCAGGACGTCTATTTTATTGATATTCCACATGTACCGATACATATAAAACTGAAAATACAATGCTATTGTGTATCAGTATATTCAAAAGATTACATTTCTAAAATTATTTATCTTTTTTTAAAAAAATCTTTGGATATAAATATGGTCTTCTGCTTCTAGTCTCAACTATCTTTACGAAACTATTTGAAATTAAACTTGGCCAATTTGAAAACTGAAACTTTTGATTGGTAGTTTGCTCATTTAATTCAAAACTGAAGTTTCTCGCGTCGTGTCTAAAGGTAACATTTAATGAGAAATTACAACTTTAATTATTCATAGCTTTTGACTGACTCGTCAGTATAGTATAGTTAGAACTTTTTACTACTGCCTCTTTTTTTTTAGTGCAGTGTTCAACGAGTCTAGCTGAATATTTCTCATCTCAAGTTAACTTTAGTGCCCAACCGTGTTACAGGCACTTTAGTTTCGGGGTGATTGCCTGATAATGACAGCTTACCAAAGCAGATCGCTTAGAACAAAATAAGCTTTAGAATATATATTAAGTGTCACATTAAGCTTCCGCTTTAGTAAATGTTGCTGTGCTGCTAAGTGCAGTAAACAAAGGAAAGGGTTTTATAAAACTTTAAAATTCATTTCCCTACCAGAATTCGATTAAAACTTTCGTGTCATTCCAATGAAACAGTAATAAATAACGGGGTCGAGACAAAAAATAAGTTGGTTGAAAATTTAAATTGAAATTTACCTGAAACAAGAATTTGCATAGCAAAAAGTCAGAAATGCAATGAGGCTTTATATTTCTCACTCCAGTTTGTTTCCAGTTCATTTTGGGGAAGTGTTGAAATTGTGTGGATCCACTTGTCTATGCGCAGTCGAGGCACATTCGAGGTGGCGCGGCTGTTTTGTTTTTGTATTTACGGCGCGGTTTGGATGCCGGCCACGCGCCAACATCACCATAAAAGTGGTCCAGGCAGTGGTGCCCGAATAGCGCCGCATCCTATAGTTTGTTTTTTGACTACGCAGTGCGACAACACTGCAATGACTTTAATAATAATAATAATAATAATAATTTATTTATTTCATAAAATATTGTACATAGATTTTGTAGAAAATAAAACCATTTTAAATAACAATAAGAAAGAGACGTGAGCAGTTGACGCTAAACTAGGTAGAAACCTGTATTTCAGCTATCAACAAGTTAAATTGTTTATACATGTTTGTTATAAAATTGTGTAATACTTCTGCCACTAGAAGGTAGTATTGTACAATTCGATATTAATTTTCATGAGATAATAAGCTTTTACTTAAATAAAAACATAAAAGCAAAATAACATTACAAAATAATAAATTTTGATTGTTATTTAAGTTGTATAAATAACAAAAACAAATTAGTAAAATAAAATAAAAACCTAAAAAATAAAAACCAAGATTGAATTTAGTTATAAATAATAAGCATGCCCTTATATCTAAAACTATTTTGTTTAGTGTAGTGTGTAGTGAGTGTACCTAGACCTCTTTTGTGTAGTGTAAGTGTTTTTGTATGTAAAGAGGTTGCTTTATTTATTATTATTATTATTTTTGTTATCGAGAATTTTAAAATTAAAAATGAATACATTAGCTAGCCTGGATAAGTTTTTCAGATTCAGAATAAGAAAGATTACTAAGATAGTCAAAAATTTTTTTCTTAAAATAGTATTTTGGCAGATGGTAAATTACTACTTGTTTATCAAGTTTATTGTAAATGTAGGGACCAAGATAGTGAAAGAATCTTTGAGTAAAGGCAAGTCGACAGCAAGGAATTCTAGAACTGAGATACTGGTTTCGACGATTCAATAGCGACTCTGCATCAAAACCAGTGATTGCATGTTGCCTTACTAGTATGGCCTGTAAAAACAATTTACGAACAGAGAGGACATCACAGTCTTTGTATAACTGATCTGTAGAATACAGGTATGGTTTAAATATACTTACCTTAAGCACAGCTCTTTGGGATACCTCAAGTTTGATCATCGTGGATTTGGGAGCTCCTCCCCAAATTGATATACAGTATGTAATTATTGATTGGCATAAAGCCTGATAAATTTGTTTAAGAGTTGGAGGTTCAACAACATGCCTAAGATTTTTAAAAACATATATTAATTTTCTAACTCTGCCACACAGAAGACCGATATGCTTGTTAAAATTTAGGTTTTCGTCAATTGTAATTCCGAGATATTTAATTTCACTTACCCGCTCCAGGGGTTTGCAATTACAGTTTTGTGTGTTCGAGTAGCAGCATTGATGGACTATTAATTTTAGAGATTCACTATAGTTTGCGGATGAACGAATAGAGAATGGTATAAATTTAGATTTTATAATATTTAGGGTGAGATAGTTTTTATTCAACCAGGTACTTACCGTATTCATGCCCTCTTGCGCATTCTCAAAAAGATTTTCCCAGTTGTTTGCTTCAAAGAATAGAACAGTATCGTCAGCGTAAGATAAGATGTTATGAGGTTTATTTGCTGGTGCACTTTTTAGGAGGTCGTTTATATAAATTAAGAAAAGCGTAGGCCCTAGGATACTCCCTTGCGGCACCCCGAAAGTTACTGAAAGCTCAGAGCTCATTAAATCACCCAACTTCACCGTTTGTGTACGAGAGCTAAGGTAGCTAGAAAATAATTTTAATTGGGTTCCCCTGATTCCCACTGCTTCCAGTTTCTGAAGAAGGATGGGCACAGAGACAGTGTCAAATGCCTTGGCCAAATCAAGGAAAATGGCCAGGCACTTCTTACCTTTGTCCAAGCTATTTGATATAAGTTGGGTCAACTTCTGTACAGCGTCTTCCGTTGACCTTCCTTTCCGAAAGCCAAATTGGTTTTCAGACAAAATTTGTTTGTTTTCCAGGTAGTTGGTTAGTCTAGAGTTAATAATTTTTTCAAGTATCTTGGAGAGGCCGGAAAGAATAGATATTGGCCTATAATTTATGACACTGTCTCTGTTTCCCTCCTTAAAGATAGGGTGTACTATTGATTTTTTAAGTGCAGTGGGGAAAGTACCTTTTTCCAGACAGGAATTAAAAATATGGGTTAGAGGTGGGACAATGAATTCAGAACAGGTTTTGAGTATTTGGTTTGAAATACCGTCCCAGCCTATTGCGCATTCTTCTTTTAGTCCTTTAATAAGCAACTCAACTTCCTTTTCATCAGTTGTTGTTAGGACGAATGAGTCTCTGCTAGTGTTTACATTTATGCAGCCATTTTTACTTTGTATAACAGAATTTTTAGTTTGGGTTCCTTTTGTAGAAAGTTTGATGTTTTCAGCCAAAGTTTTGCCTACATTTGAAAAATACTTATTTATTGAGTCTACTGCGAGTTGTGGCGACGATTCTATTTTAAGTAGATTTTTAGGGTAATTTTTGTTGTTTTTAGTGCTAGTTATAGTTTTGACAGCTTCCCATATTTTTTTATTATCTTTACCTGCTTTTCTAAATTGCTCCTTTTCATAACTACGTTTTAATTTTTTTATAAGTGTGTTACAAAAGTTGCGGTATCGTGTATAACTTAATTTTAACACGTCATTTTCAGGATACTTCTTAACGTTTTTATGAAGTTTGTCTCTATTTTTAATGCATCTCAAAAGCCCAGGTGTTATCCATGGTTTAATAATTTTTTTGCGATTTGAAAGGTTTTTAGAATAGCTATATTTATTAAAATATAGCTATTCTAAAAACCTGAAGCGATAAAACGTAAAATATACAACATTGCCATCCGACCCGACTCGCAGAGTTTACAAAGGGTAGCATAATTATGGAACACTGAAAAAATGAATAAGCAATACCTTTTAGCCGGCACTTTGTCGGTTTTGCAGACAAATATAAATTCATATTTTACCGCAAGTTTCTCTATGGTAAAATATTCAAATATTCTGCCAGCGCGTCTGAGCCTCTTGCTTGCTTCAACTCAACATGCCGAAATGGAAATCGAGCGTTGAAGCCTACCTCCACACGTGAAAAATCGTTCCTTGTATAAGTAGACTGAGAGACCAACCCTGAAATATAAAAATCTTATTCTAGAACTGGATCAGTTTAATTTAAAATACTTTGAGCGAATGTTAGATAAGCCTTCATTAGAACTATGTTTATTGATACGCGGCGACATATGTACTTTGAATATAATTGTGGAGCAAAATGTTTTAAATTGAAAGCAAGTAAGTATATAGCATTTTTATTTTCAGCGCCATAATTTACTATTTTTGAAATAAATATAGAAATATTAAAAACCTTTAAAACAAATGGGAACAGCCTCTCAGTCTATTCTATAACCCAAAACGATGAGGCGAATCCTCCGCGTTCATACGAATTGCTAGGAAACGCCGTATTATCCTCGCATCATACCGCGTATTTTAATGTGTGTGTATTTTGTTGTGTATATTTTATTGGTTTTAGGGCGGGATGTTGTTTTATGCTTGAAGAAAGCTTGAAGCAAAATTTTATCAATACTGATGTTTCATCGTTATTTTGTCACAACTAGGTAACCTATGTTTTAATTTTCAGAACTTCTCGATTTTCCTAAAATTCATACTACTCATACATACTTCATAATCTTAACCACACGGTTAGCTTGATGTGCTAGCTGCTTGTCATAGGAGAACATTAGCAAATATACTTCCAAGTTATTGCTTGAAGCAACTTGCTTCATCATAATTTCTTTTTTTTTTTTAAGAGACCCGCCTTCAATAAACTGACACATATACATGAACTGAAAACTTCCTCTTTTCCGAAGTCGGTTTAAATCGGAACTATAACCTTCTCCTGAATGTAACGAATAATTTTCTGAAAACCGCATCAAAATTGGTTCAGCCAAACTTGAGATAATCGTGGACAAACAAACATACATACAAACATTCATATAGGTCAAACTGATAACCTCCTATTTTAAAGTCGGTTAATAAACAGCTTGAACTTCTTTAAACTAAAAGGCAGCAATAAACTGAATGCAAATGCTGAATGTTAGCACTGAATATATAATAGTAGTAGACTTCGAGATTTAAAGTGCTATTTGTGCTCTCGCTGATCCAATAACTTAGGTAACTCCTGACTATTGATTTAAGCTAAAAAAAACAAACTTAGTCAGTTACCATGACGCCCTCTAAAGTAATTAATCGAATTTATTTAAGTTTATAACATGCTCAAAGAAACGATATCATTCGTAATGATAAAATATTCTGTTTAGTGTCGGGCGTGAGCATGTTCAGAGTTTGAATTTGGAAGGATTCTAACACTAATCAAATCAAACCAGACCAAATGCTTTATTTAATACGAGTCGACCCGGCGAACAAGTATTAGCATTACCTATTACTATGTTTTATACATATAAACCTTCCTCTAGAATCATTCCATCTTTTAAAAAAAACGCATCAAAATCCGTTGTATAGTTTTAAAAATAGACAGACGCGGAATGCGACTTGTTAACCGACGAAATAACAAAAAGGAGGAGGTTCTCAATTCGTCGCGTATATTTTTTTTTATACTATGTATTGATAGGAGATAAGTTATCGATTATTGTAAATCGGTTAGACTTATATCTTATTTAATAATGAAAGGTTATGGAATTGCATTTAAGAACTAGGATGACTGGGCGACGACATTACCACAGTTATAAAGTTGCTCATACTTTTTCGCAGTGGCTTGGTTTAGTGTTAAAGAAAACAAAGAATCCGAATAGGTTTAATAATAATAAATATGTTTTTAATTGAATTTGCAGTAAAGAACTTATTAATTTATATTGTGACAGGAAAGACGGATGGGCGAAGTATCTCATTAAGTAAATAGTTTATTTAGCGAAAACTACCACCATTAATTAAATTAATTTCAAATTTGCTGTTTGCTTTAATCCATTAAAGTAATCAAAATAAAGGTACATTACCGTATCCGATGATGCTCATCTACACACGCCTAGTAGACAATTCAACTTACGGTAACCTTTTATTAACCTATTACTATGTTATGCATGTATTATACGTACAAACCTTCCTCTTGAATCACTCTGTCTATTAAAAAAAGAAACGTATCAAATTCCGTTGCATAGTTTTTAAGATTTAATCATCATAGGGAAAATTAGGGACTGACGCGGGAAGCGACTTTGTTTTTAACCGACGGAAAAATCACTTAGGTATATTATAAATACAAAGTGCACGCTTTAAAATAACAATGAAAAATAACTCATCTTTTTTTTTTGTCGTTCAACAAGCTTTATAACGCTCCTATTTATCCAATCAGAGTTCCATATTTTGCCTACTGAACAGTAAAAACTTGAAAACTTATGAATATTAGACCGCCGCGTCGGGAAACTCAGGTTCACATCTGCAGATTGCTTATAAATAAATCATAGCCAGTTACGGCGTGTGTCGCTTTGGGGCGTACAGAGTTAACGCGGCCGGATTGAATTTAACAATTAATACAGCAGTTTCAAACTCATAACCCGCCCAACTTGGGAAGTAATATCCTTACAATGTCTTTATGGCTGAACAAACTTGACATATCGGTGGTTTCATATTGGAATTGTTCTGCAGAGAGAGGTTCTGTTCTCCTCCCGATGAGGGGTTTGCATTGTTATAAATTTAACATTTAGTTGTTAAAAATGTTGTTTAAATTCTATCGAAATTAATACCTAAGTATATAGTAAGTTCTGCAACTTAATAATGTTAATAATTATATTGGGGTTTACTTTTGTTTGGGCGTCCGAATAATATTTAACTCTGGAACAGAGCATTAAAAAGGAACCGTAGAATAGAAACCAATCATAGTAAAGTTTTCTTATTCATTGGAAGTAATGAACATTTCTAAACAAAAATATTTTTCATTCTGCTCACAACGTAGTAAGACCTAAAACAAATCCAGTACTTGCAAGTACCCATGGGGTCGAGCGGCGTCAGGAAACCCAATTGTTGCGTGTCTGCGTCAAAGGACGACCCAGACCTTAGATACGATAATGAGCTTATGAATAAACATTTTGGGACACTTGCCACAATCCGTTTTTTCTCACGGATATTGATGAAAATGTAAAACAGCCACCTGTATTAACATAATTTCCCGATTAATGCTGAGAGATATCTTGCCAGTTCTCTTGGTAATTGATACTGTATAAAATAAAGAATTCGAAAGGCAAATTACACAGAAGAATTTTCAAGTAGGTACTCGTTATTTTGTGCAATTTTGTGTCCATGTTTATTGTCGATTGTCTATCACAATAAAATTATTTGATCCGTTCGAATTTGGACACGTACATAAAATTTATATTTAACTGAAATTTAAGGGGTTAAGATTAATATTAAACCAATTTCACTTATAAGTAGAAATTACCTACTAATAGTTTCTTCAAACTACAAATATACACTTACCATAATCAATCAATATATATGAAACTCTTCCGCTTCTGACTGACTGACTGACAACGCAGAGCCGATACTACTGGGCGTAGAAAGCTGCAAATTGGCACGTGGGTTCCTTGGGGAGTGTAGGTGAGCACTAAGAAGGGATTTCCCGAAATTCCCACGGGAACGGGAAAAAACGTGTTTATGAGAAATCTGCGCGGGAAAAACCGCGGGACAGCCCCTAGTTATTCATAAAGATACAGTACATTTTAAGTAGCTTTACTCGTAGGTAGGTCTACTTTTCTGGTTTGTTGTATGGTAAATACGTGACATCCAGTCTAAATTGACATACGTCAAATAACTAAAATGCTCTTTAACTTTTTATGAATAACAGGTTTAACGTCACGCCTGTTTATCATGGTAGGCAGAAAAATGCATTGCCACTTACTTCTTTCGCTTTTTCTACAGTGATACTTCCTACCTAAGTCTTGGTCTTATGAACTCTTCACGTACGTAACCTTCTTTTTTTTTATAAATAATTGATTTTAAAATAATTATTGTCTCAAAAAGTTATATTAGACGCATACGGTAAGCATTAATACATTCTGAAATTTTGTTGTTTCAGGACTAGGTAGGTAAGCATTTGTTTATTGTAGCATTGCCGCAAATACAATTCAGCATCGCTAATGAATCACACCTCAACAACAATGAAAACGGGCAAATATTACCCCTATTAGCAACATCTGCCTCCGCACAAAAACATACATTTATTACTATGCCACTGTCACTTTACAGAGTGACCTCTAAAAAGACAATCAAACTCAGTTTTGGTGACATATAATAACAAAATGTAAATTATACATTTTTTGTCAATATCACAAAATGTATTACATTTTATATATATCGTGTCGTGTTGTCTTGTGAAGTATTACTTAAGGTTAATAAATTCAAAGTACATAATTCTTTTTTTTTATTCAATTATCAATTGATATAGAGTTTGTTAAAGTGTTTCTTTCATTAATAAATTTTAGCACATTAAATGCTGTTAATGCACTCGCTGTTTCTCTAATTATTTTAAAGTAACTCCCTATTGAGAGAGCTCAGGAGGTCACGTGCGTCTTTGATGGCCACTGCTGTAAAAACATTCCAAATTATCGTTCGACATTAGAGACTAGATCTCAGGTGGTAAGAAAGAAGTATGTGATTTTATATAATTATGTATATATCGAAATGTCTTAGCATGTGCTTTACTAGAACAAATAAAGACTATCGAATAAAGAAAAATTACGAGCTTTACTGAGAGCCATAATATGTTCCTTATGTGGTCGAAAAGTACATTCATCATCATCATCCCTAAATGACTAAAAAATAATTTTACATTACATCTTCGTACTGTATCTCCCAAGTCTGGTTACGGTAGTAATACATAGCTTCAGCGCATGCATAGCTTCTATATGTACTATACACAGAGTATTTCAATACTCTGTGTATAGTACATATTTAGATTTACAGGTTTTTTTTTTTCATATTTTAAATTATGTAGTTACCTATGGAATTAAATTACGCAATATATTTAGAGTCCCTAACTGGGTAGACCCTGTGTTTAAAAAAAAAAAAAGTTCCGGCCCTGCGGTAGTCCATTATTTTTGGCCTCTGAAATCCATAGCGTGCAAACAGCAGAGACAACTCAAGTGAGATGACATTTTTTATCTTTCTATAAGTAAATGGAAGAGGGTGGAACAAAACTAAATCTACATAGCCTGAAAGGAGGTCGAGGAGTCTCAACGCAAAATTGGATTTTGCGGTCCATTAATTTTCAATTTACGTGATTGCAATTTTCGACGTTTTGCTTCTTCTAAAGTTGCCCGGGGCGAGGACGAGATATAAAAAGGCTTTAGCCTGGAATTGAGATGAATACATTACTATAAACTGAATCAAATGTCTCAGAAAAACTCATTTTATTTTTCGGTTCCTTAACCTTTTGGTCGTTCGCGATCTTTTGTAATCTAAATAATCAAACGGAGCTTCCATATTTAGACGAAGGAAAGTTATTTACTAATTATATTTTTGTTATAATTAAAAGGAACCATATATGGATTCTTACTTTTGAGTCTTTATCTTTAGCAAAACATTACTTTAAATGATTTGATTTTGTTTATTTATTGTGTTGATAGAGAGACAAAAATCTAACAAATAAAAAAACTTTTTAGTACCTACCTACCAAATTGTTTTAGATGATAAATCATATATGTATCTTCGCAGAACTTAAATTATTTTTTTACTCCGGACTACTTTAACTAACTTTACTCAAGAAACAACAAAAAACCTCCGAATTAAATAAATTCTATGATATCTCTTTATTAGAATAAATTGAATAAACAGATGCATTCACAAAGTAAAATGAATAATGATTTTTAAATAAAAAAAAACTGAGTTTCAATTTGGTAAGTAAACCAAAATTAACTACCCGTATTCGTGTTTTCACCATACTCTGTTACTTCTGATGTCAAAATATTATAGTTTTCCTCAAATATCCCGCAACAATAAAGTTTTCTCCGTCGTTTAATCAAGCGCAAAATGAGAGAGGGGAAAAAAGTATGTTATTGCTAACAGAAAGTTAATTTATCCTTTGTCCCACAGCGTGACGGAGACGTTATATCAGAAAGATTAAGATTTTTTAGGTAATAATATAATCTTCTTCATTGCGTTACCTATTATATGTAAAAGGATTTATAATGTTTTAAGGGTATAAAAAAACTGGTTGATTCGTGACTTTATTATTATATTAGTTAATAATTTCCAGTAATAATAATTTACTTTAATTAATAATTTTCTTTTGTCTTTCTTATTAGTTTTATATATGCTTAAGCAAGCAAATTTCTTAAAAAAATGTCGGTAACTTCATGCAAATACTTAAAAAAAGTGAAAGAAAAAATAATCAAAACAAGTTTTTTTTCTATAAACTTCTTGCACCATCCAGACAAACCTCAATATTTCATATGGTAGGCCACCCTGTTTGCTCTTACTTTGCCACCATACCCCTAGTCAGTCAATCGAACCTCATTTTGGCTGAAAATTGACTAATAAGACTTTTCTAATAAAGAAATCATAAAAGAAAAATAAAATAAAAGCCTTCTCGCAAATCCAATAAAAGCATACATCAGACGGTGAGCACGACCCGCCTCCTTATTTGCTTGAAAGAAATGAGATGTCTGCAAATTGGTTTTGCGATTTATAAAATAATATAGTACCGCGTGTTCTTTGTGTGCCAAATTAAATACAACGATATGTGTTTGTTTTGTGATTTCAAGCCAGTTTATTTTATTGTTGAAATATTTGCAGACAATTTTTTTATTTATTTTTTTATTTTTCTGTACGAATAGCTTATGAATTATATAAAATTCAATCAATAAAAAAGTGGACCTTACAGTTTTTAAACTCTTTTTTATTTAAACAATGCTTTTCATTTTGTATTGTTACGAAAAAATACCAGCATCAAAATGAAATTTTACGAATATCTCAAAACGTAAAAGTTTTCGGTCCATACGCGAGCTTATTGCGTATACCTAAATCCCTAAATCACATTTTGATGAAAAGGTCGAACAAAACTTTGCTAATGTAGCATCGCTTCACATGGCGTGAAAGTTTTGAACTTTTGACGTGACTTCACACTTTGTCAACATTTGTTTCGAAGTAAAAAGGGCATAAAGAAGGTCGTGTATCTATAATAAATGCCTTAAAACTCAGACAAGTTAGATGGACTAGGTCCCTTTGGGCAAAAAGTTTGGATCTAAGTGAATATTGAAGATCCGTACATAATTTGAGAGAAACAAAATATCACGAGCTAAATATATCATTAACTATAAAGAAACTTAAAAAAAACTACTTTCATCAAGAACGAGCTAGTTTTAACAATTACTATAGTACACCAAATATTATATACGCGACACGACAACCGATTAAAGCCTATCCTATTACGAAGTACATGTGAATAATTGTGCATTGCATAGTTTCACAAATAAGTAGTTATTCCGCGCAAAACATTCTGACGGCAACCGCAGCAGCAATAGAACATTCTGGAATTGCCTTCTTCCGTGCAGTTGCAAGCGTAAATAAAGACCAAACAGGCGATATATTCACGCGTTCGCCATGAAATAAAATTAAAACCACTCTTTGTACAGCGCTGAATGATGACCGCGCATTCTAGTGTTGTTCGATTTTTACTTTATCGATAAATATTGAAACATCGTCGCGTCGGTTGGAGAAAATTCTTACCTACAAAAAAAATTACATATCTTGATTTGTAATGATTAGGTACCTATCATGTTTAGAACCACAGAGGGAAAAAATACATCTCACAATTTTTTATCCTTTTCTAAATCCCAGACCTAATTATATACAACTCAACTGTCCATTCAGCAAGAAAAACATTATTACTGCTGGAAAATTTAATCCCTTATTTTACGTCATTATCGCAATGGCAAACTACAATAATTGTACATAATAATATTATGTTTCACAGCGATGAAGCTAAGAAATAACATCGGATACTCTTCGACTCAAATATCGACACTCAATCGTTCTTTGTAGCAGCTCTAACAAATATCGGGGGTCCCGAGGGCTTTTGGCAACCGATACATGATTGTGCACTTTGGGGACTTGCCGCGCTATAGCTATTGACCTCTATTGTGAGACCGGCCTTACATCAGCCGGCCATTGTGGGCGAAGGATCTACTACCCGTGATTGAAATTTGAATCTATCGATAGAAAGTGATTAATGGATTAGGCGGTTTTGTTTTCGTACGCCTACCTTTGGAGTTTTTTTTTTTTTACAATGTATTTTTTAAGTTCTAAGTATTCTAATTTTAATATAGGTATATTTAGTTACATTTAAATATTATGTACATTATTATTTTGTCTTAGTTTATAATTATATTCGAAAATGTTATATTCTAGAGTATCGTACATTTTTGCATTTGAGCAAAACCAAATTTAATTAATGACTTATATACATCGCTGGAATATTCAAAGCTTTGTAGATTATCTTTTTATATTTTTTCCATTGTAATTTTTATATAAAAATAAATCTTAAATATATCTGGATACAAAATAATGTTATTCTATAGTCGTTTGAAAAATATAAACAATCTTCAATACAATGTCTCGATATGAAACTAGGATTCCTCGCAATACGACGCCATAAAGTAACAAAGTTATCGAAATACGACAGCTTAGCGCGAGCGCGACCATTGTCACTATTGCAAGATTTGAATCCATATTTGAAAGGAAATAAAATAAGATACATAAAAAAACTCTAAAATTAATAATTATTATCATGAAATAAATTAACTTGAATAGAAATGACTTCGTAGGTCAGGGTAAAAAGATATGTTTCACTTGAATAATATTTTTAAACAATTTATCTGGCAGTACTTACATAGGTTGTGGCAATATAAAGTGGGGAGGTAAGCTATAATTGAACGGCCTAATCACAACAAAATATGAAGTGGAACACTTCAGCCTCGTTTATATTACGCCAACCTAAACAAACAATGCAAGCAATCTCATGGAACACGTGAAGATAAACAAATCATTTTCGCTCCATAAACCTATCTGCGAAACTCATTTGCTCCAAATAACACCGTAAATAGGTTGTGCGTTATCGTTCTTTACTTTTCTTTCCATCAGCTTTAGGACCCGATCAATAGGTAGGAAACATGCTCTCGAATCTCGTATCAACGCCGTTTTTATAAACCGGAAAATTACAGCGACATCCGACGCCGCGAGCACGTGACAAACATGTCACGGTAATACGCGGCGCTGTGTCAAATTGTCAACGCGACGGTTTTGCGCAAAAACCCTAATACTAAAACGTTACCGATCCATTTGCCATACGAGATATTCAAAGCTACGGGCCCGGCCATGTGGAAATCACAATATTTTTTTCCCTAATAACTGTTTTTTGCTGCGAATTTGTCTGATGTACCTACTAGGTAGTTCCAGTAATTCATGAACTTATCGACATTCATTTTTATTTATTATTTTTTGCTAAGGTTACTGTTTCACCTTTACTTCAACAAAACATTATAGTAAGTTATGTACTCATTATAAAATCCAAATTTTCCTAAAGCCAATAAGTACATCATTTCATCCCACTGTGACCGCGAGGCGAGTGTGGCCACGACAGGCAGAATATTTCGTTTCCAGTTCATCGCAGGCCCGTGTATCGATGCCCTAAGGCACTTTGAGATTTCATAGGCAAACTAAGGAT
Source organism: Euspilapteryx auroguttella (assembly GCA_951802225.1). NCBI lineage: Eukaryota > Metazoa > Arthropoda > Insecta > Lepidoptera > Gracillariidae > Euspilapteryx > Euspilapteryx auroguttella. The sequence goes on from OX637652.1 coordinate 6,948,183, forward strand.
AAATAGCTTTTCATATAAAATTCGATCTTTTGGTTCGCTGATTTTCAATTTGAATGTCATACATTGAGGCCGAAGGAGGCACTTGTTTCTGCACGGCTTATTAATTTGTGAGCCCACGAAACCAGCATAGACAGGAAAAACATAAAAAGTAATAATAGCATTTGCACACGTTCTCCGTTTTATTGTTTAAGAAACAAAGTCGGTAAAAATAAGGGTGTTACTTTTTTAGGGAAAGCGAACGTGTTAATTTAACTTTTTGTGTTAAGAAAATTTCAAAAATAAATGGCTCGTATTGCATCCCTTTAAGACCAAATACTATTAGAGCTTGAGAAAAAATTGTTTGACTTTTTAGATACAATCAGTTATAAACCTAATCATTACATTAAAAAAAACTGTGAGCTCGTCGATCCACACTTATACTATACTTAAGTGCTAATAATAAAGTTGTACTAATTAGAGTTTACCTTCGCTATTTGCAAAGTATTATGAATACCTTATATTGATTGACTTCACCGTCATGTTTGCTTATGATTACCTTAAAATATCACCTTTGCATGAAGGTAGTAGGGGCTGGGGCACAAACTTGCGGCGCTCAGGGTCAATTAAAGTTTGACAAGGATTACGAACTCATTACATACGTGAGTGTTCACAGTTTAATCCAAATTAGCGTCGCTTCGTGTTAATTAATATTCAAAGTTTGTTTTGTGTGTGAGCAGTGCTGCCATAGTGTGGGAAAGGGATGCAGCGCTGACAATCTTGGAGTTTGGAGTTACGCTAATTTATAGCTTTGAGAATTTAACCTAGACTTTAAATATTTTACGGCTTTCGAATAAAATTCTTAATAAGCTTTTTATTGCACCGTAAAGATAGAAATTGATTTTTAAACAGAATTTTAGGTTTTATTTTAAAATAATGTCAGTTTGGCAAAAATTTAAAGTAAGTATGATTTATATTGGTAGCTCAAAGATATAATTTTCAGAGTTTTTTTTTATTGGAAAAGCATGTTTCGCCATTATTTTTTTGGGAACGCAGAAAAATATAAGCATATTTTTCAGACCGCAAAATAAATCCTGATCGAGCAACAAAAGGCGTTACAAAATACAATTTTTATTAATTAATCGGATTAAAAAATACAGCGCTGCAATCGAATAACCGATAATTTAATTCCTCTACGAGGCCGTACGCAAAAATCATTCACTATTTTACGCTTTTCAGTGTGTGATGCGAACTGAAGAATAATGGATCCCGAAATTTAAACTTAGCGAAATTAATTAAAATTTATTTTTTAAAACAAATCAGTAAAAGCGTGATGGAAACACATGATTCTAGTATCATGTAGCTTATCATGTAATAGGTTATCATGTAGCTTCATGCGCTTTTCTTCTCTGGTCAAAGTGTCTTCGGTAACAAATTGAAGAAAAAAAAATACATTTATTGAATGAAACATTTAATAAAATGGTTCCACGTTCGAAAAGTCATACGTTCAGTTAAAAGATGAACCGATGTACCTACAATAAATATAGAGTAGGTATTCATTCACATTTCGAAGGTTTCTTTTTCAGGCGAGTGAATTCGCAAAACACCGCAGAAACCTCTCCATCCTTCCGCAATACATTCCAATAAACAGTAACGTAAACGTGCCCTTTTTCAGCTGAAAAACCGAGAACGTGCTGAAACCCAAATGTTACGGAAAGGGCATTGTGAGGAAGCAAAGGGCTGGACTTACGCAAAGAAGTAAACGCAACTATGTATTATTTAAATTTAGTAGTAGGATTTGCTTTTACTATTCTAGTTTTGGTATAAAGTGATTCAATTAACGATTTTTACATCAAAATATTTCATCACGATATTGAAAAGCATGTACAGAAAATTTGATCAACAAAAAATTCTATGATACTCAAGTCCAATATTTAGTTTGGCTTATTTATTTAATTTGATTCGTTCCAAGTTTGCATACTAACTTTCTTCTTTAGGTTTAATTTATAATAGACACGATACAGTACCTTCCCATCAAAAGAAATCAATTGTAAATTGTAGAGTGCTACTTTTTCCTTTAAAGAGAGCATCTCGAGTTGCTTCATACCGTCGACCTTTTTACGTCCCAGGGCAGCCATTCGGCCCCACCAGGCGAGAATTGTCACTTCCAGCAGAGTCTTCATTTGCACCAAATACACGAAATAAGACCAAGGACTCAATTCATAAAATATTTGCAAAAAAAAACGAAGCTCGCTTGGATCTGAGAGTACTGTCAATGCGATTCAGTATCTTGTAACTATTTCATAAAAAGATCACGAAGATATAGAGTTTTGTTTTCCTTTTTCAAAATCGTAAATTTAACATCACTTTATTGAATATTACGCTGAAGAATTTTTCAGTTCAGAGTTTTTCATATATAAATATTATAAAGAAGTCACGATTTTTATTAAAATATTTTTTTTATAAATTCAGAAAACTAGGTCAGGATGTATTGGTCTTTGTCTAGTATACTGCTGACCGAAATAAAATATATTCTGTTTTTATAAAAAATAAAATATCGTGAATAGGAGCAGCAGGCCCAACGCAATAAATAGCCATATTTACTCCCCTCCGCTGCGCGGCCATTTTTCAGGCTTTTTCTTACGTTTTACCAAAACATTTCGTTTAGTCAACGATGTAACGCTGCATATACATCTGAGGATGTATTCAAAGGATTAGACAGCATTGAGGAAATGTCTTTGTCTTCGTAAAAAAGTAAATGAAGTGAACATTTTAAATAAAATATTACTTTTCATTTTTCTTTTTATTTACCTTTGGAAGAGGTTTACAAGGTAGATATGCAAGTTATATGTATATTTTTAACAATTTGATTAAGCATTTTTATTATTAAGTGTCTTATTAAGAGTTTTAGCGAGAAAAACGAACCAAGATTTATCAATATATATAAAACTCTTCCGTTACTGACTGACTGACTGACTGACTGACTGACTGACAGACAACGCAGAGCCGAAACTACTGGGCGTAGCGGGCTGAAATTTTGCACGTGGGTTCCTTAGGGAGTGTAGGTGAGCACTAAGAAAGGATTTCCCGAAATTCCCACGGGAACGGAAAAAAACGGGATTTTTGTGTTTATAAGAAATCTGCGCGGGAAAAACCGCGGGACAGCCTCTAGTTTATATATAAAGTAGATAGACTAGAGGCTGCCTTGCGGCTTCACCCGCTTTGTCATAAAAACCAAAATCTAGTTTTTTCCCGTTGCCATGGGAATTTTGGGAAAATAGTGCTCCCCTACACTCCCCAAGGAACCTACTTGCAAAATTTCAGCCCGCTACGCCCAGTCGTTTCGGCTCTGCGTTATCTGACAGGCAGTTAGTCAGTAAAGGTTTTATATTATAGTAAAGGAGTTTTATATAATATTGATTAATCGTTAAGTTCTAAGTAAGGATTAAGGTATAATCAACACGTGTTTTATCAACGAATACAAAAGACGCGTTTATCATTTATTCAGAAGTAAAAAATTATTAAGGAAAATGTAAAGATAAAAGCAAAAAAAAAAGATTCATCAACTTGAGAGAAGTGAACAGTACTAAAACATAAACAGGCCCGTGTAAGCTCACCCTAAGCCGACATGCGACGGGGACAAGCTTTGCTTCACAAAAACAAATGTTGATGTCTCCATTGAATAATAACTTCTTAGCTCACTTCAAACGTAATATTTCAAAGAATCCTCTTATAGTAAGCGGCTTTAGTACATTTATGTACATCTATATATATAAAACTCAAAGGTGACTGACTGACTGACTGACATAGTGATCTATCAACGCACAGCTGAGTCATAAATCAACCAGTAATTAACAATTTTAATGAAAAAGCGCGTGCGAAGCTGCGGGCAAAAGCTAGTTGTGCATAAAATATTAGAACTTAAAATATTTTTTTACATAAACAGATGTAGTTTGATGTTTATAATAAAACAAACGAAAAAAACTTTTTAGTCTACATTTTCATAGCGATTTTACGCTAAATCGATATTGCACAATTTTAAAACTTATAGAACTCAGTTCTTTATTGTATTGTATGTACGTATTTTTGTTACCCGTAAAACTATAGCATACAGTTCAAGTAAACAGATATATTTTCGCACAAAACACTAAGTATTCAGACATTTCAGTTTATATTAAAATTGCATTTTCATTCCAGCCTATATTAAACACAGAAGTAAGCTTTGGAGACCATCACACTAATCTCCTCTATCTTTCTTAGGTACCATCTGAAAATGACATCAAAGAAAATATAGTACGGTAAGTTTTTATCTTCAATAGGGAATTAGACAGCCCCAAGGGTCGGCAGTACTAAATCGAAATGTCAACGGCATTGCCCCTGTACTTGGCAATAAAGGGAAATAAACTCTTTGTTTTGGTCTACAAAGCTTTTTTTCTAAGAAGACAGCTTTGAGCTAAATTCTCGCTAAATCTAAAATAACTTAACAACAAAAACGTCGTCAAATTCGAGTCGGATTTTAAGTAAATTGTAATTCCAATTTGGGTTTTCTGACAGCCGTAATAACCTGTCAAGAACAACATTCTTTTTGTACCTTTTCTTAATTATTTTGTAGCAATATAAATTTACAAAGACTTTATGAAAGCCCGAGATAAACGCACTCCTTTAAACACCACTTTATTAATATCAAAAATAAAAAGTAGCAAAATTATATAAATACAGACAAAAGTTTGTTATAAAATAAAAATAAAAGGCATAGAACCATGAGTAATAATAATGCGAGTAAGTTTTCCAAACAACACTCAACTGTAATCATCATCAGCGATTAACGCTAGCAACTCGGGCCGTAGTATTACTTATGTTAGCTGGTTGATTCCGCTTACTTTATTTTACCTCAAAAGTTCAAGAGTTAGTTATCAACAACTATTTAATTTTGTTAATGCAGCATAAATTATAAAAAATATATATATATAAAATTCTTGTTCTAACTATAGTACAGTGCAGGCATGGCTGGATAGAAAACCATAAATAGCGATGAAGATATAGCATGGAACATCTATGAAACAAACAGTAGCAGAAAACGCTCGTTTTACACCGAGACCAGCAATTTGATATCAATAACAGTATTTCAGTGATAAATTTAAGGCGATCCGCTATTTCCGGCCCGCACCTATAAATTTCCATTCCTATCTCCCATCAGAATCGACAGCAACAACTTTTCCGACGGCTCTCCGAGTTATGGTTTTAATCGCGGCAGCGTCCGGCCGGACCGCGGCGGAGTTGTTTCAGTCGTTACTGCCTATAATTATGTATGCTAATGCGTGTGCCGAGGTGAAGCCAGATACCGTCTAACGACTTCCTTTGATAAAGATTAAAGTTGCGTTGAAATTTCAGTTCCGCAAATGCATGTTTATTACTGAATTGCGTGCGCGGCTAGCGATTGAGTGGCTCCCATCGCGGCTTATTTAGACATTTAATCAGTATCGATGATTGCGAGCTCGTTAAATGAAACGATAACATTAATGAGTAGCTATTCAAGTTGAGATTATATTTTCGCAAATGAGGCCTCGTATTTTCGAGGTTCTTTTATTAATTCTACTGCACGCTAGCACGGAATACTAAGTAGGTAATAAAAATATATAATCCTATTTTTTTTGTTTTGTTTAAGATCTTATATAACGATTTCCGCTTAATACGATCGTCGAATATATTATGGTAGTTTATAATATACAGAATCTGAGTAAGCTAGGAACACCTAGGTAAATAATTAGTTACATCAATATCCCGGTCCGATACGAGAGCACTTTCCGCTGACGCCAGATGATCCTGACAGATGGCGCAGCGCGGGGAACAAACATGGCATGACTCCGCGTCATATGCCGTCACACGGCAGCCATCACACTCATATAAACGGCCTCACATTAATCCTCAAATAAATTACTAGCAACTGTATGCTGTGTGTCAACAGATACAGGCAATAAACGTGGAACAAGTTTTTTTTTGTAGCCATATTTTTTGATTATTCGTCATAAAACTTGTGTGTGTTTTGTCACAGAACGGGAACATTGTATGCTGGCGCAATTATTGGCAGGTATTTGTTTTGTATTTGCATTAAATTTAATCAGGGAGACCCGATTTCTGCCTTGTGTCATTTGATGATTAAGATGGCGAATGTTGGCGTGGTTGAGTTTGTAGATCGGCACCACAGCCGCCGGGTTGTGGTGGGTGACGCCCGCCACTGATGGGAGAGCAGAGAAGCCTTAAGTGATCTTGCCGTATTTAACACTCCGTATAGATAGAAAATATAAACTGCCTATGTAGAAAGTTCCTTCCTTCATAGGAGTTTATATTAAAAAAATTGTAGATTAAATTTAGATTAATATGACTACAAAAATTTAAAGGCGATGTTGAATCTAGAAAAAATTATGTTCTTATTAACTTTACCCGCCTTTCCTAATTTACAAGGAGTAATTTTCAGTATAAAGAAAGAACTATAAAAATATCCATTAAAAAACAGTGGTGGCCGCCATTCGCCCGCCCGGTGCCAGACAATGAGCGCCCAGTTAACATCGCCATTACCAACCAACAATTAAATTTTAACACAGTAAAGAAGTTTCAGTAATTATTACTTAGTTTTTATAGACATGGAAGATATTTCAAAAATACAATTCCCGACAAAACCCGTTTACCTAGTTCAAATTGAGCCCAAAACCGTGGTTTACCCAAATGTAATAACGGTTGAAACACTAAACCATCCTACCCGCTCTGAATGATTGGCCGCGACCCAAGCGCGGCCCGAGACGGACCGACGACATCCACTATCAGATGGTCATGCTATTTTTCTCTCGAGGAATACAAATGCGTTGCCAACTTGCGCCTCATCGGAATTGTCCAATTCAAAAACCAATTTCGGGGCCGATCAATTTTGTAATCGGATCAGAGGCGAAAGAGCGTTCTTAAAAGGCGGCCGATCGGATCCTGCAACCTGCATTTGTCTTTTTAATGTGTGTTTCCTTTTGGAAACAAATTAGGGCGTATCCCTCAGCGCAGAATCCTCAACTTAATTTCCTTTCTCGCCCGGACTGTTGTTGTTTTAGGGCCTCGGTCTGATTAAACAAAGGGTTATTGGAAACGGACGGCTGCGAGGAGATCTCGCTAATAATGGCGAATAATTTCATTTGCATTTTATTTACGACAGCTCGCCTTGGGTTTTAATAAAATACATAAATTTCATTTTATGTCAATTAATGTTTTACTTTGGAATAAAAGGGATTTATTTTTTAATGAAAAAGCAAAATTGGACATAAAATGTCTATGTTTGATCAATATTTTCCTGTATTAAGTATCTATCCGTTAAAAGGTAAAGTTTTTAATCACCCCTTAATTTCCCATTTTACTTTCCCCACGTCAAAATTCATAAACCACGATATTTTCCCAGATAAAAACAAGGATTTTAACGTTCCACCCTTATTCAACCACACATGAATAAAAGTGGCAACTCGACACAAAGCGGGGCTTAAATAAATGAAATGTTTTGAAGGGACGGCGACGCGCCCTAATGAGTAAAGTTGCGTCGATTGAAACTTGGCAGCGTGATAACATCGCGGACGTCAACACGGGCCCGAGGCTTTTGTGGCGCGTCGTGTGTAGAGAATAGGCCTTGCGGGGAGCGTATGTTATGTAATTAGCCATAAATTTTGTATTTGATAAATTACTATTTAAAATAAAAGTTACGTACCTAGGAGTGGCAGACTAGCCTAAAGTTGTGGGAGCACACTAGAGAGGATCGTGGCGATGACACAGATCACCATTAGTTAGATAGGTCTAGCACTGAACGTCTTTATATCATATATTTTTTATCTACATTCATATCATAACTTCCCTACAATATGTTCAGAAAAGATAAGTATGGCCTATATTAAGAAACCTGTATCAGTGGGTGCATCTTAATTTTTACTTGACTTTATCGATAACCAAACTTTAATAACGTTCAAATTTAGAACATCTTCTAAGTAAAAAAAGAATAATGTCCGATTGTGATTATCGACTGCGTCGATTTGAAATTTAATTCGATATAAAATTCTTGCTCGATAATTTTTTTGAATCTCGAATTATTACAATAGATTTGAAAATCGAAATCGATTTAAACTACCTAGATTGTTTATGAATAAAAAAAAATACTTTGAATGTCAGTAGTTTTGAACGACCTTCTAAGATTAGAAAAGTTTTTGTAGTTGTAGCTATTGTATTTTGCCGTGAAATATTTCACCAGAAAACTTATGATATGCATGTAGATAAAGTTATATATGCAACTGTACGTAATTAGGCATTAAAACAATCAAGTGATCTTATTAAGAAACTCGCCTTGGGCTCGTTTCATAAAACCACAGTCGTGCTTTAATGCCTCTTATTATGTACCAGTCATATAAATAACTATTATAATGTTACGACACAGAAGATCTACAGTACACTAGTGGATCTTTCTTTATATTTATTTACTAGCTAGATAAATGTTAGCTAGTAAAACTTTTGCTTTAAATTATTTGAAAAAAAAATCCTTTTTGAAAGTATAAATTGTGTGAAACTGTGTGTACAACTTTTCAGATTGTCGTTTTTCACAAAATTATTCTGCGTAGCAACGCAGTGACGTAGCGCGTAGCACGTAGTTATTTGTCAGCGTAGCACTACGTGTAGTCTGCATACAATTTTTTTTTATGCTTACGTAATTTTGGTAAATATAGATCGATATAATCCCTTGTTAATCTGTGAGTAACATTTAGAACACAGACGACTTAATACTTTATTATCAAACCATATTTTGAACTTCTATTATAAAAAATACGTACTTAGCTATTGCGGTCTGAGTTTAAACTTCAGCAGCGGTGTGTTTCTGTTTGATAACGAGAGTTAATTAAAACTATGCTTCCCTTTGATTTCCTTATCCCGGAACATAAAGTTTCGGCTTTACAACTGAATGTTGGTACTAATTTGAGCTCGCTTCAAAACATCTTCAAAGTTGGAATTTCGGGTCATTTAAGTAAAGTTTAGAGATTGTAAGCCTTCCTTAGGTAAGCAACGAGGAATAAGCAAATTCAAGGTAAATTACTTTTCATTCAAAACAAACAGGTATATAAGTACGATAGGTACCTACACTATTCCTGATTAGCAGCTTGAGAGTTGCGATTTGTTTTTTTTTGTGATTTCAAGTAGTTTATTTCTATTATTTTCCAGTGTCTCAATTTGGGAGACCTTTCACCATTGAAACTTCTTACGTCAGAAGTAGTTTGGTACAATAATATAATAATAAAACTCATTATTTAGTTCAGACAACTTGATTAGCAGCTAAATTAAAAAACAAGTCACGGACTATAAGGAAAGTCAGCAATCTGCGTCAATACTAATAGATAATAGAATGAAAATAAGAAGAAAATAACAATTTTCAATATCCCCTCCGCGTGATTAGCTCGCGACAGTCTAGGTAGCCGGGGCACGTCGCGCCGAGCAAACTCGGGGACGTGAGCCACATGAAGCGCGCGCTCGGCCGGGACATATTGGTCACGTACTGACTACTTTTTGTCCCAACTACACTGTCGAACGTAAAAAAAAAAGAGTTCAAGCATTATTTTATTAGAGGTATTCTGTATATTTTTAACCAACTATGACTCGAATTAGAACGGCAATTATGAAAGCACCAACGAAATGTAGATAACACTTTTGCAATAAATCCTTTTCAGAATTTTTATTAGCGATTTATTCAGAAAAACCCATTGATAGAATAAAATTGTCAAGATGCAACAGCAAACTCCTTATCGGATAGCTAATCAGAGCTCAGTTTTATATGTTGTTCAGCCGTGATGAACGCATCATTTATAAGCGGCATTAGCAGCTGCGTATAATTTAGCACCTGCAAATGCCTTTGGTAATAATCTAGATCAATCATACGTTGAGCAGTGCCATCATAATGATTGATTGAGTGGTCATTGTATTGTGGCAATCGATATATTGCGGCTTGATATTGGATGTGATGTTACATAGGTAAGAAAGGGCTGCTAAAAATATCGTAGTCGAGTACCGTGTTCCGCGACTTACAACTTTTATTCCCCCGCCTTTTAATTTTGTACAAAAGTTAGACGCTGCCTGAGCCGTCAGCCTCTCGATAATTACTGCGAGTGACCGCCGCCGGCAACTTTTTTAATGTTGTTCCGACCACTATTATTGCTTTTAGATCTTATCGGTAGCTGTGAATTGCTCTAGGTTTCCTTTCGGGTCTTATAAGCGTTCCGATCATTAAGGTCGCGTTTGATTGCAGTTTTTTTTTTTTATATTATGACGATTGTTTAATCTTGCATTGTGATCCAAAATAATAATTCAATAATTTCGAATTTAAATTTATTTATTGAAAGCACTTTTCGCAATTTTTCTAGCTGAATTAAATTACCTTTAAAGTGTTTATAAATTTAAAACCCTAATTTCTTAGTAAGTTTTTATGTTACTCTTTATGATCCAATCACGAAGTTATTTATGAAGGTAGGTATTTATATCCTACTCATTGTGTTGGAGTAGTTAATGAATAAAAACTGACTAACGTCTGTGCTTACGTTAACTTTAACTGACAAATTACCAGCGGCCTACTATATGGGATAGTTTTCGTAAAAAAGTAACAAACCAAATTTATTATTATCTTCGTGATGATGCAAAAAAAAGTTCTTTTTAACTTTGCATATTTTCAAATCGCCAGTTTTTTTTTAAATAATGCTATTCAAAAAGGCTATCATGTAAACATGTTTTGGTTAAAAAAATATTTTTCTAACGACTTTGTTTAAGAAATAATAAAATCAGGCAACGGTATTTCAGTCTATAATTACTACAGTCCAACACAAGTCGTTTGTAAGCTAACGATTTCATCGTAATTTTACTTTGTTGCTTATTCTGAAAAGTATTTTAATTTCCATTATTTATTTCTATTTGGGTATAAATGTTTTTTCTGTGATAGCTGTAAAATAGAAAATAATATTATTTTGTGTGTGAGTGAGATTAAAAATATTTATTCCTTTACAAGTTACGAAACAAATACAACTCAAATTATACCCAAAACTTATCATGGCTATGATAACCATTATCAACACAACAAAGAGGATTAAGTCTCCATATTATTTTTATTTACCTAGGTAATTCGCAGCTTTAGCTGACAGAAGCATATGGTAAGAGAAACAAAATTACACTCAGTACCCAATGACTATATAATTTACAGAACAGAATATGATCTCAAGCGAGGTTTTTAGGGCGTCTTTATACGCAACGCCACCGAGAAATAGGGGGTTAACAGCCGACCTATTTGCAATTCAGACAATTACTTGGGACTTTATCATTATTTCTTCTTTAATAAAAAGCAGCGACGCGGCTGTTAAAAATTCTTCTTTGTCTACTTTTTGAAGCAGTTCTTGTTCGATTCTGAGGAGATGGCGTTTTAGATTTCAGGTGTAATTGTGCAATTTGACCTTGTTTGGTTTACTTTGTGGTTTTTTTTCTAATGATATTGTATAGATTTGTTAAAAATCCTTTTTTTTATAATATTTTCGCTTCCGGTGTTACAATACAAAACTAAAAACTCTAGTATCTATTGGACTATTAAGTAATGTATCGAAATGAACAATTGAAGCACTATACAGTAATAAAAAATATTGTTTAAAACATTTATACTGCTTTCAAGCATCATGAATTTAAACTAGTTTTACGAGATATATTTAAAATAAACTTAACTTTCCCGTTTTGAATACCTTTTCACAGCCCTACCTGCAGTCGAGTTTCTGCACAAAATATGCATTCAGCTATTCCCGATAGTGAGGCAATAAAAGTAACATTTAAATTTCAAGCACAGCTTCCTTGAGCCGCACCTGCCCAATAAAAGTTGCGTTCCGAAACTTGGGCGGGCGGATTTACAATATTCGTAGATAGACTATATTATTGTTCGGTATTTAAAAAATACAATTAGCACTGCGAAATATTAAACCGAAATCCAAATAGCACCGTTATTATAGAGTAACTAGAGGCTGCCCCGCGGTATCACCCGCGCATATTTCTCTTAGACACAAAATTCCCGTTTTTTCCCGTTCTCATGGGAATTTCGGGAAATCCTTTCTTAGTGCTCACCTACACTCCCTAAGGAACCTACATGCAAAATTTCAGCCCGCTATGCCCAGTAGTTTCGGCTCTGCGTTGTCTGTCTGTCAGTCAGTCAGTCAGTCAGTCAGCCAGTCAGTAACGGAAGAGTTTTATATATATTGATAACAATTATGTATGTAGTTTGTAGTCAATAACATTAAAAAGCTGAATTTTTGAGGGTGTGAGTTGTTTGTTAACTTTTATTTAAAACTTCTGAATGTGCCACTTTTTAATTACAATTTTTTTTTGTCCCATCAAATAAGTGCATAAAATGAATTCATGCTGCGGGAATCCTCTCGTCTCAGCCGAAAGACAAGCCTCATCTGGACATACCTCCACCATTCCCATACGGTTTGGCCTTGCGCGTCTTCTATCCAGTGTACTCCCGCTACATTTACAACCTTATCGTCATTTTTTTTACAACCTTAGAAGCCTCTTTAAAAAAAAATAGTATGCTATTTTAGTTTGGAATGAAAATCAATTTATAGGACAAGTCTACAGGCAATACCAAATCTATATTGTAGAGCAGTCTGTTTGAGGCGCTTTGACCGTTTGAGTAGAACTCTCACAAGTTTGTATAGCGGAGCGCGTCTCGGACCGGCTGACCGCCGCAGCCTTGCTTGCACTTGATCCGTTTCCTACCTTATGAGATTAGTTTAGCGATAAAGCCAGTATTTGTTGAGTGTAACTTGATTAAAATGCTGTTTGCTCTCTTTTTATTTGTTCTCATATAAAATTCTTTAAGTTTTGGTGTCGTTTAGTTTAGATAAAAGCTGATAAAAGTATTATGTTTATTTAGTTCCAGGAAGGTTCCATGCTTCGGTTCCAGGCCTCCTTATGAAAACAGGCGAAAACATGATCGGATAAACATTATACACGCAACCCGCCCTAATGACATAAAACTTTTTTTAACCATCAAAAACCTTAATAACTCTTTATTTTCCAGCCAGGCAGCTCGTCATTTATCAAAATTTGGCATCAGTAAGATTAATGAGCTGCCATAAACGAAATGAGTCCACCTATTAATTTCCGACTTCGTTCGCATACACATAGCCCTAATTACTGGCACTACGAAACGCTAAACAAAAATGGGATGCATTTGGCATGTTTGATGCTTTATCGACTACGCTACGTAGCACGTCTTTTATACTATTACAAATATTATGTTTTCTTAACATTTTTGGTGATTTTTGTGAAAACTCGGTGCAAATATTGTGTAAGATAAATGTTTTAATAAACAAAGTTCAAGCTCCATGCACTTCGGGGACAACCCGCGAGAAGTGATTCCAATTACAACATCCACCAGCAAGATCCCAACACGACAGTCTTATGCTTTAAACGTAATTTGTTTTCTCACGAATATAATCTGTTAACTCAATTATCCAGGGGCTATATTTCACGTTCGCTGCGACACTGAGGCGTTGGCTGCGAGTCGCGACATCTTTTTCGGTCGTAAAGCGATAACATAAAATAAATTTAATATAAATCTTGTGATACGGGGAGCGGCAACACATAAAAGTGGAGTAAATCACCAAAAGTCAGGCGCCGCGGACGTTTACAGCCGCGGGCCGGGCCTCGATGACCGTAAACTCGAGTAGTAATTACTCGGAAGATTTGCCAGCATCTGTAATTGAAGCTTAGATGTTTTCTATAAGTGGATTATACGCATTGGGTATTGGAAAAATCCCTTTACTTTTAGTAAGGATAGGGTATCAAACGTAAGTAAACGTTTTGACAATCTACCTATAGTTATCAAAATCTATTTCTGAATAATAAAGTAAATATTATTTTCAGTATTATTATAAAAAAAGGATTCATGACTTAATCATTGTGTATGTAGCATGTACTAACATATTAACAGTACCTATTTTATGTTTATAGAAGATGATGCTACCGAGTAGAAGATTACAGATATCATTATGATATGTATAATTCTATGTAAAGATTATGAACACTATGACATAAATACAAACTAGTGTAATTATTCTTATATTTTTAAATTTATTGTACAGGCAATTAAATTCAGAACAAAATACATATAATAACATGAATATTTTTAGGGTAAATATGAACATAATAATATATTGATTTATTGAATCGCTTGCTTAATGAAGCAAAATTTTGGTAGATAATTCCAAAGGGTTCTTATCCAAGCCCAGCCCGTATCGCTGTGGGTAACCCTAATAAGGGTCTAAGCTTGACGTACATATATGACAAGTTTGCGGCTCGCTAAGCCGCAGATTGATGTCCTCTTGTATTATTATATTAAAAGACACATCTATGAAACTACATTACGTAGATCCATCAAAACTAGCGTGACTAAAGATTTTTACTTAAGATATTCATTCAGATATTTTTAATAGGTACCTACGTTTATAACTCAGTCAGTACTACTTGGCGTTCATACAAGGTAAGCATTACTTACTTTTATAAATAGCGTGACTTTTACTTACGAGATTTTTACCTATGATATTCATTCAGATATTGATATAATTTTTACAATATTTTTAAGTGATAACTCAGTCGATAGTTCGATAACACTTATTAATTGGTATCCAAAAAAGTTTCGCATTACTTTTAGAGGTATTTGAATACAAGTCACTGATCCAACTAATTATAAATTAAATAATGAAGTATCTGCTTTGTAATGGTTAACATTCCATGAATGTGTATTTGAAGTAACCAAAAGGCCATTCGACGTCGCATTACCAATAACTCATTGAAGCCAAAATAGTCATATTAGTAGGTATCTGAAGGCGTTTACAAGACTAAGCTAGACATATGAGCCATTTTCAGAGGCCGCGCCGCGCGTAGTGGTCCATTAATGTAATACATTGCTCGGGCATTAATTTTCTCAAATGAAATGCTCTCTTACAAGAATCGCGCCAAAAATTAACTCACAATGATTGCTTATCCTGGTTTTTTGTTCTTCTTTTGCTGCGGCAGACACTGCGGTATTCTTAAAATTTTAAATCCGAGGAAATCTCTTAAGTCTTAAGTTTTCGTTTTCGTGAGAATTACAACTTTCCTTCCTATATATAATGATGTGCACTATTGAGCTTGTGCCTCACCAATTGATCATAATTTAGTCCTTTATTTGCCCCGACGCGTCCGCTCCAAACAGAGCCTGCTGTGGTTTCTATATACGGTCAATCTCTTACTTGCTTATTATGTCTACTTTGTTAAAGATGAGCCCCGCCTATTTCCATCATGGAAACGCTACATAAGTTTTTGCCATCAGTAGCCTTACATCAACGATACAAATACAAAAGAACTTAAAAACACGTCCATCTTTTATAGAACAAAAAATTAAATTGTATATTGATATTCTCATTAATTACCTTTAGTTGACAATCAGTAGGTATGCTTAAGTTTGCAACTTAGCCTGGAAAGATCGTATTTTAATCAAGGTATAACTCGACAGTGCCTAAGACAAATGAATTGAGTTTCATCCATTACAGAACGCGAGGATCGGAACAAAAAAAAATAGCGTCCCGACGGAGCGGAGTCCGCATTGTTGTTCATTTCGATTCAGCAGGTCCCTGGGACGCCGAGTGACGTGATTCATTCCCAGAATGCATTAAAAATTTGTTATCCATTGTTTCTTTTCCAACACGAGCAAGAAGACCTATTGTCTCATCGAACAAAAGCCTCGAAATTGAGATTTTAAGTGGTTGTTAGTTAACGCGGCAACGACGAACGGACGGCTTTAGAAAATTAAGGTAGCTCTGGCCATTCAGCCGCAAGTTAGCCCGCACTGCTCCCCCACACAAAAGGCTTAGAGGCTGAAACTGTATTGTTTGTTACTTGCAACTTGTAATGTAATGAAATATAGTTAAAGCGCAAACAACGAGATCCCCTTCCACTACTCTGTTTGTTTGCAACTGTAAACATAGGTACCTATACAACAATTGAAATTCACATTAATTTAGTTCTGGAATCAAATAGATAATCTCATATATGATACTATAAGTATGTATAAACTCATCTGCATATATGCTAAAGTATGCCTAGAAGCATTGGTTTCATTTTGTTAAAACCAAAAAATTAACCTTAATTTTCCTATAACAGCATGATTCAATATACTGAGTGTGATATTCATGAGTTATGAAATGCATGTGTGCAGCTGATTTGAACGCTATGACTTGCCATTTTACAGCTGCCTCACAGCGCAGATACCAGTACTCGTAAACAACCATCGATCGGTCACTCTGATAGTCCGTCGATCCGTCCATAAACACCTCGCCTCCATAAAAAATTCAACCATAAAGGAAAGAAGGCTATAAACAAGCAAATATGACACCTAACGACTGAAGAAGCCTACGCACTCCCACATGCAAGCCCAAACTAATCCCCTTGAACATTTTATGTGACGTCTGCCCGCCCGCACATATGACTTCTCCCAAGCTTGTGGATTACATAGAGAAAGAAATAGGTGCGATAAAATAAACATTTTATAGCACTATACCGGCAAATTGCTTCATAAAACGCAAATCCCTAAAGAGTAAGGGCAATCGTAACTGTTTATGTACACCGACGCACACCATGTGGCTTAATGCCCACACAATACAGGTGGCGTCTGTACCTACACGTCCTTCCTACTTAACTCCTTGAATATAAGTATGTATACTGAAGTAAATAATTAAGAAGTAAAAAAAATTAAGCTGAAAGAATTGAAGAAAACAATGATTATAAAACATTTAGTTAAGTACCTATATGCAAATAAACAATACAATTTCAAAAAGAAAGCGTATAAAAAATATCCCTAAGGGTATTACAGCGTACATACTAGAAATGGCTTCCAGCTGTACGGTCACATTTTATTATTGAATTTATGTGGTTTTTGTGTAAGATTGTATTGTTTTATTACGCATTTCTTGTAAAATTGTATACTAGGTATGCATATTACGTATTTACAAAGTTATTATTATTTCTATTCTACTGAATCTAAGTACACAAGCCTATTTCCGTCTTTAATGATAAAATATATTTTTATCTTGTTTATGTTCTCCCCACCTTCGCACATTAGTAAAATAAACACAAAAGCAACATTAAAGGCCGTTTCTTTTATGGCCGACCCGGACTCTGCTCCCTACATTGTTTTAGACAAGATATGTGTGAGTGTTATACGAAATCTGTGTTACATTACATTAGACAAGAAGTCAAAACTAGGTCGTCACAATACTTTTTTTTCTTTTATTAATTATTTGACATACATTATATATACATATCTTATTACAAACCTTAAAAAAAAAAAACTAAACAAAGAAATATTTACAAATAAAAAATTGCCTCAAAATCGCTGCCACCGGAAGGTACGGTGCCTAGCAGGCAATATACTATATCGTTTTCCTTTAAACAGTTTTTTTTTTAATTAAAATTCTAAACAATTGAATATGTTATCAATTATTTATTTGTATAACACTCTTGCAGAGTAGCAGTTTGCACTTCAACATAAGCACTAGGTACTACCACATTCTACTGCTCTATAAATTTTGTAAATTGGTAAGTTTACATACAGTATTTCGAGATTTTGTGTAATACTTTTTATCGAATTCCGTAAAAGTTATGTTTACTTTACTAATACGATTGTTGATTACATACAAAAAAAGCTATTTAATGTCTCGTGAATTCCATGAAAACCTCTAAACAAATAACTACTCTCTTTTTTTTGGCACGGTGACCCACTGCTAGGCACTGTACTGCACTCAAAACCGTTCTATAAACTTTCAATAACCTAAGCATTTTACCGTGGCACATAAAGCGCTCATCAATTACAGGACAAATTTGCAGAGCTGCAAAAAAAATTGAGTGTTATTCGTTTCAACTCGCGAATCAATAACAAAAATAATCGGAAGAGTTATTAACTAAATCCAGGTTCTATTCTGAGTCCACGCGAAGCAGCCGACGTCGACTACATTAAAGTGATTGCAGCAATTAGAGAATGGTGTAATACTCGTTTTTCAGGGTTGCCCCTCCCGCTGTGGGGGCAAATTACTTGATCCCCAGGTTGGACGCCTGCGTTTCCGCTGGGAGTTGGACGCGGCTTGATTACAGTCGCTTCGGGGATGGTTCTTTTTTCAAAATGTTCAAATAATGAATAGGGTTGGTGATTGGTTTAAAAGATTTCACCAGAGAGAATGTTAATCACTGTCTAAGAAAGATTAAGATGAGCTCTGTGCGATTGCGATTTGTCACCGAAGTCTTCATCACTGGATCTTGAAAACAAATATTTTCAAAAATATAAATACCTCATTGTTATTAGTTATGACATTTTTGTACGCAATAAACACACAACCGCATGAAAACCAAATCGTTATAGGTATATGTATAAACAGCCGCATCCAGAAAAAAACAACATACAAATTGAAATAAAATTGAAGTAGGCACTCGGTAGAAATTGTTTTGTTTCGCATCTACTCAGGGTCATCAGTGCTCGCTAAATTGGAGTGCGGAGCGGACCTCGTTATGTGGACTGAGAAAAACCTTATTGATACGGAAACTGTTTTTATTTGTTCTTTTGTGCTGTTTAATCAGTGGACTGTTTCCCTTGATCAAAGTTAATTGTTGACTTAAAATAAAATAGGTACTAAATTAAAAATTGTAAAAAACTTTTATAACAAAATATAATTTAAAGATGTATTTTCTTAGAGAAATTGCACTTTTGATTTAGAAATAATATTTCTACTTCATCGAACGATGAGAAAATGAGCGGAAAAGGAGAAATTCAATTCACTTATTTTGAAGAGTTGTAAAGTGCTTCAAAAGGTACTGCTCTGCTCACGGTATTTTTCAAAGTGAAAACCTCAACTTTATTAAATTATATTTACAAATGCTTAAAAATTAAAATAAACTTTTCGCTCACTTAAATATAACAATTAAAATACTTACTGCTCGTTTGTTAAAAGTTATCAATTACCTACTTCTTAAAGATTTGTAAATGAACATTTTGGTTGCCCTTACAAGAAACGGAATCAAGTGAAGCGATCAACATCTGCATCCTTTTTTAATGCGAGTTTAAAAACTAAACTGGATGCTTAAAAATAAAATAGGTTTAATATAGCAGCGAGCGGCACCAAGTCCCCGCCTCTCGCCGCCCGCCGCTCTCCAGCATAGTAATTTTTCTCTACGGAAACTTGAGCAACTGGTATTTCACCACTTGCTAATTACTGCAATCATTTAAATGTAGTGGCCTGCGGCGGTCCCCAGACTGCCTTGCCTACCCTTTTCAACCCCTCATTTATACAGAGAAAGTAGGTATGCGGCAGAAAATGTTTATATTTTCGTTCTTATTAAAAATACTTTATTATTGAAAATAAACATACATAAAACACTCATTAAACAAGTGACGGAAATACTTTAAGATAACGGGAACAGAAATGTTAGTGCTAAGTAAGTACACATAAAAGGGCGTAGGAAATAGAATAAGGTACAGACCTATATTTGAAAACAATCAACTTCGACCCGAAGTCATGTAGTACTGAAACGTAACAGCAGCGACATAAATAGAACAAAAGGAGGTCTCACGTAGTGCGCGAGGTAACTGTCTCACGCAAGGCCCGAGTTCTGGCGATTTATTTCACTCTACGTGTCAGCGGGACGCAGTTCACACCAATTTATACCGCTCTGAGTATTTGTCACATTCTTCAATAGCAAAGTTAAGTCCCGGCCTCTCCCTCATAACAATAAAAACGTTTCCTTTTTCGCTTTTCCTTTTAAGGAAAGGCTTTTAGGTTTAGTTCAAGCTTCGCAGCTTGTTATTAATTTTGATTTGGAATACACGATGGGCTAAGGATAAAGAACATCAATAATAAAGAAAAAAGCAAGACAGTATAAAGCATAGGTTATGTACTTATCGGGTTCCTAAAAACTGAAATAATATTTTTAACATTGCAAAATGTATGTTTGTATCTATTTTAAATAAATTACCTTTTAAAGAACAAGAGATCTATTCAATCGGCCAAGTTCTTATTTATAATGAAGTTACTTCATTCCGTTTTTTTTTTAGCAATTCCCAACGATACCTTTTAATATCATATTGTCTCGGGAAAAGAACTCAAGTGTAGCCATAAAAGCATTGTTGACGTGAAATTTCATCTGTTTTTTGGCGCTCGCAGCGGATGCGGATTTTTAAGGCTGAGCGGGAACAAATTGTGGCTTCACCCGCGCCTCCTCGAGCTCGCGAAATGAACTCCGGCCCTACCGCGCATGCCAAGTTCTATACTTTCTTCAAGACAAACGATATACTAATTATATTATACATTTATTAACAAAAAAAAAACAATTTTCAAAAGACGTTAAGAAATAATAAAATTAACGAAGAGATGCAGGTCATTGTAAAAAGTTTGATTTTTGTCTTAATTAAATAATATTCTAAACCAGCCAATAAACAACCAAAAGTAGGTAAATGCCAATATGGTGGAATGTGAAATCTAAAAATATCTAAAAATGATATACTTGTTTAGACTTCTTTGTAGAAAATAACAAAGCACATTCCGCGCACAAGGCGCTCCAGCGTAGGGAGCCGCCTCATCCCAGCCACGAAGATTTGTTGGTGAGATTTAATTTGAGATACGGCCGCGGTTCCGCGCCACCGCAAACTTTTTGCGTATTCACGGGAAAAAAATTAGCTCACTCCTATTGTCTTGAGTCGCTATAGTATTTATTTATCTCTCTCTGTCTCTTCGCAATAATGGCTTTTGGGCGTGTTGAAAGGGAATTTATTCCCTTTACGTTTAGATTGTACTTTTTATCAATCTCGACTTCAAAGTTTTCCTTATTTCGTCTAATTACTTTTAGCACCAGTTTTCTTTACAGCCTGAACTCTGGAAAACACCTATAAATTTCACCATGGCAAAGAAAACTAATTAAAAGTATTACGCAGCATCACCCAGCCTTTGGCTGAAATATTAAACTCGGTTAGAATACTTTGAGCCTCCTCAGTCTCGAGAGAAGTTTCAGAATTTAAATCAGGGCTGTAATAACCCAACTAGTTAAGACAGGAGTAATTAGTTAAACAGGTAGAAATTACGTAGTGGTCCTAGTAGTAGTAGGTGTTGCTGCTGGGGAGGCGGTGGCGCAACCTTGCAGGGAGGAGTGAGAGGGTGATCTCGGGTGACAGCTAACTAGTTATGAGGGTGCGTTTTAAGGGAGCCCACTGCAGCAGCTGTTAAGGCATTACACATGCCACGCGCATTCCCAGCCTTACCCATCATATAAGTACATCCTCCCAAGCGCTACAGCGGTCGGGTCGCCCGCGGCGCGGTATGTATCATTCATAAGGAAATGTGGCTGCGG
The DNA here is from genome assembly GCA_951802225.1 of Euspilapteryx auroguttella. Lineage (NCBI taxonomy): Eukaryota > Metazoa > Arthropoda > Insecta > Lepidoptera > Gracillariidae > Euspilapteryx > Euspilapteryx auroguttella. Next base: position 6,969,615 of record OX637652.1, read on the forward strand.
CACTCCAGCGAAGATATTTCACAGTCAGTTTATCGAGGAAGCAGATCCGCGTTTAAAGCCTCATATAGTGCAGACACAGGTGGCTGGAATATCTCCGCCAATAGTAAGAAGACGTGATCGGAAAACTCTATCGCCATTGGCAATGGGAACCCGCGGCAGTGGCGCCCTCTTCAAATAATGAAATTTGAAATTTATCGAAGTAATTGAACCCCTGCCGCTATGCAAGCCGGCTCATAACTTTGCAAGGCGTGCTAAATTGCGCCAAACTGTTTGGGTAACGAAGCTTTTCTTTCCCTCACGTTAGGAATTGTTCTGAAATTCAAATTAGAAATGTGAGCAATGGCTCTGGGTTACACGGTACGATTTATAAATGTATGTATTCCGTAAAGATATATAGTAGGCACCAAGAATTATGTATGACTACATAAATCTGACTCAATTATAATAGCGAAAATAAAGCTATAATTTTGCAAGTGTGCTTCGTGATGAAACACCAAACACTTGATATTTACTTAAATAATTTGAAACCGATCATTATTCCTGTGCATCCCAGTGCAAGAAAATAAAACCGGTGTTATTCCTCCCGCATCAAGACCGCGATGAGTTGCGCCCAGCCGCGCGGCGAAATAACGAACTCCGCGCTAAAAAAACACTAATGCAGAAATCAAACTTCCGTATAGAAATTTTCTATAAAAATAAAATAAAATGCTGCTTTTTTGAAAATTACTTAGAAAATTTTCTTAGAATAGAATATACAAATATCCAAATTCTCTTAAAAACAGAGCACCGTTTTCACTCTCCATTAAAATCATACAACTACAACTACAAAAATGGGCATATCTATCTCGTACCATTTTAGCAATGAATTTTGGAAAACGCTAAGGCCTCATTGACGGAGACGACCCGCGCAACGCCCCGTGTGCCCCTAAATGAGGCCTAAAGTTTCGCTCTACTTTTCATAACAGAAAAAAAAAACGATGACTTTTTCCGTAGGTTCATATAATTTATAAAATTTTGACTCTGTGTCATTCTCGCTTTGGGTTCGTAATAACATCGCAAAAGCATCGCAACGCAATACCATCGCCCCGTATTGACGAGAAAATTATAGATATTATTTTTGTGCAGCTTGTTTATTATTATAACAGTTTAGTACACGTATATTGCATTATGACAGCCGAGTGATGACCACTGTTGGACATAGGCCCCCCATAGGTTGCCACACGGACAAACATTTTGGAGGGGTTTTTCCATAAACATGAAGCTCGGCAGGCATGTTGGCGATCGCTTGGGCTCTACGGTTTGATGGCTCATCAAGTTCTTCAACGAAGCGTGCTTCGGGTGTTCCTTTAGCCGTATTTATGACACCCGTGGGAGGAGATGGTGGTCCTTCTATTTAACCTTTTATTATATTCTATAGGGTCCATCATTTTATTTTTATTATTATTATTTATTTTTTCGTTATCTCTATTTAAAACTTCCTGATTTGTTTGTCTTCAGTCTAATGTATTTTCTCCATTCTCCTCCAACACTTAAATTAGAATACTTTTTTATTTAAGTCCCTATTGGTAAGTCCATGTCTTGTTGTCCATGTTTAACCTTGCTTTTATATAAGATGAAGCGTAAACTTATAGGCTAAACTGAACATTAGTTTATAAATCTTCTATATATTTCGAAACGAATCGACCGATCAATCCGAGCTTGCGGCTTCGAGATTTCCATACCAATCGAATCGGAAGACGTGTGTAGCGGCAACGTTAGCGGAATCAGCCCCAGCAATAACCGACCGAGCTGAGAAATATTTTCACATCGTTGCGGAAGTTAAAATGAAAGTAACTGCCCCCAGTAGAGCGATGTGGGCCGCAGCCCGCGCCTCGCCCCGGTCGAGGCCAGAACTCGGGTTGCGCCGTGTATGTTATAAAAGAAGCCTTAATTTTATTCATCAACAAATTTTGAATAAACCTGTTATACTATTTCTAATGAAAGGTGCGTTTTTATTTTTAAAAAAAAATAGATCTTGAGAACATTGTTCACGATAATTACACATAAAACCAAATTATGTACGTTAAACAAACATTTATGAATCAAAACTTAGTAGTCCAGTGCAAATTTTGAAATTGAATTAAATATCATCGTATAAACGCATTGTTATAATCTATCAATCTGCTTTATGTAAATAATCAATTAATGGATAATGTTTATCTTTTATTTTAAAAGACACTACTTGCAATTTATTAATATTTTTAAAAGCATCATTTTGATACATTTACTTAGACTTAACAATAATGACCACGCTGATGAGTTTGAAAAGTACTAACTCGTCTTTCAACTAAATATAATTTAACCAAACGCTGAAATTCAACATCAAATTGAAAACAGGGACAAGCATTTGTTCTACTAGTTTGGTCATTTTAAATGGAGTACTATTTATTGAATACTAATGATTGTTCATTGCTCGTTGTGCAGTGTGCTCGATTGCTTTCGATCAAAATAGACATCTAGCTTATTATTAATTGAATTTAGTACGTATCGAACGTTTGAAATTAGATGGGTACCTAATTAATATTTTGCGAGCGAGCGAATCGAAAACGTATTTCCAAATTGTTAAATATCGACATCATCATATCAGCCGAATTTTCTTATCTAGTGAACATAAGAAATTTTCACCTTGTATTTTGTGATTGTGATTGTGATTGTGACCTATATGTCCTGTCTACCTGTGCGCGGATTTGGGAATTTTTCAATCTCATCGACCATCTTCGAGGAATGTGTCCTTACCATTTCCAGTTACGTTTTGCAATTCTTTGGGTATGTCGGTGACTTGGCTTAAATTTTTGTTGGTTAAAATGCGACGCCTTCGTTATAAAAAAGACTTGTCGTCTGGCTTCAGCTACTCAAATAATGTTAAGTCAACTGAATAACGAATAGAGACTGGGTACCAATTATTTGCAAGAAGAGGAATATTCTAAGGATTTTCCACTATTTTCATTAAATTAATATTCCTTGGTGGTTTTTAATTTAAAATGAAATAACTTTGCATGAACCTAATGTCACAGAAATCGTAGAGATGAATAATAAATTATGATTACTTTCTCGCGTCCGCAGTCGTGATTCGATTTTGTAATTTTCCAATTCTCGCTGCTCGTGAAAATGAAATATTTTATTTCGAACCATTTGGAGCCTTTATTCACTTTTCATGCTTGCTTTTGGTAACAGTTATGCCGTTTTCATGATCATTCCTATAAGTCACCTTCGTTCTTAGTCAATGCATGTTTGTTATACATATTACCAACAACATTTGCTTTAAATGGGCGTTTTATGAATAATAACATTAAATTAAAGTGTTATAGTGATGCTAATTTGAACCTTATTACTAAAATAAAGCAAGTCAACCATGCATACAATCTAATAGTTTTGTTAAATTTCATGCAAATTCTCTAAGTTTTTAATCACACTTCTCGTCAATAAAAGTTGCTTTATTTTTTATTTTACTGGCATTTTAAATACATGACAATTTTACACGAGTTGTAACTGTTCGTGCTTTTTTCTATGGGTGGGTAGTAATGTTGACGCCTTATTCCTAAATAGATTGCTGCTAAAACTAGGTACACTTCCAGTAAGTATTTATAATTTTGGTGGCACTTATCCCTAAGTAGGAAAGCACGTTAGCTGTCAGTCCAGTATACTCGGGACACACGCTGGACCTCCAGCATTTAAGTTGATTCCCCTACCTCGAGTTCTGCTTATTCCAGCTGCAACCATTTCATATACTATTATACTTATAGGTACATTACTAGCTCTTAAAACATAGTAGTAGTTTTTTTATGTTTTTGTATATTTTTTTAAAACTTCCATTATAATTATTCGTTTCTACATGTAAATTATTTAAATTCGGTAAGAACTGCTTTTGTCAAAAGCTGTTGTTACCAAATAAGTTAAGTTAGGAATGCTTTGTTTTGCAGTTTATTTTAGTTAAAGCTATTTATTTCAAACATCGTTTATAAAATAACCATGCACTTTAGAACCATTCAATCAACAATACCCACCAACAATTAACTTTTTAAAACCAAACAAAAGTCAAACATCTGCAATCTCCTTTCTTAACTCTGAATTCAGTTAGGCAAGTCCGCCCGCTCCAGTTACAGTTGTTAGCAACCAATAAAAACAAAGTTAGACAACAAATTAGGAACAGCAGGAAGTATGAGAGGTTGATCAGGCGAGTGGGTTACGTGACCAATAACTTGTCTAAGTTGCCAGCCCGGAGTTTGGACTGATCCGCAAAGTCTGCCCCACGTACCACGTACATTTAGTTCGCAGTGTGCGCCAGCTATTTTCTTCTAATCTTAAACTTGCTCTAACAATCCCAACCATATTAGCCCGGGTGCGGCTCTGGAACGGAAGGTATCCGTAGAAAGAATTTCCAATTTAGTATTTTTCATTGTGCATTGTTGAAACGGTTTTTATGGAGCTGGAACTGGGTTTTGCAGCGCTATTTTTTTACTTTTGCAGTTCATTAAAAAGCTATTTGCAGATATTAAGTTCCTTTCATTCCGAACTTTCAGGTGGGAATGTCTTGAAATTAAAACGTAATTGTAGAGCAGATTCTGAAATTATGGAGCACGGTACGGACAAAAAATTCGAAATACCTATTGGTTATTGGGTTTATGTAGCACAAAACTTATTTTTCAATAGTTTGTACCTATTATCGCATACAAAATAGTACGTTACGAGATACACAAAAATACAATTGCCTATTAAAATAATAATAATAACATAGCATAGCACCAGTTTACCAGTCCATTAAACATCTCACCCCCATAGAACATTTTATAGTCATCAATTTTACTATATTTCCTATCACCTCCTGGGTGATAGGAAATATCTAAATATAGAAATATAATCCTTGCCGCTGGGTGCATGATCTATTTGTGCATTTAGTGGCGGTGCTTTGTTGGTGATCCATAAACAATATTGTAAAATTCTCTTAAGAGCCTCTACGAGTTGGATTCGTCCCCTCGCACGCCTCTCAAAGGACCGGGCTCCATCCCGCGGTTTCCAAGAGAACGAGAAACATAATAATAATAATAATATATTTATTTCCAGATAAAAAATCCATTAAGTTAAAAATTAATCTTAATATCTAAAGTAATCTAAATTATGCAATTGTATAAACCTTATCTAATTGCGGGCGCTGTACACTGTACAGTGTAACGGACACGGCACGATTCGACACACCCCACCTCCTGAAAACAAATGAATGTCATTAAGCGTCCTCAAGACTCGCCATAGTTACCAAGCATCTTTGCAATTTTCACCAAATTATTTTTGCGAGCCCGGAAGAAGATTGTCTCAGTGTTTACCATTGGGACACCGGAGAGACGCAAAAATTGAGACAAACTTTTTTGTGAAACTGCTCTTTTCGCAATCCACAAGATTAGATTCGAGAAGATAAATCTCCTGTTCCCCACTTGTGTCGCCCGTTTTGTCTGTGGGCTTTATTCTGGGTTATTTATATAGAACATTTCGTTTAGGTGGCTGACACGCGACTGAGTAACGACACCCTTTACGCCGGCAACACACGGCAGCAATCAGCAACACACGGGCTGAAGAATAAGGAAGTCTCCTAAAAATCTTTACAACTACACTGTCAGTAGCAAAGATTTTAAGAAGACTCCTTGCAGTGGATAAAGGTTGATTTTCGTCCTATTGTTTATTTAACATTTAGTTTTCAGACCAAATCAATAAAAAAAATTAATACCTTTCCGGATCGCAAAAAAATCTTCCTTGTAGGTAGGTAGATACAGATAAATTTAAGTCTCCTCGTAACATAATGAAGAAGAATAAAGAAATATAATTGAAATATTAAGGAAATAAATATTAGAAAGAAAGATTAAGGGAAAAAAGGAGTCAGGCCCAGAAGAACATGATGAACAAAAAAATTAAATGGCGAATACTGCACAAAAAAGAGGTGTGCTTCAAAATCCATACAGTTATTAGAGTTGAATTAAGTATCTGCAGGTGAAGTACCATTCGTATTTTTTTTTTAACAAAATTAAAAATTCTTCACTTCAGTAAGTTGGTAATATTGAATCTCTCATACGAACATCGTTCATTAGCAATCTACGTTAGTTAACACAGCGACAAGTTCAAATGCTAACTATTCAGAATGCAGCGACCAAGTTGAATTGCGAATTTCACTGTATGTACAGTAAGAACATTCAAAAATATTTTAAAGAGTTCGTTTTTTTGTATTCAATATTTCCAAACCAGTTGCACTATTCGTGGTAAGATAAAAATTTAGACATTTGTGTGACCGCTCTTTCCAAAATAAACAGAAACTAAAATCTTACGTAAAAATACCTACCTAAAAATAAACTTTTGAAGAAATGCACATAAATAAAAAAAATAACAATGGGTCAAACTTATCAAATCAAAATAATTTGTTTGTTAAATTTAGGTACTTACATCAAATATTGAATTTCTATTCCAAGTATAGATAATGCTAGATCACTTCGCATTCAAACGAACGCACACGAAAGTAAGCGCCCTCGTGAAGCTATAAAGAATTATAGATCACTTATCAAGCAAATTAACACCAGCAATAGCTTTGCATTGGTTTCGATAAAAGCTCAATAAATTTGTTATAAAAATGATTAATTATAAAAAAAAAAAACGTATACATGTACATTATCATAAAGTAAAGGTAAAGGAGTCAACAGTACACAGTCCGCGACGCATCTAATTGCGAACGCACATAGATTACAAGTCGCCGCGATCTTAGCGAGCAACTCCAGGGCACACCGAAGTTAGATTGGAAAACTTGTGTGCTACGTGCGATGGTGAGACATTGCTGTTTTTGCCGGTGCAACAGCCAGGATGGGATTCGTGTTTATAACAATATTTTCTAGGAAAAATTATCTACAAATATCATCTACTTATTTTATTACTAGTGTGCGGTCATAGCGTCTTATTTAAGTAAATTCCTGCTATTTCCCGTTTTCGTGAGAATTTCAAGAATTCCATTCTTAGTGCACCTCTACATCCATACAAGAACCTTTTATTCCAAATTGAAATTGGTGTGAGAAGTTTCCTCTTCAAGTACTAAGCTATGCGTTGGTTGTCGTTGTCAATAAGTAACGAAACTATTTTGCAAATATAGATATAACAAAGATTTTCATTTTAGCCCAGGGTTTTTTATTTCTGTTATATGCTTGGTATAGTAATGGTAAAGTAGTCTACTTCACCATAAATATAATTTCATAACAAACTTGAAATTAACCCCGTGTACCCCATAATTACTTACTCTTTGTGCTTCAACAATACATGCCGATTTCTGAGTCAACAAAAACAATTTAACTTATAAATCTAACAAATGTTTTAAAAGCTCGAGCGAAAAACTCGGACTTTTCTTGGACAATTTTATTTTATCGCCTTTTTAACCCCTACTAAAAGGCTTACAATACAGCCCTGTCTAATATGGTGGTCGGTGTTCTGTGAGGATGTGTAAAAACTTTATGCCCCGCGGTCCGCGTTGGCTTTCTAATCAAGATTAGTAGTTACTCTGGGCATTTTCCTTTGTGGTGAGAAGTGAGAAAGAAGTTAAATTTTAAGCAGGTTGCTTTTTAACACGACAAGGTGCAGATAATGGAAACTAATAGTAAAGTTCTTTGTTCCTTCTTTTTTAAGAAAGAATTTGCTTGCAAAGTAGATCTGAACTGAATCACTATCCTAATCACAAGACTTTTTTCTTTCTTGTCTTACATAAAATAAATCACTTATTTCTTTGAATTTCTATTTGGAATATTATACAAAGGGCTGCAAGAAAGGTAAAACAAATCAATGGAAAAACAATTCCAACAGGAAATCTGATAGGTACGATAGGTAAATATTATGAACCAACAAACCGATTTCCGGACCACTATAGAATATTTTGTTTATGATGTAGATGATGACCTTCTTTTTTAGTTAGTTATTACTATAATAAATTATTAAGAATAGAAAATCTTACCGTTTCAACGTAAATTTAGTACAAAGTATCTGGTTGTGTAGTATATTTTTCACTTTTCTCTAGATATAAGTTCTCCAATTCGCCGCCAACCAGTCGACAATATGAGCGATATTAAATTTCGCATCGCAATAAAGTTGACTGAATCCTAGACACGTGTCAAATTATATCCGTTTCCATAGAAACGCATGCCGTACGCTTTCTGGAAAAAAAAATCTCATCGCACCAGAGTCAGCCCAGATAGAAGTGGCAATATCGCAATGTGAAAGTTTTATATTTCTGAATAACGCGTTTTATAGGTTCTCTTCATACCAATTTTATTTTGTTATAATCATATCCAAAAAATAAGTTAGACCAGAAAACCGCAACAGAGTTTATTTTTCCTACTGAACATAGGAGTACAGCCTCTAGAATTGTATATCACCTAGACAAGAAGAGAAGCCCCTTTGCCCAAAAGGTATTAGTTATATTATTTGGCTATATGCTATGAGTTTTGCAAGGTGTAAAGTAATTCGAATGATATGTAGTCTGTATTTTAAGAGGCATAGCACAGCTAAAGTAGCGCCTCCTCCGAAAAAAATTAATATCTTATAAAAAAAACAGTATTCCCCTAGATAATTCAGCCTAGTATTTTTAGGGCATTGTTGTATAGCTTTAGGTTAAAGACTACAGAATACTACTGATTGTTGCCAAAAGTGGCCGTTTTTAGCAACAATCAGTAGCTTTCTGTGGTATTTAACCTAAAAGCTATACAACAGGTGCCCTAAAAATACTAGGCTGCATTATCCAGGGGAATACTGTTTCACATTTTTGATATTTGCGTTACTTTAGAAGATATTATTTTTTTTCTCGGGTGGCGCTACTTTAGCTGTGCTATGCATCTTAATGAAACAAACTAGATAAATAAGAGTAAGTTTTTACCTTGCGCGAAACTTATGTTTTTTTTCTTTCCTTAGGTAATTTATCCACACCCCTGAGTCGGGAGTCAGGGGTGCGAACTCTTATACACGCTGCAATATTACAAGGCAATGCTTATAAAAACTTTTTTCAATAATTATGAATATGAATCTCAGGTGAGCTGGACAAAACACACAGAGTAAGAAGGCAACGCGGAATGTTTGTTGCACAAGTAAATATGTCGCGAGCAGTCGAGAGTCGGACGGGAGGGCGGGAATTTTCCAATAACGGCCACTTCCCGGGGCGGCGTATTAGTTCGCTCGTGTCACTTTGGCGCACAAGTGGCCCTCTCGGAAGTTAGCGCTTCGGATGCAGGCGGCCTGTAACTTAGAGCCTGCAAAAATACTAGAAACTATTTATACCCTATCTCTAGCTAGAGTCAAGTCAAACTTATCTTTAGTAGATAGTTTTTTTATTTATTAGATTAGTTAGAATAAGTTGAAGGGACTTGATTCAAGTCACTTAAATAATCCCTAAACATTATCTCATAACTTTATACGGCAAAAATAGGTGCGTTTCCTATTTTTAAGTTTACAATATTCAGGTCAGGATTAAAAGTAAATAAAAATTAACTTTTATTTCCTATCTTTTTATCTATATACATCGTATTTCAGTCATATGAGAAGTTTTCATAGCATGTTTGGTACTTAGTTAAAAAATTCAAGCCCGAAAGCTACATAGGAGCTATTCCGTGTCCGAAACAAAACTGTTTCAAATAAAAGCATTGTTTTGTCCGTCACTGTGCCAGTTCCAACCTCGCGTCGCACCACTTGTGTATTCAATCCCTCACCGACGAGGGGATCGATGCAATCGGATTGGAACCAGATAGAGAATTAATCGAAAGGCTAAAGCTAAGTCTGCAGTCATCGGGTGATGCAAGAATACATTCGGGTGTTTTGTTCCAACAAGTTTGATGTTAGTTTTAGTTACAGTATTTTAAAGTTACGGTTTACAGAGAAGTTGTTCTAATACACACCTCGCGGGTCCCTATGTCCATAGCTTGCAGGCTGTAAATTTACAGGCGCTGTTCTTCATGCTCCATTAAAGTAATCATGGTGTTAGACTAACCTTTCTAACTTCATGAATGCCCCTGTAATATCATTTTTATTAAAGTGTAACATGAAAACACTCTACACTAATTGAGAAGTAAAAATAAAATTATTTATTAATAGGTCGAAGATTGTGATGGTTTTTCAAACTACATATTTTTAAACATACATATTGCAATCCAATAGATTATGGATTGATAGTTTATTTTTCATTTCTATGTTTTTACAACGATAACAGATTATTTGCACGATCAATCTTACTTGAGATCCGTGGACCCTCTCTACTGTAATACTGACTGAAGCATGGCACGTTGTGGAACGGCGCAGCGGAAACAAAAGAGAGCGGGAAACTGGAAAAATTGCCACTACAGAGATGTCATGCTTAAAAAAATATCATTTTTATTAGTATTTAACATTATTATTTTAAGCATATTTTGGATTTCGAAACACTATGTCTACGCCTTTATTATACCTTACATCTAAAATCATTGTCGAATTTAAATAAACTAATTTATACGATTCTGCAAACTTGATTGGGTAAAATTATTTTCGACTAATAGCGTTAGTTAGACGAAGCCGCCCCCGCTTTCAGCGACAAACAATGGCAGTGGCGATTTCGTACGCTTTGGATCGTATTTGGGCGATGGCGATATGGCGGCCCAAAACGGTTCTCATGTCCACATCGCTACTCGTTACGCAAAGAAAATGAGATCTGCTCCTCGCGTTATTTGTCATTGTCAGGTCCCGTGACGCCTGCGTCTGCTCGTGACGGGCGACTTGTTTTGTTTTATTGGACACATTTTCCCGTAGGCTAAAACTGTAATGGATATTAAATCGTTGGACATTTCAAGGGTTTGATTTTTTTTTTTTAATATTTTAGAACTCACGCACTTAGCTAGCATGGACTGAATCATACAACAAATATGTAAACACTTTTTCAGCATTAGTGTCTCCAAGATAAATTTACGTGTGTGTTATTTTCCTCTCCTATTTATTCACGTCCGTAGGCTGCGTTCAATAAACAAGCCTGTTTTTATCTCTGGCAGTACGGTGGCGGCGAACGCGGCCCGGTGTAAATAAATTGGTTCGGACCGCTAAGGCAGCCAAATTGAGACAGCAACCAGACCGCAGTGCCCACTGTTTGTCATTTTATTAGTCACGCGGTCCGCAATTTTGTGCGGAATAAGTCGAGAGGTTGGCCGTGAGCGGTGCTGCAGGGAGATTGCCTCGAGTTTAGTGCGGAGAATGGCCGGCAGTTGGTCGACCAAGGCTGTAAATTTACCACCAAATCACGCGTTATACGACCCTCGGCCCTCAGCCTGCTGACCCGTACCCTTCACATTTCTACGTCTTGATAAAAAAATTCGTTCTGTCCCATTTCTTCCAAAACGTCGTTTACCCGTTCTTTTTTTGTATTTTGTGATTTATTTAATGCAATAAGTGCACATTCCACGTTCAACCGTAGCTATTAGCGATTGGTTTAATTTTCTTTTTTCATGTTTTATTCGTTGCCGGGCAAATTACTTTAACCTCGCAATCCTGCTTTTAAAAACAAAATTATGATCCGAATCGTAGTTGCACAGATATTATAAAGCTGTTTACAATAAAATGAAATTGAGTAAATTCTAAAAGCATTCCGTGTATGTAGAGCAAGTTTGAAAAAAATTGAAAACTTCTGTTCGTCCTATATAAAAAATAAGGTTTTTGGATTCACGCCAGAGTTCAGTGTGGTGAACTCTTACTTTTAGTGTTCCGTAATAAAATGATTGATACCAAAAATTGGTTTGATGATATTATTTAATAACTAGTGCATACTTATAAACCTTCCTCTTGAATTACTCTATCTATTAAAAAAAGCCGCATCAAGATCCGTTGCATAGTTTTAAAGACGCGGGAAGCGACTTTATTTTATACTATGCATTGATGATATGCGTTTTGCTTTATGCTTGGTTTTGTAGATTCAGATACTGACATAAAAATTGAATAGAATATAATAGAAATACTCTTTTTTTTTTTTGCAATCAATAGACTTAATATAGGTAAAAATAATAATCTTCTACAAAATACATTTTCTACTTTTGATTATTAACACCCCAAAATTGGAAAAAAATTGTTGTCCAAGTTTAACGGCCTTAATAATATATATGAAGATGAGCTAGAAGCAATTCCAGATCAATTAACTAAATTAATATATTTTGCTAAAAATTCAAAAATTGTTTCAGAACCCAGTTCAGATTACACAGCATTTTTTTTTTGTTTTTCAACAAATAGTGTGGTAGAAGTTAGTTCGCGAGTGTCGGCACACCGCACCCGGCCGGCGGCGGCGTGCTAACGGCCAGCATCGCACTAATGTATTCACGCAATAACAGAAGTTTTAAAATCGTACATTATTAACGCAAGCCCCGGAGAACCACCCGGGGCTTTTAGAGCCGTCCGACAATAAACACTAAAGGTATTCATATTTGATACTGTTGCCTCTTACGACCGCTGAATTTAAATGAACTTTGCCCAACAACAATGACACTCGGCCTTTTGTTCAGCGAACAATACATTTTACTGGTGGAATTAAAAACAGTGAACAAAGGAGTACAAATTCATAATGCAGCGCAGTAGGAACAGGCCGCTGAACATTACCTACTGTGCACCTGACACAAAATTATTCAGAAAGCATCGTGCACGTTTCGTATTTTATTTTTTTGCCGTGCTTCGAAGTCCTGCCTTCTGTCTTAGACGCATATCAACTCTTTTGGTGTCATAAAAACATTTTATCACCGTCTTTTGGAAAAGTTAAATTACCCACTTGATTAATTTTATCTCTGCTGAAAACTTTCTTTGACCTAAAACTGTCGCTATACGAAATCATTTATTCGGCTCGGCAGTAAAAAATAGGCATGTGGAAGTAAATACAGCTGGGTTTATATTGGAAAAGTTGGCTGTATCGCCTTCCTCGGATTTGGAGTGAAATTGCTGTGAGCTCTTGATAGCAAGTCGTGTGGTGCGATTCACTTTCAGTAATTACACGCGTCGTTTATTGTACAGTCGTCGCATTAGTAAAACAAATTTCTGTGCTTCTTTGTATTAAAATTATACTCTCTTTTTAATATTTATTGCTATCCATTTTTCACTAGAGGTGGTTCAAAACCGAAATCTTTAAAAACCTATACAATACATCAGGTTATCAATTGAATTTATACTTGTATTGTAAATTAGAGGGAAATTGACAAATCATTGCATATAATTTACATGCAGTTACGTATTAATAATTACAGTAGGTAAAATACAATCAATAGTCATGCGCAGCGGTAACAATAATTCCTAGATGTAAACGCAGGCGAATCTTTAGGCAGGGCTATGCTTTAGCTGCATTAAGCACCTAATGCAATTAAAAAGGGAAATCCATACTATAAACTTATTATTATAAATGTGGAAGTAACTCTGTATGTCTATCTATCTGTCTCGCTTTCCTGAATCGATTTGAATGAAATTTAGTATATGGATAGTTAAGAGTCTGAGAAAGAACAAAGGATACTTTTTATCCTGAATTACCACGCGAAAATTGGAATTTGATGTTTTAAGGGAACATGCGCTGGCGAAGCCGCGCCCACTAGTAAGTATATCAATTTTTATGTGGATAGTAATGCCATAGACGTGGACGTTGAGTTAAGTCGCAGATGTAGTTGAAGCTTAGGTGTTAACAGAACTAGAATCTCAAACCTGCGGGTCGGTGCCTGCCGCCGCGTAATTTGAACGACTTTGCGGCTTTGTGACCTTCTGATGGATTAATGGGTGCACGGCGGCTGTGGTCACTCATTGCGGAATGCTGCAATAAGAAAGAGTCAGCTTTTTGCAATTAGGTTTTAGCTGCTTTTAACAATTTCTAAGTTCGCAATGGTAAAATTAAACTGTAAGTCGCAAGTATCATTTAAAAGTTGTATTATGTACCTCTTTAAGCAGGAATGTTCTGAAATCATTTTGCAACTCATTCATTCATCAGACATAGGTCTCCCCCACAGAACGCCACAACGACCGGTCTTGAGCGACCCTCATCCATTTTGCAACTAAAAGTCATATAATATATCTATGTTGTAAAATTAAAATTATAATTAACTGCAATAATAAAGTAGTTACTGCATGAAAAAAAAACAACTGTACTACTGTAGTTTCCAACTCAGAAGCTGTGAGTTTGTAAGCTGAAATTAGTTTGGTGTACGAGAGAAAAACTGACACACCGCGCCTCGGGCAAGTTTTATTGCAAAGCGACGAAAGCTAACATCGACATGAAATTATAATGTAAACTTTTCAACAGGCTATAAATTTGTCGGCAAATTGGCTTCCCAGAGTAAAAGCAATAGGTATTAAAATATTTGTTTATACAAAGGACGAAGCCTAGCGCAAATTGCCTTAGGGTATCCCCTAAAACACCAAAAACAGACCTAAATTAATATTTGTGTTGAAACGCTGGCAACTTTTATAAGGCACAATGTGTGCATTGTTCCGGATATAATCCGTTTTTATATGGAAATTACGTGCCGTCAACTTCATTGTAAAAATAACTGGAAGTAACCCTTTTCATATTGAATGTATAAAAAATTCAGGGATGAAGCAACAAAGTGAAAATAAGCTCGCCTGAAACATTACTTCGCATGAAACACGCTGTTATTGTTACCAAATTTGTAGAGGGTTTTTTTAGCAGCTCAGTGCACGTTCTGTTTAGGTTTTTTGCATAATTGTTTAATAATTTATGAGATTATTATTTATAACATGTACTGAGAAATGTTTGTAGATTCCATAATAAACGTTTCCAGTAAAAGACAATTTAGATCCAGATGTTCAATATGAAATAGCACCTTTAAAGTTTTGTAAATAGCGACCCATAGCATTTTATAGAAAGTAATTATAATATACAAAATTAAAGGAAAAAAAACTTAAAAAATATATACAACACAACAAACAACTTAAAACACTCAATAGTAATATTATAACTGGTTCGCTGGCTCCGGAACCGCCCGGCACCGCCCGAACTATAACATTCTAACTGAAAAGATAATAAAACGCAGAGATTTATATTCCTCCGTCGATGGCAATTTCGTTCTTCTCTCATATTACAACGTTTATCGCTTTATGAGCTTTCCTTTCGTTCAAACGAAAACTCGATATGCTCTTACGATAGCGCACAGTTGCTAGGAAAACAAAACTTGTCGAATAACATTGCAATCCCGCAAAGCGATTGGGTACAAGTTACGTCTGACGACGACAGGGCCTTATCTGATGGAATCATGGAACATTTTGTTTGTCTCGAAGACAGTCGGGGCTGAAAGCTACGCTCCACGGGACTCCGGCGATTCTTTAGCGGAAGCGGAACGAATATACGAAGTTGCAGTGCCATTCTTTGCACTTGTTGGTGCGGTTCGCTAAACAATTATGGTGAGAAGAAATAGTTTTGCTGTCCGCTGGAAAAAAAATACATCAATTTTATTTCTAAAAAGACTAAAATTAAATTGCCATCAACATATAATTAAAGAAAAGTTTGTGTCGCAATTATCCTCATTTAATACTTAATCCATATCTTTTTCACAGAGAGACAGCGAAATTTAACTTTGCGGAACTCTAAAATAAGGAAACGCACGCTTTATAAAAACCTCATTATATCGGAATTTTTCAAGTTTTCTTGTTTAGATTTGAGGACGCGGTGCTTCAAGTAATCGTCCTCTTGGCCTCTCTCGTTCCGGGACGCGAGCGACTCGAGTGCTGTCTTTAAATTGCTTCACGTATGAAAAATGTTTATATTTATATTGGTAAATAATTAGAGATAAAATATTGTATTTCAAAGCCACTTGTATATTTTCAGGTATGTTCATCATATGATCTTCCAGGAATTGTTACTTAAATTTTTTATTTTTTTTATTTTATGAGGCTGAGTAGCTTTATTATGGTGAGTGGGATTGGTTGATATAATTTGTAAGTAGGATGATCAAAATTTCGAATTAAATACAGTACATATGTTAAGGTAAGTACCTACATAATATTACAAAAGTACGTAGCATTTCGCAAATACGTCAGCATATTATTTTAATATCAACATTGGTCGACAAATAGCAAATACAAACCTTGTTGACGAACATGAAACCAATTTCGTTCCTCTGTCCGCTTTGATCCGAGTAATTGCCAAAATTAATTTTGCGTTATCAACAAGCAAAGCGACATGAAAGGGCCAACTTATTCATCCGGACGACATTTTTACGTCTTCAGAATAAGGAAATAAGAGGCTCATAAATGGGACTGGGACAATAAACAAGCGCTAGCCACTGAGATAAGAAGTTTTTCCTTTCGACAGACACTATCTTATTGTTACTTTATACAACAACATTTTGATTTACTTATAAGCTTAGGAAGGGGATGATGGGGAAATATTAACTTACCATGTAGGTATAATTTTATTTACCTATTATTAAAAAGTTTAACTAAAGTTGTTTGTCAAAGAATAAAGTACCTATTTAGAACTACCAATATATTCATACAGAAGGTTTCTTTAGTAATAATGCATAGGGATACAATACCTACATCGTCAGGTTGATGTGCACTGTCCCTCGTAAATGACATGGCATCGTCCGCAATATCATCATGTCCATACAGAGTCTAATAGCGAGACACATCCCGACTTGACCTGTTTTTCGCAGTCTTATTATATTTTACGAGTTGCCTTGCATGCTTCAGCGCGCGTTTACGTCACTTGGCGAAATTCTTCTGGCCAAGCCATAACTTGGCTTGTTACGGACCCCGTGTGGAACATGTATTTTAATAATACTGTCGATCATAAAACTTGAGATGAAAAACGCTGTAATAAGCTAGCCAAAGCAGAAAAGCCACAGTATTACTTTTCATATGAAACTTTTAAGGGTCGTCGGGTGATTGTTGATCTTTGAGTACTTACTAACTACAGTTTCTAATAATTCTTAGTAATTATTTAATTATAAATTATCTTTAGCTATACTCATGTAAGGTATCCCCGAAATTATTATGGATATTGTTAATTCTGATTTTTTTTTTACATTTTCAGCATTTTCCTTCACATAGCAAAAGCAAAGCAAAGGTTAGAAACTTGTAGCGTGTAAGTGAACCCATCGATAAAATGATAGCAACTTAACATTTATATGGGTTGAAAGTTTCACAGCACAATGTTTATCGTTGAACGCAGTTTCTAACAAACAGCTCGGTGCGGCACGAGGTGAAGGCAATATAGAAAGGGCATAACAACAAATCGTAGCAAGAACGGGCTAATGCATGCGAATATGGGTAAAGTTCGCCCGCTCCGAGCAACAATCTCAAATTAAATCTCTGGCAGCCGGATCAGCGGGCGCGGGCACACTGCAAACAAAACAGTCTCGAGTCTTGGGACTTCGGGCTGAGAAAACAAATGACGGAGCTCCTGCCGCCTCTCACCGGAGCTGAAACTGCGGGATACCTTCTCACAGTCAAAATTCCTGTCTACGAATTTATAAGAACAAACTCGTGACTAAGTAACGACTTCGTTGTTTGTTGGTGCAGTTTTTAATTAATTGTCCAAATATTTAAATAAACAAGTTTTTCCGGAAAATTATTTTTCATTTTAAACTGCAACAACGCTTACTTGTTGAAATATTTTAAATAATAAAATTTAATATTTTTATTAGTTTACCAATTGATAATTCACAACCTACTTACAGCTACTTACATATGAAAAGAATTCTCTTCTCTAGGAAAGGTCTTTAGCATAACAAGTTTTCCTTTTTTTGTATCATTTAATTTTTAGTTATATTTTAAAGTTTTTTTTTTAATAATGTATATTAAAAAAAACCTAGTCTTGTAATACAAAATCGTTTTTTTTTTAAATAATATAATCTATTTTCAATGTGAGCATATCCTAACCATATCGCGCAGATAGCTCTATCTACGTATGTGTGGTCGTGAAAATCCATCAGACTCATATCTCTATCGCTCGGTCAGAGTTGACGGCGTGCCAAGTGCGGGGAAACAATTGCTTCCTAAATACGTTGCAACGGGATTCTAAATTAAAGTTGCTAGATCTATTATATGTATATGTTATTATATTGTTTCGTATTCATATTCTCATCAGAAAGATATCCACTGTTGAAAATATGCATACCATAGAAATTGCACATTATACTTAGCCGCATAAAACCCTAGGAAAATATTAAATAAATAGTGCTTAAATTTTATTCCAAAATACTTTATTTTAACAAATACAGCCTGTATTTATAAAGCTACGCACCGAAAATAGCGCTTCGAATCTTATCAACTAAAATCTTTGAATTAATAAATGAAATGTTTTACAATACTATGGCATCTAATTACTTTTAATAAATTTAAACTTTAACAAGTAAAAATAAGGAAAAATTAAAAAACAGTTAAAAAAAACTTACATCAGAAAATCCAAGAGAATAAAGATTAGTTAGTTGAGTCAAAAAAGGTAAATTTATAACGAAGAAAAGAAGGTACTATTATTTTAATAGATCGGAGCGCGATGACTAGTCAATACTGAATCTATAATTTTATTTAACGTCAGAAGTTGCACCTCTTCCACTCGTATTTTATCACACACAACATAAAAATTATAGTGAAAATAAACTTTTCTAAAAAAATAGTTTGAATAGCATTTTGTGCATGATAGTACACTTTAATTCACCCTCCATAAAGTTACATCAAACAATACAATGACACACAAAAGTATTTTAACCTAAAAAAGTACTCGTTTTACTAGAACTTAACATTATTTACAGTTCAAAGTCAAACTATCCTAAATGACTACTTCCTCCTGAGGTTGTCTGGGATGTAGTTGTCTTTGCCGGGGATTCCCGATCCGCCGGAGTCTCCGAGCCAGGGATACCTAGGAAATCAAATAAACGTTGTAATTAAAATAAGAAAGATTCCGCATTGCTCGCCACCAAAATATTTACGGATGCTGAAGTGCTCAACAACATTATAAGTATTAGTGAGAATAGTGTCGGTCATTGAACCTAAATTTTTCAGTCTTCAATCTTAAATACAATCGTGAATTATATTTATTGCACGTGGCAAGTTGGTTCAATGGTTGGATTATTTTGGACTTTACTATTTGTGGTTATATAGCATGCTGTTAACGATTTCAATATTATTTAAATTGCTAGTAAAAGTTACATTCAACAGTCCGTAGTTTAAAAAACTTTTAAAACCACAGACTGAGCTGGAAACTGCAAGAGAATAAACAAACAAAAGTTCGAATGGGCAAAAGTTGAAAAATACAACTTTTAGGTTTTTTTTCTATACAGACTGTTGTTGGAACAAAAATAAGGATTTTTACACTTTGCAACATTTTAAACCCCATTGTATGTAATGCAGTGCGAAGGCAGCAATGCAGACTTTTCTGTTTTTTATGTCTAATCCCAACCAAATATAACTTAGGTTTGGACTTTTTATAGATCTGTAGTCAAACAGAAACGACTCGACTTCGCTGCCGCCAGTCATTCATCTCATGTTTGTTACTTCTTCACGTCTAAATGGCTGGAGCAATTTCAATGAAATTTGGTCTAACTGACACCCTGGATTACATAATCCAGATGCGATAAAAAAAGGCTACTTTTTACTGCGGTAATAAGCCGCTGTTAACACTGCTGGGCACAGCTAGTATACTATAAAGTAATCTGTAGGGCATCATCTTCTCAGCCGAGAAACATTCACTGTTGGATATAGTGCCTCCCTCCAGATGCCAAAAAAAAAGACAAAAATGATTTACTCAATATATGATACAAGATACCACATATAAGTTAATTAAATTAATCTTATTAATAAAAGTAATTAGACTAATCTAATTGGTATTGATACTTTATTGATAAAGTATCCTATACTGCGAGAGGCGAGGTAGTTCAGGGTGTCCACCAAGCGGCTCAGGCAAACAAATGTTTGCCTTGCCTTACGACAATGGTCGCCTGGAGACGCCCCCAAACATCATTCCCACAAGTGCAGACATTATGGGGGGTTTACCATAATTACCACGCTTGGTAGGCGGGTTGGCGATCGCAGAGGCGCTTCAGTTTTAACGAGGGACTCTGCTGCCAGTCTTTCGGGTGTCCTCAGTAGCCTTTGCGACATCCCACGGGAGGAGATAGGATTGTGGTATTCTATGCTGCTACCACTCGGCACATATCAAGTAAACTTACTTTTTAGGGCACTCAAAACATGTCTCCATGTAGCGTGTGTCAGTGAAGTTGGTCTCGGGATGTTTGAAGTCGAGAGCGCACTTGTTGGGCAGGTTGCAGGGCGCGGCCGGCAAGTCTTTGTTCTCACACTTCCATGGCTCATAGTTGACCAGTGTCTTCACTGGGCGAGGGTCCGTGATCCAGGTCAGGGCCTGGGTTATGGTCACGAAGTATACGTCGTTTCTGCATAAGGAAACAGGCTGGGTTAATTTACGATGTGTAGGTTTTCTAAAATCTGACTTCCATTTTATTATAATACTTGTAAATGTTGTATTACTTATGAATGAGCGTAAAATAAAGTTGTAAATTAGTGAAGCATTCAGGTATTTGTTTCCTGCAGTCCGCGTCTCAAAAGATGGCTTCTTGCAAGTTTCCAACTGAATTAACATTATCATTAGGAGCATTTACCTAACGAAATTTAAAAATGATGCTTCTATTTTTGAAAAGAAAAGAATAAATTGAAAATGAACAAAAAAAATACTTAGTTTAACTGCAGCTCAGAATTTCAAAAATATAACAATTCCTAACAATTCACTACTTAGAACTCAGTTATTACTTCTTAAATGATCGAATGGTAGCGTCTGGGGCGTGCAACCGAGAACTTCCAGATAAAAGTGTTAAGTAATCTTCAAGACTTGGGCTTATTGCAGGAGAAATTTCATTTACTAGCGTTTGCACGCGGCTCCGCCAACGCTCTAACTTCACTAGGTATCCGGGTAAAAAATTAAGGAACTCTAAAACTACTGCGGCGATTTTTATGAAACCTGTATTTTTAAATTTAGGGTTACGTATGAACTCTCCAAGTCTCAAAAATACATTCAAATTGATTCACTAGTTTTGCCGTTAAACGTGAATAAACAAAATGAAAATAAAAAGCATAAAAAACCGGTTCAGCCAAACCCGAAATAATTTGCGGACAAACATTCAAGTAAACTGACAACCTCCTTTTTTGGAGGCGGTAAAAAAACAGTGAAAAGGTAATTATTTTCTTGGGTAAAACAGGATTAATTTGTTTAATTGAATGCAAATCTGTGATTATCGATTAATATAACCACGGTCTAGAGAAAAAAGCGGCGTACCGGGCTGAAATTTTGTATGTATATAGGTTCCTGAGGGAGTGTAGATGAGCACTAAGAAAGGATTTCCCGAAATTCCCATGGGAACGGAAAAAATTGGATTTTTGTGTTTATGAAAAAAGTACCACTATACTTGTTATAATATGAAATCTACATCTTATACTATAAACTCATCCACATAGCGAAAATAGGTACAGTCTTATCAACTCAAGTATAGGCACTCTTACAAATTGTTTATTGTAGAAGTTTTCTCGTCACAAAGTAAAAAGTTGTATTACCTGATAAAACTTTCCTGATATTTTCCAACTTGCATCCTTCCGTAGTTGTTCTTTCATTCAAAACAAAGCCAATCTCACATCCGCAGACCATTCCCCGTCATTAGAGATATTCCGGAAACCAACTCAAGATATTTTTCTTTTCTTTAAAAGTTCCGAGATATCTAGTCTACTGTGTTTTTTATTCGTTGCAATGAAACTGTTTCCTTGGAAGCAATTTTTATGTTTCAGCTCCATCTTGCTTCTTATGTTTTAATGGAAAAGCTATCAGCCTGTCATATCTTATGTTACTAGCGAGTGCTAGGTGTGCTACTTTTTTCTCTCTTGCAACTAAGATACGAATCGACTTAGTAATATACTGAGGTTAGGTACCTGGCGACTTTGTGCAGTTTACAAGCATAAATATTCAGACTGCGATCCCGGTGAAACAACTTTTTTTTCTTACAAACTTGAGAAGAAAGAAACCGCATCTTCGCAATTTGCAACCAACAAAAATATTAAGAAATAAAAACGCTCTTTCATTTAATGAAATTTTCTGCCTACATTTGAGATCGAGAAGAAGTTTAAGAATATTGTTTTACAAATTATAATTAAAATTATTTTATTTTTAGCCGTCGCCACTTTTTCAGCTATCATTAAAACTTAAGAAACTTATAAATAATTCTTACAGCTTTCTTCCGAAATCATCTCGAGCTCTAAATTAGAATATTTTCTAAGAAATTAAATAAATGGACTAATATTATTCAAGCTTGTCGGGATCTCGAAACCAATAACTCCGCGTTCTTAACACTAAACCAACAGTGGTGGTGCATCTTGAGCTCATTCCAATAACGTTTAAGCTTTGCATTGTTGTCTTTTGAACGGAATGTAATATCTCAGCGATTCTAGAACCAGAGAATGCGCTGTGTTGTATGTCCCAAAGACCCAATTTCTATTTTAGCCCTATTTACTTCGAGAACATGGAAATACCTTTTTTATTATAACGATTCGTAAATGGTAGTGGTTTGTATATTAGTTTTAATACTTATGCGTTTTTTACATACATCTTTACATAAAAATATTGCTTTTTCTTAGTATTGCTTAAACTCGAAAACAGCTGGATTGAATTGGCTGATTTGTGAAATTCTAGAGTAGTTTTAAATTGTGAGAAATTATGGAAAATTATAAAACAAGACCATTTTATTTTCCCAAACAACTTGGTTACTAAATAAGATATTAAGGGTTACAAGCTAGAAGAAGTCTAAGCACTCACTGCTGCGACGCCCAGCTGAGGAACTTGTGCAGGCCCTGCTCGAGCGCCTTGATCTGGAACCAGTTGGTGTGGAAGGGCATCATGTAGGGCGCGCGGTTCTGCTCGTAGAAACGGTTGAAGTCCTCCTTCAACCAGTCTAGGACCTGGATACGATAATGTTTTCTTTTTAATTGTTTTGTTATAGATGGTATTAGATATACTTTTAAAGTTAGTAACCCAATTACTCTGAAAATTTTTCATTATCGTGTTTTTTTAAGGTACATAGTGTTCGCTATGTGTTATGATAGAATCCTACTTCTGTTGATTTTTGTTTTACTTTCAATCAAAAAATTAACTACTGATCGCAATTTGTTGAACACAGTATTATAGATAATGCATCAGAAGTGTACTGATAATGATACTGTGTTTTTTTTCTATTATAAGTTTTGAAAGGTAGTATAAAGTTTGCCAGGTCAGGTCAGCAAGTCAATCAATATGCGCAGTATGTGTGTGTATATGTAGATTCGGTGTCTCGAGCGTCTTTCGCGCACTATTTTATTACGCTGTAGAACGCCCCGTAGCACACACCGCGTTATTCCTCGCATCATCATAAACGAGGTCTGTTTGTTTTCAGTAAATACCCAAGATTTAAAGTGGACGAAAAGAATAAAGTACCTGTTTCCGTTGAAAAAGGAACCCGAAAAATAAAACTTGAAAAAAAAGATTAAAATCTCCATAGCAGCGCCGCCGCCGGCTCCTCTTACTTTTAATATGATAATCCTCGGAAAGTAAGCGGCTTACGTATGAAATAACTCAACATTTATTCCGAGCAAATAGTATCTAGACTAGACGTATTATTGGGATCCTCTTTTCATATATATTTTCTTTTCTGAATGTGTATTCTGAAGCGGATTTGGCATGAAAAGGCATCCCTAACGGAGTAATAGTTTAGTCTCAAACAACAAGCAGAAAATAGGGGCTCCTAAATTTCGAACGTTTGTGGTGGGCTCTACATATACTTTGGTCAATGATAAACTGATAGAAATAACTGTCTCTATCTCTATTTTTATAATATAAGTCATGGTGAGACTTTATCTTAATTATTTTACTTTATCCTTATCATGGGTTTACGTATCTTTCTTTGCTTTAAATAACCTATTATAAATTTAACTTAAAGGTATACTTAGTGAACATGTCCGAAGAATGATGTAGGTATATCTTCTAGTAGTTTCTGATGCCCATCATTTCGTTTAATAATTGATTACCTTTACATCTTTATCAGAGCGAAGAAGATGTATACACCAATGAAAGATTAGAAGCTAGAATAAAAATAAATAGAATAAAAATAAATAGAATAAAATATAGTTACATCATCGGAGTCGTGGTTGTGCAGCACGCACTGGTCGAGGTAGGGGCAGTGGCCGCCCTCGAACGACTTCACGTAGTGCGCGTTGAACGGCACCTCCCACAGGCCTGCCCGACAATACAGATACATATAGAAACCATTTAAATATCATGTTTAAATATTATTACGGTTATTCTAAGCTTCCAAAAAAAGAGACGCGATTGGTCCTCTACCCTGTGCCGATAGATGTGCGCAGGGCTTAGGGTATGTGATGGGCAGTTAATGAGATGTAACAGATTTTTCTATGGTTTCGTGAGCCCAGCCCTTGCCTAAGAACAAGGGCTGTTTTGCAATGCAGAAAATCCGTAAGTGTTACGGCGACCTAGACCGCCACTGTACGTACGTTAATAATTAATTATAATGAAACCGACATGGAAAACCACATAAAATCTTTAGCTTTTTATGATAAAGAACTAAAGAGGATAGGTATTTATTGTAAAAATTCTATCTAACAATGAGAGAGAGAAAAGAAAAGAGATTTTAAACAAGTATCAAAATGTTTGAAATAGTGTTTTCCATACTATATAACGAATTCGTCACTCAGCTCAGCACCCAATGCACACAAAAAATACATTAATTTCGGTGACAAACAAATGTATTAAATCTTACCAGGGAATTGTTTGTATGGGCAAGTGGCGGACTTGCACTCGTGCGGGATCTTGTAGTCGAGCGTGTAGGGCCACACGGGCACGGCGAGCGGCGGCACGCCCACCGAGCTGTCGTAGATGTAGCCGAAGTCCTCCAGCACCTGCGGATTTGTTCATTCTCTGTTATGCTCATTAATGTACTCAATAATCACCAAAAGAAAGCGCTACGGAACCTTGTGAGCGTGGCTCTACATGAACTTTCCTATTTATTTTGTGCAATCAAAAGTTTAAAAAAATCAACTTTTCCATACGCGACAGTTACTTTTTTTACTTGAACGTGCATACTAAGGTATAGCATATAATAATAGCCAAGATTATAAATAAGTAATAAAAAAATATAATTAGGGGTCTTTACGCCGGCATAGATCCAAAGAAAGACTTCAGGAGCCTGATAATCGAGCTTAGGAAAAAAACGCACTACCAGATTTGCATTAACAGAAAGGTTTACATAAAAGGTTACCGATAATTACTTGATGTTCAACATAGTTTTCTTTATTTCTTTAAAGAAAACGTTTTGCAGGTAAAAAACGACGAACCTAGATAACTGTCTCAACGCACCCGGCGGAGCATAAAAAAACGTTGGAAGTCGTCGGCAGGAATAGATAAAATAAATTCTCCAACTTCTACCGGCTATGTTCCTAATAGAATTTTTAAATTATTATAATTAACTTACCTGGTTAAGTAAGAATAGAATAACTTTATCCTGTTTTAGCAAGATAGGTACTATTCATGATAAGCTAATTCGTGAAAATTTCGTTGAAACATTATTACTGGGCCATTAGAGCCTTTCGGATTATGGAACTTGAAAGTAGATTAGTACAAAGACTACTTTAATAATACTTAATAACTGAAACAATTAATTAACAAATAGCTTTATAATAATGTCTTCCAGTTTAATATTCTTCAAAGGTCCACTTCAAGGGACCATTCCCTTAATTTTACTAACATTTTACAAAATGTTTAATAAATTTTACATAGTAGTTTTTATTTTTCTTGTCTATTTGAGATTAACGCTTTAATTCTTTTTTTTTCTCTAAGGGTAAAAGAAAAAAACTATGTGTTATCTTAATAGGTTTAACCTAATACTGAAATGTATCGTAGTACAGGTATAACCACACACAAATACTTATTACTGTTCCGTAGTTCAGTTGGCAGTGATGTGGACTGAGATGCGTGTGCACCTGGATTCTATTCCCGACGGAACGAACATTGTAATGATGAATATCGATGTTTGTTTCCGGTCTGGGTGTAATGTTTGTCTCTGTATATGTTTCGGGCACCCTAGATACAGGTTACGGCGCTATGAGTGAGATGCGTTATTATATTATTATAATAACAATATACCCGACACCCGCCGCTACTTCCCCGAGCACCTAAATTACCTTGTACTGCGTGTTCCGGCCCGGCTTCAGGAAGGGCGCGCGCGCGCCCACGATCTCGGAGCGCGACACGTTGGCGAATCTCTTCAGGATCTCCCGCATGCCGATCATCTCTCCCGCCCACTCTTCGTAGCCCTTGTCCTGCAGCCCTTGCTGCTGCGAGATCGTTCCTGTTGCGATCTGCGCGAAGATATTGTGACTTGAGATACTAAGCTTTTACATATTAGTGCAATGCCGATGGTTATAAAGTTACGGCTATGCCAAAGTTAGGGCGTTTTATGAGCGCGTTGGAAAACTAACGCGGCTAAACGCGTAAAATCCACGTCTAGACAGATTACTTATAACTGAAATTTTATATTTGCAAGCTATGCAAGTTTCGGTGAAATACAAGTCAGGTACTTTACCTAGCAACAGATTACTTGAGAATAATCAAACATTATAATTTAAAGAGTCACTTTATATACTACCTGATCGTAGAAGGGGAAGGTATAATTAGATAAAATTGCCATCTGAAAGATACTATACATTTGATCTAGATTTTATGCAGCTTACCTCGTGTCCATCGTGAGCCAGCGCCTGAACCATAGCGTAGTTACTGGAAATGGAATTATGAGAAGTTAAAACACAGTTTCCAATTTAAGTTGCTTAATTAAAACGTTTGTTTCGCTATGATTATAAAATACTAATGTTTGTTAGATAGGTCTATGAAAAACAGTATAGGTATATTTATCATTTTATTTTTTAATTCAAATTTTAAACCCTGAAACTGACTTAGCCTTTTAGCTTAGTAATTGTAAAAAATACCTTTCTCACAACTATCTAGGTACCAAATTTTATCCCTTTTCCTTTCTCGAGAAAATTTTACGATTCTGTTTCGCATATACCTATGTACAGTGGCGGTCTAGGACGGCGTAAGACTTCCGATATTTCTGTATTGCAAAATAGCTCTTGTTCTGGGATATTACAGTTCAGGGCACACGAGACCAAAGTCAAATCTGTTACGCCATCCTAGACCGCCACTGTACATATAGTCATTCCAAACAACAAACAATAAAGGGGTACTTTTAAACGATAACGTCCCCACAAGATTGTACGATAGCAAACCACCATCAATAAATAGGTACATTGTGTTTGCGAGTTCAAAAACAATCCTTTATTTGGAAGTAAAAGTAAAACTTGGAACAATTAAGTACGTACCTATACTCGTGAGATAAGAAGAAAGTACCGCGCACAGGGCACCCGTTCGCGTTCTTTATTTTCCCGTTGAAAACTTTCTTGTACAACTCGAAGTTGTTCAAATTAACTGCTCCGTCGAACGTTAGCATTATCATTTGCGGAGTCTGAAATGGATTGATAAAGGATTTATAGGTATACTTTGTTTCTTTCATATGTTGACTGTTGACTGTTTGAAGGATTCTTCTTCTATTTAATTAACTTCTTATAAAAAAAAACTACAGCCGACGAAAGTAATAAGTATTAAGTATTTTGGCTCTGATCCTGTAATTGAGTGTATGAATATACCTTTTGCTATGCGTAGTAGACTGTCACAGTAAAGAAACACATAGATTATAACACCTCAAATAGGATAATTAATGACAGAAGTGAGCCTTTAAGCTAACAAATTTCACCGAAAATCTAATACACTATTTAAAGATGTATTTGAAGAAAACACATCAAAGGTGTTCCATTAAAAGTTTTCTGATTCCTAGAGTCCTCAATATCATGCTATCACGATTTACTCGAGTTCTGTCCTCAAGTTTATTTAAGCCACAAAAATATAAAAAAAAAAGTAGAAGAAATAAGATCATCATCTCCAGAGGTATAGAAATTCGCTTTTAGCTACTTTTACAAGATAAATGATATTGCCGATAGGTATTCATTTTCTTATTGGCTTTTGAGGATTCTTCAGAGAAACCTTTGCAAGGTATAATTCCACGATGTAGGTAGGAGCTACCTAACGAATATTAAAATATTTTGCTTTAAGTATAAATTACAAACTTAATTAAATATTATGGATTCTAAAAATATTTCAAATTTCATCAATATTATTTTACAGAGAGTTTTCTTTTATTTTTTATTTTATTTTATTTATTTGGCACACAAAACAGAGTACAATTAACAAAAAGTATTCTTAGGTAAACAAAGCAACTTAGATAACAATTGCACTCCAAAACATGTATGCACTGGAAAATAATAATGGTTTTGTATTGTTAGTAACTATAACCTATTTATTAACTAAAGTGTTATACTAGGATTATTGAATATCTATTTGGATAAGCACCTTTTAAATTTATTAATATTTGAATTAAACAAATCAATGTCTGAATTCAACAAAACTATCTCTTTGATGATTACAAATTCTTAGAAATATTATTTTATAAAACGAGCTTCAATATGCTCGTTTATTAATCATTATTAAAAATATCAATTATGAAATGGTTTCTAATTAAATTATTCATATAAATTAAAACAAAGTTCTTCTCAAGGCACTTAGACGCATTCCTAACTCGTATTAAGGCGCCTGAT
This sequence comes from Euspilapteryx auroguttella, assembly GCA_951802225.1. NCBI lineage: Eukaryota > Metazoa > Arthropoda > Insecta > Lepidoptera > Gracillariidae > Euspilapteryx > Euspilapteryx auroguttella. The sequence continues at coordinate 6,998,394 of OX637652.1, forward strand.
GGTAATTAAATAAATCAATAAAGTGTAGGTGTCCTAGTGACTAATGACTATAAGACTTTAAAACATGGAAATGCAATGAAAAGACAGGACGAACTTACCTCCTCCGGGTCAAGGCCTCCCGGGATGATGGTGCCATCTTTGGAGCAGAAGCAGTACGGCAGCTGGCAAGCTTCGTGGTCGCATTTCTGTGCTAGATCTAATGGTACCTCAGTAATCGGTGCTTCAGCTGCAAATACAAATTACCTTTCAACCTTGTGTAATTTTTCCTAATTGCTAATAAATGCAAACCTGGTGGGTGCTGATTGATAATAGTGGTTTTGAGGTTCAAACCTTTAGCCCATAAAATAACCGCTTTAGCCACTGGCACATGTATTCATGACATTCGTATTGGAAATATTTAAATTATTTAGCGTTTAATAATACATTGCAAAACCAACAACTTTTAAATCATCAATATATATAAAACTCTTCCGTTACTGCCTGACTGACTGACTGACAGACAACGCAGAGCTGAAACTACTGGGCGTAGCGGGCTGAAATTTTGGATGTAGGTTTCTTAGGGAGTGTAGGTGAGCACTAAGAAAGGATTTCCCAAAATTCCCATGGGAACGGGAAAAACCGGGATTTTTGTGTTTATGAGAAATCTGCGCTGGTGAAACCGCGGGGCAGCCTCTAGTATAATATATTATGTAAGTATTATATTATAAATTCTGGTGCGGCGATTAAGCAAACTCATAAAATAAAATGAACAATATACTGTTTTGGCAGAGACACGCCAATATTACGAAAACAAAAAGTCGTAAATACCAACAAAGTTGGAGCTAAAAGCTTTTTCCATGAACAATTGGTCACTTTGTCAATCAGTGGCACTTTTGCTTCCAGAAGTACTACCATTACATTTTCTCAGAAATTACACTTCACTTCAAGGTTTTGCGGCCTTTACTTAATAATTAATAATAAGGTACTCCGTGATCCTATTTTTTGCAATGATAAGACTAAAAATTAATGTTGTATCTAGAACATAACAAAAGAGGTAGAGACTAAAGTGAAATTTGACAAAACTTTCACGCGGATGTGGACACAAAAGAAAGTAACATTGTTTCACATCAACGATACAATGCAAATGTTTATCAAGCTTGACAAAAACAAACAATTACCCAAGTCTGACAAAAAACATGTACTTAGTATAGAGAGTATGGATGCAGTTTGTCTAGATGCAAAAACACTGTCTGTGGATTATTTAGATAGTTGCATTATTCCATCTAATCAAAAAGTATAATGTATGAGCAGAAAAACAAAAACGGTATCCAGTATAAATTGTAGGTACCCACGAAAAAAGGCTAGATGGATAAATAATGATAGATTCTAAATGTAATGGCTACATGTAAATCACGCTCAGTGCAGTGTTAGTCCAGCTAGTAGACATGTTGTCGCTCAATATACTATTTTCATGCTCCAGGAATAGGTATTTGATACTATAACTTACTGGTAGCAATGGGGCCACATCTCGCCTCAGCTTTGAAAGTGCAAAACTTGCTGATGTCATCAAAGTACAGGCTGGAAGGACATCTGTTCAAGTAGGGGTACCCATCCACGCACTGAAATAATTATAATAATCATGATAATACTGACTTTTAAATTAGTACTAAGTTAATTTACATCTTTTTATACCTAAAATCCATATATTATTATTATTATTAATATTATAAATGCGGAAGTTACTCTGTCTGTCTTTCTGTCTGTCTGTCTCGCTTTCCTGAGAAAACTACTGAACCGATAAACATGAAATTTGGTATATGGATAGTCTAAAGCTTGAGAAAGGACATAGGCTACTTTTTATCCCGAAATTCCCACGGGAAATTAGGAATTTGATGTTTCAAGGGAAAATGCGCTGGCGAAGCCGCGGGGCACCTACTAGTCGGTCATAATAATAATAACAACACATCACACTCAGAGCCCCTAACTATAGGTAAAACCTGTATCTAGGGTGCCCGAAACATATACAGAGACGAACATTACACCCAGGCCGGAAACAAACATCGATATTCAACATATCAATATTCGCCCCGCCCGGGAATCGAACCCGGATGCACACGCTTACTCAGTCCACATCACTGCCAACTGAGCCACGGAGCAGTCAATATTTTAGTCCTTTCTTCGTGTGTGTGTTATTTAATTTAGTACAAACATTAGATTTTTTTAACAAAACAATAAGAATACTTGGCTATATCCAGATTTATTTTTGTGTGTTATTAAATTTCTTATTCATATTACCCCGTCTGCATACAAGATTTAGTAAGTATAATTTTGTACAAAAAAACAGCAAATTCTTGAATATATCACCGCAAAACATGTTTAGACAATCAGAGCACGTTCGTATAAATAAAGCAGAAAATCCGGCAGAGACAAAGATAATATTCCCAATACGCAAACAAATAAGTTTAGAGAATGGGAGATGTTATATAAAATTATCTAAGAAGAAGCTTTGTCGCAATACCTGCCTAAACTTTTATTGTCAACACAATTATCTGATGTCTACGTCGATGGAACCCAAAAATAAACCGGATAAACAAGATCTTAAATATCCATTTTAAATATCAATTCAGATTGGCTCATGTTCTCATTATTCCTATCTTGAAATTAATTAACCATTTCATAAATTAATAGAGAAGGCATTTAAAGAGCTGAATGATAAGCATCATGATTTACAATAAGGATTTTAAGTATAATGTTAATCATTCATAGTTTAAATGTCCGTCGGTCATTTAAAATACCATATTAAGTGTAAAGTGGTAAGTGAGCTTGTAATGAGTTAATTACTTGATAAAACCGTCTGCAGGTTGCTGGGTCTGCGAAGTTTCCATTCCCCGTTGTACCTTCGGGACACAAGAACTCCTCCTTATCTTTTTGCTGGCAGCTAACTGAAAACGAATAACAATAATAAAATAGGCTTCAAAAATAGGATTATTCGCTAGTAATGTACCTATTTCTTAACTCAATATTAGATTTTTAGCATAACGTTATATACACTGACGTATTTGACTGCTCCGTGGCTCAGTTGGCAGTGATGTGAACTGAGTAAGCGTGTGCACCTGGGTTCGATTCCCGGGCGGGGCAAATATTAATATAATGAATATCGATGTTTGTTTCCGGTCTGGGTGTGTTTCGGGCTCCCTAGATACAGGTTTAACCTAGTTAGCGGCTCTGAGTGTGATGTGTTATTATGTGTTATAACATACAAACATACACGATTAAACTATACCCAGCTCTGCATAAATCATGTCGTCAACTATACATTTTCTAATGAAGAAAAAAAAACTCTTATTCCCACGGTGGCGTGGCGTAAACAATAATAAAGGTATGTTCCATTTATTATACACCTTATAAAGAGGCGTTCCGCGAAATAGCTCGAGCAAACTATACAATAATGTTCAAAAGAATAGCGTTCGCTTAGACAAGTAACTCCGACATCGCCGTCAATAGATTCCAGCAAATTGTTTATTTTATAGGTAGTGCCCACCCAGACTACCTAATGAGCCTCTGTTTTTATCAGAATAAAAGATTTCTCAGCCTACGGAAGCTCAGATAAGGTGGATGGTCAAACGACCATTGTCTCGCAAGGAAACCCTTGAGAAGTACCTAATACATGGATGAAGCCTTGACGTTTTTGGAAGGTTATTTTAAGTTTCAGTTTACATTCTTAGCCATACCACAGAAACATTCACAGTAATTCTTGTAGGTTTAAGTAAACTTTTGTTACCTACTCAATATATAACTGTGTCATATTTATGACATAACCGCTCTAGAATACAATATTGCATTACAGATTATTGCACATAAACACACAATGACAATGAGGCAGTATTAGAGAACTAATTTGTGAATAAATTAAAAAGATGAAACGTAACAACAACTCAATTCATTTTGATTAAATTTATAATGAAGATATCTTAAAAACCAAAAATTCATACACATCTGCAGCTGTTTCCATGTAAGCACATTTAAAATTATTGTTGTTATCTCTGTTTGTAGTTACAAGGGCTTCGAGTATTGAAAGTTTTGTACCTTGTTTGAAACAAAGCGAGAGCTGAGTTGTTATTCGGGGTTGTATGTAATTAGTATGTAATATACATTTACGTACAATTACTAATGGTACATACCTATGTACTTTTTACATACGCAACATAATGTGAGATTATAGACGCATAAACATGCATTAACACTAGTAAGCTTGGGTGGTACAGCTTGGCAACGGTGTCTTGACACGGAACCATTTTTATCATGAGTTGGAAAACCCAAAAATTATTACTTCTAGTAAAAAAACAGATCATGAATTTGTTAATTTTTGATTTTGAATTGTGCTTTATTCAGAGAGAAATTAAATAAAAAGTCCACATGCAAAGTGGCGCCCCATTATTTTCTAGTCATCTGTGCCAAGCTGTACCTACATTTTCAAATATTCAGATTTCAAATAAGTCATGCTAAGGTTTGCCTAAGAAGTCAGTTGATTAATCTTGTACGCAATCGGTACAAAATTATCTTAGGATTTGGTTTGGTTACAAATTTCTCGGATACCATGGAGCAAAATAACTTTACCAGTTAAGTTTTACTTGGAAGCTTAGGTATTTCTCAAAGTTTTTCTATGAAGTCGTTTGGTATTTTATAATAAATTGTAAAACCAATATAAGTACATCATCTTTAAGGGATATTTTAGCAATAAATTGTTTGTTAGTACTGAGTCCATATTTGTCTATATTATATCCGTGCAAATATAAGTTAATAATTTATACTTTTTCATACACATACCTACATTAAAGATGGCTTAAAAACCTGAATATACCTACATCTTTAATTAGGCCATCCATGACCCAGGTTAATCCGGTTCATCAGGCTATCTAGAGTCAGGTTAACCCTGATTTGGGGCTCTGAGAATTTATTTTTACACCGGCCGGCCTCGCCTACGAGATACCCTCAATGTCAGTAAAACAGAAAGGACGAACCGTATTTATTGGTCTTCGGCAAAATGAGACAATTACAAATTATGTATACAATTAAATTCATGGTCCTTACAACTTTCTAAATAGGTGTACGTCGTCTGCACGATTCGCGATATAAATCATTAAGAGAAATTTTGGTTCATTACGTAAATGCAATCGATCGTCGTTACATAATTAATTTATTACTCCGTTTTATTTATAAAATTTATGGTACCTATATTTTGAAGACGTAAAATAATTAAGTATTTATGAGGTATAAGAAACAAACATAGTAGGTACTTTAATAGTAAGTACCTACTTAGATGATTTGCATAAAAATACACTGTTAAATCACTTTGCTTTCACTGCTGCATTTGTTTAAATGGTTACGTTATCAACGGTAGATGATCACAAAAAAGAGATCTACCTACCGACTTGCATAAGATTACGCACAGGAATTTTATTTAATGTATTACAGCGTGTAAAAGCGAACCGGTCAAGCCGGTTAGTAATTATAAACTATAATTTAAAATCATAATTTAGAAATAAAATAATAGCACTAACCGTTAGACAAGACTGCACACAGTAGTAAAGTCTTTACTATTTGAGCTCCAGTTATGGTCCGAACACCAAATAATTTGTAGAAACGCGTCATGTCACCTTTCACCAGCGCGTGCGCACTGCCAAGTGTCTCTCGGCTGTAGATTCGCCGCAGGTTCCACCAGCCCCGCCGCCACACGGTGCGGAGGCGCCCCGCCGCGCCGCCGCCAATGGCGCCCCCGACCTCGGCGACTTTCTCCCACCGGGAGAACCCGTTCATGTTTTTAAGATTATGTATGAGTAGGTATATTTTAACAATTTCATTCATAATAATTATTATTTACAATACATACAAAACATCCTCCTGCTGCATTTTTACGTGCGTGACTTCAGTACCTATCTCTATTTAATTTGTGCGCGCGTGTATGTAAACTTTAACAAAAAAAGTTTTAAAATACCGCCATTTTAGATGAACTTCCGTTTCCAGGAACTGCGATACTACTCAGTATGGTTTTACGTTTTACCATGGATTTAAAGATTGCCAAAAAAGAACGCTGTGTGTGTGTAGTGAGTGTGATGTGTGTGTGTGTGTGTGTGACAGAAGGAAGAAACCTCAGGAAGAAACGGAAGAAACGAATAATTTTCAAATAATTTTAATTACTTTCTGTCTCAGAAAATTTGGCTGTAAAGACAATTTTCCTTTGCCTGTCGAAAATGGGTATCCATTAAGCAACGACGAAGACGTGTCACTCTGTCAGTCAATGTCAAAATTAATCAGTGCTGCCATTTGCCAACTTTGTTACAACATTCTGTCTGATTTTGACCCTTTGTTGGCACCCGTTTCGCAAGCTCAATATCTGTCATTATTTGTTCGACAAAGACATTTTATTTACCTAACTTTTTATTTCAAAAACTACCTACGAAACCCTCTATTGAACGCGGCATGCACTTGAATAGATAACTACTTTACTACCTACTGATTGAAGAAAATACAATTTAAAAAAAATATTAATATTTAATTTACGTCAGTCTGTTGTGTGTATCCCATCCCAGTAATCCCAGTGAAATAATTTTTATTTATTTTCTTTCATTAATTTCTACTTGTTGAGAAACCATTGGCAAGGCAAATGTTGCCGAGTAGGTGGCAACACTGCAGCAATTTGTAGCAAGCAGCAGCAGCCAAAATAGAATTGTACTGTAATTTTATTGTTTTTCTCTAAAAATTCTTGATGGATTACTGAATCAAATTCATTATTTTATCAGCCATATCATTCTGTGTTTGTGTAAAGTTTAATGGAAGTGTATTTATCGCAAAACAATGACGACTTTACGTGAACGCCAACTCAGTGAGTGTCTATAATTAACAAATCCTATTGTTTTCTCAGAAATACGATGTAACTTTGATATTTAACTACTTCTAGATGCTCTTAAACAAATGCTCAACCTAAACCAGCCACTGACAAAAAGCTCCGCCTCAGAACCAGTGTGGAAAGTGCTCATTTACGACAGGGTTGGTCAGGATATCATCTCGCCACTTGTATCGGTGAAAGAACTTCGAGAACAAGGAGTGACCCTTCATGTGTATGTAACAACATTACAGCTTTATTATGTAGCAAAAATAATACTTACATCATTTTCGTACCCAAATCTTCTATACTTCAATGTCGCTATTTATTGTACTGTTGATATTCAAACTGCATTTTAGTATCTTAATTGACAAGTTATAACCTATTTTGGTAAGTATTTCAGAAAATTACTAACACATATCTCTGATGTGGCCCTTGCAGACAGTTTTATTGAACTATGTACCAAGGTATAAAATTCATAAACAGTAAAAGTGTTATTAACACTTGTGTTACTTTGTAAAGTAACCCTTTTTTTCATATTTTAGGCAACTCCATTCAGACCGTGATCCAATCCCAGAAGTTCCTGCGGTGTACTTTTGTGCCCCCACAGAGGAGAACCTAGGCCGCATTTGCCAAGACCTAGATAATGGGATCTACGACCAGTACCACCTCAATTTTATCTCTCCAATATCCCGGCAAAAGTTGGAGGACCTGGCTGCATCGGCTATACAGTCAAACTCTGCCGTAAATATACACAAAGTGTATGACCAATACTTAAATTTTATATGTTTGGAGGAGGATCTGTTTATTATGAAGCATCAGCAATCAGACTCATTGTCTTATTATGGTAATTTTAAAAAAGACTTTATTCTTATTTATTTACAAACTAGCTGTCCTGGCAAACTTCGTATTACACCTTACAATTTTATATTGACAAAATAAATTGTTGTTGTTACTAACTGCCCCTCTATTTTTCTCACCTTTTAGACCTGCCCTACTACTCTGAACATTTCAAAACCAAAATCAGCTGAATCGGCCCTGCCACTCTCAAGTTTTAGAAAGACTAATAAACCACAATTCATTTTTATATATACAGTAGGTAGAAGTAACTTAGGTACTCAAAAGCACCTAAGTGAGCTTACTTGGAACCATTGTCCATATTTTAAAAGGCTATGATTCATTGAAAGTAATATGTTATTTAAATGGGATTAATTTATATTTACAGCACTAAACAGGGCTGACACAAAGGACACAGAAATGGAGGCAATCATGGATAGTATTGTAGAAAGTCTATTTTCAGTATTTGTAACACTAGGTAAGTTACAGCCACCGTTTAATGCCAGCACTAAGAATTATTAAATTTTAGTTCTTTGTAGTCAGGTTAATCTTAATTGATGGTGATTCCATTAATTCTGATGCCAAAATATACATTTCATAGTTTTCTTCTCATCTATCTTTCAGGTAATGTCCCTATTATTAGGAATACAAAGGGCAATGCAGCAGAAATGGTTGCAAAAAAACTGGACAAGAAACTTAGAGAAAATCTGTGGGATGCAAGAAATAATTTGTTTCATGGCAACACAGGCCAAGTAGGATCATTCAGTTTTACAAGGCCTATGCTCATTATTCTTGATAGGAACATTGACATGGCAACACCACTACATCATACTTGGACCTACCAAGCCCTTGCACATGATGTCTTAGACTTATCATTAAACAGGTTTGTCTCTATACCTATAAATAAAGGTTTTATATTTTAAAATAAAATAAATTATGTAAGTAGCAGGCTCTGGCAGGTAAGGGCATTTTTAAAATCATCTCTGAACAATAATGTCTATTAGATAGAAACAGCTAAGTAATATAATACTTTTTTTTTGTAACTTCCAGAGCATCAGTGCCAGAAGGTGCCCCGGCGACCGGAGGCAAGCCAAAGACTCGAATATGCGACCTGGATTCAAAAGACCCGCTCTGGTCGGAACACAAAAGCAGTCCGTTCCCAACTGTTGCAGAGGCTATACAGGAAGATTTAGAAAAATACAGGTTAGTAACTTATACTTTATAATCAAGTTAAAGTAGATACAGGTATAGAGCCATATACAAAAACAATTTGTCAAATCTCAAAAGATGTAGGTATTTCATTCAAGTTCCATACATTTTAAAATATAGTTTACATAGAGTTTTTTAAAAACTTATTAACTAACCAAAGTTTATGGACAAAAAGTTATACTTAGTGTTTCTGACAAGGCGGTTATAAATCAAAGGAGAGATTCAGCTCACCATACCTAACAACTTTCACAAAGCAACATGGGTCTAAATCTCAAAGAAAAATAACAGCAATAACATTGGTTCGAACAGCTGACGGGGTCAATGTACGTAAACTCCTTGTATATCAAAATCAGATTCATTCGTTCCTTACCTAGATAGTAAGATGTGGGTGGAGCCGCGGGCATACGCTAAACGCTAGGTTATTATCAAAAGCAGCCTATAAATGTAGGGATCTAATGGACTTATGGACTAAACTTACGCCAGACTAAGCTCTTTAGAACCTTCTTAATTGACCGTCCCCATTCCTACAGGAGTTCAGAAGCAGAAGTGAAGCAGCTGAAGTCAGCGATGGGTCTCGAAGCGGACAGCGACCTGGCGCTCAGCCTGGTGAGCGACAACACGCAGCGGCTCACAAGCGCCGTTCATTCCCTCCCGCAACTGATGGAGAAGAAGCGGCTCATCGACATGCACACCACTATTGCTACTGGTATGATGTCGTCTCTTTCTAACTCGCTGTTCTGGTTTGTTGTCATCTCTCTCTCTTTATTGTCTCGGCCCAAACACGACCGCTGAGAACATGGCCTTCCCCACATATACTGATCGGTCCACTGTACTCCCGCAACTTTAACCAAGTCGTCTGAACACCTTGTGGGGGGTTTGCCTACTCTGCGTTTTCCGGTGCGTGATCACCAATCGAAAACTTTGCGGTCCCAGCAACCATCTTTTCTTCGAGGAAGTACCCTGCCCATTGCCGCTTATATTTTGCCTCTCTCTCTTATAACAACAATAGACTGCATTATTTTCATAGCCATAAATGGAGGTGTAAGTAAGGAAGACTTGACGAAAGTTTGGATGAATATTCATCGCTATTATTAGAAACTAAACTATTAAATTATTTAATCTTTTTTTCCGCAGCTATCCTGAACGCAATCAAATCAAGACGCATCGATTCATTCTTCGAACTGGAAGAGAAAATAATGAGCAAATCTATATCAGTTGAGCCAAAAGCAGTTTTAGATCTAATAGCAGACCCGGACGCCGGCACCGCCGAGGACAAAATGAGATTGTTTATAATATACTATTTGTGCAGTGACATGCCTCAGAGCGAATATGAGAAGTTTGAGGCGGCGCTCGTTGCGGCTAATTGCGACGTGCACCCTATGGCTTATATGAAGAGGTTGAAGTGAGTTAAAAATTATGAAACTAGTGGATGTGGTGGATTGTATGACCTCATTGTCCGAAAAGTTAGATGATTCCACGCTTCGGAAGGCCCTCTCATTCAGGGAATATAGACCTGAGATTATATATTATGGTGAAACTAATACACAAGCTATGTTTAAATCACGTCGGGGTCACCAATTTCAATCAGACTTTCTGTTGAAGCCGGCCACTGGGAAAATAAAATGTTTTATACGCGAACTTTTTGTAGAGAATTAGAGATAAACACCTAGAGAATTTATTATTTAACATACCTTATGTTTTTATTGTTGCTGTAAGTTCTATAGGTAAAGTTCTAATTTTTTTTAACAATTTACAAAGTATTCTTATTATTTTCTTGCAGAGGTTTTACGAAGATGTCAACGAATCAGTACGAAGGCGGCGGGACCAAGACCGTGTCGATGTTCTCCAAACTGGTGTCGCAGGGATCTTCCTTCGTGATGGAGGGAGTCAAGAATTTAGTCGTCAAGAAACATGTGAGTTCTTATACTATAATTTACGGAACTTGATTGAAGTCTCAATTGTGCCGCAGCTCGGCTAGCTACACACGTGGGAAGCTGATGTGTACACATGTATTTTGTGTACATGTATTAGTAAATACCTAAGAACCTTTTCTGTCCCTTTTATCTTATTTAGTCTGTACGAATAGGTCTCTGTAGGAAGCTTTATTCATCAGGGTAAGCAAAATCATGCGACGAACTGTTTTACAAAATGTCGCGTCTTTTACAATACGATAAATAATTTGACACCAATAGGATGTATCAAAGCTGTACTTTTTCTACAGAAAACATTGCCACAAACGTTTTTGCTAATAAAAAAACTGTAACTAAATGTCAAATTGTATTTAAGACATTTTGTAGTATCGATCGTGGTATGATTGCTTATGATCTGCTACCTGTCATCGGTTGTTTAAGTATGAAGTGAACCGTTGTCTGTCCTCCTCAGAAGCTGCCAGTGTCCCGCGCGGTGGAAGCGGCGCTGGGCGGCGGCGGGGGCGGGGGCGGGGGCGGCGCGGGGCCCGAGCTCGGCTACCTGGACCCGCGCGCGCGCGCCGGCGGCCGCGGGGAGCGCCGCGCGCCGCCCACCGACGCCGTCGTCTTTGTGGTCGGCGGCGGGAACTACATCGAGTACCATAATCTTATTGACTTTGCTAAGGTAGGTACTATACTATCCTTACTAGTTTGATATTATGTTATGACTGCCTTTGGTGTGTTTGGCCTTCGTCGGAGCCTACATGGTAATGATGATGTTTGTGTCTAGTCTGGTCTGGTTCGGGGTGTTCTTGTGTTTTGTCGTGTATCGCGGCTGCCTAACGAAAATACAGGTTTTTTTAATCTTTTTTAGAACGTGAGTTAGTCTGTTAAAACAAACAGGGTTTAATGTAGTGTTGAAACTCAAGTAGGACACGATCCCAAATTACGATAGGTCGCTGATACCAGATACTTTGATCGTGTCATCACTAACCTTACTAGTTTGATATTATGTTATGACTGCCTCTGGTGTGTTTGGCCTTCGTCGGAGCCTACATGGTAATGAATAATGATGTTTGTCTGGTCTGGTTAGGGGTGTACTTGTGTTTTGTCGAACAAACAGGGTTTAATGTGGTGTTGAAACTCAAGTAGGACACGATCCCAAATTACGATAGGTCGCTGATACCAGACTATACTTTGATCGTGTCATCCCAGCTATAATGAGGTTCCTATACAGCATCATCACAGCTGAAAGACGTTCACTGTTAGACATGCTTTCCCAACAACCTCCTCGAAGATAGACATTGTATCTGCGCGCACGAATACATCGCTGTCGTCCCGCTTTCGCCATCGCTCGGCCGTCGCAAGTTTCGTGCCAGCAGTTTGTGAATTTTAAGCGTTTAAAACATCATAGTACGACTGCTGAAAATTTTCAACGAGGGACGATGCTACCTACCCATCCTTCGGGTGTTCGCTTAGTCGCAATTTTTAACCGACTTCAAAAAAGGAGGTTATCAGTTTGACCTGTATGTATGTATGTATATTTGGCCGAGTTTATCTAGCGTTTGGCTGAACCGATCTTGATGCGGTGTTCAGATAAGTATTTGTAACATTCAGGAAAAGGTTTTAGCGCCTATTTTAACCGAATTCGAAAAAGAGGAAGTGCTCAGTTGATGTATGTGTCAGTTTATTGAAAGCGGGTTCCTTTTTTGTAAAAAAGAAATTATTAAAACAGCCAATGGGAGGTGATGGGTGGTGCTATATGCTACTACAAGTAGTAATTAATGTTTGCAGCAAGCGGCGGCGGCGGGCGCGCCGCGCAAGATCGTGTACGGCGCCAGCACGCTGCCCAGCGCCGCGCAGTTCCTCAAGCAGCTGGCGCTGCTCGGCGAGGAGATTCACTGAACATTCCGACACTTCACTACTACATTAATTTGTGTATAAATATATTATAATATAATCAATTAAGTGTATTATATGGAAAGAGGAAATATAAAATAATTTCAAAATAAAACACCCAAATCAACAAGTTGGCATTTTATTTACAACGACACTTTGAAATATAGCTAACATCTAATAATCTACTAAATTTTGATTGTTTCGAACAAGAAGTATAAAATCTAAATCACAAGATAGTAATTCAATACAAATAGTATTCAGATCTCGATTCACAAAAAAATATACAGTTGTGTACGCAACAAGCGGAAACTAAGTTCACAACCGAAAATGTACAGTATGGAGAAGTGCTCGCCGAATGTCAATCGAATCGTAGATACATCAACTTGCTGTTTGTTTATCCCAACCCTTACGCTATTGTGCTACACGTAACAAAAGTATGTTTACACAGACATGGTATGCTCAGATTAAATACTTATAAGACCCTCGAAAAATAGCATTTAGCTTTTATATCACTTAGACTAATTAAACTTTAAATTACAAAAGGAAAACAAATTTGAATAAGAAAGTAGTGAGGAACTTGAACATCTTAACACATCAACAATGCTAGCGTAACAAATGTAACTTGTATGAACTCTTATGATATTATAAATGTATCACTGATTTACTGATATGGTTTGGCACGGTAACGAAAATAATTATAACAAATTAATGGTCCGAGAGAGCTTCGTGTACAGGTCGATCTGAGAATATAATATTACCTTTAAACCTCATTTACATTATTAGGGATACACTCTCGACAGCTTGTCAGTTTGTGCGTAATAAAATAGTGAAATAAAATATAACAATCCGTAACATATTGTACATGGCACAAAACAAATTCGTTAAAATAATTTTCATAAAATCGATAAGCCAGAAGAGGCCAAGGCCCGGTCATCGTGTTTGTAGCGGCCAAACCGCTTTCACAGTAAAAAATACTAAACCTTTATGGTAATAGGATTAGGAATAGGTAAAATTGATAAATACATTCTAGACACATTACATTTATGGACTTAACTATTCAATAATATTATATAAAGCAATAAGGTATTATTATATTTATTATTAATGAAGTAAGTAATTAATAAAAGCGATTTTTATTATTATGTCATATTTTGTCAAGCATAAAATTTAATTTATATTTAAATAAGTAAGATAGAGTGACAAGGGAAACCAGGGAGTATAATTATACGGATATAAATTATTTCATTATTTACTTCATAAGGTTACAATTAAAGCAAAAGCTTGATTTTTTACAGACATTGAACTTGACACAAACACAAATTGCTATTAATGTCGTAAGAATTTTAAAGTAATCAAGCACTATGCAATGCAGGTATAACTATAATTGATTATTTTAAAACTCCCCAGTAAAATACCAAATAAAGTGATAAGTAAGTAAATAAGACAATTAATTACTTATTACCTATTATATACCGTTTATCTGGTGAATTACTAAAAAGGCTTCAAGAATATGGGGGGCTATATGAAGACTTCATAGAATAAGAATCGTATCTTCTACATACTTTGCGGTCATATACATAACTCGTATAATTCAATTCCTTGAGTCTGGCATGCATGCGTGAAGGACGCGTTGCATGCACGGTAATCAACTGATTGTTTTTTTTTTCAATTTACAAAAAATATTTTAGACTGACTGTATTTATGTCATGCATGGAAGATGGAAATGTCATGGATTTAAGATGAATAAATAAGTGATAACTGGATAAATGGTAATCAGATAGTATCGCGGAAAACACAATAAGTATGCTTGATGGACGGAACGCAATTAATGCAATTATAAATGTACCAAATTTTTTCTATTGCAATTTAATATTATTATTATTTTAAATTGCAATATTTAACAAGCTTTACTTTAAGTGAACACGTATTTAAAATTGTATTCTAAAAGCAATTATAGTTACAAAAAATGCAATATACCACAAAGTTTAATGTCATGATTGCAATTATGTATTGTATACTCAAGTGTGAGACTCGTGGGTCATGCGGTGATAAAATAAAAGGAAGTAATAATCATAAAATAGTAAAACTTATCATCACAATAATCGTAGCGAATAAAAAAGAAGCGAGTATAAAGGAAGTTTAAGAATCATAAAATAGTAAAACTTTTACATAAAACATAAATACTGTGTTTGGAATGTATCAATTATTTTATAAATATGAAATATATATAAGTAAAGTAAAAAATAATTAAATCGGGAATTCAGAGAAATTAAAAAGAAAGAGAAAGGAATGTTGGTTGGTTAAATAAAATTATTATTAAAATTCTTAATGACATGAAGAAATAAATTCAGATCGCACATTCAGATTACTGCATGAGATTCTCTTTTAGTGTATCTGCCTTAACTTTGCTTGCAATATAATTTTAGGTTTCATTGATTAAAAAAAATATAAGATAAATTCATATTCAATGAAACTAACACAGCACTATTAAGTATTCTGTGCTTATTTATTAATATTTTAGATATAGTTCATTTAAAACTTAAGTTAGTATAGATTATAAACATTCTCATATTTTTTAATTTAAGCTATATGATATTGCATTGCAAGTAAAGCGAAAGCTCTTTAGACATGGTTGTCGTGTGATACAGGCATAGCTGGCAACGTAACAACAGGCCCATACTACTATCGCTATTTTAACACATTTATTCTCACAGTCCATACAGCAGAGAATAACGATAGAAAAACATTGAACCTATTGTACTGCTATACCAATATCATGTTATATAGTTAATTCAGCCGTAGAATAGAATAAAAGACAGGAAATATTCAATGTCAGATATGGAACAACTATAGTAGGTATTAAGATCTATTATACGTCTTAACATACAATGCGCAGAAACACTACTCTTTAACAAACTTTAAAAACAACTACTTTGTTAGGTTTAAATAGGCATTTTTTAACATTTTCATTAACAGTAGATAGGATAATATTATAGGTATATTAGGTAGGTATCTGTATTGTTTTATTTAATGTGATTCTGTCTTACTATCTCAATGTGTTGTTTTGTCGTTGCTACTTGTCATCGCCTACGCATCATTATTTACTTAACACGTACATGTACTTAAATCACAATATTATATTAATAAGATCACATTAATTTTGTTTGTCGAGAATCGAGATAGTAAGATTAAGATTATATCACGTTTTACTCTTGTTTTTTTTAATGAACATCAAAATAGTTTGCAAAGGTTCATTTGATAATTTTTATGCAAGCCGCCCTATTTTTTTAATTTTTTTGCAGTCATTTTTCTTGGAACTTCGGACCGTGTCGTCTCGCCGGTGCACAAAATTTGTTATGCCATAGACTAGTATCTGTTGCTGTTATTACTTTCTAATTAATATAATAATCTTATAGGAATGTCGACACTAACAACAAAAAATTAAATTAACGCAAATAGGTATAGACAGACATTAAAGTAACATTGACGAATTGGTGACACGTTAAATGACCAAGAAAAAAAATTATTATTATTGCATTTAAAAGTAGGGCTAACTTATTAAAATTAGAGTGTGACTATATTTGGAATTAAATTTAACTGACTCAACAAAAATAAAAAATATTCCAATGCAACATCAATCGACTCGTCGCAAACGAACACAAAAGATTGAGATTTCAGATCTCTCACTTTTTTAAGTGTCAACAAAGCTAAAATATCTATTTTGTTTAGCTTCCGAACAACAGATTCGCCAATGAATTCCAATTAGGTAGTTAAAGACTTGTCTGGCGCTAAAGTAACTGAGTCTGTAATTTGTTACGTTACGACTAGAGCATGATTAGGTATATTGATATTGTTCAAATGCAAAATGCCAAAAACCTAAAACAATGAGCATTAATCATTTTTACCTCAGACTTTTCCACAGCTTAATTTTCTTCTGAAGCGGTACGAAATAAGAATTAATAAGAATGCCATTATTATGGATCATAATCAAGCTTATATAGGTACTTAAGTATTAAATATTTTGAATTCGTTGTACTAAATCATAAGCATTGCACTCAGATTAGAGACAGTCAGACAATTTTTTTACTGAAAATTTTAAATTTTTCATTAAATAGCACGAAGTAATGATTATGATAAATCATTTGCATTTTTTTTTAATTACTCAAAGGTTTTGTTATTATAATAGAACAGGATATATCCTGTGATATATCAGATCATATTGCTGCTCTTTGTCACACTGAATTATTCATACAACAACATACAAAGTAAAAAAGAAACGAAAATATTGTAAAAGTACTACTCAGAAACAAATTGGGTTTAATTAAAACATAGAATTAGAGGTGTAAATAGAATAATCTTTTAAAATGATATTTTAGTAGAGAATATTATAATTGATTTATTGATCATGGACTTTAAGCAAAATGACTATGGCACTCTTATGAAAACCTAGCACTTAGGCTTAGGTATAGGACTTCTAATCACGTATGTCTAAATGAAACTAAAATGTTTTAATAAGTGAAATTCACCTATTTAGTTTCTGAAAAGCCAAAGTAGAAATAGAATACATACTTATAAGCCAACATAAATTTAAACATTTAAAAATAAACTCTCTTAAAAGAAAGGATATATCTTTTAAAATGTTCAAGCAACTTGTAACTTCAGAAGAGCTAAATAGTCCAACAAAACCAATAGTTTTAAATATAAGTGGAATTTGGGGTTACCTATGTTCTATTTTCATCTTCATCAGTCAATGGTCAATAGATAATAATAATATGTAAGATATATATTTTTTAAATATGTGTAATAATATGTCAGAGGCTACTTACCATAAAAGAGATATCATTGTCAATAAAAAAAAATGTTTCTTAGTTTTTTAACAAACTAATGGATGAATAAAACAGTACAAAATTAAGTACCTTCATTATATCTTTCTTTTTTACTTGAAGGGTAGTGTCCGTGGCTTGCATGGCTATTGCTTGGGCTGAACATTTGATGATGAGTTGCGACTTGAGCCACTGCTGAGTGCCATTTTCTGCATTTGACGAATAACCGTTGTAGCATGGTATGCTTGTTTCCAGCGTGACTTAGCAAAGTTCTTCTTGAGCTGTTCTGATACAGTTCCATGAATGTTCTTGTTGCTTGCTGCATTGCCTGAAATCCATGGGTGAGCCAACGCTTGTCTGAAAATTGATAATATGGATATTGATATACATACATGAGCCATTAATAACAGTCTCCTTGATCTCAATGACACAATCGCAGCGACTGGAACACTGCTGATATAACTATTACCTAGTATTGAGCATGTGTGTAATTTGCATAAAATTAAAGCTAGGTAAGTCATAAACAAAGTTAGCACTAAACTTACTTGCAAGTATATCTCTTGTCCACATCCACACACATTAAATGCCTTATAAAGTCCTTAGCTGACTCACTAATATCATCCCAATAAGGGGAGTCAAATTCAAAATCTCCCTTTAATATTTGAGCAAACAAGTTTGCATCCGTCTCATCATAAAAGGGTGGATAACCACACAGAAGGATGTAGGAAATAACACCTATACTCCAGACATCTACTGCTTTGCCATATGGCTTCTGAGCAAGAACTTCTGGTGCGACATATCCAGGCGTGCCGCAGGCTGTGGCCATTATTCCAGAGTCCTCAATCTTGGACAAACCAAAGTCACTTATCATGATCTTGCTGTCCTCGTCAGCACTGTAATAAAGCAGGTTCTCGGGCTTCAGGTCCCGGTGCACAACACCCTGAGTGTGCATATAGTCTACTGCCTCCAGAACTTGTCTGATAAGATTTGATGCATCTTTTTCTGTGTAGGAACCTTTTTCAACAATTCTGTCGAACAATTCACCACCAGTCACCAACTCCATAATAAGATATACCTTGTTCTTGTCCTCGTACGTCTCTAGCAACTGCACGATGTTAGGGTGGGAAAACATTGTCTTTTCCCCACCTTCCACTTTGCCCTGCTCACTAAATCTTTTCAAGACTCTGATCTCGTTCTCTAGGGAGTCTTCCTTACCTTTCAGAGCTTTCTTATCAATGATTTTACACGCGTACATCTGTCCATTTTCCTTGCTTTCTATCAAACGCACCTCTGAGAAGGCTCCAGTGCCCAAGAGGTCTTTTACTACATACTTGTCTTCTAAAGAGGGCTGCTTCTCGGACTCTTTGCCCTCCTTCTTAGACTTCCTCCCGAAGTCTTTTTTGCCAAAAAGAGGCATCTCCAGTGCTCTGCGTATAGATTTCGAGCTAAAATATCTACGTTGCTTTCGAGATTGCCTGCTCAGCTCACTCACAAAAAGATAAACCGAAACCGAATGCATGCGCGGTGCGCGCAGCGCAGACAGGGGCGCCCAAGGTCGAACGACCTGTCAAAATTTTATCATTACGTTTCGTTCTACGCAGAAGTTGTATTATGTTTTGTAATTCTGATTCTGATAATCGGATGTATCTTTCTATATTGTAAGTTGTTTTTTTGGATTCTGTGTTAATTAATATAGTCTAAGACCGCATTTAGGATCACGCGGTGCGTTGCGGCGACGCCCCGCACAACGCGCCGCGTCTTCGTAAAGGAGGCCTAAGATCCCGCTATACAACGACCTTCTTCACCGAGCTGGTTATTGGATGAAAATTATTATAGAACAAATTTTATTTGTTATTAAATTCATCGCGAGTTTCTTGTCCAGAATATGATTAATTAAATATAACTATTTTGAAAATGGATAAGAAATTTTGAAAATGTATGAATGCAGTTTTATTGCCCTTTTTAATATAAGAATGTTTTATTTTAGTTAAGTAAATGTTCTATCTACAGGATTTAAGTTACAGTTAGTAGGTGGCATTACAAAAATCCATCCTCCAATAGTCAACCTTACGTTTTCATATTCTATAGCCTTCATACTTTCATTTGGTATGAATGTACCTACTTAATTTGTTTATTAACTCAACAGTGCCAATTTTTTTTATATTAAATATATAGTTGAACTATTAATATAATTGTTTAAGAGGTCTACAATGAAGACTCTACCTACATTAAATTTAATATAATTATTTGCTCTTCTCTACATTTTAAAACGTTTTAAGCTACACAACAGTTTTAAAAATTCTAGGCAACAATATCTATAGGGAGTCAAAGACGCATATTTTTGATTTCGGCAATGGTGTTTAGAAGATTTTAATTATTTATCGAAGTGGCGCTAGTATCGCACCGTTTCGCCCCTTAATAATGATTGATCCACTCAGTAAGTATGTAATTTTAGTATTTATACGAAGTTAAGAACCTAGGTATGAAAGTAAATACAACTCTTCATAAAAATAACCGGACAAACTACGAACAACAAACAGTATTGTTGTTCGTAGCGGACAAAGCAGTTAAAAAAACTTTGTACCTATTAATAATGAACACGCGTGGTAAACTAAATATGTAGTACGTAAGTAGCAACATAAATTACAAAAGCGAAACAAACATTTCTACGCTTACGTTCCATTTCCATCTATCTAGCCCTTCTCGCTTCTCTCGATAACTGCAAGGACCATAGAGTTTCTCACCCCTAATGGAATTGCTCTACAATTTCCCCAGTTGTCTTTGGTTCACCCCGTGACGTCACGAAGAAAATCGACCAATCCCACTGGGGGCAGTCGTCCACCGCTCGTCTGGGTCGCTGCAGCACATTATCCTCCTACAAATTTTCCAATGTTTTCGACTGTGCTACATATTACGTACCATCGCAATATGCCAGTTTCTGTCTTAAAAATAGTATAAAATGAACTAAAATTACGTATAAAGGGTGTGAATAATTTTTCGTTAATTTGTTTTTGTCAATTAACGTAACTTAATAACGGTGTTCGACATTAGTGTACGTTTAAGGGGGTCGTGCCGTGATGCCAGTTCGTAAGCAAGGTAAATATTACTTTTGCTTTTTTAAATTGTAGAGATCGCATCGAAGTGTGTTTAAAACGGAGGGGTTGGATTACGTTAACAAAGCACCCCTCGTCGGCCTCGTTCTGATTGGTATCGACGAACTAACATCGCCAGATGGCGTGCTCCACGTACACGTCTCGCATGAACACTTCACTGTTGTTATTTATACTTATAGCTAGATTGAGATACTATTGATAGAGACAAACATGTGACTCTAGATTATTCATTAGACGTCCAAATACTGGTACTAGCTAGGTACAACCTAGTCATTAAGTTGATTGGGAAATCAACAATAATTATTACACGGGGATCCATTTTACATAACAATGAAACTCAATGCACAGTGTTTTTCATAGTATCGATTAGTTTTTTATAAGACAAGATGCACCTAGTTCATAATTCAAGTACGTAAGTAACAAATTATTGATGATCTAACTATTTTAATCTATCTAACTTTGTCTGAGATTTTATTGACGTCTTCAAACAAAATAATAGATAAAGAGATGACTTAATGTTAACATAATTATCAACACTGTTACATCCATATACATCGCCATCATTACGTATTAATACGAAACTAAATAATGGAACCTTTAATCAAAGTCTAAATTTAATATGACTTGATTAATTATTGAATAAATTGTTTTTAACCTTCTCACAGAAGCCCATCGAGCATTGGAACTGCTGGAAGACTACCACAGCAAGCTGATAAAGCCGCAGGACCGGCAGCTCAGGCTCGCCATCGAGCGTGTCATCAGAATCTTCAAGTCAAGACTGTTCCAAGCCCTTCTTGGTAAGTTATTTTTTTAGAGCTCCTCTATGATGAACTTGATGGACATACAACGATAAACTTAACATGAAATGTAAGGGTGGCTACGTATGACGACTAGACGTACAGTGACAGCTTAGAAAATTATGGCAGAGTTTATTTTACTTGTGTTCTTAGCGGTTTAAGAAAGCTACCTACATATTTGCAAATAAGTAAGTAGTATACTTATTTACTTAATGAATTTAAAAGGATGAAATGATTCCATATTAAATTAGTTATCGTAATGGTTAATAATTTAATTAAGTACTTACATACAATTATTTAACAAAATGTACTATTACCCCAGTATTGTGTCCTCAACTCTTAAGTATATGTATTGCGCCTAACTATCGTAAATTAGGTAAACTATGTGAGTAGGTACTTACTTACAAGTAATAAGTTTACATTACAGTTTGCAAACTTTTAAACGCGCTTAGATAATCTAGGTCATCTATCAAGGTTTTTACGAGCCATATACGCACACTTATACTCATGTAGAGTCTGTGTTTATCTCATCTCATGTCTTCGAATTGCTCTACATTTTCACATACGCCTTTTCAATTAAGATCATCACAACTATTTTATATTTTAAAATAATGATCTTAGCAAAAAAACACTAAATAACAGCAATTTTAGAAGAAAAACTCAAAATAACTATAAATGGATAAAGGCAAAGGTCAAAAGGTCAACCAATGTATATGTAGGTAGAGTATAAAGTTAGCAAACGTATGCAGCTTAAATTCAAGTTATTGTTATTTAGACATAGTTCATCATTATTAAACTAGCCGATAGGTAAATTAAATTAGGGTTACATGTAAATTTAGGACATAAATGTACCTATGTATAGACATGTTATATAGTTAGCAGTTCGTAATTTGTTGCTCGTACACGTACAGTTCCTGCTACACCTATCTCGGTGCAACTAAAAATAGCGCGTATCGTGCGCGTCACAGGTGCTCTTGAGAGTTACTAGCTTGACCGTAACCCTGCCATTGTCACTATGAATATATACAAAATCAGTGTTTGAACAATATTAAAGAAGTTTGTGTGGAACGCATGTTGCTCTTTTACGCAAAACTGCATGGGTTGGGGGTTGGCGAACTACTATGTTTATTGATTGGTCTTAAAAATCTGTAGAAAAATTTAATTTAGTGCGCCATCCCGTGATGACGAGGGCTAGGAGATGGGCTAGGGTACAGTGGCGGACTAGGAGGCCGTAACAGATTTGTCAATGGTTACGTCAGCCCTAAACTGTATTACCAAAGAACAAGAGCTATTTTGCAATACAGAAAAACCGGAAGTGTTACGCCGACCGTGTCCGCCACTGTACAATTAAAGAAACGTAAGTAATACTTATATCATAGGTTTTATAAAACTGCACGTACCTATGACCACCTGATTATAAACTAGCGTCTACTGAAGAAAAACAAGTGATGCCCTAGTTAACAGATAGTTTGTGTGTACCTATCACAAATTCGTTAAATCTATCAGATTGGCAATTTGAAGCCTGCACATGATCGACCGGGTTTGATTAAAATCGGGATTTGTTCGGCAGATTTGGAGAAGAACTTTGCTCAGAGGAATTTCTCAAACGTTAACTAAATTCTGCCGTGGATTTTTTAGAGTTTTGTACTTTACAAATTGATAAGTCCAGCATTTTTTTAATCTTATAATTATGAGAAGATTTGCAAATAGTACTTCAGCAATTATAAAGGATTTAAGTAGTTAGACAGCAATATATAAATTTATTTATAAATACATGACTACTTTCTATCTCAAAAGATTATACCTACAAGAGAGAAAAATCTATCAAGATATTAGATTTTACCTTAAATGTGTCTGTACGAGGTCTGTACCTATATGTTGAGATATGTCTTGATTTAGAACTTCAATAAATTGTAAACATTTTTTATCAACTTCCTTTGCAACCAGAAATTAGGTCACTGTAGTTGCTCCAACCAAAGTAGTTTAAAAGCAACATTTATCGACTTAGTGCAAAATCAAATAATACATAATTGAAACGTAGTGATTTACCTTCTCCACGCTGCGTCGCGGTCACGTCACTCCACATTAAACTTCTTTTTTTACTTTTTTATTTGTTTTGACAAATAAGTAAGTAAGTATACTGTTTAAATTTTAAACAGAATTTAGAAAAAAAAAACTATAGATATTTAATCTTAATTTTTGGTATTTTAAAACCATCTCTATAAATTTTCAAAAACATATTACATGTTTCATCCTATATTATATGTATGAAGACGATGATGGTGATGCTTGATGAAATATATATTTATATTGCGAGTAACTTATTTCAACGCAAGCGCAGCGTCTCGTTCCTTGCATGTTTAATAGGAAAGACACGTTGCACTCGTTTTTATCAGTTTATTTTTATCTAAAATGGTCGTTCTATCTAAAAAAGCTTTCAGAATCACCCCCAAGGTTGTTTGGTGTTCAGACGAACCCATCCAACCGTTCGTTCATGGCGGTACGTAGGTACCCAGAAATAGCATAGAGGTCTATCCCTATCTCTATGGTTTGACCCATATGCCGGGATTCGGGTCAGCGGATATCGCTTGCAGGGTTGTGTTGTGCTTTGTGAGATAGTGATATCGATTCCGGGGGATCGAGCTGTATGTAAACATAAGATAAACTATGCTAATTATAATTCGTAATTATCATCAATCATACTTGTTTTATCAATAAGTATATAAAAAAAATTAAGTGTGTCAAAATAAAATAAATTTACTGGAAACTTTACAGGATTTCATTGTTAAGGTTTGTTCATAATTCAGAAAGTAATTGCAGTCGCAACATACAACTTGTAATAAGTATTACTACCAAGTTACATATTTTAATCGACTTTTTTCAATTAACTTCATTACTAGGTACTGAATTGCCGATTAAATAGGATTCTTGTTTTCATTGAATTCATGGCACATAAAGATAAAATAAAAAATATATATTTGGTACATAAGTGAGGCCAGGCAGCCCTATTCTGTCTGATGTTGACTATACTTTGTTTTAGATACCTACTTTGTACAAAACTCATCCACTTGAATTAACTTAAAATTTCACATTGCACAGCTATTAACATTTTCATAAACTTTATAATGTTAATTTAAAAATTGACGTTATTTAATGAAAAGTTAAAATTCCATGCAGTTCGGCGCAAAATAAAAATCATGGTATATCCAAACAAGAAGAATAGCAGCCGTTCAGCGTTTTACTATTTGTTAAAGGATGCAGACAATTTTCATAGGCAGTTAATAAAAAAAATCAAAAACAAACAATGTTTCAGTTTATAAAATAGGTCTGAATTGCCGAACTGTATTCATTGCAACTGGAAACAATTTTATCATTTAAACGCAGACAAATGAAAAAGAGATTCTATTGTCAAACAATTTAATACTTATTTCCTAAAAAGTTTTGAAACTTCGACTGGCATGATAAGGTCACCTTTTTCAAATGAATCATGTTTTAATTATTAGTTTGATTTAACACGGCAAAGAATGAATACGATGTCTTCAAAATCTGAAAATAAAGAATGTTCGCAATCAGAAATCAATGATTGTTCAGGACCAGACAAAAAGCTCTATTATACTAACTTACCTTAGTAAATGTAACCAAAGACAATTGAAAGATTTTGCCAGCTGATACGGACAGCGGTTTCTGGGACCTCAACATTATCAGCTGTAAAATTCTGCGGGTCCTGGCTGATGTGTTCACCCATCCACTGTTGTACGTTGCCACGGCAAGTTCTTGGCTCTAAGTACAAAAAAAACGTATGATGTATTTTTAAGGGGACTACCTTCCTGTCTAGCCATAGAAGTGTTACTTTATACGATAACATTTGATTTATTTTTACTTTCTTTTAAAAATAATATTTGATTGGATAAAATAATATTCATAACATTTTAGTCAAATTTAAAAACCCTTGTTGATAACCAATGCAATAAGTCTTGATCGTGATACTTGTACCTGGTATGTCGGTCGTGGTAAAATTTTAGTCAAATAATTATGCTTAAACTACTGACTGACCTCTTAAGTCGTAAGAAGCATTTTCTTTACTCTTTATTAGACAATACATACTTAGTCAAGTAACTTTGTTAATTGACACTTTTATTAACAAAAAACAATAAAAACTTTTTATCAAAAAATTAAACCGCCGAAAAAACTGAAAAGCATTAAATAATAGGGAAACATTTTCTATTAGGCCTTAATTTACTCATTTCTTAGAGTAATTTTGAATTTCCAAGAAATTTTAATTCGGCGCCACACCACACAAGCAAATTTATTATCTACGTAAAGCGCGATGCGACACACGTTTTTCGGTTATTTCTTTGAATTTCAGGTAATTTAAATTTCTTGCCACACAACCTGGTGAAGGTTGAGGGACTAACAGGATGAGGTTCGATCACGACCGGTCGGTGAGGCGATTTGTGAGGGAGGCCTATGTCCAGCAGTGGACGTCTATCGGCTGAGATTATGATTATTAACATTCATATAAAAAATAACCTAATAATAATAATATAATAATAATATATAATATTAATTCCGTGCTTCGGAAGGCACGTTAGGCCGTTGGTCCCGGGCGCAGTAGTGGTCGTTATAACCGCGGCGACAAGCTGGCCCCTTGTCACGTTGGTAATAAAGCATAAAATCGGCTAAACGTGGGTCCGGCTCTTGAGCTGGTACCTCTGCCTAACCCTTCGGGGAATAAAAGGCGTGATATTATGTTATGTTATATAAAAAATACTTATAATTATACCTAGCAGTTTTCATGTAAATTACAACACTGAGTGAACAATAAAGTCACCCCTATTTTTCCACCCTTAGAGTTGGAATTTTATTTCCAAATTTTTATGGTACCAGCTTCAAGGTATACCCTGTCGATTAAAAAAAGAATTATCAAAATCGGTCCACACAGTAAAAAGTTATGCGTGATCAGACTCAGTCATTACAATATATATATATATATATATATATATATATATACGCGACGAATTGAGAACCTCCTCCTTTTTGTTTTTTCGTCGGGTAAAAATTTAGATTGTAGAAAATCTATATTCACTCTGAATACTGGTTTCCTTACTTACCACGGAACTAGGTAGTTAATAATAATAATAATAATAATAATTAAACTGACCTTAAACATGACAAGATTTCCTGAGAAGCAGTAAACCAGTAATTCCACTAATATTAAAATTAAATATATAATCATTGTGATAAGCTCCATAGGCTCGAGGCTCTGAAAAGAAAATATTTTCAGATATGTACATACCTAGAACTTTATGAATACTGAACAAAATACTGAAAGGTACTTAACTTACTTTTGTAATTTTAAAAGCAGTAGTACATAATATAAAGGAACTTGCGGCAAACTGACAGGAAACAGGAACCGAGAATATGTCATTCAAATCTTCTACGAAACTGTAAATAAATATTTCCCATTGTAATAGTTTAATTCCCAGGATTAAACTTTAATTTTCAAAGTCGTCACAACACAACCAACAACCACGTACGGTCAAAAGCTTTATTTTAATACATTAAAACTGCCTGTAATATCTTCGTAATTCCATTATTTTCACATCAATACGCACCGTATGAGACCTTGGTGTAATTTCGCACACGATACTGCTTTTTTGTAGTCCTCATCCTCATTAGTAGAATCCACTGCTTCTTTATATGTAATCGTAACTTGCCCTGAAGAAAAGGAAATTTATGTAGACTCTACATTAGGGTTAGAAGAACTCAATCTATTGAAGAATCGTTATCATCTCAGCTGAAGAGGGAGGTTAACCATGTAACTCTGTCTTTAGGTTTGTAACTCAATCACGTCTAAACTATTTACCGATACCGATGAAAATTGTTAGGCCTATGCCCGTCTCGTTGTACTAGGTAACAACGAGACGAGCATAGGGTAGTTTTTATTCCAAAAATTCCACGAGATAGGATAATTTGTTTTTTGCGGTTTGGAGGGAAATTGCGCTAGTGTAGTCACGTGGCGCACACTGAGGTAATATAATATAACTAGATGCTGACCCGCGGGTTTTCCCGCGCAGATTTCTCATAAACACAAAAATCCCGTTTTTTCCCGTTCCCGTGGGAATTTCCCACGGGAACGGGAAATCATCCCTTCTTAGTGCTCACCTACACTCCCCAAGGAACCCACGTGCCAATTTTCAGCTTTCTACGCCCAGTAGTTTCGGCTCTGCGTTGTCTGTCAGTCAGTCAGTCAGTCAGTCAGTCAGTCAGTCAGTCAGTCAGTCAGTCAGTCAGTCAGTCAGTAACGGAAGAGTTTTATATATATTGATTATGGCGTAGTAAGATTTGATAATTAGTTTTTTTTGCAAAAAAAACTGGTGTATGCTGATTGAAAAAAAAGTAATGCTTATATCAAATTATCCGGGTTTTCGCAAAATCCCTAGTTTTTTTTTGCAAAATACCTAATTATCAAATTTTACTACGACATATATAATATCAAAGAGGTACCAACATATTTCGAAAAATCACAAACCATTCCTGTTTTTAAAGTTTGGGTGTCTAAGACCAATTTTCATCAGCTCGTCACCCAGCACCTGCAGCTGCGCGGATACTAGCACCATAAGACCTCCAGCTATGAAATCCTCCGCAGCATCACCGATGGCATTCAGCGTGATCCCTAATGTCTCGTAGGCGTATAGTGTCGTGAACCTGCACGAAAAATATCGATCATCATCACAACCTCAAGACGTCCACTGTTGGACAGCTGTTCCCCGTAGATCGCCACATAGGACAAACATTGTGAGATGATTTTGCCGCAGCACAAGCTTGAGGGTTGACGATCGCAGTGACGCTCTTAATTCTGTACCTCAGAAGCATAAGACTGTATGTCGCAAATCGTAATTTTACAGGAGAGCGTTTTAAAGTTTGAAATTGCATGTTTTTCAACTTTAGACGCAAATAAGACGCAAAAGTAGACGCTATAATCATCTTGAGTTTAATTGATAACATAGAGCAATTATCTCTTAATTCAAAACAATTTTCAGAAAAATAAGTCCTATGAAAAAATATAGTTTTTCAGGTACTTTTCTAAAAACATGCATCACATACACTAAAATGCTTCTAAGATTATTTTTGTAATCCGGTGAGAAATGGTGTCAGTTACAGTATTTTCTTTAAGAAAACAAAGTACAATAAACAACTTTAGTGTTAAAAAACACTGTAGAACATACATTCAGAACCGTTACAACTCTAAATCTGTGTCAATAATTTATATATTGTACTTTCTGAGTGAAATTTCATGTTTTAATTGATATTGTCTGAATCTGTGACCTAATGTAGTGAACATTATAGAGAATGATTAAGAAATGGTTGAATATAAAATAATATGGGACATATGGGGTCCATAAGTAACTATTGCATGAATGAGACATAGGTCCCTAGCGCTTTGGTATCAGGATTCCATTATGTCAGGGTAGGCGAAACGTTGTTATTGGTTGTGCTCTGAGTCTGCAGTGGCTCACTGATTAGTAGTATAACTCGTGGATACAAGATACAAGAAGATCTTCCTGTACACTTAGAGCAATAAATATCTTGTATCTTGTGGAAATTTGAGCTCTTGTCTTATATTCTGGCGTAGATTAGTTTTAGTAAGGTTTTAAGACTGCTTTGAGCTTCAACACATAGTATAAAACAAAGTCGCTTCCCGCGTCTGTCCCTATGTATGCTTATATCTTTAGAACTATGCAACGGATTTTGATGCGGTTTTTTTTAAAAGGTAAAGTGATTCAAGAGCAAGGTTTATAATATAAAATATGCTCAAAATACTCATAGGTTACGCGGTACGAAGTTCGCCGGGTCGACTAGTTATAAATAAAATGCCACTAGTTTCTCTTTCCTTGCCTGTAGTCACACGCATAGTGGGGTCATGAAAGGTTCATTATAGGAAGTTTGAACTTTAGCGACGACGTAGCATGAGTTTAACGTTGTAGATTTCACAATAAGCAGTTCATGATATCAGGGTCTGGTAGCTAGCTAATAGGGAGAGTTTTTATATTATGTTACCTAAATGCAGTCTGAAAGTTTATCTGAAGTAGATCTGCGCCAGAAAACAGGACCGATACTTAAAAGTTACCTTAGAAATTCACAGATTTGCTGTTCGGATATTGATTGTAATGTAAATTGTATAGTATGACGTCTGTTTGATTTAATGTTTCTTAATACTTTCAAAGTAATCGAGCAGTTTGATGCAGCAGCATCATCAAGGACAGATTATACATAACTGCTGCAGTGTTTCGGGTAAATCAGCAACGAAAGCATGTGCTAAGGATCGGCGGGCACTATCAGAGTTGGTTAATAAATACCAAGTTTCCTAGGAAAGTATTGCAAAACAAATGGTTGTACGGTAGTATGACCAATGAAGACTTTAATTTTCAATTTAGTTTGCCTGGCAGTAATGCATGTGATGTCACACCTGAGATAAGATCCGTGCGCGACCATCCTCAGGCTTGAAAGAGAATCGAAAAAAGGACGAGACTTTGGGATTGGAGTAATTATGTATCTTTTCTGGTGTTAGATATAAACTTTTTTTTTATAAGATGTTTATATCTAGGGTCAGAATTGGGCTCCAATCTTGGAGAACCATTTTTTTTTTGTTTTCTTACTGTAGCGTGACCGCGTGTTGATAACATGTGTAATGTAAAGGTATCATTGCTTGGCAAATGGAGTGAGGAATTGAGGTCTTAATTGAATGTCTTTTAGCCATTTTCTTTGCAGTTTTCTTTCGGTTCTAGTCCAGGATATTCACGCCGGATATTTTTTTTACCGTGAATGATGCGACTCGCAAGGTATGGCGTGGAAGTGACGTTGTATGATTTCGTCTATGGGTGATGAGTTTTGTCGGTATTTTATTCAGCTGCAACAGTGGTATAATCTATCTTTGATGGCGGTTGCAAGAAGTTGTTGTGTTGAGAGTATGAGAAAGCATTCGTTGACGGACTTTTTTTTACCATTTATTTTTAAAACAAGATTGCGTGTATTTTTACGTGTATGGTAAATATCACTGAATTAAGAATGCCAAAAACTGTCAATTTAGATACCATTTTTTCTATTTTCTTTATCTCTGATACCCGGCCAAGACCGAACTTCCGCGTAACTAGCAGCTTCTATATAAAGATGCGTTAAACCACGCCCTCTTAATCGGATTTAATTGAATAGCATAAAAGTGTAATAGCAAAAATACAGTGTTATGCATCTTGATTTGCTTCGAAGCAAAACACGGTATCTGCGCAGTTACAGTATTATGCATCGGATATAGTTCAGAAGCATAAAACTGTAAGATGGTACATACAATGTTAAGCAATAAAATTAATTCGAAGCATAAAGCAGTATACGCTCTTACAGTTTAATGTTTCTCATCAGGCAAGGTATTTACACTATAATGCAAATCGAAAAAAGGCACTTCCAGGCTAGCTACGGCCACGGGAGTAAGCGCATTCGAAAGAGCTCGTCAAATACATTAGGATTGAATCAAAAAGTGAAAATCGCAAAAATGTCAGTTACAGTGTTATGCTTCTGAGGTACAGAATTTTTTTCAACAAAGGATGCTGCTGCCCGTCCTTTGACTGTATCCTTAGTCGCATCTCAACGACATTTAAAAAGGTTTAACATACCATGGTGAGTCTCTCGTTACATTTGGGTATCCCAAAGGTAGCGCCAAAGTCGGCTTCAGCATTGGTAATGCGCACAACATGAGCCCGGTGAACATAGATGATATTAATGTTACTCTATTCACTAAAAGCGCCCTTTGGCCTATTGTATCTAATACTGCCCTTTTTGATGGATCTGTAGGGTTGAAGTCTGGACCTGAAGGAAAAAAAAAACAATTGAAAAGCTGAATTAATAGGTTCTTACCCAATTATACATTTTTGGTACAAAAATCGGAAGCTCTATTTACTATCGAAAATATAAAAACTTTTATTATTTGTTCGGGCAACTTAGTTTTGTTTCTTTAAAATTGTACTCGGTACATATTTTTTTAAATCCTTTTGGAAGCATATACCTACTTACTTATGTCCAAAATTAAGTTATTCAGTAAATATAACTGTGTTTTTTTCTGAAATTTGCTGCTTGAATATTAGAAGAGAAACTTTACACTACAGGATATGTTAGGCATGATCTGCTGATTAAATTAGTTTGAATCATACAAACCATCTAATACTACCAATAGCCTTTTGATCCTTGCTTGCCACCACCATATGTAGACAGTCTTCATGAATTGAGCCACATGTGTCAGAAACAGAACTGCTATATCCGCCATCTTACCTAAATCGCCTCGGACCTAATTTTTTATTTTATTTTAGTGGTAAAAGGCATATTATCAAAGATCATTTATTATTTGCAAACCAATTAAGTAGTTGTATTAATTGCAATCAACTCTATTCAAATTAATAAGTTTTATATTAGTAATATATATCTAACAATCTAACAAAATAACCGTACCTGGATCAAGTAAAGAAGTTGTAAAAATAGCAGAACAAAAAACATCAGCGACTGAAAAGCGACAGAATAAATATAAAACGGTATTCTCCAAACGCTCTTCTGAAGAGAATCTGGCATCCATATCCCGTTTAGCGCCAGCCCGATTAAGGTCGCTCGAAGATAACTTGAATTCTTCATTGTACCTAGTTCAGTTGTAGTTTTGCTGTAACGATGTTTTGCGGTTGTGTTTGCTTTTGATAAATTAATGAC
The DNA here is from genome assembly GCA_951802225.1 of Euspilapteryx auroguttella. Taxonomy (NCBI): domain Eukaryota; kingdom Metazoa; phylum Arthropoda; class Insecta; order Lepidoptera; family Gracillariidae; genus Euspilapteryx; species Euspilapteryx auroguttella. The sequence continues at coordinate 7,030,587 of OX637652.1, forward strand.
AAACTGAAGAAAAGGCTTAAAATCTTCCTAATTTAAAAACGAAACAAATGATTTATTTAATGGCTCTCTTTTAATTGCAACTAATTAGTTTTAACTCTTTTAGGGTACAGTTGAGCCTTGCTCGTAAGAAATAGGTTTACAATAAACAAAAAGATGTTCTCCTAGATTTATTATGTTTATAAAGGTTAATAAAAGTATGATTACTTATAAAACAGTTTTCTCTTTAGTAGGAACATATGAATACTGACTGTATTTTGTAAGTGTATCTATCCTACTTACAGCTACCTTACCTACGGAACCTTTCACCAGGTCAATCCAATATGGCATTTAATTTATTATTTTGAATGTAATTGAAGGGTTTCACTCAACCTATGGTTAATTATGGGGAAAAATATAATTGACGCTTAATTTTCTTTAAAAATAATTTCTTTATTTTCATTTGAAAGAATAAAATTGATGTTTTGCCCTTTTAAGTATTATGTATTTTGTGGTTGTGGCTCAGATTTCTAGAAGACTACCTACAATAAAAAGTTGACAAGTAACAGTAAGTAATTTATTAACTCGGGGTACATTAGAAGCTTTTTTAGAAAATCCTCTTGCGTTGATTGTATAAAAAAACTTCTAATAAACATATTTTGTAAGTATAAGGTTTTTAAGACCATTGATATTTAAGATAATAAGGTTATTCTAATTATATAAAGCAAGGTAAAGTCAAAGAGGCCAGAGGTCGCCGACTCTACTTCCGCGAATTATCGATTCTGTAGGCAACCGCACGCGATCTTAAATTCTAGTACAACCACTTGGCTAAGCAATATTTTTTTATATTTTTTAGCTAGTACCTACAATCAGTAAGAGCCAATAAAGCTAATCCTGTTGGCAATCCTTTGTTCCGATTGTTTCGAAACTTCTATGAAATTATTTTTTCCAACATGCCAGTATTTCCATTCTAGTATTTCTTTAATGCGATGGAGTTAGACTCGATATTTTTAAGAAAACATTACATATTGTTATTATAAACGATTCTTGTATAGGGACATACAAGAATAGTTTATAATAACAACAATTGTACATTTATCAGATGATATTTTTTTTGGGTTTTCGACATGTTGCTTTGAAAAGTTATCAATATTGCCAAATCTCCCGATTATTTTATTACCATCTGGTCTGAAACATCGTTAGCAAGTTTCTCTAACAATTTAAATAAGCTTCCGTTTGGAAGGTATAACGCAATTTTCCTGAAATGCACCGTCCCGCCTCTCTTCTCAACAACGTTAACTAAATTGTCCACGACGACCTACCGTATGCACCAAATTATAAATTTCAAATAGAAGGACAGGTAGGTATAGTGACTATACCTACCTGTCCTGTATATACTTACTATACCTGTATATACTATAGTCAATAGATAGGTAATCTCTGCACCCTAAATCTTTTTGATTTTACAAAAATATTACTGCGAGTAGGATTATTGTTTCCATAGCACGAGATGGAGATCCCATTTATTCACATTCACAAAAGAAATTATATTTTTTACAGATATCCAAGAGTTCTATGAGCTGACCCTCCTCGATGACACGAAAAGTGTCCAACAAAAGACCACAGAGACCATCCGGATCGCTAACAAGTGGGAGAGCGATGGCAGCCGACGGGAGGTAAAAAATATTTCAGTTTCACTAATAAAGTTTACAATTTTGAAGTACTTACCTATAAGTTATTGTCTATGTAAACAAATAATGCCATAAATTCGATGTTAAAATACGAATTTACAGTCCCTTAACCACCGTCGATGACCATTATAATCCATAAGTACAACTATTACTTTATTGTATGGTATGCGGTTTGTATTATTGATTGTATTAGCTGCATTGATTTTGAACTTTGATTTTGAATTAACTTTTGTATTTATAAAAAGATCTCTTTACAAAATAATTAATTAGTGAGTAAAAGGATACCTTGAAATTTTAAAACAAGGGTTGCCACTTGCGTCAATTTACTCTATAGCTCAGTACTTTAACCTCATGATATTTTGAGAAAAGCAAAAGTTTGCCGCAAACTAGAGATCTCTAAAACTGGCAAAATTTTTATATAAAAACGGTAAAAAAGTGCCGCACCCGCAAAAACCTTACAAAAAAATCTAAAAAAATCAAAACAAATCAGTCTCTACAAATTCTTTCTCTACCTTGCGCAAACGGAACCGCCGCCATCATTTCCGTATTCAGCGGTTTATTTCCGTTTAAATCAAGCGCAAACAGCTTGCTTCCATAAATCAGCAGAAATAATAGTTGCAGCGTTCTATTATTTGATGTTTGAGGTAAACTGGGGCACCTCACCGGACTGAATCCAGAAATTATACACTTTTTAACACGTTATAAAATTTGAGAACATTTAAATTCAATTTTTTTTTATTCTAGAAATAATTATTTAAAAATTACAAACACTTTGCTTTTGCTTTTAAATTAAACCGTAAAAATTTGTTCACTTGAAAAAGGCCGCATTATTATCGAATGTTCTATTTAAATTATTTCATAGATCATATTTTTTATCAATACTTTTTGACAATACTCAAAAGCAAAATTGAGTGATTCATACAAAAAAACCTGCCTACTTATTTGAAAAACTCTCATGGCGAAGTGCAAATCTTAGGTACGGTTTATGAACTCTTAGGCTTCAAACGCACAGGCGGATTTTATCCGCGCGGTAACAAACCGCGCGGATAAAAATCCGCTGTTACGGTTTTATTTCCGCGCTGTTGGAAAGGTTGTTATTTCATTTTCAACCTTATTCATAGGCCACGAAGGTAAAGGCGAATTTTTAGCCGCGCGGAAATAAAACCGCGACAGCGGATTTTTAACCGCGCGGTTTTTTATCCGCTGGTGCGCACACTTCTATAGGATTCAGTATGTTACATAAAATCCGCGCGGCAAAAAACCGCCTGTGCGTTCGTAGCCTTAGTATTCGCTATCGGTACCTCGTCATCGTACAGCAGCTTTCCGTGGTAGCTTCCGGTACCAGGCAACAATGTGCTGGAATAACATTCCCCCTCCTTTACGCAGTACAGTGCTAGTTCGCATTTTGTATTTAAAAAACAATTAAAGTCTTACTTGCTGACTGCTCAACAGGAAAATGTTCCTGGTACTTGGAAAGCTCCATGGTAGACATTTTAAATCTATTTAGTTTCATGCTAATTTTTATTTATTCTTCTATTTGCATGTAAGTCTTATATATGTATTTTATTATGTATTTATTTATATTGTGCTTGTATATATTCAGGGGATAGGAAATAGTTTATATATTTTTATACATACAAACTATTTATTTATCAATTAACAATAAGTAATTTATATTAATGTTACCCCCTCTCTCGAAAGGTACCGGCAGAATACCAGCGTCACAGGTTTCTGTGACATTATGCTGAGTTGGAGCCTATTTCGGTTGTGATATGCGCCACCGTGCCTTACACTGTGTGTGTAAATCTGTTAATTAGTTTAATCTGTATGTTCTTCTTTAATTTTATGTTATACTTTTGTTGTTTTTTATTATTGTGTTTTATGTGTGTGTGTAAGTACATATTGCTTCTGAAATAAATATTTTATCTATCTATCTATCTATTTATCAAAATATACTTAGATATATGCTAATAAATAAGCTACTTACTTAATAGTTAAGTTGTAATAAAAGCATGATTGGAGTTCAATAATAATATTGATTTTGAAACTTTCAGATTCAAGCAGAGGAGAGTGACTTCAGGATGGTGTCTAACGCATTCTTTTTCGACACTAACACAAAGCAAGAAACACGTATTGAATCCCCGGACTCGACGAAGGTAATTCAATTATATCTTTTTCTAGTAGTACTTACCAAAATATTTTAAGTTGATTGATAAGTAGATTTATTGGCTATGTTTTGACCGTCAACCTTGACCTAGGTGAGTAACATAAAGTATTTTTAATGTATTAAGTAAAAGCTCTAATAATAAATACTTAACAGTTTTACCTACTAGGCTACGGCGCCAAACCCTGAAATAGCCCTTCTCGATGGGCTGGTAGACTCAGTAAGAGATTTTTGGACGGACAGAATCCTAGAAATTATAGTTATCAATAAAACTTTGTATTTTCCAGATCGAAAGCACACGTTCCGTCTCTCATTCAGATGAAGCCCCTGAGGAAAAAAGGGTAAGTACCTACTTACGTCATATTTAATAAGGTTCGCGCTTTAAATTTTCATATTGTAAGTCAGTTAACCGGTAATGGTATAATTAAATTAAAGGCGAAAGCAAAAAGAGAGCTTTACATTTATTGTAGAGCGACTGAAAAACTTTTTTAAAACTTTGACGCGCGCGCGCAAACATGGTATGTGCTGCCATCTAGTGGGAAACACCTGAACTACGTCCTATTTCCGATAGATCCCCGGACAAGCAGGATGATCCTGTTGGTTGATTTTTTGGTGACGTGCGTTTGCGTGAATGCTGTGGCTGGCTGCGCCCTGCGCCTATCATCATACAAGCAAGCAAGCAAGTAATGGCGGATAGTCGCTTATTTTTCGCGTCTCGTACTATTTATAACCTAAAATAAAGTACAAGTTTTCGGCGATAATGTTCGCTAACGTCTCATCATTCTGTGGACTGGTGTTGTTAAATTTTGCATTTAGGCATAAATGTACCGTACGGCTAGTGTAATCGACTCAAAGAATACAGTTTTAATGTCAGTGAAATGAAATTACACATAAAACTTTGACATTCACTCTGCAGAATATCGAATTCGTTGCAAGTAAGGCCATTCAATAAACACTATTCTATTTTTAAACATTCAGTAATTTCTTTACATCTTCGGAACGATTTTGCTACTTGGTGAGACTTTGCGCCTGCTAATCTTGCCCGCAACATTCCACCCATCCGCCGCAGTCGTCATACTGACGATCTCATCAAACTACCTAAACAGAAACATTAAGTCCATTGCTTTGACATTCATATCATCTGTTAAAAGCATTACGGCTCTTGTTGACCATCACATCCATACTAAATTTCCTTTATCAAATGAATACCATCACCTTTCCAATGAAAGATAACATAGGGGCTTGGCCCTAATTGACACAAGTTTATTAACTGATAAGAATCACTGCAATAACTGTATTAAATTAACTCTTATTTTAACTTACATTATACCAGGCTTCTCTAAACATTAATTTAAGATTCATACATTCATGTGAATATGAACTGTGGTGCAAGACTGTGTTGGGTTCTAGGTTGAGAATGGTGCATGCAAACGTCTCGCAATAAGGTGTTGCGGACAGACACGAGTGTAACTAACCATGCATGCAGTGTACATAGTACTGTGCTGAGGCACTCGTAAACTATAAATGGTGATGCACAATCTGCCATCACAATGACTGAAAGAAGGAAGAAAAAAACTCATAATGGATTCCTCCGGAAAGTATCCTCCCTGTTCAACCTTGACACGGTGAGTGGTTGCATGGCTTGCCCAACTAAACTGAGGAAATTTTTGCTACTCTGAATTATACCATTACCGGTTTTACCAAATTATCTTAAGAAAACTTTTTTTTTTAATAATATTTACTAGTTTGGTTTTATATAACCACAATCAAAGAAGTACCTATGTATTTTCATTAAAAAGCTTTAAAGTCATTAAGTAATTTTACTGACAAGCACGGAATTATGAAATAAGATGACACTGTTTACTTATCTTGAAACATAGGTACTTGAGTGCAGCTAATGCTTTGTAAACTACCTTAATTTAACTATGTTTGAACTAACTGTAACCATGTTGCTTCACATACATACCTACCTACCTACATACGTAGAATGTGCTGTATCAATTACCAACACTACTGACCATAACATCAGCCTTGACATAGTCAAAGTGCTATACTGTACTGATATTTAACATAAAAAACATGCCTAATATTTTTTTTTTTTTAATTTTTATTTCAGGCTCACATTACAGCCCCTGAAATGAAGCAGGTATGTTCTCATACAATTTTGTTTTTATTGTTTATTGAACTCATGTTTAAAGTAAAAATATATTTATGTAAGTAAAAAATTTATACTTACTGGCAAAAACACAAATTGGTGATCAAGTTACACAACAGCCATGCATGACAATTGAACTAAATAGAAATCAACTCAATTGGTGTAGTTTGTTCATGTACTTACATTGGTACATAATGTAGGGTAAATGCAGGGTACATTGGCTTCTTCTGTATTCTCTACTTAGTTTAGTAACAAGCAAAACCTTTGAAACTATCAGTAAATCGTAAGTATAGATTAAATACAAATCAATTGAAAAGCTAGCCAATTAATCTATTAATGGATAATTTTTTTTTTCTTGTTAAACCCTAATTATATTCTTTATTTTATTATTCAATACAAAAACTAAAAAAAAATTACTTATAATTGATATCCATCATATTTCCAGCAAGTAACTGACTGGTACAATTAATACAAAACAAAGGAAAGCCAATTGAACAGAATTTCATTTGAAAACTACCTATCTTATCAGTCTGCAAGTTAGAAAGCAATTAGGTGAACATTCTTACTAAATTCTCAACTAGTAATTTTAACTAATTAAATGAATCATAGGTATACGTTATTTTTATTATTTAGTTATGTAGGGACTACTTTTCCAAATAAATAAATCTAACAATTACCCGTATATTATTATAACTTGAACAAATTCAGGTGAACGGTATAGCAGACACAACAGACGGCGAAGAACCTGGATACACCTACATGACCGTCGCATTATCGCGCGCGGGGGGCGCCGGACTGGGGTTCAGTATCGCGGGGGGCTCCGATAATCCCCACATAGGGGATGACCCCCACATATACGTCACTAAACTGATCCCGGGTGGAGCCGCCGCTGCTAGCCAGCTACAGATCAATGATGCTATAATACAGGTGAGATTAGTCTATTTTTAGTCTGACCACAGAAGGCATATAACTACATAATAATAGGAAGTACCCTACATCTTCTACAAAGAATAGAATAGAATAGAATCTTTAAATATTGCAATCATAGAATTGACAGAGTTACAATTTTGCTCACACCAAATTGGCTTTGTAAAAACCTTTTGTTACCTTTTAAACCATCTTTTGCATACGACCCGTCAGTAATCCCTCTACTTAAAACACATTTTACTGCTTAGCGGTCGAGAGTGAGAGTATCACTTTTGCAGTTTATAACAAACGAACGGAGCACGGTTACACGTGCTAAGTCCTTCTTACACGCATTGCTACGGCTTTAAATCGAGACCTAACACTTTGCATATACGTTTACGTAACTCTATAAATGACTGATCCCAACTTGCACGCAAACTATAACTTTTTAACGACGGGATACGTTTTACATTACTATATCTTTTATTTTGATTATTCTGAATCAGGTACATATCTGTGATTTGCACGCACCCATCTATGGTATTAAGCAAATCGAATTAAAAAAATCATTGGCTGGATGTTAAAATACGATAAATATCTAAAATCCCATGGAGCCACTTTGTGATTTAGCTACGCAAGACTTCCATTCACAACCACAACACAGCTTCAACAATTTGACCCATATATCATTTTTTAGTGTCAATTCTTATTAATAAGGAATGGCTGTGATCGTGCCTCGATAATAAGGTTGATTGCCACGATGACCCAATAATGACCCGATCAAATAAAGAACCGTTACCTACTTATATATCCGGAACACGAATATTCCTTTGAATTTAATTATTCTTATCACGACCGCTAAATCGTTACAGCTGTTATACGTTATGAACGGGTCAGTTTCTGTGGGTATTTTGTTCGCTATTGTTTGCTCAAACGAAAATACTACCAATAATTAATTTTAAATACTTAAATTCCAGGTAAATGAGACAAATGTCGTAAATGTGACCCACGCAGACGCCGTCGACGCGTTAAAAAAAGCTGGAAGTACTGTTAGATTGGTAAGAAACCTTTTATTAACTTTTTTTTAACTATTCAAACGTTCTATACATTCTATAAGAATATATGAGCTAAGTTACAGTTCGGTTCGAGCATTCGGGTTTGAACAATAGGACATCTGATAACTATGTTTATAATTAAGCCGCTTAAAACAGACGGTACCTAACTTGTCACTTTTAAGAAATCACGTGTACACGTACAGTCACGGACTAGGAGGCCGTAACAGATTTGTCTATGGTTTCGTCAGCCCTAGACTATTACCAAAGGGCTATTTTACAATACAGAAAAACCGGAAGTTTTACGCCGACCGTGTCCGCCACTGTACATTTAGAAAGAAGAAAGAAATTTTACAGAGTTTGATTGATAAATAAACGTACAGTACAATTTCTTACTTTAACCCTACAGAAAATAAGACGTCGCGCAACAGAAGAGCCACTAACGAATGCAAACAACACATTAACAGTCGACAAAGAGAATGCCATAGAGATCGAACTTTCAAAGGGCGGGTCCGGACTAGGGTTCAGCATAGCCGGGGGGGTCGGCAACCAGCACATCCCCGGGGACAACGGGATTTACGTTACTAAGATAATGGCGGGCGGCGCCGCGCACCGCGACGGGCGGCTCCGGGTGGGCGACAAGCTGCTTGAGGTCAAGAATACTTCGGTAAGTCGTTTATTTTATTTTTTGTCCGGGCAAAAGCACTTGTTCTTTTTCAAGCAATAGAACCTACTTGAACCCTATTTGCTGAAGCCATCTGAGTTCTTCAACATTAGCTCAACTTGGCGTTCAGCTGAGCGAAAATCGAAAGACTAAACAACAACTTAAAAAAAAAGCGTTGAGTGTTTTGTTAAGTGGCAATCGCGCATGCTGACGCAGAGGGTTCAGACCGTAAGGTGATCTCTTACTACATACTAAACTAAACTAATAAATCAAAGCCGATAGGGGAGGTTTTTTTATTAGTTTAAATCCATGCCATGTATTATATCAGAATGTTCTGTAACAATATGCACAACTGCACACGATATACTTAATGCCTGCCTGTCATGTATTTTATAGGAAGATATTTATAGATTTGTAATTTTTTTAAGGCAATTATCAAATCACGTTGCATCCGCAACATGTTGAATGAAACAAAACTTGAAATGGTTATCCTAACACACAGAACTCTGCATATTGCATTTAATTGAACGACTTATGTAAACCTGAGTTAAGGCGGTAACTCACGGTATGGCGTGAAATTCAAATTTTTTCACGTTTTTTAATTATTTTGGCGAAAATATTCATTTTAAATAAAGTTTAAATGAATTCGCGTACGTAAAAACCTATTTCCCACATTGTGATATATCGTTTTTGAAAGACAGAGTAACCAATTTTGTGTATATTCAAGGAACTTGTTTTTTGGCCTTTTATCCCTTAGACACAAAATCTGAAGGTCTGACTTCAAAAAACGGTGTATTACAATATGGGAGATGGTTTTTTACATACGTGAATTCATTTAAACTTTATTAAAAAATTATACTTTCGCCAGAATAAAAAAAAACACGAAAAAATTTGAATTTCGCGCCATAGCGAGAGTTGCCAGTTGCCACCTTAACATTAAATTAGTATTCAAAGATCATTACAAAAACGACCTTGTCATTCGCGTTAAGGACTTCGGCCAGCTATAAGTAATTATTCTAATCCTAATTAATTTTTCATTACACAACCTAGTCACATAGATTATTATATAGAATTCTAATGAAGAAATACCGCCTACGAATCAAGCTAAAAAAACAAATATATGCATTTACAAATATTGAGTCATCTTGTCACCTTGATTTAAGTTGAGATAACATCCTACGATATGTAAATACTTTCATTCATGCATAATTTTTTGTTTGCATAGTGCGGCATCTGTGAGTAAGGCGTAGTATAGTGACTCAATAGATCTTGTTTTAACTACAAACTGGCACATGTTTGCGGTCAGTGTTGATTAGAAGCTGATTTCAATAAGACAGCCTTGTTTTTGATATTAAAATCTGCAAAAAATAATAATAATATTATGGGAATTACGCTAACTGTGGTAAACAATGTTGCTTTGTGTTCATTAATTAAAATATTTTAATGTGTTAAATATATTTTTAGTTCTTCTCATGTTTTTTGCAATATAAACTGTTTAAATAGTAAATTTTATAATAAGTAAAGTTCATGCAAAAATCGTGTGTGTCACTTAAAAAGTTCCTTTTGTTGTATCATTTACCACATCCCGCCATAACTGACTGGTATAAAGGGGTTGTTTGAAAACCATTGCCTCATTTGTTTGAGCTTAAAAACTTTGCTGTTGACCTTGTATACGAGAGTCAGAGTCATGGCAGAGCGAATTATTACTAAGAGAATCAGAGACCAGGGGAAAGAACGAGTCTTAATGTATCTAAAGTGATTTCCAAGTGCAAAACGGACCCCGTAGTTGAACAAAAAGTAAACGTTGGTATAATCTTGCAGCGAGGCGACGTGCCTCTAGAGAACGTCACCCACGAGGAGGCGGTGGCGGCGCTCAAGGCGTCGGGCGAGAAGGTGCGCCTCGTGCTGGTGCCGGGCCCGCGCTCGCGCCCCGCCTCGCCACGGGCCTCGCCTACTCCTGAGCCACTAGAGATGCGCTCTGAACGCGCTACCACACGTAAGTTTTACCTCCATACAATTATCCATCATAGATCTGTACGTATATTAAATTATTGTAAGTACTTACATAAATTACTTCATACATATAGAATCCAAACTAAAAAATACCGCATTAATCATGGACCCTTGATTCTCAACTTGTCTATATTTTGGTGTTAATTCTTTAAAAGAAGCCTCTGCCGCCAGTCCTACTTACAAAGTCAACGCTGACTTGGTTTGAAAAACTGTTTATACGAGCGCAAAAGCGCAATACAAAGCCAGCGCTGGCAGTTAGTGAGATTGATTTGGCGTAAAACGATCAAATAAAGCCATCATGATGATGGCTAACATCGTTTTACTACACATCATATTATGTGTTAAATTTACAAAGAAAGGTTTTGGATCCTAAAACGATAAAAGAGTCAAGCTAATAATCAATATATATAAAACTCTTCCGTTACTGACTGACTGACAGACAACGCAGAGCCGAAACTACTGGGCGTAGCGGGATGAAACTTTGCATGTAGGTTCGTTAGGGAGTGTAGGTGAGCACTAAGAAGGGATTTCCCGAAATTCCCACGGGAACGGAAAAAAACGGGATTTTTGTATTTATGAGAAATCTGCGCGGGAAAAACCGCGGGGCAGCCTCTAGTCAATATATATAAAACTCTTCCGTTACTGACTGACTGACTGACAGACAACGCAGAGCCGAAACTATTGGCCGTAGCGGGCTGAAATTTTGCATGTAGATTTCTTAGGGAGTGTAGGTGAGCACTAAGAAAGGATTTCCCGAAATTCCCACGGGAACGAAAAAAAACGGGATTTTTGTGTTTATGAGAAATCTGCGCGAGTGAAACCGCGGGGCAGCCTCTAGTAGTTTACAAAGCTACAAGATGTCAAAATTCGCGCATAACCGTGACATTCCTTTAAAAACCCCCAGCCTCAAGCACAGCGAACACGCTCCGGCGAGACGACGTGACGGACGGCGAAGAAGAAACACGAGTCGTAGAACTAGAGAAGGGTTCCTCAGGGCTCGGGTTCAACATAGTGGGCGGAGAAGACGGGCACGGCATCTACGTGTCGTTCCTGCTAGCGGGCGGGCCGGCCGAGCGCTCGGGGCGGCTGCGGCGCGGCGACCGCCTACTGGCTGTCAATGATGTTGATATCACTCACGCTACGCACGAAATGGCTGCTAAGGCACTCAAGGTTAGTAGGTAGAGCCGTTCTGTGTTTGGCCCCCATCCCTATTGTAGGGCTAGGCTCAACATAGTGGTATAGGGTGCAACATAGTAGCCTAGAATTCAATATAATAGGAAGAGAAGACGGGCACGGCATCTACGTTTCGTTTCCAGCCCAGACAGCTCGAATATTTAGAATGTATGAGTAAGTCTGTTTACCAGTCGTTTAAAAGCATTAGGAACGAAATTTTCACAACAAACGGAATCTGTATTTAAAAAATAAATAAATTCGTATGCAAGGCTGCTGCAATTCACTAGTTTAGTAATGGGTATCTATAAACAAATTTCAGAGCACAGGTCAAAACGTGAAATTAACGGTGACATACCGGCCGCAAGAATATAACAAGTTCGAGGCGCGGATCAATGAGCTCAAGCAACACCACACGCTGCTCAGGACGTCGCAGAAGAAGTCGCTCTATGTTAGGTAAATAAAAATTTAAAAAAAATCGTCTGTTTGAATAACTGACGGTACGGGACAGCTGATTTCGTTTATAAGATTTTGACCTATCTTTTAATTTATGACCGCCTTGGCAGAAACACGAATTGCACTCAAAGTCTCTAACTAAGAACTTGTATCTAGGGAGAGTGCCCAAAACACACACATAGAACAAATACACCCAAACCGGGAAACCGACATCGATATTCATCATAACAATGCTCGTATTACCGGGTACCCGGTGGTCCCGCGTCACAGTGCCCAAGCAGTCAGTAATGGTGGGAGTGTGTGTGCACAGGGCGCTGTTCGACTACGAGCCGGCGCGCGACGACGGGCTGCCGTCCCGTGGGCTGCCCTTCCGCTACGGCGACATCCTGCACGTCACCAACGCCTCCGACGACGAGTGGTGGCAGGCCAGGTCTGTACACTTACACTTACTTTACTATACTAAGAAACTCAATTCTACTGTACTTGACAATCAATCAATCAATATATATAAAACTCTTCCTGAGTTACTGACTGACTGACAACGCAGAGCCGAAACTACTAGGCGTAGCAGGCTAAAATTTTGCACGTAGATTCCTTGGGGAGTGTAGGGGAGCACTAAGGAATAAATTCCCGATATTCCCATGGGAATGGGAAAAATTGGATTTTGGTGTTTATGAGAATTCTGCGCTAGTGAAACCGCGGGGCAGCCTCTTGTGTAGTTATATTCTGAGTCATTAATGTTTCGATAATACTAAAAATTTGTCCTGTTTTTTTTTTTAAATTGACTAGTGTGTTGTCTCCCTGCAGACGGCTGGAGGCGGAGGCGGAGGCGGTGGGCATCATCCCGTCCAAGCGGCGCTGGGAGCGCAAGCAGCGCGCGCGCGACCGCCAGGTCAAGTTCCAGGGGCAGGGGGCGCCTGCCAGCGTGAGTACTGATCATTAAATAGGACTCTATCTGCGAACAGCAAAATTCAAGAAGCATAACTAGCCCAATAAACTCACACGGATAAGAAGCCGCGGTGGGTGGTGCTTTGGTTACGGACACCATGCCGCGTCAGTTCCTAGTGGCACCTTGAGTCGTTTGGCTGAAGCTTCGGGAGCATATTACTGTGTTTTTGGGTATTTCTGACCGTGTTTTATTTATTATAAAGTGTTGTAGAAGCCATACAGACAAAAAAACTAATGTATTTAATAATACATACGTGAACTCAACAGAGCCAATCGACCCTGGAGCGGCGCAAGAAGACGCTCTCGTTCAGCCGGCGCTTCCCCTTCATGAAGAGCCGCGAGGACGGACTCAAGTCCGAGGACGGCTCCGACCACGAGCGTGAGTCTCTGATGATACTTACTCCAGGGAATCAATTCTTAACTACATTCGATCGACTCGTAATTGTATTAGCTATTTCGTTAACCAATGCCGCTAACAATGCCGATTTCTGTTACACGCCAAAATTAAATGTTCAAATCACAAGTAAATCGATTTTAGTTAGACTTGAAATGGCTGTTGACTGTTGACTACTGACTTAACTGTTGACTCCTGACTTAACTGTTGACTACTGACTTAACTGTTGACTACTGACTTAACTGTTGACTACTGACTTAACTGTTGACTACTGACTTTACTGTTGACTACTGATTTAACTGTTGACTACTGACTTAACTTTTGACTACTGACTTAACTATTGACTACTGACTTAACTGTGACTACTGACTTAACTGTTGACTACTGACTTAACTGTTGACTACTGACTTAACTGTTGACTACTGACTTAACTGTTGACTATTGACTATTGACTTAACTGTTGACTACTGACTTAACTGTTGACTACTGACTTAACTGTTGACTACTACTGACTTAACTGTTTACTACTGACTTTACTGTTTACTACTGACTTCACTGTTGACTACTGACTTAACTCTTTACTACTGACTGATGACTATAGTGACTGTGGGCCTGTTTAAACAAACATTGATGGCGATAATGTGCAAAATTAATCTTACTTTAAATGACGCCTGCAGCAAGAGACATAGAACATAATATTACACAATATTAATTTAAAAGGATCTCATTACAATTTATTGACAAAAAATCTTGTTTACAGCGTTTATGCTATGCTACACGCAGGAGGACGCCAATGCCGATGGTAAGCAACAAACTTTTCATACAAATGACATTATAATATTTCATACAATGTATATGTCCGCTATTTGCTGTAATGTATTTAGGTCGTTTCTGCGCAATATCTATGAGGCTGGCCCAATAACCACTGTATTAAGAGTTTTTATTTTATTTATTAGAACATTTATTATATTTAAAGCTATCCGCTTTCTCTAACCACGGTTAATATGATTGCTTTCTTATATTATACAAACTATATACACTTACACAACGAAGTTTTTATATTATTTAAAAAAAAGTATTTTGGTTAAACACACAGTATAATGTATTTAGGTCGTTTCTGCGCAATATCTATGAGGCTGGCCCAATAACCACTGTATTAAGAGTTTTTATTTTATTTATTAGAACATTTATTATATTTAAAGCTATCCGCTTTCTCTAACCACGGTTAATATGATTGCTTTCTTATATTATACAAACTATATACACTTACACAACGAAGTTTTTATATTATTTAAAAAAAAGTATTTTGGTTAAACACACAGTATACTTACATCTCAGTAATGTGACGCTATTTCATACGTTAATTATTGTTTGTTTTTTTTCTTTTTTATCTCAGAATAAATGTCAAACCTAAACTTTCTGCCTAAATATACCCACAATGTGCTAATCTAGTATATGTTGCTTCTAAGCATGATAATGCTTATAAGAATATAATATTTTACAAATCGGTATTGGTCACACCGATAACGCCTTGGCAAATAAGTGTTGAAGCTACAGAACAAGCTAATACCTATAATGTATCTTCGTTGGTGTTTAGAATGTGCTGTTAGTTACTGCCCTCGCGATGGAACCGCAGTGTGTTTACTAGTAGTTGTTATATTAAAGTATACTTATAGGTTTTAATTTAAGCACAAGTCAATGTTTAGGCCACGGTAGTCGTCCCGTGCTTCTAGTTGCCTTACCAGGAGCCGCTAGCGACATCTGTACCTTGTTGTATCATCCATTTTGCGTAATACATTTTAGATTTTTGTTTTTGATACTTTTTACTTACTTACAGTCTAAAACACACTCAACTATGTATGTTCCGAACACCAGTTGGACCTTACCCCCTGATGATGAATTGTATCGTAGAAGTATATTTTAGGAGTGATGTAATTTATTATGGAATCGACCAGCTACAATTTTTTATTACCTCCCTCCCCTGCCCCTGGCTCCTTTTGTTCACAACTGTCTTGATTCATTCTGCAATATTTTAAATGAACCAATGTGATGTTGTAATGAAATGCACTCCAGATTAACTTTCCATCCCCTATATACATATATGTAACGTTATATTTTCTACGTGTAGGGGAAATCTTGTACCGAGTGGAACTTCCCATGATGGAGGAGATAACGCTCATTTATCTCGAGGACGAGTGTAAGTGTTGGGAGTGAGGCATAGCTTGCGAGTGCCGTAGCCGATTCCTTACCTCCCGCATTCTGGTTATGAATCATCAATTTAGAAACAGTAGTTTTCATACAATAACACTCAAGTTATTATGTTGTCATACCTTTTTGTTCGATGGTTTTTCTTTCTTATTTATTCATAAAAACGCGACAATTCTAATAGCCTTTACGCACTCGAGAGATGTAACATTAGCTCACGATGTTTCTGATTTGAAAATTGTTCGGCCGGGAGACTGGCAAGGACTGTTGTCCTAGATTGAACCCTATAACTATACAGACAGAGGATATGTGGGGCTACTGGAAGCACCGAGGACTCGCGAGCCGCCGCATGCCGCTAGCTCCACACGATACTTCACCAGCATGACCTCGACATCATCACGCTTCGACTTAGATACCAACGCCCTGCTGGAAACTAGAACCTAGAACACACATGCTTGACTTGTAGGGATGCTGTACTTAGTCACCTATAGCTTAGCAATGACGGAATGTGGCATGAGCCGCCTTGAACTCGTTTTAGGAGGTAACGCGACTATCGATCTCGGTCGGCTGTTTCCGCCTCGACAGAGCACCGTGTGAAGTTTTGAGTTTCACGAAAATATACAAACTTTCATTATTCTACAAGTGTGGATTTCGATTTTGTACATTATTTTATAGAGCAATTAGCGTTTAGAGATGCCATTTTTTCATTACTTTTTCTTAGCTTTAGTTTTAGATGTTTTTTAGACGCTTAGTAATCGTTGTTTATTCTTTAGTGTATAGTATGTTATATATCGACACGAACTGTATATTTCTGACAGCTTTTTTTCGCTTTTGCATCTATAGTTTTTAATGAACTTCTAGGTAATTTTCTCTATTGTAAATTCTTCTAATAGTATTGTTTTATTAGGGTTCGAAGCTTTCGGGCGTTTTTTAATAAGTCCCTCGGCTTCCAGGCCAAGAAGAGACAGTTCTGTCGTACGAGACGGTGCAGCAGCTGACGATCTCGTACACGCGGCCCGTCATCATCCTCGGCCCGCTCAAGGACCGGATCAACGACGACCTCATCTCCGAGTTCCCGGACAAGTTCGGAAGTTGTGTTCCACGTGAGTAACCTAATTTAGCGTAACTTAAGTCATTGTTGCTTACTTACTTTTGCCGTAGCTTTTGCCCAATCTCCGCTGGGGATCAAAGGGCCGAAACAATTTTTTTTGTTAGGGCATATTATGCCGTGACGTCACGAAGCCAACTAGGCCACTTATCACTGATTATTATGAAAGTCTAGTAAACTGCATGCAATACTGAAGCGATGTTGTTTCGGGTGGTCATTATATTTTAAGAATACTTTGTGTAATATAATAAGTTTGACAAAGTGTGTCTGTATGTGTGTGTGTGTGTGTGTGTGTGTGTGTGTGTGTGTGTGTGTGTGTGTGTGTGTAACAGACACGACGCGCGCGCGGCGCGACTACGAGGTGGACGGGCGCGACTACCACTTCGTGTCGTCGCGCGAGCTGATGTATATGTGATGTGTGTGTGTGTAACAGACACGACGCGCGCTCGGCGCGACTACGAGGTGGACGGGCGCGACTACCACTTCGTGTCGTCGCGCGAGCTGATGTATATGTGATGTGTGTGTGTGTAACAGACACGACGCGCGCGCGGCGCGACTACGAGGTGGACGGGCGCGACTACCACTTCGTGTCGTCGCGCGAGCTGATGTATATGTGATGTGTGTGTGTGTAACAGACACGACGCGCGCGCGGCGCGACTACGAGGTGGACGGGCGCGACTACCACTTCGTGTCGTCGCGCGAGCTGATGTATATGTGATGTGTGTGTGTGTAACAGACACGACGCGCGCGCGGCGCGACTACGAGGTGGACTGGCGCGACTACCACTTCGTGTCGTCGCGCGAGCTGATGTATATGTGATGTGTGTATGTGTAACAGACACGACGCGCGCGCGGCGCGACTACGAGGTGGACGGGCGCGACTACCACTTCGTGTCGTCGCGCGAGCTGATGTATATGTGATGTGTGTGTGTGTGTAACAGACACGACGGTCGCTCGGCGCGACTACGAGGTGGACGGGCGCGACTACCACTTCGTGTCGTCGCGCGAGCTGATGTATATGTGATGTGTGTGTGTGTAACAGACACGACGCGCGCGCGGCGCGACTACGAGGTGGACGGGCGCGACTACCACTTCGTGTCGTCGCGCGAGCTGATGTATATGTGATGTGTGTGTGTGTAACAGACACGACGCGCGCGCGGCGCGACTACGAGGTGGACTGGCGCGACTACCACTTCGTGTCGTCGCGCGAGCTGATGTATATGTGATGTGTGTATGTGTAACAGACACGACGCGCGCGCGGCGCGACTACGCGGTGGACGGGCGCGACTACCACTTCGTGTCGTCGCGCGAGCTGATGTATATGTGATGTGTGTGTGTGTGTAACAGACACGACGCGCGCGCGGCGCGACTACGAGGTGAACGGGCGCGACTACCACTTCGTGTCGTCGCGCGAGCTGATGTATATGTGATGTGTGTGTGTGTGTAACAGACACGACGCGCGCGCGGCGCGACTACGAGGTGGACGGGCGCGACTACCACTTCGTGTCGTCGCGCGAGCTGATGTATATGTGATGTGTGTGTGTGTAACAGACACGACGCGCGCGCGGCGCGACTACGAGGTGGACGGGCGCGACTACCACTTCGTGTCGTCGCGCGAGCTGATGTATATGTGATGTGTGTGTGTGTAACAGACACGACGCGCGCGCGGCGCGACTACGAGGTGGACGGGCGCGACTACCACTTCGTGTCGTCGCGCGAGCTGATGTATATGTGATGTGTGTGTGTGTAACAGACACGACGCGCGCAAGGCGCGACTACGAGGTGGACGGGCGCGACTACCACTTCGTGTCGTCGCGCGAGCTGATGTATATGTGATGTGTGTGTGTGTAACAGACACGACGCGCGCGCGGCGCGACTACGAGGTGGACGGGCGCGACTACCACTTCGTGTCGTCGCGCGAGCTGATGTATATGTGATGTGTGTGTGTGTGTAACAGACACGACGCGCGCGCGGCGCGACTACGAGGTGAACGGGCGCGACTACCACTTCGTGTCGTCGCGCGAGCTGATGTATATGTGATGTGTGTGTGTGTGTAACAGACACGACGCGCGCGCGGCGCGACTACGAGGTGGACGGGCGCGACTACCACTTCGTGTCGTCGCGCGAGCTGATGTATATGTGATGTGTGTGTGTGTAACAGACACGACGCGCGCGCGGCGCGACTACGAGGTGGACGGGCGCGACTACCACTTCGTGTCGTCGCGCGAGCTGATGTATATGTGATGTGTGTGTGTGTAACAGACACGACGCGCGCGCGGCGCGACTACGAGGTGGACGGGCGCGACTACCACTTCGTGTCGTCGCGCGAGCTGATGTATATGTGATGTGTGTGTGTGTAACAGACACGACGCGCGCAAGGCGCGACTACGAGGTGGACGGGCGCGACTACCACTTCGTGTCGTCGCGCGAGCTGATGTATATGTGATGTGTGTGTGTGTAACAGACACGACGCGCGCGCGGTGCGACTACGAGGTGGACGGGCGCGACTACCACTTCGTGTCGTCGCGCGAGCTGATGTATATGTGATGTGTGTGTGTAACAGACACGACGCGCGCGCGGCGCGACTACGAGGTGGACGGGCGCGACTACCACTTCGTGTCGTCGCGCGAGCTGATGTATATGTGATGTGTGTGTGTGTAACAGACACGACGCGCGCGCGGCGCGACTACGAGGTGGACGGGCGCGACTACCACTTCGTGTCGTCGCGCGAGCTGATGTATATGTGATGTGTGTGTGTGTAACAGACACGACGCGCGCGCGGCGCGACTACGAGGTGGACGGGCGCGACTACCACTTCGTGTCGTCGCGCGAGCTGATGTATATGTGATGTGTGTGTGTGTAACAGACACGACGCGCGCGCGGCGCGACTACGAGGTGGACGGGCGCGACTACCACTTCGTGTCGTCGCGCGAGCTGATGTATATGTGATGTGTGTGTGTGTAACAGACACGACGCGCGCGCGGCGCGACTACGAGGTGGACGGGCGCGACTACCACTTCGTGTCGTCGCGCGAGCTGATGGAGCGCGACATCCAGCAGCATCTGTTCATCGAGGCCGGCCAGTACAACGACAACTTGTACGGCACCTCCGTCGCCTCCGTGCGGGAAGTCGCCGAGAAGGTGAACTTGAACTACTACAGACTATACATAATAATAATAACGCAAACTAACCAAACTAATAACCACTCAAAGCCCTTCGGAAGATCCTTTATATAGGGTGCCCGAAACATAATATACAGAGACAAACAAACATCGATTTACATCATAACAATGTTCGCCCCGCCGGGAATCGAACCAAGGTGCACACGCATCTCAGTCCACTTCACTGGCAACTGAGCTACGGAGCAGTCTATACATATATACAGTATGCCGGTTAGTCAGCCATATTATAGAATAGACCATTTTAGTTTTTTGACGTATGTCAATTGAGACTAGATGTCTCGTATTTACACAACTAACCAGAGGAGTAGACCTCCAGTAAAGCTATTTGAAACCTATTGTGTCGTTATGAATAATAATCGGTACGGTATGATTAGACATATAGGCCCTGCTGACTATATGTCCTGTCTGGGCTGGTGTTCCCTAAGTTGCCTTTTACAACACCCATGGAGAAGATATGACGTTGGTATTCTATGTTGCACCCTATATACCGGTATTGCTTAGTTTGGGAGCTTTTGAGTGTGAAGCGTTATTTAATGACGAGCTTTCCCGGCTTACTTCGTTACGCCATAGAATATAAGATACTACAAAAGACTTGGCTCTATAGACTATGTTCTTTTGCCTGCCCAGAATGGGCTTGATAAAAAACAAACAACAAAAACAAACCAACTGTCAAAATATGTAAACAACGGAAAAAATATTGCACCTTGGGTTACATTATTTGAGTTTAGGTAAGGATCCCTAATTTTTTTGGAAATCTAATATAGCCTATGACACTCGGGGTTAATGTAGCTTCCTACCAGTTAAAGAATTTTTCAAATCGGTTCAGTATTTCCGGAGCCTATTCGTTACAAACAAACAAACAAACAAACAAACAAATCTTTCCTCTTTATAATATTGGTATAGATATGCTACAGTTATTCTCTCGCCAAATAGATCAAACTAATAATAATACTTTTAATACATAATTACACTGTCTTATAGAATCATGGACGTTTTAAAATTATTTTAATTGTTCGTTTCCTCGATCTTATCGATATTGTTTCCCCTCATTATGTGGTCGCTTTTATTGATTATTTGTATATTTTCAGGGCAAGCACTGCATTTTGGACGTGAGCGGCAACGCCATCAAGAGATTACAAGTGGCCCAGCTTTACCCCATTGCCATATTTATTAAACCAAAGAGCGTAGAGTCTATAATGTAAGTAATTTAATGTAAAGGTGTACTGGCAATATTTGTTAAGTATTTTTTTAGTTTTTAATTACTTACTTGAATATTTTTTTTTTATCAATTTAGGGAAATGAATAAACGAATGACTGAAGAGCAAGCGAAGAAAACGTTTGAACGAGCGATAAAGATGGAGCAAGAGTTCCAGGAATATTTTACAGGTACGATTTTTTTTAACTAAACTTGAGTCATAATCACAGACGTCATAATTAAACACTCAACGCCTGGTGCTTGTTAGATGAAATATATTTCATTACAATACCTATTATCCATACTATATATTATATATATATACTAGAGGCTGCCCTGCGGTTTTTTCCGCGCAGATTTCTCATAAACACAAAAATCTCATTTTTTCCCGTTCCCGTGGGAATTTCGTGAAATCCCTTCTTAGTGCTCACCTACACTCCCCAAGGAACCCACGTGCCAATTTTCAGCTTTCTACGCCCAGTAGTTTCGGCTCTGCGTTGTCTGTCAGTCAGTCAGTCAGTCAGTAACGGAAGAGTTTTATATATATTGATTACTAATATTATTATAAATGCGAAAGTAACTCTGTCTGTCTCGCTTTCCTGAGAAAACTACTGAACCGATTTGAATGAATTTTTTTTTATGGATAGTTTAGAGCCTGAGAAAGGACAGGCTACTTTTTATCCTGAAATTCCCACGGGAAAATTGGGAATTTGATGTTTTAAGGAAAATGCGCTGGCGAACCAACAACTAGGTAACATTATATCGAGAAACGTCCCCAATAGAAACGTTAGTCAAGAAAAACAGACAAATACTTGCCACCTTATTTCAGTTGTTCTCTATTTATAAACATTTGGTAGGTGGCTTGGCTTCGGTAACTTGGTGGTATGGTAACAAACTCCCTTACAATGTTTGTTCTTGTGACAATTTATGGTTCGTATACATACATATACTGTATTGGACCAATACTATTTAAACAGTAATACAAATAGATTTGATATTATTCCAGCCGTGGTGACGGGCGACACTCCGGAAGAGATCTACGCGAAGGTGAAGGGCGTGGTGGCGGCCGAGAGCGGGCCCGCCGTGTGGGTGCCGCGCCGCGACCCGCTCTGAGCTGCCTCTCGTCTCCCACAACCCTTCCGACACGAATACTTTAAACTTTAGCCTGTGTGCGCCTGTGTAGGCACACTGTAAGAGCCCGACGTAGAGTGAGCGCAAAGCTAGCTTACTGTGGACACTCCGTTTCAAGTAGGATAAGCTGCCCTATCCAGGGCCCCTCTGACATGGCTTGGTCCATTTAGAGGCTGATTATAAGCATTCCGGACATTTTACAGCATTAAATTATTTTTGGTTTTTAATGCTGACAAATTCCAAGAATCCTTATATTTAGCCTCTAAATGGACCATGCCAATAGTAAGAAGAGGATTAAGAATAGTACATCTTACCCTATAAAGAAGAGCGTAATAAGCCTATACGACGCTAACTCAGTCAGTCGGCCGGTAACAGTTTTCATACTAAGAGTGAAATAAGTCCTGTCCCTTCTTCTTCGTTGAAAGAAAGTGACACGACTGGTCTACACGGTTTAAAGTTTGAAGTGCTCGGAGGTTAATCCCGTACCAAAATTAAGCCCAAACACATCTTCAACGGCTTTCGTTCTAAAATCAACGGAAACAGTTGAAGTCGTTTGACAATTAGCTGTTTCTTGCTGGTATAAAAGGGGCTGAGTCGCGGCCGGGACTGGTTTATATAAAGCTAATATGAACATGACGATTGCTAAAATGCATGAGAAACGAAGCATATTTAATTTTCAATGAAATCCAGCTTATTTTGTACAACTTTTTAGAAATTATTTCCGGTCGTGACAAACGCTTCGCCATACCTAGTTTGTTTGGGACGCAGTTATATAAGGATTACAGTTTATTAAGAAGTTAAAGATTTCCCGAAATTATTCTATATATACGCCACCGCACGAGAATTAAACGAATTCCCAAGATGATGCCATAATATATAAATTGAAAACTGTAATTGTCATGAGACTTTCCTTGAGAAAATCTCTTAAAATCTCCAACCCTTATGTACTGTCGGTGAAAGCACGCATGTCCCGATTGTGGTTATTGTATTTAAAAAGCTTTATCCTCGAATTAAATAAAAAAGTAATTTTTAATTATATATAAAATTCAGTAAAGTGGTTACGTGCGATTTTGAATATTTAACTTGTTACGTGTCTCATTAACAATCCCAAGTACAAATCATTGTCCTAAGCCACTCATTTATTAGTATAAAATAATTATATAATATAAAAAATAGTCAGATTCGAGCGGATCTGTATTCAATATCACTGCAATCGGTGGGCTTCAAGCAGTAAACTTGCGAAGCATAGAAGAAATCAGATACCTACTTTATTATGACCATAGTGTAGTGCCCGGGTAGAGCGCCACGGGACCGACGGTGCGCGCCCGTAGATAGTTATGTGATTTTGTAAAGTCGCCTTTATAGTCTTACGGTCTGTGAACTGCCTCATCACCGCTTGATAGACACCGACGTGTTTTAGAAATAATTTATTTCATGTTATTCTCACTATTGCAAAATAAAAGTTGACCAACTTTTAAGCATTCAAATGATAGATTCACTTTACGCTTATGTTTATGTGCAAATTCTATTATCTAGTGATAACTACGTTTTAAAGTTTACGTGACAAGTCGCGTTTCATTACTCTTTTACTAATATTTTAAATGATTTGACACAGCATTAATATGTATAATATTGTGCTTCGATTGTATATTAATTGTATATTAAAATTTTATATAATATTCGAGTTTATTTACCCAGGTTGCTAGATACATTTATAAATAAGATCGCCCGATAGCCCCCGCCGCCTGCATGTCTAGGCTAGGCTGCTCTTGAAATCTCTGGATTATTTGCTCAAGCGGCAATCTGTATCTTAGCTATTGAATCTCATAATTATTCTGCACTATAATGTTAAACCTTGACACATAAGGCGAGGTGCAAGTTATTTGTTGATCATTTTTATAGTAAGCAATTGTGTTACTAGTGTGAAATGTCTCACCTATTGAATAGTGTTTGAAATTAATTTATTAAAATTTTATTTTCTTACGGAATGCCCATCTGCAAATATGGCATAGACACACAAATTGCTGTTCATAATTACATAATATGTAAACAACACGTGTTTGATATATCTATAACTGTATTTAGGCTAGCTAAAATAATGCAATACTTATTTATTTTAATGAATGGTACTTATAATAATAATAATTTAATGATTAAATTGTACTTAAATAAAATATACATGTAATAGTGCAAAGTATTATGATTATGTACAATAATTTTTGAAGTTTTAACATGACAATATTATGTGTTGTTTATTTTTTTTAAGGATATATTGATAAAAGGAATTACGCCCAAAATAATATTCATTAATGTTTGGTCGACGTTTTTATGCAACGAGTCGGAAAAGGAACTACCAAAGATGTAATTTGATAAAGCTAGGCATGTGACGTAACAAATATTGATCGAATTTGATTTTAACATTTTTTGACGAGGGCAGTAATTCCTTTGACGAATATTTTATTTTAGTTTGTAAATAATACTAATAAAATAATTACAATTTATTTTATGGAGCTTATTTTAGTAAACCAATTTATTTTAACATTTTACGAAATTAGGTATTTATTTTATTGCGTTAAGTAGTATTTTTAATGTTTATTCTGTGTGTTTTGTGTTTTATAGGTTCAGTACAGTAAAGTATACTTAACTAAAGTCACTATAGTAATGGAATTCACTTTTATTTTATCAGAATTTCCCATATTTGCAGATGAACAATGTTTATGAGTTAGTGATGTTCAATAGAATAGTTTGAATAAAATTATTTACGTTGAAAAACCTAATGTTGTTTTACTTCGTTTTACCTTTTACCCAACATAGACAGTTAGAAGTACAGCACCCCACTCTCAGTAATCTACATTTTCTGAATTATGACCTGCCACAAAAATACTGAACTGTTGAGGTCGTAGCCCACTTACACGACTGCTCCAACACGGCTTCCCTCCCTAAACTAAGACGACAGCTCGCAGTCCACGCGCCGCCAGCTATTAGGAACCCAGCAGTCCGCGCGGCGACTGCTAGCAGACACCGCGCCGACCACTCGTCTATAACGTGCGGCCAGCGAGCAGTATGACGGAGCGGTAAGCTCGCTGACAGCGAGCTGTCTGTTAAATTGTGATGTCAATGAAAATTTAATGTAGAGCAATATTTAAAGCCCATTTTAATAACATAATTTTTGCCGGGTGGGAGCAGTCGAGTAAGTGTGCTTCAACCTTAATTATGATTTATTATTATGGTTACCTACTTGAAATTTAAATAAAGTCGTAATATCACTGTACTTTGCAGGGAATAGTTACCTATTTGTGGTAGTTGTAATCAATTGTCTCTGCCTACCCCGGTTGAATACAAGCGTCATTGTTAGGTGTCGGTGTTGAAAATTGACCCTATTTCAAATTTAAAGTTTGATTAATTTTGTGCAAGTATTTTTTCATTTTATTGTTTCCAGTAATAGCAAGGGCATAGTGGAGGGATATTTGATTATCGATATAGCATTGTGGGAGACAATTATTAACGAATGCGAAGTCATTTAAACTATGCTCAGTAAAAACCAATTTTGACTAGAATGAATAAAAAACGCGTTTTTCGAATAATTTCGCGCCATACAATGAGCTACCACCATAAAATTATTTATATTTTATGTTTAGCCAGATCAAAGATATTTCAGAGATCAAACAATGAATTCTCAACTAAAAGTTAGATAAAATGAATTCTCAACTAAAACTAAAGATCATAAATAATAAACATTACCATCCCTCCCCTCAGTACTTGCCATTACAAATTAAAATTAGGAACAATTTATCCCTTGACAGCATTGCAAGTTGATATTCCAAGCTTATTTTTCTATCAATGATATGCCCCCTCACAAAAATACAGTGTTATTCATAAAGATACAGTACATTTTAAGTAGCTTTACTGGAGGTATACTTCTCTGGTTTGTTGTTATGGTAAATACGTGACATCCAGTCTAAATTGACATACGTCAAATAAATAAAATGCGTTTTAACTTTTTATGAATAACAGGGATAGTATATATAACTCAAATTAAAAAATTTAAAAACCCCCCACCCAGTCAGACCCCTCATCAACTTAACTAGAACTAGAGCTTATCTTTCAATATAATTGAAGCAACACGAAACCAAATTTCAAATCGATAGGACAAATGGAAGGTGGTTAGATCCTCTCATCCATTATTCAAGAGCTGATCATCTTTAAACGGCAGATCAGGTCATGGTTACCTTAACAAATACTTTCAATATCATAGATGTAACATGGTACCAAATTTCAACTCGATCGGACATAAGAAAGCTAGGTAGATCCTCTCATCCATTATTCAAGAGCTGATCATCTTCAAACGGCTGATCAGGTCATGGTTACCTTACCAAATACTTTCTATATCATATATGTAATATGGTACCAAATTTCAAATCGATCGGACATAAGGGAGCTAGTTAGATCCTCACATCCATTATTCAAGAGCTGATCATCTTCAAACGGCAGATCAGGTCATGGTTACCTTAACATATACTTTCAATATCATAGATGTAACATGGTACCAAATTTCAACTCGATCGGACATATGGAAGCTAGTTAGATCCTCTTATCCATTATTCAAGAGCTGATCATCTTCAAACGGCTGATCAGATCTTCATCAGACATGACTAAGAACACTCGGCCTGAAATTATCTATGACACAAAAAAAACTAATCGAAAATCGGTTCAGCCGTTTGGGCTCTACGATGCCACAGACAGATACACAGTCAGACAGACAGATACACACGTTAAAATTATAACACCCCTCTCTGAATTTTTCGTTCGGGGGTTAAAAACAAAGTCGCTTCCCGCGTCTGTCCCTGTGTATGCTTATATCTTTAAAGCTATGCCAAGGATCTTGATGCGGATTTTTTCAAAGGATAGTGTTTCAAGAGGAAGGTTTTTATGTATAATATATGTACAAAATAGTTATAGGTTAGGCGGTACGAAGTTCGCCGGGTCGACTAGTTATGAATAAGACGGTAAATATTTTACAAGGATGTTTATTTTAACTTATATCTCATCTAGGACAACAGTAGTCTTCTCAGAAACATACAGACCATCCAAAAACTTTCTGATATCCTTATTTTTGACTGTAGTAGACTGCTGGATGAGTGCAGCAGACCGGGACACATCCTCAAGGGAGTTGCCTTCAATTATTAGCTCATCCTTTTGTTTGGGCGAGTTGATAACTGTAACACCAGGTGCCATCTTTACCCTTCTGATGTACTTCTCTCCGAGGAAATTACGGATTTCAATAAGACTGTTTCCTTCCGTTGTTACACAGTTGATGGGGAAGTGAGCATATACTGCGCGCATTTTGTATTGGAAACCCTTGGTGACACCTGTAAAGTAAAGAGTAAAAAGTTGCTATTTATTTATAAAGTTATTTTCTATATGTAGGTATATTTTATTTATAAAATTTGACCAGAGAAATTAGCTAACTAGTAATATAAATTAGGTATATATAGGTAGTTACTTATTATGTACCTACTTGAATAACTAAGAATCAAATTACACGAACTCCATGATAAGATTTGACACTGTTTGCAGGGATTTGCTACAAGATATCAATAATAATAATAACACCAAGGACTATTAGTAACTAGAATTTTTAATTTTGCTTACAACAAGAGCACCGATAATTGAAGCAGGTAAACAATTTAATAACAAAGTTCTATTTTGTTTACCTTTGATCATGTTCTCGACGTGGGAGCAGACAGTCCTCACAGCGGCCAGTTCCTTTTTCGTGCCGAACCATTTCTCAACCTTCAGGAGGCGAGGGTTGACCATGCGAATGTCCACAGCCAAGTGTTTGAAGTTCCTTTTGAGAACTCCGCGCGGTCCTTTCACGGTAATCAACCGCGATTTTACGTTGACTGTCAGACCTTCAGGGATCTTCACCTTCTGGTTCGACACAATCTGCTTCATGGTTAGGCCTAAAACCAAAGAATTTCTATAAAACACTGACACAAAACTAACCTAACTTTTAAAGTTTGACACATTTAGATTTTAGCGTCTAGGACACAAATATCTCTAAAGTTTGATGCACCGTTCAACTGGTTTACTATTTACATTGCAGTTTTTACGTAAAATGCTCTATTTTATTGGATTTAAAACGATTTATTTTCACAAAAACTATTTTTCTTACTTTCTATATCACTGAGAGCCGGAAAAAGAAGGTGTTGCCATAAATAAATTTTATTTTAATAATATTTAGATATAAACAAGCCCAGCCCACTGCTTCGCTTGCACTTGTAGATAATTAAATAATGATGGCACTCACTCACATATACACACAACACAGCGGTAACGTTAGTTTTCCGTATGTTTTGCTACAATTCGCTATTAGGTAGGATAATAATTCATATCGATTCGCCACATGCATGAAAGCTTAGTTACAGGCAGTGGCTTAACAACTTTGTCAATGGTCTCGTTCGGTCAAGATTAGCAAAAAACAAGACCTATTTCGCAATACAGAAAAACAGGGAGTGGTACGCCGTTCTGAACTGTACTGGCTGTCCAGCATCTTTTTGCATCCCCATTTATTTAAATAAAAACGACATAGAGCGTCGTTATCAGTCTTCGAACAAGCGCCGCGCCTATAACGCTTTTTGGGTTGACATTCGGAAGCCCGCGTTTACAGACCCGTCTTTAATTTAAAAGCATACGAGCAATGTATTATTGATAAATCAATACCTCGTGTATTTATAGTTTGTGCAAAAAGCTATTCAATAAAATAACCTCATTTAGCATAGCATCCTATAACTGTTTTTTTCGATGACGACTATTATCGAAAGAGATGGACATTTTAATAAAATAAAGATTGACTGTTGTTATGGTTTTGTATTTTTTGACAAGCTTTCCTATCTCTTGCTCGATTGTCTATGAGTTAGTCCGCATTCACCCGATTTCTTTCGCCCGAATCATTAAAATCCTACTTTCGCCCGAATTGTTGTCCTCATTCGCCTGCAATAATTATATGTACTGTAAATACATTCAAGTAAATAACTTTGCCAAGTACTTACCATTTATAACAATGAATTTCTCATCAGAGAACATAAATATAAAAAAAAAATACAGATGCTGCAATCCTTTACTTTAATCTTTTCAACGATGAGTGATAAGAATAAGTTTTTAGTAGTAACAAATAAATTGACAATCTGTATCTAAAGAATAAGCGGATAAGGGCAAGTTGTTCCCTCCCCGGCTCGCCTTTGGAGCTGCAGCGGCACAGTGCCACAAGCTGTGCCGCCGCCTATCTCGGAGCCGTTTGATGAGTGTTTCGGACCCTTCACACCCACGAACCCAAAGACCCCTTTTAGTCGCCCCTTACGACTGGCTTACGCCCGGACCTACGGGTTTAGCTAGTAGCCACCAGCTAAGTATGACCACTAGCTGGTTGCGTACCGCCAGAAAAACATACAATAGGAAATAGTAGGGCGTTTAAAACTAATTTAAAGTCGAAAAGATTTTCCAAGGGTACTTATCCAATTAAATTCTAGAAACGCCAGCTATTTAGAGATTGATAATTTTATAAATCAAAGTTAATTACTGTAAGTAAAAAATCTGTAACTTAATTCTGTAAACGTAATGAGTAAACTTTAAAAGTTTTTTTATGGGTTTAATTTTATATTAGCACTGTAATTTTTTTAATAACACTGTCCATGAAGTTTGTCTATTTATCCCAATGATGTAAATAAAAAAATTCTTTGATAGGTGTATAGTCACCATACCCCACACATACATGTTGATTAACACGAAAAAATACCAAACTTATGCACATAGAAATATTTTTATAAAATTAACACTTTTGACAACTCGCCGCGCCGCTGTGTAGTTCACGCTGCCGCCGCTGCCAACACCTGAGTTTTACCAAATAGTTCAGAGCGCGTATCCTGTTGATTTGCATGAAGTTTGTTTAGTTAATCTTTGATCCGCATTTTCATATTTTACGCTATTTTTTATTTCGGGCGAATGCGGACTAAGTTTTCGGGCGAATGCGCACATTTTTTCAAAAAAATATTTTATATTTATTATTCGCCCGGGCGAATGCGGACTAAGTCTTGTCTATAGGCATTGAAAAGGCCTTGCCTTTTTGCGTTTTTTTTTTGGAGGAAAGACAGACCAACAAATTGTTATTATATGTAGACATTTTATTTTGTGTTGCCAGTATAATTAACTATGACTGTGACCAAAGTGGAACGCTTTAAACTTAGATCACATATATTAAATCAATCATTGAATAAATCAATCAATCAACGAGACAAAATCAACAAACAAAACAAAAAAACGTGGTAAGGATGTTCGATATTGAAAAAACATCGATGTTGACATCGATAGCTTAACATCGATGTTCGATGATCATCGAACCCAAAACATCGATGTTTTTTACAGATGTCGATAAAAGTGAGCAAACGAGTTTTTTTTTTTCATATTTCGTTGCATTTAGAGATTGAAAAAGTAATCTGTGTATGCGTTTATTTCATAGATTACAGATTTTGTTGAGGGTTGCTGATCGTAACTATGAAAAATCGACTTCTTCCAGGGGCCAGATTTTGATTTTCGATGTTACGATGCAAAAATGATGTTTCGATGTTGGATATAACAACATCGATGTTTCGATGTTTGATATATGCAACATCGATGATAAAACATCGATGTTTTTAATCTGAATCTGTCTGACATGACATATGAATGACATCGAGCATCCCTAAAACATGGCGGCATGCGTTGATGTGTGGTTGAGGTTTGTGATTGTGAACGTTAAATAATTAAAAAAAACTATTAATAATGCATGCATTGTTAATGTTGATTAAAAATGGTTGACTTATAACTACACGGTCTATTACTTATTTATTTGTAGTCTTCGTAAGAACCTATACAAACCATTGAAGTAAAATGGATATCCCTGTGCAAATAGCCGTAAGGCTCAAACCACCCAGCTTGGAAGATTCGACGCAGTGTATCTTCAGCAACCCAGTGTCCCAGATAGTGATCACAGAGAGTGGGCAGACATTTCATGTAAACAGAGCCCTGCCTGTCGACTGCACGCAAGCTAATCTTTTCCACTCCTTTATGATACCGCAAATAAACTGCTTCTTAGACGGATGCGATACTTCCGTCGTCCTTTTCGGACAACCGAAAACTGGAAAAACCTACACATTGTTTGGACCAGGTAAACAATAGAAAATACTTTATAAGTTTATTCAGTAAATACATTAATAAAGTCTTGATCTAATGCTATGTAATTCTTGCAGGTTTTGAATGCATCCACAGTGAAAGCGAGCAGGGCATTGTACCTAGGTTCATCACAGACATATTTCAAAAGCTCAGTCAGATGCCCGAGAGGGAATTCATTCTCCACATCACTTGGATAGAAGTTGTCAATAATACAATCTTTGATGTGTTGAGAGCAGGCCTGGTGCGGTGCTACAATGTGGAGCAGGCATTCCAATACCTGCAGTTAGGATGGAGGCATCGGGGAACAGGGAACAGGCACACGGTTTTTACGGTCAGCATGGAGCAAAAATGGGTTGGAACAAATGGGGTTCTTAATCATCGCCTTTCCACTGCTAGCTTTTGTGATCTAGCAGCATATCCAGAACCAGGACTATACTCCCTTGAGAACATTATCAAAGAGCTTCTAGCTGGTAACCCACCCAAACAGATCAACTATGACCAGTGTATCCTTACAGCTATGCTCAAAGATTCTTTTGGTGGCAGAGCCTTTACATGGGTTATTGGGTGTGTCAGTCCTGAGCCAGAAAACTATCAGGACACACTAAAAATTTTAAATTTATGTTTATGCTGCAGAGGAATCAAGAATTTTGTTACTGTGAATACATTTGCTGATAATAACACACCAGTGTTTAGTGAAAAAACTATAGCTCCTCCTGATAATAATTTCAACATGCAATTTGCTACAGCGCAGTGGATCAAGCTGGTCTCTAATGCTGAAGGGTTGTTCAATAAAATACTTCAATCAAAATCCTTAAATGAGACAGATATCAATCAAGTGAGTGAGTGGCTCTTTCTAAAAGCAGAATGTGATGAGTGTCTCAACCCAGAAGCTACTGTGGATAACAGGGACAGTCAGAAGACAGGGTTGCCTAGAATAGCAGAAGATACTGAGCCTAGTGAGCCAAGTGATTCTGATGTTGAGTCAGATTCTGAAGACAGTCAGTCGGACACCCTGTTTCATGACAAGCTAGACAAATACATGGACTTCTTCAGAGAAAAGAATGACCAGCTGTTTGCAGAAAGGTGTGAGGAATATCTCAACCACATAGACTCTGATGATATAACTATATCTGAAACCAGTGGCTCTCAGTCCCTCCCTGTTATGACTTCACAATCTATTTCTGGAAGAAGAAGAACCATCCAGCCTGGTGCCAGCATATCAGGGGAAGAGTTAGACTTGCTTAGAAAAGTGGCTGCTAAAGCCATCTCACCAGAATCACAAAAAATAATAATTGAATCTCACAAGAAAGATATTGACCCAGAACCAAAACTTATAGAAAGAGAACTACTTAAAATGATTGACTCCCCAAAGACAGATGAAATCTGTAAAAAGTACAAAGTAATTAAAGAAAAGTATGGACAAAAGCAGGTGTTAGCTAGGAAATTATCAAAAGAGATTACAGGTGGCCAGTCTCAGCTCAAAGAGCTCATCAATCTATGTATAGCTAAAGAGAGAACAATAGACGAACTTACGAAAACAATGTCCAACACATCACGAAATAAATCTTTTAGTGAGCATCAGACTTGGAAGAACCAGTACCATAGAGCGAAAGCTGATATGACCGCCGCTCAGCTCAAGCTTGGTATTGACAAACATAATACTAAGTTTATGCAACAACTCCAGCAAAGCAAACTTATAGTAGAGCGTTATGAAAATCAACTCAGTGAAAGTGAAGAATCAAGTCTAATAGATCAAGATACTGCTAGAGAAATTAGAAAACACGAAAACAGTATAAAGTCATACAAGGAAAGAATCGAAAAGATCAAAAGGCAAATCAAAAAAGACGAAAAACGAAAGAATACTCTAGAAGTCGAACTTGTCAAGGACAAAATGAAACTAGACAAACTTTCAGAGTCGTCTATTGAGATTAAAGATAAGAAAGTTCATTCACTAAAACATTTCACAAATAGGATAACCCACTTAGACACAATACTGAAAGAGAAAACAATGGATTTAGAAACTTTGGAACTTTCCAAAGAAAAGGAATTAATGCTACGGAAAGAGATAAAAAATCTGCGTAAGACAAGAGAGTGCCTTCACGAGGAACGCTGCAGTTTAGGGCACAAGAGAAAAATGTACAAGTCTCTATCAGACTCTGAGGTATGTATCTATATCTATACAGCACAATTTTATTATTCCCATGATTTTAAAATGTAATCTATCTAATATATTTATTATAGCCTGTAAACTTTATTTTATTGCGAATAGCGACAAATTTTACAGCACAAAAACATTGGACTATGTTCCCACTTGTTGTCTGTCAGGCCCTATTTTAAATCAGGTTTCCAGTGGCAGAATGTTTTATATGAAACTCACACTTGTCGGACAATAATTTCAATGTCGTATAATTTACATTGAAATTATTGTCCGACAAGTACCCGACGTAAGTATGCGAGACATCAGGTGGCAATGGCGAGTTATTGTATTGCGTCCTGTAATAAAATATTTGGCACAAATCCGGCTCGAAGGACCAACGAAAATAAAGATAAAACCAACCCCATCTATCTCATTTCTTTATCCAGGAACGTAAAATCCTGGAGTGCGAGGAAGCAATAGAAGCGATAGACACAGCGATAGAGTACAAGAACAATTTGATTTGCGGCCGCACGCCCACGCAGTCCCCGAGCGGCAGCGGCGGCGGCGGCGGCGGCGGCGGCGGGGAACAAATGCTCATGGCGCGGTTAGACAAGTTGCCCAGGGATGAGCTACAATCGTTGCTCTTTCGGTACTTCCAAAAGGTAAATTTGTGTGATGAAAAGTATAGTAGCTAGCACAAGTGAGGCAAAATACTCTATGCGATTAATAAGATTGATATACATTTGTACAATCTTCTCCAATTTGTCTAAGTAATTGAAGACATTTTAGAAATTATAATGCAAAAAAAATTATACACACATTGTTACTAATTCCAAATTTTCATTTTCATCATGTAAAATAGTATTTTTTTTTAATTGCAAAATAGAATGTAAAGGTGAGAGTTCAGGGCCCCAAGTTTCTTATCTTATTTAAGACCAATTGCGATTTTTTTTTGATTGTCTTGTCCACTTTTGACAATTTTGGTAGTCTCTTATTTATCTATCGATCAATCGCGGCAATTGCAATCCAATTGTACTAAATTGGTAGTTTCTTAAATTGTAGGGGCAGAAGACAATTACAATTGGATACAATTTTCGTAGTCTCTTAAAATTTGAGACCGATTGTCTATGAGATCGAATTCAATCGAATTGTGATTGTTAGAAAAAAACACACTCAAACAATAGTACCTTTTTTTCAATTGTGCACTACTCGTAAAGTTATAAAAAAGTTATTTATAATGAGTTTGAGGCTTTGTCTCCTTATTTTGGAGCTGGCCAATGAAGCCAAGAGTTCATAAAAACATTTAGGTTGGGGAAAGCGGCAGTCAAGAGCATGTTTAGCTCCCAGGAGCGTCAGTGAACACTTATAAATCGATGTTCGACATAAAGTTTATAATAACATTTAGATTTGGCAAAAAGCCGAGCCAGTCAAGGACTCCTCTTACTCTTTTTCTGTTTACCACCACAGCGTCGGAGTTATGGACTTACACCTACTAACAAGTAAGTTTTAAGCGAGCTCCTCGAACATAACCTTTAACTTAACAACAAAACTTTTACATAATCATTTAAGAATAGTGACATTAAAATAGGCACCTAAAATTCAGTAACTAGTTCTCATAGGAATCCAGGTGGACCTCTAGTGCTCCACAAGAGACTGAGCAGTCTAATTTGATGACACAAAAGTTAAATAATACTTAGATCTACTATCTCAGTTTGTCGAATATGTTAATATAAAATGTAATGAAGGCTGAAAGGGGTCCACCGAAACTGATTTCAGTTACATTACAGTTTTGTTAGTGTTTTTGTTTGTGTAAAGAACTAATAGAGTTTTCTTTGATAAGGTTTTGATTTAATTTTCCCTACAACAATTTAACCTAGCATCTTTTTTTTAGATACGGTACTAGTAGCATCATGTTTTTATGCCTCCGGCTCAACCAGACTTGCAGGACAGAGCCACTACTACTACTAATAAATTCCGCAGAAAATATTGTAAATGCCTGCGCAGATTTACACAACATGCTTATAAATATGAATGCAATGGATGACACATGAGGACGCCCTGCTCTCAAAGAAAATAATTTGAGAAATCATGTAGGTAAGTCTTAGCGTCAGTAAAAGATAGAAATATGAAATCAATATTAGTTTAATTAATAGTGTGTTAAATTATTTCTTAATCAAAACATTTTGTTCTAAACATTAAAATGTTACTCGTCAACAATTCATTTTACATATTAAACACCAACCATCCATACGTACCTTTTTTGTTACTTAGTTTATTTTATCCTAACTATGGGTTGCATTGAATGGATACATAATGATGAATGAAATACATAAACACACATGCCAATATTTAATTATTATAATTATTCATTTATTCAGTGCTTGCAGGCTACAATTACAAATAATGTTTTATTTCAGCTACAACAAGATTAAAAATGTTCCAAACAAAGGAGGCGCTGGAGATGATTGACATGGCCACATTAACCCGGAGCTGAAGGAAGTGCAGGCATTGCAGCAGGCCGTCAAAAACTGAGGAGAAACAGAAATATATAATTATAAAACATAAACAGTTGTTTTTTTTGTTTATTTCATACCTATCTCACATCTTTAGTGCCCCCGCTCACCAGGCAGCCTGGCTGCAGCAGCCAAAAAATACCCCATCTCCTGTCATGGGTGATCTTACAGGCGACTAAGGTAACACGCGAAGGACAGGCAGCAGCGTTACAAAGCACTTTTGTTACAAAACTTGAAGAGCAATACACGCATGACGATCATGGCAACACCAAAGTGTGTTCTTGTGACGATCTGTGCCTTTATCCAATGGTGGACGTCTCTCGCCTGAGAAGACTATGAATATGGATCTGTCCATGTAACTAACTACCTGCATACAAAGTATGTTAACTTTTACGGGTTGGAGTGCAGCCTTAGGGGCGCTATGGAGGCGAGACTTAGAAAAATTTCGAAAAATTTGTATGAAAAAATTTTATCCCCCTTAAGGGTACTTTTTTATGATAGGGGCGTGTAGAGGAACACAATATGAAAAATGAAAATGAAAATGAAAAATAATTTATTCAATTCTACAAGCACTTTTTGCCTCTATCGCGTTTTCCCTAAAAAGCCCCGTTTACGGAAAAAATTACCGGAAATATTTTCCCGACCTCTAACTCCGAAAGGGGGCCTCCGAGCGGCAGGGTTCTTTGGGCGCTATTGATAATCATCAGACACACTATCAAACCCCATTTAAGGATTTTCAACTTTTTTTTTTTTCGGACTTAGAATTTTCGTCAGCTTGCGTAGCGTTAGGGGCTGTATGGAGAAAAGACTTAAAAAAATCGATCGATATGAAAAAAAAAATATCCTCGATGAGGGTACTTTTTTATAATGGGGGCGTGTAGAGGGACACAATACAAGCACTTTTTGCCGCTATGACATTTTCCCCCGTGTCCCGTTTCCGGAAAAATCGTCCGGAAATCCGAAAGAAGGCCTCGGAGAGGCAGGGTTTCTTGGGCGTTATTGATGAGTATCAAACACACTATCGAACCCCATTAATGATTTTCAACTTTTTTTTTTCGGACTTAGAATTTTCGTCAGCTTGGGTAGCCTTGGGGGCTCTATGGGAAAAAGACAAAAAAATCGATCGATATGAAAAAAAAAAAATCCTCGATGAGGGTACTTGATGTGATATGCGCCACTGTGCCTTACACTGTGTGTAAATTTGTTGAATTTTGTATTGCAAGATGTACAATCGTGTTTTTTTTTGTAATCATACTGTGTTTTTGCTAATTAATCTTAAAAATGTGTTGTGTATTACTTCTGAAATAAATTTATTATCTATCTATCTACTTTTTTATAATGGGGGCGTGTAGAGGGACACAATACAAGCACTTTTTGCCGGTATGACATTTTCCCCCGTGTCCCGTTTCCGGAAAAATCGTCCGGAAATCCGAAAGGAGGCCTGGGATCGGGAAGGTTTTGGGAGGGGGGAGAAAAATGCAAGCATTTTTGCCTGTATGACGTCTTCCTGAAAATGCTTCGTTTCCGGACAAACGACCGGATTTTTTTTTGGCTGACCTCTAACTCCGAAAAGGTTTATTGTAGTGGCATGCTTTCCTGCGCGTTATTGATCAATGTGGACGTCCTACGGCTGAAATGATGATGATGATGATGATTGATCAATGTCAAACGCACTATGGAACGCTTTATGCCCCTATGACGCTTTTCACAAAATGTTAAAATCGGGATAAGTAAAGTTTTTGGGCGAGAATCGTATGAGACGAGATTATCATAGGCGAGAGTTTCCATTCAAAATATCGCAATAAGGTGTGTGTAAAATTATGCCATTTTCATAGGGGCAAAAAGTGCTTGTATTGTGTCCCTCTACACGCCCCCATTATAAAAAAGTACCCTCATGGAGGATATTTTTTTTTCATGTCGATCGATTTTTCTAAGTCTTTTTCCCATAGAGCCCCCAAGGCTACCCAAGCTGACGAAAATTCTAAGTCCGAAAAAAAAAGTTGAAAATCATTAATTGGGTTCGATAGTGTGTTTAATGCTCATCAATAACGCCCAAGAAACCCTGCCTCTCCGAGGCCTCCTTTCGGATTTCCGGACGATTTTTCCGGAAACGGGACACTTGGGAGAAAATGTCATAGGGGCAAAAAGTGCTTGTATTGTGTCCCTCTACACGTCCCCATTATAAAAAAGTACCCTCATGGAGGATAATTTTTTTTTTCATGTCGATCGATTTTTCCAAGTCTTTTTCCCATAGAGCCCCTAACGCTACGCAAGCTGACGAAAATTCTAAGTCCGAAAAAAAAAAAGTTGAAAATCCTTAAATGGGGTTCGATAGTGTGTCTGATGTTCATCAATAACGCCCAAGAAACCCTGCCGCTCCGAGGCCCCCTTTCAGAGTTAGAGGTCAGGAAAATATTTCCGGAGTATTTTTCCGGAAACGGTGCACCTTGGCGAAAAAGTCATAGGGGCAAAAAGTGCTTGTATTAAACCCCTCTACACGACCCCGTCATAAAAAAGTACCCTTATGGGGGACACGTTTTTTCGATCGAAATTTTTCTAAGTTCTAACAAAAAGTTTTTTAAAGGGAAAATAATTTTTTATTTTTTTTTATATTTTTTTTATGCGTTTTCAAGCCTCCTGAAGCGCCCCTAAGAGTATACCCCAACTACGACTCCCGCCCCTAAAACGACCCACCGACCGCCGGTCGGTGTGTAGTAACTTCAATTTTGAGTGAAAATGAGTTTTATTTTCTTCACCAAAATTTTTGTTTTGTTTTTGTTTTGATTTGAATGAATGTCTGTAGACTGACTGACTGATTGATAATTTGAATGACTGAATGATGAACTTATTTTAGGTAAACAATCAATCATTCAAATTATCAGTCAGTCAGTCCAGACATTCATTCAAATCAAAACAAAACAAAAATTTTGGTGAAGAAAACACAACTCATTTTGCAAAATTGAAGTTACTACACACCGACCGAGGCTTTAGATGGACCTACAAGAAGCCAGAAAGAGGTATGTAAATGGATATATATAAAGTTTTGATGATAAAAACACGTTTAGCAAGTAAGAGTTAACATACTTTGTATGCAGTTAGTTACATTGATAGATCCATCTTCATCGTCTTCTCAGCAGAGAGACGTCCACCATTGGATATAGGCCTCCTCTACAGATCGTCACAAGAGCACACTTTGGTATTGCCATGATCGTCACGCGTGTACTCGTCATACTGCTCTTCATGTTTTGTAACAAAGGTGCTTTGTAATGCTGCTGCCTGTCCTTAGCGTGTTACCTTAGTTGCCTGTAAGATCACTCATGGCAGGAGATGGGGTATTTTAGTGGCTGCTGCAGCCAGGCTGCCTGGTGAGCGAGGGCACTAAAGATGTGAGATAGGTATGAAATAAACAAAAAACAACTTGTTATGTTTTATAATTATATATTTCTGTTTCTCCACAGTTTTTGACGGCCTGCTGCAATGCCTGCCCTTCCTCCAGCTCCGGGTTAATGTGGCCATGTCAATCATCTCCAGCGCCTCCTTTGTTTGGAACATTTTCAATCTTGTTGTAGCTGAAATAAAACATTATTTATAATTGTAGCCTACAAGCACTGAATAAATGAATAATTAAATATTGGCATGTGCGTTTATGTATAATTGCCTTATCGCTTGCAGCAATTTCTTCCATGAAATGCAACCCATAGTTAGGATAAAATAAACTAAGTAACAAAAAAGGTATGGAACGTTGGTGTTTAATATTATGTAAAATGAATTGTTGACGAGTAACACTTTTATGTTTAGAACAAAATGTTTTGATTAAGAAATTCTTTTACTGACGCTACTTACATGATTTCTCAAATTATTTTCTTTGAGGGCAGGGCTTCCTCATGTGTCATCCATGGCATTCATTTTTTTAAGCATGTTGTGTAAATCTGCGCAGGCATTTACAATATTTTCCGCTGAAGTCGGTAGTAGTAGTAGTGGCTCTGTCCTGCAAGTCTGGTTGAGACGGAGGCATTAAAACATGATGCTACTAGTACAGTACTTAGGTATCTAAAAAAAAGATGCTAGGTTAAATTGTTGTAGGGAAAATTAAATCAAAACCTTATCAAAGAAAACTCTATTAATTCCTTACACTAACAAAACTGTAATGTAACTGAAATCAGTTTGGGTGGACCCCTTTCAGCCTTTATTACATTTTCTATTAACATATGCGACAAACTGAGATAGTAGAACTAATAATAACTTTATTTAATTTTTGTGTCATCAAATTAGACTGCTCAGTCTCTTGTGGAGCAGTAGAGGTCCACCTGGATCCCTATGAGAACTAGTTACTGCATTTTAGGTGCCTAGTTTATTGTCACTGTAGATAAACGTGTAATAATGTACTTAATGTAAAAGTTTTGTTGTTAAGTTATAGGTTATGTTGGAGGAGATCGCTAAAAACTTACTTGTTAGTAGGTGTAGTCCATAACTCCGACGCTGTGGTGGTAAACAGAGAAAGAGTAAGAGGAGTCCTTGACTGGCTCGGCTCTTTGCCAAATCTAAATGTTATTATAAACTTTATGTGTCGAACATCGATTTAGGGTTCACTGACGCTCCTGGGAGCTAAACATCATGACGATGCTCCGCGATTAGTAGCTTCACTCGCCTGCTCCAAATTATGAAGGCGGAGGGCCAGCGCGTTGTTTTGGAGCCTCAAATTCATCACGAATTCCGAAGTGTAAAACTTCACAGGCTCTTGACTGCCGCTTTCCCCAACCTAATGGTTTTTATTAACTCTTGGTCAGTCATGACTGTGAAGGGGTCCATGGTCCCCTCTGAGGAACCGGCCAACGAGACGGTGTTCGGCGATACGTCGCCGGCGCTCGTCGGCATCATTGGCCAGCTCCAAAATAAGGAGACGAAGCCTCAAACTCATTTTAAAGATTTTTTTTTTAACTTTACGAGTAGTGCACAATTGAAAAAAAGGTACTATTGTTTGATTGTGTTTTTTTCTAACAATCACAATTCGATTGAATTCGATCTCATAGACAATCGGTCTCAAATTTTAAGAGACTACGAAAATTGTATCCAATTGTAATTGTCTTTTGCCCCTACAATTTAAGAAACTACCAATTTAGTACAATTGGATTGCAATTGCCGCGATTGATCGATAGTTAAATAAGAGACTACCAAAATTGCCAAAAGTGGACAAGACAATCAAAAAAAAATCGCAATTGGTCTTAAATAAGATAAGAAACTTGGGGCCCAGGTCTTCGTACAATTATGTGACATGATGTGTACGTGTATAATGTAAGATGTGTTTGTTGGCAGGTGGTGGACCTGCGCGGCGCGTGCGCGGCGCTGGAGGCGGGCGCGGCGGCGGCGGCGGCGGAGGCGGCCGAGTGGCGCGCGCGCGCCGCCGCCGCCTACCGCCACGCACAGCGGTTACGAGACACACACATCACCAGGTCTGTATATATTTACAGTACACATTGTTGCTTAAGGCTTAGGCCTCTTTTATTTGAACGACGATTTCGCGCGACCCTAGCGCTCAATGTTACGCGGCCGAGTTGCGAACATTTCTTGGCGCATTATTTAAATCTGATTTTTCGCGCGAATTAACTTGAGTGTATCGTTAGGTACTATGATTTATGGGTTTATTGAATTGTGATTACGAAATAATATGATTTATCGATGTTATATAATTTTTTTACTGCCTAATAGGTTTTATTTTAGTACAAATTGTTTATTGTTGAGTACTTAAACATACTTTATTAGAAACATTAAAAAAATTGTTTAGAACTTTAACTATCTAACTAAATATCTTACCTACTTATTATTTACTAAATAAAAGGTACCTAAAGTATGTTTATTTTAACTAATGAAGTCGGTTAAAAAAGATCGTCGGTCAGAGTTCAACACTGCAAAAATACAAAAAGTTGGTTATGACTTTTTGATTACATTAAAGGTAAAAATTAAAGTCGCATTTCAATATTATATATTTTTTTTGTATATTTTTAATTAATTACAACTGGTATAAGATAGAAAACAATTATTGCCACAAATAAAAAATTGTCGATTTTACTTGATTTTTAGGCTTTGAGAGTGATTTTAATATATTCAGCTTTAAGGTTTTTTTTTATTTGTTAAAGGACTGAATTTCTCAACATAGGTAAATATATTTCATTTAAGTAAATACTCACACGTAAATATTTTATTAATTTAAAATTTTAACTACAATAAAATATAATAACAATATCCCCTAAATTACAAAAGATTTAAAATTTATCATAATGACATGACGACTCCACTCGTCTACTCCAGTTTTACATTATAAACTGCAGTATGCCTCATAAAGGTGTGATAAATTCTTATCAGCGGGGGGATGGAAGATTCTGATTTGTGTAAAAAACAAATATGAATTAATGAGGGGTTTTCATTGTGTCATTAAAAAGCAAAAATAAGTCTCATAATACGCCCGTAGATTGCGTTGTCTAAAGTAAAAGACATAGGATAGTAATTCAAATCAGTTCAAATTAACTTAAAAAGTTTAAAACAAAAATAACTATCTGACTGACGCGTGACGAGTTTCAATTTTCTTTTTTTCTTTTAATGATTCATTTCAACTTGACCTATTGACTTTTGCAAAGCGCCATACCATAGCGGTGTAATAAAACTTATTTTTTTGATATGTCAAATTGAAAACCACTCATTAAATTATCGACGAAATTTATTTGTGTTATGTGCAGGTAGCACTAGCAATAAATACG
This sequence comes from Euspilapteryx auroguttella, assembly GCA_951802225.1. Taxonomy (NCBI): domain Eukaryota; kingdom Metazoa; phylum Arthropoda; class Insecta; order Lepidoptera; family Gracillariidae; genus Euspilapteryx; species Euspilapteryx auroguttella. The sequence goes on from OX637652.1 coordinate 7,073,605, forward strand.
CTAAAAAAACTGTTACAAAACCTAAAACTATTTGATATAATATATGGTACAGAATAGAAAGTATCGATACTGTACTCATAATGAGTAGTATCAAAACAAAAGTATCAATTCTTCAATGTATCTATCGTGTACTTCTCTGAGGTCCTATAGTACTTACTTTTCTTACGTTTGGTAGGCACACAAATTTAATACAATAATTGGAAAAGTTGTTAAAAAAAAACAAGAAACAAAAGTATCGATACCCCGAAGCACTTTTCTTAGGGCCAGTTCTTACTTAGGCTAGGCACACAAGTTTAATACAATAAAAGAAAGTTCTTCAAAAAATAAAACAAGTTGGCTTTCCTTTAACGATGAAAAATAGCCGGAAGCCGTGTAAGTGTCCGTTTAACTTATTTTTTTTTGTAAAATTTTACGTATGTCAAAAAAATTAATCGTGGGCAGCTGTGTTTGAAGTTTGTCAAACAATATTATATGAAAACGTGTTTGTCAAACAAATTTGATCGTTTGCAGAACCTTTATTGTCGCTAGTTTTATATGGGAATTCATTTCAGTTCATTCGATATGATGCCATACCTGCCAAAATGTATGTACTCATTGATTAAAAGTATCTTAAGCACAGTATTGAGTACAAAGTAAGGATAGGAATGGAAATGTACTCGATACCGCAAAGTATCGATACTTTTTACGTGTCCCTAAGTACTGGTTGTATGTTTATCTTTATACCTGTCATTATTATGTTAGAAGATAGCTGAATCTTTGAAAAGTAGATATGGAACTTGCATCTGAAAACTCGTTGCTATTAATTAATATAAAAGAATTACTTGCAATAATTTACTGTTTGTGATAAAAATAAATGTAATTACGTAGGTATGACATTAAGAGTCTCGCAATTAATGCTAACGAGTGACAATATGATACTTTTTTCTTTTTAAAGGCACACGGCTCAATAAACTGACACATACATACACTTGTTATAAAATTAATACACAATGATCACTTTACTACTTTTATTCTTTACTCACAACGTTTCAGTAAGGTCTTTTACAAGTATAGAACGTCCGTGTCGCGCGAAGGCTCAGAACAGAATCCTCGCCTGCTCGTCGAGTGCGGTATTTATATGATTTTGGTTAACAGACGGAAGATAGACTACCGTCTATTTTTGTTTATTTGAAAAATCCTTACACTCGTCCATCCTGACCGCGTGTACGTCCTCGTACACGTGACCAGAAATACGGAGAAGATATTATAAAAATCCTTACACTCGGCGAGCGGAAGTCACTCTAGTCAAAGTCAAAAAGTCATGATTCTACTCCCTTTCACAATGATTTTACAGCGTAGAGAAGAAAGGGGTAACAAACTCTACTTTACAATTTATCTCTTTTTTTTTTTTTTGTTTTTTGTTTTTTTTTTTTTTTTTTTGACATTACAATTCAATTTACAACAATTAAAAAAATACAAATTACTTTAAAAAAAATAAGTACATAAAGTGTTTAAAAAAAAAAAATAAGTACGTTACTTCCATGCATCTTTGTCGTTTTAGTTTCACAAGAACTCATAAACTTAAGTGTATTAGAGTAATAAACAAAATCATAAATTCTAGTATATATGAATCACATATGAATATTTCTTCCAAAACTAATCGTCATCTACGTCACAGATTACCTACCAACATTTCTAATCAATTGAACAATTGTACTTTCGAAAACTAATGCTTTTGACTTAACAATGCGTATTAAATTATCTTAGTCAAAATATTGATTTACATACTATATCATTATAAGATTCTAAGGGGATACCATTATTTTCTATTATGCTTTTGACTTAACAATTTGTATCAAAATATCTAAGTAAAAATATTGATTTACAAACTATAACATTATAAAATTCTAAGGGGATACCATTCTTTGTCTATTCGATGTCCCCATTCCGGAATTCTCAGCCTTCCTCGATTGTGTAAAATCTCATACAAACTATTACTTACTTAAACAATAATTTTTTTTTTGGTAAAACGTAAAAATTACAAAAATAAATAAAAAGATTATCAGTCAATCAAGATTAAGGCCTAAATAATGCCTCTTCTAAATATAATCATATTAGCTTCACGAATATAAATTAGTTCACGAACATAAAAAAAACTTATTTAAATATAAGCTAACTTCAACAACATTATATAAATTTCAGATTAACAAGTTCAAGGTTTCAATCAATTTCAAGCTTTTGTTTGACACTTAACAGACACGGCCTGCTATGACACATTATTAATCAAGCTACTGTTTGCCACACTTGGGACACGGCCTGCTATGACATACTATTAATCAAGCTACCGTTTGCCACACTTGGGACACGGCCTGCTATGACACATTATTAATCAAGCTACCGTTTGCCACACTTGGGACACGGCCTGCTATAACACATTATTAATCAAGTTTCTTCTAACATAAATAATAAAATATCAAAAATGGTTTACAAAGCCTTATAACAAATTCAAAACTAAATAACATCCTTTTTGGCACACAGGGCTGAACAGATCAACAACAAACAACTCAAAAAAAACTAAAGTATACAATGTTTTTACTTTTAAGTTTTTTTTACTTTTTTGTTAATTGTAATTCCTTTTATTTCTTAATTTCTAGATAGCACAATATTATATTTAGTCTGCATTATGTCACACATGGCCTATTTAGACAGCAAATTGCCACGTGCCATCTTCATTGGTAACACACAGGGCTACAATGATCACTAATAACTGCCTACATAATATTATTATTGCAGGTGATATTAACATAAATATAAGGTATAAACCAGACGTAACTTCTTAAGAACGCAGTAACCGGATAAAGTATTGGAATATGTTTTCCATACATTGTATATTTCCTGGGCACACGTTGCCCACAAGAGAGAAAAATGCCTCGATCATTTTATGGTAAAACTAAGTAAATATAAATCGAATCCTTTATTGCTATTCTTAATTCTACCATACATCATGTCACTACCTTTCTTAACATTAATACATCCTCGAAACTTACAAACACTCGTAAATATACTACAACTATTAACTATGAACAAGCACTAAATAGTCTTGAACTAAAGAACCTAAATAACCTACTTGATTGCGAAGATCCTCAATAAATCACTGATGAACTGATCAAGAAAATGACAGAGTCCCTAAATGAAAACAAAGTAACTAAACGTATTCCAAGAAATAAGCGCATTTTAAAGCCTTGGATAACAAATGGGATTTTAAAGTGTATTCAAAATAGAAATAAATTACTAAAGAATCTCCGCTCTGATCCGACTAATAATATTCTTTAAATTACTTATAAACGATACCGTAACTTCAGTAATGATCTTATTGAAAAACTAAGAAGAGAATATGAAAGTGATCTGTTAAAAAAAAAACTCAGAAAAAAAAATTCGAAAGCTCTCTGGAAAAACATTAAAAATATTACAAACCTTAACAACACAAAATCTAAAAATAATGGCTTACTTAACTGCGGATCATCTCCCGAAGAATCAACTAATAGGATAAATACTTTCTTTGCTAATATAAAAGATCTTGCTGAAGAAATTATTAATGATAATTCGAGATACTGCACAAAATAGTTAACTCAAAATTAACGGCACATTCGCAACTTTCGTCTTTTGTTTTGCTTGACACAGATGTAAACGAGGTAAAGAGTCTCATTGCTAATCTTAAATCGAGTAGTGCATCTGGTGAAGACAATATTCCAACAGCATTTCTGAAGCTGGCCAAAAACATTGTTTCACCAATAATTAGCCACCTTGTTAACTTATCTTTTCAAAAAGGTTTTTTTTTTTCTACAAGACTTGAAACTTGAACAGTGAGCTACTATCAGTCAGAAAATTATTCATTCTAAAATGTGTCCTAAAAATGCATGCAAAATTACCATTTGACGCCAAAAAAATAAAAAAAATGAAAGTAGACGCAAACATACAGTGGCTCCTATATTTAACAGTAGGACAGCTTTCGCAAAAAGGCAGTATAAGTTTTATATAATAAGATAAACAAATTGTTAAATATTTACCCCAGTAAAACAGTATAATTGTGTTAAAAAACTCTTATGCAGCTGGCTTTTGAAGCAGAATTATGATGAAATTGAAAACCTAATAAATGTAACCTAATACCTTTTTATTTCCTTAGTAACTTAAAAATTAAAAAATCTAAATTCAAAATGTATTGTTAGTATTATTAATATTTTCTTTTTTCTCTATTTGTGTAACTAGAATTAGAAATAGTATTAAGCTATATTTATGTATAAATCAGCTTAACTTAACACATTTAGAATATATTTTGAAAAGCATGTGACAATGTGGAAGATCGGGGTCTCCTGATACAGGTTAATACTTAAAAGGAGACTCCTCGCTTTTATACTTTTGTAAAATTGAAAATTGAATAAACTTATTTATTATTTATTATTATTACATGGTATGTGTTCTACCTTATGGCACACATGGCCGAATAAAGTGTATAGTTAAATATAACTTCGTTATCCTCTTCCGACACACTTGGTCACACACACTAGCACATAATAAAAAAAAATAACATACACAATCACATTGATCCTTGCGCACGGCCGCTGTGCTCTCTGTCCTAAATGCTTGGGCTTCCCTTGCATTGCGCCGCGACGCCCACTCGAGACTTTTTCTGGTCGTGGCACCTTCGACATCACTGACACGTGATGCAGCGCGGTGAGAGGTGTAAAGGCGGTGTCTATCAGTCCCTTCGTCTGGCTCCATCTCTATGACTCAGATACAGAAAGAAAAGAAAATGTTATTGTAATTTTATTAAGATTTGACATTAAAATTCTAGGTTTTATTCAATACTCAAATGACAATATATATCATAATCTTCCGAAGGTATGTAACTCAATATTTATAAAACCCACAACGCCACAAAAAAATATCCTAACATAAACAAATCTTTAGAACAAACAGCACAGAACAAGTTGTTTAATCTTTACTTTCAAACTATGGATGTCGTGCCCGATAATAAACTATTATTATTATTAGGTAAGTAAGTATTTGAATACAAAAATAAAATTTATTATAAGATTCCAAACAATTGATTGAATGAGTTAGTAGTAATAAAAATAAAATAGAATAAATAATTATTACGATTTCCAATAAAAAGTATAAACCGACGCTAGCGACTAAAATATGATTGTCTCTTTCCCCAGTAGTACTTTAGAAGCTCTGTCTCCGTTCTTTTTTTTTTTTTTTTTCCTTTGATTTCTTCTGCATAAATCTTCTTAAATCCTACCTTGCCGAACAGATTTATTCAGATAACTAAAATAAGTCTTAAATATAAAAGAAATATATAAAGTATTAGGCCCCTTTTAATTCTAATTTGCATTAATGACATTGCAAATGCTATAGATTTCCTCATTATTCCATGATAGAAACCCAGTCAAACCCGGCGGTGACGTTCACAAGTACGAATCAGATTTAAATAATGCATTAAACTTATACAATTTTCTCAAATATGTACTTTTTTTTTTTTTTTTTTACAAACAAATAGTGGCTTGGTTTTAATTTTTGCTATCAAATTGATCTAATCGTAAAAAAATATAATATTATTAATTAAAAGTCACCGATAGGCTGAAATTTTTAGATAATAATGACACCGAATAAATTCTTGTACAAATTAAATCAATATATATAAAACTCTTCCGTTACTGACTGACTGACTGACAGACAACGCAGAGCCGAAACTACTGGGCGTAGCGGGCTGAAATTTTGCATGTAGGTTCCTTAGGGAGTGTAAGTGAGCACTAAGAAGGGATTTCCCGAAATTCCCACGGGAACGGGAAAAACGGGAATTTTGTGTTTATGAGAAATCTGCGCGGGAAAAACCGCGGGGCAGCCTCTAGTTTTAATAATAAATTTAAATGCAATGAGTGACCTTATCGCTAGAAAGCAATTTCTCCCAATTAAACCACATTAGTTAATCATATGACTAGATATATACAAGATGGATGCCTAAACGACGCTTAGGCATACATGACCCATATTAAGGTATACCTAGCCAGTCATAGAGCACACATAGCCCCTCTACGGCATACATAGCCAGTCATAGAGCACACATAGCCCCTCTACGGCATACATAGCCAGTCATAGAGCACACATAGCCCCTCTACGGCATACATAGCCAGTCATAGAGCATACATAGCTCCTCTACGGCATACATAGCCAGTCATAGAGCACACATGGCCCCTCTACGGCATACATAGCCAGTCATAGAGCACACATAGCCCCTCTACGGCATACATAGCCAGTCATAGAGCATACATAGCTCCTCTACGGCATACATAGCCAGTCATAGAGCACACATGGCCCCTCTACGGCATACATAGCCAGTCATAGAGCACACATAGCCCCTCTACGGCATACATAGCCAGTCATAGAGCATACATAGCTCCTCTACGGCATACATAGCCAGTCATAGAGCATACATAGCCCCTCTAAGGCATACATAGCCAGTCATAGAGCACACATAGCCCCTTAACGGCGTACATAGCCAGTAATAAAGCACACATAGCATCACTACGCCATTCAAACATTACATCAGTCAAATTATCTAAAAAAAATAAATTTACAACAACAAATACACCAAACAGATATTTTATTTAAATCTGAGGGTGAATCGTAAATTGATCTAGATTATTAAGTTTCTGTTCGAGTAAATTTCAATTCCTAGTCTGTAATCAAAATAACGGACGTTTTATTTGAATCTGAGGGTAAATTATCATTTTTTTTTTTGTTTCTGTTCAAGTTAATAACAATTCTGAGTCTGTAATAAAAATAACGGACATTTGATTTGGATCTGAGGGTAAATCAAAAATTGGAATAAAATTCTTAAGTTTCTGTTCAAGGTAATTTCACTTATTAATTTTTAATAAAATTTATAAAAATAGTAAAATGAAAATAATAGTTATTGTCTATTATTACTAATAATTCATGTAAACTTTTAATCATAATTGAACAGAATACGGTACAAAATGTATAAAAACATTCACAAATGTAAGTTTATCTATAAAACTGATAATTGTTTTAACGGAGGTTCCAAAACGTGTTTTGTTAACGGTCTTACAAAAAAAAAAAAAAAAGTAGATATAATAATAAAACATCACACTCAGAGCCCCTAACTAGGAAGAACCTGTATCTAGGGTGCCCGAAACACACAGAGATAAACATCACATCCGGACCGGAAACAAACATCGATTTTTATCATAGCAATATTCGCCCTGCCCGGGAATCGAACCCGGGTGCACAGCACACGCTTACTCAGTTCACGTCACTGCCAACTGAGCCACGGAGCAGTTAAATATATTTAATATGATTATGATTACCGTAGGTAAAACCACAGAACAAGGAAAATGCTCTCTCTCTCGTTGCCGGGCAGAGATCGGCAAATTACTCCACTAAGTTAAATCCATTAAATGAATTTATTAAGTAATTTATTACTCTACAAAATAAATATTTTAAAACAAATTTACATAACCTTATAATCTCCCTCTACTTTATATTATAATAAATATCTTTTGCAATTAGCTACACTCTTGTTTTTTTTTTTTTTTTTTGGTACGTAGGTAGGGTAACTGGTTAACGCCATGAATAAAATGATGTTGGTTGTCTGGTTAAATAATGATACCATCACGGACGTTAAAATTCCAATTTCAAAACAAAAATATTTTTAAATAATGACGTAATTTTAATTTTAACGTGTGATAGAAAAAAGGGCCATACTAATCATGCAAAAAAAACAAATTACAAAATTGGCAGCGTGTACTTACCACTTCTGACTTGTTATAAAATTAATACACAATGATCACTTTACTACTTTTATTCTTTACTCACAACGTTTCAGTAAGGTCTTTTACAAGTATAGAACGTCCGTGTCGCGCGAAGGCTCAGAACAGAATCCTCGCCTGCTCGTCGAGTGCGGTATTTATATGATTTTGGTTAACAGACGGAAGATAGACTACCGTCTATTTTTGTTTATTTGAAAAATCCTTACACACTGAGAACTGCCTTTTTTCAAAGTTTGTTTAAACACTTAAACCCGGTCCTGAATGTAGCAAATACTACTCTGAAAACGGCATCAAAATTGGTTCAGCCAAACGTGAAAGAATCGCGGACAAACATAATTGTACATACACACATACAGATTAAAATACCTATTTCAATATAACGAAGATTTATTGTTCGAATTAATTTTAAATAGGTACAGTGGCGGACACGATCGGCGTAACACTTCCGGTTTTTCTGTATTGCAAAATAGCTCTTGTTCTTGGGCAATACAGTCTAGGGCCAACGAAACCATAGACAAATCTGTTACGGCCTCCTAGTCCGTGACTGTACATTATATTATTCAAAAATTTAGGTATATTAAACCTTTCAATAAAACAAACGTCTGTCTGCCACATTGATTGATTTTCTTTAGACTTCTTTGACTATGAAAAATGTTTCCCGCCAAAAAGGTTTGTTGTTGTAATAAAAAAAAAATTGGATAAAAAAAAGACTATAGATAGAGTTTGATGGTCAAAATAACAGACCATCTTCAATCAATATATATAAAACTCTTCCGTTACTGACTGACTGACTGACTGACTGACTGACTGACTGACTGACTGACAGACAACGCAAAGCCGAAACTACTGGACGTAGCGTGCTGAAATTTTGCATGTAGGTTCCTTAGGTAGTGTAGGTGAGCACTAAGAAGGGATTTCCCGAAATTCCCACGGGAACGGGAACAAACAGGAATTTTGTGTTTATGAGAAATCTGCGCGGGTGAAACCGCGGGGCAGCCTCTAGTACATAGTATAAAATAAAGTTGCTTCCCGCATCTGTCCAAGAGGAAGGTTTATAATGTATAATACACGCATAACATTGTAATAGGTTAGGCGGTACGAAGTTCGCCGAGTCAACTAGTTTATATTTAAAAATCAATCGTGGTTTGTTTATCTCGCTTAAACTTGAGAACGACTTAGAACGTTTAGCTGATTTGAGTTTTAAAATGTTTGTCGTAGTTCACATAAGGTTCAAAAGGTGAGAAAAGATAGAAAAAATGGAGGGGTTGAAAGAAAAATAAAAATGTAATTTTCCCATATAAACTGTTTTATGTATTTTCCTGTCTAAGATTTAACGTTGTTGTTATTTAATTTGCCCATTCCTGGCCGAGAAAGTAACATGATCCATACATAAGTAACATAATCCATCTTCAGTAGGTATAGATAATAATAATCGTGTAAATTAATATTTTAAGTTGGTTATTTTAATAAAAATTACCTTTGTAGCGGTGGCGTCTTATTTATTATTATTTATTAGACAAACCAACAGTACATAGAACATTCTTGGATATTTAACTTTTTCTGCAGCATAGAAAGACGTTCATTTCCTTTTACCTATTCTTGCATTTTTTATAAATAGAATAAAAAGTTACTTTCCGAGCTTAACTTTAATCTTACTGGGTTGTTTTTTTAACACAACTGGCAAGCAGTTATTTATATAATTTTATAATAAAATAAATAACATTGATATTTAGAACTCTGTTAAATCCACCTATTTTTTTTTTAGAAAGTAACTTTTTATTAATTTTTAGGTTCATCATTTTCAAATAAATTGAAGTTCATTATATTATTTTTATAAAAATGTGCAAAAACCTTTTTCGAGGTGTTGAATTTCGAGCAACGATAAAGGATCGCGTATGTCAGGTCGGGCTTGCATATTGCATAATAAGTTATTATTACTATAGTTTATAGTACCTTACACCTAAATTTGTTCTTGTTTGAGAGATATCCCCTAAAAGTTGTTTTTCATACGAAACCCTTATGCAACCAAACATTGCCTACCTACGTCCATACCTATTGTAGTTTCATTGTGTAAAGTAGGTAGCGAAAAAACTAATTACTATATAGGTGTACGATAGAGTAATAGAAGCACTACGTTTTTATTTTTCCTGATAGGTACATACACACTGTGACGTGTGGGTAATCCTACAAAGGTCAATGACCCCTACATATCAAATCGTAAAATAAATAAAAATAATGAAAAGTTTATTGCTTTGCATTTAAAAAAGAAAGATATAGAAAACAACCCAATATAAAAATATATTTTTAAGAGCTGTACTATGTATATATCGTTTTTAAAATGAGTGAAAATAAGTGCTTTCTTTTTCCCCTCAGAATATAAATTTGTAGGGATACTTATTTGATATTAAAAAATCACAGAAAGTTACGTCTACTATTTGCTCAAATTTATTAATATAATAATAATAAAATGTACTTACTTTTTCCAAACTAAAAAAGAATTCTCATTCACTGCGCAAACCTCGCGCAAACAATAATAAAATAGTCTTGTAATAGCGCGCCAAAGCACGACTGACGTACGCTCCGCCTCAAGACCGGAGGCGTACTGGCGCCCGTTTCTGCTTATCGAATCGGCCGCTCGGCCGTTGGATCCCTCCATACAATTTAGTATGGAGAATTTCCGCCGAAATTTTAGTAAAGTTTTAGCAATTAAAACTAGATGAAAATGGACATGTATATTTTTGTAATTACAATATAAAAGTTGAACAGACTTTCTAGTTTATGATACAATTTTTGTTTTGCTTCAACTTACTTTTAAACTAGTAAACAATCGTTAACAGCAAAAGCTGTTTTTGCAGTTTTTGATGAACTTTACGATTTTTTTATAAGAAAACCCTTTAGTTTTTTTTATTTGAAACCCTACTATATTGTAGTTCAGTCTTTTGAGAAGCTACGAAAAAAAATATAGCTTTCTGTATTATTTTTAGGTGTTATTAAAGTCGTATATAGGAACACTCCTCTCGCCGTTTTCCCAATTTAAGCCCCTTAACGCTTGTTAGTCTCTGCTGGCATTGACCAAAGAACAGCTAGCTCTGTCCGTAAAATAAACTCAGCACCTTTTTAGTTATTTTTATATTTAAAGTTTTATTTATGCCAAATAAACAATTTTATTTATAATTATTTACTAACATTGTTTTATAATTAGGGTGTCTTTCAGAATTAGAGTTTAATTAGAGTGCCGTTTTTACAAGATTAATCAGTCAGTTATATCGTTTTTTTTTGTGGTGATGATGATGAAGGATGTAGGCTAGGAAAATTTAGAAAAAACTACAGAAGTCTTCATTACTGAGAAAAAACTACCGAAGACTTGCGATGTTTGACATATGTTCCTTTGCCTTGCCTGCCCATAATGGCCAAATATAAAAACAACAATAACCAAAGAAAACAAAATAACTGGTTGGCGTTTAAAAGATCCATTTTTTTAAGTCCCTCATTGAAAATTTTCGTGGGATGGAATGAAAAGTACAGTGGTGTAAAGCTATAACACTGCGGGTGCTGTTACCACTCAACTGGCTTGTTCAAGTTTCAAGGCAATCTCGTATTTTTAGGCAATACAACTACGGTGGCGTGCGGCGGCTGCTGGACGGCGGCGCGTCCTCGGACACGGATACGGACGACGCCGCGCGCCTCGTGCAGCGCGTGCGCATGCTCGCGCGCTGTCCTCAGGTGAGCCCACCACACAACACTACCCTATCTTCTTCCTCAGTTTAATAGATTCATAAAAAAAAAACGAAATAAAGAACAGCATTTTCATATTTTTTCTTGGTGTTCTAAATTTAAAATTAGGAGCCTGTGAGACTATATAGAAGAAGCTGGGCGTCTAAAAATACTTTCCTTTTTGCTCTATCGGCTGCCAGTCTCATCACAACACGCTACTTGGAGGGAATTATCTTAGCCAAATGAGATTTGATTTCAAAATGGAATTGCTATGTTGGTGTGCGCTGATAAAGGCTATGGATGTTGAAACAGCTGACTTAACAATACGATTACGATCGAAACGCATTTTGTTATATGACGTCACTCATTACCATTTTATACTATCGCTTTTCGGTCGTGAATATCTATCGACATGAGTTATTGTGACTGCGCAGGTGCCAGTGATCCCGAGCCAGAATCTGCGTCAACTAGCCCCCGCGCGCGGCCCGCCGCCCGCCACCGTCACCAAGGAGCGCAACAAGCTCGTCATCGTGCAGCAGAAGAACCGCTGACGGTGACGAACCACTGCTGAATCTTGTGATCTTGGTCTTCTCATTAGTGACTCTGTAAAATTCAACTTTTTCGGAGTTCTTGTGTTCGTTGTCTTCTCGTTAGAGCTTGCCTCTTTAACCTTTTAACCGCCAAGCACTTGATATGAAGTAGTCACAAAGTTCTCCCACCACGCCAAGCACTTCTCTGGAAGTAGCTTACATTTTTACATTTTATGACCCAACTATATGTTCTAAAGAGAAAAATCCAATTGGATACTGTTCTTGAAGCTTCTATGAAGTAATTCATGTTAACAGATTTTGTGAAAAGTTAATAAACTTAGAATAATAAGACGATAAACTTTAAGAAACTTTCAAATGAAAAATAGTGTGCTCTCCCACGCCAAGTACTTTACTGGAAGTGGTCTAGTGTTGGACATTACTCGGAATTTTCGATGATTCCTAACAAATATATTTTTTAAATTATTATAACTATACACTTTTTCAACCATCTCATAACGTGTACGCATAGTGCGGACTGGAATAATATAATTTCTATAAGAATTTACTATTGATTCCTTTATTGTAGACATTACAAATCCTCGCCTTTGAAAATGTCGACAACAAGGTAGGCGGGCGGCTCTAGCGTAGCAACCCGTTCATCAGTTGTTTGATATATCCCGTACGCCAAGCACTTGAGGTGAAGTGCTGCTGTGACGTCACATACGCAAGACAAGTTTTTTAGTGCTGTGCTAAAGAGTGGACATTTTGGTACATTGTGTCTAGACTGTTGGTACGCTCAGCGTAAAAAATAGTGAAAGTACATCTACAGATGAATTGCGCTGCGCATTTTCCAATGGTTCTAATTAGAAACTAATAAAATATTGTTGAATTGAATTAAGTCAGTTTGGATTTGGTCGTAAAAGTACCTACCTACTAATACTACGTTTACGCCGACTAAGAGGGGACCCCGGGGTCGTTGGGTACACGAGGCGAGGGCCTCGTGTAGTCATATAACGGCCCCGAGAAGGACGGTGGAACGCGGTGTCCCGATTCCGCCGTCGAGCGTAGAAAGAGCCATCCGCGCTCAGGGGGGACTACCACCACTTGTCCCCCCGTGAAGAGGCTAAACAGCCAATGCTGGAGGGGGTCGCGGAGTTGAACATAACGATCGAAAGATCACCCGTGACCCCTTTGCCAACAGCCGAGATGGACACCGGCGGGGTTTTAGTGGGTGCGAAACCCACATAACCCTGCAACTCCCCCCGGGGTCGCAGGGTACTCGTTAGAAGTTTCCCCGCCTAAAAAAAAAAGGTATGTTGGATAGGCACCCCGCCTATGCGTTTATGCTAAAACAAAAGCGTCGATTCCAGGTAAGAATACTCTGCAAAAAACCCTTTACAATAATGTGATTTATGACTTTGTTTACCTTAAAAATTATTCTTTCCCACGGCTTCTACTACTGGAATCCAGATTTGCAGAGAACTATTGGGACCTTACCTCATAAGTTGTTTTTTTTTGAACTAGTTAAAAGTTCATTAAAAAAAACTCTACAACATATATTTGTTTACGTATGTAAATGAGATACTTAAGAAAATTCCTGATGAAAATTAAAAAATCTCTTTGATGAAGTGTAGAGGTTGTAAAAAGAGACTTTATAGTATTTTACAATTATTTTTAATTTTTAATTTAAATATTATTTATGTCCTCAAAATTAAAACAACCTTTGATTTTACATAGTTCTTTATAATGACGTTTTGGATACGATGTTATCTATGATTGATTTATGGCAATGGTCGAGGGACGAACAGCTACAAACATAAATTATATTAATTTTTAGATATTAAATTTATAGAAAGTATAGTTTTAATTTTGTACATTTTTTTTTTTTTTTTTTACTTACTTAAATAAACTGTTTTCATTTATTTAAATTATAAGTTCTATAAGATAATTATTTAATTAGAAATAAGTTATAATTAAAAAGTAATGTATGTACATATTTACAGTATAAAATTCCGGTTAACTAAAAAAAAAAAAAAAAAACTTAAAATAAAACATATACTTACCTACAAGTAAAATATTTCGTTCAAATCGCCGCCACTGGTCGGAACCGTGCCCAGCAGGCTGGCTGCGTTCCCACGCTGGATGGCCAGGCTTAAACGCTGGCCAAGATATGAGCCGGCCCGCTGGTCACCTGACTGGTCGATCAGGCGCGTCGACAGTTCTTTAAACAATCGGCGCGCCTCCGGCCCCCAAGGCCCTAGGGTTTCGACCCCAAACGGCACAAATTCGTACTCCCCACTAAGGGTGCCGTATTTGCGCCGTTTGAGGTCTTCAGCAGCTGCGGCTGCCGCGCCCGCGCCAGCTGCCGTGTGTCTGACGTGACAGGCCGCCAGTGTGTCGACACATGTGGCGTCCCACACTAGGGGCCTGCCGCGCTTCCACGGTATGACAGTCATACCGTCGGGCCGCTTGCCGTCGTCACGCACCAGCCCATTGGGTTCCAGTATGGCTGGTACGTGGACGCTGGCTAGGGCCCGGCGGATTATGTCGTTCAGGCTGGCGTGGCGCGGCAGTCGCCCCGCACTGCGCGCGCAGGAAAGTCCGTGGTGGCCGAATCGATCGACCATGCCACCGCAGTGGCAGCGATGTGGAGCGCAAATCGGTACCCACAGCCGCAAGCACACCGACAGCGATAGGGTAATCCTGTCTAGCAGGGTCCCTATCGCTGCCGATGGAACAGCTTGCAGCCAGTACCCCGACACCGGATCCGAGGCGGCAAGGAGGCGAGCGCGCTCTACAGAACTGCTGGCAGAGTTTTGAAGATTTTGTTGGACAGCCCTGCAGAGCGGCTCGTCCCATTGTACATATTTGTATTTGAGGACGAAAGAGAATAATTAAAAAACAATATATAATTTGCCAAAAGAAAACTAAGTATAGGTACTTACTATATATTTTTTTATCCAGAATTAATTACGTATTTATACAAAAATAGAAAGAACGCGCGTGCGGTCGGTGCGAAGCCTAGATCCCTCTGGAGGGGCACGATAAGGACCGATGCGCTCGCGAACCTATAGGCTCCGTCCGCCCCATTTATATTGTCTCCATAATGTAAGGCCCCTGCAAACGCAAAAGCGGAGCGTTTTCTAATGGTGGCGAAAACGCCAAGGGAACATTATTTTGTTGTTACGAGTGTTAGACAAATTTACCCAACAACTTCCATGTCCCAATACAACTCAATTTAATAAAGCTTGACGGCTATTGGTTTTTTCAAATTGTTAGCTTTATAACACTAATACTATACGTTTTTTTAACTAACAACTATAGCTTTTGGAGTATAAATTGAGGTGTGTTTCCATGCCCATTGTCCAGGTATGATTCAATGAAATATCCCGCCACGCTCATGACAAAAATGGTGCCTTAAACTGTAACGAGAAATGCATCACATGACATGTGACTCATGAACTTAAAATTATTAAGTTACTTGAGTGAGATTATTTTGATTGGTACATACTTAAATCGTTTTATTAAAAACTAGTCCACCCGGCGAACTTCGCACCGCCTAACCTATCACTATCTTGTGCACGTATTAAACTTATAAACCTTCCTCTTGAATCACTCTATCTATTTAAAAAAAAACCGCATCGAAATCCGTTGCATAACTTTAAAGACTTAAATACGATTACTTAAATTAAAGATAAAAAAATATAGTACAAAAAAACTATCGACTCTGTGATTAACAACCCTTTAACGAGATCGAACTTCGCAGTTTTTGTGTCTCTCCAGCGCCGAGTACTTGATATGAAGTAGTTAGTGACGTGCCACCGCTTTAGTTTGTTATATAATTCAGTTGAAAGTAATCAGACAAAACTCCATAAAAGCAAATTCTAATTGGGTTCTAGCATTACAAAAGTTTAAAAAACGGGAAAATGTTTAGCTTTTCGTATATTAATCACTCCATTGTTTATTTATCTCACATAAAAATTTTGGTTGATTTTGTGTGTCGATTGAATTTTGCAATCACTAATGTTTTTGAAGGTAAAATGCCTTGGCGTGGGGGAGCAACCTTCGTTTATTTCCTGCGGCGCCGAAAAGGTTAAATGTCGTCTCTATGTCGGTGTACTTATATTCAATCGTGTTATATTTCGTGGTATATAACCGATTTACCGATTTGTCAGTAACTGGGTGTTTTTGACAAGTCTAATTATAGTGATAAAAAACATTTTTCCAAAGTAAACTAGGTAGTTCGAATTAAAAAATAAAAACAGCTGTTCCATACATTTGTTCAATCAGCCAGCTGACGGGTCAATTCATTTCCCTTTGATTTATTACCGCCTTGTCAGAAACATCCTGTATGAATTTGCATAATGAATGCTCCCATTATAGCATTGAGTTTATGTTTCTGTATTGCATTAAATTGAGTGCTAAACTGCTAACTGCTATTTACATTGAATCAAAACAAAATAGATTTTGATACTGCTATGTTAGTTCTGTACAATGTAAATGTCCATGTTAAAACCTAAACCTAAAATATTAAGACAATAATTATTGTATTGTTAGCTTAAAAATATCACAAACAATATGATTAGGTACTAAATGCATTAGAAGTAACAATGGCCTTTTCGCTCATTTAAATATTTTGTAGCTCGTTAGTAAGTATTCTGTAAATAAAAAAGATCTCAATAAACTATGTAACTGTAACCGATCAATATTTTTTGTAAAAAAAAAAACAACGAGTTGTTTTAGAGATTTACTTTAATACGCAAGAAATTTCATTAAATTTAAAGACTGTTTATTGTTAAAATATAATCTGTTATATACAATTTTAGTCTTAATTTTATCATATTAGATTATTCCACTGTATATAATTTAAAACTAATAAAATGTACATACAATGCATACTTTTATCACTGGATTTTATTTACAAATGCAAATATTAAACTAGATTAGATTGGTTAAACCAAAAGAAATAATAAGTAACAGGTACAATAACTTTGCAACTCCGGTTTGATTTTGGTACATGTAAAGTATGATTTTCTTACAGAAAATATTATAATATTTTGGTTACTTTACAATTTAATCTATTCTTCGTAATAATGAAAATAACAGCGCGTATGTTACCAACATTATTTGAAGTTCCATGGTATACAGAGGACGCCTTCTGATAGCACTGAGTAGTAATGAGTTATGTTCAGGATATTGCCGTGAAGAGTCTGAAACAATACATTTATTTACAAGAAGAATATTAGAAGTTCTTATTATGTCATAAAGTTCATCGAGCACACAACCCTAAAGGCGCTAAGTGTAATTATTTGTAAGTAAGACTCGCTAGATTAATTGCTATTATTGGACGACAAAATACCTCACTCACTATCTTTAATCTAATGAGGGGTTTTCGTTTTTGACAGTTTTAATAGTTCTAGGAGAATGCTAATAGATGGCACTGTATAGCCAATGTATGTAGGTGTAATGTCAACGTCAAATCTGATTGACCTGACAGATTGAATTCATATAGAATTTGACATTTAACCTGATTGCAAGTGCCATCTTATGGCAGTCTCTGTAACTAAAACTGATAGTTCGAAAACCGCTCATTATATGAAAGTATTCTCAGCTATATTTATCACCAGTTAGATTTTACTGGTGCTGGCTGGTTAATTTTATGGGCTCTATCAATATTTATAAAACTCTTCCGTTACTGACTGACTGACAGACAACGCAGAGCCGAAACTACTGGGCGTACAAAGCTGAAATATAGCATGTAGGTTCCTTGGGGGGTGTAGGTGAGCACTAAGAAGGGATTTCCCGAAATTCCCACGGGAACGAAAAAAACGGGATTTTTGTGTTTATGAAAATTCTGCGCGGGAAATACCGCGGGGCAGCCTCTAGTCAATATATATAAAACTCTTCCGTTACTGACTGACTGACTGACTGACAGACAACGCAGAGCCGAAACTACTGGGCGTAGCGGGCTGAAATTTTGCATGTAGGTTCCTTAGGGAGTGTAGGTGAGCACTAAGAAAGGATTTCCCGAAATTCCCATGGGAACGGAAAAAAACTAGATTTTTGTGTTTATGAGAAATATGCGCGGGTGAAACCGCGGGGCAGCTTCTAGTTTAGCATAAAAGAACGAATGTTATGAAATAAAATTATGTTATGAATGTAAAGACGTAAGTACTAGGTACATATTTGTCAGAGCGGTAACTGAGAGGTAACCGAGCGCGGATGGGCCGCACTTGCTGAGGGAGGCAGGGTTGTCCATACTTTTTTTAAGCCGGGAAAACTTCTAACGAGTACCCTGCAGCCCCGGGGGGAGCCGCAGGGTTATGTGGGGTTCGCACCCACTAAAACGCCGCCGGTGTCCATCTCGGGTGTTAGCAAGGGGGTCACGGGAGATCTTTCGATCTTTATGTTCAGCTCCGCGACAGGGCTGCCCATACTGTACGTAGTACTCTTTATGCTGTACTGTTACCTGGTGCAGGCTGTGTGCCGCCAGCAGGCGCTCGCAGCAGGCGATCATGAGCGCGGGCGTCACGCTGTCGTCCTTGTGCAGCTCCAGCAGCCCGAGGCGAGACTTCACCTCCGCGTACAGAGCCTTCTCTACGTGCTTGTTTCTAAGGGACATCCAAACACCAGATTTTATGACGAGCGACGGCGAGGGAATACAGCTTTAAATTATTATGCGGATACACAAATTTAAATCAGAGCGCAATGAGAGTTACGGAGGTGAATTGCCGAGGTTAGTGACGGATTAATGAATTAAAACTCGAAAACATCCTACTTAATTCCTTCTAATAATTATAAGTAGGTAACCTTATTACGCGCGGTGGACTATAAAGTTTAACCGTTGCGCTGTAACGCGCGGCGAGGCGTGGGAGGGCCGCCATGAGCGTTGTCGGCGAACTGACAGAGCGATACAGCTTCAGCCGATATGTCTTCAGGTTCCTAAGACGCGCTCCAGCGGTAACGGTCAAATTATAGCCCAACTTCTCCCCAAAGGAGAGACTCGAAGGCACGGAGAGACATAATAAAGCGTCCTAACGTAAAGCTTCACACATAAAAGTAATTCAACAAAATCAGTGGGATGAAGGTGTTATTGAAGATTTTCGTGTCTACGTATACAAATATTTACTTTGTAGCAATACTGACATACTGTACTCAGTCAAGAGCAGCATGGCCTCGTCTAAATGTTTGCCGATGTAGGCGACGAGCTCCTCCGCCGGGCACGAGGCCGGCGTGATGAACTGCCCCGTCGGAGACACCATCAGCGGGCCCGCCTCCCTAACAAACAATCAATTCAATCAGTCCTGTAGCGTTCCTTCCGCGATACTAGCGTCAATTTTGAAAAAATAAAAAACTTCTAAACCGTGCTGAAATCAAAAATATGCGTCAACAATGATGGAATTTTTAAGGCTGTTGTGTAGCTTTTAGGTTCAAAATCAAAGAAAAAAACCGTTATGAAACTAAAGTGACCGCTTTAGGCAAAACAGTATATTCCTTCGATTTTCGATGGATAGGTATTTTTTAATTCGGCTATAATTAAAAGATTTTTTTTTTCTAAAGTGGCGCTAGTATTGCGGTTAAGATTTCCGCAAAATGACAGCGCTAGAGTTTATTTTTATCCTCCTGGGAATGTCGGGATATTTTTTTGTCTTCATAAGTAAGTACATAAAATAATTAGGATGTATGCAAATTTTTAATGTTTAAATTGAGATGTCGGCAAGAGGTTAGCTAAACTGGTAGGGTTTCTTTATTGACTACAAAATCCTAATACTTGTAATGAAAGAATCGGCAAGGCCGAATAAACCTATGTCTTGGATGCTTGAAACACCTAACTACAAAAAAGACAACAAAATTCTTTAAACCTACCGTTATTCGAAATATTCACGTCGGGGTCAACACTTTACTGCAGAAAAGTAAGTTGTAAATTCCCTTTAAGATTGCTATAAGATAAGATAAATTCTTGAGAGGAGACAGCATAGTAAGCAGAGAGTTTTGTTAGTCTTACGGCTCGACAACAATTTCGTATTTCCTGAGCGAGTCCGGGATGGCGTCGGGGAGCCTCCGGCCGGCGCCGTAGAAGTCTCCGATGGACGTCACCAGCTGTCGCAGGTGGCTCACATACTGAGTAGCTGACACCTTCGGCATAAACTTCCTGAACACAAATTTATTATAATTTAAAGGTACATACTTGTTTATCTATACCAATATTATAAAGAGGAAAGATTTGTTTGTTTGTAAAGAATAGGCTCCGGAAATACTGAACCGATTTGAAAAATTCTTTCACTGGTAGGAAGCTACATTTTAACCCCGAGTGTCATAGGCTATAATATATTTTCGAAAAAATTAGGGATCCTTACCTAAACTCAAATAATGTAACCCAAGGTGCAATATTTTTTCCGTTGTTTACATATTTTGACAGGTGGTTTGTTGTTGTTGTTTGTTTTTTATTCGGCCATTCTGGGCAGTCAAAACAACATAGTCTATAGAGCCAAGTCTTTTGTAGTATCTTATATTATATGGCGTAACGAAGTAAGCCGGGAAAGCTCGTATTATTTATTTTAACGACGAACTTATCATTTATTGTACTTACTTACCTTCTACAAATATGAATATCCCTAAGAATACTGGAAAGTGCTTTCTCGTAGTTAGGAATGGCTGCCAACGCGTTGTCTTCTTGCGTCACTTTTTTTATTAACTGCAAAATTATTATTTCTATAAGTAAAGTGATGCAATTTTTTTTTTCAAAATTCATAGGCAGTACCTTTATCGTTTGGCACAAAAAAGTAGAAATTAAAAAGTGCCCGCACTGCATGAAAATTTGTCAGAATTAAAAAAAACATACAGTGTTGCCACTTTAGAATTCCTAAATTTTGGTGCCGCATATCGATGCGCGCATCAAAGATTGCCAGGCAAGCATGTAAGGTAAGGTAACTGAGAAATACACTTACGCTGAGCCACTCGTTCCTAACATCTATAATGTTGAGGTACACATCACCATCCAAACTGACACCGGTGAACTGACCTAGTGCTATTGTCCTACCTGAAATTTAAACAATAATCAATATATTTGTGGAATAGCTGTTTTTTTTTAACCGACGAAAAAACAAAAAGGAGGAGGTTCTCAATTCGTCGCGTATATATATATATATATATATATATATATATATATATATATATATATATATATATATATAATGTATGATCACGCATAACTTTTTACTGTGTGGAACGATTGCCTACCCTTAAACGCATTTAAATTATGCACAGTTTATGTGCGCACGACGCGATGAGGTTTAATATAATTCTTTTTTTAATCGACAGGGTATACCTTGAAGTTGGTCCCATAAAAATTTGGAAATAAAAATCCCACCCTAAGGGTGGGAAAATAGGGGTGACTTTTTGGTCGGCGGGTCGATTTATCCACTCACAGGTTGCATTTCCGTGTTACATAATAACTTTTGATACCTACTTACAATATCTTTGGAAATGAAATAAAATCAGCCGAAAGACGTCCACTGCTGGACATAGGGCTCCATCACAAATCGCCTCACCGACCGGTCGTGATCGAACCTCATCCTGTTAGTCCCTCAACCTTCAACAGGTTGTGTGGCCACCTTGTGGGGTGCGACCACCCTGTGAAGGGTGATTAGATGGGGTCAAAAAAATTAGCCCAAAAAAAACTGAAAAGCAAAAAATAAATACTTTTTATAAAAAAATTAAACCGCCGGAAAAACTGAAAAGCATTAAATAATAGGGAAACATTTTATATTAGGCTTTAATTTACTCACTTCTTAAAGTAATTTTGGATTACCAAGAAATTTTGAGTCGGTGCCACAGAATCAATGAATAAAGATCACTAAATTACCTGAAATTCAAAGAAATAACCGAAAAACGTATGCCGCTGCGCATCGCGCTTTACATAGATAATGAATTTGCTTGTGTGGTGTGGCGCTGACTTAAAATTTCTTGGTAATCCAAAATTACTTTAAGAAGTGAGTAAATTAAGGCCTAAATGAAAATGTTTCCCTATTATTTAATGCTTTTCAGTTTTTTCGGCGGTTTAATTTTTTTATAAAAAGTATTTATTGAGATTTCGACCCATGATACTTTGGGAAAGTTGTTAGGTATGGTGAGCTGAATACCTCCTTTGATTTAGTACCGCCTTGTCAGAAAGACCCAGTATATAAAACTTTTCCGTTACTGACTGGCTGACAGACAACGCCTATACTAGTGGGCGTAGCGGGCTGAAATTTTGTATGTGGATAACTACACTAGGTGTAGGGGTGTAGGGGAGCACTGAGGAATAAATTCCCGAAATTCAAATTTGAATGGGAATAAAAGGGATTTTGGTGTTTATGAGAAATTTGCGCGGGTAAAGGAATTACAAGTAGGAACATTTCGGCCCCAGCGACGAGAGTTCTTTAATCTATGTGCCCCGCCCACTGCCACTAAGTTTTGCAATTATTTGGGCAGATGTAATTTACAACTATCTTACCGATATTAATCCATTTATAGCTAACTTACCTACTAAATTGGTCATATCCTGGGAATGTTGTGTTGCTAGTGCCACAAGGCTTTGTAAGGCTCCTCTTATATGACTTATGTTCCAACCGCTATCCCATTTTACCTAAAAAATATAAATAATGCATCATACAATATTGGAAAACAATATATATTTTTAAAACATACCTACCAACATTTTAAAGTACTTATTGAGAGCATCTTAAATCAATCAATATATATAAAACTCTTCCGTTACTGACTGACTGACTGACAGACAACGCAGAGCCGAAACTACTGGGCGTAAAGCTGAAATTCGGCATGTAGGTTCCTTAGGGAGTGTAGGTGAGTACTAAGAAAGGATTTCCCGAAATTCCCACGGGAAAGGGAAAAAACGGGATTTTTGTGTTTATGAGAAATCTGCGCGGGAAATACCGCGGGGCAGCCTCTAGTATTAGTTAAAACTGATTAAATAATAAGCAAATACAGAAACAGATTTTACCAACTTCTTTTATACCATAGGTCGTTCGCAAATGTTCAGACAGGCTAGCAACTTGTTGTCGCGTCGCCGCAGTGGAATCATACTTCTGTTTGGCCCTTTCACTGTTGTCTTTTATCCAGTCTCTGTATAATTGAAATAGGATTTGGGTTGTAAATATTTTTTTTTATACATACTGACATAACTATTTATAAAATAAGAATACAGTAAATCAGTTTGACTAAAGAAGTAGTTTGGTGAAAGAAAAGAGTATATCTTAATATTTACTTACATTAGGTTGTCCACAGATTTCTTTTCATTTATTTTACTTTTCATTTTAGAAATGCTTTCAAAATCCACATTATATTTTTGGTATGCTTCAGAAAAATCTGACTTAGAAAATCTGAAAAACAATAAATAATAAGAATGTGATTTAATATCTTGAAGTAGTTGTCCCACACGAGATAAGCAATACTTAGGTGAATAAAAAACACAACTAAAAACCTAGGTAAGAAGCTGTAATTTTCTAGCAAATTATTACTCTTAAGAAAAAAAACTGTAATAACCTCCAAGTTTTCCTAGAGAAGTAGGCTCAAATAGATGACAGTAATTCTTTAAACTTACCCTGAACGATGATCTGGACTACGCACTTTGTCAGGTATTTTGTCAACATAGTTAGTAGAAATATCACAGGAGCTTAACACTTTGACCACGGTCTCTCTGACACTGTTGCTTGAGAAATGGATCTTGACTAGCTTAAATTCTCCTGAAGAATAAAAAAGCTTAGATAATTATAAAAATGAGCTTCTCACAAAAAAAAGTAAGATGTATGTACTGTATAATATATGATCAAACGAACTTCTCAAGTGAAGTTCGATCAATATTATATGAGTGGTTTCATTTGAAGATATAAATCATTTCACTAGGTAGTCCTTTCACCTACAAGGCAACATTCGCACGTTCTTACAAATAACTATTACTCGATCGATTTAATCGATATCGATTACTCGATTAATTTGAAATTTACCCATGCTCCCATCCCTACCACTCTACGCGCCCATCACTAGCAGCGTCCGCCAAGCCTGTCATTCTTTTTAGAGATAGTTTTCTGGCATAAATTACGTCGTTTATTGACTTTTTTGACAAAACTCGGGATTTGGGTAGGGAGGGTGATTTATATCTTCAAATGAAACCACTCATATAATATTGATCGAACTTCACTTGAGAAGTTCGTTTGATCATATATTATATTTCGTGGTTTCATTTTCGATATAAATCATTTCACTAGGTAGATGTTTAGAGACATTGTTTTGTCTATATTTTTTCATGATAATGAAACAATATTAATTAAAAAGATGTAATTTTGTCTAGTTTTATTTGAACTCTTAGTATAGGTACCTACAAATATTATTAAATAATATTACTCATCTTATTAGTTAAAAACACTATATTTTAACATATAAAAGTAATCATTATAGTTAGTTTATAGAGTACTTCAAAGTTTAACATTGCGTATAGTTACTTATGTAAGTACTTGGTAGGTAGGTACTCAGCTACATTATTCATAACATACTTATATACTTATTGTATATTTTTTAATGAACTAATTTGGTCAGAGATTTGATAAAAAATTGATAATCAATCATCATAGGACATTGATAAATTTAGCAAACTTGTTAGAGGTAGAGGTCCAGGCGGCCGTCTTTTGATCTGATCAAGATTGACGCCGGTAGCATGAGCAGCCGATGTGGCGGCGGCGTGTCGCGTGCTCCTGTGTGTGCCGAGCACCGCAAGGATCTGCCTGATCCACATGCTTATTGACTATGCTGTTGTGTTCCTGTGAGGACGTTACGCTTTACAGTTATTAAGAGGTGATTGGCTTATTTAGGTCTGATTTATTTAGTTAAGGTTATATAACCGTCTTATATATAGAATATAGACGGATTCATAGTAAGATAAAGTAAAACTAACAATGGTCGATAGCTTTTGATTGCATTTAGCGCCTATAGTTTTGATAAAATTTTCATTTACTTTATGATTCTAATGCCATTGCTATTTTTATTTATAATAATCTGTTATTTAGAGAAAGACTTTCAACCATGTGTGCTGTAGGCTGTAGATAATGTTAGTAAAGCTACTTTTGTCTAGGATAAGTTCATTCTTGTTTGGTATACATTTTTAGAGATTTTTGAGAACTTATTGTGGATACTTACCAAGTACCTGTGTACTTTGGTGGATTGGGTATTAGTTTATAACATCTTTAAGGAAGGCGCTGATGCAATCATCCGAAGAAATATTTCTGCCTAAAAGCAGAGATAAAGCGGTGGCTCTTATGATGATGCCCTGTGAATCCTGTGATGCGTCTTTTTTGAAGACGTCGGAGGGAAAAGTAATTACACTAAAAACAGAACATTCGAAAGAATCTGATTTAATCATAGTATTGAATAACATTATATTGATATTGTTGAATAGTAATATTAGAAAGTGAGGCTAGTATAAGATGCTGATGAGATGCTGTTGAGGGGATAATGAGACCTGGCATTGCCTGCTCGAGCATACTGCGGCACTCAGGGTAAGCGTGAGTAGGAGAGGGTGACGGTCCCTGTTAGTAGACAACATAGGTTTTCGTCACGCCCTCAAGTGATTATTACGAAATAACTATATCAATCAATGGAGGATAACAGGCAGGTCTAGAAGTACTAGAAGGGAATACTAGAATACTGGTCGTTTCGTCCTCAGTAATTTTTTGTAGGCCGTTAAGAAAAACGGAAAATGAAGGATCGGCATAGAAAAAATATGCATCTGCCCCTTAGTAACATCTGGGTCTTGTTTCAAAGAAAAGTATTTCTTAAGTTTTGCGCTAGAATGTTTGAAAAGCATCTTTAAATTAAATCTTCGATCTGCCTCTAAATTATATTTCGTGTAATATAGGATGCTAAATGCTAATAGCTAGATTTTTCGCTTCTCGAACCAAGGCCAAATATATCTGGTAAGTTAATTGAAATTAGGAAATTGTATGCAACTTCGTGTCGTAATGTAACTGATAGCTAATGCTAATATGTTATCTACCCATAATAAAAATTAACAAATTGTTTAAGTTTCGGGGCATCTAAGGCTTAGTATATTGCTAATAATACGACATATAAATACTATAGTAAGTTTGAGTTACGACTTTACGACTCGAGTCCGTGTTAACTTATGAATCATATTTTTTGTGTTTAAATGAAATTTTAAAAGCTTTTAATATTATTATCTCATCAATTCAGGTCCTGTAAAATAATTATTATAGTATTCTCTGAATAGAAGGTAGGTAGAAGGTACCTGTACCTTTGCCTTTTAAGTATTTTTGGTTTCAACCTGCCTTTTGTAATGCTGCGCTAGCGGACATTAGGATGCCAATCATTTGTGAAAATTCTCTGATTGTAACAGGTGGTAGTTGAGAACACTTCAGAACCAATTCTATTATTTTATTACGTTTATGGCTTGTAAGTGATAAAGTCATATTTAAGTCATCTACTTACTTAAATCCTGAAAATTTGTAATTATTTTGTGGCTATAAGCTACTATTTTCATAGTTTATAATAAAGCCCAAGCACTCGAGTGATTTGAGTGTAAACGTAACTTTATTTAAATATTCCATGTAACTACGGTCTATGTAAAGGATATCGTCACATACAAAAATTTACCAATTTTTGACCAAATGAACGCAAGTGACCTACGACCCCTTCTTTAATCTTAGTAAAAGTTCTAGGCGCTATCGTGAGCCAATAAGATAAGGCATTGAGTTGAAATCATAGGTGGATAACAAGATTCTGTGTGTTCACATCCTTAAACAGGAAACGTAGTTAAGTACTTAAGATAGTTTTAAGCGACAGAAATAAAAAGTTACGAGACATTTTAGGTCAATAGATGCCATGTAATAATAGCTTGCATGCTGTTCTGCCATTTCGAAATGAAGTTTAGTTACTTACAAATTTATTTAACAGTTTTAGGTTAAAATGAAATCTCTTACCTCCATTTGAATTGGTGTCTAAAAGGTTTTAGATACGATTTCTAGCAAATTATTAGTTGCGATTGACATTTCTTGTTGTTACTGTGCTAACCATATTACAACAGGAACATATTATTGCTCAAGTGGAAAATTAGAAAAAGATTTAATTATTCTGTTACAAATCCAATTAAGGATACCTTTATTGTTTGTGATATACAATACAACCAACACATTTTAAAAATATTGTACTGAATTCTGCCAGAATGGTGGTTGAGCACGTGGCCTGATTTGGGTCGTTCTCTAAACGTGCGACTGCGTCGGTATATGGGTCGTTGTAATTTGTAACTTGACGAGTGGTATCTTCGTACTCTGGCCCTGGCACGCCCCCCCCTTGTTTTTCGCAAAGCGAGGAGGGCCTGAGTTTTCCTGAAACTGCGGCCAAGCTGTGCCCGTGGAGCTCGTAGAGGCGGCTGTGTTGTGTAAGCAACAGTATTTCTGGGAAGACTACTGTCTTCCTGATTTGAAGGCATTGCTGTTCAATTTTGAAGCTTAATTTAACTTTCTCTAAAATTTGGCACCGAACAGTGCTTCATCTCGTTTACTGTACTGAAAGATATTCAAAAACGTCTTGGTAGACCTGGTGCGGTCTTTTAAATGCGAGCTTGTGTCTCCGAGCTATAAAGGTCGCATGAACTACGGGAGCCCTCGCTTAGAATCTTGATTGCCTCTATTTTATATTTTGAGTTAGGAGAATGGCCATGGCCCTACTCCCCGATGTGATGTGAAGTCAGTCCAAGTTGAGATGAGAGTATTTTAGTATTTAGCTTTGAGGCTTGAACCAATATGTAGTTGCTAGGTATAGTATATTGCTGAAGGATTTTTTCCTTGACTTCTCTAGCCATTTGAGAGAGATTATCGTAGATTCAATCACACAACTTTAGTTCATCATCCAGGGCTTCGCCCAGGGTTAATAAAATTTATGGGTCCAGTTCCGGAAATTTAAACTTTGCCTCAGGGTCCGAGTTCAATTGGTTGTTGTAACCGCTACTAGTTCCAATAAGGAAGTTATTGCTGGTGCTTGGACTTGTTTTTGGTGACGGTATTGAAAGTGGTCACTGTTGGGGCAGTGGTGGCAATTGGCACTTGGTATGTCGCCATCATGATTTTTGGTGATTCAGTCTCATTTAGACCTGATCATGGGTTGTAGGGAATAGTTTCGGCTAGAAATATATCCTCATATTCGAATGATATTTGCTCTGGGCACATTCCTTAAATTGTAAAGGCGTTTCGCCTACTGGAATAAGAAGAAAAAAGAAAATTATGCTTTTTATTTTTTTTATACTTACATAAAAAATTATGATTATTTTTGCATTTTGCCGCGTTCCTATTGGAATCTATGGCAGTATGGTAGCCTGGTTCATATTAGAATCTATGGCTTTGCAAAAAAAAATTATTTTAATGATAAAAACTGATGTACAGTTTTGAATTTTGCCGCGTTCCTATTGGAATCTATGGCAGTATGGCAGCCTGGTTCTTGTTCGAATCTATGGCTTTGCAAAAATATTTCTTTTACACTTTTTAAATTAAGTTTATGCAGAATTTCAATTCGAAATTTCTGTCTAAATTTTTTTTTTTTTTTTTTGAAGGTAGGTAAGCAGATGAACTTACCGTAACATTAGACATTGTCTCTCGATTTATAGTATGAGGATAATGAAATCCATCAAAGTTTAAGTAACTCACTTAATTTTTTGTTAAATATTCGTAGGATCTTTTCGGTATCTTGAAAAATTATTTTTTTTGCGAACAAGATCCGAACGCGTGCTTTCGTTGCCTCGCACGGAAAAAGAATGACAGGCTTGGCGGACGCTGCTAGTGATGGGCGCGTAGAGTGGTAGGGATGGGAGCATGGGTAAATTTCAAATTAATCGAGTAATCGATATCGATTAAATCGATCGAGTAATAGTTATTTGTAAGAACGTGCGAATGTTGCCTTGTAGGTGAAAGGACTACCTAGTGAAATGATTTATATCGAAAATGAAACCACGAAATATAATTTAATAAAGCCCTGGTGTCTTGAGTGATTTGTGTCTACAGATTAGACAAACAGAACCAGTGACAACTGCAGGGCAAGTACAACAATAGTGACAAGACATTCAATTAATAAAAAACTTGCAATTTGAATGTTTTGTTCTTGTTTACATTTTCTTAGAGCTACAGACCCTGTAAGCTGGTGTTACAAAATGTGATGAGGAAGAAAAATCTAAGTCCATAATATGTATAATGCAATTGTAGGAACAAGATAAAGAAAATACTTAATGGACAAACCTTCTGGCATATCTTTTTTCCGGAGATAGAATGAAAGTGGGGGCAGAGAGAGGGAGCGATGAGACTGCTGCGCCTCTAGCAGCGCACTGAGCTGTTGTAGTGATTGCTCATTTACTTGCTGCAAACATTAAGCATCGTATTTTATAATCCAGGAAGTAAAAATGTATAACCAAACTTTTTAAAGAACAAACATAGGTACCCTTTGTTCAGGATATTTTCCAAAAAGATCAGGATGGACACTGAAGTAGAATGGCCGTAGGGCTGTTGAGACCTCAGCAGAACTCAGATACCGACACATAACGTTGCACGCGCAATGACTTCTACGAAACATCGCGCTGTATCTTTGTATGAGGGGATAACAGTAAATTATTTGTTTTACACATATAAAGAACCAAAAAGGTACCTAAGTGCTTACCTTATTTTAATTATAGAATACATAACCTGTATTTAATAGAACGTAATTACATTAAAATAAATATTTTTGAGTTTTGAAAAAGCAACCAAAACCAGACAAAACAAACAACCAACTAGGGATGCAATGCTACGATTTATCGAAAATCCGACATTATCGAAGCCAAAATATCGATATTTATATCGATCATTTTGTTAGAATGATATGATACGTACGATATAATTATGCCAAAAATATCAATACTTTACAATAAATATTTAGTTAAATAGATTTCTAGACAAAGGGAGAAAAATAACTCATAAATTAAATTTTTCACAAAAACGTTTTATTCGGTCTTTCTTTCTTGTCGATTCCTCGTGGCTGAGGGTCGTGATCAACAAGATCAGCTTGTTTAATGAGCGCTTTCCAGGCTCTCCTGTTTTGAGTGCTTGCAATGGCCAAGGGGATGTTCATTCTGGTAGCACATTTGATAGTGTCGGTCCGCCGAGCTGGAGCTCTGCCTCTTCCTCGCTTGCCTTCGATTTATTCGGTGCACACCTTTAAATTAAAATAAAACAACCATAATAGTGTATTGCATCCAATGATGCAATAAAGTCACATCGATGTATCGGAAAACCGATATTATCGATAAATCAAAGCAAAAAAATCGATATCAAAATCGAATATGGGTTCGATATTTGCATCAACTCGATAAAAAATCGATATTAAAATCAACTTACATCCCTACAACCTTCCTACCACTTCCTACAACCAACAAACACACACTCAGTCAATCAATCTTAGATGACTGATAGAATTGTCAAATATTTTGTCAAAAGTATTGACGTTCTAAAGCGTTCTGAAACATAGTAGGTAAGACAAAAGAAAACGTTTTGAAAGGCGGTAAGTCACGGTATGGCGCGAAATTCAAAATTTTTCGCGTTTTTTAATTATTCTGGCGAAAGTATTCATTTTTAATAAAGTTTTAATGAATTCGCGTATGTAAAAAACCATTTCTCACATTGTGATACAACGTTTTTCGAAGACAGACCTACTAATTTTGTGTCTAAGGACCTAACTTGATTTTTGGCCTTTATGTCCTTAGGCACAAAATCAGTAGGTCTGTCTTCTAAAAACGTTGTATTACAATGTGGCAAATGGTTTTTTACATACGCGAATACATTGAAACTTTTAAAAATATGTATGAATAAATAAAAAACACGAAAAAAATTGAATTTCGCGCCATAGCGAGAGTTACCACCATATCATGTTTTTGGGCTCCGGAACTACCCTACGCTATCCGTGTTTTGCTAGCGGATCTCGGAAATAGGTAGGTAATGGCTTGCGGCATGAAATTGTAACTTGAACTAATGATCGAGGGTAATAACTAAAAGCCAGCACCCGAAGTATTGTATTTTCATTTAGATTTAGCACTTAACTGTTACTATACTTTTTAGAGTTTTTAACAGTAAGGTGGAGGAAAGTTTTTAATAGTTTGTAAGCACTTAGTTTTTAGTACAATGCTACAAAACAGATGTTATTCTGTACCTAAAGAGTACCTACAAATGTAGGTAACAATAATATGCCTAGTTTTAAGTTTAGTCTTTTTAAGTCTTCTAAGTTTATATTTTGGCGCCCCAGGGTTTATGTGCGTACTTATTACGTACTTATATTATCTACCTCGAACCTCTATTCTACCATGTCCATCTGTCACCATCTGTTTTTTTCTTACAGCTGGCAGCAGATTACCTAACTCTAAGTTAAATAATCAATTTATTTTATTTTTATATACAAGTATTTACAAAAATATATAATAAATAATAAAACACATACTTAATTATAAATAGAACACTGCTTCCAGATCACCACCACCCGGCGGCACGGTGCCCAGCAGGCTGGCTGCATTGCCACGTTGAATGGCCAGGCTGATGCGCTGGCCCAGGTATGAGCCAGCCCGCTGATCACCAGTATGGTCGATTAGGCGCGCCGACAACTCTTTGTATAGGCGGCGCGCCTCCGGTCCCCATGGTCCGAGCGTCTCCACCCCAAACGGCACAAACTCATATTGTTGTCCGATAGATGCGTATTTGCGCCGTTTGAGGTCTTCTGCTGCCGCAGCTGCCGCACCAGCGCCAGCCGAGCTCCGCTGGACATGGCAAGCCGCTAGAGTGTCGACGCAAGTAGCGTCCCACACCAACGGCCTGCCATGGCTCCAGGGAATGACCGTCATACCATCGGGTCTTTTTCCATCGTCACGCAGTAAGCCATTCGGTTCCAGAATGGCTGGTACGTTGACGGTGGCAAAAGCCCGACGGATGATATCATTTAGGCTGGCATGGCGCGACCAGCGGCCTGCACTCCGCAAACAAGACAAACCATGGTGCCCTCGGTTGTCGACCATATCCCCGCAGTGGCAGCGATGTGGAACGCAGGTCCTTACTCCCAGCCTTAGACAAACCGCTAGGGACAATGTGGTTTTATCCAGCAGTGTCCCTATGGTTGAAGATGGTAAAGCCTGCAACCAGTACCCTGACACCGGGTCAGACGCAGCATTAAGACGGGCTCGCTCTGCAAGATCTGTAGACGAATCAAGAAGAGAATTTTGAACGATTTTGCACAGCGGCTCGTCCCACTGCTTCTGCGAGCTAGGGTTGACCGGCGGATCTTCGCCCGGGCAAGCGGTGCTCCAGGCGGTCCTTGCCTCGCCCGAGTACGACACCTCAACATCACCAAGTGATGGGTTTATTATTTTACCAGTGAGAGCGTGCGTACTCGACACAGAGGAAAGAAATGCCGGGAGCGCTATAGATGAGGCTTTGCGAATTCCCAGGCCACCCAGACGAACTGGAAGCGAGGCTTGCGACCAGGATTTTGTGTCCAGCGGACAATTTAGAATTTCGACTAAGGTATTTCAAATTTCATAATTTTCTTTGAATTTGGAAATCTGTTCGTCTACATAGCCGGGGAATGCATTTTCCAAAAGGGGGGCTCCAAGGAGACGAAGCGACTCCTTGTCTAAGACCTTTATATTTGGAGCCAGATTATTAAATTTTGCCGTTATCTCTTTTTTTTTTGTATGGAATTTAGATTGTCTGAAAGAAAAATTTCACATTGAGAAAAATTTAGATTTAAGCCAATGTTTTTAAATGAGACTATCAATTTTGAAAGGTCTTCGAGCACGGTGTTCGCATCGCCTCCTATGGTTCCGTCATCCAGGTACCAGATATTAAATTTAGATTTTAGTTCAGTAATAACCGGGTGGATTGCCAGACTAAAAATGGCTGGCCCGAGCGGATCGCCCTGTTGACAGCCTACTGCCGAAAGAAGAAGATCATTTTGATATATTAATTTGGACGGAGAACTGTAACATTGCCAAAGGTAGCTATAGATTTCAGGTATGTGTTTTTTAACTTCCGTCAACAGGGCGCCTCTGTCAACAGAGTTAAAGGCATTCTTCACGTCCACCTTCAGCAGCACCTCGCTGGTCCCTTGCTCGATGTAAGTTCTGGCAGCATGGACGGCAGCTTCGCAACCGCCCCTGCTGCCAAAACCTAGTTGTGTAGGTTGAAATCTGCTGCATACACTTGGTATTATATGTCTGCAGCAGATTTTAGACACCAGCCGACGCAAGGTCATGCCTACCGCGATCGGCCTGATGCCACCGTCCTTTTTTATAAGAGCACACAGGTTGGCACCATATAGTATTTCGATGGAGTTGGTGTCAACCTTTCCTGACAGCATCAGATTTGCCAGCAGAACAATGGCGTCTAGTAAGTCTTTGCCGGCATCCCCGACAGTTCCTCCCACTAGGTCTTTCAGGTGCTGTGGGGTTAAACCATCGAGGCCACCGGCAGATCGATTTTTAAAAGACATTATTGCTGCTAGCACCTCCGATGCTGTCACTTCGGGTGTGCTCGCGGCGGGATCAGGCGGGTCCGGCAGGCACGATGCCGCTGAGGGTGAAGGATGCTTACTCTGCAGAGCTGCAAGCGTCTCATCCGTAGCAGGGGCGACAGAATCGCTGCTAAACAGAAGGTTGGCAGCTCCCCGAAGGTCTCCATCACTGATTTTCTTTTCGACACGGGTATATTTTTCTGAGGTTTTATATATCTTGGGAGAATTTAAAATTATCGAATGATCGGTATTAATGTGACTACAATTATATTTAATTTTTTGAGTGAGGGAGCTGCCAGACTCTTTACGTTTTTCAACGTGCAGCGTCCTGTAAATAAAGGTAAAGAGCTGTTCCCAACTCTCTGTCGTATTATGGTTCACGACATTTTTTATTGATTTGGTGAGGGCGGCGCATACAGCATGCCTGGCACCGCGGGGTATTCTTTTAGTTACTGGGAAATTTATTTTATAGTTAGTTAAAATTTTCCAAAAGGGCAAAGTGGGTGGCAAAGGGGTGTTGTTTGGGACAGAAGGGCCCACGGACACTACGGTTGGTTGAGCCTTGTGGGCCTTGCCAATGTGTATCCGTAGGCCTCTCTGCCCCTTACAGTATTTTGGTTGGGAACAGCTAGGACACTGCACGAGATTGCTAGCCGATGTGTCGCTAAACTGGTGTACTGGCTGGGTCTGCGCTAGGCTGGGAGTTTGGGACATACAAATTCACACTTGCAAGTTATTCACCAATAAAAATATTTAAAAAAACACATCATGAACATCACTTGTAGACACACAAAACGCTGAAACTGTTATACATCCGATCCCAGAGACTTTGTTGTTGAGTTGTTGACTGTCGAAGGCCAGGTATTTAAATCATTTCTCTAAAATAAACAGCTTATTTCTTTTCGTTTTGTATTCTTGGTCGACACGTATATAATGTATTTCTTAGATTCTGTATGTAAATAAACATCGGCGATCAGCTGTTATCGGTCAGAGTCAGAGACACAAACTTGGTACTTTTGCGCATGTCTGAAACCACACTTTCTCTATAAGTATTCAGGACCTCTGATAGCTGAGTTGATTACTTTTGTAGTTTAAAATATTACTTTAATGGAATTTCGACTAAAATTAATTTATTAAATATTCCGAAAATAATTTTGTTTGTTTGTTTACTCTAAGTTATATTATTTATCTTACCTAACTTGATATATTTTGCCCCTGCTTGCTCATCTATTACCTATAGCTAGACCAACTTATATATCTTGTGACTGGAATCTGATTTCTGAATTAGTTTTGCTTCAGGTCGACTGGAAAATATTCCTTCATTAGCTCCTTGGTGGACCAGAACACAACTATGTACTAAGATTAACTTCCTGTTACGATTTCAGGAACGATTTCTATTCCCAAACTAAAGCAAATTTATCTCTCTATAGGCATTTTTTTTACTAATTTAAGAATTTTTTCATATCACTCTTTTGTTTTTAATCGTGAGTAGAATATGTAGTATAGCTAGACTCAACTCTATGTAGATTGTAGAGTCAAGACAATGTAGCAGACTCATTTTCAAAAAATTGTACATGGCATAAAAAAAAACGTGTCGCAAAAGTTTGATCCCACATAAATCCCAATTTTATGATCGTATTTTCTAATTCTGAGGTTTTACTAGGTGGAAATCTTATTCTGCATACGAACATAATCATTTTATTATTATTATTATATTTATTTATGGTGAAATATTCTAATTTCTGAAAACGTATTTTTTTCTCCCCATACAAATTGCAAGTGTCGCACTGGTCTTTTTTTTTTTCTTTCGCCTAAAATTATATTTTTTTGTTTATTTAGAGCACTCATAAATTTTTTATCTCATTAAGTAATGTTCAAATTGTATAGAAATTATGAAAATAAGCATAATCTAATACAAAAATATAAAGTAATAATACATAATTAACATGTCGCAAAAAATTACAGTTTCGTAACAGACAGTTTCAAAACAAGAACTCACTAAGAATTTTTGAATTTTCTGAACGCGTTCCTAATAATTACCAATGCCGAAACATTCGCGCTTCTGATCGGCTGCTAGAAAACCGTCTTGGCCTCTCAATTATAATTTTTTGGCCGGTCGTTGTTGGCGGATCCTGTGTTTACGGTTTCGTTACTGCAACGTCATGGACATTTTTTACAGAAACTAGCACGGGTACATAAGTGATCATTAAATATGTTGTGTATTTGAATGTATTAATCCTTTTTATATACACATTTACCTGAAAATAACGTTTTTGTGAAGTCATATTACACAATTTAGGTTATTTTTCTCTAACAGTTTAGTTACATTTTGTTGAAAAAGTTACAGTTTCGTTGCATTTCGTTACGAATGATTAGAATTTACGGGTTCGTTACACATAAAGCCATGTGTACATTACAGTTCAAACGAACTAGATACAGCTACCTAATTCAATTAATTTAATCAACTTAATTCAACAGAAAGAAGTCCACTGTTCGACAAAGGGTATCCCCTACAGATTTCCACAGGAACAAACATTCTAAGGGGGTATTTCCGTAATTGCCACGCTTGGAAAAAGGGTTGGCGATCGCAGCGTAGCTCTTTTAAGTTTTCACCAAAGCAAAAATGAGTGAAAAGTGGATAACAGTAGTAATTTTTTAATGTTTTAGCTTATTATGAAATTTTAATATTAAAATTTATAGTGTGTACATATAGCCCTACAGTAAAAGTTTCGTTACAAGTTACAGTTTCGTTATGACGGTTTAGTTATATCAGTTTCGTTACGTACAACTTTTTTGAAAATGACTCAGCATATACCTACTTTAGAGTAAACTAGTTTATAATCAAACTCACCGCAGAAACTTTATAGTGAGGCGCAAGTACAACGAGGTGTTAAAAGATAGAGGTTACAGTTTAGTTTAAATTGAATAAACAGGTCATTGCAGCTACTGGCTGGGCGCGATCTGAAGGCTGCGCGCTGCCGCGTGCAGAGCGCAGACTCCGTAGCGCCGCGCGCGAGTCCTCGGCCGCAGCCACCGAGCTGCCACATAATTGTTGCGCAGACGGGTTCAATAATTAAGTGATAAATATACTAGCACTGGCCGGAGCGGGGCTGCGCTGCAGCCAGTTGACCGCTGACCACAGCGCGCGTTGCGCTCACCTACGCTCACTGTGATGGACCCGAGGCTTGTTGGACAT
Source organism: Euspilapteryx auroguttella (assembly GCA_951802225.1). NCBI lineage: Eukaryota > Metazoa > Arthropoda > Insecta > Lepidoptera > Gracillariidae > Euspilapteryx > Euspilapteryx auroguttella. The sequence continues at coordinate 7,110,456 of OX637652.1, forward strand.
TTTTCTATCGGCGACGGCATAGGAATCTCACCGGACTGGTTCGCGCGCAACGTTGCGGTGTTAGTGCGCCGCTCTGGTGAACCCTTTCGCTTGTAAATGTGCCGATATTTACATATGCGCGCTCGTTGTCGTGTGGAACTTTCGATCTGCGCAGCCGACGGCACCGCTCGGGATCGCCTCCGCCGCGCCAGCGCCAGCCGCACCGCCTGAAGTTCGTGCCATGATCCACGTATGTCCTTTAGCCTATTCCTCTCATAATAAAAACGTGTCGGGTATTCACAGTTAGCCTATGACGCTATGACGATAGAGCTATCACCTGTTGGGCGCAATCTACGGGCGAGGTTCTTCGAGAACCGGCTTGGTTTAGCTACTAGTAGCGCCAAAGTTCTTGTTGCATATATCTTGAATAAAATTAAGCTTCCTGGTTTGTGTCCTATCATATTAAATACCCAAAAGTTTTCTAAAACTGTACAATCGCCACAACGGGCGAGGCGCGAGTTGCGCGTGCGCGACACCACCCTATAATGACCCCATATTGCCAAACTGCCACACACAGGAAACACAAGCTTAATCATTAATGCACAGTATAGAATTAACTATTTAATAACAACCAAAGGCTGTAATTAAAGTTAATTAACGTATTTAAGTGGTCAAAGGAGATCGAATAACTACTGTTATTAACAAGAAAATTCCAATAGATGGCGCCACAAGGCTCATTTATTAAGGCTTTGACGGATCTCATAAACATAAAGCTTCTATAGATATGTCAATAAAAACTGTATCTGTTTATTTTTATACAACAGTCTTGTAAAACTATATTAAATTATACACAAAAATAAAAAGTAAGTATAAGTACTTACTTTATACCTACCTACTTATTTATAAACTCATTGGAACATGTTACTAAGGTCGGATGCTATCTTAGTAGGCGAATCCAGAGTATTTATTTAAAAGTCGAAAAAAATTAATGAACTTCAAACTTCAAATCCAAGATTATCTTAAGTTCACCTAAATTAAACCTTATCTTCAAAACTATACAATCGTCCACAACCATTGGTCACATCGGCAGGGGCGGACGCCGTGGCCAGCTAAGCGTTAACAAAGGTCTTAGCTCAGCAACGGCCGGTTAGGCACCAATAGAAAAGCGTACATAGGGAATCTACAATTCAATGTTAAAACGTTATAAGTATAGGTTTATCTTATAGTCTAAAAGTAGAGGTATTTAGTATTAAGAACATTAAGTACGTAGAGTCAACAGGTTGGGCCAGTGTTACGAAATGCCCACCATGCAATTATTGAAGCACTTACACAAATGTTTAATAGTCATGGACTTTTAATTTAAAACTTACACGGTACCAAATGAAATATTAATGGGACTTAAGGAAGGTACTTAGAACCCCTCATCCACTATTTAAGAGCCGATCATCTTTAAACGGCTGATCAGGTCATGATTACCTTACTATATTACTTACAATATCATTGATGTAACACGGTACCTAATTTCAAATTTATCGGACCTAAGGAAGTTAGTTAGATCCCCTCAGCAATGAAGAAAGCTGATGATCTTCAAACGGCTCAACAGATTTCCATGAAACATGACTTAGATGGTGGAGGGAATAGTTTGATGAGATATATCTACTGTACAAAATGATTATCTTAATCTTTTGTTAAATATTTGGAATTATTTAACTTTAATAGTAATTTAATGTCTTATGTTTCATAGATATTTTTTAAATTTAGTTATTATTAAAACTTTAAATTAGAGTTTTATTGTTTTTACCTATAGTGATCTGACGTTGACAATGTGTTTTTTAAATAACGCAAAAGCTACTCTAACTAGTTTTTCAAGTAAAAAACTTTCCTTGTTAAAAATAAAATAAAAATAATATATTCAAGAAGTTCATAGGTCAGAGATTAATAGTTTTTCAGTCATGGAAATTGTTTTAGTTTTAATTTTTAGATGTATATTTACGTACCTATGCATTTTTAATTTTCTTTATTAAATGAGTAAATGCTAATATTGCTCCTGAAATAATATACAGATAAGTAGCTTTATTTGTAAAAGTAAGCTCTCCATTAAATAAAAAAAAACTAAGTAAATTTCAATCGTGATTGTAAAAAAAATAATTTCGTATTTTGAGTTTATTAAAAAAAACATGTTGTCTATTAACGATCTCGCTTTGATCCATTCCCTGCTCTACAAAATACATATTAAATTTGAAAGTAATTTATTGTGCAACCCTCTCCCGAATTAATATTTTTATTTATTTATTTATTATTAAGGTGACACAACATAATACAGTTTATAAAAGTAAACACCATAAGAACTAGAAAACATTTGAACTAAACTGCATTACAAAAGGTGCACACACAAAAGCAATATTTGTTTTAGAGTAGAAAAAAATAATAATATTTATAACATAGTAAAAGCCAACCTACGTACGTGCATATATAATACTAATAATAATTAAGCGATACATGGTATTTTAGAAAATAAAAATAAGCAACGAAAAGCCTAACCTTACATCAATAGATAGGAACAATAGTTACAGTTAAATAATAATAAATATATATTAACCGTCTTATTCATAAAAATACAGTAGATTTTAAGTAGCGTTACTGGAGGTCTACTTCTCTGGTTTATTGTATGGTAAATACGTGTCACCCAGTCTAAATTCACATACGTCAAATAACTAAAATGTTCTGTAAGTTTTTATGAATAAGAGGGTAAGTATAAATAAACACACGAGTCCACTTAAAAAAAAAAAAAAAATTTGGTTTAAATTAAAGATTTTATTTGTTTGGTGAACACATTTAAGCTTTGACCAAAAATGTCTAGGGTATTATGATTTAAAACTAAATCGTTATACTCTCGACACATGCGAACAATAGGATTATAATAGGATGTGTTATTTTTATATACTAATAATGAAAAAGGATTATAATAGGATTATAATAGGATGTGTTATTTTTATATACTAATAATATACAGAAGTTAAAAAAATTAAGACCTCTCCATGAAAAAAAAACCCAGTACAATCATACTCGCGATTCTGTAAAAATAAATTTCGTATTTTGAGTTTGGGATACCCTATTATTATTATTATTTAGGATACCCCGATGGGATACAGGCGTGACGTTATGTATGTATGTATATTACTGCATTTAATTGGCATGTCAGTTAAGAAAACAAAATAGAATAACCTACAAATAAACCCAAATCAAATAGATCATCTTTGCTGTGAGGATCTTGAAACGTTTTTTTTTAGTTCCTGAAAAAGTTACCTCGTGGCCCTTAGCAGACTTTGATTCTTTATGTTTTTAAAGCTTATCGTTTCTCAGGCGATTGAAACTAAAACCGTCAAATTTGAATAGCTACCCACCCATTTGTTATGTAAAATATAATATACATATAAGTCTGTTTATTAGAAACATACAGGTTGGGTTGGGTTTGCTTACCTATAGTTTTGGCGCCAGGGAGACAATATAGAGCGGCGCGTAGATCTGTATCAGCATATTTACACGACATATTCAAATCTACGAACGTCATTAAATTAAATTTATGAACTATTATTCTAATTGTGTTCTACGTCCTTGTTTTTATCAGAGACTAGAGGCTGCCCCGCGGTTTTTCCCGCACAGATTTCTCATAAACACAAAATTCCCGTTTTTGTCCGTTCCCGTGGGAATTTCGGGAAATCCCGTCTTAGTGCTCACTTACACTCCCTAAGGAACCTACATGCAAAATTTCAGCCCGCTACGCCCAGTAATTTCGGCTCTGCGTTGTCTGTCAGTCAGTTAGTCAGTCAGTAACGGAAGAGTTTTATATATATTGACTAGAGGCTGCCCCGCGGTTTTTCCCGCGCAGATTTATCATAAACACAAAATTCCCGTTTTTTTCCGTTCCCGTGGGAATTTCGGGAAATCCCTTCTTAGTGCTCACTTACACTCCCTAAGGAACCTACATGCAAAATTTCAGCTCGCTACGCCCAGTAGTTTCGGCTCTGCGTTGTCTGTCAGTCAGTTAGTCAGTCAGTAACGGAAGAGTTTTATATATATTGACTAGAGGCTGCCCCGCGGTTTTTCCCGCGCAGATTTCTCATAAACACAAAATTCCCGTTTTTTCCCGTTCCCGTGGGAATTTCGGGAAATCCCTTCTTAGTGCTCACCTACACTCCCTAAGGAACCTACATGCAAAATTTCAGCCCGCTACGCCCAGTAGTTTCGGCCCTGCGTTGTCTGTCAGTCAGTCAGTCAGTAACGGAAGAGTTTTATATATATTGATTTCAAGAATTCTTATAAAATATAAGCTTATAAAAGCTGTAATTTTATATTTGTGTTTCTAGTAAATTTTATAAAATATTGATGATTATATGTAAGAAGTGTATTTGATCAATACCTCATTTTTTTTTCTTTGTTAATTTTTTTTTTAAATCATTAACGGATTTATAGATACTTACTTACAATCTTTATTTTATTATATTTGATTTAGCTAATTTTGGACTTTCAATCAGTTTAAGACAGGACAACGTCTGTCGGGGCAACTACTATGTTATAATTTTGCAATGTAAGTAAATGTAGTAAGTGTGTATGCTTTGATAAGGCTTTGATTCTGTGATCAATTGAATAATTAATCTGAAAGGTTTAGAATTTTGTACACATTTTTTATTATTTGGATAGTATTAATATTTCTTATCTTGAATATTACAGAGATATTCAATATAAGGCTTTTGCATAACAAGTTTGTCAAGGTTGAAATAACATATATTTTTGTAGGTGTGAAATGATGTCTCCAAGCTTATTAGTTTTATTTATTGTATCTACGTAGGTACACCTCATAAGTTGAAGTCCGAAGATATCGTCTACAATATTATGTTTTTTTTTTTGTCTAATAAGTATTTAAAAAATATACGTTACGGACAACCGGTATCCTGTATTGATTTAACGATTCTATGACGATGACTACTGTGCTAACCACAGAATAATTTATTTCGCCTGCCTTTAATAAATTTACACATCTTCTTCCGAACTGAACTTCCTCTCTTCTCAAGTCTGTTACATAGGAACTAAAACCTTCTCCTGAATGAAACAAATACTTTTGTGAAAACCGTATCAAAATCGGTTCAGCCAATCTCGAGATAATCGCGGAAAAACATACAAATATACAGGTTAAACTGATAACCACCTTTTTTAAATCGGTTAAAAAAAAGAGCTTACTGTCTGTTACATTCCATAATAGGTATAACAAAACAACAACAAGAATATTAAAGGTTGTTAAAAACAATCAAATGTTAAATAAAAAAAATTTATAAAAAATCTTTATGTGTATAAAAAAGACAGTAGGTAAGTACTTACAAGGTAAAAATAATACAAAAATAAAATAAATACTTAATACTACGGAATTATTTTCTGCGACGTCTCCGTAAAAGGTAGTGTCAATGTTCACAGTGGTACCCGATAGCTTTCTTAGAAGCAAATTATATTAGTACAGTTTGCACGTGAGATGTTTGTTACTCTACATTTGGGGAGCGATCCCAACAAGGGACCTGCGCTTGTTTCAGTACGTGCTTATTTGTACATTCCTCTTATTTTAAATAAGTCATAAGAGAATACCACTTAAATTAATAGTTCAATAAACTTGCACAGTCTCGTCGCTGTCTCTTCTTGTTTTATAATTATCATAATTCCTTAATTTGTGCATGAATCTGTTCTTTTCGTTTTTCTTTTATATGATTTTGTTCTGGACATCAAAGTTCCATGTGTGCAGGACATTGGAACTTCATATAAACTCTTTGAAATGAGATCATTTTATTTGAATTCTTCTACGCGGCGGTGATTGAAAAATATTATCTTATTTTCTCTGTCATGCATGACAGCTGGACCTACACATTTTGTTCTAAAAATAAAATGTTAAATATATTTTTATTACATATTTTTATATTATATATAGAGAAGCAGAATCAAGCTGTTTAATTTAAAGACGTATCGCGCATTATCTTCCGGGGTCGTATTGGCGAGTGCATTTGATACCACAGTATCATTTCATAGTAATCATCGGTCGAAAGGTTCCGGAAATGCAATCGGACTACGAACTGAGACTTTTTGTTCAGTAGTTGCGAATGCACCTGGTGCATTGCAAAGAGTTTAGTTTTGTCCCAGGTTTGGATAACTCACGCCCTGCAGTACTGGGCCGAAGAATAGGACTGAGGTATCCCCTGCCTGACGTTAGAGGCGACTAAGAGAAAGATCACCCGTGACCCCCTTGCCAACAGCCGAGATGGACACCGGCGGGGTTTTAGTGGGTGCGAACCCAACATAAGGAGTTTCCCCGCCTAAAAAAAAAAGGGTTTCGATCTTAAGTCTCAATGTAGCTTTATACAAATTAGGTTTTTTTTTAGAAATTATTTTTGATATTTTTAAATTGTGGTACAAAATCATATTTTTTTTTTTGTTTTTTTTTAATGAAACCGTTTTAAAATTATTTTTTACAATAAAACATTTTAGATAGATAAATTTATCAGCATAGTCAAGCTAGAACTGTGACATAATTTGTAATGTGGCCATTATATCGACGAATTAGTAAGATCTCCTATCAACATTCTTTACAACATATGTCCAAGGATGTCTGAGCTATAAGCAAAGTTGAACAACAAAACACGTTTCGATAAGGAACAGAGTTTCCGCGACCTGACCATGACCGGTTGTCACAAAGACGTTTCGGTTGAGCACATTAACCTGGCTCGTATTAAAGAATATCCAGCGTCATCTTAAAGTTAAATTTACTAATCCTACAATACTGTAAGTTTTTTAAGAAATGTATCCTCAAAAGCAGCCTGTAAATGTCATCCGTAAAAACCAGATATGTATGCTTTGTTTCGATCAGTCAGATTATCCTGTTAACTATCAGCTATCATCTGTAGTGTTTGAGCTTTTATAAACTTTGGGCTTCTTATTTTTATTTTTTTCACCATCTGATCAAACACAGCTGTACCAGCGGCAATTTTTTTTATGATTACATAAAATATTTCCTAGAAGAATGCGTTCAGTTATGTGTTCCATAAAGGTAATGAAAGCATTTTTATTTGCACATAAGTTCGTAGTTTCATTAAATCTTCCCTACAACTATGTGAGCTGTTGCCCGAAGCTCTTTTAAAATGGTAATGGAAGCGTCTTTATTTTCCGCAGCTAACTACAAAATGGGTATCGTCATAAGTGGAAAAAATAACAATTCAAGTTTTTAATGATCTGTTTTTTATGTGTCAATTTTAAAACCACAAGTTAACTATTAGTAAAAAAGTTTTAAATAACATTCATAATATTGATTGGTTTTAAATGGGACCTAAAAATAAGGATGCTCGATGTTCGATGATCATTGATGTTAAGAGACAAAACATCGATGTTTTAACCTCGATGTTGTGTGCGATATATCAATCATCGAAACATCGTAACATCGATTTTACAAGCACTTTATCGAAGTCGGGCCCCTAGAAGAAATCGATTTCTCACATTTACGATCAACAACCCTAAACAAAATTTTTAATCTATAAAACAATTGCATCGACACATTATTTTATCAATTTCTGAAAGCAACGAAACATGAAAAATAAAACATTTGTTAACCCATAACAATCTGTAAAAAATATCGATGTTAACTGATATCGATGTTTTGGGTTCGATGATCATCGAACATCGATGTTGAGCTATCGATGTCAACATCGATGTCAACATCGATGATAACATCGATGTTTTCTCAACATCGAGCATCCCTACCTAAAAAGATATGATAAATTTAATAACCATGTTTGTTAAAATCAAGTTGCCAGGTAATAAGATTGTTTCATTGCTAATTATTTTGTAATTCTTAATTTTACTTTAGTGATACTGGTCCACTACGAAAGAAATATTTTTTATGTTTAGAATTTGATATGTTTCTTAGCCAATTGTTCGAAAATAACTTCTGTCTGACAGATTCTCAATTGCGTTTTTTTTTATTTGATGCTTTTAATTTCGTAAAGGCGAGTAGCGATGTGTTATAAAGGACATTCTTAATATCCTTAGTGAAATTAAGTGAAAGAGCAGCAATAAAATCTGCAATACCGTTCACGGAAGCAGTGTCGGTGCTCTGGCGAGTTCTGGCAAACGTTATCTCATCTTGGCTGCGGTCGTTGAGATAATTGAGCATTTGAGCCGATGCGTGCGTGCTAATGGACTAATTATGAGATGTGCCGGGAATTGGTGAGTCAACGAGCATCCGCGCTGCGCCTGCGCCGAGGAGCCGGCGACGGCAGGACGCGGCGGACGTGGGAGGCAGACGGCATGGCTCCGCCGGCCACCAAGCGCTGCTAACTACTCATGACACACTTAGCTGAGTTAACTGCCATGATCGTAATAACATCACACGCATCCAATTGTTCCATCTAAACCTTGCTAGATTTGAAATGACTCTATCTTTAACCCTAGAGTCCGTGCCAGGTTAGTCTGGGGGGCGCCTCGTATACTTCCTTCCTCGTATACTTCACCCGCCGCCGCCGTCCTGACTGATTGATTATTGGTTCAAATTTTTACCGCGCAAAGACTTCGCTGGCACGTACTCTCTAATATCTTAATTTCTAATATGAAACAATACCAAAAAGCCTAAATCTCTAAAGGGCTGATCGAAAATTCCAACAAGAATATATATTGGTCCATGGCCATGTTCTACTGAGAATATTAGAGACAATCAGCAGACAGATCATTAACATTCTTATTGTTAGTATAAACTTAATTAAGAGCTATAGTAGCTGAGCCCGACTAACAACCACCAAGAATACAAATATGAACCTGTAACTTTTAACTTTCGCTGCCATAGTCCGCGGATAACGGATTTGGCCACGGGCCCGAGAGAGGCACGTGACAAAAAAAAGAAGTAAAAAAACCAGATCATCTGAGACGCCATCGCGTAACGGCCCCGGTAGCCGGTGTATCGCGTACTTGAGACAGCTCTTGCGACTTGTTAAACATATTTTTTTAATATTGTAACGATTATAAGTCTCTATTTACTTACTTTCTTTGCGAACACTTGTCACAAGTTTAGATGTACTATAATTCTATTTATTTCTACTAGTCAAAAAAAAAAACCAAAAAAAGCTTCTTAGAATTTACACGTCACATATTATTGCTAGCAAAGTAGAGCAACGACCATAATCAAAATTTTATAGTCACAACTCACAACACAAACATGGCAATATAAATTTTAATTCGTGCCATGCAAAGCATGCAAATAATCAGAAGCTGTATTGAAAAATCAACTACTTTCATATCCGCGTGGAAAAACAACAACATTGGCTATTTGTAGACCTCCTAGGCCTTCAGCGTTCATAAAGCCGCTAAGCTTCACAACCTAGATACTTTCTAGATTAATCTCGGCTGGGGTGAAAAATATATAACTTTCCACTGTTTATTGTAAGCCACATGCGCCTGTTACGAGGCTGCGGCTCTTATCATAATAAAGATCTCTCTTAGCACCTGTTAGAACTTTCATCATTGTTCCGGACGGAGTCATCGCTCGGCCACGCACTGCGTAATGTAAGCACTTATCTCCTGCATTGTTAGAGCTGACAGGTGCACCTCTGTCCTAGATGAGCCCAAATAAAAACATACAGACTGCGATTATACATTGACGTAAAAATATAATTAAAATGTTTTAGTTTAGTAATTTCAAACAATTTTAGCACTGCGGTATGCTACCTATGGATGAAATCAGGTTATTGAACGTGTATTTATCAGATTTTAATATTTTTCGTGTTGCCTCTTTTTGGAAGTTTCTATTGGTTACGGCCATAATTTTTAAAACTTATCCAGATCGTTTGCGATCCGTTCTGTATTTCTGTAGCTATTTGAGCTCAACAATCCAGCAAACAGCAAACGTATCCGGTCTAGATCATCGCGCGCCGCCTCATCGTCCGGTCTGCAGCACATGCGGCGCTTTGTCGACGGTGGTGCTAGAGAGTTTTAAGGTTCCAGAGAATCATAATGTCTCGGGAGAATTTCCCTTGTATTTTTTCTGTAATCTATATTTTCTCTAGGACAGAAGAGTCTAGGTCGTCGCTCTGCTCTGCTTGAGTATACCTGCATAAAAATAGCGAATAACAATCTATCACATCGGTTGCTAATTGATTTCAGAAATGCCGTTATCGCACCACTTGGCTAACTGTCGAAGCTCAAATATTTATATTTTGAATGATAAAGTATAAAGTAATATCAAGGGACTGTAGAAACAAGGTATCATTACACATTTCAAGCGCTAAAATTTTAGAGCTCTTTTGGAGAATTCAAGACGTGTCGGCATTGACGTGAACTAACTTACCTTATATGTCTCTGGACATCTGCTCTGGATAAAGTCCCCAATATGACATTAGCTTTGTTTTTAGTTCCAAAATAATCACTATAACTTGTCTTAGTGCCTGCCTAACTTTATGTCAAAATCTCTCATAAAAACCTACTAAGTATATTATATGCCTAAGATTAGTCTGGGTTAGGCAGGGCAGGCTCTTTGTTTATCTGACCAAATCTGTCGTTTAGCCGGGCACGGCCTGACGTGAATGCCGCACCATAACGGCACTGAGAGATCGGACAATGTGCTCGAATGACGACATGTCCCGTCAATTTGATAATGAAGTCAAGATGAGTAACGTTACTTCTGATCAGAGTCCGAGCCAAATGGCAGGTTTGCTCTATTGCGTCTTCTGTTAGAAGACTTTTGTCATCGTGAGATATAATTTATACTCTATATTTGTTAAATTATTTTAGTTACTTAACAAATCAAATATAAGTAAGCATTCAGTTGATAAAAGTGACTTAGCGTAAGAGTTTTTGTAAATTCTTCAGATGTGCTCATTGTGGTCACAACACAATTGAGCATCAGTTTGTCACGGGGCTGCTAGCTCCTCTCTACGCCGCTGTGCTAATGGAAATGTCCTGTCGGGATAGAGGCAGGAGGCTGGGGGGTTGGTTGGCTGGCTGCGTGCTGGTGCAGCGTGGGGTGTGCCGGCGGCGGTGGGGGCGGCAAGGCGGCCGCGGCAGCAGGGTGCGCGCTGGGCGCCGCGGCGGGCGGGCGCGGCGCAGGGGCGGGGCCGGCACGCCCGGCGTCGCCGCCGCGTCTGGCTGCTCCGACTCCAGTCCGTCGCCCGCGACCAGCAGAGCCGCGCGCAGCCATGCACGCTCACTTCGCGACGCACGCCCAGCTGCGAGCACGCACGCATCGCGCGCACACTACTTACGCGCACAGTGATGTTACCGCACCGCTCCCTTGTTATGTGCCATCGCTTTATCTGTGAACACCTCGTGCCGTTCCACCTGTTTCCAAAACGTTGACTGTGATATTGTTTCGGTGCTCATCGCCAATAATTGTGATTCGGATTGAGCGAATCGCCGTTCGATGCGTTAATATTTCGGTGTGAGTGCCAGAAAAGGCGACTCGTAAACGAGCTGAGCGGCTCTTGCGCCCACTACGGCTGGTTTGACCGCATTATTTTCGAAACACATACGCGATGACTGACCCGGTCGACCGCAGTTGAGCTATCAAAATTACTACAAGACTGTGTTAAAATAAATTGGCAGTTATCAGCAAAAGTTCGCTATTCGCAAGCGGTGCTCAGTCGTAGCGGTCGCAGAGCTGCTGATAAGTTTATTAATCGATAAGCCTTGGTAATCAATCGCAATCGTAGTAATAGCAAACAATACCATTCATCGACATGCTGTACAATTGTGAGTGTGACCCATATAGCTGATGTTTACATACATCAGGCTTTTGTGCAGGCGCAGCGCCACTTGAAAACAACTTGAAAAGCGCAGTTCGTTGATGTCTTTTACTCAACAGTTTTGGAAAGTAAGCGGAGAACCGGCACATAGCCCGTAAATCGTTTTCCAAACGCTTCGGTTGCTTCTCATGTTTTTGTTATAAGCACAGACTCGTGTATGATTATTTCCAAATTATAATATTACTTAAATTTATTAAGATATATGAAACCTATATGCTATGAAAAGTAATAAATTCGTAGATTTATTTAAATAATATCTAGCTAATTCTAGTTCTTGTATTACATACCTTTATATTAAAAATAAATTATCCGTATTGTTTAATTAATAAAAAATAAATACTTATTGTATTTTAGCCACGATTTCGTTAAATTACACTGCGAATTTAACACTTGTAAGCTTATCAAATTCCGACAATAAATTGTATTTTGTTATCAATAGCTATTATATAATTATTAATTGAATGAATCTATATATATTAGAATGAACATTCTTGAGTTTTATAAGAGTACAGTTTGTTCTTTTTGAACTAGGTATTTATTTAACTTTTAATTTTGGAAGCATTTTAAACCATTATTATACCTCTAAATATAACGCAAACGTAATACAATATTAAGTATAAAACAAGTTTTGAAGTTGACTATTGAAATGTAGAGTTCGGTGGACCTAGCGATTACATTTTACCGGGAAATAATAATACCCATGTCCAATGTGTATGTTACTACTACTAAACTAAAATACTGTTATAGAAACCTCTCTTGTAACATTTTGTGATAGATAACACTCTCAAAGCTGCCTTTGTTCGAAAACGCAACGATTAGTGCAAACACCGGACATTCATTTTACGGACGGTCATTTATTTTCTAAGAAGAGTTACACTTGGCTTTACTGCGGGCGTCTGTGCGGCAGAACTTTGATAAAGCTCATTAGATATGACCCGTTTCTTCCAAAGTATGTAATTAACATCGTAACAGATTTGAGATTTTATTTTACATTTTCTTTCTCTTGGTATTATTTTGTCATTGCGTCTTATACTTACAATAACATAGTCAGGTTTTGTTGTAGTCAATTTATTTTGGAAATACCAATAATGTATTAACAACATTTGTTTTTGTATTGCAGGTTGGTCAAGGAGAATTATGCGTGGTGCGTGCGCGTGCGCGGTGGTGTGCGCACTGGTGGCGGTGTGCGCGGCGCTGGACGCCGCCAGCCGCGACGCCGCCGAGCAGCAGCTGCTGGCCTTGCTGGGGCTGCCGCGCCGGCCGCCGCGCCGCGCCGCGCCGCCGCCGCCCGTGCCGCGTGCGCTGCGCATGCTCTACGACGCCGGCGCCGTCATCCCCGCCGCCGCCGCCAACACCGTGCGCTCCTATCGCCACGAGCCCACTGTGCTCGACCACCGCTTCCCCAACGAGCACCGGTTCAGGTTGTTTTTCAACATGAGCAGCCTGCCCGCCGGCGAGCTGCCTCGCGGTGCCGACCTGACGCTGCAGCGCGCGGCTTCCGATGCGGCTGCGCAGCGCTTGCTGCTCTACGACGTGGTACGGCCCGGCATCAAGGGTCAGAGTGCGCCACTGCTGAGGCTCATAGACTCGGTGCAGCTGAGCGCCGGTGAAGGTGCTATCACCGCTGATGCGCTCGGTGCCGCGCGGCGCTGGATCGCTGAACCCAAGCACAACCATGGCCTGCTGGTGCGGGTCGTGGAGGGAGACGAGGCGATGAAAGATGCTCGAGCGCCCCACGTGCGAGTGCGCAGACGAGCTAACGAAAACGACGAAGCGTGGAATACAGCGCAACCCCTTCTAATGCTGTACACTGAGGACGAGCGCGCGCGAGCGGCGCGGCAGCTGGGCGAGACCCGGCTCACGCGCACCAAGCGGGCGCCCGCGCGGCGCGGCCACCGGGCGCATCACCGGCGTAAAGAGGCGCGCGAGATCTGCCAACGGAGACCGCTGTTTGTGGACTTTGCGGATGTTGGGTGGAGCGACTGGATCGTTGCACCGCTAGGTTATGACGCTTATTATTGTCAGGGCGACTGCCCGTTTCCGCTGGCAGACCATCTTAATGGAACTAATCACGCAATAGTGCAAACTTTAGTGAACTCTGTGAACCCTGGCGCGGTGCCGAAGGCGTGCTGTGTTCCTACGCAACTCTCCTCGATATCCATGCTTTACATGGACGAGATGAACAATGTGGTGCTTAAAAACTACCAGGACATGATGGTGGTGGGCTGTGGCTGCCGATGACGAAGGCCGGGCCCTGCCCAGTGCGGACCTAGTGATAGCTCGTGGACCCAGTGTACATATAGTGGTGGCCTCGATCATTGTAAATATCTATGTGTACATATTTCTGTAATTACTATTTTATTGAAAAAAAAATTATGTAATAAAAACAAAAATTTCTTAATTATGATTTTTATTTATAAAAAACTATAGTTCAGAGCTCTGCTTTATAAGCAAATACATAGGTAGTACTTTAACAAAGATCATATCTTCTGGCAATTTACATAACTTAACACAACATAAACTATAGTGGTATACATTTGTACCTATTAACTTGTATAATTTATCCGTGCGATTGTCTCACAACGAGAAATGTCAATGAAATTTATGAGGCAATTTGAAATCAAGTGCCGTGGCATGCACCGATCTGGTAACTAAGTACAAAGCGCAGCGGTTTGATTAAGCACGACACGTCTGCTGGCCCCAGTCGAAGCTTTGCTATTTGCAATGCAGCAAATTTATATATTAATCACTTGGTAGGTTTTCACGCTATTAACTGCGCTTTGTGCTAATACCACGAACAATAAGGTTTTGATTTAATAAGCGAGCTGTCGCGGTCATAAATCACGTAGCTTTGCTAATTGAATAATTGAATTAAGACTAATGTTCTACAAATTACCAACAGTTGTATAATGAGGTACTTAAATTTCCTTCCTAATTGCAGCTAGCAATTGTTCTAGGTCTTACCGCATGGAGGAATTCTTATAAATATAAATACGCATGAAAGCAATCTTCAAAACGATTGCTTGCATGAACAAGCTTTTAAAAAGTTTAAGAATCTTGGGGGTCATTGTAAAGAAATTGTTATTGTTAAGGCGGTAACTCACGGTATGGCGCGAAATTCAAATTTTTTCGCGTTTTTTATTTATTACGGCGAAAGTATTCATTTTTAATAAAGTTTTAATGAATTCGCGTATGTAAAAAACCATTTCCCACATTGTTATACAACGTTTTTTTAAGACAGACCTACTGATTTTGTGTCTAAAAAGACATAACTTGATTTTAGGCATTTATGTCCTAAGACACAAAATCAGTAGGTCTGTCTTCAAAAAACGTTGTATTACAATGTGGGAAATGGTTTTTTACATACGCGAATTCATTTAAACTTTATTAAAAATGAATACTTTCGCCATAATAAATAAAAAACGCGAAAAATTTTGAATTTCGCGCCATACCGAGAGTTACCACCTTAACATATTTTAGCAGATAACTATATATTTTAGTTAAAATATGAGTGCATTTAGACTAACACTCAAAATCAAAAAGTTTTAATGAAAGTGACACCGAACGTTATAACGAGCATATTTAAACAATGCTTTTTCGTTAGAAAAAAAACTAGGGTTAGACCGTTAGACCGATTAAATCACCGGTTGTTAGTAGTAATACAAACATTTCATTTATTTCAATATGATAAATAAATCCAACTAGTTATGAAAGATATTCTAAATTAAAATGGATCTTAACTAACTCCATTTGTGTTAATTTAGATCATAGTTATACACGTGCCAGCCTTATCCGATAACCGGTTAAAGCGCTAAAGAATTACAAACTGTAAACATTTAACTTTCGCAGTTTTACATTAAATGTTTAGAAACACATTTTTACTAGTTTTTTGTAATTAAAAAAAGGCGCTTAGTGTACTGTAGCACTGTTCTCTAGATAATTGTATTATAATAACAAAAAAATATATAGGTATATAGGTTGTTTCACTTGCAGTAGTGCAATGAGCAAAATTCAGAGCATGCCCAACCAGCAAATCGTGTCGTAAAAAAGTCAGCAGCACGTTTCTCTTTCAGCTATTGGTCGTAAGAAGGATCTTTAAAAAGTCGTGTAAATGCTCTGTGCACGTTCTCTCAACGCGATTTGGGCGCACTTCTCTCAGCTTTAGATCCAGTAAATATCGTAAGATTATCGTATGAGTAGCCATTTAGTCGAATAAATATCGAGTAATCGCAACTAGAATGCTACTTAGTACCATAATGGCCATCAGAATGCCATTATTCGACACATCTGCTTTTTCCGAGTCGGTAGAACCGCTTTTATTCGACTTATTTATAGTTAGAAAGCAATTTGGTTGCAATCACTCGACTTTTTTATCGTGTAACTGCACCCAAGCAGCACTTATAGACTTTTTATTTTATACGTGTAATTTATGTCAGTTGAAGTGTCAAACCTAATAATTATAAGTATATTTTGCCATCGTATTAACCATTATGTTTTTAAGCCATCAAGCCAAATGATGACAGGTAATTAGTTACCTGTTAAAGTTAGGTCGTAGGGTCTTACTTTCATGTGCGGAATAAATTTTTCCGTCTATATACCTAGCATTGTAGTTAATATTTCAATGGGCCCCAAGATTTCTATGTAAATAATGAATAACAAATAATGTTAATTTAACATTTAAAATAAATTCGCCATCAATAGCAAATAATAGCAACTCATTTATCATCACAGAGCATTCTCTCAGCTGTTAGTCGAAAGATTGAAATGAGATTTCCATCTTACGACTTCTAGGGACGCCATTACAGATAGTTTAGGGTTCCTTAGTGCAAAATCTACTATCCACTTCTACTACCTACTATCTATCTACCAATATATAAAATTGAATCGTGGTTTGTTAGTCTCGCAAAAACTCTAGAACGGCTGGGCCGATTTAGCTTTTAGTCTTGAAATGTTTGTAGTAGTCCAGAGAAGGTTGAAAAGGTGAGAAAATTTGGAAAAATTGAGGGAAAGTTAGTAAAAAACAACAATTACTTATAATTTCCAATACTAAGTTTTCCGTTACTGTTGTATCCATTTTTAATCAAAAGATTGATTGATTTGACGTTGTTTTTAAAATTCTTTAATTCTGGGCGGGCAGCAAATACTGCTACTGTACTATTAATGTTCTTGTTTTTATGTTTTTTGTGCAATAAAGATATCATTCATTCATTCATTCATTCATTCAAATGTTATTATTGCAAGTAGGATCACTTAATACAAAACCAAATTGTAAGTACTTACTTAAGTATCTCTTTATTATAAAAAAATAATAATAATAGTTTAGTCAAATTCTTTGGGTACCTACCAACTAACTTATAAAATTATAAAAACAAACACAATAAGTATAAGATAAACACCCATGACTTAGAAAAACATACTGGCAAATTCAATAAATTGCAAACAGTGGTCCATATGGCCGTTGTTACAGAATACCTAATAGTACCTAATAGTAGTAGTAATTATTATACGCTACGGAACCCTCACGCCTATCAATGAAACGCTCTTCACTCGTGGTTATAGCCAATGAAGATCTTGACTGTTTCAATCGTGTATACATCTTATTTACTTTACGTCGGAATCCTCCACTTCTTTTAATCCTTTTCCATCGATTATAATCCATTTTGCGAATAAAAAAAAGCAAATTACGTTGTTTATTTTGGTATCATGTAACAAAATGGCAGATAGTGCTGTAAAAGATTTCAAAAAGCATTTATACCACTATATCGATGTAAAATGGCTTTCAAATAACCTTTAGAGACCGAAAAGGCTGTAAAAGAATAATTTGAAAGCTTTTACTCAACCTAATTAGTTAAGTCGAATAAAAGCATTCCATAGAGTTATCATACGACATAAAGTGCTGTTAAAGTAACTAAGATGCTGTTTTATCGTATGAACCGCGTTTACTCCACAATTATGCTGTTAAAATTAAATGTCGATAGATTGTGCTATAATAGCTAGTTTGACGACAAATTAGCAATTCAGTTGCTTTTAAAGAGCTGTCTTACGACTTCTTGTTGTATAATGGCGATCAAGAGATACATTTATAGAACAATCGAGTAAATGCGATATGATTTCATCGTATAAACGTTTACTAGACATGTTTATAGAGCCAAAAAGCGTTGAATGCAAAATAATCCAGATAGCCGCTTTTATACAGCTTTTTAACATTTTAGGATCGTTTATACAAGTGTCTTACGATCTATAGTCGAAAGAGTAAATCTTATACGACCTTCGTTGCTAGTTGGGTGGTTCTGTTAAAGGATCACAGGTGGCGCTTTTAATTTCTGTGCTGAAAACTGTATAAATTGACATAATTTATACGGTTAGATAAAACATGTACCTTTTATATAATCAATTGACAAAATATTCTGGGTGACATCTGTAATTTTTTTTGCTCAACCATGCTCTGAATTTTGCTCAAAAAAAATTGAATCGTAACAAATCTTAGGAACAAAAATACTTTTTTTTAAATGAGCAAATATCTGAAGACGTATATTAGTCTACTTAAGACTTAAGTCAAGTCCGTCAGTTTAGTGCTGCTAAGATAATAAGGAACACAAACTAAGTAGGTATATAGGTAGGTTCAGTCACCTGCTCCGTAGCTCAGTTGGCAGTGATGTGGACTGAGTAAGCGTGAGCACCCGGGTTCGAATCCTGGGCGGGGCGAATATTGATATGATGAATATCGATGTTTGTTTCCGGTCTGGGTGTGATGTTCGTCTCTGTGTGTGTTTCGGGCGCCCTAGATACAGGTTCTTATTAGTTGGGGGCTCTGAGTGTGATGTGTTATTATTATTGTGTTATTATATCAATTTAATAATGATCTACTGGCTGTGATCTTAATAAGATCACAGCTAGTTCGTAAATAAGTACAACATTGTGTGAAACTTGAGAGTTCATTTCATGGAAGCCATTATTTTGTAGGATGTTTGTAGGTACCACTAATGGTCATTGAAAAGGTTAAAGATAAAACAAAAGGTAGGTCAATCAATGGTCAAATGTCTGGAGTGTGTAGTCAAAATATCAAGTAAATTCACTGTTCTTAGAGGAAGTGTCACCTTCCGTTGGAATATGAGATCGTTCAAATGACAAATTTAAGGATCGGCATCGCTGTACATGTTTTTATATGAATTATTTTTAATGAAACAATAAAAACTTTTTTTTAAAGTTTTTATTTGAATGTTCCTTTATGAGGCATAGCACAGCTAAAGCAGCGCCACCAACGAAGAAAAATCTAAACTAAGGCAAATATTTAAAATGTGAAACAGTATTCCACTAGATGAGCCTAGTATTTTTATAGCAATCAATATGTATAAAACTCTTCCGTTACTGACTGACTGACTGACTGACTGACTGACTGACAGACAACGCAGAGCCGAAACTACTGGGCGTAGAAAGCTGAAAATTGGCACATGGGTTCCTTGACGGGTGTAGGTGAGCACTAAGAAGGGATTTTCCGAAATTTCCACGGGAAGGGGAATAACGGGATTTTTGTGTTTATGAGAAATTTGCGCGGGAAAAACCGCGGGGCAGCCTCTAGTCAATATATATAAAACTCTTCCGTTACTGACTGACTGACTGACTGACTGACTGACAGACAACGCAGAGCCGAAACTACTGGGCGTAGCGGGCTGAAATTTTGCATGTAGGTTCCTTAGGGAGTGTTGGTGAGCACTAAGAAGGGATTTCCCGAAATTCCCACGGGAACGGGAACAAACGGGAATTTTGTGTTTATGAGAAATCTGCGCGGGAAAAACCGCGGGGCAGCCTCTAGTCTATCAATATATATATAAAACTCTTCCGTTACTGACTGACTGACTGACTGACAGACAACGCAGAGCCGAAACTACTGGGCGTACAAAGCTGAAATTTGGCATGTAGGTTCCTTAGAGAGTGTAGGTGAGCACTAAGAAGGGATTTCCCGAAATTCCCACGGGAACGGGAAAAAACAGGAGTTTTGTGTTTATGACAAATCTGCGCGGGAAAAACCGTGGGGCAGCCTCTAGTATATATATAAAACTCTTCCGTTACTGACTGACTGACAGACAACGCAGAGCCGAAACTACTGGGCGTAGCGGGCCGAAATTTTGCATGTAGGTTCCTTACGGAGTGTAGGTGAGCACTAAGAAAGGATTTCCCAAAATTCCCATGGGAACGGGAAAAAAATTGATTTTTGTGTTTATGAGAAATCTACGCGAGTGAAACCGCGGGGCAGCCTCTAGTAATGTCATATAGCTTTAAGGTTAAAGACCAAAGAAAGCTACAGATTGTTGCAAAAAGTGGCCGTTTTTAGCAACAATTTAAAAATAATAAAACACTAATAAATCACTAGATTATAACAGCACTCGGTAGGATGAACATTTTCTCCAAATCGATATAATATCTTATGCCGTTTTAAACCTAGACATGGTTAACAAGCAGTCAGGCGGAAACACTGGTGAAGACCGTGTCGCCAACTCTAGCTAGCGCGGGTTCCGCACAATATAACGATAATTGTGGTTCTGATTTAGATGAAAGAGGTTTGAGCTAGGAAACTACCAAATCTTTGAGCGATACTGAAAGCATCAGGAATATCGGCATATATAGTCTTGTTAAAACCTTTTAACATTCTTAACATAAATAAGTACCTATAAATAAGTTTATTTTTTAGTAATCGGGTTACGTATGGGTTTTAGTTTTGTGAAAACCCAATACAGAACCAATATTTTACCACTATGTCACACTTGGAAAAGCTAACCAAAAATATGCACTGTATTCGTAACATTGAATTTAAAATTAATCAATACATAGTATAAAATAAAGTCGCTTCCCGCATCTGTCCCTATGTATGCTTTAGACTTTAAAAGTACGCCACGGATTTCGATGCGGTTTTATTTACAGAAAGAGTGATTCAAGAGGAATGTATATAAGTATAAAACATGCACAAAATAGTAATTGGTTAGGCAGTACGAAGTTTGCCGGGTCAAATAGTTAAAACTAAAATGTAAATAACCAAATTTCAAGTGACGTTTTATTTTTTCCTATATTGCTAGATTTTACAGTAAGTTTAAGTTCCCATACGAATAAGCTATTAGACTAATTAGAGCTCTAACTATTACTACTAGACTACTAGACTAACTATATATCAACAATGAGATTTCATTTGACTACTATGGCTGACATCAATCAATATATATAAAACTCTTCCGTCACTGACTGACTGACTGACTGACTGACTGACTGACAGACAACGCAGAGCCGAAACTACTGGGCGTAGCGGGCCGAAATTTTGCATGTAGGTTCCTTACGGAGTGTAGGTGAGCACTAAGAAAGGATTTCCCAAAATTCCCATGGGAACGGGAAAAAAATTGATTTTTGTGTTTATGAGAAATCTACGCGAGTGAAACCGCGGGGCAGCCTCTAGTAATGTCATATAGCTTTAAGGTTAAAGACCAAAGAAAGCTACAGATTGTTGCAAAAAGTGGCCGTTTTTAGCAACAATTTAAAAATAATAAAACACTAATAAATCACTAGATTATAACAGCACTCGGTAGGATGAACATTTTCTCCAAATCGATATAATATCTTATGCCGTTTTAAACCTAGACAGGCGGAAACACTGGTGAAGACCGTGTCGCCAACTCTAGCTAGCGCGGGTTCCGCACAATATAACGATAATTGTGGTTCTGATTTAGATGAAAGAGGTTTGAGCTAGGAAACTACCAAATCTTTGAGCGATACTGAAAGCATCAGGAATATCGGCATATATAGTCTTGTTAAAACCTTTTAACATTCTTAACATAAATAAGTACCTATAAATAAGTTTATTTTTTAGTAATCGGGTTACGTATGGGTTTTAGTTTTGTGAAAACCCAATACAGAACCAATATTTTACCACTATGTCACACTTGGAAAAGCTAACCAAAAATATGCACTGTATTCGTAACATTGAATTTAAAATTAATCAATACATAGTATAAAATAAAGTCGCTTCCCGCATCTGTCCCTATGTATGCTTTAGACTTTAAAAGTACGCCACGGATTTCGATGCGGTTTTATTTACAGAAAGAGTGATTCAAGAGGAATGTATATAAGTATAAAACATGCACAAAATAGTAATTGGTTAGGCAGTACGAAGTTTGCCGGGTCAAATAGTTAAAACTAAAATGTAAATAACCAAATTTCAAGTGACGTTTTATTTTTTCCTATATTGCTAGATTTTACAGTAAGTTTAAGTTCCCATACGAATAAGCTATTAGACTAATTAGAGCTCTAACTATTACTACTAGACTACTAGACTACTAGACTAACTATTTATCAACAATGAGATTTCATTTGACTACTATGGCTGACATCAATCAATATATATAAAACTCTTCCGTTACTGACTGACTGACTGACTGACTGACTGACTGACAGACAACGCAGAGCCGAAACTACTGGACGTAGCGGGCTGAAATTTTGCATGTAGGTTCCTTCGGGAGTGTATGTGAGCACTAAGAAAGGATTTCCTGAAATTCCCATGGGAACGGGAAAAAACGGGATTTTTGTGTTTATGAGAAATCTGCGCGAGTGAAACCGCGGGGCAGCCTCTAGTCAATATATATAAAACTCTTCCGTTACTGACTGACTGACTGACTGACAGACAACGCAGAGCCTAAACTACTAGGCGTAGCAGGCTGAAATTTTGCATGTAGGTTCCTTAGGGAGTGTTGGTGAGCACTAAGAAAGGATTTCCCGAAATTCCCATGGGAACGGGAAAAAACTGGATTTTTGTGTTTATGAGAAATCTGCGCGAGTGAAATCGCGGGGCAGCCTCTAGTACATAGTATGAAACAAAGTCGCTTCCCGCGTCTGTCTGTCGCTATATATGCATAAATCTTTAAATCTATGCAACGAATTTTGATGCGGTTTTTTTATATAAGTAGGTAGAATGACTCAAGAGGAAGGTTTAAAGATATAATACAGGCACAAAATAGTAATAGATGAGGCGGTACAAAGTTCGCCGTGTCGACTAGTCAATAATATAATTAATACTATCCTCAAGGTGTAAAAATATTTTTTTTACACCTTGAGGATAGATTATAAGAATTTTCATTCTATAAAAAATGTATTTGTTTATTGGTACTGTTTTTCTGATGATTATAATTTTACAAGTTACAAGGTTAGGTTTGTGGTTAGGTTATTGAACTTTTGAGAACTGAAGAATCCAATTTAGTTTTCATAATGAATGAAATATTTTTAAGGTTATTTTTGATTGGGTATTAAACAATTAAATTATCTTATTACTCCTTACATAATCTTTTAAAATAAAATAAAAGACATGGCTTTTCCAATATTAAATCTGAGTCAACTATTTACATTACACATATATTTACAATTTACAGTTACAATTAAGTAAGACAAAAGGATAAAACATAAAGATTACAATTTACTTGTAAAATTTTAGGGAATTCATAATATTATTCGAGATTAAGTTAAGTAATGGCACTTTATCAGTATTACTGATCCCAAAAAGTTCTGGAGGCCAAAAATAACAACGAAAAAACGAGTGAGTCAGAAGGGCTGGTGAATATATCAGATCTAGAAATTAGTTAAGGTTCGGCGTTATCTTACTGTTGGAACCTTTTAAAACCAGCTTTGTAATAATATTTATACAGTCCCGGATGAGACTATTCTTTGCAACATTTTAAGAACTAAGTAGGTATTTTGTTTTTGAAAATTATCTTCTCTCATTAAAGCTAAAAATTTTATTGATTGCTTATATGGACAGAACTAAAGATAAAATGTAGAGGTTTATTTGAAAGCAATAAAACTAAAACAAACTAAGTGGAGATCGGGCATGAGACCGAGGGTCTTTGGACATCAATGTATCGGCCGATGATCGCGTCATAAAACCGACGGACCTCCACGATAACTAATGGATGACACGAGAATCCAACTCGAAAGCTTATGAAGTCGTCGTTAAGGAATGCCTGAGATAATATTGAGAGTGGATTCCGCGGCAGGTCCTCGGATTTGGAATATTTCGTCACAAGGCGGCTATATATCATGTTTTTGCGGCGCGCTGGTCGCCCGGCAGGAATGCTCCGCTGTATAATTTGTCCAGCCGGCCACCCCGCGTCTGCCGCGCCTCGCCCGCCGGCGTACGTCTATATTATCAGTAGATAAATTTAAGGCATTGTCTTTGCCTCTTATTTCGTCCTCGGGATTTTGCTTTTGTTATTTTTTTCCCGTTCACATGGAGCGGTTACAAAAAACTGAGTGGAGGCGAACGAAGTGGGTATAATTTATTTTATAGTCGGCTCGGTCGTAACTCGGCGGTAGACTGGACGCCGATTTATCCCCATCTCGGCATAATTAACGTAAATGGATTGGCCAGCGTCGGTGCCTGTGAGCTGCGCTGCCACCAGCTCCGACCTTGCCCGAGTCTCCTGAGAGCCGTAATGGCGGCCATCACTGCCGCTGATGGTCTTGCCGGCAACATACTAATTGAAAGGCTTTCAGTAATTTATGATGTAATCACATATTTTGGTTAAGGACTCTTTTTATTATCAGAACGTGGCCCGGCTTTAAATTCACAAAAGTTATAAAAATAATAACAATTAAGTGAGCACGGTAATGATAAAATATAAGTTTACCAACTTGTTCGTTTTTCCCTTTTGTCAACAATTTTGTTTAGTTTTAGTCATATTTTTTTGGACAATGAAGAGTTAATGGATTCATTTATTTTGCAAAAATGTATCGCGTATAAATCTTAAAAGCGAAAGATTTATACGTTTTGACGAGTGACAATTTATTACTGCTGAAGCGAAGTCATTAAGAATGATCTGGATCGAAGTACAGCGCGAATCCCAAGACTATTCGAGATGGCGACGTACTGTAGCCCCACGACGCCCCATTGACGGGACATTAAGTCAAGTAAGTCACATATGATTGTTAGGTATTTCGGATAAAAACCCCTACGTATATCTAAACGTCCAGTTGAGGTCCATAATAAGTAAGAGTTCTGGGCTTATATTGAAACGGAAACAAACAAACCATCACACAAGAAACAATAGCCTATTATACTACTATATACCTGTCACAAATTTATTATTTGACTTCGAAGAGTTTTTTTTTTTAATTCTTATAAGTATTTAAGATAACTATCTATGGCAAGCCATAATTGTATTAGAAACCGCAAAAACTCATTAGATTACGCAAATTTTTGGGATCAGTAATGTAAAAATAGATGGTTTTCTAAATCAGAATTTTTTGCACAAATAATATAGTTCAATTATATTAAAGGCTTGAACTTAAATGTACTGCAACCTGCATGGAAAACCTAAAAGACAATCGAGTTTTTTTTTGTTCAGCCCAATTAAAGGAGCTAAATTACACAAAACCACAATTCAAATGAGATATAAAGAAGATAGAGCGGGATTCGTTGGAGATTGTGCGCCTGCGCCGCTCTCGGCTGTTCCCAGGGACGGCTATCCTCGGGGGAATTATAATTGTTTTGCATTCTTGCACGCGAATAAAAACAAAAGGGTGGTGCAGAGAAGCGGGCCCCCCGCACTGCCTTCCAATGCAGGGATTCCACCTTTATTTTGTACGTTACAACGATAATGTAATAGTTCTATGAGTTGCTGTTGCTGCGGTTGGTTTTTGTCTTGCTCAATTGAATTCTTGTTCTATGAAATTAAGGGGCGAATTGGTATGAAGGTATGGTGAATACGATGCTTGTGTACGGGTCTTTGTGTTCTTGTGCCAAAGTCTTTTTTGTGTTCAGGCACGCTGGACAGAGGTGTGCCGTGTGGTGCTTGATCTCTTAAGACAAAAACTAACAAAAGTTCAACCTACCGCCCAGCACAAATTAAGGCTGTAAAACCTTCATGGCTAGACGAAAGAATCAATGCTCATTGAGCGTCATTCAGCAGTACCTATTATTATTTGAATTAATGGGTAAATATTTTTTACAATAATATACATAAATCAGTGAAATGAGAATAATTTCTCGGTAAGTGAGACACGCGTGTCAGGATCACTCGAACTGTGAGCCCGGGGCTGGATTCGTCACGAACTCTCATGTTTGTGTAGCGGCGCGGCGGGGCAACCTGCGCGCGCGTTTTAGCTTAGTTAATGTTATATCATAACCTTTAAAAAAATACACCTCGATAGCTCATAGCTTTTGGTTAGTTAACTAAAATCTGAAGTTTGTGTGCCACTGGCAAGACAAGAGCCGTGATAGAACTCTAGGCAATGTTCTCAGTGGTAACGCTTTCGAGGCCTTTCTGTTTTTTTTCAATAATAAATTATTTATTTTATACAATCCTACTAAAATTTTATAATGATAACATTTTTAGAAAAGTATGGTTTGCATAATGCATAAAAAACCATGAGAAAGTCTAACACCCTTTTAAAAAGACTTGAAAATTTTGTGTATTTTTAACTTATCAGCGGGATTCTATGAAGTGTTGTATTTACATTAGCACGTGAGTATAAACCGTTATTTTTGGAAACGGTCATTCTCACTCAAGACTCAACATCAACAGGGTGTTGTAACGTAATGTAGGAATAGCGTCAGCTTATATTGACGTAAACAAATATGTTATCCATGCAATAATTGATGCTCTATTATTTTTTCAAAAATCTTAACATACTTATAAACAAAAACTAGCGAGAACCTAAATGTTGAATATTGTGACTTCATAATATGAGCCATGTTAATTAAATCAAATTTTTGCCAATAGGTGCGCAGGATATATATACTTTTTGATTTCAGTTTGGTTTCGATATTTAGCTTTATTAAAGGTGTTGGTCTATTTTAATACTAATTCTTTTACCAAATATGAAAACTTAAACAGGGGTCCACACGGTATAACTTATATTTTAAAGCGAGCAAGGTGTGTTATTGGAGTTATAGTTGTAAAACGCATTTGTAGCCAGACTAGCCCCATGCCGCCGCTGCGCCCGCGCCCGCGCGGCTGCCGTTGCCGACGCTGTCGTGCACGCTCTTCAATCACAATCAACTTTCACCGAACAGTCTTTTTTATATAATTTAATTACTGCAACATTGTTGCCTTGAGCAAACGACCCTATCGCGAGGCTGCACGGCATAACGGTTAAGACATACCTGCTGGCTAATTCTGCAAACATGAGATATTCACTAAATCCACAGCAAGTAGTGGATGTTTTTGATGTTTCAGGTAAAAGTTGTTCAAGTTTAACTTTCGCAGGCAATCCAACTGTGGGTCATCATCACAATCACCAATTCATGTATGTATCTGGTTCTGATTAATTGGTTTATCATTTTGCTGCAGTCATCATAGACTCAATGTCCCGCTATAAAATAAAGTGTTTTTAATTCAATTCTATGATTATATATGTGCACGATCTTTCAATATTCATATATTATTATTCAGTCAGAAAAAATATGTAGCAGAGTCAGCCTCCAGCGCCGAGTTGAAGCTGCCACACCGCGGATTATGCTAATTTATTTATTTGTCTCTCTGTATCCTTGCTAGCTGGCTTGTACGACCTGGACTTACCACCTGTTATGCTATATGTGTACCTAGTACTTGCTTATCTTATATTGACACAATGTCATAATTAGCTATTAATATTGCTAGAATGTAGCGAGTTCTAGAAAGAGCTTGATAAGGCGCGGCTCTTATACAATCAATGGTCGTTTATTATCTTCCTCGATTTTATAGTGTAGACACAGAGAATTTGCATCTATAGCATGTAAGTACAATTATATCGATCTAGGAAGGTATATCGCATTATATTGTATTGTCCACGCTTGACTTCTACTCATGTTCTGAGACTTATCTTGAATTTCGTACGGGTAATCTATGGTACTCTGCATAATATCCTTAGAGCGCGTAATAATCTTAGTTCTTATCATTTGGTATTGTATTTATTTTCAGATGAAACTCTCGTAGAATCTAAAACATCGTGGTTGGCTCGTGGTTCTGCTAAAAAGTGAAGCATGTTCTGTCTGTTTGACTGGGGTGACCACATTTGAACAAATGAGAATGTAAAATAGTTGTTGTATAAAAAAAGATCTTTGTTATTAAATAAAATAGAGAGCAGATCGTCGTTTCCCAATGTTTTTTTGAAAGGGAGAAATTTCCACGGAAAAGATAAATATATTACGATTCAAATAAAAGAAAATGCGGTCGCGTTTTATTAATAGTGTTAGCTAAAATTACTATATCTTATTATGTCAAGTCGCTTAAACAAGTGCAATAAATAGTGCGAATACCGTATACCGTCCTATTTTGCCTCGAACTTTTAAGAAAGAGTTATTTACTTTTAGATGCAATGAGCCGATGCTTGGTTACCCCACCTATCGGCAGGTGTAACGTGTAACATACGCTAGACAGATACAAACATCGATTAATTTTGGGCTGGCAACGAACTCGCGTCCTTGTGGCGGCCTTATTATTATTATTACGCAACATACGAATTTCAACATGAGGCTGATGCGGGCTGGGTTCACGCGGTCTCCGTACACAGTATACCTAACAAATCATATTTGCAAGTTTAAAGCGTCAGAAATTAGAACGACACTTTCCTTAGTACAATTTTAATTTGATTAATTTTTGATTACGTTTGTTTGACATGTGTGTATGTAGTAGGTTTCACTGTTTATAGGTACCTACCTACTTACAAAAAGTTATTTTTTGTTTTCTGTTTCTAAAGATCTTTACGATTGGACAAGCTCAACCAGTCATACGTTTTAATTCTTCTATGGTAACAACTACATAAGGTTAATATACCGTTGTTAAGATAGGATGTAATTGGAGAAGTTGAGAGGGGTTCTGCTTGTCTTGTTTTACGGCAAGGAGTTAAGGAGTCTTTAGTAAAAATAAAATCTTTAAACATTAAAAATGCATAAATAAATTCACTTCCATTTTTTGTGCACGGGCAAGTGTTTGCAAAGAAAATACATATTAGGCTGTGTACATAACTGAGAGTCCGGACAGTGAACCGGAAGTTTTTATAAGGTTGCTTTTATTAATTGGTGATGAGAATACTAACATGTAATGTAGTTATAGGAAGCATTGTATAGTATTTTAAGGCCATAGCTTAGTACCTAATCATTTTCAATATAAGCAATTTCTAAATGAATACTTCGTCAAAACTGTATCTAATGATTTCGGAAGTAAGTAGAATCAGTTTCCATGACGTGTATTAGTCTCATCCACAGTTTCCACAATGCAGGTGCGGCGCGAGTGAAAGTGGCAGCCTCTCGGCTCACGGCGGCGAAGGCCGACCACAACGCACAACCGTGCCGACACACATAAAATACACTATCAAGTGATATCTTACACGGGCCACTATTAACATAGCAACTCACACAGCCTCATATTCGTGCCTCACGTGTCCGGCAGTAATCCCTGCACTTGTTTAGAACGCATTATTTCGTCTGCATTGACTGCACCGTGACCTAGGTCGTCCGCAATTGTTTAAAGATTTCGAATCCAAGAATCCGGATGTAAATAAATCTAAGACGCAAAAGCGTCTCGTCGGTTCGTTGAAGCCTGCGGCGCGGCGGCGGCGGCGGCGGGCGGCGCACCGTACAATTATAGCGGCCAGCCCGTGGGCACTGCGGCTAATTGGCCTAGTGCGATGAGCCTCAGTCTAACAGTTCACCTTGCTGAGTTTTTTCTCTCAAAAGAGGCAATAATAATTCGATCAATTTGTCGGTTCAACCTCCAACACGAGGACGAGGCCCTTAGCTTTAGGCAAGCTTAACAGATGAGATCCTATTACTGAGTGTTTTAAACTATGAATAAGCTAAGACAAATTCCCGAGGAAGAGTGGTGTGTTGTGTTACGAGATGGCAGCAAACAAGCGGGGTGCGGCGCGACGGCGGCGGCGGCGGCGGCAGCGGTAGCGGCTTCTGTTTGCCGCACTCCTCTCCGACTGTTACGTAAACATGTTCGACAACCAGCAAGCACACACGGCCGGCCGAGTCGACAACAGCGTTGATCGCCAAGAATAATATTTATTTTCGAGTTAACTGTATGTCTTTGGAGACGACTTGTGTGTGGATTTGTTGATCTATCATTAACGGAAGCTACCGATTCTGACTCATTTACAAATTTTCTAAGATTCCTGCACACATCGTGCGGCAAACTCAACTTTTCCGCTCTGTGCAAACAAACATAAGTTATTTATAGACGCAGGCCAAATAACTGCGATTGCAAAATATACTTGATAGTACACGGTGCGCTAGTTGATAATGTGTGTCGGTGAGTGAGTACTAGCGTAATAATATTGTATTTGTTAGTAGATATACATAAGAGAATCGGTAAAGGAATGGTGGAGTTAGATGTCGAAGTGGTCGTGCTGTGCTGGGCGAGCCGTCCGGTTTATAAATAACCAGCGAGCGAGCGGCTGCGGGGCGCGGGCGCGGGCGCGGGCGGGCGGTCGGAGCGGCCGGGCGCAGACGCGCGGTCGCCGAGCAGCCTCTCTTGAAAACCTCTATATTTTCTTGACCTCAAAGTAAAAGACAATCTAATCTCATTAGATTAAATGTACATTTAGTTTTTATATCGGTGCCAGACTGCTAGCATATCCCTGCAAAGAAAATATGATTATTCTTCATCATTTCAAATCTCGAAAATATGACTAAGTACTGTTTTTTGAAATTTATTATTTTGTTAAGAATAAAAAAATGTGGAGTTTATTACTTTTAATTTTCTTTGAACATTCTCAAGAACATTTCTTTTTTCCTTATAACATAACTTTATTTTATAATATAAAGAAGTTTAAGATGAATAACATTTAATTTATGTATGTACTAGTCGTCCCGGCGAACTTCGTACCGCCTGACCTAGTACTATATTGTGCATGTATTTATACTTATAAACCTTCCTTTTGAATCACTCTATCTATTAAAAAAAAGCCTCATCAAAATCCGTTGCATACTTTTAAAGATTTAAGCATACATAGGGACAGACGCGGAAAGCGACTTTGTTTTATACTATGCATTGATTGATATGTCGTAGTAAGATTTGATAATTAGATTTTTTGCAAAAAAACTAGGGATTTTGCGAAAACCCGGATAATTTGATATAAGCATTACCTACTTTTTTTTTTCAATCATCCTGACATAAAGAGTTTTTTTTGCAAAAAACCTAGTATAATTGAAAACTTTGAAACCTTCCTTAACTCTGATTGGCTAAATTATTGCTTGCTGGTAAACTCTTATTCTGATCGGTTCGTTAAAATATCCTTTGAAGCTATAGAGAGGCAATTCGGAATATTTATGTTTAAAAATACTTATGAAAAATAATTAGTAGGTATGGAGGTAGTTATGGTGTAATATGAATCATTAAAACATATTATTTGTAAGTTTATAAATCACTGACCTGACAGAGGTAGTTCTGTTAAATAGGCTTTTTTATTTCTTATGTTTTCTGCGTTTTTCTATACTTTTCCTATTGTATGAACGATCTTCTTACTATACAAGAGAAATAGCGAAATCGGTAAGGTTGTGCACGCCTCACGCCGAGCGTGAGTGGCTAAGGGAAATGGGGATAATTTTTGAATGAAGATAAGTATGGCATACAGCAATTATGCCTTATGATTATCAAGCCTTTTTTATAGTTTTAACATATTCTTAGTTACCTACTTATTTATTTATATTATTAGATCTGGAACCATTTAATTTTTAACTTATGTAATGAATATAATTCTATTGGTTTGTACATTAATATGGCATTCGCAAATACTACGTAGTATATATTTCTAACTATTAATTTTTACTAAAGTACTAAATTATAAATCCTAAATTGTGTGAAGATGTTTGGATGTTTTTTTCCTTTAACGAAAATAACTACTAGTATGATTAGCTAAAAACTCCTTCAATTTATAACCGCAAAGTGAGAGACACCCAGTACGTCTTGTAAACACGATAAAATTTAGTACAATCATATTTTAATTAGAGACCGACCGAAATACGATTTTCTGCCGAAACCGAAAACGAACCTTCGGCCCCATCCTCAGTTTCGGTTCAGCCGAAACCGAAACTCACGTGTCCTTGTAAAATATTTATGATTTTAAGTTAAAATCTGATGTAACTACAACTGCAACCTATCTAAAAAATTAAATAAGATTAATAAATTAGAAATAAAAACAATAAAATAATCACGCGCGTATCTCCAAATTTTTCCGTGGTTAGTCGAGCGACGCATGAGCATCGAGTTTCTGTTTCGGTTTCAGGTTCGGTAATTTTTAGCCGAAACCGAAACTGTGGCTAAAACTAGATTTTTTGGCCGAAACTGGCCAAAACCGAAACTTCGGTCGGTCTCTAATTATAATACAGCAAATTATCGTGACTCACATCTCAAAGAAGTTGTACGAGTTTGTTCTGCTAAAGTGAACGCGGCAAAAGAACTAGCCTGACCATAGATGAAAGCAAGTAACTCAAAAGATGTGAAGATAAATTCGCAAGTCCTCTCAATTGATAGCTCAGAATGGTGTAAACTAGTTTTTAGGATGACTAGACC
Organism: Euspilapteryx auroguttella; assembly: GCA_951802225.1. NCBI lineage: Eukaryota > Metazoa > Arthropoda > Insecta > Lepidoptera > Gracillariidae > Euspilapteryx > Euspilapteryx auroguttella. The sequence continues at coordinate 7,142,782 of OX637652.1, forward strand.
TACGGACCATGCTAGGGTTGACGCTCTCAGAAAAAAACGCATTTATTTTTATGTTTTATATACATCGCGTTTTTAAATAATGTACAAGCATAGAAACTACCAATTTTTTCAAGTTTAAACTAATCCCGCTAAGAATATGCCATAAAAGGATAAGTATTCGTATGTTAAAGTCATAAAACAATTTACTTTTAATTTTTAGTCATGTAGATAGATAAATAGAAAAAATAATTATTTTCGTTCATAATAGAAGTACGCCACTGCGGACACGGTCGGCGTAACACTTCCGGTTTTTCTGTATTGCAAAATAGCTCTTGTTCTTTGGTAATACAGTCTAGGGCTAACGAAACCATAGACAAATCTGTTACGGCCTCCTAGTCCGCCACTGTACAATAAAGTAAATAACAATCGTACATATAAAATTTATACAGCTAACGTGCGATAAGTAATTTCAACTGAAAAAAGGGTAACTACCTAATTACGTAGTTAGCCTTTTTATTTTTCAAGTGATGGTACTAAGCTAAAGGCTCTATTATCACACTCTTTTCGCTCCCATATAATGTAGTAAAAAAATTAAGGGCATCATCATACAATTACTAAATATATGGATATTTTTGACACTTATTTTTTGTCGCAATGGAGTGGCAACTGAAATATTCAACAATACGCCTGCATTTTCGTAAAATTGCCCCCCTGATCTCAACTCCAATAATATACGTATAAACCTAGGCCACATAAATAAAACTTGCACTGTTCTTTTTAATACCTTTAAATAAATATTTAATTAGGAAATAAATTTGTAAACATTTTACAATATTGTAGCAACCATCAGCGTGGGTCGGTCGCAGCGTGCGCCTGCGCCGGTGTGCGGCAGCCTGCCTGGCTAGCTCCGTCCGTGCAACGATCCCATACAGGATCTCTGTATACATTTCAAGGACTATATTCCTGTAATAAACAGCAAAAACACATCAACATGCCAAGCTAAGACTAGGCAGGATGGTGACGTTTTCAGTGACCTACCCATGGTACAGGATACAGGATACCAGATATTAATAAAGAGGATTGTTCAAGCGAGGTAAGGTAACAATAACAATGAATACCGGCCTATTATTATTATACTACTTGGAATATCATATTGTACAGCATTCATGAAAACAGCTGTAACGTTAAGATAGTTTCAAAGGCAAATTGTACATATGTGGTGTCGTGCTGAATTTAAAATTTGATAAAAGCGAGGATAAGAAATAATGATAGGCGACGGTAGACGGGAGGGCGCCACGCGCGCTCGCTCGGTGTCGCGTTACTGCGCACCTGCGCCGCCTACACTTGCGTCATTTTACATTAAAATAAATAAAACAGGTTCCGATTGTGATCTATGGGATGGTTAATCGACAACGATTTATGTGCTTAGCCAGCATCACACCACACCTGGCCGACTCACGAACCTGTGCACGCACACACGCACACCCACATCTAACGATTACGTTACGAACACACACACAGAAATATGCGTAGACATCGTGGCTCTAACGATTAGGCGACAAAACCACAAAATATCAATTAACATGTTTTTTTTTTGTGTAATAAAGTGATACGAAAACAAGTCAAGGTTCAATTAAGATGGAATTTAAGTTTTTTAACACCGATCATTTTTAAGAAAAAACAGTTGAGAAAACTTAGATATGAAATATTTAATGCACTCGTTACGAACTGTAAAAAATAATTACGTTGTGTTGATATGCAAACCTTTTTTTTTTTTAGGCGGGGAAACTCCTAACGAGTACCCTGCGACCCCGGGGGGAGTCGCAAGGTTATGTGGGGTTCGCACCCACTAAAACCCCGCCGGTGTCCATCTCGGCTGTTTGCAAGGAGGTCACGGGAGATCTCTCGAACTTTGTGTTCAGCTCCGCGACCCCCACCAGCATTGGCTGAGTAGCCTCTTCACGGGGGGACTACCACCACTTGTCCCCCCGTGAAGAGGCTTAACAGCCAATGCTGGAGGGGGTCGCGGAGTTGAACATAACGATCGAAAGATCACCCGTGACCCCTTTGCCAACAGCCGAGATGGACACCGGCGGGGTTTTAGTGGGTGCGAACCCCACATAACCCTGCGACTCCCCCCGGGGTCGCAGGGTACTCGTTAGGAGTTTCCCCGCCTAAACAAAAAAAAAAAAAAGGGGATACCTCAGTCCTATTCTTCAGCCCGGTACTGCAGGGCGATATCCAAACCCCTACGTAATGATGATACTTATTTATATTTTCTACAGCAAATACAACCCTACACTTTTATATTTTATTACCTACAGTGTATTCACATTGTTACAAAAGATATGTTATATCTTCTCAAATTCACAGGATAACTGAAATTAAAAATATTGCAAAACTAAAAAGCAATATTCGACGAGCTAGTTAACTCTACGTCACATGTCGCTCTACCGTATGATGGCTGCGAAGTATTGCAGTTAAAGTTCAACATTTACGATTTTAAAACAAAAAGGACCGCTATATCGTGTCATCGTCAGAGGACGTATTCGGTCCTCGCCTGCACCCTGCACTGCCTCCTAGAGGCTCCATCGACGTAAGTCCTGTAGGTCCGGGTATAAGAATAGTTAACGGTATACCCTGCCTGTCGTAAGAGGCGACTAAAAGGGGTGTTTGGGGTCGTGGGTGTGAAGGGCAGGGGCCCGACACACTCATCAAACGGCCCCAAGATGTGCGGCGGCACAGCTTGTGGCATTGTGCCGCCGCAGCTCCAAAGGAAAGCAAAGGAACAACATGCCCTCCTCGAGCACGAAGCTGATAGCAGCTGAGCGTGGGAAGAACTTCGGACGACAATAATGTATGGTTCCCGGGGTCCTTCCCAAAAGCGCAAAAATGACCGCCGGGGGGTTTTCGTGGGTGCGAGCCCCATATACCCCCGACGCTCCCCCGAGCGTTGGGAAATGCGTTAGGCATTTTCCCCCTTTACAAAAAAAAGGCTCTATCGACGTGGTATTTGATCAATTTTATTTTACCGAGGAGAGGCGTGAGAGATAACGTGTTTTATAATTTTCAATCAGTTTTTTAACAAAATTATTTATAAACAGCACAAATACTATCTTTGAAGTGTTTACGATTGAAATACTATTAATAGTTAGCTCTATATTATTAAGAAAGTACCTATTATAAGTATGGTCTTTGTACTGCGCGAACACTGGACATTAATACCTACCAATACCTACCCAAGCCACCGTGAGCGTGGCCCAGCAACTGTTAAACGAACTTTTTGAAGTTAATCCCTTCGCGGACACGGTAATCGTAATCCTATTATAGTTCAGACACCGTAATTATAATGTAATTGTATAGATCCAACCAGCGACTCGCCGGCCGCGCAGATATAAACGGGATATAAATCTGAGGTTTCGTAGCGTGCGGCCTTCGAATAAAACCGTGAATACATGACAACACGAAAATTAATAATCCATTTCAAATAAAGGTAATCGATATTTCTAGAAAAAAAAAACAAATTTATATGTGTAATTCGTAGGAACTATTAGCGGAGGTTGACGTGAGGCGGCAGGTGTTCCAGCGAACCTGTTCGATCTCCGCCTCGCAGATCGTGTTACACTAGGTTTCACATTAGGAAATTTATACCCTGTCTCAGGTGACTACTGATGCCGTTAATTATTTTATTACTGAAGAATTAAAATTAATAAAAAATATATTATTGATACGAAGAATCGTCTACAAAACAAGTGATTCACCGGCGTCGCGGTGCAGGTCAGCCGGCCCTGCCTCATATGAACGCGACGGGGAGTATTTATTAAATTAAGTGACATTTCATTTCAATTCATCGTCATAAATCGCGGACATTACGAGGGCCATTACCGGAGCGCGCACCTGCTGCCCGCCGCCCCGCGCCGCCGCGGCCCCCCGGCCTGACCCGCACTTGCTTCATCACGAAGCCTCGCTGTCACTTTTACACGTCCACATCGTATATTAACATTTATATTGTTTGTCAATATTCAACATTTGCATACGCGCACTCAGAGGAAATATGACTTGCTGTGCCCGAACATACTCGAACTCAATTGCTCGCTGGCTGTGCTTATGAGTTTCCATTTTGTAATACATTTGTTGCATGCTGTGCAAAATTTTCCAGAAACAAAATGGGGAAATTTTATGAAAACATACTTTAACTTTAAGATTTGAGCAAAAATATTCATGAAAATAGTACATACTGCATTTAGAAGAGTAAGCGCAGCGCAGTAGCCGGCCTGCGGCAGCGCGCGGCAGGTTGCGGGCAGCAGCGACAGCGGCAGCGGCAGCGGCAGCGGTGTCGGGTTGCCGCATAGCTGGTGTGCGCCGCGCGTGCGATGCGGCCAGCGCCGGAATGCCACAACATTTGATAGGGGTGCACTTCGTACTTAACACTGCATACTCACTGACTCTTCAGGCTTGGTGACCTAAATATTTAACTTGGATTGTGAGCAAGATTACGTTGATTCCGCCATAAATCGGTACTTTGGCCTTTAACAATCTTTCTGGTAATTCGAAGCTAAGGGTCCGTACAATGTTCTGCTATTTGGGTTGGTTTTTTGTTCTGTGGACTGATGATTTCACATTCGCTTGCCTGGAGCCGCACGGGGGTCGTCCTTGAACCTGTTCCCGTCCTTGAACTCGCCTGTTGCAGTAGATGGGTACTATGTTTTTTATTAAAGACCGTGTCCCACAGTGATTGGTTAATATATGTATTTCTTAGTATATAATAGTATTATAAATCTTTCGCTATCACACCACACATTAGTTTCGGTTCACCTTGTACAATTTAATCGACGAGACTTTGCCGTTGCCACGTGCGGCTGACACCAATACCTGACAACACCATTCCTTATTCCTAAATAATTTAAAAATTATATTTACAATGCTAATAATTTTTCGTGATAATCCCTTTTTCAATGTTAAATCTAACTAGATATATTTATTTGGTTTCAATATACCTCTAGGTAGCAATCTATTTCAAGGTACATATTCAGTGAAAACAAATGTTAATGATAGATAAAATGTAATTTTAACATGTTGCAGTGCAATTAAACATGCAACAATTAGAATTTATAGAACCACTTCTATCGACTTAATTTGCGAGGTATCAACGGTCACAAACAACAAAGCTACTTATTCTAAGCAGCCACCACAAAAAACCACAAAAAAATTGCAGAATACAAATAGTAGTCAGATTTTGTTTAAAACTGACTTATGAAAAAAAGCTATTAATTGTTTTAAAAATTAGTTTTTTTGACGTCACCATAATGGTACGTTTCTTATGAGTTTCACAAAACTTCCTTAATGAATTTTTTACCATACTTGCCTTCTTTTAAATTGTTACAAGAGTACTATTAAATGAATTGTAAAAATTTTTTAAACAATCTCGTTCAATAGCACGTTCAATGGGGCAAATAAAAATAATTATTATAACTACCTACCTATGTAGCTTTTACGCATTTCATGGGTCCTTCATTAGTTCATTACCACTATACATTAAATAGCACGGAGTAAAAATGTTTTAGGGATCAGTGATGTGTGAACTGGCCATAAACTGGCTTAGTCCTTCACTCGTTACCCATACCCATTGACTCATGGTTTTTCTTCACTCTTAAAGCGCTCTACACTAACCCGCGATACCGTCTCGGTCTTAACGGGCCTTTTCGCCAAGTTTCTTTAGAGCAGGTTTTAGATTTGTAGATCATGGTATGACACAGTCGTATGCATCTGCTATATGATTTTATAAGAATTGTTTTATCATAAAGAAATTCAAATTTAAACTGAGACCCTAACCGAAGTCAAATATTACTTAGTAATAATTTTACTTCAGTTAGCTAGTAACATATTAACCGCGTAATTAACCACCTTCCAATCAACTCGCGGCTTCCCAGACTCTCAGGAACCAGAGTGTCGGTAAAATAAAACAATTCTCTGCCTAAAGTGATTAATTTTGAATAATGTCTGTCGGTATTGGAGATATCATAGTAGGTTATACATTTTAAGTTTTTAGAATTTTAGACTGTGCTTTAACAGTTTTGTAGTGATGCTCTATCGAAAATTACGCGGTACTTACTTCATCATCATTATGATTACTTACACCACTTCATTACTAATTGATGTTTATTTTCCATGTTTTCAATCACAGATCACGTAAAAGATCAGTCCAAAAAGGCAGACCAGATTAGCTTCACTAGTGATAGCAGTAAACAATTTAAAACTATGGAATTGTTATTAGTTTTTAATTGACTTGTCTATAAATTTATTCTATTAATGATTAATTCCATTTGGGTTATTTTGATGACCGTATCATTAAGACAAAAAACAACAGAGTTTTTTTTAAGAAAATTCCAACTATCTAAACACTATTTATCTTATTTTAGAGAGCGCTTCTAAATGTTAAACTTCAGTTATTAATCCTTATTTCATGCTTATGTCCTCCTAAGGAACCCTAAATTCCAAATTTAATGTCTCTATCTCCGTTTAGGATGTTTGCTGTCTGACTCTCAGTAGTGGAACAGTGTAAATTTTACACAGTTCACTGTAAAATATATTTATACACAAAATTCTTTTAATTACTCTAAGCGTATTTGTTTCCAGCTTTGTGTTTAAAACAACACAATCCAATAAATAAACATATGCATAGGATGACAATATCTGAGCTCTACTGGTTGCAACTAGATTATGAACAAAGCTGATACATAAGCACTGTTTTTGCAAAATATTAATAAGGTTTGCTCTTGTTATAAAATATCTGAGATCTATTTATCTGTGCGAATACTTTGTAAGAAGTTATCGAATAAGTATTAAACTCTCCTTAGGTACTGAATTTTTCTGATTGTCTGACTGCTAAACTAACAACGAACATCCTAAACCGCTAAAAATAGAAACATAAAATTCGGTATGTTAGAATCTTCAGGGAGGAAAATTTAGGTACTTGTAGAATTTTAATAATTCAATAAATATTTAAATAAGTGGCAGATCAGAGGCACTGTAATTTTTCTAGAGTCCGTTACGGTAGACCCAGTAAACAAACCTTGATATCCATCTTAACAATATTCGCCCCCGCCAGTAATAAATCCAGTTTCCTAAGTTACTTTCAACACTGCCAAACAAGACCACGGAGGTAGTCACTCTAAAAGAGCACACTGAACTGTAGGACTACATTACGATTTTGCTGTCATTTATTTACTTTATTTGGAAAACATTCGAAATAATATTGAAACCAAATCAGCTGTAGAGCTAGAATGTTCCTTAAACAAACTTAGAAGTCAATAGCTAATACATAAACTTGTAGTCATACCTTTATTTCGATTGCAATTTCGCCCGTCCGCGTCCGACTCGAGCGCAAAGTAATATAATTAATTATTCATTCTGCAGTAGGCATGCACCACGCCTTAGATAGCAAGTATTAGTGGTCGGTCTATTTTTAGCTGCGGTAATTGTTACACTGTCCAGCCTCTGTATAAATAAGCTAGAAAGAAACCAAACGTGACCGAGTTTCTATAGTACAAACGATTTATCAGTTTCTACCTCTATAATAAATGATTTGTCTTGTTTATGCACTATGATTGGTTTAAACATTCTTCCTTAATGCAATCTTCAATTCATAATTTATGTTATTTAGTTTGCTAGTTTAGCGATAGTAGTTATTACTTTATACCTTTATAATATACTAGCTGACCCGGCAAACTCCGTGTCGCCTTAGGTACATCATTATTATCAAACTACCTACCCACTCAAAATTTAGCTGTAGATGGACTATGGACTATGTTTGCCTGCCCAGAAAAGGGTTAAAAAAACAACAACATGAAAACGAAAAACACAACAGTTCTATGGTAAAATTAAATTGTTATATTACTTTATTTTCTCACCTTTTAAACCTTTCCTGGACTAATACAAATTTCAAAACCGAAATCAGCTAAATCGGCATGGCCGTTCTCGAGTTATAGCGAGACTAACGAAACAAGATTTTTTTTAATATATAGCAGAAGTAGATAGATAAGTTGTTTGAAAAACATCAGAACTACAGCAAGTTATATCAAACACCATAAAAGCGCTAATTTACAATGAAACGGTTTATATGGGAAAATTAAATTGTATTTAACGTTGTAGTACGCCGTAACAGATTTGTCTATGGTCTCGTGCGCCTGAGACTTACTGAGAATACCAAAGAACTATTTTACAATACAGAAAAACTGGAATTGTTACTCCGTCCTAGACCGCCACTGTACAAAGTAAATAATATCCCCAGATTTCGATAAACCACTATATACGATAAAGAGCGTGGCGTTAACATGTATTCGCTCGTAATCATCACCAGGCAATGGTAAATTCTATGGCATTCCGACGAGCGCAATTTGCATTGACCGATTCAAGATAAACATATTTACTAGTTTACGTAATTCAATCACTCGTAGTTCCATACTTTTTGTGTTCATTTCAATATGTTTATTAATTAAATATGAAATATAGACTATTAACAGTATTAGTTCAAAAATAAATGTTTTTATTTAATAAACGCAAAAAGAACCTAAGTAGAATAGTTTGCAATCAAAAAAAGGGGTTAGTTTTTACACATTTTTTTCATGGCACTCTTAGTTTATTTGGAACGGAAAAGGATGCAACGTTTACGTAAGTTTATCATCCTAAAAATATTATTTAAGGTTAATAACGTCAAAAACTGTAAGAATAATGAGTTCTTCAGATAATCTTTCCTTTGTTATCCCAAAAAAAAATTTATTATCATTTTACTCACTTGTAATTGTAATTTGGGTCAACAAAATTTTCCTTTACTATCCAAATTGATAATTGAGAGACAAGGGGCTGTATAGACTGATACAAGGAAAAAGAAATCGGTGAAATTCCCGATAAAATTCTTCATTTACCAACCGGTTTTTTGGATATCCATTAGCTTCACGATCAAATAGTGTTCATACTTATTCTATTAAGTTTCCAAAGTTAAGTCAAAAATATTATTCTGGGTTGTATGTATGTAAAATGTATCAGAATTAATCAGTGAAAATCAAAACGACATTAGAAACTAAGTTGAGGTCAAATAATCTTGACCAACGACCACGTCCGCCACCCAAGCGTAGCGTCAATAATACCAAATGACCCTATAATAATTAGCTCATCCCAAATCCCGCAGCTAAAAGGGAACACTTACACGTCCCGTTATCAGCGGCCACTTTGACCGACACCGTCCCCTGGCCGGGTGACAGCATGACGAATGATGCCATGATCCAAAGATAACGACAGCCTGAGCACAAAAACGCTCAGGCCAACAGCTCTGTGTCCTGTCACGCACAAAACAAATAAGTACAAATGATGGATCGGTCCTACTCTGTTTTCGACTGTTTAATACTCTACTTATCTCCGTTAGCCAATGGACCGGTCAGTCGATACCTGTCCTGTCCTAATGAACGCCTGTAGCGTTGACGGTTACACAAAATTAGCTGTTTCAAAAGTTACCGCGCTAAATTGATTTCCATTCCTTTTGGGATTAGGAAAACAAGATGCGGAGACCTTAAAAGCAATTTAAACATAAATCTACCTAAGTGTAGGTATTTTTTAGAGACGGTTTGGCCATGTCGTAAAATACTTACCTACTTAAAATTGTTCCCTAAACATTCGTAAGAGCAGTTTATAAATAGGAGTTGAGGTGCGGTAGTTTATGAAACATCGCCTGCTGCTCGCGCAAGGCCAGAGTCGCCGAATCAAGGCAACTATTACAAAGTGATCGAGATGAACGCAGGTGGAACTCCACTTTTTAGAAATTTATACAAAATGTGTTTATTAGTTTATAGACCTTAATTATGTAGAAGCGATAGACGGTGGATTAAAACATGGTAGACACAAAACACAAGTCCCATGAGTGCTCCTAAGATCTTAATCAGTTAAATCTCAATAAAACAAATAAGGTTGCAAGGACTAAACACTAAAGATAAGCTGTCGGAAGATACTGTTAAATTGAATTAGGAAAATCTGTGCTACAAATTTATGAAATTTTTGAAGATATGTGCAAAACAATAATTTGAAAACTTGAAAAAAAAGTTTTAAAAAAAAAATCCACTTTATAACGAGCAAACAATTAAAATTATTATAAAAACTTTTTATAAAAAAATTAAACCGCCGAAAAAACTGAAAAGTATTTAATAATAGGGAAACATTTTCTATTAGGCCTTAATTTACTCACTTCTTAAAGTTATTTTGGATTACCAAGAAATTTTAAGTCGGCGCCACACCACACAAGCAAATTCATTATCTATGTAAAGCGCGATGCGCAGCGGCATACGTTTTTCGGTTATTTCTTTGAATTTCAGGTAATTTAGTGATCTTTATTCGTTGATTCTGTGGCACCGACTCAAAATTTCTTGGTAATCCAAAATTACTTTAAGAAGTGAGTAAATTAAGGCCTCATAGAAAATGTTTCCCTATTATTAAATACTTTTCAGTTTTTTCGGCGGTTTAATTTTTTTATAAAAAGTTTTTATTTTTTGCTTTTCAGTTTTTTTTGGGCTAATTTTTTGACCCCAGCTAATCATACTTCACCGGGTGGTCGCACCCCACAAGGTGGCCACACAACCTGGTGAAGGTTGAGGGACTAACAGGATGAGGTTCGATCACGACCGGTCGGTGAGGCGATTTGTGAGGGAGGCCTATGTCCAGCAGTGGACGTCTTTTGGCTGATTTTATTTCATTTCCAAAGATATTGTAAGTAGGTATCAAAAGTTATAATGTAACACGGAAATGCAACCTGTGAGTGGATAAATCGACCCGCCGACCAAAAAGTCACCCCTTTTTGCCCACCCTTAGGGTGGGAATTTTATTTCCATTCTTTTATGGTAACAACTTCCAAGGTATACCCTGTCGATTAAAAAAAGAATTATCAAAATCGGTCCACACAGTAAAAAGTTATGCGTGATCATACATAAAATATATATATATGCGACGAATTGAGAACCTCCTCCTTTTTGTTTTTTCGTCGGTTAAAAAGCAGTAATTTTTATATTAAATTATGTGGAAAAAAATACTGGTAGATCCGTCTTTTTAATTTATGTCAATTTTGTTATACTTATCCTATGTAGCTAATTTAACCAAGTAAGATACATATTCTGATGTTTGAAATAGACTTTACCAGTTTCTTACAGTTTTCATTAACATTCACTCAAAATATTTTTTTAAATGTCTATTCCTTGCCTTACGGTCCCTCATAAATTGAATGTATTTAACTAAGACCAAGTAAAACGCGTTAAACGATTATTTATAAGTGGTTCTTTATTGCTGACACCAGATTTACATCAGTTTCCACTCTCCGGACCGTTTTAACCGCAATTTTAGTTAAATTTAAATGTTTGCAAATATAATAATATTTTAATTAATTATATTGAAATATTCACACTCTGGACCACTTTTGGTAAAAATACTGTCTAGGTTGGCCAAAACGCCAGAACCAAACCACATATTCTACATCAATGCCCTCTTGTGCCACGAAGTTCAATAATCACCGGTTTGCCATATATACCTACTAGAAATCATATTGGCACCGATATAAAATTAGAAGATCAAAAGAACTTACCTGAAGTGAAGTTCGTTTTATCCATACTAACAGGATAATTAAAATTTTAGAGACTTGCACACCTTACGTTTCCTAGACAGGTCACAAATCTATCGAAAAAATCTATCCTACGAACAGTTCAAAAGGGAAGATAATGCGCAGTCGCATTCTTCCTAGCCAGAGCGACGAACTATGAGCTGATTTTTTTTAAACATTTAATCGAATCAAAGAATCTTCTTTATTAAATATTGTTTAACGTGTCTTTTTACTTAGTTCTACAAGTCAAAGTGCAATGTGCTAACGTCCTAATATTTTATGACCACAACTTCTGGCTTACGTACGCTAACGAGACACATTCCAGCCGACTCTGCCCTCGACACTCAGCGCATGAACATAAAATATGCGTTCATGACGTAAAATATGTACATAATACGAAATTTTCACAATTGTTTTTCAACTTCGACGGGACAAGTTAGCAAAATAATGTTTAATCGAAGATTAGCTGCCGATAGGAAAGTATTTATGACCAGATTACGAACACGCTTTTCGCAACTTAAAACATTTTTGATAGGATTAAACATTTACCTAGAAACTTAAATACTGGTTGTAGGTATATTATTAAACCATATTAAAAAGGCAACCACAAAAAAACTCACTAAACAGCAAAACCCGTCTTGTGATTGGAAGGCGTACACATTTGTGTTGTCATCTAGAGCGCAACAATGCACCAGTTTGTATTGTTGTTATTATGAGCTTCGACGTCTAAGCATCCTTATGAGACATATAGAAAACATTTCAAAAGCAATGGGCGGTGGGATAGAACGGAATCATCACGAAACTACCTGAGGGCCAACAAGGAGATGTTATCTCGAAATGTAACATAACTACATCAGTATAAAGTATCTGTTGGAATGTGCGCTCATTCATCGTTCACCACTTTGAAATGACATGGAATCCCAAACTTTAAAACGTAGTTATCACGACTCCCACTCGATGGGTAATAAAATTTCGATGACCCAAGGAACACGGGCGGGCTCGATAACCATAAATTTTGGCCGAAACGGATGGGACAAATTTTTATAATGGGCCTCCCCCATTTGGATGCGGAGTCGTGCTAATGACAGGCTAACAGTTTGTTTTAACATCATTATGGGAGCATATCGGGCATTCCATCGCAGGTGGGTCGGACGCCCACCGCCGCCACCGCCGCCGCCTCCGCCGCTGCCACCGCTACCTTCATTTGCACCACCACACACGTCACCAAAGCCTTTAGAAGGTGTTTAACGTTCCTTAGACAGTTGTGCAAAGAATTGACGGCTAAAACAGGCTAATTTTTGTCCACCGTATCTCGCGAATTTGCCATGTAGCTTACATCCCTTTAATTTTAAACGTTACAACATCTTGAGGCTATTTATTCGCATGACAGTTACAAGCATTAGCAATAACCTTATCTGCATAAAGCTGATTCTGACATCACGCGACAAAAATTCATAATGTTCACCAGATTTTGTAGTTAGTAGATAATCGTAGCCCTAAAATAAAATGTAATCGTGAATATTTATATATAGTTCTTGTTTAGTGAAAAAATACTTTGTACTTTTTAATTGATTTCAGGGAAGAAAACCAATAACCAAGCGAACACGGAGCGGGCAGTAAGAAATTGACATTTCAATGGCAAAAAAGGAAAGCGGGAGTTGTGCGCGCAGTGATTTAGCGCAGCCGAGCCGGCGAGAGGTTCCCATGGGAACGCGCGCGCAAATATTGACACTGCCCTTACAAGTTTATATGCACTTAATGCATCGCTCTCAACTTTTTACATTTATTTGGGCGAAAGAACGGCTCAGTCGAAGTCAGACTCCTCGTCGGCCGCAACCGGTCCCTCGCCGCCCGCGCCTGCGTGCGCCGCGCCGTGCCGCGCCGCCAACGCTTACCATCAATAACGCACATTCTCATACAGTATTAATTGGTATTCAATAGAGAATTTCAACAAGTTTAAAATTTTCAAGAAGTTTACCATAATTTAGTTAAAGTTAAGGCTACTGCGAGATAAAGGCCCTTTAGATAGGTTGAGATCCAAGACCTAAAATTTATAGTTTTCTTTAAATTAATTAAATATTTATAAAGAATTTAGTTTCAATATAAACCTATAAAATAAAAAAGTTTAACTCTAGTCATGAAAATTAAACTTAGCATGTGGATGTCTTCAGCGAGCTGAAACATAATGACATATTTACTTATACAAGAAATCTGCTATTAGCCGTGTGTGAATCATCTAAAGAATTATGGACGTATTTTTATTAACAGAAACAGATCATTCCAATTCTCAGTAATTAAGTTAATATTCCATTTTAGTAACGACTCTTTCCAAGATCTGACGTCACGTTATTCAAATTTAATAGATTAAAATATCAATTAAAAATAGTTTTTATCATATTTCAAGTTTGAACCCAGTGATGCCGTCATCAAACTCTTAACTATTTTAAAATTAATAAATATGTCAATAAATCGATAAAATCGATATAAATTTGGTTGATAATATTTTATAGATATCACAGATGTTGTAGGTAACAAATTCTTACCTATAGTTGATTTTTAATTCAATTTTATTTTTCTTTAGGATACAAAAAATACGTATTTGAAACAAACACGCAAATTTTAAAACAAAAAATTAAAATTGAGAAGGTTTTTTTTGGTTTATTAGCAATATTTTTGCTCACGCATGCAGCTACAGGTAAATGAGCATCAAAATCAAATTACAATAATATCATGTTGTTTTTATTCGTGACAGCCCTAATCCATTAAGATTTTTCCGTGGCGTGAGTAGACACCGTGGCATCGTTGGTCCATAATGTTGTGTTGCATTAAGGCTCATTTACATTGAACTCGTTACGCGAGTAACTTTAAGCTCTGCGGTAAACTCTCGATGGGTATCTTAAGAACGTTAAAATATTTACCATCATTTTTCCTATAGGTACTCCCAAAGACTTGGAGGTATTTTTAGTGATGTAGATTGTAATACTACACAAATTTGATAAGTAGAGGTAGATACAGCATATAAAATTATGTTGCAGTCCGTAAGATAGAACCCATATTTGTCAATTTGGTCAGTCAGCATCAGTCTGTTTTCAGCTGTGATGTACCGTACTACCTTAAATTTACTACCTTAGATAGATATCAACGAGTGACTTAGGTATTAACAAACATACTTACCATAAAAGCAGTCTTGTATTATCTTAAACCCCTATTATTATATTATCTAAGCCCCGGGGGGAGCCGCAGGGTTATGTGGGGTTCGCACCCACTAAAACCCCGCCGGTGTCCTCCTCGGCTGTTAGCAAGGGGGTCACGGGAGATCTTTCGATCGTTATGTTCAACTCCGCGACCCCCTCCAGCATCGGCTGTGAAGCCTCTTCGCGGGGGGACAGGTGGTAATAGTCCCCCCTGAGCGCGGATGGCTCTTCCTACGCCCGACGACGGAACTGGACACCTCGTTCCGTCGTCCTTCTCGGGGCCGTTATATGACTACACGAGGCCCCCGCCTCGTGCACCCAACGACCCCGGGGTCCTGCAGCGGTGCTGCAGGGCGGATTGGGGGGCTTGTCGGCCCCGACACGGTGTATGGATGATCACCGTGGTGGGACCGAGGCCCCGCCCGCTCTCCTCCTCGACCGCCCCATCCGGCAGTCGAGCGGGAGCAGGGCTTGTCACCCCCCCCACGGTGGCTTAGTAACACCGTGGTGGCAGTTGCAAGTCCCTGCTCCTTCCTCCTCGACCGCCAGGTGCTACCAGCCGTTCCACCTTGGCCGCAGCACCCAGCGATCGTGTGTGACAGTGCCCTGGATAGGACACTGCCACCCTCTCCTACGGGGCATTGTGAGCGCCCCATCGGCACGCCCATTGCGGCAGCGACGGCGACATCAAGCCGACCGCAAAGCGTGGAGAAGTGACAGCCCGGCATCTACTCCCCTGCGTCTTCAGATCAGCCGGGTGGATCTGTGATCCCAACGGTCGGCGACGTAGTCATCAAGCCGACCGAGGGCAGGCCATTCCCGGCATTTACTAGCGCAGAGTTTCTCATCAGCCGAGCCATCAATCTCCGCGTGGGCGCGCCATTGGGGGGCTCCCAACTCCCGCACCCATCTCGCCGCCATCTCCGCATCTCCTTTCCTACTTCTTCCTCCCCTCTTCTGCCTCCTCGTTCAGCAGGGCTTGTTAGTCCCCCCACGGCGCCGAGGAGTACGCCGTGGTGGAAGTCTCAAGCCCCGCTCGCCTTCTCAACTCACACTATGCTCTCTGATAGGGCAGAGAGCATGTGGAGCGCCACTCCCGCCAGATTATCAGCCACCGGACGATCACACCAAACGGGAAACGAAAAGTGTGATCGTCCGCTGTTGCCCGGGGTGCACCGCGTGGAGGTTATCTGGCTAGCACCCCTTATACAGAGACCTCGGTTAATGTAAAGTTTGAATTAAATAAAACCCATTAGGATTGCGATAAGTTTTGCATTCGCGCAAAGAAGAGATAAAGCCTTTGACATTTCGTTGGAACTTGTTCATTCAGTCACGCCAGTTTATTGCGTACCTACTAATGTAAGTTTCACAGACTAATTAGTACGATTTAAGTTATTACTAAGGTTGTTCAATTTTTGTTTAGTTTAACCTATTGCTTTAAGGTTTTCATAATTTTTATATAAGGTTATTATTACGATCGTTACTCATTAATTTAGAATCGTGGGAAACGTAATTTGTCATACAAGTTAAAACAAGATAATTTTAGATTACCTTATAAAAAATAAATACTTTACAATACTATAGATAGAACTAAGCATCAAACGCTGATCTACAAGGTATGCAATTAGAGTCAGCACTTCCAGAAATAAAATGCCATTCGGGTTCTAATAAAAAAGAAACAATCCAATACATTATAAATGGGGTTTAGCCCGCGGCAGTCACCGCCGTCCCACGGTATACCGCGCTATATCTATTGCGGTCAAAATAATAGTCCGGAATGGTCGGCCGTCCTTGCCGTGTCCATGTGAGAATGTGCGACTCGGTTGCGTCGCGTCACGCTCCCCCTAATTACGTGTCGATGTGCATCCGCACAAATTATAGGCTGTTGAAGTAGCGATGGGACTATTGGGCGGCCGGAGCACCTTCGTGTCCCCTTCCCCTCTACCGCCATCTACCTCGGATCGCCTCGGTCCTCTGCACGACGCGAAGCCTCGCTTTGAAATAAAAGAGCTCTTTTCAGAATGTCTTTTTTTCATGAAGAGAATTAAAATTACATGACTCTTATATTAATTATATGTATTTTTATTTACTATCTGCGCTGTAATTTAGGCTATTGTCACTTACGTTGCATATAACATTATATTGTATTGAATTTTAAGAAAGATTATCTGTGATTTTACGTTGGAAAACTCATTATGGAGTACACGTATATAAATCTGGTAAACAACTTTATGACGCTCGTAGATGTAAGCGAAACCTTGCATGCCATCCTCGTATCTTTATTATATTTTATATCAACAATTTAAGTAGTTTATACGCGTATGCAAATGTTATATTCTGATAATTACCTCATCGGCATCCTCCCTGCTGACTCAGATCTCAGCTCTGCTACATTATGTATGATATCTATTACTCACAGGGAAACATTATACATTCATATTATTTAGTAACAACCGCATCGCTTTGTTTAGAATGTTAACATTATTCTCGTTTGAGCAAACATTGTGTTTAAGACATCAAACAATTATTATTTCCAACTGGGCTTATCCTTTAGAGTTATTTATCATTATGATCCTGATCAAAAAACGAGGACTGCGTCGAATAACTTATTTAACGATTTTACTTCAGGCAAAACAAGCCACTATTTACAAAGTAGTACAATTCAGATTTAAATGGAAGATAGTTCTGATGCTCGAAGCGCTTTCGATTTAGGATACATGGATGCATGCGAGGTTTTGGACTGTTTACGGCTTCGTGGGTGGCTGTGGGCGTGGCGCGGCCGTCCTTGTCCCCCTCGCACCGGCACCGCGCTCCGTCCCTGTCGCACGGCACCCCCGCCCGCCCGACCGCTCCCACAGGACCTCTCTCGTTAACTCCTTTTTTTATTTTCAAGAATGGTCCGAGAAGCAAATATTTACTCACGATTTTGAAAATCTTGTTTTGTTACCAGCAGCAAAGTAAAACCAATGAATGTATTGTTGCTAAGTTTGAGTACTTTTTTTATTTGATGTAGTTTTAAGTAGTGCGTAATAAGCAGTAATATTCTTTATATTATAATGCATAATAAGAACGAAAAGTTTTTTTATTGTTTATTTTCTTAAGTACTTGTATGACCAAAATCGGTGGCCTCCCAACATTAGGTTATAAAACACAGAAGAATCTTCGGCAAAGTGAAAAGAAATACTGAAACTATATTTTCCTGAAAAACATTCATATAGCAAAAAACCATTGTCGGTTTCATAAGCGTCAAGGTTTTATTTGTTGAACCCTAAAAGAGTTTGTAAGCTCAGCGCAGCGGCGCGGGCGCGGCGGCAAAGTTTCCAAAGCTCGCTAACTAAACAACTCGGAGGGCAGACCTCCCGCGCGAGGGAATTAAGAAATTATCTCGTTTTCGGCTAACGAGCCGAGATCAGAAGCTCGGGAACCGAACCTTCCCTGAGCCGCTAATTACAAGGCTTGACTTGCCTTATAGTCACTTTATGAAAACATACTATAATCTAACGAATTTTTCTACGGTAATTAAGTAAATACTTAATTAAAAATTAATTTAACATTCTCACAAAAATCTCCACAGGTATTTATTTGAATAATGATTGTACTATTTATGTTAATTTCAAAATTAACGTATAAAGAAATGAACACAATATTACCAAAAAAATTCGGGTCTTTCCTGCGTAGTGCGTAGCCGTCAAGCGCCCATACAAAAGACATCAACGAGTCGAGGTGACATTTTTATTTCACCGCTTCGCGAATATCCTTCATCTAATATGAATTGATTACTTATACCTACTACAATTCGAAATATTTGAGTTTTAAGATAACCAGTGTAATTTAAAGTTTATATTATTGTATATATGTACTACTGTTCCTTATTACAAACATTTCAAATTATGTTTTGGAAATTAATTCCGGTATACCATATAATATTTGCGGTTTTTACGAATTTTTAGTTTTCAGTCCTATTTTAAAAACAATTTTCAAAAGAAAAGAATAAAACGGTAAGTGAGGTAAGTGATTAACAGTTATTGTACACACACGCCAAAGCTACTAGACAAGAAACATTGCAAAATTATTTAACGCTTAGTTTATTTGTTATCACGAAGAATTATTAGAATCATTTAATATTTCACATTGTACCACAGAATATATTATTTTAAAAGTTGATATGTATAGTTGCAATTCTTATTTTAGTTTTATTCAACTTAAGTGTGAGTTTTTCTTATATCAAGAGTTACTAGTATTAGAAGTTATGTTAGTATTACAGGTACTTCACATACGCATTTAAAAGGCTAATGTCAGAGTTTAGAACAATAAATTTAGCGCAAATAAGTTTTTTTTAAAAGCGGTAGGTTTATTTCGTAAAAAAATAAAATTATCAAGGACCATTATCAGAACATGTATATAGACATCAGGTTTCAACTTGTATATACATCTCAGAATGGTAAGACGGCGTGACGCACCAACGTGAATCACGAAACGGCACCATCTAACGCACCACTTATCAACCCCTGATAAGAAACCCTCACCGAAAGGACTCTCTCATTTATCCCAAGGGCAGAAACAAGCCGCCCTAAAGAGCAGGACAATAGCGATTATCTATCAACAACGGGATAGCATTACACAGAGAATAAAAGCCTTTTTAGAAGTACTCAACCTAAAATACTGGATTTGAAAAGTGCCGTTGGTCGAGCAATAAGGTAGCAATGAATTCTATTGTTTTAGATATTTATTTTCGATAGTTTCTCACGCTCCTCGTTCTCACGGTAATACTAAAGTTACTGGTACCTTTACTTCCATGAAAACTGGAGTTATTAAAAAAAAAGTATGCGTAAGTGTATGAAAATGTGTATCTTTCCTTTTGAATTTGTTTGATTCATAAAAAGTTTTAATAATATTAATATATTTAAGCTCACTATTATTAGTAGTAATAATAGTCTTTGAGAAAAACCGCAGACAGACGGATATGGCATAACTTAACTTGATAAGTGTTTCTTGTTGAAAACGGAACATAAAATAGAAAAGCAGTAGTACGTTTTCAGGAAAAAAAAATAGTTTGTTTTAGCATTAAAATTGTAATAGTAATTTGGACTAGAATTTAAAATACATAGTACATAATAATTATAAGCACTTAATCAAAAACAAAATCATGTTAAAATCCTACTTATTGACTTAGAATATTTATTATACAAATTGCAAATCATTCACTTGTTTACAGTCAGCATCGTTCCACTTTTTTATACACAGGCAGAACCCGGCGCTAAGGGAAAGTTTGACAGGTACAAAAGACACTCGAGTGGCTTCAGAAAAAAAAAACTCATAAAAGGAAACATTTTAAAGTATGCGGTTTACGGTACCTCCGTGCTCTCGAGCGTTGTTGTTGCGTGCTTTATGGGCTTACAGTGGGCACAATGGAAGTAATCCGATGACGTCATTGTTAACTTTATTTTATTTACATAACTTTACAGTTGACTTTATGGTAGCTATAAAACAAAGCTACAATTGGACTCATTGTTTATACGGTACTAATGATGATATGGTAACTGTTGCACGCTGTAATGCCATCTTATTTGTGCAATTGTACTACATTTCTAAGTTAATAGGTACTGTTAACGCGCGTCTAACTAGAATTTCTTTGGATTGTAAAACAATCAATACATGCACATGCATCCAAGGGATAAATATAGGAATAAACCTGTTTTTGTTAGAGAAAGAAAGAACAGTGGGTAGGTAGGTAGTCCAGCATCCACCTGAGTGGATAACACGGCATGCCAGCGCGATGACACAGCGGGCATTGTGCGGGTGTCGCGCGGACGAGGGTCCGCGGCGCTAGGGCTCTGTTTGCCCTCGTATATTACCGCCTTTGTCCCAAACTTAGCGCCACCATAAAAAATCGACGGAAGTAGTCACCCAGCACAAAGCGAATGCCATCGAGCAAAAAGTATTTCGCCAAAAAAAAGTAGCATACATAACGCAGAGCCCAACCAAACTGTGTGGGCCAATGCTCTTGTAAAATTTATAACAGCTCTATTCTGGTTACCTGCGCGGAGCCGACGCGCTTTGTCCCGTAATTGATGACGCTCTGCGCCTGCGCCGATGAGTTATTAATTTATTGGTGGAAACTAAAACTTTTGACGGTTTTTATGACGGTGCTAAAACGCTTCGGCCATAAGGAGTTCTTTGTTTAAACTGCCTTTTGTGCAAGACTTTTTGGTTTCAGGGCATTTCAAACGATACGAATTAAAACGTTCTAATTTATTCCTGTTGTTATAAATAAGACGGTGTGATGGGTTTTTCTACTAAAGATAATACAATACGGTTTGTGAACAGGATCTATTATGCAATCGCAGAATAATAGAATTACAAAAACCTTTTTAACAGCCCTAAGTCAGCAAACACCTTATCAAAAACGAATTTTATAACCTACATTGGAGCAAATGGTTTTTGGAATAGGAAGTTGTGAGTTACGACACAAGTTGTTATGATATCCCATGAGATATCTAGGATTATTCTCAAAAAGCGCATGAAAACTAATATTAAGAGGTAAACATGTAACAATGCTTTAGATAAACACGGCTGAGTGGACTGGTCGGTCCTATCGGGCTTGGTTGCTCCCTGCACACCGCCGCAGACTCCAGGGTGTGGGCAGAGTGTAACCGCGAGAACTTGTAACGCAAACATTGTTCATGCATTATCGTGAGCTACGAGGTAATCGGTGCTGGGGGTCATGCTAGCAAAGGTGGTGAATTGTCTCAACGAAAATTAGTGGTATATGTTTTTAGACGGTCCATTGTCGTTGTAAAATTTCAGCCTTTAAAAATACTCATTCTCTTCTATAGAGCGACAAAAAAGTCTAGAAATTATAAAGTGGCAATACAGTATGGTAATTTGACGGATATTCAAAAATATCCATACAGTGTTGCCAGTTTTTAATTTCTAGATTTTTTGTCGCACTATATTTTAATCTGCATATCTATATTAATAAATGTCTATTACTTTAATCTTTAATAAAAAAAAATCTAAAATAATAATTTTCATTAGGAAAATTATGTCTTCAAGCAAAGAACCTGAGAGGAGCTAACTCGTTGGCAGCAACGCGAGCATGTCTTCAACTCCCTCCTCTGATCGTTGTGTGTTCTGTTGGAATTCGTGCCTTCACTAAATGATTATTGTCTTTGTTTTCTTTTTTGTCCGTCTGTCGAATCAGAGCCTTTAAAACATTATTATGATTTTAATATTTTAAAGGCAGCCCAAAGCCGCGGGCGGTTCTTCACGACCGTGTGTAGTAGTGTGTTTTTAAGTTCACACAATGTCGCGCACACATTATCACTCAAGGCGTCCTCGCTTTTTAGGCCTAGATTGTTAGCTCAATCAAAAACATCAGTTTCCTAGAACTATATAGCCCCGAGAAAGGTCAAAGCTTGCTTGTTCCTGCGACTCTACATCTACAATTAATAGTAAGGTCGCACTGAAGTTTTGCACGTATAACAGCGCAAATAAATCATCCGACATAACAGGTAGCCGTTTAATCCGCTTTAAAAATGTGTGCTTTCCTGTCTTGACCACCGCTTAAGCCGTCAGGGATTCAAAGATATCTTTGACATTTCAGTCATTATGAAAGAAAAACCAATCGCTCGGTTTGTTGGGTCATCTATTGTTATTTTAACTTGTATAAACCTCGATTTAATACAATGCAAGCCTCGTTCGTAACTTGTTTTTGTAGTGTGTTTATTCCATATCATACATCAGACTATGCCTTGTGCTTGTCGCCTGCGTGTCTCGCAGAGCGCGCACCTGTGGCCGCGGGCGAGCGGCCGGATCGCTCACGCGCCATACATCGCTTTATCAAAACCATAAATAAAACACCACCATCCAACATTCGAAGCAGTGTAAGTGAACGTCGTAGTATGTATGCCTCGGGAGGAATGTGCCGGTGTTGAGAGCGTATTCAGGTTCTCATCTCAGCACCTGTAGAGACGAGCGTGCCATTTACTATGTAAATTGTAATGCACGCGTTACAGCACAGCCAACGACCAGTTCCAGCGTCCAACATGGGAAAATGTACACCAAATGTTTCTTTAGAATAAACCTGTTCTGCACTGCGTCTATTTGAAGGTTTAATATTGGTGTTGCATTCTCTGATTCAAGCCGATTATTAGAAGTTTTTTAGTGGTAGACTATGGCATTTCAGGAGCATGTCATAGTCTTAAAAAAACTCCTCACCAAAAAGCATGTGTCTTTTTTAAATTATGTATGCACTTAACTGTACTTTATTTTTAGATTTAAATTAATGAGAAATAAAGATCCACAGTTCACAGGGTAAGACGAAACTAAACACAAAGCCATAATGTAGACCAAGACTTATTTTTCAAATTTTCCATTTTCCAGGAAAATGCTAGTGTAGGCATGAGCCAAAAGAAGATAAGAGACATACCTACTATAAAAAAATATTTATACAGGGTTTTAAATACCCAGAGGGGTTATTCTTAATTTTTCTGGTGACCCTTGTGACCACGCCTATCACCCCCCTTCCTAGCTTTGTAACCTTTTGGATGTGTGCTTACATACTTAAATATATCTTATAATTAAAGGGCTATTAGAATAAAAAAAATATAAAGAATGTTATATGCTTAAGTTATGTAATGAATTACATATTTAAAACATATTTTGATATAGTATTCAAACTTACTTTCACAAAACTGTAAGAAGGGTTTGTTTGAAACTTTACAAAGCGCACAGTTATTTATAAAACTATTAAAAAAACTATAATTTTAAATTTACTAAAGAACCAAATAACCATAGTTGTGTTTCAGTCAGATCCCAGTTCAGTTCAGTATGTGTGATTGATCCGGGAGCCGCGGGTCCCATGGCACTGACCGGCGCGCCAGGTGCAAGCGGCCATCGACACCATTAAATTAATAACTCGTCGGACCTCTGCCCATGTCATTGAGTCTCTAACACATGGACCTTTAAAGAAAAAAAAGGTTCCTAAAATGTCGCAGATTGCGCCGTTATACAAAATATCTACATTTATGTTTTTTTTTTCAAGTCATCTTATGTGTCATGTCAAGCCATCAGTCTTTACTTAAGAAATCTTTAATTATATCCTTAGCAAAGCTTTGTTCAAGACGAGTAGAAAACAAAGAGAGCGAATAACCAATATCAGCCATACTGTCAGTGATGGTCTTGTCACGCGGCATAGCACGACGGTGGTCTGCGAGTCCGCTCCGCAGCTGCAGCGTTATGTTAAAAACGTGTATAAGACGTAACTCTCTCCGACCATATTAAAAATCACTACTAGACTGTAATTGCAGTGGCACGATCTAGGTGGCCGTATTAGCTTTAATCGGTGCGCTAAAACTGCAACGCAACCGAATGAATTTTGGGATCTGAAGAGTAAAGTGTGAAGTATCGCCTAACTTAAAACCGGCAGCAAATTTTATCGAAATCGGTTCAGGTGCCCCGGGCAGGCAAACGCTAATTAAAAGGTTTGTTTAATAATAGGTGTAATTTAAGGTCGATTCGTGATCTGCAGGTTTCCTCGTCTCCGGCGTCGCGGCTGCACACACGCTCACAGCATGTATCGGTTCCTACTTGCACTCGTGGACAGGAATGGAGCCCGCCATGTTTTTTGCTTTGATTGTAGCTTGGTGCAATCGGAATTCAATAAGTCTTATAATCAAGTATCTTTGTCACTACAAGCTAAAGCTACGAATGTAGTGGTACGTATAGGATTCAATTTATTCCAAAATTATAACTCATTTGTAAGTAAGTAGCATGTTTCATGAATTTTTAATGATACATTACAAGCCAATATAACGCTAGCAAATTTACTTTTCCACAAATTCGACATCTATGGGAGGAGGTGGGGTGGTTGATGGTTCTAAGACATGCATGCACTAAGTAAAATATCCTGTCATTCCTAAGGAAATAAAAAATATCTGTGGGAATTTCGGATTATTTTATGTACCTACCTGTGAACAGAACGCTACATTAAGCATGGCGCGATTAATGATTTTGATATATTTGTTATATATTTATATTTGTTATATGAATTACCTACAATCAAATGCATAAGAAGGGACACATTTATTTAAATTAAACACAAACAAACCTGATATTATTAGTATAATGAGGCGGTGATAAAGACTTTACTTTTTGCAATAACAAGGGTAAAGTTTAATAAATTTTTTTTTATAGAACAAGTTGTGAATATTGTGGTGTGACCTCATAATTAATTGCTTATAATATTTAATAACCACTCGGTTTGTATTTACTGCGCGTCCTGTAATGATATGGTACTTAACGGCCTGTAGTTTGAAGCTTCTTACCTAATTAGGTATGAGGGTCCCCCACCCTCGCAGCTGTGACATGCGCGCGTCGAAATGCGAAATGTCGCGGCAGTTTTAAATTTTATTACTTTTCATACAAGCCGAAGTTAAATCGAGATGTTTATACCTACCGCACAATTTTTCTTTCCGATTTTCGTTTCAGCGCACAAGAATTTGCGTTTAGGTAAGGTATTTGTAATAACGAGTTTTTTTTAAACCATCTGAGAAATATAAAACAGATTTCTTAATTCTGAAAAATATAGATGTAGGATTTAGTTTAGACAAGTTATTAAAAAGTAACAAGATGTAATGAATTTCACTCTGTAGAAATAAATATCAAAGTAAACCCTTTTTGTAGTGTTTTCTCAATATAAATAAAACACCACTGGTTGTTTTAATTTTAAACAAATAACGATATAGTTTGAGTTGATAACTTTTTTTATTTGGAACTAAAATCACACCCTAAGGCCTCCTTTACGAAGACGCGGCGTGTTGTGCGGGATGTCGTGTGGGTTCCGACGCAGGCGCCACCACGGTCGCCGCCGCCGCGGGCGCCGCCGCGGGAGCCGACGCGTTTCCTTATACGATATCGAACATAGGCCTATGCGCGTCTCCGTAAACGGTCTCATACTATTGCTATACATTTGATTTGGGCGCAGCACGCCCCGCACGACGCCTCGCGCAACGCCCTGCGTGCGCTAGGTAGTACATCTCAGCCGCTGTACACATTAACATGCATTCATTTTCTTGTAAATAGTGTACCTAACCATGTGTAAATATATCATCCCTTCTTCAACCTCTGGAGTTATTTCTACTGCAGGCGGGCGGACATAGGAGTTCTCTAAATTGGCGACCTACGACGATTGGATTACAAAAACCGCAAAATTTTCAACACTCGCCCCACCAGTTCCATTGTAAGTGGCGACTACCTGCCTTCTTCTGGAGGACTCTGGGGGACTTCTGGAGAAGCGCCTCGCCGACTAATATAATAATAATCATCATCATCATCTCGGCTGCCCAAATTCAAAACCTAGTAACTGGTGTTTTTGCAAAAAAACCATTTTTGTCATTTTTCGACTTACTAGGCGGTATAGATTTGATATGAACCTTAAAACACCCAGTTTCTTACGTAATTTTAAAAATAAAATTTAATTTAAGTCTACCCAATTTGGAAAAGTTATTGAAATTTCCATGAAGTACATATTCTTAACATAGCGCATGTCGGATTACAAATAAAAAAACCTAGCAACTCAACCGACTTACTAGGTTATGAATTTGAAAGCTGACTTACTATGTTTTGAATTTGGCGCCGATTATAAAATCAATCAAATTTTGATGGAATTTAGTAAGTTACAAAAACAGTATACAAATTTGGCTGAATTAACCACGAGTCGTAACCAAATAGTAAACAAAACTTAATTCTGCCACAAATAAATCATTTGTATAACTTTTAAATGAATGCACTTCAAAAAATAACATTTTTCATTCGAAACGTACAACTAAAAATATAAATTGCTTTAAAAAGTAGAGAATTAACTCAGAGATTGTATTTCAAAACATAGTATTTCACACTTAGTTAATTAACTAAGTGTGAAATACTATGTTTTGAAATTGTTTTCATTGTCATATTTGGGTAAATTAAAAAAAAAAAAATAGTGGGATCGATTTAAGTGTGACTATAGTCAACAATATAGTCAAACTTTTGGTCAAACACCAAAATCGCTATTGCGTCTGGTTTCTTCGGGGCAACGAATTAAAGTGGTCGACCCGTTTTTTGGCTCTCCTGAATATTTTTGTTAAAACGAGTTACTAGGTTTTGATTTTAAGCAGCCGATCTCACACGATAGCGTCCACTGCTGGACATAGGCCGCAACCTTTACCAGGTCGTCTGACCACCTTCAGGGGTGTGAGACCAGCGTTTGGAGGGTGATTTGAGGTGAAGGTGAACCTTGAAGTGAGGGGGGGGGGAATTCCTTAAAATTAAACTGAAAAGCAAAAAATAAAATCTTTTCATCAAAAAATTAAACAGCCGAAAAAACCGAAAAGCGTTAAATAAAAAGGAAACATTTTCTATTAAGACATAAATTACTGCCTTCTTAAAGTAATTTGAGTAAGTATACCACGTAATATTGTGCTAATGTAATATTAATATTGTGTTATCGGCGCCACAGAACTAACAAAGATATGATATAACTATATAATAAGTAACCTATGATTTAAGTTTTATTTGTGGGAATAAAAAAGGTAAGTTTGTAATGCGACGGTTTTATAAATGTAATATCGGTATCAAAATTGGTTTCTTTCAGCTCCATACAGATCCTAATCAGATGTTATGGTTCATTGTTTTGACATCTGTTGTCAAATTTTGTTTACATTTGAATAAAAATAAAACGAAATACGAGAGCGCGAAAACAAAAATTTGACACAGAACCGGCCTCGGCCGTGGCCACAAGGGTACTGACGGGGTAGGGAGCGGCGCGGCATGGCATCGGACCGCGCGAAAACGATGTTTTTTTTTAGTTTTTGCTGGTTTTTTGTCTTTTCGTTAAACTTAAAAATTCTTACTATAGTAGTATGTCTAAAATTTAAGGTCAGCAATTTTCATTCCAAAAATCAAATAAAAACAATCAGCGGTTTAAAAATAAAATGGAAAAAACGGAACAAAAAGGGGTAACTTTGAGATTTTTTTCTATCAACTAAAATTAATTAGATCCTATTTCCCTTTAGTATGATGACTAGATTAGATCCTTAACTAACACATATATTTTTTTCAGAATGAAGACATCAATTTTGTATGTCTCAGATTGTTTAAAAAAATCTCAAAAACACAAATTTTTGAACCACCAAGCCTCTGATTTATTTGTTATTAATTAATTTAATACATACACATTTACGCCACTTGTTGATTTTATTGTACCTACTTAATTATTATTTATATGTACAGTATGTATGTACCTATATATAGTAGGGCAGACCACTAGCCCGATGTCTCACGACATAGTAAAGGTCGCCGGAAGGCAGTGGATCAGACTGGCGCAGGACCGTGGCGCATGGCGTGCGAGAGAACTAACTTCTAATTTTGTTAATATATTCTATGGTGTGGAATACAATTTACTTTTCAAACATGGTGTGGTTACAAAAGCAAGAAATTGTTATTATATTTTATTAACTAATAGTATACATTCGAAAGTAACTGTCTCTCTGTTACGTTTTCACGCCTCAATTCCTTAACAGATTTAGAAATTTGGTAGGCAGGTTAGCTTAAAAACGCGAGACAGACTAAGGATACTTTTTAACCTTAAATTCACCATTTTATTTCGCGTTTTGTCGAAAAATGGGCGGGCAAAGACATGGTGCGCAATAGACTTTACAATAAAAAATCAGTAATAGGTATTCCAAATTATTATTTCTAAATACTATACGATTACAAAATCGGATTTACTTCTTATTCAGGTATGGAAGTGGTATGATTCATGTGGGATCTCGTTTGGGTCTGACATTCTGCACTATCACCGCCCCGTAATTATCGACCGCTCAAATTATCTCTACATTTGAAAAAAAAAAACGATTATCTCACCACAAAGGCGATACAACAGCTAGAAAACGTAGAGCACAATGGGAGGGAGCATTTATTGATACGTTGAACATCCGTTGGTCGGCTCACGTCATAATCTTTTTCATTGATACAACCCGTAAGATTTAAATATCGATGTGATTTGATTTTTATTCGGAGGCATCCAGCAAGGAGCGGGCGGGAGCGAGGGCGGCGCGGCGCGGCGGAGCCCGACACACAGTCTGCTCGATAAAAGAACATTTTATGCGCTCGATTTAGCATGAAATTGGAACACAAAGTGAATAAAACCACAAGATTGTAAACATTATGAGGTTTCCCTTTTTTATGACGTCCATTCGACTTATTTACGTCTCGCCTTTTAATGGTGAACAGTCGCTGTCCGCATCCCTGCATTATCTGCCTTGTTAAAATCTATTTTAAAGAAGTACTCAGCAAGTTTAATTGGAAATTTATCGCTCTACCTTTTTAGCGTTAATTGATTCTATGATTATCGAGTTTTTGATGTTAAGTGGGTCGTTAGTTTTTTGTTATTAAACAGGTTTCGGTGTATTTTTTATTAGCAGTAATCATAATTGCATGAATGCGTGGAAAACATCAAGATGCGTCGTGTATTGGTATTGATGACGCTGCGGAGGTAGTGGCAGCGCGGCGGGTGCGCGGGCGCGGGTTCCCACGCGAGGGTCGCGGTTGCGGAGGAAGCGGCCGTCTCAATCAATGACTGACTAAAAGTCTTAAGCTCCATTTCAACAAGTCATAGTACAATTAATAATAAGCGGCATCCTGTAGAATTATCTCCCGCGCCGTGGCAGGGGTCCAGCGGCTTTAATTTACCACAATGGAAGTTCGTTCCGAGAAGCAGCGAGGCGGCCAGCTCGCCCGATTGTTTCGTCGAAAACAAACAGAAAATAATTATCATAAAGATGAAGAGTGGCCGCTCGAGACGCACCGACTGCGCTCCTGCTAATGGATGGAAGCCCACCTGGCGGCCCCGCGCCGCGCCCGCGGCCTCACACGACCGCCGACCCTGGAACACTGTGCCTCACACACAACTAATATATAGCAACGAGATGAAACAAAACGAAGTCTGGAATGCATTGTAGCAGACAAATAGTCTAGGTTCCAAATCACTAGAAAGGAACATGAACTCAGAGCCTGTTACAATAGGAAAGGCAACATTGATTGTTGCAAACATTTTAAAACACTGACTAAGATAATAACGGCTTCTTTTACAATGTTAGACGACAAGAGTGATAGCACAGCATTATGCCCGTTCCGCGAAGGACGCAGAGTCTGGTGCTGCGGTGGTCGCGCTGATATCTGAGCTATGCGGCGGCGGCGGCGCAGCAGTTACGGTACTGCTAGACAAAGGCCGCTATCGCCTCATCGCGACAGAGAGCCCGACGCTGTCGCCAGAGGTGATCTCACTTTTCGCCTCGGCGGCCGATAACTTTGTTAAAAGCCCTCAGCAATAATTTAACACTCGAGCGGCATCGGACGAGTCGTGAATGTCGGAGATAAAACGCTTTGACGAATCCCAGGCTCTGTCTCACTCACAATGCGAAATACGCAAGATTAGACATTCCCGACCCCTTATTGTTTTCTTTTTTCCGAGCGGCCGAGTCTGCGAGCCGTTTTTGCCGCGAGAGCGGTGGTCCCATTAAAATGGGAACAATGGGCCCACTGAGTTTCGATTACCCATTAACTCTAACTTGACGGGTGACGACGATGATGGCCCTCCCAAAGAAACCAATTTTTGCATAGTTATCTCAGTTTTATGTTGCTCCTTAAAAGGCTAAGTTTGAGCGCCTAATATTATGTAAATTGGCACGGATTATAGAGAAGATTCAAGTTGGTCCTATGATATAACATGAATACTATTACAAACTCTTTTTTTTTTCACTTGTTGCTTTAAACGCACTACCTACTTACTTAATACAACTCTTAAACAATAAAAAGTTTAACTTTAATACTATGTATAAGTAAGTAGGTATTATTGTATTCATTTAAAATTGTTGGGTATGAAACTAAAAATAAATATTTATTAAATATCGTGTTGATTCATTATAAAATCTGGTCGTTATATATGCTCTCCGTCTTAAAAATAAATGACTCATTCCTCAAAATTGAAGAAGGTTGGGAAGAGATTTCTCCGCGTTAGTTTGAGAATTTTATCAATTATAGTTTTGGAACAGCGGGCGGCCCCCGCGGGAGTTCCGCGCCTTCTCCTGTGAACGTGTGGAGATGGCTTCTTTTGCCTAAGAAGACAGTCAAGGGGAGTCAGGCATCAGATTACTTGGTCTGAGTAGACTGCCTAGCTAAATAATATGTAATTTTGAAGAAACCGCGCTCTCTCATTTAAAACAAATTATTAGATTTTGATGAAACAGAACTCATCAGGGGCCACCCAGACCTTGAAATAAACATTTGATTTATTATTATAAAATGTTTGCCTATGCCGAGAATCGAATCATCACATTCTACAATCCTACCCACTGCGCCACGGAAGCAGTATAACACAATGTAAGATTTTTACTTAAAAACATATCTTTAAAATGTATTTAAAGTAATTTTAAAATAAAAAATTAAGAGATCGTCTCCACACTAGTTTAACACCGTCTTTGTTAGTATCAGTAGTCTCGTCGCGTGTGTTCCAGCCCTTATGAATAAACTTATAAATCCTACGTTTTTGTTTTCCTATCCGTGTAACGACAACAACTTTATAAGGCAGTGAGTCCTTTTGCGGTTCTGAGATTCTGCTCAATGGGGGATGAACATCTATGAAGGTACTCTACGGCACCATACAGTTGGTGCACATGATTCGTGTCGTGATGCGGGAGCATAATCCAAAGCTATTTTTTTTTTCAAAGCTTAATATTAATTAAAACTACAAACTGCTTACTGTTTATAAAGGAATAAGATTAAAAATAAGTCAGTAAACAAACGATTAGGTACTACTTACTAATAATAATTTATTTAAAATCAATAAATTATTTTATATGTATAACTAGCTGTGCCCCGCAGTCTTACCCGCGGTTCATTACAGCAATAAAAAGCCTATGTGTTAATCTAGGGTGTCAGCTAACACTATACCAAATTTCATTGAAATAGCTCCAGCCGTTTAGACGTGAAGAAGTAACAAATATACACACACATTTTAGCCTTTATAATATTAGTGTGATACCTACTCTTCCTGCGTTAAAATCAAGTTTTCATACATGTGCATTACTTTACTAAATTTATAGATAAGTATTAATTTTAAAATTTTATAGAGTAACTTACGCTGGTAATAGTGTGAAGAAATAGAAGAATATAATCAATAATCAATGAAACGAAGAATCAGTTTTTAGTTTCACAAGTGTTCAGAGTAATAACAAATAGGTAAATACAACTACAACTGATACAAAACAGAAGTGAGCAACTTTGTAAATAAAACAAAAACAATCCTACGAGCACAGCAGCGGCGCGGCACGATTCATCAGAACATAAACAATATCTTATTGACTTTTCAACGGAAAATTATCTAACTTTGCCTAAATGTAAAACGAAAATCAGCACGATACAATGTTTGTAAACGAAGCAAGCCGGCGGAGAACCTTGGGCAGTGCAGCGAACATTAGCCATTTGCCTAGTTTCTGAGCACACGATTTTGCACCTTACGGCTTCCGTTTTGAGGTTTAGAATTAAACATTACGTTGAAGCTTTCAGAATATGGGCGAAGTTTGTTACTGAAAAGTGTTTACCCGTTAATCACGCTCTTTGTTTGGAGAAATGCTATTTTGATACGTTTACAGCGAAGCTGGTGCGGCGAGGCAACATTTTGCGATTTCTGATCTGCGCAATTTTTGAACGCTTTCGCGGAATACTTACCAGCTAAGCTGATTACAGAGAAATGATGTTTCTGATAATTTCTACTTTCAGTCCTTGTTTTTTAACTTCACCAGTAGGTATAGCTTGCAAGTGGCACCACTGAACAGTTGCTCAACAGCTGAAGCATTTCAAACGATAGACTTTTGAAGATCATATAGAAGCTGCCACTTTGCGTATTTGCACACTCCTTTGACATGCTGCTGCTGATTAGAACCATCCATAATGTCAACGAAATAAAATGTTATCTTTTTTATTGTTTCGTGTATTAAACCTAAATTAAGAAATTTCCAAATAAAGTACTATTTAACAGCTAATAATAATATATCATATTACACTCATTATATTTTTTATTAATACGTCTCCTCAATGAGGAACTCTTTGACACTTTTCCTGTACCGTTCTGGCAAAGACTGGTCGAGCTCACTTCTGTTGAGCCAACTCACTGATTTATCTTTTGATGTAACATCGCCGTCTTTATAGTTAGCATAGTAGAAAAATACCTGTAACAATGATACACACTAATTAATTAGGCATTTATACATATATTTTGTAAACAGAAGTGGACAGCCTTTGCGATGCAGTGGGATAAAAAGCAATATGTATAAAACTCTTCCGTTACTAACTGACTGACTGACAGACAACGCAGAGCCGAAACTACTGGGCGTAGCGGGCTGAAATTTTGCATGTAGGTTCCTTAGGGAGTGTAGGTGAGCACTAAGAAAGGATTTACCGAAATTCCC
The DNA here is from genome assembly GCA_951802225.1 of Euspilapteryx auroguttella. Classification (NCBI taxonomy): domain Eukaryota; kingdom Metazoa; phylum Arthropoda; class Insecta; order Lepidoptera; family Gracillariidae; genus Euspilapteryx; species Euspilapteryx auroguttella. The sequence continues at coordinate 7,176,096 of OX637652.1, forward strand.
ACGGGAACGGGATTTTTGTGTTTAAGAGAAATCTGCGCGGGTGATACCGCGGGGCAGCCTCTAGTTATTTATATATTTTGTAAACAGAAGTGGATAGCCTTTGCGATGTAGTGCAATAAAAATAAACACATACTACAAACATTTACATTTTAAGGACTTGAAGGTTTTGTTTCGTTCGAGTGAATTTAATTACAGGGGAACAGGCTGCGTGAACCACAAACCCAGTATCTAGCTCCTAATCTTCAATGAGACGGGTGACCAACACTACCTACTGTCATAAATTAAAATAATGCAGCCCCATTCCGAAGCACGGAAGCGATGGCAGTCTGAATAAACTTAATTTTATATGCTGGCACTAGGGATAGAACTTCGGACCCCTGGTGGGAGGGAAAACCACGCGTTATACACGGTACAGTGGCGGACTAGGAGGCCGTAACAGATTTGTCTATGGTTTCGTCAGCCCTAGATTGTATTACCCAAGAACAAGAGCTATTTTGCAATACAGAAAAACCGGAAGTGTTACGCCGACCGTGTCCGCCACTGTACATACATCTAGTCTAGACTAAAAACCCCTACGTACCCCTATTTACTGCTGAAAAATTTCGCTCTATGCAATATTGAAACGCCAACGCAACATTGAGCGCCATCTATTGGAAATGGGTTGAACTCACGTGGAAGTAAAAGAACATCCAAGAACGTCTGTATGTTTGTGCATAACCAACCTAATGTTAAACTAGAAACTGGCAAAATAATCCACATAAGGAAAGTCCAATATTATTAGTAACTGACACGGCGAACTTCGCGCTGCCTTAACGGTTATTTTTACCGTCCCCAAATTTCATAATCCTACTAGATGGCGTTGATGTCGCAAATAAAGAAAATTAATGAATATCTGAAGAACTACACCAAATTTCGACTAGATGTTCTGTTTCCCGCAGAGCAAGGCAAGAGCAAGGTGTCTAGTATTTTTTTATCCAAAGTTCAAGTAATTTAACAGACTTGTCATGAATTGCGCTCCTCATAACTTAGCCCAATTTTTAGCTGAATTTGTATGGAGCTTGTGCCACCTTAAGTTAGAATTTTTGAGTTTATTCTATAGCCTATGTCACACGGTGATAGTTCAGCTTCTCAATAGTGAAATAATTTTTCAAATCAGTTTTGTACTTACGGTCGAACCTTATTTAAAGCAAACAAACAATCAAATCATTCCTTTGAAATATTGGTATAGATTGCGCGATATAGAAAAACAGACCGCCATCTGTTGGAAAAGGCCCGAACTCATGTTGTAGTAGAAAGGCATCCAAGAACGGGCGGGACATGGTAGGTAGGGATGTAGTAGGGATATAATATGTTTTGATTCAATAATTTTATATCAATCGTAAAATAAAACATTGCTCCGCTGTATGTATACCAATAAATACCCTTTACGTCTAGATTCTCTAAGAGTGAAGTCCAGTGAAAGCGCAACCTACTTGTAAACTTGAAACTGGCAAAATACTACACTGAAGTCAAGTCCTTTAAATAAAAGTGTACGTTAGAAAATCATACCTTAGCGCCAACCTTCCCGTCTATCTCAGCGGGGTACTTGTACTTGTAGAAGCCGGCCGGCGCGTTGCTGAGGAACTGCACGCTCAGTGCGGGCCCGCACTCCTCGCTCACCACCCTTTCTGCTGCCTGAAACAAGAAACACACTTTAAATTTACATGCGTGACGTAAGGTACAGTTATGTTCTGTTAGTAACAAACTACAAACAAACAAAGTACAAATTACTGTAGTTTCCTATATTTCCTACGGAAGGTATACAAACAAAAAAAAATATAGATACAGCCAGATATACCCAAAGTCAACATAATTATTGATTCTTATTGGATGAGTTCAGATGAAAATCTCCAACTAAATTAAAGCTAGCCAAACTAAATCAATCTTATCTGCTCTAAAAAGAAACTGACTGTAGACTGTTCTTATAGGAAACTTACATCGACATGTAAGTCACTCAACTGCAAAATCTATACCAATATTATAAAGAGGAAAGATTTGTTTGTTTGTTTGTTTGTTTGTTTGTAACGAATAGGCTCCGGAAATACTCAACCGATTTGAAAAATTCTTTCACTGGTAGTAAGCTACATTAACCCCGAGTGTCATAGGCTATATTAGATTTTCAAAAAAATTAGGGATACCGTACCTAAACTTAAATAAAATAACCCAAGGTGCAATATTTTTCCGATGTTTACATATTTTGACAGGTGGTTTGTTGTTGTTGTTTGTTTTTTATTCAGCCATTCTGGGCAGTCAAAAGAACATAGTCTATAGAGCCAAGTCTTTTGTAGTATCTTATATTCTATGGCGTAACGAAGTAAGCCGGGAAAGCTCGTCTGTTATAATAGAAAACTAATACATACTCTAACTAAAAGATTAGATCAACAGACTAAGTACCTCTCTCAAGGTTTCTCCCTCTTTCAGCTTCCCCTGCGGAAGGAGGGTTCTAACATCTTTGCCAAGCTTGACTTCCTTTACCAGCACTAGGTGTCGCTGTAGGCATCGGTGTGGAGTAGATTTGTCGCCTTTTTTGTCTGCTTCTGTAGACAAAGGATTGTTTATTAAAAAAAAAAACTCTTTGACCCCTGACTGTTTGTAGATACAAAAACTATCCAGGGAGGCTGGAAGGACAACTTGCTGTGTCAATCAGAGATATGGTTGTATAAAATATCCCTAGCAACCAATAAGAAAAGCTGGCTAAAGATTATTATATAGTAGGAAAAGCTAAGCATCACAAGGTCAACAACCCTCAGTATTGGATCTAATCTCAAATTGAACTGATTCATTGACCACATTGTTGTGTGGTATGCTTGCAAAATCTTATGCAAGTTTTGATAGGCCTCTTAATTTTAATCCTAAATCACAGCATGATGAAGACTATTGTTGCCTAGCAGAGGTGGTGGTGCATCTGGAGCTTATTCAAAATTATATTGATATCTGGTTCATGGGCTTCATTAGAAAGATTAAATTCACAATGGTTCCAATATAGAGCTAAGTACAGGTGCACACTAATTGTAGCTAGTAAAAAGAGAGAGCACCTGTCTCAATACTAGCCAACTTGTGCTGGGCAAATTCCTCATTGCAGGCATCTTCAAAGTCCTGCGCAGTGATCTTACTGACTGTATCCATGTCCAAGTCAACAGACTCATTCTTTATTAGCTCAGCTTGTATTCTGAAAAAAAAAATATTACAATATATCTAGGTACCATATAATCTATATCTATTTAATATATAATCAACCAAAAATAAAATCAAATACCTAATTATTTATATTATTATTATTATTTGAAATAATGTATTATTTTTTTAAGTTGATGGACAAGCTCTTCAACTGAAGAACCTTTGGCTGAAATAAACAACAATTAGCAGGTAATAGCAAAGCAAATATTTCAAAAGGCAGCTTGCAGACATTCTTCCAAATAAGATAGCAAGAGTGTGCTAAGCTGAAACAATCAAACCAAAACGCGACAATACTTTGGCGAACTTAAGTATAGAAATGCTACTTACTTGTCATTTTCATGCCTCAGCTCGTGGTCAGACTTCAGGCTTTGTTCAATTTCCAACGTATCAAGCAGATTCTTGTATCGCAACTGTAGATCATTGAGAGGGGGTGTTACAACAGGCAGCCGCTCAATGCACACTCCTGTTACGATATCCCAAGCTGGTTTTGTACTCAGACCTATTCATCAATTAGTAAATTTAGTTATAAAACTCGGACAGCCAGCTCATAATAAGTATAGGTTCAAAATTTAATAACCCAGCACTAGGTAATTCTCACCTCTTGAAAAAACTTTACGAAAACACTTTATCTCAGTTAATATTGGACGCAACAACATGATTCTTGCTCTGATTATCTAAAATTTATATTTTTTTCTATATTTCTGTAAAAAATTAAATTTGTTAGTTGAGTGAGGTTTGAGGTTAGAAGTCGTTTTGTTTATTTTAAATTAGTGATGAGTTACTCCCTCGTGAGGGCCTCGTTTGAGGGGGCTCGTTACAGTGAGGTGAGTGAGTACCTCGTATAAAACTCGTGAGGGGGCTCGTGGGGAGTGAGGCGTCGTGAGGAGTGAGGCGTCGTGAGGAGTGAGGAGGCGTGAGTAATGAGGAGGAGTGAGGCGTCTTGAGGCGTGAGGCGTGAGGATTGTGTTTCAACGACAAGTAAACGAAACGAAGTACGAACCTCAATAAATGAGGACTAGGCGAGGTGAGTGAGGGAGGTATAGCCTTGTTCAAGAGTTAGTTATTCTTTAAAAAAGGGCTATTATTGTTTAGCAAACAGAAAATGTAAATGTTTTAGAAATTTACTATTAAGATAGAATAATAAATAGGTAGGTACGATACCGATAGTATTTAGATTTAGTTATTATAAAAAATAAAACTATAGTGTCCTTTTATTATTTATATTTCTTCTTATTATTTAGCATACCTACATGTATGCCTGCGAGAACAGTATCATGATGATTTTTTGTCGGTAAGAATATAGCCATCCTTCGAGAACACCCCACAGGACAGGCAGAGTGCTACTCAGCCCATGAATTTTATTTTATTTTAATTTCAATTATTTATTGGATAGCTTAGGTATTGCATTGCATGGTGTTGTAATTTTCAATCACAATTTAAACTAAATACTTACTATTTAAAAATTATTTTATATTCTATTTAAACTAATCCTTTACAAATATCTAAATCTACCTGCAATATATCAATTTGTAAGTTATAATTTAAGTCTTTAAACTATATTTTATAGTAAATTATTATTATTATTATATTGCATTTAAATACTTGTGAATGTCTATAAAAGCAAAAAAAACTTATGTAAATAACTTGTAAGATTAGTTCCGCTGCGGGTAGGTTTGGGCCTGTTTTTGGGTTGAAATGCCTCGCCTCAAATGAGGGGTCCTCGTGAGGACCTCATTTAGCCAAATGAGGTCCTCACGAGTCCTCATTTTAAATTACTGAGTAACCCATCACTATTTTAAATTTTAATGTCATTCATTTACAATAATAATTAGCAATCAATCAAACCAAAAGGAATCAATCAAACAATAAATTAATTGACAGATTGACAGTATCGAGACAGTCTACAATGACAGTTGTGTCCATCAATCAAATATTTAATTTTCAGTAAAAAAATTGGCGAAGGCCGAAAGTTAGATTAGGTACCTAGTTGATTGAGTTTTTATATCGGAAAGAATCAATTAATTTCTGATAAACCAGTTCGGTGCGGTGCTTAGTGGTGTACAGAACAGCCCTAACTCCTAAATGTAAAGTTACCACCTAACGCGAGATCTGCAAATATGGATACACCTAAAAGAACGGGTCTCGAAGACCCTCCGAACTATGGACTCAAAATACCCTTGAATCACGAGTTTCCCTCTCCTAGCAGTCAAGTTATCATCCCATCAGTAAAGCAAATTATAGATTTTGTGCCACTCTCCGCGAGGTAACAACATTCAATCACAATTTTACATGAAATAGCTTTGCATCCTATAAATTTTTATTTCTACAAATCCTTGATTTTTTATTTGCAGATACCTAAGGTACCACCTTGGTAAGAAGATGAGTAAGAAGCGGCCCATTATGGATTACATAAACATGGTGTCTGCACAGAGGATGTACGGTTGGTATTAGTATGTCCTCAGAGTGTGCATCAAGTGTATCTAAACTTTATGATTTTTGTTATATTTTCATATGAAACTGCGTTAGAGAATATATTTATTTATATTAGCTCCTTTGTCTCATGCAATTTTTTATTTTAAGATATTTATTTTTCTGAACACTTTTTTTGTAATTAACTTTTTTTGTAGGTTGTCCAATTGGAGGAATAGGTGGTGGAACAATAGGAAGAGGCTTCAAAGGAGAGTTTTGTCGTTTCCAGCTGCATCCAGGCATATATGAATATGTCACAGTTCCAGAATGCCAGTTCATTGTTAACATTAGGAATGCTAGTAATGAAACACTGTTCCAGTCAGTCCTCTCTGCTTATGAGTAAGTACCACTCTATAATTACATTACAATACCTTTAAAAATCGCTATGCATAAAGAATAATAATTACAATTCAACACTTTTCAAAATACATTATCATGTTACAAATTTTTAATGTTTTTTTAACAAAATGTGTAAATGTAGTAGTGTACTTACCTAACATTGTTTGTTACATTGTATCATTTTTTTTAAGGATAATAATAATAGGTTCCTTTTTTTTAGAAAACCAAAGAATGCACCTCGGACTTGGGAATGGAATATAAATGGTAGTGAATGTCAGTACACAGGCTTGTACCCGCGGGCCTGGACGACATATGATCTCAGCCAGTATGGTATCAATCTTATGTGCAAGCAAATATCACCGGTTATACCTCACAATTATAAGGTAGGTAAAAAGTTGCGTAACAAAAAATTTATATTAGGTACTAATACACCGCTAAATTATTATTTTAAGTTGAATTCTGTCCTATTGCAGGGGTCAAGGCCCATTTTTAAAACTCCCATTCCTTCCTCCCAACTCTTAGAAGATTACTACCTATTTATTATTAACTCTTCTATAGAAAAAAAAGGGTATTTAATGTAACAATACAACTCAATGAAATGGTTAAAATTTGCACAACTATTTCCATTTGTTAATAAAAGGACATATTACAGGACAGCAGTATTCCTTGTGCTGTGTTTGTATGGTCAGCAAAGAATGTCAGTGATGAACAAAGACATGTCAGCATTACCTTCACATGGACTGAGGTACTGCCTAACAAGAAGAAACCAAGTGAGTCATACTTTGAAAGAAGTACATAACAATTTTTACATGATACCAAACAAAAACTAGCTGCTTTGCTTATCTCTTTTCAATATGATTAATCATATTTTAGATTGCGAATGTATTATCGAAATTATCTAACCATAACCTTTCTATTAAAATAATAATTTCAGAGATTTCTTTTGTGATGATAAAATAAAAATGTAAAAATAAAAAGCCTTTTGGACTTTTTATTTTTACATTTATATTTGTGAAAATTCTTGTAGGCACACTAAAATCATATCATCATTATCATCTCAGCCGAAAGACTTCTGTTGCTGGAAATAGGGCTTCCCCACAGAACGCCATGCCGACCAGTATTGCACAGACTGGTTTAAACCACAAATTCATAATCTTTATGTTACAGCTAAAATAGATATTGAAAGATACTCAGAGGAAACATCATGTGGCATAACGTTAGAGCAAAAAATAGGTAATGCTCAATGCACTTTTACCATTGCTAAAGCGAAAGTAGAAAACGAGACAATTCATGAAGGCTACTGCATGTTCAATGCTGCTAAAACTTCCAACTATGTTTGGGAATGTCTGAAGACTAATGGGAAATTGGAGCCTGAAAAGGAAATTGAGAAACCTAGGTCTCATGGGAAATTAATTAACTTGAAAGATAATGGGAAGCCAAAAATCGAAAATGGAGATTCAAGCGAGAAAAGTCAGCCTAAGAAATGTTATAAACGTAAGTTTGTCTATCCTATTCCATATTGTCCTTATGTATTACTTTTTGTCCAAATTACGTAGGCTGAAATAAAATATCTCGTTTATTTCATCAGCTGACTCCATAGGATTATCTAGCGTGCTGACACTAGACCCGGGCGGGGCGGACGAGACGGAGTTCTGTCTGGCGTGGGACATGCCAGTTGTTAAGTATAAAGATGGGGAACCACATAAAAGGTGAATTTGGTTTTGTTACCGTAAAACTAGAATGTTTTTGTTGGTTAAAGTGTTTTCAAATTCATTGTTTTAGGGCTGTATCACAAAAAAAAAGTTCGTCATAAAAAGTTGTTTTATCATACAGTATTTAGTTTAACATTTTGATTAATAAATTTATTACCGACGCCCTGAGATAGATAAACATCGCAAAGAGTCGAGTCGCCTGTCGATTCCAAGAGGAAAAACAATCAAACTTATGATTTCTTTTCAGATTTTACACTAAGTTTTTTGGTAGCGACGGCATAGCCGGCGCGAGTATTGCCTCGTATGCTATTAGGAATTACAAAAACTGGGACAAGCAGATATCTGAATTTCAGGATCCTATTTTGAATAATAGGTTAGTAAACTTATTTTTTTACTAATAAAAATAATAAAACAATTTAAATGTCTGCTATAAACTTGCGTACTAGAGCTATGGTCCTTCGAGCCGGATTGGGATTAAAACTTTAACAAAACATACGTCTTAAGGTTCTTTATCATTCCAGCCACATCCCCGACTGGTTAAAAGGTGCCTTAATGAATGAGCTTTACTATATCGCGGACGGCGGAACCATTTGGTTCGACGTCCAACATAAGTACCCGGAGACTGATCCTAGGTAGGATATTGTAGATAGAGGTACAATCTTCTTTCTCGTCTTCAGAATCGGTTTAACGAAAATAATTTTCGTTTTCAGGCATAGTTTTGGTCTCTTTGGCTATTTGGAGGGGCACGAGTACAGGATGTACAATACCTACGATGTGCATTTCTATGCGTCCACTGCTTTAGCTCAATTGTGGCCCAATTTACAGGTAAGTTTTTAACCGACGAAAAAACAAAAAGGAGGAGGTTCTCAATTCGTCGCGTATATATATTTTTTTTTTATGTATGATCACGCATAACTTTTTACTGTGCAGACCGATTTTGATAATTCTTTTTTTAATCGACAGGGTATACCTTGAAGTTGGTCCCATAAAAATTTGGAAATAAAATTTCAACCCTAAGGGTGGCAAAATAGGGGTGACTTTATTGTTCACTCACTGATTGTATTGCCGTGTTGTGATTTACGTGAAAACTGCTAGGTATAATTATGAGTCTTTTTTATATGAATGTTAATTATCATAATCTCAGCCGACAGACGTCCACTGCTGGACGTAGGCCTCCCTCACAAATCGCCTCACCGACCGGTCGTGATCGAACCTCATACTGTTAGTCCCTCAACCTTCTCCAGGTTGTGTGGCCACCTTGTGGGGTGCGACCACCCTGTGAAGGGTGATTAGCTGGGGTCAAAAAAATTTGCCCAAAAAAACTGAAAAGTAAAAAATAAAAACTTTTTATAAAAAAATTAAACCGCCGAAAAAACTGAAAAGCATTAAATAATAGGGAAACATTTTCTATTAGGCCTTAATTTACTCACTTCTTAAAGTAATTTTGGATTACCAAAAAATTTTGAGTCGGTGCCACAGAATCAACGAATAAAGATCACTAAATTACCTGAAATTCAAAGAAATAACCGAAAAACGTGTACCGCTGCGCATCGCGCTTTACGTAGATAATGAATTTGCTTGTGTGGTGTGGCGCCGACTTAAAATTTCTTGGTAATCCAAAATTACTTTAAGAAGTGAGTAAATTAAGGCCTAATAGAAAATGTTTCCCTATTATTTAATGCTTTTCAGTTTTTTCGGCGGTTTAATTTTTTTATAAAAAGTTTTTTCTATTATCTACCCTATCTCAATGTACTTAGGTAGGTACTTTATTAGACTGATCTTAAATTTGTATATTTTTATGTACGCAGGTGGTAATTCAATATATGTATCGAGATACGATAGCTTTAGAATCTGAGAAGAGTCGGATGTCTCTTTACGACGGCAAATATAGCAAGTACAAAGTGAAAGATTCCATTCCGCACGACCTCGGAGATCCTTGTGAGTAATATCAATCAGTAATGAGTAATATTTGTCAATCAATCTTAACATTACTGAGTGATTGACTTACAGCTTAAAATATTTAGGATTAGTTAAAAGCGTTGGTGACCCTAGCGTAATAAAATCAGTTTTTAACCCATCCTCTCGAAAACTGAACTTTTTGATTACTGTTCTCTAGTCGTAAAGTTACTCATTCACATGCAGTTTATAGCCGGTCAATAATGAATTTCCATTTATTCTTTATTGTCCTTTGGGCAATTTGGATGCATAATTATATTATTGTTACAAAAATAAATGATTGAAGTGAATTAGGTTTAAAAACAATATAGCTAATTAGGTCAGCAAAATCAGGTTCTGCTTTTTATATGTAAATTTTCTCGTCCGATGGAATAAAAACAAGTATAAACAACTTGGCTGTAAAGTTATTCTGTCTTGGGTGAGGTTACAACCCTCGCTTGTTCAAGTTTCAAGTTATTTTTCCCTCACTACGCTCAGAACCAAACCCTTAAAACTCTCTCTGCGCTCGGGTTTTAACAGACAACCCTTTTTTCACCCTTGTTGCATAAACTACCATTATTATACAAAAAAAGAACACAATAGGCATATTGTCATTTGTTCCTTTAAATAAAGACTGCCTCATGCACAGAAGGCAATCCATCCAATAGACTCTGTAATCCAGTGATCGATTAAAAAAAAAAATCATCCTTACTAATATTATCAATGCGGAAGTAACTCTGTCTGTCTGTCCCGTTTTCAAGAAAATCTACTGAACTGATTTTAATAAAATTTGATATATGGATAGTTGAGAGCCTTAGAAAGGACATAGGTTACTTTTAATCCTGAAATTTTTACTTTTAATCCTGAAATTTCCTCAGGAAAATTGGGAATTTAATGTTTTAAGGGAAGATCTGCCGGCGAAGCCGCGTGAGGCCAACTAGTACCTTACAAAGATAGGCTAAAGAAAATAAAAAGAACATCAGAATGCTTTTATTTTTAGTATAAATCTGGCTCGACGGACCATACATATGAACATCTGTGTGTGTAGTGCGAAATTTGACTGGTCAGCTAGAATAAGTGTGTGTTCCATCAGTCGGGCGGCCGTTCCTTGACATCAACTGCTACAACGTGCACGACGTGTCGGGCTGGCGCGACCTGCGGGTCAAGTTCGTGCTGCAGGCCGCGCGCGACCTGCGCGCGCTGCGCCTCCGCGCGCCGCCCTTGTCGCCGCACAGGTACTACTGTAGTGTTGTGTGTGTGTGTGGCGCGACCTGCGGGTCAAGTTCGTGCTGCAGGCCGCGCGCGACCTGCGCGCGCTGCGCCTCCGCGCGCCGCCCTTGTCGCCGCACAGGTACTACTGTAGTGTTGTGTGTGTGTGTGGCGCGACCTGCGGGTCAAGTTAGTGCTGCAGGCCGCGCGCGACCTGCGCGCGCTGCGCCTCCGCGCGCCGCCCTTGTCGCCGCACAGGTACTACTGTAGTGTTGTGTGTGTGTGTGGCGCGACCTGCGGGTCAAGTTAGTGCTGCAGGCCGCGCGCGACCTGCGCGCGCTGCGCCTCCGCGCGCCGCCCTTGTCGCCGCACAGGTACTACTGTAGTGTTGTGTGTGTGTGTGGCGCGACCTGCGGGTCAAGTTAGTGCTGCAGGCCGCGCGCGACCTGCGCGCGCTGCGCCTCCGCGCGCCGCCCTTGTCGCCGCACAGGTACTACTGTAGTGTTGTGTGTGTGTGTGGCGCGACCTGCGGGTCAAGTTAGTGCTGCAGGCCGCGCGCGACCTGCGCGCGCTGCGCCTCCGCGCGCCGCCCTTGTCGCCGCACAGGTACTACTGTAGTGTTGTGTGTGTGCGTGTGTGTGTGGCGCGACCTGCGGGTCAAGTTCGTGCTGCAGGCCGCGCGTGACCTGCGCGCGCTGCGCCTCCGCGCGCCGCCCTTGTCGCCGCACAGGTACTACTGTAGTGTTGTGTGTGTGCGTGTGTGTGTGGCGCGACCTGCGGGTCAAGTTCGTGCTGCAGGCCGCGCGCGACCTGCGCGCGCTGCGCCTCCGCGCGCCGCCCTTGTCGCCGCACAGATACTACTGTAGTGGTGTGTGTGTGTGTGTGTGCGTGTGTGTGTGGCGCGACCTGCGGGTCAAGTTCGTGCTGCAGGCCGCGCGCGACCTGCGCGCGCTGCGCCACCGCGCGCCGCCCTTGTCGCCGCACAGGTACTACTGTAGTGTTGTGTGTGTGCGTGTGTGTGTGGCGCGACCTGCGGGTCAAGTTCGTGCTGCAGGCCGCGCGCGACCTGCGCGCGCTGCGCCTCCGCGCGCCGCCCTTGTCGCCGCACAGGTGCGCTATATACTATTACTACAGAATATCCTAATAGAACAAGCCTGTATTCTTATTGATGAGTGCGAGTGCAGATGCTTAATACGAGTAAAAGTCCAATACTTTATAGTGGCTTTCATTTGTTAACCCTTCCGCTCAACAAATTAATGTCGCAAGTAGGTAGATATGTCAAAATTTTCCCAAATTTTCAACAATTTTCAAAATGGCTAGGTACCCGGTACCCGCAATTTTTTTTTGTTAACATTTATTAATTTTTTGGGTTATTATTGATTCAGTGATTGATTGTCAATCCATTCAATCATTCATAGTCGACACATTTGTCAAACATTAGGCAAACATTGGTTCAGCCAAAAAATAAAAAACGAGTAAAAAAAGTCGCGCGGCGCCTCGCTCGTGACCGGTAAAGATCTGTACCGAGTTGATTCCACGCCCGTTATAACTTATCGGTACAGATCTGTACCGCGTTGAGCCGGGGAGCTTTAGTCGTTTGTCTGGCACGCTGCGAGTGAGGGGGAAGGGAGGGCGCGCGGGGCGTGGGACCACTACTCGAGGCTACTCGTAGTTCCGCTCGCAAAAAATAAAGCACGCTTCCTTTCACCCTTCCCTCAGCATATTAATCAGTCGCTGTCTACACTCTGTTCTACTTGAGACTTGTGCTTGCACTAATCACCTGCACTTGCACTAATCAATGTGAATACAAGCCTTAAGTTACAGAAGGCTTACTATGGTGTCATTTAAATAAAAGTAAAATGTAGCTCGGTACACAAAGAACAATCTAGCTCACTCCTTTTATAATTATCTACAGCGATAATAGCCTAAAGTCCTTTTCCCTTAAAGCTTTCTTAAGAAAATTAACCGTGTTACTACGCGAGAGTTCGCCTTTATTTTAAACGTTTAACCCAGACGTCCGTCACTAAGCCCACTAAATACTTACCGGCTGCCGCAGCTGCAGTTTCATTTTATATGTATATGCGGAATCGCGGAGTGAGCCAGACCTGCTTTTACTAATTACCTACTGCAGCAGGATATGCAACACTTACCGAAAAACACGCATATTATATTTTGTTTATATTATTATAGGTTATTGGAACCCTTTATTAATCATTGCTTAATAAGCTCTTGGTCGTTACTTTGTTTTGGAATTTCGAGATTGACAATTAAAATAAGGTACAAGTTCGAAATTCGCGCCTTAATTTTGCTGAGGCTTGCATAGTGCTTTTTTTCAAAATGTAAAAAAAACTAGGTACGCCGCACTGCCGTACATGGACGACGTGCCGGCGGGCTTTGAAGACGACCTGTACGGGCGCAGCACGGGGCAGCCCGCGCCGCCCGCGCCCGCGCCCGCGCCGCCCGCGCCCGTGCTGCAGCCAGCCGTCGAGCGCAAGCCGGCCTACAGTATACTAGAGATGTTATACAGGTGCGAGCACTCATTGGACAACTTAAAATCATACTTCGGACACTCGCGCCATATTGCGCTAAAACAAACTTGTAGCTTCGCCCACAGCCTAAGCTCATGTACGTGCACGCGCACCATGCTTGTGTAAGTAAGATAAGATGTGCTATTTGTACTGAGCGGTAACTGAAAGATAACCGTGTGCGGGTAGGTGGCAATTTCAGCGGGAGGCAAGGAATAGCCAAACTGTACGTAGTACTCTTTATTACTCAAGACACAATATTATGCAGATTCTACTGCGATTCATATTTTGTGTGAGTGTTTTTCGTTAGAGGATATCCGGTTGTGCTTAAAGGTAGCGGGCCTTATAGCTGAACTATAAATAATAGTGACGAACGCTGTGGTAAGGGGGAATAGGTCTGGAAAGGTCGCAATGATACTAGGCTAATAAAGCCCTGCATGGATACAGGAACGAAGAGCGCGAGGAAGACTTCCCTTCCCCAGACGTGGAGCTTCCTAAAACCCGCTCAGTCACGTGGGACGCCCGGAAGTACCTCGAAGACATGTACGACGCCTGCGCCTTGTTGATCCGGAAGTGCTTAGAGTGGGACAAGGACGGCGATGGTCTGATTGAGAATAGTGGTGCGCCCGACCAGACGTATGATGCTTGGACTATGAAGGGGCCTAGGTGAGTGATGCAATTCTTTTCTAAAATATTTTTTATTATAGGATGAAAGCCTTTGCGAAACGCTAATGTTATATCTTGTCTCAAAGTTCATCTTATCAATTAATATACAAACTACGAACTTACCTATATCAACTTTATACTAACTAAAAATGTATCGTAACCTTTGATTGATTGAACCATAGTTAATATAATTTCATTGTTTAATCCATCCATGCATATTGATAATTTGCAGGTGTTTAAGATATGGGTACTTATTATTCTTTTTATCATTGTTCATAGTAGTTAAAATGTTTATGTATATTTGAACCTTATCATTTCTTTATAGAACGGCAATTTATAAAGAATAGCAGGTTAAACCTTTGATAAGATGAATCAGAGTTATTTAATTTTTAATCCATACGTGGATAATGATAATTTGCAGGTGTTTCTTTAATATACTTATTATGATTTTTATCATTGTTTATAAAAGTTAAATGACAAATTTAATTATTAATACAATCGAACTATTTCGCTTCCTAAAATCTAATTTCAAATTTTATGTAACAAAATTTTAAATTCGTTATTTGGGAATCTATCATTTAGCAAACATAATTTAGAAAAAAAGGGGCATCAACACTATCTTTAAGTTTTGTAGTCGTTAAGAAACAAAAAATTAACCCAATACAATAAATATGTACATATAATAAATTATCAACAGTGCATACTGCGGAGGTTTGTGGCTGGCAGCAATCAGCTCCGTGCGCGCCATGGCTCGACAACTGGAGCGGCGGGAAGACGAGGCGGAGTTCGGCGCTTTGCTGGAAAAGGCTAAAGTTTCCTTCGAAGAAAAACTTTGGACAGGCTCTTATTATAGATTTGACACGAAGCCTTCGAATGAGAGAGTTGTCATGAGCGACCAGCTAGCTGGGCAATGGTATGATTTTGTTGAATGATTGTTTTGTGACAAATAATTTATAGATTTCCGCGGTTCCCAAACTCACGCCCACAGTGACAAAAAATAAATAATAATATACCTTATCATTTAGACGAGAGACGTCCACTGTTGGTCATAGGCTTCCCACTAAGATTGCCAGAAGGATAAACATTTTGCAGGCGAAATGGATATCCAAGTATGGCTCTTTTGTTTTCCAACGAAGGACACTGCTACCGTCCTTCGTTGTTTCCTTACCCTGATTTTCACAATACTATCTGTACAATTTAGTTAACCGAAGATAGGCTTTTGTTTTGATTTTGTATGACCTGACAAGCTATCTATCTCAAAACATAATAATAATACCTATATTGAAAACGGCCTTTAGTCGTTTTTGCGACGCTCACGAGAGGAGATGGGGTGGGGATTTTCGATGCCGACACCACACGATAATCTAAACTAAACTAAATTTAAAGTAATAATATCATAGGCACTTTTTTAAATAAAAAAATACTTAACATACAGGTTCCTCCGAGCGTCAGGCATAAACGAAGAGGTGTTCCCCAACGCAAACGTGAAGAAGGCACTAAGGACAATATATGAGAACAACGTACTAAAGTTTTGCAACGGCAAGATGGGCGCCGTCAACGGATGGGTCTTGGGAACCAAGAATAGTCCGGGGAAGGTCGACTACACCGCCATACAGAGCGAAGAGGTGTGGACCGGAGTTGTCTATGGATTGGCCTCGCTTATGGTCTATGAAGGTGAGTTGGTTTTACTTTCTTTATACTAAAATGTGAAAGTTTTTGCGAGATGTTTTGTTTCACTTTTACTTTAAAACTACTGAAAGGGATTCAAATGTTACTATCTTTTAATGTTACGGCGGTGCTAGAGTCTTAAGGCAGATAAACGGACAGAGGAAAAATATTTAAGGCTCAAGTAATATGGTTTAAATAGTAAACCCAGTAGTATTATATGTAGGAAAACTTTAAAAAAAACTCAATATAGAAAGAAAGACCCATTTGACAATACCTCGGCAGCTAACCGTACTTTCTATATTTCCAGGCATGCACGAAGAAGCATTTGCTACAGCAGGCAGCTTGTACGACTCGCTGATGCAAAAGGGACTTTCCTTTGAGACTCCCGAAGCTCTCTACGGGAACGGTAACCACCGCTCTGTAGCCTACATGAGGCCGCTCGCAGTCTGGGGACTCTACCACGCCGTCACCGCCACGCCCCCGCCGCCGCCGACCAATCAGAACACTGCCAATGGACTAGTCCATAGTGCACAGAATGTACAGAATGGACTTGTCCAAAGTGCTACGCTGAATGGCCCAGTGCTAAATGGGCTAGCCAAAACTGAGACCCAGAATGGTGAAATTGAAATTGCCAGAGAAATTTTATAGGGGTAAGTTATGATATTTGTTTTGTATTTTTTTAATATTGCATTTTTTTATAAAGTTACTGCTGATTTAGAAGTTAACATTTTTGTATACGGTAGAATTCTTCCTATAGTTATGGCTAACTGCATTTTTAGTTGGTGCTAAGTATAACTTTTTGGGTCAATTTAAAAAGGCAAAAAATAAAATGTACTTGTTCATGAAATAACAAACGAATTTGGTGTACTTATTTAAAAAGTCATCTAAAACTTAATCGTGCTTTTATGTTTGATGCATTTAAATAAGTCAGGGTGTTAGTTTGGCTTTTCAAAACAAAGTTAATAAAAATTGTTACCCATGCAATATCAAAAAGGCTAATGTGATATATTATTATGATAGTATTAGAAAAATTAAAACTACAAAAATACGTGTTTCTAACATGAATATAATTAGGACGGTTACTTATTTATTTTTAAGTATTAACATTTTACGAGTTATTCATTGTTTTTCTTGATCCTAACGTCATTCAGTGCCATAGGCTGTGTTTACTTAGGTACTTTTACTTAATTTTTCTGTTCTACTTATTAAATTAATTTATATATTTTTATACAAAATAATTACTATTTCTATTTTAATTAGCTAATTATGTTTTAGAGAAGTCATGATAATAAAACTGTAGACCAAAGCATTTTAATAAAACTTATTTTTAACTATAAATAATATTCTTAAATGCATTTTGGGACATATTTTTTTTTTATAAAATAGAAGATTGCTGAAATATGTCATTTTCTCCATTACACGTAAATGCCCTAACTTGAAATTATAAGTGACTACAGTGAAAATAGATATCTTAATGTACTTATTTTTAAACAATATTTATTTGTCTAATTTTAAAACGGTATTTATTTGTCTTAATGACTCAACTTAAATGAATTTATCTAAGTAATTGATATATTTTGTACTGTTTTAAATTAAATATGAGTGATATGTTTTGAGAAATAAATAATTATGATAAAAAAATACTAAGTATTTTAAATTTCATGAGCTATTAAATTGAATATAATGAAAAATAAGGTATTTACACCAAAAGATTCAGTCTTCTTTCCTGTTATTTAAAAAACTATTAAATTTTTTAAACCGGGTTTTTCTGACCAGGCGGTAATAAATCAAGGGAGGGCTTCTGCTCACCATAACTAACAACTTTCCCAAAGTGTATGGTGAGCTGAATCATTCCTTTGATTTATTACCGCCTTGTCAGAAACACTCGGTATAATAAATCGAACCGATATATAGCCTGATAAAATTAATATTTTTAATAAAATATATGATACAACTTATATGTTTAAATGCCATAAAAATATAACTAATCTACAAATTATGCTGCTATAACTCCAGTCCATTGAGGCTGGACCCATGGGTATTCAAAAAAATGCGGAACAGGGGTGCCCATCGGCATATAATTTACCATTTAGAGTTGTTTAGCGAGAGCGACCCTTTAGGCTTTGAGCATTGCTTTTGTTCAAAATGGCACTTCTTGTTTACAATAATTTTTGAGAACATAATAGAGTGCACGATAGCTAAGTCTGCGCGAGACTGGGGGCGCCACGGCATACGTACTTCACACGTCATTCAAAATAAACGACTGCTTGCTAATTGGTTCATATGTTGACCACGCGCAGAGTTAGCTGTCACGCACTCCACAATAAACTGTTCATTAAATTTGCTCAGCCAAGATTTGTTATGATTATTCGTGAACTTATGAACTATGGTCTACGTGTGCGTGGCTGAGATGTTCATGTACATGCGCGCGGGGTCGGGCCGGTCGGCGCGGTCGGCGCGGTCACCGCGGTCGGCGCGGTCGGCGCGGTCACCGCGGTCGGCGCGGTCGCGCGCGAAGCTGAGCAGCTCGTGCGTGCGGCCGCCGGCGCCGGGCCCGTCCAGCCGCTCGCGGGACGCCGACATGTCGCGCTCCACTATCGTCGCCATGGGACTCCTGAAATAGACATAACTTTACGTTAGGAGATCTTTTACACCGACGATGCTAGGTCATCCGCAAAAAATAAAATTACAAACTTAGTCGGTAAATGCGCGTGCTCAAAGGTGATTTCCGTGGAGGCGGTTCTGCGTCTATGGTTTCCAAAGACGAGAAATGTAGCTCCGGTCGAGGCTTGCAGTCGACGATTTACCTATTGGATATTCTCAAGTGGTTACGCAAGAACTTTCCGCGTACCGCGGCACGCTCAGGATGAGGCTGTTCTAGTGGAGACACCGCTTTTATAATCATATAATTTATTAGGTGAATGGATTCTCGCACATTTCTGGTGAAAACTGTTCGAGCCTGTCGATTGGTTTAACTAAAATATATCATACCTGCTATGATCATGGCGCGGATGGCCGAAGGAGGTGAGCGAAGGGGTCCCGTTGAGCGGGCGCGGCGGCGGCGGGATGAGGTAGTCGTCCATTTTGTGCTCGAACTCACTGATTGCAGAGTGCATTGTCAGAGTACTTGATGATATCTGAAACATTCAGTATATTTGATCTGTTGTGGTGGTAGCACACTTTTGCTTCGAAATCCAAAGAGCAAAACCGCTGCGCGAGTAAGAGACAACATCGTCAGTTTCGTACGTCAGATAAGAATGAGAAACATTTTGACATGTGTTGTGTAGACAAAATGATTCACCTATATACCTACAATATATACTTATTACATGTCAAAATGATTCACATTCCAATTTTCGTTTTGAACGGCAAAAGATCCCCAGAGCTCTGAATTCCTCACATTTCGAAAAACAAAAGAACGTTCCTTAGCGGCGAAACAGGAGCGAAATACCCTGTTCTGACTTATAAAGGGGTAGATATGGTCTGCGGTTAAAGTTCACGGCACGATAGTCATTTGTTTATTATTCAAGGAATGTTAGTAGGTAGATGGTTCTTACGATAGATCGAGCCTTTTCCTCCATTTCTGATTGAACGCTATTCGTTTCGCCAACACTCCCACCACTGACGGTGCTCAATCGGCCAGACGACGATGAACCTGAAATAATTTATATTTATAAAACAATATATCTTGATGGAAATCATATGTAATAGTCCTTTATTTTACTTTTAGAACTTACTTTCACTCATACTACTGCTAGGTCTTGTACTGCCATTTCTCTTTTCGATAGATCCATTGCTATCAGTATCTGTAAAAAAATATATGATATAATATACCTAAATCCTGAAATTAGGATAATTGAAGATTAATAAAAGTTTAATTTAAACTTACGTTTGTTCTTTTTGGAAAACAACTTTCTGACTCGCTCGAACGGTGTCGGCCGCTTCATTTTCTCTTTGATCTTCTGCTGTATTTTGTCATATTCTTCTCTCATCTTGTTCAGCTGATCTTGCTTCTCTTTCAGCGACTGTTGCGTTTCGTTTCTGTTTTTCCACTCCATTACCAGCTTCTCAACTTCATGGATGGAGAACACATTGTTTTTAAAATCGTTTATTATTTCAGCCAGTTCTTCCTGACCGTTTAGTGGGCAGTTTTCTTTTCCAGATTTGACGCTTCCACTGCTTCTTATGTCTTTGGGATTCAGAGTTATTTGGCATATATCGCTGGTGGGTGTGTCTATAGTAAATGTCTTTGGTTCTTCGGTGGGCGAGTAAAGGAATATGTCGGATTGGTGCGGGGTCAGTCTAGAGCTATTTGCGTAGAAGTTGTTTGGTTTGAATTTCGGACTTTCCACTTTGATGTTGGATGGTTGCACGAGGTAGTCGTGCTCGATGGCTTGCTGGATGCGGTCGTGTGTTTCGTTGTTCATGAAGTCGTTTTGGTAGACTTGCTCCTTCATTCGTGACAGTTTGAGAGATGGTCGTCTTTTCTTCTCAGACTCTTCAACTTTGCCCACATTCTCTTCTAAGCTCTGTGTGCAAGCTTCACTAAACGGGTCTGTGTTGGAGTCTTGGACGTTCAGAATGTCGTTGACGTAATTTGGCGCGTCCACAATGTCCTGAGACTCGACGATTCTTAGTTCAGTCTGACTTTTCTTGTAATTTGGTACTTTATTGTCGTCTTTATTATTCTCTGACATGTTTTTCAGGTAATAATACATGTTGGAGAACTC
Organism: Euspilapteryx auroguttella; assembly: GCA_951802225.1. NCBI lineage: Eukaryota > Metazoa > Arthropoda > Insecta > Lepidoptera > Gracillariidae > Euspilapteryx > Euspilapteryx auroguttella. Next base: position 7,196,565 of record OX637652.1, read on the forward strand.
GTTCATTTGCTGCAATTAAAATACATATTAGGTATATAATCAATCGTATTTCTATATTTTTACATTTAATAGGTTTATCTGTCTTTAAACTTACAAGGTGAGAAGCGAGGACTTCAGCAAGCTTGTCATGTTTATGCTCCTTGGCCAGCTCAGGCGGAGTCAGATGTCTCACATTTCTGAGAGCGCAGGCCGCGCCGCCTCCAGGGCATTCGAGGAGTTGCCAGCAAAGTCGCTCGAGGCCGAATCTGGCGGCCCAGTGCAGGAGAGTTGGGTATTCTTCTGCACCTAAAAAATACAATTTTAGAATGTTTAGCAAACCAAATTCTTAAATGTGATCTATTTCAAAGTAACACGAAGAGGCAAACAGCTTACAAAGCGTCAAGAGTTCTATCACTGAGAGAAGAGCAAAAATTACTTACTTGAAACATCAGACTTAGGATTGAACTGTTCGGGCGAGGACAGCAGGTTGAAATGCGGTGGGATGTTCTTCTGGAAGGCGTTCAGCATCCAACTGTCCAGTTGCTCGCGACTCGTTGTTTTGAAGCCGAGTGTCTAGAACCGAAACAAATTGTTACATTCATGTCCACCATTTCGCAATTTTATTCGCTTTTGACTTCATCGTGCGTGTTTCCAATGAAAATATCCTATTACGGTGTATAGGACATGATTTTGATTGCCGCCGTACTAGGACATTTATCCTTATTTGAAACTCTTTTTAGAGTCTTTGCCAAACAGAAAGCGCTATAGCGTCGCGCTAGAGCGTGATAGTATTCCGCCGTCACACATGGCGCCGATGCTTTAGAACTGAGTTTAGAACGCTCTGACGCCGGGCTCTCTGTCACAGATTAGAGAATATTCACGATCTGCGTGGCAGGGTAATACTTACTGTCATAGTTCATGACGAGTCGACACTATGGCGCCGTCTGTTTGACAAAGCCTTAACGACTATAAGCCGCGCGGATAAAGAAAAGATCTCAAAATGGCGGCCGAATGCATGCTATCTCGCGTATGAGACAAGAGTTAAGAAGAGAGACAGCCCCAACCCATACAACGGCCGCCATTTTGAGATATTTTCTTTATGTGCGCAGGTTTACAGCATCTCACCTGGCACATAAACTCGAGTGGGTGATCAGAAGCGCGCAGCAGTTGGTCCAGCTCGCGCAGCCGGCTCTCGCACTTGATCTGCCGCCGGCCGAGCGACTGGCCGTTCTTGCTTACGCGCACCCACACTAGCATCGACACTTCCAGGCAGGATTCTAAAATTAAAGTTGTGTTAGCCTTTAGGACACAAAAGTGGTTTTAATTTAAGCTTTTATAAACCACTAGTGCTTCTTCCCCGCATTTTTCCTTAGATATTAAAAAAAACCCATTTCCCCGTTTCCGTGTGATTTTCGTGCCGTTACCGTGACTCGATTTCCGACATAAAAACTATGCAATGGCCGCCTCGTGGTTCTAAGCTACCTTCCAATTTTCATCCCAATCGGTTCAGCAGTTTAGGCGTTAAAGCACACAGACATACAGAGCTGTTATTCTCTCATTTATAATATAGGTGGGGGCGGAATGGGTTTTATATTATGTTAAAAGTTGAAACTCAGTGTCCGGATGTTTCGACTTGAAACATTTATAGGGACAATTGAATGTTAAACCTACCAGGAATATCAAACTGCAGCGTATAAGGATTCCTCTTCTTGAATGTAGGAATGTGTATGACTTCACCTTTCTTGTCCACCATTATTTTGATACTGTCCTCTTCACGGATCGGATCATTAAGAAGGGCTATTACGCGACTTTGACCCTAAAAATAACAGATGAAACAAATAGATTTAGATTAATATCCATGTGCGTGTGGAGCCACGCTCTATGTAGAGTTCCGTAGCTCCATATATATACTACACGTAAAAATAAATGCGTGTCACAATCAAACATAGTCTTATATTAAGAAAGTTCTGAACGACACTTTATCTTGTCGTAGTAATGTTGAAGATCTCCAACAACAGATGCAAGCCACACCTACTATCTGTCCTGTCATAATGGGAACGCGCCCTTAGTTTGGCCTACCGGGCACGCGCCCAATAACAATAACTCAAAATTGTCTGTTGCTACTAGCCCCTTATAACGGGTGTAACATTTCATATTGTATTGTATAATATGATGAACGTTCACAGACAATCAACTGTTTATGAAAAATACTGACGTACGAAAATGTTCCTTGACAAACCATCTTTTAGATCTCGTTGGTTTTCCAAGAGGGAAAGTCCAGTGCTAGCTCATCCATCCTACTAATCTATAGCAATACTTAAGCTGAAACAGAGCTACTTTTCTACATTGAAATTAAAAGCATAAAAAAAGTTATACATACAATTTTAACTTTCTTCGGCACGATAGAGAAGCTAGTGCGGTCGGTGGCGGTGTCTTTGCAGTCTTTGGTTCTGAGGATCCCCACGGCCGCCGTCAGGAATGTGTCCACGAACGACGTGTCCTTCTCCTGGACCGACATCATCTGCCATTGATCCATTGTTGGATAGTCTGTTGAAGAAGATTCAACGTCGAAATAGCGGGCTTGAAAAATATTCGAGAATTTGGAGTCAGATTGTTAAAATTAAATTAAATTGAAGTTTAAATTCAGCAATATTTTTTCACTTTATTATGCCCCTTTTGATAAGGTTCTTAAAAATCACTGCTTGGTTAGTTTATGTTTTTTTACTTTCTGACCCAATTTTATTTAATTTTTTTTTTCATTTGATACGAAAATAACTTAAGTATATCGTTACTAAAATGTTGGACTACTACTACTACTACTTGTTGCAGATCTAACACACAGGTGTATCTGCTGCTAAAAATTATAAAAATGTCTGTTAAATAATCTGTCTTCAATCCTAAAGATAAATAATTACTATTTTGTATTTTGTGTTAAATATTTAAAGGTCCTCTATTCATAACTTGAGCTCAAACGTGAAACGCCAAAATTACTTCTGAAGAAATTCTTTAACATCAAAGAAATAAATTTGCTAGAAATATTTGAACTTTGTTTAACGTCTTAATATAACCAAAAACATTCTTATTACAACACAAGTTTTGTGTATAAACTACAGCTCAAGAATTAACCTAATTGCATGTTACTTACCATTCGCACTCTTAGCTATAACATCAGTCTTTTCAACACCCAGTAACATCACTAGCACCTTATCTTCTTTGAAAATGTTTTCAACACAGGTTTCGTTCTTCAGTTCAGCAAGTTTCGTGGCCAGTTTGGGGCAAAGAATAACTATTTGTAGTTGCGACTTTGTTAATATGTTCATCTTGTCTTGCGACTCGGCGCTCATTAGCTCCTCGACTGTCATCGGCGTTACACTGAAATATAAATGAGATTCCTTAAAATCTAAAACTGGTTTGTTTAAAAAAAATACCACAACATTTTGTACATAATAAAATTATTGGTTGTGAAGAAAATTTCAATGCTGTTACCAAAGAGAAGGCAAATATATTTTTTGAGAGAAATTATGGCGACAGAATAAGATACGTGGACGGACGGAAAGGCAGACTTATTAAACTATTTCGGTTTCGTGTTTGCCTATGGAACCCTAAATCTAAAAAGCAAGCATAAAAACGCCTGTAGGTTGCTGATCAAAAACTCAACATGGCCATTTGCGCTAAAACAATAGGTACTCTATTACTATAACGAGTACAATGATTAATATTGACTGTTTGTCTTAATAATTGGTGTAAGGTAATGATCAGCATCTTGGCCAGTATGGCAAGAATTATTGAACCTCTCAAAAGGTATTCTTATATGATTTTGTAACGAAATGAATAGCTTTGTGATTGTATGACTCCTTATAAAGTTATACGAAACTTCTTAAATCCATTTGTCCATTTTTAGTTAGAAATTACCTAGCTGTCGTATAAATATTTTCCTGGGTATTAATATAAAGTATCTAGGTACTATAAGAATGAATAAATGAATGAATGTAGTGTGGTCAAATAGATTGGCGAGCATCGTCCCATCCGGCCCCGGCACGATTAACGTGAATCATTCTGTCATATTTTGATAGCAACACCAACCCCATTGACCCAGTCACAGATACTTTACAATTATTCTGAATGCTTGTTTTAAGTAGTAAGTAGGTATTAAGTACTTAATCTACCTTCAAGTGATCAAGCAAGAATTCTTACCATGCAAATCAAAATATCATTATATTAATAGTGAAACGTAGGTGTAGTTTAATTAAATTATTGTAATTTCGCAGGCATTTTTATTTAAAAAAGCGAGTACAATTACGTGAGAATGTTGTTTTCTCCTCTGGAAGGCTATTTTTAGCTCTTTGTTGGAGGTTCAAGAATTTAATAACGCCTAGGAAACACGAGCAAAGCGAACCTTAATCCTACCACTCCCGCCAGAATAAAAAACAATTATTAAACAGCTTATAAAAAAAAAGTAAATAAACGAGTGGTGAATAGGAGGACCCATTGTCATGATAATTTTTGAAGATACATAATTGAAGGCAAAATATTAAGACAAAAAGAGCCTGAATGACCAAGATATAGGACATGAAGCAGATAAAGAAACCTAGAAGTAGAGTTCTACAGGGACGGAAAAAGCTTTTAACAAATTGAAGTGACAAAACCTAGAGCCCCAAGAGCGCGGCTCTTAAACTTAAAACGAGGAAAAGTAAACTTGCTACAAAAAGGCTTTTAAATTGAAAATATGTGTACTCTAGTTTTACTTCCCTTCATCATATTTTATTGTGTAAATTGTGACCAAAAATACGAATGCGTTGGCCAGTGGCCTATATCGAATGTAACTCTGTTACTCTTTTTCGATTGCTTATTTAAGAATTGCAAAACTTAAGTGGCGAAGCACATTTAGCTTGAAGAACCGATCTTTGGATTAAATAGTTCTCGAGGTATGACCACGCACATGCCAAACGCAGAGAAAGCAGACCCCCACAAGGTTGGTCAGGCAACCGGTGAAGACTGCCACTGATTTTGGGGTGCACGACATCACACGAGCATCCCGCATGCTAGCATACAAACCAAACGGGATCCTGCAGAAAACGGAAAACTGGACTGTCGTGCGTGTGAAAAGGGGGTGCATAAAATACCTATGTAAGGTATAACTCACCGGTAATGGTGTCTCGCTCGCTGCGACATGATCTTGTCGAAGCTGGCGACCAGGTAGTCTGACCACAGTGCGCTCTCCGGAGAGCCCGAGCTCCAGAGGATCGCTATGTCTTCCATTTCTAAAAAGAATAAATTAGATAAGGTTTTATAATTACAATATTTCTTCTACCTACCTATACCGAATTTAATCATAAGACAATGTTCGTCAAGACGCAAATAAAAATTACGAATGTTAATTTTGAATTGTTTCGAAATTAAACCTAAACTCAGGGACAGAATATAAGTAAGCTCATTAGCTAAAACTCATACATAAACGAAACTAACATCGATATTATTCATCACATAAGAATGTTCGCACCCGCCGAAAATCGAACCTCCTCGAATTAATTGAAGTTTCGTGAATATTATTCTCTTGTGTTTTTTCGTATAAACCTTTGCATGTTTTAATATTTGGAGGAGTACCTACTACTACTAAACAATTAAAATCAAGGATCACAAATTACTTAGGTAAGGCTTACGAAAATTGTCTATAAAATGAAACAGGCACTTATCAAACAAGGGATAACAGGTCTTGAAACATTAGATAAAATTCTACTTAGTTTGAAATCTAGGACAACGCCACCCCGTGCCTGGGCTAGCTGTATCGATCCACGACCTCCGATGCCGCCAACCCATTCCATTAAATTAATCACTGCACCCGACCATACATCATATTCCGAACATATGTCGGCAATCCGATGCAAAAAACACAAACAGACTCTTTCTTTACTCTTTAATTATGCTTAATGGTAACTTTGTAAGCAAGCCCGTTTTATTAGCAAGGGAAATTTAGCTTTGACAATTTAACAAGTAAGGTATTTTTTACATTTAGATATTTGTATTATGTCTAATTCCAAGTTTGGGAAGATTGTAAAATTATTTAAAATAATATTTTACTTGTTCTTGATACTGAATTTGTATTAACGCAATATTATAAAAGTATGTTGAGTTTTATTATTATTTCAGAATATAAATAAAGTTAAAACTTGTGCAGGTTTCGCTCGTAATCTATTTAAATAGGAACAAAGCTTTTATCTTTATCATTTTTATAACCCCCGGAATAGAGGAAATATTCGTATCGGTCGTATTCGACCATTCTGACTTTACAGGACAATTTTGGTATTGAGGCAACATATAAAAATACCTTTAAAAATGTTATAACAACTGCGTCATCCTCCATCCCTAGACAGGTGTGATCTCTCAGTCTGTCGGATCGGATGTTCGGAAGTACTTCCGTGACATGTGGCCTCATCAGAGGATAATAATAAATCAGGATAAAATGCACCTTTTGGTTTTTTAGCGTTTAAGAATTGATCGTAAAAATGCGTGGGAACTTTTTGAACTAAATTTATTTGGATAATAGTAAAATCGAAGTCATTTTTAGAAGCCTCTGTGACATACTTTTATCTAGTCTACTAAACTCTGGCTAGGCAGGTGTGTCTGCAGGCACAACTTTTTGTCTTAGATGAAAAAGAAAATTTAATTTTGTGTCTGTTCTTGTGGAAATGCAAGATTTCCTTTCCTGTGCACCCCTTACCTACTAGGTACCTCTATTATGTGACACGAGTTTCTATATCTTGTTTAAAGCTATACGAGGTTCGTTATCGTTAGGATGTCAGTACAAAACTGTAAGAACTGTTTTTGGTTATTCATATCATACCAGACTCAATGGATGGATACGAAAATAAAAGAAACCTTAAAAGTTGTGTATGTAATTATATAATCCTTATAAATGCAACTCAATATATATTTTCACGAACAACGAACCCCTTTACTGAAAATCCCGACTTGGTTAAGTAATCCGACCGAGACGTCAAAGTATCAAGAGTTATTGAAAGGAAGTCTTGTTGAGGGATAATCAAGGCATAAAGGATGTCATCCAATCGATATTACATGAGGGTCGTTGGCTGGAGCGAAGTTCACACTGTCGGGTCCTACTATAACTTGGCAAACTTTACTTGCGAAATGAATCAGTTACTAAAATAAATAGAGTTTTTAAATCATTCAACGAGAATATTTAAGAAAACCTGAATTATTAATTAGTAAGACTTATAAAGGAATTTCAAAAAAAATAAGAGATTAAAACTTTTTTTTTTCTCAAACGTGATCAATGATCAAACTTAAGTATGAAAATTAAATAATAGAATTAATTATTTACCAAAATGCAAGGTGTCGGAATATAATAATCAATGTTATATACGCAGAAGATTTATTGGTAGGGCCATGCGGTCAATGCATTTAACATTTTATTTATGCGCATTATAATTAATTAGTCGTACGAAATATTTTACTTGTAGGTAAGTATATGTTTTTTTTTTTAATTTTTTTTTTAGTTAACCGGAATTTTATACTGTAATATGTACATACAATATGTAGTCCGTACATATTTAATGATGATTATGATTAAGTATGATTGTTGGTTCATCTCACGACGTCGGCGGGCGGCACTCGAACTCAATTAAAATTAATGTTTCATTCGATTCCTGATTACGATTCCAGAAATAGGAAGTCTGTACTGGAACTTTTAATCGCAACAGGAAACAAACATTAAAAGGAAAGTGTGTTTACGGCGTTTACATTGCTATCTGTTCGGGCTTTCGTGTGCTCCCGAACTGATATTGTGCTGTATGTGTCCCCTTGCTCCCTCAGGAAGTTGCAGTAAATAGAAATTCAGGTTTTCGTGATAATTTAGAATATTTTTTAATGAGCGTACTGTGTTTTACAAGAGTTGGATAGGGTAATGGTGGGACAATATTAACTTAAAACTAATCACAGCGCTGCTATGCTCCATCACGTCATTTTTCGTGCCTGTGATTGGCTGACGATGACGCGATGGTCCGCGTCCTCACAAAATGGTTCGCACCTGCCCGTGAGAGGGCGCTGTAGGCCGCAACATGCCCCCGGCCTTGAAAGTAGTGGCTTTCAACATCTGCTTGGATCAGGCGCATCTTCACCCAGCGGCCATATCCTTCACTACATCGTCTGTTCTTTGTGGATGGTCCCGACGATGTGATGCAGATCAGGTAAGTATCATGCAGTGGAGGAAGGTTGTCGACCTTCATCACAGCCAATGTGTTCGGTTGGAGATGTCGTCGGCGTGTGTGCATTTCCTCCATTGATGCGTGATGCGTGAGTAAAGCGTGCTCTGGAACGTCTCGTTAATAACCATAGGTGTGACCACGGTGCTGCTGGCTCAGCTCTGGCAACGAGCTCACGACGACGCGACGTGGTGTGTGTGCGCGACGCGACGACGGCTCGTCTTTTTCGGTGGGTGGCGCAGTCTGTGCGTTGCGTGGCACCACGACACGGCCGACCAAGAGGTAGGTAGGTATAGGGACTGAAGTAGGTAACAGGGTATTCTGCGGACAAAGGACTCAACGACGAAAATTTAGGAAGGAATCATTGTGTGTAAATACCGTGCTATATGCGTTTGTTGTCCATCGTCGTAAACCATATTTACACGTGCATACCCCAGCCAAATACAAACCACCAACTGAGCCAAAGGAGATGATTTATTTAAATTAATCTAAAATAATTGTGTAATCAAAATAATTTATTTTTAAAGCGGTAATTTAAATATTGTATGAAATTTAACTAATACAATTAATGTGTATGGTATAATTTAACAGATACTTAATAAAATAAAATAATATATTATCAATCTACTAAATACTAAAATGTTCTTTATTTTTTTTTGTGTGTGTGTTTGTATGTGCGTTCGCTACCTATCGAACCGTACTCAACGAGAAATTATTTTCGCTGGGACAGATCGATAGGTAACCTTTCTATTTTCTCAACTCCTTTACGCTATGAGCGCCCGCACGTCTATTGTTTATATTAAAACGTGTGTGTATATTAAAAAAACAAACAGTGGCGGCGGTGTGCACCATGCGCGGGGATTGAGAAATCTACAGAAAATTTGAAATGTGTGTAAGTATGTGGTTCAGAAGATGTTGCCTTCAGAGATAAATTTAAGTATATCTATGTGTGAATGAAGTGTGTGTGTGTGTGTGTGTGTGTTTAGTGATAGAAATTACCAAAAACATAAGTTGACTGACTGAACGGAATGCTCACGATATACCTACCTTTTATCTTTATTGCGTGTGGTAGCTATAGATTTATAAAAATGGTATTCGCGAGTCCGCTCATCAGTCTGAGTGACCTTAGGGTCTGGCAACTCCTTATCCATTATCATGTGTTTAGAAGTGTGTGCGAACTTACACTGTATGGTCCTATTCCTGTGTGTGTGTTGGTTAATAGGCCCAGTGATTATCCAGCCAAATTTAGTATTGACTAAATAAGGCCCGCTGTGTAATCTTATTTTTCCTTCGGTAACTAAATCCCAAAAAACGTCTGCCCCAATTAGAATATCAATGTGTTGACAATCTAAAAAGTTAGGATCAGCCAATTGTATATTGTCTGGTATGTCCAGATGTGTGTGCTTGTCATATACATTTGGCGTCTCAGATGTGATTTGTGGGAGTACGAAGCATTGTATGTGTGTTGTGTAGGTGTTTATGTGTGACTTAACTTCAATATTACAAATTTGTGTGCATTTTGTAACTGAGTTTCCTACACCGTGAATGCTATGAGTGGACTGTATGAGTGGTGTGTTTATTAAATTGTGAAATGATTGTGTGATGAAGCTGCGCTCGCTCCCAGTGTCTAGTAGTGCGCGTGCCAGGTGATAGGTATTATCACTACCTAGTACCTCGACTAACGCGGTAGACAATAGGACCGGTCGCAGCTGCGTTGTGTGTACTTTTATTGATAAGGAGTCCTCGGAACCTGTGACGCCTGAGGAGGCGGGGGGGTCAACGACAGGTACCGGATTCACTTTGAGTAATGAGTGCAAGGTTACGACACTGCTATTATTGAGGTCACTGGGTAACTCATTATCAGTGTGAATGAGCGAGTTGTGTTTTTTAAAGCATTTTTTGCATGGCCCTAAACGACAAGAATCAGCTGTGTGTCCTGAACGCAAACAATTCTCGCACAGCTTGTTTTCGTGAATAAGTTTTAGTTTTGATTCTAAATTGCTTTCCAGAAATTGACTGCAAGAATAAATCGGATGGGCCTGCTTACACTTAAAACACAACTTGCCACCGCGCGACTGTGTGTGAGTGTGTGAGTGAGTTGGCTGACGGTCCTGCGCCTGCGGCTTCGTTCTGGAAACATTACAGTACATTTTTTGATAACCACTGTTTGTGTTAGATGCCTGCCTTTTAGTATCCGGATTGTCTTTCGTATGCGTAACTTGAAGTGTTTCCAGCATGTCGGCTCTGTTTGTGAGAAACTGAATGAGGTTATCGACTTTAAGTTTTATGTTCGCGTTTCCAGTTAGCAAGGTACCTTTATAATGTTCCCATTCACGCTCTGTAGTCTTGTCAAGCTTGGAAACTATTATATAGATGACTAACGTGTCCCAGGAATCTACGGGTTCACCAAGAATTTTAAGCGATCGCAAGTTTTTAAGTGTGGTATCAATAAGTTTTCTAATAGAAAGGTGAGACTCCTTATTAATCGGATTAATTGAAAATAATGATTTTACGTGGTTGTGTATTAACAGCCTATTGTTGTCGTAGCGATTGAGCAGCAGTTCCCAGGCAATAGTGTAATTTTCAGCTGAAAATCCTAATGCATCAATCACCAGTACCGCACTGCCGGACAATGATGTCTTAAGATAATGAAACTTTTGAATTTCAGAGAGTTCATTGTTAGTGTGTATAAGTGAACGAAAAGTGTCCCGAAATTCCAACCAGTTTTCGTACGAGCCATCAAAGGTAGGCATGGGAATCGTAGGCAATTTAACGGATGAATATTTATTTTTACACTCATTAGATTTACTTGTGGTCTCATTCGGGATTTTGTCCTCCTGCATGGAAGATTCAGCCAACGCTATAGCCACATAATAAACATTTTCGAATTGGTCGCGCTGCGCTAGTTGCTCCTCCAGGCAAGAGGCATCTACTGATTCCTCGATCTGAGACTGAATGCTGCTTAACTCAGTAAATAAAATAGCTGCTCCGTTCAAACGCCCTTTCAGATCTATTTGATTCTGACGAGTTATCAGCTGTTCACCGCAGATGGTGTTTACTTGTGCAGCGAATCTAGTTAAACGTGATTTTAAGATTTCGCGCTTTTTAATTAGGTCCTGCATTACTTGCTTGGACGCATCATCAGATATTCCCCTGTAGGGTGATTTATCGCGTGTTTTAGAATTATCTGAAGACTCGCCTTTGGTCATATTGGTGATTTGTAAAAATGTGGAGTACTTACGTGGCGATATCGTTGACAGACGCTTTCAACTTTTGAAACTGCCGGCGGCGGCTGCACAACAACTATCCGACCCGGGTACACTTTGTAGTTGATCACTGTAATTGAAAAAGCACGATATTCACACAAATGAATGAGGAAAGGTGTGGATGGGGTGGCTGGTCGACCGTACCGAAATGTGCGTGTGTATTTCGTCGTAGCTAGGTTCCAGGCCAGGTCCAATCTTCTCCGAAGCCTAATGATCGCGTCCTGAACGTCTTGTGTGTGAGACTGTCTGCTTAGCGCCTTCCTTAGCGATGTAGGGTCCACGTCCAAAGGTCAATTCTGCCTCGGTTTGGTGATCCAGCGAAGAAGGTCCAAATGTTCGGGCTTTTGTGTGCTCCCGAACTGCTATTGTGCTGTATGTGTCCCCTTGCTCCCTCAGGAAGTTGCAGTAAATAGAAATTCAGGTTTTCGTGATAATTTAGATATTTTTTAATGAGCGTAATGTGTTTTACAAGAGTCTTGGATAGGTAATGGTGGGACAATATTAACTTAAAACTAATCACAGCGCTGCTATGCTCCATCACGTCATTTTTCGTGCCTGTGATTGGCTGACGATGACGCGATGGTCCGCGTCCTCACAAAATGGTTCGCACCTGCCCGTGAGAGGGCGCTGTAGGCCGCAACACTATCCATTGATTGTTTTGTTTTATTACATACTTAAATTAATAGTCTTTATTTGTTTTTCGATTTCGATCAATAACAATCGAACAAAAAAAGAACTCAAAAGAAAACGATTGAACGCATATTGCCTCGGTTAGAATTTTGAGCACTAAGATCTCATAAAACCTACAGAATAAGAATAAAGTATATGTAGCATAAATATTTATTTAATCCAAGTCCGTCCGGTGCACATTGCAATGCATAGCATGTCACTTTTATGTGCTCGCCAATTGTCTCAAAGCACCAACTAAAATCGTCCTAAAAACACACATCCTTCACATAAAGTTACAGAACGTATGAATGGACTTTTATTGAGCGCGTACGCTCCATGCTTACAAAACATGCATCGCCGGAAACGCATGCATATGCCGTGCCTTTAGCTTTACTATGCGCCCACCTCGACCAAACGCAGACCGGCCTAAAGTAATATCCGTTTCCTAAATAGACAAACGTCTATCAACTTGGCCGGGAATAGCTGTGGATGTGGACGTACCCTCGTGCTTGGCGTGCACGTGCAACATGTGTCCTGCCCTGCCTGTGCAACACCCGTTAGAGTTTGAATGCAAATCAATGTTTAAGATTTTTTTTCTTTAGGATGGTCAGTGTATTCAATTTTTTTTTTGTCTTTAGGCTGGTTCAAACGTTCCTAGTTTTAGAAGTGTAAAAATAACACTCAATGTTGCTTATTATAATTATAACTGACCATTTACCAAGAGTAAAGAACAAGCTACATTGGTAACTCAATATTTAATGAAAGTTTTCTCCTGCGCTTACATCTAGAAAGAATAACGACGTTGTTTTCAAGCATCAATTCTAATAAAGCTGCAGGGCCCACGGATCCATTATAAACATCTATTTTTATGCCTCTGTAAATGGTTTGGTTTGTTTTTTACAAAATGTGGATCAACCGGAGAAGTAGAGCAAAGTGGAGGTGTATCAACAGTAGCGTAAACGGCCAAATGTTCTTTCTCACTTTGATGTGATGGATTGCGGCTTCGGTAGTGTTCTCGAAAGGTGAACACGCATCAGAATGCTCCTATACTTGACGTTCAAACTAAATTGTGATATAAAACTTAATTTTCGACAACCAGGGTCAAACCCCCTAAGCATTTGTCAAAATATGGTGAAGTAAAATGTTTATTCGGCGTGCCAGCTTAACCTCTGAACAGTCAACTGAAATTTGTGCTATACGACGTGTTTCTGTTTAAACCGAAATGACTGTGGCCAGAGCGGCGGCGGCTGCCGGCGGGCAGAATCGATCAATGCTTCAAAGTGCGTGTCTCTCCTTATAAACTTCAGAAGTAGCTTCCTACGATCACGACCAGTAACTAGGGCACGGAGGTGCGGATGCAGCTTATTGACATTGTTAAGGCAAAGTGCGCTACTAAATATTAGTAGAGGAAGTGGCCAGTGTGTGTTTCGTAATGGATTAAATTCACGCAAAGCGAAATGGTACTTACACGTAATGACGGTTTCATTAGAATCAATCTATATATTTAGTAATATTTGCACGGAAGCTTTTATAAATTTTATGATATCGTAAGTTGAGTTAGTTTGGTAATATAAATTATCATAATATTAAAAATCTGAAATATAGTTTTAAAATATCCATAATACATTTTATTACATAGAGAAATATCAAGTCTTTACTTATTTTGAAAGACATTTGTGAAATATTGTTAAATTTTATACTTACATAGGTTTGTATTTCAGCCTGGAGCTCTGGCATGTTCAATGTAAAAACAGATTTAGAACTAAAATTAACTTGAATCGTTCGACATAAGAGGCTCGTTTTACAGACACGACCACATGAAGGGTTATGAAAATGATTCACGATATTAAAATAAGCTTTCGTTACTTTTTTCTTTGAATTCAGTAGTACTCTCTTGGTGACCTATAATATGAAATATAGGTCCATATACCCCTGTCAGAAACTTAATTCATTATTTGTTTTGCAATTGCAAAGCTTCGGGGAATATATGTAGTGCTTTTTTATTGTAATTTATTTAAAGTAGCTTATAGACATATGACATAATTAAATTATAGACCAAGCTGTCAAAGCAAACAATGACAAAGTTGTTAATCGTTTTTGTCTATAAATTATAAATATTATACCAATACTCGTAAAATGTCAACCTACCTCGTAAAATAGTAGAATAACCTCCGGTCAAATCTATTGTCGAGAGAGAACTGATAATTTTATCGTCGAACCCATTTAGCTAGACATTTAAATTAGTTTACACCTCCGAGAATCAGGAGACTTCAACCCTAACGGTCAGTTACTTTACTGTTTTACTCATTACTTAGGTTCCTAACGATAACCAATCTTAAAGTAGAGATTCATTTATGTACACAATCGATCAGAAGTACTAACTTACAATAGGTCGTTAGTAATATCGGGTACTGTCTACCTGTCACCCTTACAAGGGTTAACTATAAAATATAATATTCTGATTGAAATTGCAGTCTCACGTCCAATGTTTTGATCCTGGCCATTAAATAATTTATTATGCATATACGTAGTCAGAGCGGATACAGCATAATATTTAACTGCAACAATGTGAATAAATATTTGTGTATAGGGCTGGGAATGTGATCGTGGGTTTATTTAAGTGCCTTCCTACGCTACGGTAACCATAATACCTACCAGTATGAAGAAATCCTAAAAAAATTAATATAAATAACCTAACATGAAATTTAAGAAGTTAATAATGCACAATCCATATAAAACTCTTCCGTTACTGACTGACTGACTGACAGACAACGCAGAGCCAAAACTACGGAACGGGAAAAAAATTGATTTTTGTGTATACGAGAAATCTGCGCGAGTTAAACCGCGGGGCAGCCTCTAGTAATAATAATATAAAAACAAAACTTCAAATATGTGCATTAGAGAACAAACACAAGCAGTGTTCAGAAGAGCAACTTATTATTCCCCTCGCGAGTACATGAGGTACGGGCCGCCGCCGCCGCCGCCGCTGCCGGGAGGAGCCGAGCCGAGGCGTCGACTACGCATGTAAATGTGACATGTTTATTCAGCTCCGAGACGTATACGCATGTCTAATGTAATGGCTGGTCCTTGATGCCGCTTCAACAATGATTTTGGGCATCTTTTTGACATATGACAAATTGTGACGTTTAGCTGCTTACTATTCCGCGTAAAGAGCACGTATGGAGCCGACCTCGAACGTCCATCAATCAAGTAGGGAAGGCATACGGCTCTTGCAAGATTCTTTCAGTTGGTAGGTAGGTTAGGCAGTTGAAACAAAACACCACATCAATCTTTGTACGAGTCCGAATATTTATTTTTACATGACAACGTGGATGTTGTAATTAAGAGTGCGCTAGAAGTAATTACGCTTAATTACACTCAACTGTCAACATTGGTACAATACCCCTAACTGTGGCTATTAAAAGCGGTACAAAATTTTACAATTTAACTATGCATTTAATGCTGATATTATTTGATATCCATGTATAGAAACGACAAAAGGTTATTTTGGCGATTTTCTGAATATTAAAAATATTTTTGAACCACAGACTGTATTGAGCTTCGTTATAAATGGTTGCAGGGCTGCAGTCTTAAAAGGCTTCATAATGATAACAAATAAAGCTATAAGCTAACTGATTTTTTAATAAATCAAAACATTGATATTTCTTATTGAACCGATAAGGATTATAAATATAGTAAACTCAAACATATTACAAAGAGGAGTTGCTGAAAAAAAAGGGTACAATATACAAAAAAATAAGTAAACTTACGAGTGTCCTCCATTCTTGCGTTCCTTTAAAATCCAAGTTTCCGTACTGAACTACTGCACTAGTTCATTGTCAAAGGACATACGACAATTAATATTTTAAAAGAAATGCGTGTGCGATTCGCAAATCATGTGCAGTTCGGTGGCGCGCCGAGATCGGTTTGCGAGGCGTCAGTCGGCGGCGCGCGCGCACGCAACCCGCATACTAACAGACACTCAATTATCGCACTTGCCTACCACGGTCCATCCACAGCGAGCCTAAACAAATTTGGGCCCACAAGACGCTCGTTATCGGTGCCAAACACAAATAGCAAACACCTCCCCATTGTGTTTCTCAACGGTCTCCCAGATAGCTTATCGAGAGGACATCACTGTTTTTGTAGAAGATAGGTTGACATATAATTTTATAAGTTTGCAGTTTTGCAAAAAAAATAATAAGATCCTATCTTGTCCTTTCAGTAAACCGAAACCAAATATCTTTACACACTTAATGAAATTTTCCCGATTTTTTTTTTCACGAACAATAGGTATGCAAGTTAAGATAAAGGGAGTAACTTTATGAAGTTTTGCAATTCGGAAATCGAATCAAAGACTGCCGCCCTTTTGTGGTCTGCTCCAAATGGGTACAAATCGACGCATCGTTTGCTTATCATTAGGTCGAAGGACTGGGTGCAACGTTCTTAGATAGCATTCCTAACCTTTTGTTTACCATTAAACTTATCGACTTTCGTTTCTTCGATGTTGCTTAATAATAGGAGCGTCATTGCGCAATTAGTGACCCTTTAGTTACTATTGTCTGATACGGGGTTTTAAATGTCTTCCTTATTTTCTCTTCTGCAATTTATGTTCTTACCAATCGATTTCTACTAATTAGGATGTATTGACGATAGGACTCCGGTCATGAAAGTGTTTTAAATAAGATTCGCCTTTCTTTCCATAATAACGCTGATCAATAGCAAAATAAACTTTTCATTTGTTTTCTAAACATATTACAAATCCGTTTTTTAGTTTTTCAAAAAAAATCAATCCTTACATCATAAATTTTTATATCTACGTGTCTGAAACCGGCAAAATAAAGAAACTGAAAATGATTTCACGTAAACTTTCTCTAAAATCCCTATTTTCAAGGCTAGTTTCAGAAAACCGTTTTTTTTTTCGTATTTTAAACCTACATAGACGCTCTAACTTTTATTGGAAGAGCATCGCATTTCTTTGCTTGCATAAAAAAAATATAGTTGAAAATCCTTAAATGGAACTTAAGGCACAAAGTTACTAATTTAAAAGATTAGACTTCATAATTACCTTTAAAAGCAAAGTTCTTTGGTCTTCTCCGTTTTACGGTTTCGTCTTCGGACTGGCACGAGTTGATCCTTGGTGGAGGCATCTTAGGCACCTCACAGGGCACAGCAGTGACCTGTCCTGCGCCCCCCACCCCGGTCAGGTACCCTCCCACGGAGTGCCGACGCCGGCCCTGGAGCGGTATCGTGTAAAACACCTCTTCTCTCTCCTGTGGGCCATTCGGCGTAATCACTGTCGAGCTGATCTTTCCTTTTCTGAAAATGTGAGCTATGCTTACCATTTCCTTCGTTCGGTAGTTTATTTGGTTTTACATCTGTTCAAACTACCGTAAACAAAGCGCCGAACATGTAAATATGGACGAAGCATGCACATTATTAATTAGTTCTCAGTAACTTCACATTAGTGCAGCTCTAGATTTAGCGTTTAAGCTTAAGTTCGCTCTTTAAAAAAAACTCGAAATCGCAATCTTTGGAGATAATATTTGAGAATCTTTATCGGTAGCAAAACAAACTTACTTTATCCTCGGAGCAGTGGAGTGTTGTCTCATATCGCCAGGCGCGCAGTCGCCCGGTCTTGGCTGCCCTTTGAGAAACGCTTCGGCTTGCTCTGGCTCCCTGGCTGATAGCGACCTGAGTAGTGCTCGGAACTCGCGGCGTCGTGGACTCTCCGGTTCCCGCCTTCTCGGTGATCCGAGTGATCGCACTCCATCGGCCCAGACCCGGCCCGGCGCGGACCGCGAGCATACCACGCTGGAGCTCTGACTCTCGGCGCCATCTCGCACGTCGCTGTCCGGAAATGCGAAGTACGATGGGTTATCTATAACAATAGTTTGAAGGTCATATCATTGAATTGTAGGTACTCATAGAAATCATATTAGGAACCATATAGGTATAACAAGGATAATAAACTGAAGATTACCGACGATCATGTTCGCGATGTTGCTGGACGGAGCGGCGAGCGATTGCTAACTGAGCCTTAGGGGAATTATTCAATAATACCAATGGAATAACGTCCACTCTATTATAGCACGCGTTGGTTCACGAGGCACTGTTCTTTGGCTATGTACTAAGAGAGGATGTCGGGCGGGATTCGGACGTTGATGAATGCGCAGCGTTGTATTTGAGCGAGGAGTGGTCAGTCGCAATATAAACTGCTGCTGACCGGAAAATACGAATTGAAGTCAATCCCGCCCTTCCTCCGAATGTTTGAGGAGATTCTATTATAATTCATACTTATTATAGGTCAGGCAACAGATTTTTGGGTAACAATACTAAGTAAGGTAACCTAGGTAAAAAGTTCAACAACATTTCCGGGAACCCGTATAATACGGCGTGTGAAATTTGTAGTCGAACGAACCCTATGGGATAGTATGGGCGGGATAAAGGACGGCCCTTTAAATATATTCAGAAGCATGTGTCTCACACACAATGATAATAGACGGACAATGCCCATAATTAATGATCTGCCTAAATTACTTATGAGACAATTTATCAGATATATGTATATTAGTTAGATCCCACCATTGGAAATTCATGGGATTTTTTTAAATAATGTTGATAATATAAAAAGAAAAAGATTTGACTAGGAATGGCATTTAGGTAACCTTCTATTCCTTTAATGAATATTTTATTAGAAATTGGCACAAACAAACGTAGTTGATCTACTAAACACAGTGATTCAATCAAGTCATTCTTAGAAATGCGAGTAAGAATAATGTTGAAGACTTTTATTTCAGCGCTACGAAACAACTTTGAAGATGAATTATTTCGTTGCGAACATTATTAATTTAGAAATTTCTTTATAAAGCAGATGTTGTCCGGAACTTTTCCAAATTGGATAAGTAAGTAGGTTGTCGTTTCGCATTTTGCATAATAATTCTTCAAGATAAATAATAAATAAAACTCGGCGCTACATCGGGAACAGCGATAAAACAATATCGAGCTCAATAAATCAAATCAATGTCACGATTGTACAGTAGGTAGAATGAAACAAATGACAAACAATCTCACTTGTAGCGCGTAAACAGTAGTCGAAATGCGGTCCCATGTTTCTAGGAATCACTTCACACGCAGCACTCGGCTGACGCGACACATCAGGGCGCGCGCGCACCAAACTCTGGCTCAATAAAAGCTCTCTGGCGGTGGCTGGTGGGTGTGGGTTGCGCGGGCGCAGGTGGCGGGCGTCGAGGGCGCACACGTGCTGAGCTTTCACAAGGAAGCAACACAGAGCTTTGAGCTTTCTCAGCACGCGCACAGGAAGCGTCCCCCTCGCCCCAGCATCACAGGATATTCATAAAAAACTTTGTATGGTACGGATTTAGTACAGCGGCGCAGCGGCTGTTTCAGTAGCAGGCTCGGTACAGCCATCAGCCAGGCGTGTTTGTAAATAAACCTACGCTCTGTTTGTTGACGTTTGACTCCATATTCGTACGTGGATGATGCATGTGCATGTGGGACGGATTTGCTCCTTTTATGTCTGCCGGGCTACTGAAATTTCAAACAGCCCGTGCCATGATACGGTGTGTAAAGTAAACTTTTGTTTTATTAAGTTAACAAGAAATCAAGAAACCTTTCATTCAACTAAGAATTCGTTTACAGCATTGATAAAATAAGCTATCCATGGACGTTCTATTAGAACAAACAGATTTTGATCTTCTAAACATTGACTTACCCTTGACAAAAAATACATTATTTAAAACAAATAAACTCTACCTAAAAGAAATTCATAATCAAAATCAAATAACCAATAACTTGAACGTGCTATATCTTGATTACATGGATTACTGAAGACTACTTTACTTGTTTCGCGTTAAGTATGTAAGTACCAGACTCTTATCAGATGATATGGCAGGACGGCTTTTCAAAGGTTAAGTATAAAAACGTTGATGGTTTCTTCTAGCTAGCTTTATCAACAGCTTATCTCAAAAGCCTATTCTCATTGAGATCAACATCTTTATTATTGACCTAACTAATAGCCATCCAAACTGGTGCGAAATTTATTATTTTTATACTCATAAGTATAATATGGTCATATCGTACCCATAACCCGCCCGTAACCATATATAACCAAAACATAACGATTATTTCATGATTCGTTACAAAATTAAAGTAAATTAAAATTAAAAATATTTATTGACTTATAATAGTTATTACATGGCGTAAGTTTTAACAATGACCTCCACACTAGGAACATCCTGTGTTGTGGTGGTCTGAAAACACAACTTATTGTTTCTTCGCGTTTGCGAAGGATCGTTTGATCCTGAAAGAACTAATATTTATTCGTTCGCCTTATTTAGCTCTACATGTGGACAAAATTAACCGAAACTCGTGCAGACCGCAAATAAGACTGCAAACTGCAATCCGACCTCACCAAATGCAGCGACCCCGATATTGCATGACGGTATCGCCCGCGTTGGTTTGACTTTAGATGAACTTTCTCATGAAAAAAGAAAAAGGAGAGTTGGTACTTTGGAGCTAATAAGATATGCCTATACAAATGCTATTTAAATGTCGAACACAATTTTTAAATTGTCGAGATAATTTAAGAGAGAGATCGATATAATATTGGCGAACTAAAATTAGCTATGGATGGTTTCCGAATTGCAACAAATTACCGGTGTCATTGAACTGCAATTTCTAAGTTTCTTTGTTGATTATACCTATAAATTACCTACTTTAGTGTTATCAATAAAAATAAACTCTTGACGGTACCGATTGAAATGTTTTCTCGAGGAATTTAGGTTCCTGTTTTTCTATAGAAACTCGAACCAAACTCTCAAAATCTCATACTTGAAAAATAATCTTTCCGATCAGAATAAAAGTTTGTTGGGACGTCTAAAAGCAATGCTAATCACAGCATAAAACAAAGTCTTTTTCTTAAAACGAACTGTAGTACCAAGCCCACCCTCAGTTAAAAAAAACACGCCAGATGTGACAAGCTCCGTCACGCCGAGTCTCCAAGATGTGGAGACTGCGACAAGGGCTAAGGGACCACTTTTGTAAATCGATCGACGGTGACGACTGACGACTGTGTTTTGTTTGGTATGTTAGCGATTTGATTCCGAAAATATAGAGTGTTGTCCTTCGATTCCAGTTTCTATCGCTTTCTATTTCCAGATTAGGTTATTTTTTGCAGTAGAATATATTACCTAGTAGGGTATGTAGAGAAAATACGATGTTAATGCTATACTTATGTAAAAATTATACCTTTGTTTTGTAATTCGCATTTTAAATAATTATTGCTTGATCTAAATTGACTTCAATTTGCAACAATTTGAACTAAGACCTAGAAAGTTTTCATTTTTTTTTATTATTTATCTTCATCTTACCATACATACATTATACTTCCTTTACTGCGTTTTTCTAATAAGTAACTTATTAATATTATTCAAGAATTTCTTAAGTAGGTAGGTACACTTGTTGTAACTTTATAAAACAATCAGAATTTATAAACTGGACAGCAATCCCTAAAGCTGTATGCAGCCAGTGTTTTCGATTTGGTTAAACATCAATTGGTCATTTCCGCCGTCTCCTGGGGCGTCTCGTAGACTGTTCCCAATAGTTCCAAGATGTTCCTTTGTGCAGTGAAGTTCCATTAATCGTTTGCACATGTCACTGATTTGCTGCGATTTTCAGCGGCAAAGTTTTATGGATGTGACTGTATATTTTTAATGACCATTAAAATTTATGTAAAAAAAAGTTTTTATAATAATAAAAATAATGCAATGTGTTCATAGAAATTGTAGGTAATACAAAGGTCATCATCATCATCATTATCAGCCTTTAAGAGCCCACTGCTGGACATAGGCCTTTCTCTCGCACGCCATGCACCACGGAAGGTTACAAGTTACAAGGTACTAACGAATTATTTTAGTATACGATGACACCTTACACCGTGCACTTTATCCCTCTCAGAATCGCTTCTTTATTGTTGTAAATTTAAATTGATTGCATAAAGAGTAAAATTTTGTTTTACGTTCATTGCCTGATCATCCTTATGTATTCTTTAATCTGTGCTTATGTAATTGCATTGCATTTAGCTTTTAATTCGAACGGAAATGCCTGCGTGCTCATTTCTAAATTTGAATTTACTTGGGATATTGCACCCGCTTTACCTCAACATGCCTTGCGTTGCTTTGAGTTGAGTGTTCTGATTGCGGTATTTCTGAAACTTTAATGATGTAAACAAATTGCAGATTTTTTATTTTCTTAGAACGTTAATAACTACGAATTCACATATATAGTACCAACAGAAAAACAGAGTATGTAACAGTCATTAAAGTAAAGACCACAATAAACATAATGCAGGTAAGTAAACTATAGTTACTTTTTTCAATATACACTGAAAAAAAAAAGCAGTAAAAGAATTTAAAATTAAACCATAAACCAAATTAAAGCATTAGGTTACCTACGTACATATTCACAAGGTAATGAAGAGTGTGGTAAGTTCATTGCTCGATATACAGACGATGAGCAGGCACGTGTCTGGTCTGCTCCAAATAATCGTTGCCAGGCATCAAACAAAATAATAACCGATCGTTGAGAGCTATATTGATCATCGAAATGTTCAGAAGTGATTAGCTGATGCTTCCTTTCATCCGGTGCTTTATGAACCCTACATAATGAGTGGAGCGCAGCTAGTCAGTGTAACATTTTGTAAAACGATATAAACTCTCTAGGGGAAAGGTATTGTTAGTTTACTTTTTCTAATATAAAAAGTAAGTGATTTTAAAATGTATTCAAGTAACCCTCACTTTGAACCTACACAATAACTCGTTAAAAATTTTCGATTAAAATAATTAACGCGAAACCTTTCAGTATTTATAATATATTGTTTCCACTAATGCCAATATGAATTCATAATTTATTGCCCCAAATGGTACCTATAGGTACAGTTGCGGTCTAGGACGGCGTAAAGGCTTCTGGTTTATCTTTATTGCAAAATAGCTCTTGTTCTTTGATAATACAGATGAGGACGCACGAGACCATTGATAAATCTCTTACACCGACCTAGAACGCCACTGTACTTACTTAATGTTAATAGAGAGAGAGCGTAGGTTTCTTTTCTATGCCTTACTTTGCATGAGACGTTTCCAAACTCTGTTTAGTATATAGAGTAATTCGTATTCCACATTGTGCACGTGTGCTGTGGGCGGACACCACATTATTCATTCAACTATTTCATCTCGGAATCGCCCCGGGATTATTATTGAATTAAAAAAGTTTCGTTAACAAGTTGCTCTGCCAATTACATGAAATGTAATGGGTTCGTTGTAATGTTAGAAAGTCGAAGTTATATTTGGTTCAAATGATTATCTTAGTGACTGACTACCTAACTGAACACACAAGTAAATTATTACTTAGGTACCCTGCTTCAGGAGACAAAGAAAGATCAAACAAAATAGTTTGAAGTATTTACAAATTACAATGTCTGTGGTACGGAATACCTTAAATAAGATAATTTTGTTTAGAATAATAATAATAATAGTCAACGCCTACTTACATTACAAAAATTTTAACCCAATTAATACATTCTTAAACGGCGTTTCATAGTTTTTCCCTGAGGAATCGTAAGCCATGTTGTTAGTCGAAACTACTTTTCTATTTTGTTTTCAGCGTTACCTACGCTTACAAATTAGTTTCGTCTCGTTCCTTCATCCGCTCATCCCCTAATTAACCCTTCCGGCCGGGAACTAACAAATGAACGTTTAATTAAAACAAACGGTAAGACGTCTATATATCTAGTACATAGTTAAGTCGGGCGGGTGACGAGTAGGCATTTGGCACAGATAACAGTAAGCCAATGTCACACGGCTGCCGGTTGTAGCGTAGAAAGGTATTGTTATGTTTGTATGGTATAATGCATTCCAAGTGGCATTTACTAAGACCAAGACAACTATCTTAACATATCCAGATATTTTGAAAAAAAGTACAAGATATTTATTTCGTATAGGCGTTCGTAGAGGGTACAAACGAGGTAAATACCTTTAGCTGTTAGACAGGTTAACAGGTCTTGTCTAACAGGTTAATTTTAATAAGAGTAACTGCCTGCTCTTTATTCAAAAAATGGCATTACTTACTAACCGTATTTTTTATTCATAAAGATAGAGAAGTTATAAGTAGCTGTACTGAAGGTCTGCTTCTCTGGTTTGTTGTATGGTAAATAATGCGACATTCAGTCTAAATTGTCATACGTCAAATAACTAAAATGCTCTTACTTTTAATGAATAACAGGGTAATTATATACCTTTATTTAGTAGTAATGATGCTCATAAGCAACTTGCAGTGGAGTTCATAAAAGGCCGTTCAAAAAAAAATGCTACGATAGGTAACTCTGAGACAAAAAATATATTTAACTAGTCGACCCGGCGAAATTCGTACCGCCTAACCTATTACTATTTCGTGCATGTATTATACTTATAAACCTTCCTCTTGAATCACTCTATCTATTAAAAAAAACCGCATCAAAATCCATTGCATATTTTTAAAGATATAAGCATACATAGGGACAGACGCGAGAAATGACTTCATTTTATACTATGTATTGATGATGAAGTATTTATTAGTCAATGGCATATTGTTACATATTGAAATGTTACATTGCACTCAATGCTAATGAAGTTGTGTCTTTAAAACAATGCAATGAAGATTGCATCTTGAAATGCCACTATTTAACTTTGTATTCTTTAAACGCGTGATGTAATGTAACAATACTTACCCACAAAGTATTATTCAAAGATCTATTAAATACAGAATTTTTGGCAAATAGCCATACCTTGATAGCGTGGTCGCTGGTCACACCTATGAAATCTCTAAATAGCTGATGAGTGAAAACGTCATCCTAAACACATTCACTGAAATCAGTGAGTTTACGTTTGTTTACATTATCATCACGCCTTTGGGTTTGTGAAGAATATGGTAGTGATTTTCTAAGGGTTACAGGGTTACTGGACCACTGTGGGTGGTCTTCATTATTTTAAACTGTGCTAACAAGGCCTTTACTTAATAATAATTTAACAAACAATTTAATCAATTTAAAAAAAACTGTTCCGCTACTGTTGGTCCTGACTGACTGACAGACAACGCAGAGCCTAAACTACTGAGCGTATCGGGCTAAAATTTTGCATGTAGGTTCCTTAAGGAGTGTAGGTGAACACAAAGGAAGGATTTTCCGAAATTTCCATGGGAACGGGAATCACAAAAAAACTGGATTTTTGTGTAAAACCGCGGGGCTGCCTCTAGTACTTCATAAATTACCTACCAATGGTGTAACTATCCTTCTACTAACTCTGCGAAAGTATATAACAATAAAGATAAGTCTTAATTAACTCGGAACACCTCTCTAATTTGAGAAGATTTACTTATCTGACTGAAACACTGCTGTGCTACAGTTTGTCGAATATTTTTTTATAAGATTAGACAGGTTACTTAAATAATTATTTTCGAACGTAACAATGCTATCGCTTCACGCTAACAACGCTCAAAATCTAATCAAAAAAATAAAGGTTGACAAACTTTCGATAGTGTGGTGACACGGGAGGAATAGAAATGAAACTATAGGATCATAAAGTTACAGCTAGGGTGTAGTTAGCATTCATAATGCGGTCCCACTCACCCATCGCCGGGACATCCGCTGCTGCTTCCGTTGCCAAAGATGGATTGAAAGATCTCGCACGCACCTTGATTGTTGGTCCTTCTAGTTCGTTGACTGCTCTTTGATGCTAGTAACTAACACTGTTCCAAATTTTAAATTCATTCCCTAAGATCCACCGAGCACTGGACAATTATGTTTCGTTTAAAATTTGTTGTTTTCTGCGCGGCTCTGAAGGAGACTACATTTTTGTTTAAAGCGCAAGGATAGTTTTTTTTTGAGACGCGCACAACGTGCCTCTCCCGATGAGCGCACCACGTAAACTTAACGTTTTAGCGCGTCTTCTGAAGCTATTTTTGATGCAAAAGCGCTCTCCGA
Source organism: Euspilapteryx auroguttella (assembly GCA_951802225.1). Classification (NCBI taxonomy): domain Eukaryota; kingdom Metazoa; phylum Arthropoda; class Insecta; order Lepidoptera; family Gracillariidae; genus Euspilapteryx; species Euspilapteryx auroguttella. The sequence continues at coordinate 7,222,730 of OX637652.1, forward strand.
CTCCAATGTCTAGAGCATGTGCGGAATATGCAATGGCTACAGCCTTGATGTTTATTTTATAGGGTAGTTGAATATTTAGTCAGGTTCATGGTGATTTGTGGCGCGGTGCATGTAGAAGTTCAGTGGCACTGAAATGTGATGAAAGTTGATATTTAAATAATATCTTGAATGACTGAAAATATAAATCATTGACCCTGAGATAATATTAAAATTCTTTGATCCATAATTAATTGCGTTAGGAGTGGGACGCAGTTGCACTGCCTTTTCTGTTGACCTACAAATCCTACTTCCCACGTAAAATGGGGTGTGGGCAGCGATATACCTTTCATACCTATCTACTGCAATTTAACGAAAGAGTGAATAGCACTAAAATAGATTTAAAAAAATTGGACATTCACATTTAGCTAGGAGGCCGTGACCCGTGAGTACCCTTGTTGACTTTTTATTGTCACCTTTGTGCTATATACTATGCCATCCCATATAGGTTAATGGTTAAAGTCTCATAGGTAAAATAGATTTCATGGGTTGCCTGGAAGAAATCCTTGTTGACGTATAAGGTCACCCATTGCATGCAATTTAAATACTGTTCAGATAAATCCGCATGTAGGGTAGGTAATGTTATGTAACTAAGTAAGTAATGTTTTTTTTGCAATAAAAGTGTTTTTGTATTGTATTTTTTTAGTCGGTCGGTAGGCACCTACATATTCTTTCATCTTAATTAATTAACATGTTTAACGAGAGTCAAGCCTAACACAATCGTATTAAGTACTTACATACTTCGATAGGTAGGTAGTAAGTCACAAACTAAGACTTTGTATTTTGAATAAAAAAGGTATTAATTCCGTATTATAATTATTAGAGGCTTCCGCGCACCATAAGACGCAAATTAGGCAGAAAAGGTGTTCAATTTACGGTAAAGTTTGCGAGAGTTTACTGGATGAGGGTTGGACAAGACCGGGCATTGTGGCGTTCTGTGAGGAAGACCTATGTCCAGCAATGGGCATCTTTCGGCTGAGACAATGAAGGATATTATGTAGGTATGTAAGTATATTATGTTATTTTATGTAGAAAATAAGTTTTTCTTACTCTACTTTTTTGACCCTTCAGTTTTTTTCTCTAGGCAGAGCTAATAATTACTTACGTAATCTTATTTTATCAACATTACGGATTAAAAACTAGTTATTTATGTTATACCTATATACCTACAGTACACTACTTACTAACTGTGACTTGATTAAGAAATCAGAAATCAGAAACATTTATTTCGAACATGTGGTAAGATACAGGTGGTAGTGTATGGTAAAGTACAGCACATGAACCCTGTAAGGGCACCGAAACATAAAAGTAAAAGTAATACATCTTAAACAAAAAATAGCTAAACAGCTATATTTTGTTGCGCCTGCAGAAACAACCTAAGCAATTAACAGACTGTGAAGATGCTAGAGGCCTTCCGTGCGTGAAAAGAGTCCGTGCTTGAGATAGAGTTGGTATGGTCTCCAAAGCTCTACCAAATAAATATATTGTAGAGCTTTTACGATATTATGTTGATTTACGATATCTTTTTTGATACTTATATTTATTGGTACGGAAACCTTTCATCAGTTACTTTTATAAAAATATTTAAACTAGGCATACACTGGTAACGGAACGTATACGTCAAAGTGACAGCAAGATCCCCTCCTCCCCTCCCTTCTCAAACTTCCCTTCCCTTTGGTGCGCGTGCGCCGCGCTATAAACAAGTTTTTTTTTATTTAATATTTTTTGTTTTCCGTAGGTTCTATTTACAAAAACTTTTTCTCATTGCAAATGAATTACGCTGAAAAGACTTGTTAAACTGTTGTTAGTTATAATTCGAGTTTGAGTAAGTGAAACTTTTTTTTTCTAAAAATACATTAATAGTTTCCCTGGTTCTGCATAATTCCTGTCTGTTTATTGATTTGCGCACGAAGGGACGCCCCACGCAGCAGCGCGGACAACATTTCACCTGTTCTCGCCTTGCGCAAAGGTCTATTTGCTTGTGTTTGTAAAGGCGTCACGACAACTTTTACACAGTAACCTTGTGTTGGTCGTCGGAGACAGTGTCGGTGTGCGCTGCGCAGGGTGTGCGAAGCAAAACAGATATCACAACAGTATCTGTCGAGGTTCCCGCTGGAAGAGTCGTGACCATGACGGCAGTGGATGACATACTCAATTTTAAAAGAAAACCTGAAGACGACTACTACGCGCTGCTCGGCTGCGACGAGAACTCATCTGTAAGTTCACATTTACATTAAATTATTTCCCACGGTGCTCTTTGGTCATGCCCAACTTTTTTTTCTCACATAAAATGAACTAAGTTTGACCTACATTCTCAAAGGATGAACTTGTAGGCACTTCACACTTTGTGATTGCATTGGGTTTTCACGTTTTCACCATTAGCATTAAATTAAAATGATTTCCCTGTCAGAGTCTGAGTAATTGAAGCAGCAATAATGCATGACATTATCTTGTTTAAGATTGTCTATTGATTCAATTAACTTTAAAATTTCTATATCTCAGTATAGTTCACCTGATGTGTTTTGTTTCTCAGCTTGAGCAAATAACTGCAGAGTACAAAGTGCTGGCTCTACAGCATCATCCTGATAAAAATGACGGTGATAAAGAAGCAGAAGCCAAGTTTCAACAATTAAAGGTAAGGTCTTAAAGCATTTCTATAATTACATTAATTACAGTAAAGATTATTGTTAACCTGTTTTTGTGTGCAGCCTTGGTTTTTTTGTCAGGCAAGAAAGGCCACAATTTGTTGCTGGTTGAAAGTAAGTGGTAAATAAACAGTTCTTGAATTTGGTAGGTATTATAAAGATCTTGCATTAAATAAATAGTGCAATAAATGTAACTATGAATTTATAACTGGTTCGTAATACATTTTTTTTTAATAGCTTAAATTGAGAAATTACTTTTTTGAGGATCACAAGAACAATTCATTGTGACAAAAAGGGGTGCTAACATTATCTTGTAACCTTCTAATTTCTAACAACATTTATCTTCACTTTGGTTTTAAAACATTATTTTAGTGTACAAAGTACCAAAACATTACTTACTTGTTTTTTTTTATAGAATTTCTATGTAAGTGTCCTGGATTTTAATATATCTTTTATTTTATACATACTTTTCTTCATTCTTCTATAAAGCTATGTTAACACAAATTACATTTCTAAATTGTAGGACGCAAAGGAAACTCTCTGCGACCCGGCGAAGCGCGCGATCTACGACAAGTGGAGGCAGAGCGGCATCGCCATGGGCTACAAGCAGTGGCTGGGCATGAAGGACCACGTGCAGCAGTCCATGCATTGGTAACGAGTTTTATTAATTCTGCGCGTTTTTCTTTTTACCGCTTTGCGTCTAGATATTATTTATTACTGGTCTATACGCTCGCTGTGGACGAGGTGATACTATTAGCAGCGGGATCACCTCGTCCACAGCGAGCGTTCCTTAAAAAACGGTCCTCCTTCAATGGGTCTTTTTAATAAGGGTGCCTTACAAGTTCAACTTTATTATGGATTTTCGATGTCTCTATTTAAATATTTACGTCGATTTGACATGAAAATAGGCTATGTCCAACAGTGGACGTCTCTCGACTGAGAAGATGACATAAATATACATACACACACATTAGTAGGTAAATAAGTTACAATTAGCTACATGTCACTGAAAATACATGAGTCGTCTTTGATGTTGCTGCTTCGTGGCACAGTTGGCAGTTTGATTCCCGGCGGGGCGAACTTTGTTATGATTGTTATTGTTCGTCTCTGTTTGTTTCGGGCACCCTAAATACAGGTTCTTCCTAGTTATGTCTTGTCTAGCTATTATGTCTTGTCACTGGAACAATATCCAACCTATTTTCTTTAAATCATTTAACCTTAAAACATTTAATTTTTCAGGTCGAAGCCCAACACCAAAGACCGTATGCTCCCTGAAACCGAAGGCAAGTCAGGACCGTCGAGCCTGGGCCCCAGCAACGCCGCCGCGCGCCGCGCCTCCGAGGGCGGCGCCGCGCTGTGGGGCCGCTTCGGGGGCAACCAGGAACCGCCCTCCGAGGTCATCTCCAAGTTCCGCAACTATGAGATCTAGGCCTCTGGTTGGGCTAACCTTTTTTATAGGACTCGCTGATTCATTCTGCCATGAATGGAATTTAGGTTTATTTAAAACTAAAATAAAAAAAATCGTTTAAAATACTCAAAAAACTAACAAATGTTTGGAACAACTCTGTAAATTGTGACAATACCACAATATTTTAAATATGCAGATGTGGAGTCTTATAAAATAGGTAGTGTGCATTTTTGTTAGTTCTCGTTAACTTTACGTTGCTAGTGGTTATATGTGCCGTAACCTCTAGCCTTAAAAGAGTATTATCTTTATATTTATACATTCCTAAAATATATTTATTATCAAATGTTTATTATAAACAAATTACGTTGTGATAAGGGCCAGGCTGTTAAACAACACTTGCCAATAGTTTAATACTGAACTTTACTATTGTGAAAACATATTTACATTACAAATGGTTAAGCATTTGTTATTATTATTATTATCGTAAATTAATTAATGTTAGTGTGTAAAGGCACAATATTCATCAAGTCAGCTCATGATACAAAACCGTGTTAAAGTTTAGATAATAAATGTTTAATTATAGTGTTATATCGGTGTTTGGTGTGCTAACATAGTCCCCGAACCCACGAGGGTCCTAGCGGTGTTCTAGACTAGACTTCTCTATTGTAGCTTTAAATTACAATTTGCACATTCCTAAAAAACCATCACGTGAGTCTGAATATTGAAGAATTCTGCTGTAGAACAATATGTTAGTGAGTACTTAAGAATCTCTTAATGATATATTTTGAAGAGTTATATTTTTGATCCTGTTTATGACTATTCTATTTACACGATGCGTTGAGAGGGAGCGGCGGGGAGAGAGCTGTTGTATCAAAAATACAGGGTATAGTTGTGCTGGTGACGTCAGTACTCTTTCATTTTACAACAATTTTTGTTTTACAATTCGACAAAGCTTTCTTTATATACTGATTCGTAATCCCAAATTGTTGTTGTGTTACCTGCGTGCGTATCGTAGACACTAGTGGTTACAATGTCATAGTTTACATTAAAATATTTTTCTCAGCGTTAATTCGATGTTTTTAATCAATATTTGTTTAATGTTTTTAAAATATTGGTGTTATACATAAATGTAGCTGAAGTAGTCGTTAAAATAATTACATATTCAAAATGTTTTATTCTGAATGAATTCTTTATTAAATTTTAAGATTATAGATGTTTATTTGATGTTATCAATCACAATAAAGTTTCGCTGCTAAATTGTTGTTTTTATTAAAGTACTACCAATATGATCAATAATCATAATAGAACGAACCTTTAATTATAAACAAGAGATATTTTTACTATATATTATTTTAACCTGCGAAAATTCATCCTGAAAAATAATTAGATAGGAGAATGTAATATAAGTTCACCGTATCACCTCTATAATAATATAACTCAAATTTAAAAATTTAAAAACCCCCGACCCAGTCAGACCCCTCATCAACTTAACTAGAACTAGAGCTCATCATCTTAAAAATATCATGGTTACCTTAACATACTTTCAATATCATTAGTAAAACTGTACCAAATTTTTAATTGATAGGACAAATGGAAGGTGGTTAGATCCTCTCATCCATTATTCAAGAGCTGATCATCTTTAAACGGCTGATCAGGTAATAGTTACCTTACATACTTTCTATATCATAGATGTAACATGGTACCAAATTTCAAATCGATCGGACATAAGGAAGCTAGTTAGATCCTCTCATCCATTATTCAAGAGCTGATCATCTTCAAACGCCAGATCAGGTCATGGTTACCTTAACATATACTTTCAATATCAAAGATGTAACATGATACCAAATTACAACTCGATCGGACATAAGGAAGCTAGTTAGATCCTCTCATCCATTATTCAAGAGCTGATCATCTTTAAACGGCTGATCAGGTAATAGTTACCTTACATACTTTCTATATCATAGATGTAACATGGTACCAAATTCCAAATCGATCGGACATAAGGAAGCTAGTTAGATCCTCTCATCCATTATTCAAGAGCTGATCATCTTCGAACCGCTGATCAGATATTCATCAGACATGGCTAAGAACACTCGGCCTGAAATTATCTATGATACAAAAAAAAACTAAACGAAAATCGGTTCAGCCGTTTGGGCTCTACGATGCCACAGACAGATACACAGACAGACAGACAGATACACACGTTAAAATTATAAAACCCCTCTCTGAATTTTTCGTTCGGGGTTAAAAATGGGTAAACAAAATACGGTTTCGAAACTAATAGTGGCCACTTTAGTTAACAAACAGTATATTCCTTAGATTTCGAACCTGACACGGTTGCCTAAAGTAACCACTTTTAGCACCAAAACCGTTAATTGTAAGATCTTTATCCTGAAAGCTACAACAGAGCCTTAAAAATTTTAAGCAATATTATCTGGGTCCTAGTTTTAGGGCATCATTGACGCACATTTTTTATTCCAGCCATGGTTTAGCAGTTTTTTTTTTTGAGATTGGCTAGTATCGCGGTTGGAACACTATAGCTATAATATAAATAGCAATATACATCAGGTAAGTAAGTACCTTAGTATAATATTGTTCTACAATGAGTTCTCGGGACCGCGGCGCCTGCCGCGCTGGAATGAAAACAATTGGCATGCGCTTAAAGCATTCTTTAGGAATTCTTGCATCTTTGCTGAACTGCCTCGATGTTTACTAAATAATAAATGCCGGTACGACACATTCAATAACGAGAATGGCAAAAAAGGAAAAACATAACATACCTATTGGCTTAAAAAAAAAATTTACAAGACTTATATAACGACTAGAGGCTGCCCCGCGGTTTTTCCCGCGCAGATTTCTCATAAACACAAAATTCCCGTTTTTTCCCGTTCCCGTGGGAATTTCGGGAAATCCCTTCTTAGTGCTCACCTACACTCCCTAAGGAACCTACATGCAAAATTTCAGCCCGCTACGCCCAGTAGTTTCGGCTCTGCGTTGTCTGTCAGTCAGTCAGTCAGTCAGTAACGGAAGAGTTTTATATATATTGATGACTGCGTGGGTTGATGACAACTATAATTTCCAAACAAAAACATTTGGGTCTTATGCTACCTCAGCCTCCCCCTACTTAAACTACCCATACTTACTTAACCTTGTTAGCAACTTTATATCACCTCAATAAAACAATGTACATAATACATACACTACAGAAATGCTTTTTGCTGGTCCGTTATATAAGTTTAAACAAAAACGATTGGTCTTTTCAATCAACGTCTGGCATAAAAGTAAGGGACCAGTTTTTGTGAACCTCCCGGAATATTCGACGCTCCTCGCCTAATGTGCACTGGGCTTGAAGACATGACGAGCAGAGATTCCAGCCATTGAATGTTTACAGACAGTCTCCGGTTTCAAGTCAATAACTGGTGAAACTGCGAGCGACCACACCGGGCCGGGCTAAAGCAGTCGCTTAGAGTGCTGGGTAGTGGCAGGTGTTACTTATACAAATTTTATCTGGCCAGTACATACTTAGTGGGATTATATTTTTTTCCTTTTAAAAATAATGTGTTGTGTGTTCATGGAAGAATTAAATTAAATCCACTCTGGCACTGTCGTCAGTCGATGGCGGTAAGTCTTAAGTAAGTGAAGTACCTAGGACGGTCGATTGGTCACTCGTTTTATCTACTATACTTGTCAGTGTCAATGTGGAAGTTAGAAATTAAAAATACTTAAATGATAAGATAAGTTATTATTACGAAAGGTAGGTTTTATCCCTACATCCTTACTACCTTACGCTGAGTTTAGGCAGCTCAGTCCGCCGCTATAACAGTCCATCGGGGATTCGGGGCCTTGCCTGGGACTGCCTTGTGGCTTTAGTGATATAGTTGCTTGGCCACAAATTTACTTCTGTTCGAAAAAAGTATGAACGCGAAGGTTGTTCGACTGCAGCGGGGAGTCAGACAGTGGATCGAGACCTCAGCAGAGCCTCTGATCGAGTTGGCATTAGAATGAACATGGACAAGACAAATCAAATGTTTCACGCCCAAGTTGGACCAAGTTGGCTCAAGCAAGATCGGAGATGATACTCCCGAAGTTGTTAATGAATACAATATAAGATATAAATCGGCCAAATTTAAAAAAAGAGTAAGAGGTCGATCCGATTATCGAATTAAACTCGGGATGGTAGGCTTCGCTACATACAACGTACAATTTACCGCAGTGCCAAGAAATTTTACGAATAATGTGTGTTACCATTGCCAGTGATGCATATTTTGAGATGCGATGATGATAAGTCTTATAAGTGAGTACCTAAGGCGGTCGATTAGGCACTAGTTTTATCTACTTTATTATATTATATTTTTACCGTTATTTTTAAATGTTATCACTTTGTAGCTGGTTATTATTATACATATTTCCTATACTTATCTATCGTTATTCACTACCCACCGCCTCCGACACAAACCGACGATCATCATGAGTGACCTCGCAACAAAGAGCCATTGTGTCCGATCACGGTGAAATTGAACCCCTAAGGTTATCAGTATGATATTCAAGATTTGATTAGTCCCGGTTGTACATGCTAAGTATGATGATATTATTAAAATTATTTTAGTACTAACATTAAACAGAAAATCATAAAGAACAAGCAAGAAAAACATGAAGTAGGTAAGTAAGTACATGTATGTACTATCTATAAAAATCCAAGCCATGTCAGGAACCTTGCTCTTTCCGGCTTGCGTGCCTGGCATAATAAAGCTATGCAACTGGGTCCTTGCTTGCTCTCCGATCTACAATTTTGTAAATTTTATAAAGTGTTATAAACTAGGTAAAACAAGTACATACCTACGCATATTATATTTAAAAAAGAACTACGAGTACACACAATTAAATACCAATGTATACTAAGCTATTCCGACATGTACTTATTAACTTACCTACGCAGAAGCTCTAAGTACCTATTATAATTTAGTATAGGTACCTTTCAAGAAAGAAAACGTGATTTCATTTAAAGGAAGAAAAGAAAACTCCGAAATTTCAGAGTGATTTACAGCAAACACAGTACTGTGCAATGCTCAGGCCCCCACAATGCATGTACTTACTTTGTTTGTTATAAACCGTTCTTCTGGTCGGCTGGAGGAGCGCGCGGCGGGGGCGGGGGACTCGGACCTCGGACCTCGGGGTAATGTATAAACAACAGGAATGTTATGTACAGTGTATGAAAATGTTAATTCTATATGTAACGTTTTTGTTGTCTTATATTGCCCCACTCACAGCCAATGGAAGATCCTGCCATGTGTCGTTTTTTACGGGAGTTTCTAAAAAGTTTGTTATAACCGTTGTGCAGCAGTGTTGAATTAAACTTTATCAAGAATTTTCTAGAGGAGATTCGCGTAGACAAAGTTAAGGTATAGGTACTTAAAGAGTTCTAGTACATTATAACAATGAGCACTTTTGAAACTGATATTTGTGAAGGAGTTTGCTAAAAGTTTGCCTAAAGACGGCGTTGCAAAAAAGCGATAAGTACTGCAATCATCTATATCACTGTAACGTTTTCAGAATTTTTCAAAAATACATATTTTATTGAGGTATTATGTGACAAAGCGAATAATTAATTGTAAAGCATTATAAATATTTACTTATTATACGTAAGTACAGTGGCGGACACGGTCAGCGTAACACTTCCGTTTTTTCTGTATTGCAAAATAGCTCTTGTTCTTTAGTAATACAGTCTAGGGCTGAAGAAACCATAGACAAATCTGTTACGGCCTCCTAGTCCGCCACTGTACATGGTAATAGAGCAACGTGATTGCCTGAAATCTCTGTGGTAACTTTTAGTTTTTATTGTAAACTGATACTTTATTGTTTTAATTATTTAAACCTGACATTTAATTCTACAAATAAAACATTTTGTTAACAAATTAAACATTTTATTAATTAATAATAAAAATTTTGACTAATTTATTTCATAGAGACGAGGTGACTTTCACCTACAAGGTGACGTAAAAAAGATAAACGATTTCCCTTGTTCTTTTAACTAATTAATAATTTATTTATTTATTTATTAGTTAAAATATATTTTATAATAAATTTTTCTAAAAGTATTACTACATAATTAACTTTTGTTAAATGTCCTATGCTTATCTGCATTTCGTATTTCTTCCATAAGCGCTTCTTTACTTTAATTATGTATCTTTAAAGATGGATGCAAACGTTAACCTAGAGGTCGTGGGCACCGGTTTGGCGATCTTCCACAGGATCCCTTCTTTCTGGTATTCAAGCCCACACGGCCTGATGAACTCTTGCCCGGCCAGGTGCAGCCATTTGGTTGATACTGCGGAACCACAGATACAGTAAGGTAAGTAACGAGTTCCCTGCGAGCCCGGGGGGAGTCGCAGGTTTATGTGGGGTTCGCACCCATTACAACCCCGCCGGTGTCCATCTCGTCTGATAGCAAGGTGGTCACGAGTGATCTTTCGATCGTTATGTTCTGCGACCCCCTTCAGCATTGGCTTGTCATTGTCAGCCTCATCACGGGGGGACATAGTGATCGCCCCCCCCGGTAAAGACACTCCCTGCGAGTTTCGGCTGTGAGCGAAGCAAATCGTTTATTTCATACATTTTGGGCAGTGTCCGAGGTGTTGCAGAGGTATGCTACCAACATCGAGGTCATGAAAATTTTTCGGCTACTCTAGAAAGAGTAACTCACCCCACTTGGTGCCCTTTACGACGGGGCAGGAGGCGTGCTTGTGGCCGAGGTCGCACTCGCCGGACGGGTGCAGGTTGACCCAGAACACGGCCGACCCGCGCCGCGGCGGCACCGCCAGCCCCAGCTCCGGGAACACGGTCGACCCGCCCGCCACCACCTCCGTCAGCTACAGGTATACATACACACGTTATACTAACCGAAACTGGTATAAGTCGCAGCATAAAGAAACTATTCAAATCGTTTCTTTATATGCGCAGGTTATAGGTACTCTCGTCCGAGACTCGTGAACCACGTGACTGACACAAGCCAACGTCATTATGCTGAGACTGAGCGAGAAGGAAATAACAATGAACATGTGTTCAACAAGTTATGTTTGTGACGTAAGCTTGGCGTTAGTCTGGGCGTTAGTCAGGGAAGAGAAAACCAGTTTCTTTCATGTTTCTAAATTCGATGGACTTGTGATTGGATTGTTAGCAACTTAGTGCCGCTTCAACAAAAGCAATTTCTGTTACACGCCCAAAGAAAACAGTAAATGTCGATTGAATTTAGTTAAAAAAATTGACTCCCTGTTTTTTTATGCGATGCCAACAAACATTTTATTAAACAGTATTTTAATATTGCGGGAGTTAAATGACAAAACTAGACTCACAAAATTATGATTTTATCTGATTTGTTTGGTGCCATTTCAGATACTTTAATGAAATGAACGCTCAGTGGTTAGAACCAAACGTAACTGTATGGTTTTAAAAGCTCTAACGTAGTAAATTGTTGGCTGGAAACTTACGTAAAATAGAACGGTAGCAACCCGATTTCCATTACTTCCAAAGGCTTTTCCACTACCCTGAAATAGTGTTATATTATATTATTGTATGTTAATATCATAATAATTTCCGCTGAAAGACACCCCAGAAGACTGATTACCATAATGACCGGTCTTGTACAGTGGCGGTCTAGGACGGCGTAACAGATTTGTCTATGGTCTCGTGCGCTAGACTCTAATACCAAAGAACAAGAGATATTTTTCAATACAGAAAAACCGGAAGTGTTACGCCGTCCTAGATCCTAGAGTAATTACAAGTCAAAAATAGTTTTGTCCCGAGTCTTCCCCTTTTCCGTTTCTTAATATTGTATCATTGTGGTACCTAGTGGCAAGTTATGAATTTACATATTACCGAAAACTGACGCCATCATCGGATCAATTATTTTCTTTGATTTTCAGATTCAGACAGCAAGTAAAGAATGTGACTTACCGGGCCACTGAAAAAGAAAATCGAAATTATAATTTGCTTTTAAACGACATAGTTTAGGTGCAAACACACAAATCTTATTAGCTACATTTTAAATTGCATTTATTTATATTAAGTAATTGACTTATGCAATGGCTTTGCAAAAGTCAACAATTTGAAATGCATTGCCTCCTTTATGACGGCAATTTCCTCTGACCTGGGCAGTGGGCACAAATGATTTAGCAGCTTAATAAGTGGGGACTTCTTTTAAAATAGACTGATATAGCAGAACTTACGTAGCGCAGTCATCATGGGGCCCGTAGTGCCCTCCGACCCCGTAGTCCACGATCTGCAGATCCTCGGACGAGGAAGTGTCCAACCCCGTCATCTGGCCGACACGCCGCGTCAACGTTACCAGCGTGGCTCCATCGCTGTCCGCCAAAAAGGCCGTTTTACCCGTCCTATGAGTTGAGACCAACGAAGTTTTATTCTCTTGGTTTGATAAATCGATAACCGTCGCGCGTTTAAACTGGAAAGAAAAAAGTATTTTGATTTATTAATTGATTTACCAATCATGCGTGCCTAGGAAAAGAGCTTCTTTCTTGTAATATATGACTTTGAATGGAGGGAGTAGAATAATTTGACCGCGACCATTATCGTAAGGCAAGGCAATTTTTTTTGGCTGAGCCGCTTGGTGGGCACCCTGAACTACCTCGCCTATCGCAGTATAGGATACATTACCAAATATCAATAACAATTAGAGTAAATAGTCTAATTGACCTTCTGTAAGTGATATATTGTATCCTATATTGAATAAATAATTTTTGACTTTTGAAAAGATTTTGTTATTTCATGAACCAAATTTCGGAGCCAGCCAGGTGAGACGTTGGTTGTAATAGTTACCCTCGGGCGAGCCATGTCCTGTATCTCCTTGATCTCGCGCTCGCTGAGCACCTGGTGGAACACGAAGATGTCCGGCCGCCGGTACACCTGCTCCTCCTTGATCGGAGCCAGCCGCAGAGACGGGTGAGACGTTGGTTGTAATAGTTACCCTCGGGCGAGCCATGTCCTGTATCTCCTTGATCTCGCGCTCGCTGAGCACCTGGTGGAACACGAAGATGTCCGGCCGCCGGTACACCTGCTCCTCCTTGATCGGAGCCAGCCGCAGAGACGGGTGAGACGTTGGTTGTAATAGTTACCCTCGGGCGAGCCATGTCCTGTATCTCCTTGATCTCGCGCTCGCTGAGCACCTGGTGGAACACGAAGATGTCCGGCCGCCGGTACACCTGCTCCTCCTTGATCGGAGCCAGCCGCAGAGACGGGTGAGACGTTGGTTGTAATAGTTACCCTCGGGCGAGCCATGTCCTGTATCTCCTTGATCTCGCGCTCGCTGAGCACCTGGTGGAACACGAAGATGTCCGGCCGCCGGTACACCTGCTCCTCCTTGATCGGAGCCAGCCGCAGAGACGGGTGAGACGTTGGTTGTAATAGTTACCCTCGGGCGAGCCATGTCCTGTATCTCCTTGATCTCGCGCTCGCTGAGCACCTGGTGGAACACGAAGATGTCCGGCCGCCGGTACACCTGCTCCTCCTTGATCGGAGCCAGCCGCAGAGACGGGTGAGACGTTGGTTGTAATAGTTACCCTCGGGCGAGCCATGTCCTGTATCTCCTTGATCTCGCGCTCGCTGAGCACCTGGTGGAACACGAAGATGTCCGGCCGCCGGTACACCTGCTCCTCCTTGATCGGAGCCAGCCGCAGAGACGGGTGAGACGTTGGTTGTAATAGTTACCCTCGGGCGAGCCATGTCCTGTATCTCCTTGATCTCGCGCTCGCTGAGCACCTGGTGGAACACGAAGATGTCCGGCCGCCGGTACACCTGCTCCTCCTTGATCGGAGCCAGCCGCAGAGACGGGTGAGACGTTGGTTGTAATAGTTACCCTCGGGCGAGCCATGTCCTGTATCTCCTTGATCTCGCGCTCGCTGAGCACCTGGTGGAACACGAAGATGTCCGGCCGCCGGTACACCTGCTCCTCCTTGATCGGAGCCAGCCGCAGAGACGGGTGAGACGTTGGTTGTAATAGTTACCCTCGGGCGAGCCATGTCCTGTATCTCCTTGATCTCGCGCTCGCTGAGCACCTGGTGGAACACGAAGATGTCCAGCCGCCGGTACACCTACTCCTCCTTGATCGGAGCCAGCCGCAGAGACGGGTGAGACGTTGGTTGTAATAGTTACCCTCGGGCGAGCCATGTCCTGTATCTCCTTGATCTCGCGCTCGCTGAGCACCTGGTGGAACACGAAGATGTCCGGCCGCCGGTACACCTGCTCCTCCTTGATCGGAGCCAGCCGCAGAGACGGGTGAGACGTTGGTTGTAATAGTTACCCTCGGGCGAGCCATGTCCTGTATCTCCTTGATCTCGCGCTCGCTGAGCACCTGGTGGAACACGAAGATGTCCGGCCGCCGGTACACCTGCTCCTCCTTGATCGGAGCCAGCCGCAGGAACGGGTGACGGGAGTTCTGGTAACGGCAGTAAAGACTGGAAAAGGATAATAAAATCCCTTTTTTGACAAGAAATAGGTTAAACAAACATGTGTTATGATATTATTATCTTTTAACGCAAAAAAGTGTTGTGTTAGTTTTGAAACTGTTACTTCTACGTGTTATAAAATAAAGATTTGCATCTTATAGACAACGAGCTTTCCCGGCTTACTTCGTTACGCCATAGAATATAAGATACTACAAAAGTCTTGGCTCTAAAGACTATGTTCTTAACAAACAACAACAACAAACCACCTGTCAAAAAATGTAAACAACGGAAAAAATATTGCACCTTGGGTTACATTATTTGAGTTTAGGTAAGGATCTCTATTTTTTTTGAAAATCTTATATAGCCTATGACCCTCGGCGTTAATGTAGCTTCCTACCAGTGAAAGAATTTTTCAAATCGGTTCAGTATTTCCGGAGCCTATTCATTACAAACAAACAAACAAACAAATCTTTCCTCTTTATAATATTGGTATAGATAGATTATTAGCTTTGAGGTCTAAATAATTCACATACAAAAACAAAATTAAAAGCCGTGCAAGAACCAATACCTATAAATGAATAGCAAAATCAAATATTACTTTTTAGATAGATTTTCTGGCAGAGCAAGTTCTCCGCGACATAGCTTCTCGTATGTCGTATAGGTTATGTCCAGTTTTACCGTTCTCTTGTTCGCAGTAACAGTACTCTCAAAGTTGGCAATGTTGAGCAACGCTCGCGGATGATTCGGATCCAATTCAAGAATTCTCCTGGTCCATTCCAGAGCTAGTTCGTGTTCATCTATGGACAAAAACTAAATTACAGATTTTTAATAAAAAGCTTTTTTTTTAATTTTACGTAATTTTACGTTTATGTACGTTTTACGTTTTAAGTATGATTGTTCGGAGAAGGTTGTGGGTAACACGACATATTGATTTCTCACAAAAATCACGTTTTGGTTTTTTTCGGTTGGATAGGACATTGCAGGCTTGAATCACCTGATTGTCCGAAAAGTAAGATGATTCCGTGCTTCGGAAGGCACGTTAAGATGTTGGTCCCGGCCGCAGTAGTGGTCGTTATAACCGCGGCGACCAGCTGGCCCCTTGTCACGTTGGTAATAAAAGCATAAAATCTCGGCTAAACGTGGGTTCGGTTCTTGAGGTGGTACAGTGGCGGACACGGTCGGCGTAACACTTCCGGTTTTCCTGTATTGCAAAATAGGTCTTGTTCTTTGGTAATACAGTCTACGGCTGACGAAACCATAGACAAATTTGTTACGGCCACCTAGTCCGCCACTGTACCTCTGCTTAACCCTTCGGGGAATAAAAGGCGAGAGATTATGTTATGTTATGTTGTTCGGGTGAAATCTTGCAACTCAATTTTGAAGCAGGTATCTTGATACGATTATGCTGAAATTTTATATATGTACACGTTCCGTGGGCCTCAATAATAGTAAGCTAATGAGACGTCGTTCAAAATCCAATATGGCGGGAAACTCAAGAGGAAAGACTAGTGGTTTTTAGTGCACTCCTACAAATGGGTAAGTATCAAATAAAATGCTTTTCTGAGCATAACTTTACGCTCTAAAGACATGAGATTATGTTATGTTAAATTTAATTTTTAAGTTTCAACTTAAAACTGATAACATTTAATATAATTATATTTTATCACACTATAAAAAGAAATGTCACGGAAATCGTGATTTAGTCATTCTATGTAATAGGTAAGAATATTGCTCTGAATTTAAGTTTTAGTTTATTTTATCGAAAGCCACAAGTTATATTTTATGATTTGCTTTATTACTTTCCGATACAGAAAACCTTCGCTTGCATTATAAATAAAACCATATACTTATATGCTACTTAAAATTAATAAAAAATATTTCGTAAGCTGGAATATTATGCAAAAAAAAGGATCAAAACAGTAAAACATTTAGATAAAAAGAATTCACTTGTTTTTTTTATTAAAATGGTTTTGTATGTCCAGACCCTGCAAAATCATCAAACTTCATTGTACGTGATTATACCTTTCATTGCTTTAAGGCGACTTTTCCTTTTACCATGTCGGACATGGTAGCCTTTTAGCAACATACTATTGTAATTTTTATGTTGGTTCTAATAGAGTTTATTGATCTATTTATACGTTAGCCTACACAAAGAATAGAACCCGGACCCAGTAGATATTACTACCCACTGCGCCATGGAAGAAAAATAAGAGAAGTTCCTTCCCAGATAAAAAATATGAACACCAAAACATTAAAATAATAAAAAGTTTTAACTTACTCAACACATGATACGTGTACGCAATGTACTCCATTATATCGATCTTAGTGATATAATAGTCGCCGTGCTCTCCATACTTCTTGAGAGCCTCGTGCATCCAGTCCAGCGATTGGTTGTACTGGTTTTGGTGGTACAGAGTCCTTCCGAGGGCGTAGCACTCGCCAGACGACATTGGGGCACTAGGGAGAAGTTTATGCGTTATATTTTAACGCAGACCACATATGCTGAGTCAGAGTCATTTCAACCTACAACATTTAGGGTCTATGTCAATAGTCTATTGCTTAATTTGTTAAAAAATGTGGTGTATAAACTGTGTTTTTTCTGTTTTTCTGTAAGAATATAGTGTAGGCTGTCTATGTCTTCACATTTAATACAAACACACGAAATTTGCACCAGGGTTTGAAGTTCATACCTCTCGCCATTGTGCCTTTCATTTGCGAGCTCGGTGACATTCAAATTGTATGTATCTGTAACCCGCACGACGGCCAAAGCGGCCCCATTTAAGTCATCCGCTGAAGGGTAGGTTAAGTCCGGGATGCCAGCGACTTTCTTTACTGAATCTGTACAGAAAGTCTCTTTGTTAGTTCGAATGTTGTATTACAGTTTTTTTATTATACCTACTAACTCTGAATCGACAGACTGGAAGTGGTCAAGTGGAAAGGGGCCAAATAGAAGTATAATCGTAACAATTATACTTCTATTACTAATATTATATTATACGATTGGGTCAAAAATTGCGATTCTCATAATTCTGATAGTATTCATATCTTCATTATTTACGTACTCCTTCTATATAGGATCAAAGTTACGAGTTTACCCAATCATAATAGTGTAGTATTAGTAGCAGAAAAGTAAAAGAATATAAGTATTTCGTAAGTTTAAGAGATTAGTCCAGCAGTAAGCTACCATAAAGCTGAAGACGATGTCACAATCGCACAGTGATATACAAAACGATTGGAAATATAACATAATCTCACAAACACAATTCCCCGAAGGGTTAGGCAGAGTCACCAGCTCATTCACTGAGCCCATGAGAGACACATCAGTGCATCGAGCTGAACCCACGTGTGGTCGAGACAAACAAATCGATTTAACGACTTACCGACGCTTGAGTTGGCTCTCTTCTCCATTAGATTCAGATCAGTGGTTAACTTGTTTATGAGACTGAAAGCTCTCATCGGATCGCCAAGATAGTTTGGGGCGTCGACCCTCGCAATATCGTACTCTTTTTTGTATTCTGCTACAGTTCTGAAGAATAATATAAAAAGAGAATACCTATTACTTAATCACTACATATTATTAAACAAAGTCGCTTCCCGCCGTCTGTCTGTATGCAGGTATGTTTGTAGATACCTAGTGTGATAACGAGGGATTTATTCAAGAGGAATGGTTATATTAGGTACATGCACAACATAGTATTTGTTAGGCGGTACGAAGTGCGGCGGGTCGACTAAGTAGTTACATGATAAACTAAGTATACTCTTATTTTCAAATAAAATATTTTTGAAAATACTAACGAACACACTGAGTTTCAAAATAAGTTTACATCATAAGGAAAGAAACGCCGTAGTCTTAAGTGAGCTTACTTTTTTATGTGGTCAATCCTTTTCTCTTCTTCAACTATGTAGGAATCCAATTCGTCGATGACCCCTTTATACGTGTCCAACAAGGACTCCATATGAGAGATGGCTGCGTAAAGCTCAGCTATAGTTAAACATATTTGGCTGACCAGTATAAGTGATATACTTAGTAATTTCATCGCTTTACCTTAAAAATAAAGTTTAAATCCCAGTTTAATAAATAAAAAATAAATAACGCATCACATTCAGAGCCCCTAACTAAGCAGAACTACGGTGTCCGAAACATGATATGCAGAGACAGATAATGCTGTATATAAGGTAGGTAGATAGATACAGGTACAACTTTGCTAGTTAGGCTGGTCTTAAATTAAAGTTTACAGTAGGAAGTATATTATAGTACTTATTTTTTTTTTTTTTAATATTGCTATTTAAATGAAATAAAACTTGTTGCTTACCTTGTGACAATGCAGTATCTAGCACCCTCTTTATTTTAGAACTGTTACTATTCTCCAATGCACGTAATATTAAATGAAATTTATTGAAGTTTTAATGTTTCCAAGTTTTTATCGCGAAACTCCGTGCCGTTGTGTTTACTGTTTACGTTTTAGTTCTTTTTTTTTCTATACATCGTTTTACGCAAAGGTATAAAAAGGCTTCCAGCCAGACTTGATGCGAGCTGCCAGTATGTTAAAAAGCCCCCCGTCCGCGTCCGCCCGCACAGCGATTTTGTTCCGCGTGATTTTTATTCGCAAATATCATCTAAATTTTACCGATGTTTTATCGCCAGTATGCGAACTCGTATAGGTTTCATTGTGTTACAGAAGTGTGCATGAAAATAACCAAGCGGAAAAAATCACTATGCGGATCGGAGTCAAGCCCACAGTCCTTCATTACCTTCTAAGGCTTTTCGTTATCAATACATAGTATAAAAAAAGTCGCTTTCCGCGTCTGTCCCTATGTATGCTTATATCTATGCAACGGATTTTGATGAGGTTTTTTTTTAATACATGCACAACATAGTAAAAGGTTAGGCGGTACGAAGTTCGCCGGTTCTAGTTAATTATAAAGGTACCTAAACTTATACAAATCACGACAAGACATCACAAATTGGTTTTGTTATAGTATCCTTCATTATTGAAATTTTGCACACACCCCTTTTACATTCCTACATTTAAAAGAAAAAATGTGATGAAAGTAAATTTGATGAGAAGTAGGGATATTTGGTTATACGATTAAACGTAGTGATTTAACTTCTCTCTGCGATTAAATACATGTCACTTCTCATAATATGTATTCCAGCTATAAATTAAATACTTCACTTTCCTTACAATTTACATTTTATTCTCCTCACTTGTTACATATTTTTTTTCATTCCTCTCGTCTCTTGTTTTTTGATTCCACCTTCACATGACATCTCTTGTTCCCGCCTTGTCTCAACCAAGTACTTTTACAAACCAACTTTAGGAAACACATTGCTAAACAAACATCTAGATATTTTACTATAAGTTATTAATTAAAACATAATTTATGGTACCTAATAAACCTAATAAAGTATTTGTGATTAGATGTAAAACATTAGTTAGTTATAAATAAACCCCGTCTTGACCAATTATATGTTGTCCATCCTTGCCGCATGATGGCGCTGGGATCGGCCAGAGAGAAGGTAGATCGGCGGGCAAAGGCTTCTAGCGTTGTCAGTCCAAGATGCGGTAACACTCGGCCATCCTGCATTGGCCGTGTCCCACGGCGACGGTAGTTGTACCTGACAAAAATGCGAGCACTTAGGTTCTTTTATATAAGTCGAACTTAAAACTAAAGGAAGATAGCAATGGAAGCACACAGTTTTTTTTTTTTAATTATTATTATTTATTTTTGGTTAGTTTGTTTATTATTATTATTTTAGTTTATGATGCGTTGATGCTGCTACACAGGCCATGGCTCACACAGATGCCGCCACACAGGCTATGGCTCACACAGATGCCGCCACACAGGCAATGGCTCACACAGATGCCGCCACACAGGCAATGGCTCACACAGATGCCGCCACACAGGCAATGGCTCACACAGATGCCGCCACACAGGCAATGGCTCACACAGATGCCGCCACACAGGCTATGGCTCACACAGATGCCGCCACACAGGCAATGGCTCACACAGATGCCGCCACACAGGCTATGGCTCACACAGATGCCGCCACACAGGCAATGGCTCACACAGATGCCGCCACACAGGCCATTAAGTTCAGCATCAAACACATCATTATAGATATGTATATTTTATAATTATTAAATTGTTTTTTTTTTTTTTGAAGGTGAGACTAGAATTTTTTTTTTTTTTTTTATAAAGAATAATTTGAATCGGTACTATCCTGAATTTTAAAATTTCAATGCTTCGTATATACATTTTCTGCAATACATTGTCCGCGCCTAATATATCACAAAACAAATACAACTGAGTTAGACTAAAGATTGATTGTCTCGAGCGCAGTTAACGCGTATGGTCTCCAGTAGGCCCCGCAGGCCGGTCGCGCGGCGTGCGCGCTGCTCATTAGCGACACCGTGTAGCTGTCTCGTCGAGGAGCGCCACAAACTCACTACGTCCAGCGAAGTTTACTGGAACTCTTGGATGTTTACGCTATTGGCGTAGAGTAGTGCAGTGCAACAGCCTATGATGCGCCTCTCCGCAGCCGTCCCTGGTCCCACGTAGCAACTGGACAGGTGTCTCGTGGATGTCGTTTTTCCAGACGCTTGAAGTAGATCGCGTGGCACTTGACGTGTCTCTACCGATCCTTCCGTAAGGCCTTCTTGAATGGCTTAACACTCTGCTCGAGTTCTTCTATTTTTGCAAGGCAAAAGGTGCACGCGTCTTGTTGTTCTTTGGCTCTCGTTTCCCTCTCTCGCTCCCCGACACCAAAATCGTTGTAGCTTACCCAGGGTAATCGCTGCAATTGTTGTTCCTTGCAGGTACGTGGTCTTTCCTAGAGCCTGAACAGCGGCGATGAAATTCTGTACTTTAACAGAAAATAAAACTAAGTATCTCTTTAGTATATGTAGTTGCTAGACATATGGTACAGTTTTTTTTTTAATCTCCCTGCACTATTCTTTTAAATAATGCTGTCTGTGTTGTCAATACGCAGCTCTAAAAAATGCCAATATTATATCAGGAGAAGTCGCTGTTGTCCTGTAAGGTAGCGCTCCTACTGCTTCCTTAGCTGGACACCGTAGTCTCTGTAGCTCTGTATTCGCCACAAGTTTTCTTGTGGACTGAACTCACACATCTTTGTAGACTCCTTGAAGGCCACTCCAACTAGTCTCCAGAGTAAGTTGGTAATAACGTCTCTCGCAGCCCATTCGACGTAGAAGTTTGGTGATGGGAGCATAAAAATGCTGCCGCCGTTCCACCATAATCGCTGACGTGATTTTCGACTTACTTGCAATTAACGCAGGGGCTGGTGTAGGCAAGCGTCTGACTTCCTCTTGAATTTTATTCATAAATAATATCCATTTTAATACTAAGTGCTGCGGTGGCCAGATGCAGCAAAAACTTCTGTGTCCAACCGATTTCCATCAGACAGTGCTGCCACCTCTTGTCGAATAGTAGTATCAAAACCATTGTAGTATAGTAGTGTATACTCTAAGATAGCAGCAGCGTTCAACTCTCCAATAGATGGCGCTTTCTAATTAGATAAAGTAACTGGAATTATCATTCAGTGTTTTTGTAGGCTACTTATAATTCAAGAATATATTGTATAAAGATAGAAATTGATTAAATTTAAATAATGTTATTAATAGTAATTTATTTTTAATTTTCAAATATTTTTTTAAAATTGAAATATATTATAATACTAGCTGGCACCCTGCGACCTCGTCTGCGGAGGATTAGTATTTTAAGTAACAATCATTATAAATTGTATATTTTTGTGAAGTTTCATTAGGATTCATCCAGTAGTTTTCATGTGAAAGATTGACAAACATCCATACAGTATACAAACTTTTCAACACCACCATTGAAGGCATTTTTTTTTTTATATACACTATTAATAGTTAATATTTTATTAATTTCAATCCATGCTTTAAAGGGAAGCACAAAGCAATAATATCATATGATTTGTTTACACACAGTACAAAATAGAAAGTAATGTTTACATTCTGACTGAATTCCAATTTATGCTGATGCTGTGCAAATGGTTTGCCTAAAAGAAATCACTTTTAGCAATCAGGCTCTCCATTACCCTGTATCTCTCATAATCAAGTATTTGCATCTTTTTTTTATGTAGGAAATTATTCTTTAATTGGCAATAAAGCATTGTTATTTCTATCTTTTATCATAATGCTGATATTAAAAGATTCAATAAGATTGATTTTCTGAATGGAGAACTAGATCACTTGAAGCTATTAAGTACTGAGGTATCCAGGGTTTACATGTAAATTATGTTAGATACTACTGACCTTTTTGAATGTTGGCCCGGCAAACTCCAAACAATATTATTATGCATCATGTAAGGTCAACTGCATTCACTCGTAGCAAATGTTGGTCGAGCCCTTGTACATCATATCAACATTGACATAAATGTTGGACCTGCTGCTGCAGCACAAACTTCTCCACTTTGACCCCTTATGTTCATGTTTCACCCGCACTTAGTCATATCAGATGTTGCTTTGATGGTTCAACTTGGACATTTCTTGGTTGAACTTGGGACATCAACCTGACCTCTCCTCCAGGTCGACATCAACATAAATGTTGCTTCTTGATTTTTGTAATAAGTAGGTAATGATTTTGATTTTTATTATTAACAATGAAAGTTCTTGACTAAACTTTAACTTTTGGTATATTGTCAACATTCCTTGGTAGTTGGTAGTGTAGTAATCATCATACTTTACTGCAGTTAGAAGAAAGAATTTGTATTTCGAACAATCGGTAAGTATGTGTTCTCTAATTTTCGGAAGCTTATTTTGTAGGTATATTAGCCATCTCTATTGTCGTAAGTTTACGTTCTTGGTGCCGAGACTTGGTGCGTATTCATTGTGGCCGTGCTGTTTTGATTATTTGAGTAAAATTTTGTTTTCGCCTTCAGAGCTCTGCTAGAGCCAGAACTTTCTCGGTCTCTTTTGTTTTCGCCCAGTCCATGTTGTTATTGTGGGTAATAACGTTGAATTCATCCCACTTCTGAAATATTCCAGCTATAAATTAAATACTTCACTTTCCTTACAATTTACATTTTATTCTCCTCACTTGTTACATATTTTTTTTCATTCCTCTCGTCTCTTGTTTTTTGATTCCACCTTCACATGACATCTCTTGTTCCCGCCTTGTCTCAACCAAGTACTTTTACAAACCAACTTTAGGAAACACATTGCTAAACAAACATCTAGATATTTTACTATAAGTTATTAATTAAAACATAATTTATGGTACCTAATAAACCTAATAAAGTATTTGTGATTAGATGTAAAACATTAGTTAGTTATAAATAAACCCCGTCTTGACCAATTATATGTTGTCCATCCTTGCCGCATGATGGCGCTGGGATCGGCCAGAGAGAAGGTAGATCGGCGGGCAAAGGCTTCTAGCGTTGTCAGTCCAAGATGCGGTAACATATGTTTACTATTTATCAATCAATACATAGTATAAAACAAAGTCGCTTCCCGCGTCTGTCCCTATGTATGCTTATATCTTTAAAACTATGCAACGGATTTTGATGCGGTTTTTTGTAATAGATAGAGCGATTTAAGAGAAAGGTTTATAAGTATAATATATGCACAAAATATAAAAAGATTAGGCGGTACGAAGTTCGCCGGGTCGACTAGTTTTAAAATCAAACAAAAAGTTTTATAAGATTGAAATAAATGCACTTTATTAGGAATATATACGAATTTACATTAAAATCCATATTGAAATTTTACGTCTAGTACTTAAAAACTAATAAATAAAACATGAGAACTTAAATTAAAAAATACAATTTGTCTCTTGATTTTATAAATAAAATATGGCTTTGGGTTTCTGTAACACACACTGGTTATGGATATTTGTGCCCGTATGGCTTTCATTGGTAACAATCCATTAAAATATTTTATATAAGCATAGCAGCACGAGACGAGATGCTAAACTCATTTTGGCACATATACTAAAAATATTCAAAAATTGTAAACACAAATCAATCAATATACATAGTATAAAATGAAGTCGCTTCCCGCGTCTGTCCCTATGTATGCTTAAATCTTTAAAAATAAGCAACGGATTTTAATAGCAGCGTTTTACCTGAAAATAAAACGCTTATTAAAATACTTACCTTATTCAAAGCATATAAATTGAGATAGCACTTCCGTTTCCCGTCAAATTCTCCTTCAATTTCCATAAATTTGCTCCGGATATGACGCACGTCATGACCACCACCCCACCACCAGGCAGCGCCAAGCTTTTTGAAAGCCTCGGCGTCTGCTCCATTGTCGAAATAACCCCAGGCAGGAATTACACTATGCTTTGAATAAGGTAAGTATTTTAATAAGCGTTTTATTTTCAGGTAAAACGCTGCTATTAAATAACTGTACCGTTATTCAAAGCATATAAATTGAGACGTGTTTGTTATCGCCTGGTGGTGGTCAGAATGCCAATGTGAAGTAAGAAAATGCTTGCGACTTAGCATTGTTTGTATTCATATTTTTAAAAATAAAATAATACATGCGTCATCCAGTTCAGTGTTTTTATTTAACTTAAATATAATTTTTTAGGACATTATACTGCGAAACTTAGGTTTTATACCATAATCATTAAGTATGAATTTAGGTAAAAAAAAAAAAAAAAATTAATTATTAAATCATTAATAAAGGCAGGTATCAATAAGCACCTTAAAAATATCTAACCAATCGGTTTAAATAATTTTTGGGTATTAGAAGAAGAAGAAGCTGGCATAACTTGTCTCTGATAGAATTCCCATCCAGCAATTACTGTGCGTGATGCGGGTTTTGCCGCACCTCTCAAATTTACAAACAAGTGATCACATTTCGCAAGATTTCGCCTATCTTTTAAGTTTATTAATGTGCGCTTTATCCAATAAACAGGGTCTAGATTTTTATTTTGTTTATTAGCTAACAATTTCCATCCAGATTGTCTATTATTTGTTGAATCAGTTTTTGATCCGAACAAAGGCCAAAAAACTATACAATCATTACTTTCTACGAAGTGAGAAGAATCTGTACACAGCAAAGTAAGATCATGAACTCGTCTGCCAGAATACAAAAGCAATAGGGTGGCTGCCTGGCGACAGATTTCAAAGTTACTGTTCTCGTTAACGGTTTTAGTCTCAAGCGTGGCAACTAAACTGTCTACATTCCAAATAGGTGGTTTGTTTGATAGTGGTTTTCGTAAAGCTATTGATTTTAATACATGTTTGACCAGGGAGTGAGACGATAATAACCCAGACAGATCAGCATTACATAAAGTAGATATTGCAGACTTATGTAGTAGTATAGTATTGTAAGATAATTTCTCAACTAAATAGAGGTCAGCTAAAAATTTTGCTAGGCTGTTACCAGAGGGGCTGAAAGCATCGACTTTATTTTGTCTAGTCCATGTGAGCCATCGATTCCAAGCGACTTGGTACGTTTTCCGAGTCGACGGTCGCCATGAGGTTTGTAAGTTCTGGTGACCAATCACTCACGTTTTGCGACCACCCCCACACATCCAAACTTCTAAAGTCATTTCCTCCACTTGAGGAGGTGGTAGACCCGTTGATGTGTCGATCAGAATCTTTTGAAGGTTTCGGAAGCGGAATGGGGCTTGTATGGCCCGCGCTTTTAGGTCCGCTCGCCAAAATACCTTGGCCCAACGAGGAACTACTAGGAGGTACCTTCCCACTGCTTTGTTCAAGTGCATTAGTACCTTGGGTATAAGATAAGGAGGGGGAAATACCCAAGCGAGGTGATACGTCCATATCTCTGAGAAGGCATCGTGAAATAACGCTTTCTCGTCTTTCTGGTCCAAAGACACGTAATTTTCCACTACATGTGCAGTTGCCGACGCAAACAAGTCTATAACGGGAACCCCCATCTTTCTGAACACAGTCTCTGTCCCTTGGGATGTGATGTGCCATTCTGGCGGGGTTCGAAGTCGCGATAGATGATCTGCGTGGGCGTTGTAGCGACCCGGGATGTATCTTACATCCAAGTCTATCTGATGAGTGTTCAGGAGATCGTATATCCGGTAAGTTATGTCCATAAGTTTGAGCGACTTGGTGCCGCCTTCGTGACGCAGAAAAGCAACAGCTGTCTTGTTGTCGCTTTGTAGCAGTACAGAGCTTTGACGTAAGTAATGACCTCGAGCTACAAGAACTTTCAGTACAGTCAACAGTTCTTTTTGATTGCAGTGAAGAGGCTCCTCCTCCTTTGACCACGGGCCTGATAATGAGAGACCGTCTAATTGTACACCCCAGGCCTGGTCCGAGGCATCCGTACTGAGAAAGTGTGACGGGGGAGGAACATTAATTTTCGAGCAAGCACGGCGATTTTCTAGCCACCATCTCAGGTTGTTTTTGCATTCCTCTGGGAGGTCGTAAATCTGTGACAGTTTCGTCTTGGGAAGCGAGATTAGGAAACTCAGCAGACTGCGGTAATTCAATCGCCCCCTTGGAACTATGAAGCTCGCAAAATTTAGTAAGCCTACCAGACTTTGTAAGTCTTTTAGTTTTGTGGTGCCTTTTTCTAACATCATATGAATTTTTGCTGCTAAGCGTTGCTGTTTGTCTGGTGGCAACAGCTTTTGATTTAACCACGTATCCCAGATGACCCCTAAGAAGGTCAAGCTTTTCTGGGGCTCGAGAATCGACTTTTCGTAATTTATCTGCCACCCCAGGTTTTGAAGGCACTCTAACGCTTGGCTCACATGAATGCGGAGCGTTCTGGGATCCTGATGGACCAAAAGATAGTCGTCCAAAAATACTATTAAACGGATGCCCTGCGCTCTCAATATCTCGGCAACCCAGTGGGTCAAAGTGGCAAAAACTTTCGGGGCTGTACTGAGCCCGAACGGGAGACAAGTCATTTGCAGTAAACGGCCTCCGAAAACTAGTCTCAAGAAGGTTCTGTGAGACCTGGCGATTGTCAAGTGGTATAAGCTTGTGAAATGTCCAGCTTGCACAGCCAGTCGCGTGGCTGTACGAAGTTCGGAACCTTCTGTACATTTATCAATCGAAATCGATCGGTTATAACAAAGCTGTTTAACGCTTTCAGGTTGAAAATCGGTCGCGCGGAGCCGTCGCTTTTCGGTACTAAGAAAATGGTCGAAATGAAGCTTGGAGCGAGGTTTACCTCCTCTAAAACTCCTTGTCTCTCCATTTGAGTAATTATTGCTTGCATTTCCTGAGAAAAGGGTGTGTGGAATGTACCGTTGTGCAAATCGGGTATGATCAACGGAGGTTTCTGAGCAAAAGGTATGCGATACCCTTTTATAAAGTTGAGGATGGTTTTTGGGGCCCCGAGTCTTTTCCAATGGTTGATTGATTGAAGTAACTGGCCGGCTCTGAAGTTCGAGTCACATTTTACGCCTCTTGGCGTTGTAATTCGGCGGGGAAGCGTCGCGTTTACGACTATTCCGTCCTGGTTCGTACTTATTATTGCGTCCTCCTTGGTGACGAAAATTGTGCCTTGAGTTGGAGCTTACCCGGTGGGTAGAGTTATTGCCCTGATAACCTCGCTGCGTGTTGCGGTTTGGTTGCGGTTGCCCACCCTGCGGGGGTGGTACATGCGGATGTGCTGCGTGCACGCATCCTGAGGAGCAATGTCCTTGTCCAGCACTCTGCGAGAGCGCACGATTTTGACCAAACCCCTGCGAGGGGCGGTGAGCAGACTTACTTATCCCTGCTTGCGAAGTAGGGTTGTTGCTGCTATCTTGCTTCCGGATAGGCCAGAAAGCTTTTCTTACACCTCCAGCCTTCTCGAGGGCTCCTGTTAATAGTTGCGCGTCAAATAAATTCTCGCATGAGGGCGGAATTTTATTTATGGCAGACTTCACTAACGGATCTCTCACGTTTTTCAGAACTGCATCGCGACGCATTTGTATAACCTCTGCCCTGTGGCCGCAGATCATTTGCAACAAGTCAGCAGACACCGTCTGGTATTCGCCAGCCAAGAAAAAGTCGTTTACTTTTTGAGTCACACTGGCAGCATCGAGGTCCTCAGTATTTTTAGACCACATCAAAAATTCATTTAAACTTTTATTGAACACCTCAGCCTGTCTCAAAGCGCAGTAGCTCAACGCAGCGTATGATCTATCAGTGTATGCTAAATTTCGATTTAAATCGTAAGCTTTGAGCTCATCGTTTATATCGAGCTCAACAAAACCCGGCGTGTGGCTGTAGAGCTTCTGAGCTTCAGCATAGCGGACCTCTGACCAAGTACGGTCATTAAAATGCTGAATCATTTTTAAAATTTGAAGGTACTGATCTGGCGTCTTAGGAACAGAAGGTTCCTTTAATTTAGTTTTAATACTAGCTGAAAAATCTGCGTTACTAACTTGTTCTGTGGATTTAACTTCGATATCCTCAATCGCACTCGGACAAAGTGATAAAATATCATCGTTACCCTCAGACGGTCTATGTGAAAAATAATTATTTTCGCCATGACTACAAGAATAAATGGGTTGACGTTGTTGTGTAAGCTGGGTCACCTGTTTGGTCAGTTCTTCTAGAGCTCTTGAGCGTCGACTGCGTTTGCCCCCCCTTTTCTTTTGGCGGCGGCGGCGTTTGGACTTTGAACTCGGTGAGCTTGAAGAATCAGAGCTTGAACACGAGTCGCAGCTGCTGCTATCGCTCGAAGAACTGTTCGTTTTCTTGCGTGGCTTCTGGGTACCAGACGGCCCTGGTACGGGCTCACATTTTCTAGCCTCATCATCATTAGACTGCATCTTGACAAACAACAAAAACTTTTTATAAAATGTGTTAAGTACTGATGATGTTCTTGATTCTTGATGATAAGATTCAAAAAGTAACTTACTTTGGGAGCAAAATACGACGCAATATACACTTTATTGTAAATTGAAATAAAAATTTTCCAGAGCAAATAATTTTTGCAAAGAAATATTTTAGCGTAAACTACCCGTTGCAAAAAATTAAACTCGAAAATTCAAACGATCAGAAAGATCGTTTAGAAATTTAATGTTATAAATTAACAAAAAAGTTATCTGCTTTCAAAGCAAAGATAAATTTTTATGCAACTAAATATGCAAAATAACATTTTTAAAATTCGAACGGTAACACCGTTAAGAAATAAAATTGGAAATTTTAACAAAGGTTTAAGTACTTACATTTGCTGCAGATACCTTTGTAATGTAACTTACTAAGACTTTCTGTTGTGGACTTGTCGCAGCTCAACAGAAAGTATCCGAAGGAGCCCGGAGACGTGTTGTCTCCTCGGGAACCAAAATGCCAATGGAGCAGACGCCGAGGCTTTCAAAAAGCTTGGCGCTGCCTGGTGGTGGGGTGGTGGTCATGACGTGCGTCATATCCGGAGCAAATTTATGGAAATTGAAGGAGAATTTGACGGGAAACGGAAGTGCTATCTCAATTTATATGCTTTGAATAACGGTACAGTTATTTAATGCGGTTTTTTGTAATAGATAGAGTGATTGAAGAGGAAGGTTTATAAGTATAATACATGCACAAAATATTAATAGTTTAGGCGGTACGAAGTTCGCCGGGTCGACTAGTTATATTTTAAAAAGAAGTTTTCATAGGTATGTGTAAAAAATAAAATTTATAAACATAATAATAAAAATCAATATCAGTCCAATAAAAATACTAAAAAATATGATTCGTAATCAAGATCCACATTTACATTAATTGCGTTTGGAAAAATAAAAAAAATTACAGACACCAATTTTGATCCAAATCATTTATTTAAAATAGAAAATAAATTTAGTTTTCCGAACGCATTTAAAATGGGGGAAGTTTGTTATGTAATGGCTGATGTATAAGTAAAAATATTTTTACAAATTATTATCTCGAATCTAACAAGATTCTATCACTGGTAAGTAATACAAAGTAACTCAATTGACTATAGCTCATAACATTAACAAATAATAGTTATCAAAACCAGGCTTCAATGAACTAAAGTAATGTGATTGCAACTATCTACCTGGAGGTCACGGGCACTGGTTGCGCGATCTTCCACGCGATGCTCTCTTCTTGGAAGTCGAGTGAGCACGGCTTGATCAACTCTTGACCGCCTTGGTGTAGCCATTTGTTGGAAACTGTGGGGGGAGGAATTGGGATGAGTAATTGTTATATAAATGCAAAATAGTTGGGATCTTAAATCTCATTTTACGTATTTATATGATCTTATTTTAAAAACGGATAAGCAATCTGTTAATGGGTATGAAATTGGATGCAGCGCTCTCCGTCTAAAATCTTCTATACCTCGACGGGTGCGTCCAGGTCGAACCAGACAGACAGACAGTACTAATGAGTATGAAGATTGACTCGGGGGTCACAGGGTTACCATGCGAAAAAAACACAATCCTGTCTGAGGCAAAATATTTAAGAAATACCGACAAATCTTCAGAAGTACACAGGCTACAGGTTCGGTCCGTGCTCAGTGCGGTACCCGTCGTCGCTCGGTCTGATCACCGGTGTGGTCTAATGCCAAATGTCCCTAAGCACAGCAAAATAAAGAGTAGTATGGACAGGTCGGGCACTCCCTGCCTCTCTCAGCAAGTGCGCCTCCCCGCGCTCGGTTACCTCTCAGTACAATCAGCACGTCTTGTCTCACTCACACAAGCAAGTTTCGGCTGTGCGTGTTATTCTATGAAGTGTCCGAGAGTCCGAGGAGCGGCTACTCACCCCACTTGGAGCCGCGCAGCACGGGGCAGGCGGCGTGGCGCGTGGCCAGGTCGCCGGCGCCGGACGCGTGCAGGTTGCCGAGAGTCCGAGGAGTGGCTACTCACCCCACTTGGAGCCGCGCAGCACGGGGCAGGCGGCGTGGCGCGTGGCCAGGTCGCCGGCGCCGGACGCGTGCAGGTTGCCGAGAGTCCGAGGAGTGGCTACTCACCCCACTTGGAGCCGCGCAGCACGGGGCAGGCGGCTTGGCGCGTGGCCAGGTCGCCGGCGCCGGACGCGTGCAGGTTGCCGAGAGTCCGAGGAGTGGCTACTCACCCCACTTGGAGCCGCGCAGCACGGGGCAGGCGGCGTGGCGCGTGGCCAGGTCGCCGGCGCCGGACGCGTGCAGGTTGCCGAGAGTCCGAGGAGTGGCTACTCACCCCACTTGGAGCCGCGCAGCACGGGGCAGGCGGCTTGGCGCGTGGCCAGGTCGCCGGCGCCGGACGCGTGCAGGTTGCCGAGAGTCCGAGGAGTGGCTACTCACCCCACTTGGAGCCGCGCAGCACGGGGCAGGCGGCGTGGCGCGTGGCCAGGTCGCCGGCGCCGGACGCGTGCAGGTTGCCGAGAGTCCGAGGAGTGGCTACTCACCCCACTTGGAGCCGCGCAGCACGGGGCAGGCGGCGTGGCGCGTGGCCAGGTCGCCGGCGCCGGACGCGTGCAGGTTGTGCCAGAACACCGCCGCGTGCTTCTCCGGGAACACGCTCAGCCCGAGCTCCGTGAACACCGTGGCGCCGCCCTGCGCTACTGACGACATCTGGGAACGTGCCGTATTCTTACACTTGGTTTATTTGTGTCAGTGTCAATCCAGCGAACGATAATGATGCGCTTATCTTGCGCTCGATCGACTAATATCTACACGTTATATCTTCTACTGATGTAATTTAATTACTTGAACATTATATGTAGTGCAATAAACACAATCTATACTTCCGTACTAATATGTATTGCAATGCGAAAGTAACTCTGCCTGTCTGTCTTCCTTTCACACGATAACTATTGAACCGATTTAACAAAAAATCGGTAATAGAGAGCTAGTCCACAGCTTGAGAAAACATAGCAGAAAAGTATCCTGAAAATCCTCCAGGAACGGATAATTACGGTTTGAAGGTACATTGCGCTGACGAAGCCGCGGGAAACACTAGTTTGCAATAATATTTTCATAATAATATCGAAAATTTCCATCTATAACGTAAAGTCCATTGAAGAATACTTACATAAAATAACACAGTAGCAATCCTATTTCCAGGGTAGTAATTGAAGGCATTTTCACGTTTCTGTAAATTTCAATATAATGAGTTTTATACAACTTAATTATAATTTATAATTAATACAGCTTGTAAAATAAAAAAACTATAAGTAAGTCTTTAAAGCCAAATCCTGGGTACGGATACTTCTAAAATTTGTAGCGACTATTGGCAACCTGCCTGATAAAAAAGTACAAATACATACAAGGAAATATAAAAAGTATAGTCACCCTAGCAAAGTCGAAGTGCGGCTCATAGTGGCCGCCCACGCCGTAGTTCACAACTTGCAGCTCCTCAGCCGAGCTCACGCTGAGCCCGGTCATGTGCGCCACGCGGCGGGAGACTCGCGCCACCGCGCGCGCCTCGCCGTCCTTCAGCCACGCCGACTTGCTGATGCGGTACTGCGCCGCCACCAGGTCGCCCGTCGACGGGTCGTGCACCACTGCGCGCTTGAACTGCAACCAATTATAGCATGTAGACTAAAGGAAAGCTTTTGAGAAGAGATGAAAAAGGTAAATAAACATTAACCGTCTTATTCATAAAGATACAGTACATTTTAAGTAGCTTTACTGGAGGTCTACATCTCTGGTTTGTTCTATGGTAAATACGTGACATCCAGTCTAAATTGACATACGTCAAATAACTAAAATGCTCTTTAACTTTTTATGAATAACAGGGTAGGGGTTTAGAGAACTTTAGACACATTTTTATTTGGAGAAAATACATATTTACGTCCTTTTTACGTACGAACCTTTTTACGTCCCGCGCCTGATATTGATAGCTTCTGAACTGTCAGATATCCTGTAGCACAAACACGCAAAGATAACCGAAACTTATCGCTGGCTATACCAGAGTATCTCATAAACGATCATCTCGCGCTCGCTGAGCACCTGGTGGAACACGAAGATGTCCGGCCGCCGGTACACCTGCTCCTCCTTGATCGGAGCCAGCCGCAGAGACGGGTGAGACGTTGGTTGTAATAGTTACCCTCGGGCGAGCCATGTCCTGTATCTCCTTGATCTCGCGCTCGCTGAGCACCTGGTGGAACACGAAGATGTCCGGCCGCCGGTACACCTGCTCCTCCTTGATCGGAGCCAGCCGCAGAGACGGGTGAGACGTTGGTTGTAATAGTTACCCTCGGGCGAGCCATGTCCTGTATCTCCTTGATCTCGCGCTCGCTGAGCACCTGGTGGAACACGAAGATGTCCGGCCGCCGGTACACCTGCTCCTCCTTGATCGGAGCCAGCCGCAGAGACGGGTGAGACGTTGGTTGTAATAGTTACCCTCGGGCGAGCCATGTCCTGTATCTCCTTGATCTCGCGCTCGCTGAGCACCTGGTGGAACACGAAGATGTCCGGCCGCCGGTACACCTGCTCCTCCTTGATCGGAGCCAGCCGCAGAGACGGGTGAGACGTTGGTTGTAATAGTTACCCTCGGGCGAGCCATATCCTGTATCTCCTTGATCTCGCGCTCGCTGAGCACCTGGTGGAACACGAAGATGTCCGGCCGCCGGTACACCTGCTCCTCCTTGATCGGAGCCAGCCGCAGGAACGGGTGACGGGAGTTCTGGTAACGGCAGTAAAGACTGAAAAAAAAACAATTTAATTTTAGTAAAATATGATTTGAAGAAGGATATGTTCCATTCTATTATCTCATTGCAGGTAAATAGTGTGCATACCCCATGGAAACTTTCTCGGGCACTTTCATTTCCCCTCTGCACAGCTTTTCGTAAACTTTTCTTTCTTTCATGTATGCGCTGGGTTCCTTCTTCTCTTCTATAGGGTCATCGCCTAGTTCCTGTAAACAAATAATAATTACAGTTGTACAATTTTAGTTTAGAAAACTCTGTCTGAGAAGCTAACAGCTAAAGAGTAAGATAAGATTGCATCAGGATTGCATTATATATGCATACAATAAAACAAAAAGAACAAACTCATACATAAACATAAACTTGGCCAAATAAACATAAACGTGGGTCTGGCTCGATGCACTGATGCCTCTCGTAAACTGAGTCAATGAGCTGGTGCCTCTGCCTAATGGTTTGGCCCTAACCCTTAAGGAAATATAGGCGTAAGATTAATTTATGTTTTGTTAGACTACGTACAGAATGGATAGTCAACCAAATGTTCCACTCTAGTATAGTATGTATGGATTAACAACTTACGCCACGCTGCTGCTTCTTTAACTTCTCTTCTGCTTCTGCGATCGTCTTTTGGAAGTGCGGGATGTTGCCGGCGGCGCGGGGGTGGTTGGGCTCTAGTATTAACAGCTTCTTTGTCCATTCCAGGGCCGTTTTTGTTTCTCCTAGACATTTTAGTTCATTATTTTGGTTTCGTGACAAATTAACGGACATTTGACGGATCGCTTGGTTGGTTTTTAGGATACTTACCTACTTATAGGATTTCATTCTAACAACCGAATAAATTCTTTAAAACTTTAAGAGCCAGTTTACAGCGATGCTAGCGCCATTCGCGAAAAAAATTAATATCTTCTAAACTAAGGCAAATATCAAAAATGTGGCACAGTATGACACTAGATAATGTAGCCTAGTTTTTTTAAGGCACCATTTTATAGCTTTTATACTTTTATATTTTTGATATGAGTTTAGAAGATATTAATTTTTTTCGCGAATTGCGCTAGCATCGATGTAAACTGGATCTTAAAGACACATAAAATATTTCTGTTTTTAAAAAGTAATAGTATAAAAAGAAAGGGACAGATTTTTTTTTATCAGGCCTCAAAGTTTCAAGTATTTCGGGGTAAGAATCTGAAGTTTTTACTTTAATGTCTTTTTATACACAGCCAACTTCCTTTGTTCTAATTGAATTTGTCGAAACTTCATAGCTAAATACATCAGAATAGTAATAGGCTTTTAATTTATTATGTTAATAATGTACATTAATATTATAAAGCAGTTCAAAATTAGCCAATTCAGCTTGTGTATTAAGTTGTAGTGTGTACGTATTTTTGATTTTTGAGTTTTAAAGTTTGACCTTAGCCATTGCCAATGATGTTGCACGAGCATCGCCGAGTCGCAGACTACCAACTTTTTATATAAACTATGTAAGTATTGACTTAGACTGCTAGTCTGCAAATAGTTATAAGCTGAAACTAATAAACACCAGCAAATAAAAAGCATATGGCGTTTAATGTTTGCTAAATATATCATAGGTCACCTTCATTTAACACATTTATTTAACAGCCCAGTCACGAATATTTCTCCATTTTAATATTAATTAGTATTTATTGTTTTTGCATTTAACTTAAAATCAACAAAACTATTTGATCTTTGAATTCTTTATAACATTAAAAAGTATAAAAACTTAAGGGTTCAGATAGGTACTCAATTTTAATAGCCTGGTTTATCACTAAATAGACGCATAGGGAGAGATTGGAGGCTTTTGAAATGTGGTGCTGGCGACGGATGGAGGGAAATAGCTGGAAGGACAAAGTTACCAATAAGGAAGTTCTGAGAAGAGTGAAGGAGTGAAAGAATTTGTTAAAGACCATTGAGACAAGACGGGGCAAGATGATTGGGCATCTGATACGACAAGACGCCTTCATCACCAACATTATTCAAGGCAAGATTGAGGGGAAAAGAGAGAGGGGACGACCAAGACGGAGTTACTTTGATCAAATAACGGAAAAAATAGGGGTCATGTCGTATCAAGAGGTCAAGCAGCTGGCGGGGAATCGGGAGGTGTGGAAGACGCTCCACCGAAAAGAGCCTAGCTCTTAAATTTGACGAAAAGATACGCATATTTATTCCAGGCAACCCGAGAGGGTGTTGGCTTTACACAGAACATTGCTTATAGTTAAAATTATTTCGGTCGGCGAGCGACGCCAATTATTAGGTATTCTTTTGGCCCAAAAGAGGCCCTGAATTGAAAACCTGAAGGCACAAAACGGTGAATCAGCAGAGCCAAGAACACGTGGCAGCGCGCTATAAAGGAGGATCAGGAACACCTGGAAGC
This sequence comes from Euspilapteryx auroguttella, assembly GCA_951802225.1. Taxonomy (NCBI): domain Eukaryota; kingdom Metazoa; phylum Arthropoda; class Insecta; order Lepidoptera; family Gracillariidae; genus Euspilapteryx; species Euspilapteryx auroguttella. The sequence goes on from OX637652.1 coordinate 7,259,214, forward strand.
AAGTCGACATCGCTGAAGGCCGCCGAGAGTAGCGAAGACTTGTTTCGACCCTTGCTTCTCAGCGGAGATTGAGCTTCTGTAAGTATACTAATTAACTCACCCAACAAGTAGTGCGTATAGGCGATATACTCGTAGATGTCGACCAGAGTGAAATCGTACTCGTTTCCTTCATCTTCGAATTTCCTGAGGGCTACGGTCATCCATTCGAGAGCGTTTTTAAAGTCCTTCTGGTTGTAGAGCACACGCGCCAGTTCGTAGCAGTCGCCCGCTGTCATCGGGGTGCTAGAAGGATACGATTTAATATGTTATATCACAGTATTTAAACATTTTATGAGTTTTCGTAGATGATAAAAATTAAAAAAACGCATCACGCATCGTAGATTATCAAAATCTATTCAGTTGTAAATGTAATGTTCTTACAGTAACGCGTCTTTGTTTAAACTTACTTGCCTTATTGTTTGTTAGTTTAACAAAGGATAAGTATGGTAAAAAAATTGAGTAACGCTTAATGCCGATTCACGCAACACCAGATCATCCAGTACCAAAACCCTGAGCACAAAAAAGACAAGAAAACTGTTAAAAAGGTAGCAATCTATAAAATTAATCCGCGTGATAGACTTGTTTAATGTTTTGTAAAACTACAAGGAATTAGCACATACATAAAGAAACACACATATTAGCACCATATACTTACTAAAAAAAACTAAAACATTTTTTTATTTACCGTAAACCACATATTATAGAGGAACTCCCCTATCAATCTTTTAGTCTGCAGGCACGAAACTTGCGTCGCAAGTTTCGTATCCGTAGACTTACAGCGTTTTTTTTTGTAACAAATACTATTCTACCAAATGTGGCCATCAATGAGCCCCTGTCACCTACGCCTTGAAATCATTCAACAATACGACTTACCAATTAGAGTCAGGGCTGTAAATGCAGATCAATTTAAAATATTTGATAATATTAATAGTTTAGTTTGCAAAAAGACAAGACAAAAATATGATTTATTTGGTCTTCCCAGACCCTTTGACAATAAAATATGGCCTCAGTAGTATTATTTAACTTTTATCAAACTTTATCTTGTTTGGCCAAAGGATAGATTTTTAAAAGGCACATCTTTTCGCGAAAGTACATAATATATAACAACTTCACCTGTAAGAGATCCCATTAAGCTTCCCATCAGCAAGATCAGCCACCTCCAAATGGTATGTGTCTTTCAGTCGAGTGAGAGCCATAGCTGCTCCAGACAAGTCTTCAGTTGTTGGGTACTTCAGGTCCGGGTGACTAACTGTGATGTTCTTTATATAGTCTGTAAGATATAGATTAGCTTTTTTCATAAACATACTTACATTATTTAACTTTTGTTTATTAACTTTAACCCTTTAATTGGTATAATAATTTAATTATTTTGAAAGGTTCAAATTATGGTGGCAATATACTAACCCTCTTATTCATAAAAAGTTAAAGAGCATTTTAGTTGTTTGACTTATGTCAATTTAGACTGGATGTCACGTATTTACCATACAACAAACCAGAGAAGTAGACCTCCAGTAAGGGTACTTAAAATCTACTGTATCTTTATGAATAAGACGGTATATATGTCACATTGTCATTTTTCACTTTTTTATGTTGTATTTGGTACCTGTGCCTTTATTGATGCCTTTTTCAATTGAATCCAGGTCACTTGTTAACCTCTTGATAAGTGTAAATGCATTAATGGGATTCCCTAAATAATTAGGGATATCAGCCATAGCTATTTCATGCTCCTTCTTGTAGAGATTCAAGTTTCTGGAAGCACAAAAATATAATTATATAATATAAATTTTGTGAATATAATAAGTGAAGTCTTGTATAATTAGTATGTAATTGCATATAAAAAACTAATAGTAAGTATTTTATATTAAGAGTATATTTAGGTTGGGGTTGTTCTTTATAACCAAATCTTTTTCTTTAAATACCAGTTATAAATTATTAATGTTTTATAAATATAAAGCACAATAAATATATTAAAAATTTAATACATAAATGGCACTCTATTGTATTTACTGTGAAATCATCAAACGCACCTTTTAAGATTCCTGATGCGATTCTCTTCATTAACAATGTAAGAATCCAAGTCATCAATTATCCTCTTGTGAGTCTCCAGCAAGTACTCTATGTCAGCTATGGCTGTGAAAAGCTCAGACGAAGCATACCACACCTGGCTGAGGAGCACCAGTGAAGCTATGCTGACAGGTTTCATTGCTGTTCCTTCAATGTAGATATAATATTTTTGTAAATGAAAAATAATTAAAATTAATAGATTTTGTAAAAAGATACTTGTAGTTTACTAGAGTAGTGTGACTGGCCATCATAACACAGGTTTACTGATATGGATGGCCAACTGTCATTAAAATTAAATAAAAACAATTTTTTAAGACAATTAAAATACATCAATATATATAAAACTCTTCCGTTACTGACTGACTGACTGACTGACTGACAGACAACGCAGAGCCGAAACTACTGGGCGTAGCGGGCTGAAATTTTGCATGTAGGTTCCTTAGGGAGTGTAGGTGAGCACTAAGAAGGGATTTCCCGAAATTCCCACGGGAACGAAAAAAAACGGGAATTTTGTGTTTATGAGAAATCTGCGCGGGAAAAACCGCGGGGAAGCCTCTAGTAATTGATAAAAGACAAGACAACATGAAAGAAAAAAAAACTATCAAACAGAAACATTATCAGTACATTGTGTCATGCATGTTCAAGATAATATACTGGAACATTCCATGAGCCATTTACAGGGTTGAATCTACAGAAAAGATTGAGAATATTAACTATTACTATTTATCACTTTTTTTTTTAATAATATGATAATGCTGATGCCTTTTCGTGGTCGTGGAACTAGATAGGTATTTATGCTAATATTTCGCATAACTTGTGTGAGTCGTAATTAGATGGAGGAAACACGGACCGCCGACTCTGGACACGTAAACATTACAAAGTTCAATGACTTCGTGGAGCTTTTATGAGCTTTTGTATTTGCTAAACTTAATCGTATTACATTTATGAAATACATATCAATAACACAGCGGTCCGGATATTATGTTTTACAAAGGTTTTACATACTAAATAGTATCTTACAATCACGGTGTAAACAAAACAAACCGGGAGCAAGGAGATTATGAGAGGAAGAGACAAATCAATCAATTATAATATAGGCGATGAATGGAGCGTCAAGGCATAATACGTACCCCAAATTTATCTTAATTTTAGCGCACTGTATGTTAAGGATAATTATGTTTCGAATATGAAAAAATAAGACGTTATTTTTATGAAATGTTTCAAAATACAAAACGAACAACGATTCCCCGTGAGTTTTCGTTTTGGACTGACCCATCCATAGATAATATTGAATATACACAAATAGATATGCGACTCTGCATTTTCGACGTCAGCGCCCCAAGCGGTAATTCTCCAAACCACATCATACAACATATATACCTATAGCTAGGCACCTTCCACACCTAGCTAGCTTGGTAGGTACCTATGTAGGTATTTTATTCATGTAGACATCTTTTTTAGGTTGAGATTAATTTCACAAGCGGACAGAATGTAAAATGTAAACTTGGTTACATTTTACTTTCTTGCTTTACAGATTAATCTCAACCTTAAAAGATGTCTGCATGCTTATTATCTTACAATAAATTCTTAAGCAAAATGTAACTCAAACTTAATTTAAAATGAAAATTCTATAGGTATTTAATTAATAATATTTATTATTTTCTTCTTTTGGTATAATAATAATATGCAATTTTTTGAAAATCATCTATATAATCATAGCGTTTACCTTTTGAAATTCTATTTGTGTGCCTACACCATGTTTTCATGTTTGCTTGAGGTATAGTATTGCGATTCAAAGTGGGAATGGCAAAGTTTTCTGTATTTGAATATTTTTTTGTTGTCCAGTGCCAAAATATCACCACTAATACTATTCAACCATGTGCGGAATCTGTCTGGTTGTCTCTCCGGGTTCGGCAAACTGTGTAAGACTATAGTATCCAAACCTGAAATGAATATGAATACTTAATTAAGATTTTTGTTTATTATTGTTAATGGTTACTGTACTTTTAAAGCCATTAATATGTTTGTAAAATTAGTTTATGTTTGTCATTACAACCTAATCCGGTGATGTGATTTTGATCCCCTGAGAAATGCTAGAATATTTAAGGCTTGTTGCCAATCATCAGTTCCGTGCTTCAGAAGATATGGTTCGTCCGCCCCATATACTTTACAATACTTCTCACTGAATCAATGATACATTATGAGCTAGGAAAGAATCTGTCTATCGTACTTATTACTAACCTATTTTATGCCATTAATTGCTGTTTGAATAGAATTATGTGGAAACGATACTAAAATTTAGAATGATGGAAAAGAAAAAAATAAACATTATTGTAGGTAGGTACTTACGAGTTTTAGAACACCCTGGTACGCAATACCGTTGAGCAAGTTTGTTTTCAATATCAAACGGGATCCAAATCGCCAGCAAAATCAGAGTCCAGTAAACAAAGCAGCGACCCACCGACCGTAAAATCGAATAAGGGAAAGATATCGGAGTCCAAGAAAAGCCAAGTCGTCGAAAAAGAAAATCCAAAAAACGCATTGTTCAAACGAAAACAAACAACAATTGAAAAAAAATGCCCGACCGGCCGGAAGGTGTCATCATGATATTGTAGTGCTGCCAATTATCAATCGACTATCGCCTACTCAATCATCCAAATTTTACCACGAATCTTTCACTTCACAAGCGGTCAGGCTGTGGAATTCGTTGCCTATCAACATCAGGCAAATTCGATCCATAGCTACGTTTAAGGAAGCAGTAAAGGCTCACTACCTCTCACTGTGCTAGTCTTTCATCTCTTTGCTACCTCACATCTTTTGTCGTTGACATCGAAGTTGCCGTCACCCTGAATAATCAATTATGATGTTTATTTAATGTTATATATATATATATATATATATATTATATGTATGTATTTTATATATGTACGTGTCACAGACAGCGCCATCTAGTAACCAGATGGCTTAACTATTATCTAATCTGTGGAATAATTACCGAGCTGAATCTGTGTGTTTTATAGTCTGTGCAAAACGAAGGTATTTTTCCCGCATTTACAAACTCCGCAATAAACCAGATCCACCGAAGCAAGTCTTTTCCTTCTTCTTCGATTCCAACAAGAAACATTGGTGACCCTCGACATCCAGAACACCTGGAGAAACACGCAAGGAGCAGGGAAGTAGCAGGAGATTCGAAGATTCTCGAAAATCGCTGCGAAAACAGTAATCGCATCACCCGGCCGGCGCCCGGCAACCAAGCATCGTAGCGCGTCGTCTTGGTTTTGCGATGAAAACTGCTTCGAATGAAGATTGAGGAGGACCAGAGCGTGGAAAATACCGAGAAAAGGCTGCTTACGAGACCGAATAACCTAGAAAGCGTTTCCGTAAGCAAGCGTCTCAGGCGGAAGTTCACCTACAACCGATTACGGCGGACAGCAAGCGTTCAGAGGACCGAGTGCCGAAGACCCTGTCACGCTACATCTACAGGCAGAAAGCATCCAAGGACCGAGCGCCGAAGGATCCTGCCAGGAGGCTACACATACTGTAGTTAACCTATCTACCTATATCTACTTTCTGAAGGCAGTGAGCATCCGAGGACCGAGCGCCGAGGGACCCTGCCAGGTGCATCACAGAGTGCACTTACCTACAGCGGGAAGAGGCAACAGACATCCTAGGACCGAGCGCCAAGAAGCCTTACTCTTCACCCACCAACCAAGGAGGCAGCCAGGAGCTACAGCAGCCAGGGAGCAGCAGAGGCCAGACGTCCCAGTGTTGAGAGTCGGTACCCGAGGGCTGTACTACTTAGCAGGAGAGTCACAGGTCTCGGTTGGTTTCTGCATATCAAGTAAGTGCCTGGTGTCGTTCCCTTATAACTTAAAAACCTAAAGATCTAGCTAAATTCTACCTATTAAACCTGATACTATCTATCATTAGCTACAAATAAACCTACTTTACCTACAACATTTAGGTCAATAACCTACACCTAAATTAAAATTTAAGTTTTTAAATTTTTACCTATAGTCCTGTCCTAACCTAGTACTTGTTTACAACCATGGCATCATCAGATAATGAGGATAATGAATCATACCACTCAGAACCATCAGTAATTGAACACAAAAAGCTAAAACTATTAATTAAAAAGCGTGGAGTGGCAAAGGGAAAGCTAACCCTATTTACCAAATTTATTTCTAATATTAAACCAGAGTCATTATCTGCTGATCAGCTTTTGGACATTGAGGCAAGAACAACCAGAATTGCTTCAGTGTTCAAAGATTTTGATGCCATACAGGACGAATTTGAAACCATTAGTGCTGATGTGGAAGAGCAGCTGGCGGAGAGAGAGAAGTATGAGGACTCCTACTATAAGGCTCTTTCTCTAGCCAAAGGCTTCTTGAAGCCAGCTGCTAGTCCAGTTGAAAGAAGAGACAGCCAGAACCATGCAGTGGTAGAAAGTGGGGATGCCATCAAGTACCCAGACATATCGCTGCCAACTTTCAACGGAGATGTCACAGCGTGGATAGAGTTTAGGGACACCTTCGATGCACTCATCAATCAGAGCAACCTGAAGTCAATTCAGAAGCTTAAGTACCTAAGGGGTTGCCTGAGAGAGAGTGCGTTGGAGGTGATCCTATCTCTTGAGTTCTCCAATGACGGATATAGCATAGCGTGGCAACTTCTTTGCGAACGATACAACAATCCCAGGGTTCTGGTATATAACCATTTACGAGCTCTCTTTAATATAGAACCAGTACCAAACCAGACAGCAGCACTAAGAGCGTTATCAGACAACATCTCAAAGCATCTTAGAACCTTGAAGACTCTCAAGGTCTCCACTGAGGGGTGGGATATCCTAGTTATTTTTTTTCTGTCTGCAAAGTTAGACAAAAGCATGCAACGAAAGTGGGAGGAAAGAAATAATCAACGCGAATTGCCATCCCTACAGGATTTCAAATCATTCTTGCGGGCGCAGGCCAACATCCTAGAGTCGGTCAGCGGCGCAGCAACCGAGGAAGCCGAGCCGAGGGCCAGCTTCGCGAGGGAGGCACTGGTAACCACGTCCTCTCAATCACAACCTAATAAGGTAACCTATACCGATAGTAGTAAATGTCCCCATTGTAGCGGCAACCACTACATTAACCTATGCCCTAAGTTTTTAGTTCTGAACGCAACGTCACGCACTCGTTTAGCTAAAAGACTAGGCCTATGCGTAAACTGTTTACGCTCTAACCACATCCTGCCTAACTGCCGAGCCAGTAGCTGCAGGACCTGCAAGGGGAAGCATCACACATTGCTTCACTTTGAGAACACGTCGAGTTCTAACCAGCCTACAACACTAAATCTACCTAATGCTGAAGGGCAGTCAGTGAACCTGCTCACTAATCAAGTGGTCAATTCCACTCTTCGCCGAGACGAAGGTAAACCTATTAAATCTATTATTTTATCTACAGCCAGGGTAAAGGTCTTAGATAAAAACAACCAGCCACGCATACTAAGAGCACTGTTGGACTCAGGCTCACAATCTAACTTTATTACCGAAAAAGCTTATGAGAAGCTTAAACTACCTACACAACGAGTCGACATGGAGGTTTTAGGATTTAGCGATAACTGTACTAAAATTAACCAGATGTGCAATCTAACTATACAGTCACTTGATGACTTATTCCAGACCGGTCTATCTTGTCTTATTGTACCTAAAATAAGTAATTTGCCCTCTCACGCAACGAGCGGCAAAAACCTAATCATACCAAGTCGTTTTAAACTAGCAGACGAGTCATTCTACGATGGTGGCGACGTCGACATACTGCTGGGCGCGGAGAAATTCTACCAACTGCTGTGCATAGGCCAACATCAGCTGGGCGATGGCCTGCCTGTCCTGCAGAGAACGCGACTGGGCTGGGTGGTCTCGGGAGCTATTAGTAAACCTATTCAATCTAAAGTAAGATGCAATTCTATTATAAATAAGGTTGATAGTCAGCAGCAAACAATTCCAGATGATGATGAACTGGAGAGGTGCGATCAGACAGGCAGCACTCGTACACAAGCTTCTGATGGACAATTTGATGTGACTATCCCTTGTAACCAACCAAAAGCCTCCCTAGGCCGTTCCAGTGTCATAGCATACAACCGATTTCAGTCATTAGAACACAAATTTCAATGCAGCCCAGAGTATAACCAAGCCCATGTTAACTTTATGAGACAATTCAAACACGCAGGGAATATGAGTGAAAACCTATCGTCAGAACCCTGTAACTACCTACCTACCCTATCATGGCGTAGTTAACCTAAAAACGATAATGTAAATCTTTCAACGATATTTTATATACCTAAGGCTATCAATAAGGCAAGATGATTTGGTAGATACTCTATTACGATTAAGTTTTTTACCGATATTCTTATAAACGAAAACCGATAAACCTCCAAGCGATTCTGTGGCGCGAGAATCCTACAGAACCACTATTAACCTATTCCCTAAACACACTTAAGTTTAAGACTAAAGTGTTAACCTATCTAGCAACGCGACGCTTGCTACAACTATCTATAGATAATAAGGAGCAGTTCCCCGCCGCGGCGCGGTGGCGCGGGCGGCGGCGGACGGGGTCCTGCTGGACGTCGCGTCCCGGCGCGGCGGCGACGAGCGCGCGCGGGACCGGTCCGGCTGCAGCGTATCCTGAGGGCGCGAGGCTCCACCCTCGTAAGTGGAGGTCAAGCTCTGATGCGATACCGTTGTCAGTTATACCTACTGAACAAACACAAAACAATCCTAGACCTACCCAGCTCGGACACGACAAACAAACGGTGTTAGGATTAACAGGGTGTAGCAAAACCGACAATCTAATCTACACGCTCAAATGTGAGCTACCTATTATACCTATAATCTTTTTAATGTACTATTTACCTATAATCTTTAATACCGAAATAAAAATGTGAATGGTCAACTATCACCGAGTGAGTTGAGCCAGGCCACAAACAAGCTAATTAGAGCTAAAGAATTCTTACCTAAAAAAGTTTAACCTACTTAAACTAATTTAAGCTTTACCTAAAAAATCTAGTTATGTACCTATTTTGAGTTCATAGAGAATGAAATGGACTCATGAGAGTGAGAGGTCATTTAGCATTATCTCATTATCTATACAACACAAAGTACCTAAATTATTTTACCTATATAATCCTAAAATAAGCACGTCATACTGATGCACGCCGGGCCACAGCTGCTGCTATCATCGACACGAGAACGGCACTGGCCGATTCACGGTAAGAGCTTAGCTATTAAAATAGTTAACAAGTGCGTGATGTGCTTCAGAGCTAAACCTATAAGCAGTGCACCTACCTACCACCCTCTAGGGTGAGCGCGTCCTCCCTTTTGGAGAAAGGCTGTCGACTACACAGGGTCTTTACTATTGGAAATAAAAGAGGACGTGACTACAAACCTGCCACTTGCTGCTATGTTTGTTTATCTTCCTGCCTACCTAGACAGTTCATTATCTTCCTGTCTACCTAGGCAAATTATGAACCAGTTCATTTGTTTAACTATTACCTAAGCAAGTGCTAGGTCAGGCACTCCCTTAACCTATAATTACTTATTACCTGTATAAATTATTTATTAACCTATGAGAAGTTTCAAACTATATTAGGTGAAGGGAATTTTGAATTCTCGTCCCTTTTAGCCGATACCTAGTTGAATTACCGATGAAACTTTCTTTTTGACACCAGCGCACTTCTTGTTAGGTAGAACACCTAATCGTTACCTGATTACGACTATAAAGATGTGCCGGCGAACAGACTCTCACACTAGCCATTAGTTACAGCACATCCAGCAGGACGACAGGCGCGGCCTCGGCCGGGCCGGGCGCGCGCGGGCTGCTGGAGCGGGCCGCCGCCGCCTGCTGCGCGGCGCGGGGCGAGACGGCGACACGCAAGTCACCGAAACTCGCACTTCCAGAGAGTCATACCTATTGAAACCTAATCTATGTCCTATTGTAAAACCTACTTAGGCGTTGTATAAACATTTACCTATTTTACCTATTACCTAACTACATAAATTTACATAAGTTTTTGAACTTATATTTACCTATTCTTAGAAGTGTTCCTATGTAGTCACTTTATCTTTTACCTATTTCTAGTACTTCAACTTAAAACCAATCTTATCTAATCTATCTTTGTATACTTACCTAACTAAAGTTTGCACAAGCTTTAATGCTATTTACTTAATTTATTTAATGTTGCTTGCATTTTCTAAATGTTAATGTGTGCATGTATCTATAATTGGATTTACCTAATAACACTTCATGTACACATATTGTTGAACCTAGTATAAACCTTACCTATTCATAATGTTGTCAAGTGGTGGCAACATGTCACAGACAGCGCCATCTAGTAACCAGATGGCTTAACTATTATCTAATCTGTGGAATAATTACCGAGCTGAATCTGTGTGTTTTATAGTCTGTGCAAAACGAAGGTATTTTTCCCGCCTTTACAAACTCCGCAATAAACCAGATCCACCGAAGCGCGTCTTTTCCTTCTTCTTCGATTCCAACAAGAAACAGTACGTATATAGTATGTAGGTGTATCAAAATATTTTTTATAATAAATAATTATTTATGTAGTTTATATTTAGTATTTGTTGTAAATAATTATGTTTATGTAGTTTATAACGTTATGGTTTAAAATAATTCATTTTTTTAAATATTATTTTACTTTTTTTATTGTTTTTTTTTTTTTATTTACTGAACCAACCCACCGTACTTTTTCTGTTGTCTATTTTATCTTAACAATGGGTTGCCTGGAAGAAATCGCTTTAAGCGATAAGGCCGCCCATTGCAATCAGTGTTTTAATTTAAGAATATTGTAATATTTTAAGTTCATTGATTGTAATAAAGAGTCTATCTATCTATCTATCTATCTATCGATTAATAAAGAGTAAAAATAATATACAGTATGTACAGTGGCGGTCTAGGATGGCGTAACACTTCCGGTTTTTCTTTATTGCAAAATAGCTCTTGTTCTTTGGTAATATAGTCTAGTGCGAACGAGAACATAGACAAATCTGTTACGCCGCCCTAGACAGCAACTGAACATAGTATGTTCGGTATGTTACATACCCAGCACATAATCAAGAAAGAAGAATATGCAGAAAGCCTAAAGCTTAAACTATGCAGAGAAAATTTTAAATAACAACTATGCCAAGCCTTGGCAAAATATACATAGAGTGATTCAGAAGAAGGTTTGAATGTGCGATACAAGCACATTATTGTAAAAAGTTCGGTGGTTAACAACAAAATAGTTCCTAATATAACATAAGTAAAGCGATGTATTATTTTAGGGGCGCAAAAGTTAAAATCCGAGCGCAGTGTCAAGGTTTCAAGAGTTTATTCCCGAGGGAATTATAGCTTGAAACTTGAACAAGCTAGCTCATGTTATATATGTATTTTTTGTTTCATCCAACGAGAAATTTTTCTAATCTATAACATTAAAAAAATGAATACCTACCTAGATACCTACCTACCTAATTCTATTGACCTAAATCCACTTCACTTCAATCACTTATTTTTGTTACATTACATTTAGTGTTACACAAATGCATTTTCGTACATTCATAATTGGTCAGGCAAATCAATAAATAAACAATTAATAATAATATATCATGTAACTATTGTAAAATGATTGTATCATGTTCTACGGAGGGAGAAGTTTATTGGGCCGGTTATCTGGTTCTGGTGCTATTGCGTAAATAGTACAGTGTGTCCGAAGAAGTTATATAACTTCCCCGGACAGGGGACAGGACACTATCATATTCCCCGGACGTATAGCTAGACTACAGCTAAACTCTAGCTCTGCTACATGTGCTTACAATCGATAGTCGATTTTACAATAGGCCACAACACTGCGTGCTAGGTGCAGATGGTGGTGTTGCAAATAAAAATAAAATAAAGGGTTACCGTTTGATAAAAAAATATTATTTCTCAGCGACATCTATCGTTGATTCTCCAAACTACTATTTTTCCTTGAAGTTGTAGCGGAAATCTTTTTTGTTCTAAGCTATTTGGCTGTGGACTGACCTGACCAGAGAGAAGGTAAATCACTACGTTTGTAGAGATGGGCGAATGCGAGTGATTCATTCGAATACCGAACAATCGAACTATTCGATTGTGAAAGTGTCAATTCGAAATATTCGAATGCAAAAAAATCATCGAATCCATATTTAATTCGAATGATTTGTTTTATTTGAATTGGTTAGGAATGCCTGCCATTATTATGTAGGTATTTTATGCATGTGCATGACATATTTATTCCTGTCAGCCTCTTCAAATCAAATAGGATATTATGCGAAAATCAGAAGTTAAGTAAGTTTATATTTTTTTGCGAAAAAAGAACAAATTTTAAATGGCCGGTACGGTTGTTGTTCATATTTTTCCTTACGGAAAGGCAAAGGTCTCTAGACCGTGCAGCCTACCTGTGCTGGCTTGAACATCTCTAGCCATCAACCACTCATCAATCAAAGTGACATGACATGACATTGACATCAATCAACAATCGTCTGGTTTGTTATGATTTCGTGATTCGTCGCCGAAGAAATAAATATTTTGGTTTTGTTTGCAGTCCACGTGCGGAAAAATATTTAATTTGGTTGGAGTGGAGAACCTTTCCCTGTGACCTTTCACCTATCCAATAAATCGAGTTTTAATACAGCAGGAGCAAGGTTTAACAGACGAGCAATATAAATCCTAAAAGATGTCCAACGTTAAAATTAAAGTTATCAGTAGGAATCCCGAGGACTATTTGAGGGCTACAAAACGTGATATACATAAATGTAAGTCAAGTATTTTATTGTGTACCTCGTATTCTAGTCATTGGGTAGTTTTGGACTTATACTTCAAACAACTACTTCTTAAAAGGAACTTAAGTAACCTTACTTTTTTATTTTAGTGCCGAGAAACTATGATCCTAGTCTCCACCCAATGGAAGCTCCGCGGGAGTATGTCCGAGCTCTTAACGCTGTCAAACTCGAGAGGGTGTTCGCTAAGCCTTTTATTGGCAATCTTGATGGACACAAAGATGGTGTATCCTGTATGGCTAAACACCCAAGCCGCCTCGCAACATTAGCAAGTGGTGCATTTGACGGTGAAATTAGAGTGTGGGATCTTGCTCAGAGAAAAAGCGCTAGGAGCTTCCAGGCTCATGAAGGCTGGGTGAGAGCACTCTGCTATACACCAGATGGAGAAAACTTCACCAGTGTTGGTGATGATAAAACTATAAAAACTTGGAAGGCGCAAACAGTAACGGAAGATGATGAGGAGCCAACTAACACATTGCTTAGTTTGTCAATGGTGTCTGGGGTGACACATCACAGGGCTAAACCAATATTTGCAACATGCGGTGAACATTGCCAGTTGTGGGAAAATACAAGGAATGAACCAATCAAAGTGTTCAAATGGGGTGTTGACAGTTTGCATCATGTAGCTTTTAATCAGGTTAGTGGCATATTGATATTTTTTTTGCTGATGATAACATCTTCCTCAGCAAATATAAGCCCACTGCTGGGTGAATGCCTCTCTTTCCAGTTTGCTCTGTTGGCTGTTTTTAGCAACAGTTTAATGTCACTCCATCTGGCTGGTGGTCTGCCTATACTTCTTTTGATAACATATCATCGTCTTTATCTATTTATCTCAAAAATATGTAAATTTCCAGGTTGAAACAAACCTGCTAGCCTCTTGCGCTAGTGACCGAAGCATTATACTGTATGACTGCAGGGAGTCCGGTCCCCTTCGGAAAGTTGTCTTGGAGCTGAGATCAAATGCTCTAGCCTGGAACCCTATGGAGGCCTTCATATTTACTGTAGCCAATGAGGATTATAAGTAAGTCGTTAATTGGATTGGAAAGTTTTAAATCAATTTTAAGATATTATGATAGCACAGTGGGGACTGAAATATACTCTTTATTATTAAAACTTAATCTATACCTTAGAAAAAAAAACTAAGGTAGACATCATTTCCATGCTCACAATATGAATCATAGTTAATTATTCCAGAATCTCTTCAAATTTTTTTTTTCATTCCCTTTTCAGCCTATACACATTTGATGTACGAAAACTGCAACAGCCAGTCAACATTCAAATTGGTCACACATCAGCAGTCACAGACGTGGACTATTCCCCGACTGGGCGAGAAGTAGTCTCCGGAAGCTATGACAAGACAGTTAGAATATTTGAATCCCTCAAAGGGCATTCCAGAGATGTCTATCACACTAAGAGAATGCAGCGCCTCACCTGTGTCAAGTGGTCGCTGGATAATAAATACATCATCAGTGGGTCTGATGAGATGAATATAAGAATGTGGAAGGCCAGGGCGGCTGAGAAGCTTGGAGTTGTAAGTGTTACACTGTTCTTATCATACTAATATTAAGAATATTGAATTGTGTGGGAATGTTTAGTAAGATTTTTGAAGGTTTGTTCAACTTTCAGAGTGAAATTGGAAACTAAAACTAGGTACTAATTGAATAATAATAATACAGTAGTGTAGGGTAGCATTAAAATTAATCTAAAGTAAAATAAATAATAGAATAATATTCAATTAAATCATAAAATTTTTGTTTATGCTTTTTACATGAGAATAAACCTAAACTGATTATAATTTATAATGCAGCAGTCAGTATTCAACACATACTTCACTCTACACATATACTAACTCAATGATTTTCAAAATTCCAGCTGAAACCAAGAGAGCGAACAGCTCTAAACTACGCCGAGGCGCTGAAAGAGAAATTCTCAAGTCACCCGCAGATAGCGCGCATCGCCCGGCACAGGCATGTGCCCAAACACATAATGAATGCTCAGAAGGAGCTCCAGACCATCAGGACGAAGAACAAGCGTAAGGAGGCGAACAGGAGGGCGCACAGCAAGCCCGGCGCCGTGCCGCACGTGCCGGAGAGGCAGAAACATGTGGTCAAAGAGGACGAATAGCTGTAGCTGTAAATAAATGGTTAGTTTTTATTTAATGGTGTTTTATTGTTACCCTCGCTAGCAACAGTCGACACAAGGCAAGTGACAAGTTTAGAAGGCGCTTAGTACCTAGGTAAATGCTTTTGATTAGCTGATTAAATAGATCACCAAATGGGTACTTTTAAAATATTATTTTTAAACAAATTCATAAAAATAATTATTAAAATCTGAGTTTTTAGTAACTTTAAGTTATGACCCTTGCGACCTTGAGCTTTAGACACTGCAATATATTTTTTTACCTCGTAAAGGACTTAGGCGATCTTCACACTGCCACGCATCACGCAGCGTGGCGCGTGAATGCGTATTCTAACGTTGATTGTAAGTACCTCCATTTGTATAGAAACACGCGCAGTCCAACACACAGAAAATGCATCCACGCGCGCGCGCGTAGGTGCGTCGAAACGCAACATGCAGCGTGGTGCGTGGCAATGTCATAACCGCCATAGTGACAAAACCGTAAAAATTTAGTTTATCTTGCAAGCTAATCTTGTCAAAGGCGCATATTTTTGATTGTTTTTTTTTTATTTCATTTCGCCAGATAGTTATTTTAAAATTATGAAATTAACTGTAGGCCAAGTACAGTCTTTTACAGTACAAACAATTTAATTAGATTAATAATCTACCAAAAATATGTTAGCACACTGTCATGTCACTCCTCATAATTAATGTAAGTAGGTATAAAAAAAAATACCCATCAATTACATACACAGATTAATTTAATAAATATTCAAAACAAAGTATTTGTCCTTCACATTAAGGTCACCAAAATATGTGACAAGAGTTGGTCAATATGCCTGCTCGGCTAACCAGACTGGTTTCCAGGTTTGTTGATGCTTATGTTGTTAGGCTGTGTCATCATCTTTATGTCAGTTCTGTTAAAGAAAAAAAAAACAATAAGGTGATAGTTTTGTGAGTGGGCACCAAATATTTTGGAGATACATTGTTGGGGGCACCATTCCAAATTCACTGGGTCAGCCCATTCTACATAAACTTAAGTGACTCTTTGTATATTGTTAATTTACCTGGGCAAAAAAGAACTACAAATAGGGGCCATAGAAATAGCAAGTACAGTCACGGGCAATGAAATGTACAAGTCAATTTTATTCTAAAAGTTCAAGATTCAAGATTCAAATATTTCAATATACAAAAGATGGTACAAATTATTTAAAAAAAGTTCGACACATGACCCAGTAAGGGCACTGCAATATACCTAAAAGTTTACATTTCATTGCACGCAACTGTACTTTTATCATATCTCTATGACTGGATTGACTAGAGCTAGGGACCGTGCCAACCCGATTATCTATCTCTTCTCGAATCTTCTTCACCATGCTAGCGATAAGTGAGATCTAATCCAACAGTTAGTATCTACTCGCTGTGAGGTGGCGGCACAGAATTCCGGAACTTACCCCACCTCACACTGGGTGTCGTAAAATGGGGGCTACTAAGGGAACTCCCGTAGAACGCCCGCTCGCCTCCCCGGGAATCGAACCCGGTGCACCCGCGTCTCAGTCCACATATCACTGCCAACTGAGCCACGGAGCAATATGTCCAACAGCGAACGTCTGTCAGCTGAGATAATGGTGATGAAGTTTGTATATGTATGGTATCATTACAAGATATCACTAGGCAGTGCAGCCGGGTCCAGCCGGTGTCGCACGACGGCGTGGAGCGCGAGCGTGCGCAGCGCGGGCCGGTAGTCCAGCACGTGCAGGTCGCCGTTGTCCACGAGCCGCTCGCTCTCTTCCTCCTCGGTTCCTGACTCACTGCCTTCTGCCATCTCTGGGTGCGGACTGGTGGGCACATTAGGAAGGCTTTACTGACATCATACAAGTAGTTTTTATGGAGGTTATACTCATCTTAATCCTCTAAATGAGTTTCCCACAACACTGTGGATGTTATTAGCTAAGATTATGATAATGTTGTAAGTTGAATCCGCGCTAGCTTCGCAAGTCTGTGCGCGACTGGGGGCATTACTTTAAAAAAAAAAGGAGAGTTGACCTACAAATTGATAATTGGTTTAGATTTTGACTGGAGGCAGAGTTAGCTGGCACTCACTGTAGTTTAATATAATTCAAATTAATAGAAAACTTACCTTGTTCCACCAAAGAGATACATTTTATGGTCATAAAGAAGGCACACCTGCCTCCTCCGTTTTGTGGGGGGAGTCCCATTGGGCACCAAACATTCCCATTTGTTTGCTTCTATGTTGTATCTGTGCAAGTCATTATAATGTGTTTTTGTTGTCTTGTCATTAAACCCGCCAAATATGTACATGCATTCTTCATACAGCCCTGCAATGGTTTTAAATTATAACCTATGAAAATTAATTTATATTGACACTTGTTATCAATATATATAAAACTCTTCCGTTACTGACTGACTGACTGACAGACAACGCAGAGCCAAAACTACCGGGCGTAGCGGGCTGAAATTTTGCAGGTAGGTTCCATAAGAAGTGTAGGTGAGCACTAAGAATTTCCCGAAATTCCCATGGGAACGGGGAACAACTGGATTTTTGTTTATGAGAAATTTGCACGAGTGAAACCGCAGGGCAGCCTCTAGTTTGTTTGTTTGTTTTTTTGTTGATTAAAATTTAATCAATTTATTAAATATTGACAGCTGAACAACTCACATGCAGAATGGCTCCGTCTTCCATCTGGACAGATGCCACTAGGGTTCACAACCACCCATTCCTCTTTATCAACATCCAAATAGTACACTTGTGGGCAGTACAGCTGCTCTGAAGCATTGAAGCTATCATTGAGGTCGCCACGTCCTCCAAAAATGTACATTCTGTTTTTATAAGAGACCGCTGTGTGAAAGTCTCGGTGTGACGGAGGTGTTCCACTGACATCCAATATCCTCCAATTCATAGTTTCTAAGTCCAGATAGTGGACTTCCTGTGAATACTGATTGGATACATACTCGTAACCACCAAAGATGTAGATCTTGTTTTTTATTATGCAAGCTGAGTGTCCGTCTTTGGCATATGGAACCATTCCTGTGACAGATGGTGTGCTCCAGCAAAGAGTTTGTGTGTCGAAGCAGCTGATCTTATCACATGCCACTGTGTTGTTTCTGCCGCCCCACATGTAGACCTTTAAAATTAAGGAATCAGATGCCATAGAATGTATAAGTATGTAATTATAATTAAATGAGAATATCCTGTGCACTCACCTTGTGGCCATAGGCGACCGTGGTGTGTCCATATCTCTGAAACGGCGTGTGCTTGTTCTGTTTGTAATCGATTTCAGTCCATCTTAGAGAGTATGTATTTAGCACATGAACAGGGATTGGTCCCCAATCGTTGAATTCCTCACTAGAACAAAATCCGCCAAAAGAAAATATTTTATCATCGACGCAAACAGCGGCATGATTCACTCGCCTTGGGCCACCTTCGATGTGGGCCGTCCATCTCATGTTTAAGCTTCTTCTCCCGTGCACAACACGAAAATTATATTGTATATTAAGTACTTTCTTTGTTTTGCCTGAATGTGACTGACTAGAATATCAAATTTAATCTTTAATCAAAATTTAACTAGGTAGTTAAATTATAATGTTGTTGTTGTTGTGTTGGTTGACCAACTAGAGATACTTGGTTGTGGTTAATTTAGTGTTGCCGCTCGATAGGCGAAATATCGATAGTCTATCGATAGCTATCGATACTTGAAAAATAATGTAAACTCGCTCGATAGGACAATAGGGAAGAAACTGCCAATTTATCCCGCTAGTGTCGTTTGTACGGTCGGCCCATAACAAACAAAGTTTTGTATGTGATTTGCATTGTTAGTCCAATTATTTATCAAAAGAACTCACTATGTGGTGTAAGAAAAATGGAAATTTTATGTTTCCTAACAATTCCCGGCTAGGAAGCTATGAGGTTAAAGAACTTTAAAGAAACCGGACGGATCGAGGTATGTTTTCGACATTTTGAAGATTTCAACTACCGAAGTATTAGTTTTACTACATGTTTGTTCCTAATTAATTATATATCTTATCGCTGTTTAGTGGGTCTGCAGTACTACTGGTCACAAGCTCCCAACAAATGAAGGCATATGAAATCCTTCAAACGCAAACATAAGTACCTACTTCTATATTTTTAGGTGTTGTTTTTTCTAACGTTTTTTACGTTTTAAAAAGACTCTCAAAGTTAGTCTTGGCGACCACAATTTTTTTTACACAATTTATGGTAGGTCGAAAATTAAAAAAAACTTAATAAATTAGTATAAAACCCTTATTTTTAATTTTTTTTTGCGACCTAGCTTACAACCCCCCCCCCCCCCCCCCCAACCGTAATAGGGTTGTCCGGTCTTTTTTCGCGACTCACCTGGCAACCCTATCTTCAATACTAAATAGATTATCAATACTATCGATAGTTTTGCACTATCAATAGCGATATTTTTTTCAATAGTATTGCATACAGTAAAGTAAGCAGGCATAATTGGTTGGTGGTGGTATACTATTGTAATAAATTTTAATATCGATGGTACAAAACTATCGATAGTATCGATATTTTTGATATTCTTTTCAATATTGGAGAGCCAGCAATACTTACTGTCGATAGTATCGAAACAATCAATAGTTCATTGGTTGGCAGCGATCTAAACTATCGATATAATTGCTGTTAACCGAAACTATTGCAGGGAAAGAGATATCGATAATATCGATTGACCTCTCGGGCTGGTTCAGTAGCGGTTTAGGACGGCTTAACAGATTTATCTATGGTCTCGTGCGCTCTAGACTGTATACCAAAGAACAAGAGCTATTTTGCAATACAGAAAAACCGGAAGTGTTTCGCCGTTCTAGACCGCCAGTGTACATCATTTTGACGTTCAACAATCGATAGCAAAACTACATTGTTGTATCGATTGTTGATTTCGGCAACTCGGCAACACTAGTGGTGGTTGATGTCGCCCATTCTGGGCAGGCAAAGGAACATGGTCTATACAGCCAACACTACTGGTGAGCCTTATACATTCTGTGAGCCTTCTTAGATCTTTATACTTAATAGAGATCTTTAACTGTGAATTTAAAACTAGGTGGGGTCGACTTTTCCAAAAAATATATTAAAAACATCATACTGAGGGGTGAGGCTGCGACCCCCCATATGGGGTGTTTTCATCGATGAAATTGATGGGTGTATTCTATACCCTTAAAATTATGTTATAACTTCCCCGGACACACTGAAAGTATAAAGGGCCGCTGGCCACGTGCGTGTGGCCAGGTGCGCGTGATCCATAGCGTTTTCATACAATTGTACCTAGGTAATCTCGCTGGCCGCTGCGACCTGGTTGCAAGTGCGCTATTGAGCTTACACAATATCTTTCGGCAGCGCAGCCAGGTCCAGCCGGTGTCGCCGGTAGCTTTACATCAAGTTATTAGTAGTTACTACTAGCAATTTACTAGCTTTGCCTGCGACTTTTTCCGCGTGGAAAAGTGACTTTTTCATAGGTACTTTCTCACTGTTAAAAAACTTCTCTGGACAACAACTAACATTTCAAAACCAAAGTAATCTAAATTGGACCAGCGGTTCTCGATCATTTATCCATATTCCCTAATTGAAACCAACGAAATAATAATATACTTTTTGAATAAGTATAGGTAGGTACTTACTTTGTTACATCTGCCTGCCTTATAAGTGATTTTTTTATTTCAGTAATTCATGTATGTATGTACAGTGGCGGACACGATCGGCGTAACACTTCCGGTTTTTCTGTATTACATAATAGCTCTTGTTCTTTGGTAATACAGTCTAGGGCTGACGAAATCATAGACAAATCTGTTACGGCCTCCTAGTCCGTGACTGTACTACATAGGTAGGACTATGAGGCCTATGTTTCGTACCACTCATTCCCATTTTTTTGCTTCTATGGTGTATCTGTGCAAGTCATTATAATATTGTGTTTTTGTCATATTGCCATTAAACCCGCCAAATATGTACATGCATTCTTCATAGACCCCTGTAATAGTAGATTATATTACATGGGTTAAAAGTTATGTATCATGATGGTAGATGGGGGCGCGATGGCTTGAAACTGGAACAAGTGAGGAAGTGACAGCACCCAGTTCCAACAGTTTACACCCAAAGCTATACTCATATACCAATTATTGTATTTTTCATTCCATCTGACAAGAAAAAAAAAAACTATCATAAAACATAATTATAAACTTTTTAACAATATTAAACCGCCAAAAAGAAAACTTAATTAATTTTTATGTCGGCGAAAATTACCTACTATCTACTATATATAAAAATGAATCGTGGTTCGTTAGTCTAGCTAAAACTCGAGAACGGCCAGGCCGATTTAGCTGATTTTGGTCTTGAAATTTCGTAGTAGTCCAGGAAAGGTTTAAAAGGTGAGAAACTGTGGAAAATGGAGGGGAAGTTAGTAAAAATAACTAATTATTTTTTCCATATAAAATTGAAGGGCGCGATACGAAGTTTGTCGGGACAGCTTGTACAGTCATGGACTAGGAGGCCGTAACAGATTTGTCTATGGTTTCGTCAGCCCTAGACTTTATTACCAAAGAACAAGAGCCATTTTGCAATACAGAAAAACCGGTAGTGTAACGCCGACCGTGTCCGCCACTGTACAATAAATAATAATAATCAATCAATACATAGTATAAAATAAAGTCGCTTTCCGCGTATGTCCCTATGTATGCTTATATCTAAAATAATGCAACGAATTTTGAAGCGGTTTTTTCAAATAGATAGAGTGATTCAAGAGGAAGGTTTATAAGTATAATACATGCACAAGATAGTAATAGGTTAGGCAGTACGAAGTACGCCGGGTCGACTAGTAGGTGCATATATATATAATATATATATGTAAGTATGTTACAAAACATAACTTTTTTCATCAAATGAAAAATAGGCATGATCTTTCAATGCCAGAAGGCGTTAGGGCGCGAATCATTTGTTATTATTTCGCTCACGCCTCGAGTTTTCAACAAATTGTATTGTATCTGACAATATGAGCGATTAATGTTCGATTTCTTACGTGCTAGTAGCTATTAAAAAAACTAAGTAGGTAGGTTAAAGACATTAAAGACATTTATTTCCAAAAAGGTAAGGTAGGTATATGACATAAATCGTGTTAAAGCAAGATGATATGTAATTTATTTAGTGATTAGGTTTACCGGGAGTAATCTATACCAATATTATAAAGAAGAATGATTTGTTTGTTTGTTTGTTTGTAACGAATAGGCTCCGGATCTTCTGAACGGATTCGAAATATTCTTCCACTGTTGGGCTACATTTTTCCCGAGTGGCATACCAAACCAAGGCTATATTATATTTTCAAAAAAAGTAAGGATCCTTAATCGTGTAAACGTATATTCTATCTATGGCGTAACGAACAACGAAGTTAGCCGGGTGAGCTAGTTATTTAATAATTTAGCTTTATACATTTTCTCACTATATTTCAATAAAAAAGCTTACATAATATGAAAATAATTTAAGGTCGAGTTCTCGCGATCAGAATTTCGGAATGTTGCGTTCAATCGGTACACTCATTTAATGTGGGTAGGTATATTGTGTATTGTTGACTGTCGTTCGATGTCGTTGACGTCCGAACCGAACTATAAATCATTTTGGGAATTCTGCAGGGCTTGCTCGTTTTTTGTCTGCTGGCGAGAAGATTGGCTGCAGTTCTTCCTAATGATGATAGCAGAGGGAGTAGAATTTTTGGATAAAAGTTTGAAAATTATGTGTTCTACTTACGTTACATAAAGCTAGGTACTAAAACTCTACTAAAGATGGAAATCGGTTAGATGATTTTTTTTTCTTATTGCATTCATTACTACCGTTACCGTACCGATCGCTCAAATGCGTGTATACAAAAACGGCATGATGCAACGTTAATGAAGTTTGTTCTTAAAATCTTATATTATTTACTATATAATAATAATAACACATCACACTCAAACCCCCTAAATAGGAAGAACCAGTATCTAGGGTACCCGAAACACACACAGAGACGAATATTACACCCAGACCGGAAACAAACATCGATTTTCATCAAATCAACATTCGCCCCGCCCGGGAATCGAACCCGGGTGCACACGCTTACTCATTACTAAGTCCACATCACTGCCAACTGAGCCACGGAGCAGTCGAAACTTAGATGGTAAGTATATACCTACATTCACGTTTACTGTTAATAGTGCTCAATTAATTTTGTTCTTCTCTATCTATTCATAATTTACACACTCTACCAAATCAAAACACCCTTTCGACGAGGACGCAAGAAAATTTGAATACCATTCAAAAAAGCTTATTTGGATACGTTACACGCTCCACCCGTTAGCTTGTCCTGCCTGTGGCAACATTTATCATCGGAATCCTATAAAAAGTACAGCGGAACTAATACGCCCCCAACCCCTGATCTGCATACAACGCGAAGAAAAATAATTTCACGCCCGAATCCCACTGGAGACAGTCTTTTGTTGTTCGGTTTTCGATAAGTGCTGCCAATATCGTAGGGTGTGATGTGTAGTTCACTTGATCGAAGTTTTTGTAAGCTACGACTTGATCTGAATTAAGGAAGATACTGTTATGTATGTGTACTGTAGACTTTAAATATCTAATTATATTTATTTTACCATACTTTTTTAATTTACATTCACGTTTGATGCTTTTCAATTTCATCTCCGATCATGAATTAAGTCAGTGTGGACAACAAAATGTAGAGCAGCAGCTCTCAAAATGTAGAGTTAAAGGTCTGATAATTTTATTTTATCTAAAAATGTAGGGTTCACAGAATATTAAAACAATCTATGTACCCTGGCTTGAGTTTTCAGATGTATTTGGTATATCTTGGTATCTATATATATAAAACTCAAAGGTGACTGACTGACTGACTGACTGACTGACATAGTGATCTATCAACGCACAGCCCAAACTACTAGACGGATTAAGCTGAAATTTGGCATGCAGGTAGATGTTATGGCGTAGGCATCCGCTAAGAAAGGATTTCCCAAAATTCCCTCAGGAACGGGAATTACGGGACTTTTTAGTTAGTATGAAAAATCGACATTATTGAGTGTATCGACGTCAAACTTGGTGTACAGGTTCCTCAGTGAATGAAAGAGTGTTAAAAGAAAGGAATTTACAAAATTCCCATGGGAACGGGAATTACGGGACTTTTTTAGTGAGAATAAAAAATCGACATCCTTGAGTGTTTCGACGTGAAATTTGGTGTACAGGTTTTTCAGTAAATGTAGGAATGTTGAAAGAAAGTAATTAACAAAATTCCCACGGGAACTGGAATAACGGGACTTTTTTGTGAGAATGAAATCTCCGCTTCCTTGAGTGTATCGACTTGAAATTTGTGTACAGGTTCCTCAGTAGATGAAAGGGTGTTGAAGAAAGGAATTAACTAAATTCCCATGGGAATAGGGTTACAGAACTAATTATTTAGTATGAAAAATCGATTTCCTTGAGTATGCCAACTTGAAATTTAGTCTACAAGTGTAAGGTTGTTGGAAGGAAGAAATATACTAAATTCCCACGGGAACGTAAAACGGGATTCTTTAGTTAGTATTAAAACAATGTATATATATTTCTTTATTTCCACGTAAAAATAGGAAAACGGGTTCTTCAGTGGGTGTAATTAGATTCAGAGTTCTATTAAGAAAAAAACAACCAAAATTCACATGGTAACGAAACATTCCCAAACATAAAGCGCCTAAAAATCTTCAACTTTTTTTTACTCGAGTAGGTACATATACTTACTAGGTATGTAGGTACGTATATCCAACTACTTTTACCCAACCAGCTAATAGAAATGTTAGAAGTTTCAGTGTCTGAATGGTGGAGTGTAGAAATGAATTTATGGAGTTGCCACGGGAACTGAAATAAAAATAGATATTTTTAGGGGGTATGGGTGCGATCAGAAATGATGTCACCAAAATCCTGAGTCGTAAATCAACCAGTAATTAACGATTTTAATGAAAAAGCGCGTGCGAAGCTGCGGGCAAAAGCTAGTTATAAATAAGTAGATATGAAATAGCAAGGACTTTAGGTAGGTATTCCTTTCCTAGACAGCCTTTACGGTGTTGCATATTTGAAACAAGTACCCTATCTTCCCTCCAAGAAATGTTTTCCACGTTTTCCAACATAAACACGGTAAACGAGCACGATGTCGAAGTCTCCACATCTCGGTTGACGTTATTGATACACGGAAAAGATTTCTCTTTGATAGTGCTGCTGATACATTTTGACGCCTCTCAGTGAGGAACAGTTACTCAAGTCTATTTTATCGATATCGATAAATATAATCGTTTAGTCTCGTAGTAATAACGTTACCACTTTTTCTGTAGAAATTTAATATTGTCCTATTAGAATCCCGCCTCAATAAAACTGAAATTTACCTATATGCTTTATGCTATATTTCAATTGTGACAAGGTAGTAAAACACATATGTATGTACAGTGGCGGTCTATGTCGCCGTAACACTTCCGGTTTTTCTGTAATGCAAAAAAGCTCTTGTTCTTTGGCAATACAGTCTTCTTTCAGTCAGTCAGACCATTGGGCAACCCATTCTCTTTAGCCTTTTCTGACTGGAAGACCAGTCTTACAGATTTCATGATTTTGAGATTCATGAATGACAGACAAAATTATCGATATTATTATTTGTTTAAAACATAAATTGTTACCAGCATCACTAGTGAGCACGACCGCGGCCAGTCCCCCTCACATCAACGCGTTTATTGATGGACTTTGGAAGTTTTCAATATTATGACTGCTTTACATACGACATCGGCGCTTTTATTACGATTTCGCATTTGCCGCCTGATGCGTTTGCCTATATTGTATGGAAATAATAATATGTATAGAAAAAGGAACCCGCTTTCAATAAACTGACACAACAACTGAGCACTTCCTCTTTTTCGAAGTCGGTTTAAATACGTACTCAAACCTTCTCCTGAATGTAATAGTACTTATCTGAAAACCGCATTAAAATTGATTCAGCCAAACGCGAGATAATCGCAGACAAACAAACATACATACATACATACAGGTCAAACTGATAACCTCCTTTTTTAAGCTGGTTGAAAAGTGTACGTAATCACCATTTCGAGCATTTTCTATGTACTTTATAATAACAATAATTAATAGATTTTCATAAATCCTTCTGAATTTGAATTTAAAAGCTTCCAACTGAGATTTTTGCATACTTATTAAAGAAAAAAAGTGTATGTAAGTAGGTACTTACAAAATCTTCAGCGTTGAATAGCTGTGATATTTCCGCCAAACCCTGATACTGAAAAAATCGTATGTCATTTTTTATGTGGCTACTTTTGGCCAAATATATCCTTTTCTTTTGTTGAAAGGTGCTTCTGAGGATAAGGGCTCTAATATACGATTATAGGTCGCACTCACTATTGTACTTGACCTGCCTGCCTGAGTTATTGCTATTATCAACTTTTTAATGCGCGAATAGAAAAAGATGTTTTGACTCTTTATGGGTGTGAGGGACCGTTAAATGAAAATCATATCGAAATTTTCAAGTTACCATCCGCGTACAACAATAAGTTATTCTGAACCTGATGTACAAAAATAATTAATTTAATTATTTCTAAAGGTATTCGTTAACTACTGACCGTTTTAAACATATTAACATACAATTAATGATTGTGCGCGATTCCGAGTGTACTAGTGTAATTAATAATTTCTCATTACCTAGGTTTACCTACGATGCACAGGTTATATCATTTACTTAGTAGCCTAGTTATGGCTACTAAGTGCAATTAAAAAAAAAAAATTACTTAATTTGTCTATATTAAATATACATAAAAAAAAATAGTAGTGTTTTAAATTAACATATTATTTACTAGCAAACGCAGCGAACTATAGCTTTTGTCACCTGGAGATAGTGTAGCTTTCCAACATGCCAACAGTGAAATAATTTTTGAAATCGGTTCAGTAGTCTCGAATCAGTTGCCTATTCAATGCAAACAAAAAATAAAATCTTTCATCTCTATAATATTGGTAAGTATAGAAAACATTATTTAATGTCGTTTTTATCAAAAGTTTTTGTTCTTAACAAGGAAAAAGTATTCAGAAAATCCAGCCATTACGCACAAGTCGCTACTTCTTACAAAATCACTGTTCGAGATCACATAAAAACCAGACATCGTTTTTCTTTTAAAAATCTCTCTCATTTGCCTATCAATAGTGTTTGAGGCAGTACTGACCGTAATAAATGTCATATTTTATGAGCACTGAGAAAAAATGCAAGGGAGCCATTTTACATTTTTGTCTGTCCGGGGGTTCGGATGTCGAATCACGGCCTGAGCTGAGTAGCCATTTCCTTGGGGTATTATAATTTTACTTTTTTCTTGATACACTATGTTTTTTTTGTTGACATGACTTTCGGTCAATGCACTCGTAAAGTACCTCTGAGATTTAGATGCAGGTGCAGTCTTCACAAAATAATAGGTCCGATTATAGATTAGAAAGAGCCTAAAATGTAAGTTCTTGAACTGTAAAATGCAATTGAATGAAACAAAAAAATAATTGTTAATCGCCTAGACACCATAGGCTAGGAGATTAATATAATTTCTTTTGTTTTTCAGTTTCGTTCCAAGTTACAAGGCTCTTTCACATGTCTGTGAAAACGGACCTTTTATTTTGTGACGACTTGAGGTACCATTTAAGACTCATAGCACAGCTAAACTGGACATTTTGGATGCGTACAAAGTACAAACCTATGATCTATTTAATTACTAGTTATTTTACTTCTTTTGTATCTTACTTTGTGTGCAATAAAGTGTTTTTTACTTTACTTTACTTTTAATTTCACATGGAGGAAAAAAAATATATCTTATTCTTCTATCTTCCATTATGTAACTTTTGAGCAACTCTAGGTAGTGTACACATTACATTAGAGCAAATCAGTAGATAGTGCAAGATAAGTTAATTTTAGCGAGGCCATAAATCTTTTCAGTTATAATAACTAGCATGGACTTCAAATTTTTTGCACAATATTGTACGTGTATATCGACCGAGAACGTGCTCTTAAAAACTGCTTTAGAATTAGCAAAGACAGATCGACTTTCGTAAAGTAAGTTGCTAATATTTTATAGAATCAAGAGCAATGCATTTTTGAACCTTAGCACTAAGAAATAAGATTAAATTTTCTACGCTGTGACTTTTTGACCCTAAGTTTACTTTTCAAAATAAAGCGAAATTTAGTTGTGGTAATTTCAATAACACATTGAATTGCATCTCTTTTTCTTACAGGCTTCTTTATTGGTTGGACAGAGATGGCAAATATAAGTAGGTACTGTAAAATTTCAATGTGGCAAATGTTGGGGTGGATTTAGGTGACGTAGTGATTGATCGAGGATTGTAATAAAACGCTTTGCGCATGTAGGTAACGTGTGTATGCATAAATGTAAAGAAATACGTAAAACAACAAAGTAAAGAATTTCATCGTAACTACTTGCAACAAAGCCAATCAACAATATTTCATATTGTTTTATTGTTTTAATGATATTTTTATCATTATAAGACGTTGTTAAATTATTTGACTTCGTTAAATGGTAAATCCAGTTAGGTAGGTCCAACTTCGAGAAGGAGGTCAATCGCCGAATCCAGCTCGGATGGGCGGCGTTCGGGAAACTACGCAACGTCTTCTCGTCCAATATTCCTCAGTGCCTGAAGACGAAGGTATTTAACCAATGTGTGCTGCCAGTGATGACATACGGTTCTGAAACGTGGTGCTTCACTATAGGGCTTATGAACAGGCTCCGAGTGGCTCAACGAGCCATGGAGCGGGCTATGCTCGGGATTTCTCTGCGGGATCGAATCAGAAATGAGGACATACGCAGAGAAACCAGGGTCACCGACATAGCCAAGCGGATAAGCTCGTTGAAGTGGCAATGGGCAGGTCATATAGCCCGCAGAACAGATGGCCGCTGGGGCCGAAAAGTTCTCGAGTGGAGACCACGGATCGGCAAGCGCAGCGTAGGACGTCCACCGACCAGATGGACGGATGATCTGCGCAAGGCTGCGGGTCCACGCTGGATGCAGGCCACCTGCGATCGGTACAGATGGAGAGCCTTGAGGGAGGCCTATGTCCAGCAGTGGACGTCCTACGGCTGAAATGATGATGATGAAATGGTAAAAGGCCAGTTTGACCGAAGTAAAGTATGTAAATTTATGTTATATTAAAAGTGTATTTGTTTTTTCATAATTAAGTATTCCTGTGCAAATACACATATTTTATTAACTATTAGTTAAAATGGTATGTACCTTATTAAGTTGGATAGAATAATAAAATAAGCCAAATTGTTATGTAAATATAACTCTTCTTTAAATTTCAGTGAACAGCATTCAAAGCAGCCAAGATTATAAATACAATATTTACGTAGAAAGAGTGCAGGCTCGTGATAAAAGATATTCTATTTATTACGCGTAGCGGTGGCACCTCGGCGGCACACATCACCCCCGAACCTTGATACGATTTTGAACGATTCGAGATAGGGTTGGCTATAGCACTCAACTTGATGTCGAATAATATCAAAGTACTTAATTACTTATTATAGGACATACTTTATGTGCGGAATAAACTAATTCTTAGTTAAAATAAACATAAATATAATAAACTAGAGGCTGCCCCGCGGTATTTCCCGCGCAGATTTCTCATAAACACAAAAATCCCGGTTTTTCCCCGTTCCCGTGGGAATTTCGGGAAATCCTTTCTTAGTGCTCACCTACACTCCATAAGGAACCTACATGCCAAATTTCAGCTTTGTACGCCCAGTAGTTTCGGCTCTGCGTTGTCTGTCAGTCAGTCAGTCAGTCAGTCAGTCAGTCAGTTACGGAAGAGTTTTATATATATAGAAGACTAGAGGCTGTCCCGCGGTTTTTCCCGCGCAGATTTCTCAAAAACACAAAATTCCCGTTTTGTCCCGTTTCCGTGGGAATTTCGGGAAATCCCTTCTTAGTGCTCACCTACACTCCCTAAGGAACCTACATGCAAAATTTCAGCCCGCTACGCCCAGTAGTTTCGGCTCTGCGTTGTCTGTCAGTCAGTCAGTCAGTCAGTCAGTCAGTCAGTAACGGAAGAGTTTTATATATATTGATAAATTATATTACCACAGTTCTTCAGGGACTCAACTTCAGGGTCAGTGAGGTCTGACCCTGAAACACCTCGTCTTGTCCTGAGCAAAAGTGAAAACAACAGCACAGCACAGACCAGCCAAAGACCCTGTGTTACGTGCGTATCCACAAGTGTATGCAACACAGTTCCTATGTTCAGAGGCCGACAACCCTACCACCCTTTCGCGCTTGTCAATGGATCAAACCCAACCAACCACGACGAGTGCGAATAATGTTTCATATTTTTTTAAATAAAAAATGTGATGTCAACTCAGAATCATAGACTTCTGCCCACATGACTGCCTAGGCTTAGCCCTAGATAAATTTATAAAGGGGTTTTACCCATTTAAGATAAAAAAAATAATAGCTCTGAAATTATACAAATAAAATAATAAAATATCTTACACTATAAATGCAAATTAAAGTAATATAATGTGCTAATAAACCTATAAAACACACAAATGTTTGAGAACAAGCGTTCCAAATAGAATTTACCTTGCGTTTAAACCGAACATAAAAGAAAACCTGAAACCCCTCATGGTGGTTGACAAAAATAAAACAGATGAGCATGGCACAGGCTGCTCCAGTTACCACGACCTGAAAGTTATGAAAAGTAACTAGTCAGTCTTTTTTGTATACCACCCTGTCCAGTGCAGATTAAGCCGGCACAAAGTCAAAGGAACTGACGACTTCAAAGCGCAGCGGCTGTGGCAGAATAAATGCGAAGCACTAACCTGCTGGGTTACTACACGACGCTATCACAAACACACATACGTACGTAGTACCTAAGTAAAGTCAGGACTCCATCTACATTTTCTCCTGTTTTAACTTCATCTGCAAAACCATCCCTCCAAATACTGCCTTTACTCTTCTACTACTCCCACTTATAGTTATAACGACACAGGTTTCAGGTACTTGTTGTGAAAACCGACGCGTTCTTTCTTGTTACAAAGAGCATAAAACTTCAAATATGTGACTTTTTAGGTACATTTTACAAAGCGTTCCTTTAGCTGCGTGTCAATATTGGCCGACACGTTTGCGGGGGAGATGGCTCACATCAAAAGAAGAACGGCCGACTATGCACCACTTTGTGCCTTTGAGGTCTAGCACAGTGGTGGCTCATCGGTTTTCAGGAAAGTGCTAAGAGTTTCTTAAAAAATGCCAGATGATGACATGTATCCTTCTTACTTAATGAAAAGTATTATTAACTTTTTAAATCTACGGACTGAGATTGCTTTTTGTGTGGTAAATAGCCGAAAGACTTTCACTGCTGTATATAGGCCTACCCCTCCCCGACTGGTTTTCTTATGCGATCCTCATCCAGCGTTCTTCCGCCACCTTTACCAAATTGTCTGACCTGTGGGATGTCTGCGTACTTTGCGAATTCCAATGTGCGGTCGACACTGGAGAACTTTTCGGCCTCAGCTATCACTGAACTTCGAAAACAACAACATAATTTTTGTATTTATTATGATATTTGAATAAGGTCCGGAAATATAGTGTATCCTACAATAATAATAATATTAAGTTTTTAATAATCTAGCACTAAAATTAAAATAATGAAAAAAAAACACTATTTTGTACATCATTCATGTTAGTTGTCATTTTGCTTGCTTATACTTAGAATAGTTTATCATGTCAATTCTGTGTACACCTGTAATTGGTGCAGACAGGAGAACAACTGTTTTAATATTTTATGTACCTAATATCATTTGTTTGTACTGTTGGTGTGCCTATTGAATAAATAAATATTTTAAATGAAAACGATTGTAAACCATTATACAGAAAGGGCTAGAACTAGGTCCATTGAGGCTCACATGGAATCACTGGTCTAGCTCTAGCAGCTAGCTAACATAACACGTAGCAGAGGTGATTAAAACCGCGGACTGGTCTGTTTGCTTCCACAGCGAACTGCAATGGTGAGATGAAACAATTTTGCAACTCCATTCGCCCTTTGATTCCGTCTCGAGGTGTCGTTCAAACGAATTGGATCAGTGTATAGAGAGGTGGTAACCGAGTGTGGATGGGTTGCTTTGCGAATGTTTACATAGCCTTTGCTTTATCACACAGAGATTGCTTGAGTAGTTGGATGAGAGAACTGAGAAGTGGAAAACATACATACATGAGTTAGATGAAACCACTTGAGCTTGAACAGAAACAAAGGTTATTTCCATTCATTTATGCAGATAGACGTAAGAATTGTTACCATCCATAATAGGTAAATTAATTTTCGCCGTCAATTTGCAGACCAAGACTTTATTTTGCTTAGATACACTTTATTATCAAACTAGTCGACCCGGCGAACTTCGTACCGCCTAACCTATTACTATGTTGTTTTTCCGGTAATTATTTAAATTTTCTCGCTGTAAAAACCATCCTTAGACTTCAACGAACATAAAAAAAAATGGTAATATTGGTCCCGACTTTGTTAAGTTATGCGCTTACCAACACATTTTGCTATTAATTTTTACATTAAAGTTTTGCTAAAAGTATCACCTTAGCAATTCTGTTTAGCACTCAGAATAAGGACAAGCATAGAAGGAGTCCTAAAATAAAAAGTCACATCATTGTGTTACGCTATTTACTCAAGTGCAACCGTTGAATATGTTAAAAAGAGACCAATATACTTTCTCCACTGGGTCGTATGACTCTTCCGAACCTTGCCCGTACCTGGGTTCGACTTTTTATTTTTAATTTTCTAAAAAGCTAGTGATGGCAAAAATAGCTTGTCCTAAATCAAGTTGTCTATACTTTTATACAAGACATGGTTCTTTATTATGGAACTTATCATAACTAATTCAGGAGTAATTGTATGGTATTATAATAACAAGAAAACAAAGACTATAAAAATGCAAATAAAAATACAAAATAAAACAACCCGTAAAAAATTTTTAACAGAAAAAGAATAAGGGCAATGGGTGGCCTCATCGATTAAAGCGATTTCTTCCAGGAAACCCACTGCACACAATAAGTTATTTTAATGAATAAAACGGGTGTCTTGATAAAAATATAATAATACTTACCTATTTCTATAGATTTTCCGTTTATAAAAAACTCTGGCACATCAGATATTAGCACAGCTCTAAAATAATTAAAACTAAAAGATGTGTTCCTATAATAATATGTATATACTGGGTGTTTCTGACAAGGCGGTAATAAATCAAAGGAGGGATTCGGCTCACCATACCTAACAACTTTCCCAAAGCAACACAGGTCGAAATCTCAAAAAAAATAACAGCTGTTCCATACATTGGTTCGATCAGCTGACGGGGTCAATGTATGGGACAGCTGATTTTTCTTTTGAGATTTCGACCCATGTTGCTTTGGGAAAGTTGTTAGGTATGGTCAGCTGAATCCCCCCTTTGATTTATTACCGCCTTGTCAGAAACACCCTGTATAAAACAAGTAAAACAATTCTATTTTTGGAAATTTCATAATGTATGATATGTGCTTCTTTCTTTACACACTCATTTTCAATAATCTTGCTCTGCACTCTGCACCTCAAATGTTTGTTTTTGCCTGGGTTGATCTTGATCATCACTTTGTCATGGAGTGTTTGTATGTGAAAAATCCCTGCTAAAAAAAAAAAAAATGTTTTAATTAAAACTAATAAAAGAGAGTAAGTAATAAAAAACCTGGGTGTAAACAATTTATACATACGTAAGTGATATCCTGCAGCAACAATGGCGCTTTTGTTTTTATGACAAAGTGAAATTTTCATGGAATTTTATTTGTTTACAGTTTACAGCATTGATTTACCCAAATTTACGGTTCATATATTCTGTAGCTTTTTTTATCAAAGTATTTTGTGAGGCCTGTAAGAAAGCAAGAAAAATGTTCTTAAATATTATATTCAAGACAATCATAATAATAATAATTTATTCATATTAATTAAAGCCTTCGTCTTTTTTTTTAGAAAACAGGTATCTTAGAGAATATTAACTTAAACGACGACATCCCGCAACTTAAACTTGAAATTTTCATATACAATTATGAGGATCTGCAGAAAAAAAAACATAGATAAACTTAAACCTGTTTTATCCAGAATGGGCAAATTGTATGTCACGCACGATATTTTTTTTAAGGCCTATATCCAGCAGTAGACGTTTTTCAGCTGAGATGATGGTATTTTCTGGTTGCATTTCTTTCTTAGATATGAAATATGAATTGTCCACTGAATGTCTCTGTCCTATTTCCTTTAACATTAAGTTGATAACGATTAACATTTAATTAAGTTGATATAAAATAAGCAATTGAAAGGGCAATATTTTATGATTACCACCAACCAACTTATTCAAATTGCAGCAGCAAAACAATTGTTACAGTTTCAGGTTATAATCTTCACCATCTTAAATCTTCTTTGTTGATAAAACAGTATGTTGTGAATGTTTATAATCTTGTCTCTTTTTATCATCCAGTCATTTTGTTTTTAGTATATAATTTACTTGAAAACTGAAAAACATACAACAATTAGCATATTATTAAGTCTGATTTTTATTTGTCCATAAGTTAGAACGGATGATTTAGGTTCGATAACTTTTGTCTAAATATATTTTGGCACAACACTATCATAACCTTTACAGAAGGTGTTTTACCGTAATAATTCAATAAATTTAGGTACGAGTTCGACAAACAGCGTGTAAAATAGATGTTCTTGATAATTTATTAGTCATAATAGTGCCCAGAAGTCTACAATGAAACAAAATGATTTACCGAATGGTAGGTGACCCAAACATCAAGATTTTGATTCCTTGACGCATTTTATTCACATCCCGTCACTACACAAGAGATTGTTATACGTTAAGTTAAACATTCACAATCACAAAACCAATTTATTACACCTTTTTCATAAAAAATAATCATAAAACTTTTGGAGCTGCTACCGATGTTTACAATGTCATATTATACGTCAAAATAAAACAAACCATAAACAAACCACCAAATATGTACCAAATTATTGGTTTTTAATTTTGTACGGTACTAATAAACCAGTGTCATCAATAAACCACTTTGATGCGACAAGAAGAAAACTTGCAAAGAATTCTTATATTTTATCTCTCTCTTACTAATAATCTTTTTGCCGTTTAGTAAGGAGCGTAACAATATGAAAATAACTTTTTATTTTAGCCCGGCTTCTATGCTAGTCCTTATTCTGAGGTTTAGCACAAAGCTACTCGGGAGAGGCCAAAAGCATATTTGGCACAGAGTAATAAATTATCGAAAGCCGTCCACCGACCGCATGTTGCATTGTGCACAAATTTAATTTCATAGTTCACCTAAACTAAATGTAGCTAAGTACCAGAATATAGTGCGGTGTACTGTCGCGTTGTTTAGTGCTCTCGCCGTACAAATGAATGCATTAGCATTTGGTGTGGTGAGAGGAGCCATAAACCATGAAATATACATCACTAGTCGAGCCGGCGAACTTCTTACCGCCTAACCTATTACTATTTTGTGCATGTACTATACTTATAAACCTTCCTCTTGAATCACTTTATCTATTGAAAAAAACCGTATCAAAATCCGTTGCAAAGTTTAAAAGATTTAAGCATACATAGGAACAGACGTGGGAAGCGAATTTGTTTTATGTATTGATTTACTTTGCTGCCTTAAATTTTATGATGTAATTTTAATCAGATATTTTGATATTTTATTTTAATAAACGAAGACCAATGTAATAGTTTCCAGTGGAGTTCCTTCAGCTGAGACTAAAACTTGAATAATTTATCTCAAAAAATAAAAAGTAAGTATTGATAGATCAATAGAAAGAAAGAAAGAAAAGCGTTTATTGCCGATATAAAGCGTTTATTGTCAATAGTAGGTAGTGAATAGGAATTTAATACAATAAAAAAATAGTTAGAAATTTTGAATATGCATTGTTTACTACAGTTCCATGGAATTACTGTATTTTTTAACCTATGCGTGACATTATTCGGAAAAACGACAAAAATTTCGAACGTTACAAAAGTTACGACTGCCTCTACAGTGTAATGTAAATAAAGCTGCATCGAACAATCTGTTACAACTTATTGTGTGCAGGGGATTATTTTAATAGATACCCTGTAGGCAAATAAATATGAATTTGCTGCTTGCTACCTTTATGCAAAACATCCATCTGCTGAAATGAGCGTTCGATTCGAAGTGCCTTGCACTTTATGTTAGCAATTTGAATTAGGTAAATGTTAGTTTAGTTTTTACTGAAAGCAGCCCTTGAGACTCTGCATTTGAATTTTGATATTTTATTTAACCCCCGACGCAAAAACAAAGGGATTGTAAGTTTAAGATGTCGGTCACTTAAAAAACACAGATAATTTTGTCCAGCGCGTTTGAGCTCTCTCTTCTTAACAATCTGTTCATTCGTTTGAAGATCTTCAGCTTTTTTCTAGTTGACGGGGAGTTTTATATCCGATGGATACGAAATTTGGTAGGAAAGATATTGATATTTAAAAGTATATCATTAGTCAGTTGTCATGATATGTCGCGGTGATGCCGTTCCCAAGCCTGCCAACAGCCGAGAAGGACACCAGCTGCTCCCCCCGGGGCCACATGGTACTCGTCACGAGTTTATCCGCCTTAATAAGAAAAGACCTGATGAGCCATTTGAAGATCATCAGGTCTTCAACAGTTGATATTATGTTAAGGAGATCTGACTACCTTTAATATGTCCTATCGTTTCGAAATTACCAAATTTCGTGTGTGTTACTTCAATGATAACAAAATTCAGAGAGTCGTTTTTCCAATTTTGCTTCTACGAAATAATAATAATACAATTTTGCTTTTACTCTAAAATGTCTTAAATTATTTTTTAAACACATTAGTAAATCGTCGAAACTCATAGGTGGATCAATCAATACAAATTGGCCCTTTTTAAAGAATTCTCGAGTGCTTCGTAGGAGCAAAATTTTAATAAATGACTTCCTGAAGTAATTTTTCCAATGAGGGCAACACCATCGCTACTTACTTCACCTAAAATTATAAAGTCGTTTTTTTTGGTATTATTTAAAGTATCTGAGTTAATTTGAAACCTTCAAACATTTGTTTTAGTTATGATTACAACTAGACTTTAAAATGTTTTTTAAACTTACACAAGTAAAAATTCGGAAGTAAAATAAGTGTTTAAACCTGGACCTTCCTGCTGACAAATACATCGTAGTTTATTCGATACGAGGATATTTAAGAGATTTCATCATGAGTTAAAAACCGAACTGTTTTAAGATAAGGAATGTTATATTATCCATTAAGTGTTTGTTTATTGATAAAATGAGATCGCAAGATTATCTCAGAAAACGTACAAAGATAAGTTACCTAATTTAAAGTGATTTATCATTAGGAATGTACTTAGGTATATTCTGATGTAAATTGTTTCGTCACCTTTATATTTACTGGCAGTTTTTTTCCATTACATTTACAATATTTTTTTTTTTTTTTTTAATATGTAAACGATTTTTTACAAAAGAGATGAAAACCTAAGTATATTACGCCTAAGTAGGTCTACCAAATACCAAAGCCTCGGACGTTTTTATTTTATCCAATGTTTATTCCCACGAATATCATTTGAAGCCTATTTTATATCTATATGTGTAAAATAAATAGATAAGTGTAGCCTGTAGAGAGGTACCAGTACTTAAAAACTAATTGTTTCGTAACAAACATTAAGGGCACTTTATAGAAACAACACAATGTTAAGATAACTGCAACAAAACTGAGCTTGAAACAATAATAAAAATTACAACAAGCATCCTCAAAACGAAAGGAAACATTTTATAGAGGGTTCCGTGGCGTCTGAGCGCTTTCGAGATCGTTTTGAGATAAGCTTTTGTTTCTACCCCTTACAAACCTATAGTAAGGAACTTCCCAAGACTCTTCACACTCCTAGTAAAGATTTTAAAGTCTCCATTGTTTTAAGAAAAATAATTTTAAATAACTTGAATATTAAATCTCTTTACTTTTTACTATAGTAAACATGTGTAATGTATCAAAAGAATATTGTATTCAAAACTAACTAAGGTACTTACTTAAAATTTTTATTAAACTATTGTAAATTTATATTGCTTACATAGGTAAGTACTAACTTAGTTTAATGCATATGGGGAAGTAAAACTATACCTACCAAAAATTATTTTATATCATTTTTTTTTATTATCATAAAATACCTATACTTAGTTATAATATTTTATGTAGGGTAGGTAAGTACGCTAAATGACTCAAATAAAAAAAAAGTTTGCAAAACAGCAAATAAATAAGATTTCTTGCTTCCAACACTACGCTAGTCTAGTATGTACTCTTTTTTATACTGTGACTATACTAAGTAAGTAGGTAAGTACTTATTTAAGTATTATCAATAATTTAGTGTATTTTGTACCAACACCGGCCACTACACACATTATACAATTGACACCCACCCTGTTATTTATAAAAAAAATAAAGGCCATTTTAGTTATTTATTTGACATGTCAAATTAGACTGGATGTCTCGTATTTACCATACAATTAACCCTCAAATGTAACCAAAGAAGTAGGACCTCCAGTAGAGCTATTATAAACCTATTGTATCTTTAAGAATAAAAAGCTAGGGCTTAGGTATTTTTTATGAAGAGTAGAGAACAATCAAATATTAAAATATTGTCATCATAATTTATAATTAAAATGTTTAATTGTATTATGTAAATAAAATATAACAAAACCATAAAATGGGTTAAAATTAAATTTTAAAACAAAAAAAGATGCCGTAAATTGGGGTGACTTTGACCTTATTTTAATTTTTTAAAGTTTAAATATAGCTAAAAGTTTGCACTTTTTTTTAACAATAAATATTTATTACTGTTTTCTTTTTTTTAACCAAAAAATAATTATTTTCCCTTATTTTTATTGCTCAAGATATTTTATCAAACGAATCATAAAAGGAGGCAGTGTGGCGCGCGGCGGCGGTGGCGTTGGTGAAGGCGTCGGTGGACGCTCGCAGCGTGACTCGGAGTGCCACCGACGCCGGCCGGTGGAATCACACAACACTCCAAAGAAACATTCAACGTTTCTTCGAGCGTGTTTCGAACTCACACGAAAAAAGGGCGGAGACACAACGGCGACGCTGTCCGCCAATCGAATTAAACTTCAGACGTTAACCGGCCAATCCTGCCGCGCAGTCGGGGCGGGCGCGCGCACGCGGCCGCGCCCTCGTTTCTCTCGGGCTTTTTATTTATTGTTGCGCGATACAGCGCGCACAACGGGCGTGTGTGATGCGCGCGTAGTCTCTGCATACGAGCATGGAGTCCGCCGTGGACTCAGCATCAACTACCAGTGAAGTAAGCGGCTCTTCTGGCGGCTCGCCGCGGGTGAAGGCTGCGTCACCAGCTCGCGCCATGAGTCCTCCTCAGCTGTTGGCGCCGCGGCTCCCGCTGCCGCCGCCGGGCTTGGGTCTGCTGGGTTCTCTGCAAATGATGCACCACTCGCCGCTAGAACTAATGGCAGCGGCTCATCATCATGGCCCACCTCGGTATGGTAGCCCACCCCCGATTTCATCTTCCGACCCCTCAGCAAATGAGTGCAAACTTGTGGACTATAGAGGACAAAAAGTTGCGGCATTTATAATTCAAGGTGATACAATGCTGTGCCTACCACAAGCTTTTGAACTGTTTTTGAAACATTTGGTGGGTGGACTGCACACAGTGTACACTAAGCTGAAGAGACTTGACATAGTGCCGCTGGTGTGCAACGTGGAACAGGTGCGGATACTGCGCGGGCTCGGCGCCATTCAGCCGGGCGTTAACCGGTGCAAGCTCCTGTCCTGCAAGGACTTCGATGTGCTTTACCGAGACTGCACCACAGCCAGGTACGTCTCGTCATCCATACCCACATGGAAGATTTATGCTGCAGTCAGTTCCAGCCGCACCTTGTACTTACTTACCTTGTTATCGCTTAGCTGAACTTTTCTATTTATTTTTTATCACCTATATTTTCTGCATATTGATGAGAATAAGATTTTTCTTAAGTACCTATATATTTTTTTAATATTGTTTGTTTATATTTATTGTGCAATTAAAATGAAAAGTAAGTTTGGGTTTCATCACGTTTTTCAAATTAAGTTCGACTTAAAAATTCAACACCGTTACTTGGGGTAAATTAGAACAACTAATTCCAAGTTAATAATAAAACTTTTTAAATTTGATGACTATTAAAATTATAGCAATTACAAAAATGTACACATTTTTATATACATATATGTTAAGTAGGAGAAAAGTCTCCACAGGCTTCTCATACATTTTTAACATTTTAATACGCTGCAAATATTTCCACCCGCATTAATATTAATACAAAATTTGGTCGACGGAAGGGTTAAATCCCTGTTAATTAGTGGGCACGGTTAAATTATTCAAATACTAATTTTTACAAACGAAAAAGTTTGATTAAAAAAATTGTGTGCTGTTAAGTTGTTTGCCGCTTGTTTCATTTGTCCGCGTAGGCCTATATTGGGTCACTTTATGATTCGTTTAAAATGTAATTTGTTACAAAACTGTTCATCGGGGACATTTTTTTTTGCATCGTTTATATTGACACTGCGTCTAGAAATTGAATTGATATTAAGATACTTGTTATACAATTATAAAAAAATACAGATAATATATTACAGTAAGTACCTACCTTATCTTTTTTAGAAAAGTACTTACCTATGTTAATTTTTATATTATTACTTTTTTATATCTGAGAATTTTGATACATAGCTATGAACCAAAAAATAATAATTTTTGTAAGTATCTTATAGAATAAACAAATAAACATTCATATAAAAATAACATTAATAAAATATGGTTAAAGGCTTTCCGCGACTGTGTAAACCTAGACAAATCTGGAGATGTATAACAAAAAAAAAATTGCATTAACACAAACAGCTAAAGCTGGTGAGTTCGATGATAGAATTATCTTGTTTTTTGATGTAAATTTTAAAATATTCCAAGAATATGTTGGTTGAATTTTATCACGCAGCGCGGGGCGGCGGCGGCGGTGGCTCACCGGCGGCGGTCGGTGAAATGAAACATCATAATTTGTATTGACATGTTTCCGCATTAGTGATTTCCATAATTCAACAATGAATAACAAATATCGTATTATTGATTAAAAAACAGTATCTTTTGTATTTTTTTTGTCAGTTTGAATAAATTAAATAGGTTTAATTTTTTTTCCAATTTTAAAGTATTTTTGTAATTTTTTTAAAGGTTTCAGCTGAAAAATCTAAGTAAGTATGTTAATTCTAATTGAAATATCTTTATTTTATTTTATATTATTAAAACATCTAAGTAAGTATTATTTGGAAATAGACAAATTGTAAAAAATATTTTTATGAACTATTAAAAAGAGCTAAATGCAATACAAAGCTATGCACGAATCTCTTATGCGTTATGCCCTCGGAAATGTGATATTATTCAAAAAACGGAACGACCACGTTACAATGCGGAGTGTAAATAATAGGAGGACGCTCCTTTTCACGCTTCAATAATTGCTTGACGGCAGATAAACGAGTAAGGATCAGATTACTTTTGGACTAAAGATATCTAAAAAGGGGCTTGATTGCAAATGGCATTGCTCCACTTTGGTTCATTTCATACAACTCTTTTTCTCAACAATACAAGCAAATATATTTTAGGATATATTATATATTAAAAATATAATTTTAAGGTTGTCCAATACATTTTAACGGTTGTTAACAGTTTTAACCCTTTTTTTCTATAATCAATCTAATCAAGAGCCAAGACACTGGCGTTCCGTCCATTGTGTCTACTACAAAGAGGCAAGGTTTAATTACGGAGGTCATTAACACGACTTTTATGGAATTTTCAGCTTTTATGACGCATTTTGATGCTCCGCCTTCAAACGGAGTGATATTTTGTAAATAAACAATGAACTGAAATAACTTCTGCCTCATTACCTTTGTAGAGAGCCGGTAGATGTGCGTCGGAAGATCTTTTTTCATATTTAGTTTCATGTCATTTAGGTGGGTGTGATTATTTTATAGGCCATTATCATTGTTTACTTAGTTTACAATATTTCGTATTCTTTTATTTTTGAAGCTACTGTCCTGCTTGAAACATTCTTTAAATTGTTCCGACAAACATTTTTACCTAGGTTTTTTTTGCAAAAAATATATGCCTGGATATAAAATGAGGGCACATAGGATAATATCTTATAGGTGAGCGTTCCTGGTGGTAGGTTACCTACCTACTGGCGCAGCTCCAAGCAGTCTGCCTCATTGAAATATTAAACCAAGTCCACCGCAATGCGGGCTCACAGATGCCACACCGTCGTCGTGGTGGCTCTACAATTTATAGTTGGTAACAAATAAAATAACTGAACGCGTAAATTAATATATCTTAAATCGATAAAGACGCATTTAGTCTACTTACGCTGTATTTGTGTTTTCTTTTTTTTGCATTATGATATCATTCCAATAAAATGACCTAATGTGCCTATGTTTAGAATAGAACCGCAGAGATATAACACAATATGTGTGTTGGTTTTTGTTAGAATATATTTCCATACCAGCCCCCGCAGCACGACGGACCATTTGTCGAATCTTTCTGTCACTTTTAATCGCTTTTGACATTTAAATGCTGGAAAATGTATGGAGATGATCGACAAAAGTGACAGATAGATACGACAAATTCGACAAATTGTCCGTCATGTTACCACTGCAGAATGTTTCTAGATCACCCCAGTTGACGTTATAGGTTTAATTATTTAATTTTTCGTTTTTTTTATCTACAGTCGTCACAAAATAGGAAGCCCGTTGTCAAGGGGCCTAAAATGTAATTTCTTGAACTGTAACATTTAACTGAATGAAACAAAAAATGTTTTTGAGATGTCTAGGCGATTAATTTATTTAGTTACATTTTACAGGTCAAGAAATTACATCTTAGGCCTCCTGTCAACGGTCATCTTATTTTGTGACGACTGTAGATACCTAGGTAAAAGTTGACTTTTTATATAACAGTACAGTTCATGTTTTAAATGCAATTTTGAACGTGCCATCAATTAACAAAATGTTGTGCTAAACAAGTAAAGTAACAATTCACATATTATACTGGCTTATATAAGGAAAACGAATTCCGTAACCATGCACCTAATTTAATAATGAAAGTACTACAAATCCTTTGCATTGTAACAATAAATGACACAGTAAATTTTAAACAAAACACCAGAATGACAAGTGAACTGAAGCGTCTAAGCAAAACGGCAATTTCCTCGAGGCAGTGAAACGACAAACATTCCACAATGGAAATGGAACGAGGCAATTTATTACGTTTGATCAACAAGTAGCAGGGGCGCGACTGTCTCGGTATAATGGAAAGAATAAGGCTCAGGCACCCCGAACACGGAACAGCGCAGAGCCAACACATCCGCATTCAGGTCGTACTTACAATCCGAAAAACGCACACAAATGACACGAGGGAATCCCTCCGGATCCCGGCTAGACGGAATTATCCCGCTCTCTATTTCCGTTTTCGAGTACTATTGAATTCGCATCTCACTCCCTCGCCCGAGGAGGGTCGGCTGTCTCTTTCGCATTCGGTTCATTCATAAATGTGTATTTGAATGGTTTTGGAGTACGTTTCGTTTCCGCGAGCACTTGGGGACGCGATATGGTGACGTCAGCACGCGTCGCAATGCTCCTACCGCTGCCGCCGCGGCCTAAGGACGCTTGATGGAGAGTTTTCCCCGCTTTACGGTCAGCAAAACAGACAGTTTAAAGAAAAAACGGGAGACATAATAAAATTATGCGCTCGTTTAATTAAAATTCGCATCCGCGTTAGTTATTGAATGGTTGATGGAAACTTCGCATGGCGTGCGGAGTAGTGCGCTCCGGTAGCCGTTCTAACGTCTTATAATTGCAGCTTACCATGTGTTGAGGTCTAATCATGTTTAATTACAGCAAGAGCAAGGAGTCATTGCTGTTTATCATGAGATGAACTGTTACAGAAGTACAAACACCGCGAGAAAATGATCGATCTAACGCTTTTTCAATAAAAACAACGTTGTACAGTTCGCAATAATATTTACTTTTAAAAAATTACTTACCGAGCAAGTGAGTACTCGCTTGCAATAAAACACTCATAAAAATTATAGGTTATAATAATATTATCAATTCTTTTTGGTTTGATCAAAGTTATTTACTTAAGAATTCAGCGTTTCCGATAGACCGTTCGTCAGATTTATTATACCTAACATCTAACTCAAATAGCACTGTTCCCGTAAAACAATCACTGCGAAATATTCACATTCATAGCAGATCACTCGCGTGCTAGCACAACATTTAAAACAAACTTAAATCAAAACGTAATTTTCAAGCTCATTCGAAGCTAATTGTGAGACAAGAGTCTCTCTGCTCTACACACAGTGTAGTGTTTTTGCTGTCTCTACCATCAGTTATCCGATGCAGATTAGCATCGCGCCTAGACAATGGTTGGCGGAAATGCAAGAAATCATACTTTTTGCTCCACTGACTTCTCTCAAACGGACTAATT
Organism: Euspilapteryx auroguttella; assembly: GCA_951802225.1. Classification (NCBI taxonomy): domain Eukaryota; kingdom Metazoa; phylum Arthropoda; class Insecta; order Lepidoptera; family Gracillariidae; genus Euspilapteryx; species Euspilapteryx auroguttella. The sequence continues at coordinate 7,303,938 of OX637652.1, forward strand.
ACTTAATCAATAATTAACAGATTAACTATATACACTTATGTGTAATAAAGTTATGTTTGTGCACCATTTACATTAATGGCAATTTTTACTTGTGTGCGTTTTCTCTGTAGTTTTGTTGATATGAAATACCGTTTTTAAATTAGAGTTAGTAAAGTTCCGAATTGACTAAGGATGGTGCATTACTGTGATGAATCAAAACTGCACCTTATATTGTTTGTTTCATAGTTTTCTCTTATATTTATCAATTTGTAGGTTTTTTTTTTTAATCCTGTCGACTTATCGCCGTATTACAACGGTATAGAAAGCAGTAAATATTTTTGCGCTATTCAGGCTAATACAATTTTACCTAATAATTTTTAATTACTTCACACCTTCAGCCAATTAATTGATCCATGATGTAACTGACTGTTTTTGTTTAAATAAATTATACTTAACTAGTAACTTCAGTGTTTTATTTCTTAGTTAGAAACTTATATCATCTAAATAAAAAAAACAAGGGAATTGCTGTTTAAAACGTATTTTTTGGTACATTTTACATAAAGAAAAAAATATTTGCTGGGCCATTTAGGATAATCAAATGTGCACCTGAAACCCTCGAAATTTAAATGCTTTTGCCACGAAACATTCCTAACAAACACATCAGTAGAGTTCACGATAAAATCTCATCTACCATTCATATTGGAACGAGACAAAGAAGCAAGCCGGCCAGATAAGCTCAGAGACCTCGTTAAGGCAAGATATACGGTTTAGTAATAAAACAGAATAAAACATTCGCAACAATTTAAACGGATCAATAAAACGACTTAGTTAGTTGTAGTTGTTACTTAGGTTGCAAGTAATAATTATATAAATAGTTTCTGATGTTCGCGCAGGCTTTGATTTGCCAACTCTAGAGTTTTTTTGTTGTTCTGAACTTCTTATATCCTAAAAAGTGTAAGCTTTGGTTGTCCACAATAAAACTAAAATATTTATCTTATTGTCTGTAATTGAACAAACATTTAGTATAAGATAATTACATGAAATAATTAATTATTTTAGCTGCTTAAAGCCATTAAAAATATATATTCAGTCAGTATTTCAATCATTAAAATATTTAATTAACCAAATACAATGTAACAAATGAAATGTAACAAGGCAAATAAAATAATAAAACATCCAACAAGTTTTATTGGTCTCTGATTAAGATTTGCAGGCCAGCCGGGAGAGCCCCGTCCCTGTTTTAAGATACGTCTGTATGTGTGTGTACTTACACACAGACACTGTCCACACACAGGTTATCCGATCTGGAAAGATCATACATACCATACCTAATTAATGATCATACCAAATGTGGTAAAATTTTTAAGTTACAAAGAGACGACGAATACACAGTCTTACTAAAATTATAATAATCCCCTAGTTCGCAGTATAGAATTTACTAAGTTAACAAATATCTAACACTAGAAGCTGCCCCGCGGTTTTTCCCGCGCAGATTTCTCATAAACACAAAATTCCCGTTTTTTCCCGTTTCCGTGGGAATTTCGGGAAATCCCTTCTTAGTGCTCACCTACACTCCCTAAGGAACCTACATGCAACATTTCAGCCCGCTACGTCCAGTAGTTTCGGCTCTGCGTTGTCTGTCAGTCAGTCAGTCAGTCAGTCAGTCAGTCAGTCAGTCAGTCAGTCAGTCAGTAACGGAAGAGTTTTATATATATTGATTAAAAAAAAAACTTCCAGAAAAACCCGCTTAAGGAAACAAAGCTAAACCGATGCCCATAAGCACGTAACAAGACAACGTCTATCTATTACTAGACTGTAAAGTCATAAAGATTACTACTATATATTGTAAGTTTGTTATCCATCGTAAAATGTCCACATACCACCCGCCGCCGCCGCCGTCGCAGCCGCCGCCACCACACCTTCATCCGATTAAAAAATAATTTACAACCGATATAGGTATAAACTTATTCTAAAGTACCATCGGACACATTTGAAATAATTATCATCGATGCAATAAAATTACATTGTTTCCACCCCGATGCCTTTTGGATATTAAAACATTTTATGATGCGAATTAAAATGTGCTCGGTGAACCTGTAGGATTATTTATCTAATACTAAATAACAACATTTACTGTATCTGTAGTACAATAAATTCGTTATGAATGCGTACTATACCAACATCTCAATTAAAATTAACTAAAAAAAAAACTAATTAATATTTAATTTCCGGTCTTAATATCGATTTTTCTCAGCATGCCGGGAAATCGATACCGGTCCAGATGCTCAAAAATGGGACATCGATTTGCCCCACATTTCGGCGGTGTACCGGCCGTCAGAGGGTAACGCTCGCGATAAGGGATAGTGCCCCCTCTCGGGTGGCTCCCTTCCCCGCACCACCCCTCTATGATATTTACCGCCCCCTGCCATACTTACGCCCCTCAGTATTTACGGGTTATAGAAAAACAAGGGCACTCCAAGAGTTCGGAAGGTGCAACGTGGATTTTAATCCTTTCTGATGTTTATGATTGATGGCGGATTTTGTGATCGGCGCCGCTCCCGTTGATAGATCTGTGCTGTTTGTTTGCCGCTCCCACTCGCCGCTTTAATTTTAGATTATTTGCTTAATTCGGCTCGTATTATGCTGGCGTTGAATTATATTTCTATTGAAAAATTATAATTTAATTTCAGTAGATTAATAATTGCTTATTATTTAATCGAGGAAAAGCAAAGACGCTCTGTAATACATAACTATCTGTGTCTCAGACAGACTAAGTACCTGTTTATTGAAATTATTCCCTTGTGTAACACATAAATGTTTCTTATATAGTAAAATTAGCAGTGCCAATTGTAACAATGTAGATGTTATAACTAGACGACTCACAAACGGACGTGCAAACTGCAACTCGTTAGCTAGGAGCTTTGGGACGTGAAGCCGCATACAAAAGTGGTTCGTGACCACGCACAGGTCTTGTCTTATTTTTTCAGTCACTCAGCGACAGGAAACGTAGTTGCTACCCGTAGTTTGCATAATGCATTTTCATAAAAACACAATGTGTTCTATATTTTCTGTTTCTGCCTTCATAAGTCTCTGTTGTATTTTAGGCCCACACATGATGGTTCAACTTCATAATCGATATGGAACTTTTCACCTTTGAGTTTAGCTTGCCGTTGGCGCCATCTCCTGTCAATCAGTTTAAACGAATAAATTTCAATAGAAATAAAAAATAAAATGGAATTAGGTCGCTCTGAGAGCGGGCCGGGCAGCGCCTAATGTGGTGATGGGTTGAGATGTCAGTCAGCCATTGACTCGTGCCTTGAGCTTGTGTATCTACGACGCACTTAATCGGCCCACGGGCTAATTGCTATTTTTATGTTCGATATTGACTGATCGACGTTTCTAAAGAAATCATTTCTTAGACCCAATGGCATCTTTGAAAATAACTCTGGTTGTTATTTGCTTTCCTTTGTCTTATAATGTTAAATTAGTCATACATTTCACTGACTGTTTATATAGGATAGTATGTATATTATCACAGAATCTTTATGTAGTACTTAATCTGTACTTCCTTCCTGTATCCCATTCAAATTATTAGTTTGGAATTCTTTACTATATTTCTATAGACCTCTATTTGGTCTGGTCTGAAACTGAAACACAAAAACAGACGATCATACTTTGATCGTCATTTTATTTGAGCCACGACTTTAAAATGATGATTACAAATACAACCCTTCCGTTATAGACTGTATGTCGCAAAGTACAGCGTAATAAGCTATAGATAGATTTTTGAAATTTGGAAAGAAGGTTGTTGGTGTGTTGGGGTGAAGATATGCACTAAGATAGAGTTCCCACCAAAAACACCACAGGATAAGACCAAAATGGAAATTGACGTATTTTTTTTTAAAGAAACCTTTAGCTACTTAATAAAAAGTAATAGATAGTTTAGATAAGCGTTTAACTGAATTGTGTTTTCTAAACTAACTGTGCTATTGGTCCCTCCCCTATGTATTTATGATACCTCTCCATTTCAAGGTGCTACGGAAGAAACAATAAAAATCAACCTAAATTAATTTATTTAAAATGTGGTAGGGTTCCGATTGTACGTTTACGAAGAGGAAATTAAGTTTAAAGAATTGAAACTAGTCATTGTTCTTATAATTGCGGTCAATTTGAGCCGTTCTAGTCGAAATATGCTGATCATCGCGCACCTTCCTTTACCTCCTTCACCCGGCGCACTACCACACTGCGGCTGTGATATCATTTAAAGTCCTAATTACTGATCTTTTTAATGTTGGATTCATGTAAAAGTTAAAAGCAAACCTTTTTTGAACGACAATTGGTTATTTAGGTATTATTCATGATATTAGTTTTAGTAATATTAGACCATAAATTTATGACGGTGCAAGATAGTTACCAAGTAACTTTATTTTTTAAGTAGGTAAGTACATCCTTAGTTTTTTTTATAGTTATTTAAATTATTGTTTTTTTTGTAAAATATATATATTTATAACGCTCTCAAAACAACTAGCCTATGTCGGTTATTCGCACAAGAACGATGTAGTACACCTGAAACCAAATATAGCAATCATAGCAACGTCGATATCTGTTGAAGTTTCCCAGCCCTAGGAGCACCTTGTCGCCGTGTGCACGTGTTTTAATATAAATTTCATACGAAATATCATTATAGATATCAAAGAAAGGGTTGGCAGCACAGTGGGCCGGCCGCGCGCTGACTCGCACAAAACGCTCTATCTGCATATTTCTTCTGATTGATGTGCCCTGTAATTATTTAGACGCGTTAATAACACCACTGGGGACGGGCGCACTTTGTTTTTGACGACTTAAGACAAATGAAATGAGAAATTCTATCGGACTGCTCTTAATAGAGCTTATTGCTTTCTGATGTTTTGTTGATTAAATGAACATAAGGAAATTAGCGACTGCGAAACCAATTTGTGGCTCTTCGTTTGGCGAATTCAATTTTTATTTTTGTTTTGTTACTAATTTCATTAATAGTTATTATATAAGATACGAAATAAATGAAACTAAGTAAGTTATAGAAAGAACAACATTATACTTAATTAAAGAAAAAAGTGTAGGCTCTCGTTTTTTAACCTTACTGATTTTCATAGTAAACAAGAAGTGTATTTTCGTAGAGTTATTAACATAAATGCCCGCTCATAGATATTGTATTTATGTTTTGCGTGCGTGCGTGCGACCGACCTAACAAATCAGAATATTAACCAAAATAATAGGAACATTATGGCGGGAGAAAAGCTATCATGATAATAAAACATTTGAAATGGTAATCACCGTTAGTTGATGTCAAATCAAATATAACTGACACCGAAAAACGTTGTCGTTTTTTTGGTTATTAAAACAAATCAACATCGTTTATTACAAACACAATGCTGCTGTAAAAACTTATTGTTACTGGTACTATACTATAATGTATCGGTATCTGTACTTAATTTATAACTAAAAAGTAAATAAAAAGTTTGTAAACTTATCAAGAGCACAGTATCATTTCATTAATAATAATTACGTTTACAACAACTAAATGTATAATAAACTCCATTTGCAAATTATGGGAGAGGGAACACCAAAGCGTTTCATCAAGCATTAATCTCGTCGACGTAAAAAAAATGAAACGAAATTGGCATCCATTGAGATCTCTGATATGAATACGTTATGATATACATTATTATATTTAATAACAAACGGCTGTTGAGAGGAATATGTTTACGTCACATCGGAACGGGAACCGAATAATAGAGTTCGCTCCAAACGTTTAGCGAACCCTCCAAAATTGAAATAAAAAAGAACCATTTGAGATGTAACAGCAATATGATTTTGCACTTTTTTATTTTTTTTTCCATTTGTGCGCGTGTTTTTAAACATTGTGCGGGAGGTAGAGCTTTCTGAATCGATTCGACACGAAAAATTTGCGCACGATGTTACACGATGTTGTTTACCTCGGTAGGGCTAATCGTAGTTACTGTTTGGCTTTTTGTTACTTCTGATGGCTCATGTGAGGTTTTTGTTCGGGAAAACGAATAAGTTTTTAGTTACAACTTCATCTCTACATTTATTTTACCTTAAAATATTCGCTCACGTTACGTTGGGCTGTATTTTATCGTTTCGTTGTGTCATTTTTACACGAGTTTAAGAATTTTTTTGAATGTTTAGCATTTTCAGGATGGACAGAGCATAGCACAAAATTAACAAGGGATTTTATTTAATTCTACGCAAATTTAATGTAAGGGGCATCCAAAAATAAAGGAACTCAAAAAATTCGGACATTCGGACGGTCCCCCTGCAATCGTAAGAATGTGATTAATTAAATAAATGAACAGCGGCGTGGAAGAAATTCGGCTACCCTGCTAGACCGGGCTCCTTTTTATGGAAATGTTGGAGGCTTGTTTTCGCGATGTAATTGAGTCATTTTTCGAGTTAATTGTTAATTGGAATTATATTTTACTCCGGTTCTTTTTGTTTAAAAATAATAATAGCTATTGATATTATAAGCCTGCTTTAATACTTTTGTCAATAGACTACAGCGGCACAATGCAACGCTGCCAGGGCATTGGTTTGTGTCTGGTTTCCTATTAAAATTCCTAGTTCACGGCGAGCTGGAAGGAATCAGATATCTCATTGTGTACAGTTCTATGCTGATATTGTATGGACACATGATTCCTGTAACTGATCATAGTAAGTATAGGCAAGCACTTGCTTGTTCATTGCAATTATTACATTACTTACCGCTACTTGAGATACTTCATGAATATTAGCGCCAACTTTTCATAACTAATAAAAACCTTTACTTAAATAAGTAAAATTACATCTTCACTTCTTTAACCATCTTTCCATAAAAGAGCTGCCAAGATGTGTGTATTAAAACTGAAAGATAATTTCCTTTTTAATGCGTATCAAATTGTCAACTCCCAGAGTAAGTAGTAACCCACTCGAGGTACTTGTTCAAGTGTTCTGTAATAAGGTGCCAGTGTAAACATAATCTCGATTCCTCTAGCAAACATGATTAGTGCATCCTGCGCTGCTGGTGGGCCTAATCCGTGTGCAGTGGCCCTTATCTTTGTATTTATTAGACGACAACTATGAATTATACCTTCTCTTTATTTATAACACTGAGTTTAGTAATTTTTTAGGTCTTTAACCCAAATAAAGTCTTAAATTCCTTTAAACCTTTTTATAATTGGGAGAGATTGTGAATATCTTTTTTTTTTTTCAATTGAAAACGAACACCTGGGCGAATGAACCAAAAAATTATTATTTTTGTGATAATAATAATTTTTTGGTTCATTCGCTAATAAAAGCCTAAATAAAGGATTCCACCTTCCATTCATAACTAGTTGTGGTGATAAGAGTTTCACAATGACGCTACTTCCAGATGATGTTAGCCTCAATTCTTGCACAATGAAAACTGTAGGTACTGAATCACAAGTGTCTCACAAAGCTTCGTATGCCTGCAACAAGGTTTCATATCTCACGAACACCTAAGATGTTTGCTAAAGAAATAGTTACTCTGATAAAAATATAATACAACTTCCGTATGACATGAGATAATGTTTTAGGAGTCGCGTTGTCTGCTCCGGATGCGGCTTTGACAAGAAGGGTGCATTCATAAAGCTAATTTTATAGTTGTAATGTTTATAATAAGTTTTAGTATTAGTGTTATATGTAGTTACAGTATAGTGCTTTATTTTTATAATAAGACGTAGCACACATCATTCCTAAGTAACTAAAACTGCCTTGCTGATGTAAAAATCAGCATATTAATCCGTAAAGTAGAAAGGCCCTTAAACTATTAACGGTACCTATAAAGTTTACAACAAATCCATGAAATTATACCAAATGACACAGAACGACCGCGTATTGAAATAAAAACAAGTAAAAACCCTTTGGTGGAAAAATTGTAAAGAAATTGATTTGGACACTGTGAAGTTATGTCTGATGATAGACGATGGGCCAATGCTTAGCCAGATGTGAACGACCCACTATAAAGTCACAGTGATTATGGTAAATATTATATTGACATTGATATAGCAGAACCGAATTTACCCATGAGGCTCGTTTTTTGCTTGACTGACGACGTCGGGGAGAATCCCTTCGACGCCGATAAAGCAGGATCTGATTTCAAATTCGATTGCATTTTGTTTATTGGTCGGGCGGGACACTTAGATTAAGCTCCTAGAAGAAATAAATGGTACACCTGCAGCACTATTTAAACCAGCGGCTAAGTAAAACTACAGGAAATGCAATTACCAAGCAAACAGCGCGATACCTTTGAGCCGCTCAGGCGTGTAACTTCTTATCTCTGTTGCATGTTTTTTTCAATATGAAATCCAAGACAATCGCGCTTGCTATCTGCACATCGGCATTCCCAACGGTTTTTTTATTCGTTAACTTTTAATTATTGTGCATTTTCGTAATTGCGCTTACAGTTTTCATGTCAATCCTCGGTGTTACGCAGTCAGTTTTTTTCTAATCTATCATTAATTGTTATGCCGTTGGATGCGCATGAGTCGGAATGTCTTGCTAGATATTTCGCGTGTGCTCCTTAATTGATAATTATCGTATTTGAGTGTACTGAATTGTGTTTCAGTTATTACAATTTGCTTTCGAAGTATTGTTGCGAAACTGTAACTGTTGATTTTTTGTTGTTCTTACCGCAATCACTGTTAATTAGTTATGATTATATCATTTAGACAGATTGTTATTAAATTACTGTATACTGTAACTCAGCCGTCTTGTTATTTTAACATTTCTCAATCGGAATTACCAAATAGATTCAATGCACATAAAATTAAATAAATTGGGATGGATAGCAACAAAGCAATCAGGAGTCAGGACTATTTCTACAGTTGGCCAGAACCATTTATAACAATATGCAATTTGGTAAGTAACACAAACGGCCGTGTGATTTTCTCCATTTTCATAAAACACAAAGGTGTTCCCCTTCGTAATATTTTGATGTCTTAATGATATCGCATGATGTATGCGGACCGGAAGAGCCGCGATTGCGACGGACGGACGGACGTTGGATGTGTTTATTATATTAGTTTTCACTGGCATTCACAGTTGGCTTTCCTTGTTTATTTTGTATTTAGGAAAATCATCAATATATATAAAACTCTTCCGTTACTGACTGACTGACTGACTGACTGACTGACTGACTGACTGACTGACTGACAGACAACGCAGAGCCGAAACTACTGGGTGTAGCGGGCTGAAATTTTTCATGTAGGTTCCTTAGGGTTTGTAGGTGAGCACTAAGAAAGGATTTCCCGAAATTCCCATGGGAACGGGAAAAACTGGTTTTTTGTTTTTATGAGAAATTTGCGCGAGTGAAACCGCGGGGCAGCCTCTAGTTTCTATATAAAATATTTCTTTCCTGAAAAGTAAAGTATAGGTATAGTTAGTTACATCTTTCTAAAGTTTAAATGATACTGAATTTTTTTTATACACATTTAAGCTAACATACAGGATGTTTCTGACAAGGCGGTAATAAATCAAAGGAGGTATTCAGCTCACCATACCTAACAACTTTCCCAAAGCAACATGGGTCGAAATATCAAAACGAAAACCAGCTGTCCCGTACATTGACCCCGTCAGCTGATCGAACCAATGTATAAAACAGCTGTTTTTTTTTTTTGAGATTTCGACCCATGTTGCTTTGGGAATGTTGTTAGGTATGGTGAGCTGAATACCTCCTTTGATTTATTACCGCCTAGTCAGAAACACCCAGTAGGTATATTATTAAATACAAACAAACTTAGGACTTAATATGGTTAACAAGGACTAACTTGTGTGCGTTACTTCGCGTGTATGCACAAATTTAACTCCGTGTAACGAAGAAGCAAAAATTGTTGCTTTTAACAGCGTAATGCTACTTTATGATAGCGGCTATTGCATCGTTTTCAAATTTGCCTTTTCCCTTTAGAATTTTTATTTATTGCGCTGTCTGCTTCGTTAGTGCGAATAGCTAGATTGTTAGAGTAGTTAGTGAGAATGCAATTTATTTTGCGATTGTTCTACATTATTTAATAAGGTACTAGAATATTTTTCTTTAGTGATGCTTGAAAATTTGTAAATAGGTTGTAGGGTAGGTGGAAATTGAATTATTAAATTCCATAGAAAAAGAGATATAAAACTTTACAGTAGTAATTTAAAATCTAATAATCGGGTGAAGTCTTGGCACCCTCTAGTATGTTCTTATTTACTACAAGCAAAACGATGAAATTACCTTTATAAAAAAATCTGAATGTAATATCACTTGGCATCATGGATTGCTCTCTTGACAGTTTTAAGACCTAGACCAATAAACTGACAGAAATCTTGAACAGGCACCACCAACCAGATTCTGTTTTTGTTTTACTAATAAGTGGATTGATAATCTTAAAGTGGAAAGCAGTGGCTTACTTATAATTTTTACCTTAACGTGACGTAACGAACTGGTTGGTGTATTTTGTATGTAGTCTCGTTATTGGAGTGCACTTGTTTATGGCGATCTTTTCTATAGCCCTGTGTCACTGATGAGAAACAGTATTATCAAATTGTTTTTTAATTGATATCAGTCTATAATATTGCGTCTCGGTGCGGGGCAGGCAGCATAAATCGTGAGTACGATGCGAGCGAGCCCGCGGGCGGCGGCGGCGGGCGCGGCTCCCGTGGCTCCTTCGCTCGCCACAATATCTACTGACCATGATTTGCTATGAAAGCCTATAAGATTTATCAACAAAGTAAACTTTGGATATTGTTCTATCATTTTACCCTGTACTTGAAAAAAATACTTTTAAAGTTATGCTAACAAAGCCTTTTATTCTAATGTCATTTTAGGGACATAAAGATTTAAACAGGTCTATTGTGCTTTATTTTTTTTAGTATCAAGATTAAACAAATAAAAAAGTTTTAGGTGATTAATTGTATTGATATCTGAACTCGTGTTTGAGACAGTTATAGGTACTTAACTTCCTAACTATAATAAATGCAGGTGTATCTGATCATTATTCAAGCAACGAGTGCGACCTTTGTATCCGGCCGTTAAAACTATTGATATCACACTTTACTAATTGACAGAACACAGACGGCCTGTGTTACTTCATTTTTCTTTTGACTAGGACAAACTGTGCACTGTAATAACACTAACAAAACAAAAAAGGCATTTGTAAGTAAGTATTTAGTGTTTGCATTACGAGCATAGTGTCTTACTTAAGAGTCAGTTTACAGCGATGCTAGCGCCATTCTCGAAAAACATTTATATCTAAACTAAGGCAAATATCAAAAATGTGGCACATGTGTGTTTGTATTCAAGAGTGAACTAAACCAATCGAGGTAAAAGTAATCTTTAATTTTCATATTTTTGAGCTTAAAACTAGGGCTGCAAAGATCCCTTTTATTGTGTTTTTCAGAATCAGAAATTCTCTACATAGTTTAAGTAACTAACTTAGAAGAGACTAACTAACTGACCTTATTGTCTATCTGTTAAATTACATAATATTAAGAAACTATATAACATCATAGGCTTAATAATTCCTGTGCGTACATATTTCAGCTGTAACCTTATTTATAAAATTTTCCTAAATAATGTTTTAAGAAGTTATCTAATTTATAGAGCCACAGATGTAGCGGTAGAGTTTACAATTTGAAAGTGACAAAGTACCATTTATCAAAAGCATTTTTTATTTTTAAGGAAAACAAATAGGTTTATCCGATTAATCATTTAGGGTTAAAAAAGTTTCCCTTTTAATTAGCGGTAGGAGAGAAATTTAATCTCACTGCGCGGGATTAGCGGAACAAGGACTTAAACGATTCAGAAATAAAATTATTATTATTTTGCGTGTTAAACAAAGAAAATAAGAAAACGTATTCCCAGAATAATAGTGGGATTTTAGTCAAAAGTATATCGAATTAGTTGCTTTATTTTTATAAAGATTAAAATGTATTACAATTACAATTGGAAACAGTTTGATCAATTTATAATTATTTTTTCCTCAGATAATGTACATGTTTAATTTATAAATGTGTTTTCTTTTAATGCTGCTTTCATATTTTAAAAAAAATGGTAAAGTAAAACTAAATCATTCGTTTCATGAAATTGGAGAAGCTTTTACACCGCACCTAACAAAAAACAGTTAAAGTATGAGGTATTGCACTAATTGGGCTGTTGTTTTGTCTAAAATTGCGAGAAAAAGTAATTAATGCCCCCAGGAGGATAAATAAGCAATATTTTTTCTAAAACACTTATTGCTTACCTCCAAACTTGGAGGCAGGTGCGGCCACAAAAGTGGTTACCTACTAACTCTTTTACATTACTTTTTATATTGAAGTTTAAAAAAGATAACTGAAAACATTTTCTTTAGAAGGTTTGATGTTTTGTTTTCCAAACGTTTGCAGATTGTATTGAACTGCCAACTCTGCCACACAATATTTTTAAATATCACAACCAAATAAAAATGAAAAAGATCACCGTAAAGATTTAATTTTAGAACAAAATTTTGTTAGTGTTATTATGACCGCTGAATTCTTCATTTCGAATAAAAAACTCAAGAACTCTAGTCTACAAAACATTATATTAAAATAAAAAATATTTTCAAATCTTCCAGGCTCTAGTTAAGGTTTCATCGTAAACCACGATATTAATAAACCTCTCGTTCCTATTAATTAAAATAAATAAGTAATAATTTTCATAAAATAGTAATAATGTTGAGTTAGAGAGGGACAACAACGTCTCCAATATTACGTTATTAATTTGATTTACAAGTGGGGAGGATGCTCGCGAATAATTATTTTGACGTTTTAATTGAGAGTCCGCGGAATAGCTGAGCTCTCGGATCAGATTATTTGTCTACAGTTTGTGTTATACAAATTAAATATTACTATAAAATAAATGCTATCTTATCACTTATCAAATATTATTATTTTCGTTGAATTTACACCTGGGGAATTGGTGAAAATTCTATGATATACTTATTATCTTCTAAAATATAAAAACGTTTTAGTTTTTTTCATTTGCTTTTGTTTAACGTGTGTCTATTTGAGTATAGGTATACAAGTCAGTAAGTAACTTATTTTTTGTCAATACCTCTATAGTCCCTTCGGGGTCCGCGATCAGACCCCCACATCCTGGCATCACCAATTGCTGTTTAGTCGTTTAGCCTACAGCGTATCAATCTAATTCTGTCTAGGCCCTGTCAAACATAATTTATTGAATCACACCACTCGAACACACATAGTGTTCCGTGTTTATTAATGTTTAGAAGTATTCTTTTTATCAATTATGGTAGTTAAGCTTGATGCATCCGGGCCTGCAGAGACAAATACAATTATATTTATTAAATATTACCTTACTGTCATAATTATACATTTGTAAAAGGCAATTAAAGACGAAGAACTGATTCATAATGAATCGCTTGATTAATTACAAACATAGCATCAATCAACAAGGATTGTTCGGACCCAAATTGAATCGAAGACCCAACTTTGGATGGCGCATCAAAAGAAATGGTTCGAATGTTTGTGGTCAATTTATTTACTAGTGATTCGTTACGGTTAGGGCGGATACTTGGTCCGATGATAAATTGACCGTCGTAGCTCATTTTCTCCAAAAACCTTCCTCTGATATGTATAGGACTTTCATCCTTAACTCGGTGAGCCAAGACTCAGCGTTCTTAGCCGAATTAAGAAATCAGCAACTAAAAATCTGTCAATATTGAACTTTAAGTTAATACTTTAAAACATACTTTTAAAAAGCAACGTATTCTTACTGTGGGAATCCGCATCAAATGACACTCCAAACTAACAAATGATTACCAGTCACAGTTCAACAGGCAATTTGTATGTAAATATGAAATATATTTTTAATTATTTAAGTAGTAAGTTCCAAACGCGGTCATTATTTAAAGAAAAAATACTACTGGTATGGTAGAGTGGAATACATAAGATTTTCGTGCTGGTCCATTTAGCGTCCAAATTCTGTAGATTCTGCAGGCAAAAGGTTCCTAGCTTTAAAAAAATCAATCTTAGATAATGTTCTGCTGCTGGTAGAGCAGATACATTGTCTGTCTGAAGTTTTTGACTCACATTTAGCTTATTAATTAAATTTTTCAGTGTATTCCACATTCTGTATCTTGAATCGAAATAAGTTGCAAGTTAAGCTAGAGCTAGATATAATTTCAAAGGGACACATTTTTTTATGACGGTAACAAAGGCAATCGAATACAACGGAAAATAAACGCTAAATTGCACTCATTTACTGGGTCGCCACGATCAATCATGCCGGCCAAGTCATCAGCCGGTTCAAATGTCAAACGAACCTAGGGTGGAAATAAAAAAGAGAAAACTGAGTTTGCCATTATTAAAAAAGTGACTGTAACTGTATTTCTATTGTGGATTGCCGATTCGGCATTATTAACTGACTTGCATTTTTTTTGTGTCCTAATATTGATAGATTGGTGTTTTGAAGTAGGTGACTTGGTATATTCGTGTGCTATGCATATTTTACGAAGTAGGTAGATTTTGTGTGTGCGCTTATTACAATATCGTCGTAAAATTATTTGTGTCAAAATAGCGCGTACTGATAGTGATCGGGGCGCTCACACGCGAGCTGGAACTCCGTGGAACGCATTGTCTGGACTGGTGAGCCACTTCATTAATTATATCATTCTCTTCGTGGCTACTGATATTTCTTTCTGATACTTTCGTTTATTTTCAAAAGAAAAGTCTTTACGTTCTTTAACTTTATAGGAATATTGAATGCATTAAACGGAATATGCTATGAGAATGCGACTTTTCATAATTTATATAAATTGTTCTCCATCCATTCAACCGTTGCGTGGATTGCATCGTCAATCCACCGACTAAACTAGATAATGTAAAAAATCTATCACCGGTCGCTTCTCCCAATAATTTTGCAAATTGATATGCTACTTGTATAAAACAAAAGAAAAATATTTCTTAAATCTGTCCAAAAATCCATATTCGATTTCCAAAATGATCCGTGATCGATCAGAATAGATAGAATGGATAGTAGGTAATCAATTATATCATCATCATAACCGAATTGGATTCAAATTAATGTGATTGGTACTTCTTCCGTTTGCGTGCTATACGGTTAAAGTTAAATTAAAGTAATGAAAGATACGTCCATTGGGATGGGCAATCCATATGACTCAATTTTGATTAAATTTTATTGGGCAATTCCGTACATGATTTGTATTCTGTGGTTCTTCCCTCCTCGCAAGTTGGTAATCAAAAACCAAATCCACATTTAGGATTTGGGTTGCTCTTATTTTTTACTTTCACTTGTTATGTATATTATTTAGGTATACTAGAACCTTTAGTAGTAGTATGATATACGAAGGCTGATTCCAAAGCCAGTAGATACTTACGAGTAAGGATTATTTAAAATCGATGTAATCGTCATGTCGAAGTCAGTCCCGCAAGGATCGCGTGCGAATGCGCCATATCATCGGTCGGGAGTTCGGAGTCAAGCCGCTCTGTACTCTACCCCATATTTTAACAACTGTCCTAATACATCTTGCAATGTTGTTTTTAACTGTTTGGGCCTAGTATTTTGTTTGTTCTTTTTTGGCATGTTTACTTTTAATTTTTTGTTATACATTTTTTCGATGGATGTTTCTCGTTTTATTAGGGTCGATTGTTTTTTAACACTTTTGTGTTCTGAAATCATATTTTTTTGAGTTAGTGTTATTATTATGAACTCTATGTTTTGATTTATGTACAATAATTTCTATAGCTATACCTAAAGTTATTGTTTCATAAAATACTTCGTTTTATAAAGTTTTTGTATTTTATCTTCTATTAGGGTACCGTACATACTTTGTTAGTATAAACATAATATGTTGCATGTAAATTTATCTGTGTAATTTAAACTAAACATCCGGTAAATTTGAATATCTGAAAATCAAAATTTTGAATTTTTTGAGTTTATTCAACGAATTGGATCGATTTTTTTCTTCATTTCAGATGCCTGTCAATGAAAGCGCCAGACAGGTATGTCGCTAGCTTGGTCGCGCCGCGCGTTCGGTTTCGTTCGGCCCGGTTCGGTTGCGTTCGAAAGCGTTCGGGCGGCGGCCGCGCAGGCAGGCTAGGGGGTAGCCTGGCGGACAACGACACACCCGCGCAACGCAGGATCCCATGACCGTATACATTTTAAAAACAAAATTGCTTGTCGATGTGTTTTATTTTATTTTTCATATCTTTCCCGCGATATTGCATTATCCCGAACAGTAATATATCATCTCATTTTGTCCTTTTATAAAATCTCATTACTTATCCCTTACATCGCTTTTATTGGACACGATTAGAATCAACCTGTACTGTATCAGTGGTGTGGTAACTGTTTAGTTGTGACATTTTGGGTGGATATTGCTAGATTGTCGTTGTTTGGGTTCGTCCAGGTTACACCCTAGCTTTTGACCAAACTTTGAAATCTGAATTGAATCACAGATAAATTTACAAATATACATGTTTAGTAGTCTTAGTGAATGAGTTGTTTAAGAGCATGTTATTTTAATTTTGTGCTGATAAGTATCTGGTTCTTCAGCTAGTACAACAAAGATGTCTGGTAAGTGGTCCTAGATTAAAACCTACTTATTGAGTCTGTCCTGTCTCATCCTGATCGTAGCGCACCGACCCGCTGCCGCCACCGCCGCCGCCGCCGCCGCCACAGCTCGGCGTTAACAAGGCGACTGATCCAAATTTTTAAGTCGATGACAAATGCTGGTTCGTCATCAAATCGTAAAGGATTTAACGCCTCCGTTGGCACGCTCCTTTTGTTGGCATCACAAAAGCCGCCATTAAAATGTTTGATAATAAGTTGTGTGGTACAAAAAGAGACCTGGCGGGCTACCGGCGGCGGCGCCCCGCGGCGCGCCGTTCAGCTGGCGAGCACCAGGTACAATGCTACTAATGTTTTGCTCCTGTGTTTTCAAATATCATTGGTTTTACCTGATTTTTTTTAGGGTTCCCAGGCTACTTATCACCAGTTTCAGTAGCCAATTCGCAACGGTGATTTTACAGAATAACTTGGCTGTTACATTACAAATATGATAAAAACCTTTTTTATTAATAAACATCAAAGTAAAATTCGATTAAGTATTATGGACATTTCTTCATTTGTCCTTAACATAAAAATGGATATCAAATTCTCTTCATTCTTCTTATTTCATGTCTGGCATGGCAGCTCGTTCGATTAGCGAAGGAATTTCGATTATTGTTTTTCTTTTTATTTCTTTACCAAAACTAGACGTTAGCTCCGAACTTATAAAATATTTTAGTCTTCTTCCAAATTTCGTGATCCGATCAACGTACTTGACTTGAGTACTTTGTCCGACGAAAACTCAAGTCAAGTACCTACGTACATGACTTGAGTTTTCGTCGGACAAACATTCGTACATACAAATGCTGGAGTTTCTACCACCATCGTTCAATAAAAGCTGACATTTCAAGATAACTAGATGAGTAAGACGATAACACTTGATCCCAGAACCAAATAATATGACTCAAACTAGAAACACTAAAGATAAATGAAATCACAGGGTAAGATCAAAATTTAAATGAAAACAAAGCATAACCTAAATACCTTCCAACCGTAGAACGATTTCGTCGAAACAAATGAAAATCCGTGGAAAGGGTTCGCACACATTCTAACACCTCTGAACTAACAAAGGCTGAATTTAAATAAACACTAAATCGTTAACCCCTTTGACCGTTCATGGGCAATTTTCACGTTGGAAAACAGAATGGAAATGGTTTCGAAAGGGCCCTGCAGACACGGGCTGTTTGTTGTGAAATCACAGAAGGCGTCTGCGTGTGCCATTTGCTTCGCTGACTTTGTCCCTTTGTGTGTAAATTCTAGCGTTGTTTTTGTTCCCCATATGAGTTGAAAAGCACGCAAATGGAGGTTGACGTGTTTCGGATTCGCATTTGAACCTTTTTAGAACTTTTGTAACCAGTCCAAGTCCAAGGGAAGTTATTCAATCAATCTACGCCCGTACATTCATAGAGAAATCAATTTAATACGTATCAAGTATAAGAAGAGATATAAAACAGGTTTTATCAATCGTATATGGACACAATGGCTTCTAAGTTATTCAAATCGTCGACTAAGCCATCTTTTATTTTATTTTAACTATAATTAATCGTGATCCTACCTAAGGTGTGGTCACATCTCTTTCAATGTCAGGCCTTTGAAGTCTCCGGCCGCCCCCGCGCCATCACGCCGATTTAAACAATGGGCATTTGGTTTACACCTCGCTCGTCGATTCATTGTTTTCCAATGACACAGACAGATATAAAATCGATCTCATTGATGTAGAGAAAATTTAGTTGGATCACATTATAGTAAAGTTAGACTTTATGCACTTTATATTTCATGCACGTAGTCATGAAATATGATTTGTTTCGTTAAGTGATGACACTCTTTTAGCATCCATAAACATATACCTACATAGCTGAATACAAAGGCGTATTTTTATATTTATTCAGTAAAGATGCAACCTCTTCAGTTCAATGAGGCGAGTTGCCAATTACGTCATGACTGGCCGGTGCATTGCTCAGTGCACTAACCGTTCTAACTCTAACCTACTTGCCCACGGAGCCGTGATCAGTACCACAACGTAAACTTTCCCTCTCGGCATACCCTAACATGACGGATGCGGATGCCCACCCTCCGGTGACGAGATGTGTCACCTAGCACACGAAATAGGTAACTACAAGAGTAGTACTAAATACGTTATATGTATGTTCAATTATTATCATTTTATCATTGTATCAGAAACAAATGTTTCGGAAAGTAAATATTTTGCGAAGGAATTCCCAATCACTGTATTACGTTTGTTTGATTTTCTAAAGACAAATGTGTCTATAAAATTAATTGGACAAGTAATCGAAAACTTGGAAAGAATTTCTTCATCTCCGCTGAAGGGGAGTCAGAAACAAATGATGGGCGGACATTGAATAATTTCATTTCCTTATTTGCCAATCAATAGCTTATAAAAGGAATTCAAAATCGTTTCGATGTCAAGAAAATGTATTTAAGATTGCATTTCCAACAAATCAAATAATCTTCTTATAATCAACTTATATTTTAAGATATTAGAATATTGAATAGAAACTTCCGTTTACTTTGGAAAATTGATTTGCAGTGAACAAGGTTTGCGTTGCGCGCCGCCTTGGGTGCATCGGTGTAATAATTAGATCCCGACGAGTCATTTCCGCTAAACAGCTAAAGGGTAGCTTTGCCAGAGCCCGAGTGGATGCAGACAGCATATTAGTTGGTGTAATTGCGTTTGCTACCGAGCTGCTGATGTTTCCTGGAGGCTTACGGCTGGATCTTATAGACAATCGAATTAACGACACAAACCACCCCCTCGGAATAAGTCACCTCCACAACAACATTTGAGCGGACTCTTGAACAACTTCCTAAAGTTGGCAAACGATTTAAGGAGATGTTTGAAATTGCTCGCAGACGTTGAATCCACAGATAACTAGGAAGTAAGTAATTCGATAAACTGCAAGAAGATTCTGGATAATTTAAAAGAGCAGATCCAGGAAGTAAATTAAAAAATCTAATAATATAATTTTACCCTGTAACAGTACTTATTTAATTCCGGATATAAAAATGTCTGTGATTGAGCCCGAACGGGGCTGAGGGGCGTGAATTCCAACGAAATTAGCACCAGGGGTTGAAATAAAAAAGCTAAAGAAAAATTTAATGAACAGGAAAATGCCCCTTTTTGCAGCTATTCCATCTATTTATCTACATCGGGATGCCCATTACCTTGCTAAGAGAAAAGTTTACATTTTTAATTTAATGATTCCACTTTGTGGAAGTTGGGCGGGCTTTGGCGAGATCTTAATTTGGGGATTTCTGAGGCGTCTCGTTTTGCAAATATTATTCCTTTAATAAGACCTCATGTCGAGGGGTGGCTTGAACTCTGTGATTACGACTCTTCTAGCGAGCTTCATTTTGGACCTCGTCATTTTGATTGGCGCTAATGAAATTCTTCCTTTCGTCTGCGCCACTTTCTTGTACTTGACAGTGTAATTTTCAAGGGGCTCATGTGAAAAATGTTTAACGTCGTAAACACGTTTCATATTTTTCCTATCTAATAGAAATTAATTGAAATTTATGTTTCAACAAAGTATACCAGATGCAAATCGTAATGTTTTTTGGTTTGACACTGAATCTTTAAATTAACACAATATTTAGCAAAGTTGGTCGCAACGCAACTTGCAACAAGGCGGCCGAGGTGCGTGCCCCATCTGTATCTAAATTGTCTAGTCTCAGCTGTGTTCAGTGGCGCGATGACATTTCGCTCTTAGCGCCTCTTTTAAAATTGAATATTTGATGCCTCACTCCCTTATGACGAATCCGCAAGGCCCGGGAAATGGCTAATTTTGCGGAACGTTATTTTTGAAATGTCTTTGTTGAGGGCCAAATTTATAGCGCACTCAGGTCCCCCGAGCGGCAGACGGCGACTACCACTGAATGGCCTTAGAAGTGATAACTCATATTGTATGATTAACTTTAGCAGAATTTCTTATAAACACAACGTTATCTTTGTTTTTTTTTTGCTATAAAAAAGACGGATATTTTTTATTTCGGCCTTGGTTTAGAAGATATTAATTATTTATCGAAGTGACGCTAGTTTTTCACCGTGTGGCGCCTTAAATAAAAGCGCCGCGTATTTTTTTTAAATTAAATTATTTGTTTGCGATGGCAAGAAAATATGGCTATATTAGGCGCGTTATCAAAAGCTGACACACTCCAAGTTTCCCATTAATAAATACGAATGTTAACAGTTTTGTTATAGTCTAATAACATCGATAAGCACTTTAATAACAGGAAATTTTATCATATCGAATGTGTTTCGAGTCTAATTGAAATTCAGCCTGTGATAATAGAAGTCTTTATTGAACTAGGTGTGTTGTATGTGACAATTACAATGCGGTCTAATCTGACGATAATCTATATACAGTGTAGTGCCTATAACATAAAATTCTCTTACATACTTTTTAACATTCTAAATTATAAATAAATAAAGAGGTTAGTAATGTTAGGGATCTGAATCGAATGTATGGTGATGGTGATGGTGATAAAAACTGGCGTTTTCAATAATGCTTAATTAATAAATTTTCAAATTACAGTCAATGATATAGGTACATGTATGTTTATATAATAATGAATACAAAGGTAGCATACATTAGTTAAAGTGAAAAGTTCGTTTCGATAATAATTTAAAAAAGGTTTACCCTATTAATACATCAGATGTCAAATTTACATCTAAACGACTCCGATTCAATGATAATTTAGGTAAATTGCTGTTATTTTAATAAAAACAGAGTCAGCGCCATCCCTGTTGGCTCGCTAGGGGTCGGACATGCGCATTACAAAAAACATCTGTTCTATATTTTGTATGAGTTCTTTTTTGTTATTTTAAAAAGGAGACAACATGATGGATCAGTTTCAACACGTTCTCGTCGGATCCTTTGTTGCTAGGTTTATGGTTTTGTAATGTTTTTCGTTGTTTATTTAGTTTGTCCCTGTTGCGGATAGTATTTTAGATAAATAAATCTTACAAATTAGCCAAAGAATTTTAACTGAAAAAAAAAACAGTATAAATCTAAAATTTGCTCAATCAATAAAGTTTTTTAACTGAACTCAAGACCGAGAAAAATTCCGTTAAATTAAGAACCATTTATGTGGTTGACAATTTTAGAATTTAAAATTACACCTGCATTGTAATGATGAAAGAAACTAATCCTTAAATTAGTACCTATTTACAAAAGGTTTCAATAGGTTCAACAAAAAATTATATAGTGGTGCGTAATCTGAATGCATTTTTACTTTTGTGATGATAAAATCCTTGAGAACTCAAGAGTTGGTTTTAGAAGGAGGCAGCGTTGCGTGTCGTCTGGCAAATGGGATTTGGCGCAGATCTGCCGGTGCCCTTTGCTCAGTAATCTTATCTAGTCGTAAAAAACGGGTCGATTTGTCGTTGAGGTGTTGTTGAAATGCTATTAGACTGGTGAGAGTGTTCGTCTGTTTTGTCACCGACGGTTTTCAATAGCTTCATTTTTTTCAACCAGACTTTTTCTTGCGTTATCTGTAAATCCATTTTATTGCAAGCAGAGCGTTTCCTGTTTTTATGCGCAGTGGTTTTTGAATAAGCTCTTTTGAAAGTGTATATTATCTGCTCGTGCTCTTAGAATAATCACTTATTCTAACTTATCTCAAGGGTTATCTTTGGGTTCATAATTCCTCTAGATTTTACTTTCATTAAGTATCAATCAATTGATTGACAATCAAGATATTTTTGAGATTATCCATATTACAATAACTTAGAGACGTTCTTCTAAATACTCCGAAGCTAGTGTTTATTTACATTTCCAACAGGCTCGCGTTAATCGACGAGCGTAAGAATTGGATTTTGGATTTTAAAAGTTCAATTAGTTCACATTTAATAGATTTATTGGACAAACAAACCTTATTAAAAATACAGTGTTCTTTATGTAAAATAAAATTATCGCAATCATTATGATAATATTGCAAGCTCACATCACGGTGCCGCCCCGCGCCCTTAGCGGAGTAATAATGACAAAATTCATCAACGCTAATCAAATTCATCAGACGAATTCCGAATGAGGGACCTTAATTTAATTCAAACCATATCCATTTTGTCTCTTTGCAAATAAAATATTATAGGCACATTTATATCGGTTACAGTGACGCGAAAGTGTACTGTAATAAAGAAAAGTATCGAAAAAAATGAGCGGGAGTTTTGATTGATCACCATCTCGGCTTTCGAAGCTGTTTTTTTGCGTGAAATTAAAAACACGAACTCGGCATGCGTTGGATTAAAAAGGAATTTGTGTTGCCCAATAAATAGCGAGAGCCCGCTTTTGTTACTGTCAAAAATATAAAATTAATTCAAAGTTTTATAGAAGAAAGCGTTATTGATTGGGGATCAGAAGTTATGAGCTAATCGCTGTCAACATTTTTGTACGAAGAACATTGGAATAATTACGAATCACATATATTTTGCAAACTTGTATTTCGTAATTTAAAACCGTTATAGAGCGTAATTATCTATTACACATAAGAAAAAAGAAAGAAAGAAAGAAACATCAGCAATAGTAACATGCATGGTAAAAGCATTGGAGACTTAGTAGCAACGTTAAAGGGACTAATAGAAGCAAGGGTGCACAACACCGACACCAACACCAATACCGCAACGGCAAAGAGTATAATAATATGGCACTTTCAGCTTTATGAACGATCAAAATTGCAAGTCCACGTGTATAAAATACACTTTGCAAAGTAGATTTAAATTTTAATACAAAGGTTTCAGTGGAGGGTTCTGTGAGTGGGCGTTGAGATTGAATGGATATTCCTGTTCCTGAGGCACGTGAAACTAACGTTTCGATAGTAATATTTTAAGACCTTGATGGCAAGTGAACGGTAAAATTTTTATTGCGAAGACAAATGGATAATAATTATTGCTGACATCAGGCTGTCGGTGTTTCTATATTAATGTTGTCATTTATGCCAGTTGCACATCAATTGGTTGTGGTGGGCTAAATGTGTTGCGGTTGAAATGTTGGAAGGTGTATCCACACTAAGCTGTTAGAGAATCTCAAGTCTCAGGTGTCGACCGCGGCCGATTTCACAAGACAATGCTTAATAATTTCATTTCGCCATTACAACGGCCATCTTTGCGAGTCGCAGCTCGAGCACCCCCTTCCCGACAATTTGCATTGTAACCCGGACCACGTCGGCCGCCCTAACTGCTCCACCGCCACCTTCTCAGTCTTGAATATATAATTTTGTTGCTTTTATTAGCGACAACTTTGCGTGGGAATTGGTGATAGCCTTCCGCAGCGACTGTTTATTGTCGACTATAAGCTGTTAGATTTATTTTTATAGAAGCTCTGAAACTTTGTCTCCAAGAATGTCGTAGCTGCAGACGAAGGGGCTACCTTTATTATATAGTAATTTATTTATTATAAAACATAGTGGTATCCTTTGTCAATTTTTTTTATATCATAGCTTTAAATAAATATTCCGCAGAGCAGCCTTTTCAAAAATCTATCTATCGTCAAATATAAAATCAATTGAAATTTCCACAAACAGCGAGTTTCCCTAAATGGCTGTAACTGCAGAAAGGGTGAGGCGGTGAGGCCGGGCGCGGGCTCTAGGTGTAACCGTAATTGCTCTCCCGACCTGTCGCTAATGTAAAAGTTTGTCAAGTCGGTTACGGACTTAAAAAGTTTCCCGATGGTGCCTATAAATTAATGTGTTTGCATGTCTCCGCTCCCATTTAACTTGGTTTTACTAGTTTCGGTATTTAAATTGAAGTTGTTTGAATTGTTCATTTACTTGCTCATTAATTGTCTAGGCTTCACTTGCTGATGTTATTTGATTTATTAATAGTGTTTTGATAGTAGAAAAAGTTATTTAAAAAATTAAATTTAGTCCTCACGTCACATACGATGGTTTATTTTAGTATACATCTTTCAAAATCATTCTATTATAAATAACTACCTGTAACTAATAAAGTCATCGATCAAATTTGAATCGATATATTTATCTGCAGTCATAAATGCAATTACCGACATCAGCTGGGAGTCGTAGACGATATCGGAAGTTGTAAAAAGTTCCAAAATCGACACCGGAAATGCTGGCCAGGCGCTCCGAGCGGAAGCGAATTGTGACTTTAATACCGCCACCGGGAACCTTTTAGGGGAAAAGAAAGTATAATTTCATTTTGTTTTCAACTCTTTCAGAAACTTTTCTAATAATATCTGAGTTATTACAGCATTTATTGGTGCCGTTTTGCCGGCTCGGTGGCCGTTGTAATTTTATTTGTAAAGATCTCATTGAAGGAGTACTCAGTGGGCTCTCGTACAATACATGCATGTCTATTGGCATTGTTTTCTCTTCTGAATAAAGTGCAAGCCGTCGCCATAGGGGCGCCTTGACACTCGGCCACCGCGTCTCTGCCAGGATATTGACACTTGCCTGTCACCAGCTTTTATTCAGTGACGTA
The DNA here is from genome assembly GCA_951802225.1 of Euspilapteryx auroguttella. Lineage (NCBI taxonomy): Eukaryota > Metazoa > Arthropoda > Insecta > Lepidoptera > Gracillariidae > Euspilapteryx > Euspilapteryx auroguttella. The sequence goes on from OX637652.1 coordinate 7,329,011, forward strand.
TCGAGTTACAGTACCTACTCGTGGTACAATCGAATCGAAGCACGTGTGCGTCGTCTTCTCATCACGCCTGTTACTGGTGCTGCGCGGTTTTCCAAGATTTTTTCCATTAGATAAGTCGAGTGAAATAATTTTCCGTCGGTTAGTTCGTAAATTAACTCTGAAATTCGTGGCGCTTCTCGTCTAGAACTCGGGGGCTAATTGCGTCGTTCGCGCGTAATGATTTGTACAAATCGACTGCTTTACGGGAACGAAGTATTGCTACAGAGTTGCAAAGAATTTATAGAGATGGGTTGTTTTTCCTTGTTTTTTGTTATCGAAATTTTGTTTTAAAAGCTTTGTTACTACGTTTATTTAAATCTATGATCATATACTTAACCATTTTCAATAAATTTGCTTTTGAGTTGCAATTATAATACTGCCAGTCCTTGACTAATCTTTAATTTTAATTAGAGTGACGCTTCTATTTTTCTTAAAAAATCTGCGAAACACTGGAATTCGTAATCTCACGAGTTAATAGATTCGATTATTCATCGCCAGTCGCGACAGAATCGATTCGAGCGTCGTCGAGTCGAGACGATTGATGAACGAAGTATCAAGGATTCGAGATGAGCGGATCCAATCCGAGCCCCGGGAGTCGTCGAAGCATTCGCGATTAATTGCTGTTGGTTTACTTTCTAAACCGTGTTCGATCCCACCTGAATGGAGCACGTTGCTGGGCGACCTCTGTTTTCCTTCAATTACCATGAAACGGACACATTTTCTCCCTGACAAACTTAAAAGTAATAGCTCCCCCGCGAGCCGGCCGATATTGTCTTAAGAGAAAGCGATTACACAAATCTGAAGAAGGTATTAATCCGGCTCGCTGCTCCAGAGTGCCATCCCGGTTTGCCTAATAAAATCGCGAATTTACATATCAAAACCTACAAAGGGGCATAATTGGACTCGATGACTTAGAAAACGGAGCGGGAGACGTGGAACGCCACCCCGTATAACAAACAAAGGAATTATACCCGCCTCAAGAAACTTTTAGCAATGGAAAGCGCCTTAACAAACAAACGCGTGTGTATCTAATGAAATTCCTATGGTTTCATAACGTACCTCGAGCCCGTGTGGGCGCCGATCGCTCTTAGCGAAATTATTTCCTCCTTCGGAAGGATCTTTGAAGGCGCCTGCTCTCGCGGAAAAGTTGTTAAGAAAATGGGTTGAGATCTCTTTCGAGATTTCATTAGTTTGTAACTATGCGTCGGCCGGCGGCGTTTAATTTATTTATTGGATAGGCGTAGTAGTTCAGAGAGCGAATGGGCACCGAGCATTTGAAAATGGAACGGAATTGCCGAATCACGTAGCTTTGAGGCGAGGCCGACGACACGATTCGTTAGGAGACAAACCGCTCGTTTTCAATCGGAATAGACGGCTCCGAGGTAATTAGTAACGGTCTGTTTATGAGGCGTAGATATATTGATTTATTTTAAAATGTTCGGTAGCTTCAATGATTCGGTGAGAATGAGGAATTTTTCTGTAAACGGCGATTGACTTCACTAAAACAAACAGTCGTTTGTAAAATATTATGTAGATGTTAAGACGTACCTACGTGCATACGTCTTAATTGTATTATTAAATACTATAGAACCTCAATACTTATTTATTCTGAAAACTGTAATATTTAGTATTTTTTATTGTTTGTTTTTCAGTTGCTCTATTTTTGTTACTCTAAAGAAGAAATACAATAGCAAGGACGCGATTTTTTTTACAATTTCAATAAGAAAATAATTTAAAATTATCAATTTTCACATCACTGCAAGAGAGAATCAAAATAACTAATCTTGAAATTTGAGTAACTAACCTACATTAACACGAGTTCACGAAATCGACTGTGGAATCTGGGACTATAGAGTTTTTACAGCGACAATTAAACTGATGGAAAAACACAACGGCTCACGATTCTTCCGTGTCACCATACCCGCGGCTTCTTTAGACTGCTACTGGAATGTTACCATAAAACTGTAACTAAATCAAAATGATCAAATGCGAGCCCAATCGCTTAGTGAAGCCGCAACTTGGGCCCTGTTAGGAAGCTGGGAACTGACGCAACCGCACAAAAAGTGACGTACTGAGCGGATTCCGCTTTTCTGATTGAGTTACGCAGTACACGGTTTTAATATAAAAGAAGTATTCGTGAATACCATATTTTCTTCTTATTGTGTTACAGTCACGTAACGGTTGTAGTTCACTGACCTCGCTCGACAAATTAACAGATACAACAAACAACATAAAACTTAATGTCCAACCAAATTACCCAGGCCCGATACGCGACATAGGCTTTAGCTTAATTTTTACCCTCGGCAACTATTAATATTTTACACGGGATAACGTCAACGTTTCGCGCCATATTAAAACGCATAAATTAATAATGTAGCCGGCTTGTTTAACTGCGAATCAGATGAGTTTTATTGACAATTTCGTTGGGAAAGTGCAATTTGCGGGATGACCGCCCGATGCCGCCAAGTGCCGATCAAACAGGGGTGCTCTGTTTCATGCAACTATTCACTAGGGTCACCATTGCTGTTGCCAAATCTAAATAATTTTTACCAGAGTTAGGGTTTTCTTCACCTTTTTGGAGAAAAGGGCAAGGTAGAGTAATAATTTTTTTAAATGTTTATTAAATAGAAAATATTTTTTGTATTTGTTTATTATGAGGGTTTTCAGTAAGTATAATGTAAGAATTCTTGTGTCTATAGCAAGTATAATATAGCTCTATGTCATTTGATTATAGGCAATATTGAAAGTCTAAAGTAACATATTAATAAAAAAAATAAAAAAATATGTAGCGTGTAGCAACCCTCAAGGGCCGTACCAAACCAAACTATCCCACTGCAATTGTCAATGAACCAGCATTTCCCTAATAGCACTAGTTATACCTAGCTAATGGAGCATGTGCAGAGTTGGAACTGTGTGGAAATGGACTGTGAGACTCGATTTTACGACTAAAATTACAGCTATTAGGGACCTCTGTAATTGGTATTATACCGTACAATAGTAGGTCGTCAGTGCTTTAACATTTTCATTAAATGCTTACGTTTTAATATGTGATATTAGTTTTGTACATGACTTGGCTTACCAGGCAAGCTTATATCCACTAATCATTAATTAAAATTGATTTTGAATTTAATAACGAAGTATATAGAAACTGATTGGGTTTGATAATATTTATTTAAAAATACAAAGTAAGAAATCTTTAAACAGTAAAAAAAAGGTTTAAAGTCAGCTACTACTACCCTTACCATCTGCATCTATTATCTCATTTGGGAAAGACTATCCCGCCATTCCCGATAAAGAGATTCCACCTCCATACTTGTCAAAATATAGATAGGCACACCTAATATCGAAGTAGGTAAATGCAAATGTTTCCGTCATTTCATTATGCTGTAACTCAATCGGTGGCGCAAATGTACACAATTGCATTTGGGGGACTCGCCGCGCACTATGACTGAACTACTGAACAAATAGGGGCTACCAAAATGGGTATCAATTTGAAAGAGGATATTTTTGGTAGAAAAATTCACGTAATTAAAAATAACAATTTATTTTCTTATTATAAGTTAAATGATAAATATGTTTCAGCAGTAGTAGTATCAAAAGAACCCATGTTCATAATATTCCCACATAATTAATATACAATTGCGTTGAAGGATTTTACAACTTCAGTCAACAGCGCTTAATCATTTCTACAAAACATTAATATTTTTCTCTCTCCAGTAGTAATTATGAAATTTCCTTATACAAAAAAATTATTGATTGTCTTTTGAATTCAAATGGCATAAACTCAAGATCCCTGTAAACTGTAATTCATAGCGTTTCCTATCCATCCCCATGTCGCATTGAATCAACAATGCATTGTTATCATTCAATTTGATTGGGATGCCGCGGGCTGTTTTATTATTTTAATGAGCATCAATTTTCAGGGATAATTGAACCGGCCGGTGGTATCCGATTATTTATATCATTTTGCATACCATCACTATCAGTTTGGAATCGTAATGTTTTCTCTATAATTATTTTACATACTTGTGCATCAGCATTGTAAAGTAATAGGTTCTTGGTAGTTGCCAAAGGTATTAATCAATTTATGAATTATTATTTGATCAATTAAATTACTTAGTTATTTAACGCTTCAGAAAAAATCTTCTATCTCAAACATAAAACAAAACCTATCTATCAAAACTATTCATCAAATTTCATTTTATACAATGATGCACTCTATAATAACGGTATATATAGATCCTAGCCTAGACCATACCCTGCCCTATAATGCAACTGCACAAGAAGTGAGTACCAAGAACTGTCCCAGTCCCCAGTCGCATTGACCACAAACTCTGGCACTGGGACATTATCCATGGTGGCCGGGCGCAGTGTCGCGTGCCGCGGTCTGCGGTCGCGACCGGTGCTACAAATGTTGCCTTTTTGATGACTAATGTATGGTTTTAAACTAGTAATGCTGCTAGCGAAGTAATATAGAACTCTAGCTAGAGTTCTATTTTAGGTTGTACTTGCACTACTTAGTTAATTATCTTCTTAAAGAGATAAACTTTGTAGTTTTATGGCAATCTACATACTGGATTAGTCATTCTGCATAAATTGGTTTCATAATCATCATCCCAAAAATCAAATCAAAAATTAAAAGTTGCTGGACATTGGGCTTCCAGTGCACTCCCACTTTCTTTATGGTCGTTTAAAAACCTTTGATAGATTCGTAATATAATTTTTTTTATTCGATTTGTTAGCTGGTCTAAACTAGAAATGTAATTAATTATAGTTTTAGTTACAGGGTTACACTGTTACATTTGATTTTAGGTTGTTTGCTTTGTGGAATATGAAATGCGCTACAGGATGCAGGTAAATACGGGGTCGAAATAGCATTTTAATGTTGACACAAATAACCAACTAGACTTTTGATTCAATTCTTGCAGAAAAAAAGGGTCTAGGTATCTTTGGTAGATAATTATTAATTGTATTAAACATATCTGTAGTTGCTTCATGATGTCACACTATTAATTTGCAGAGTAGCCAATTTATTTTTAGAAAGGGCAAAAGGGCAAATTATTAAAACTTTTACAAATATTATGTTTTAAAACAAACGATTAACCCTTCACTTAAACCCTGCTTAAGCATCACAACTAATTTTCATGCGGGTATTCTTTAACAGAAAGTGAATTATTTTAGTATGGACTCATAATTTTATATTATGTCAGTTACCTAAGCATAAAAATAATCCTACCGAACCTAATTTTTAAAATAAAAAAACAGATTATATGAAATTGAATAAACTGTATCCCTGTGAACTAAAGGAGGCGTTCGAGTTTTGACAGATATCGTCGCGTGACCTGGCTCGGAGGAGTTTTTTTAACTCTTACAGAGTTTAAGGCAAATTGATTATGTCTATTAACTGTTGTGACAGCCCTAACTACACTTCTAACTATACTGTGGGGATCCGCGTGTCTGATTCCGTCTTCATCTGATAGTGGTTATATTAATTGTGCTTAGGGGCGTGTAACGAATTGACTTTTTACTATGTTTATTATATTATTTACTAATTTAATAATCAATTAAAATGTTTTTGCTACCTCTTTGACTAAATTTGTGGTCATTGTGGTTTAACATCATAAGCTAGGTAACAGTGATCTACAGAACTTATCAAGTATATGCACAAACTTTATTTTTATTTTTATTAGGGTCTAAGCTACCGTTTGTTAAACTTCTTACAAAACGGTGTCGTCTTAGCAGTTGAATAAACAAATAAGGTGTTGTGTGTGATTCTCATCAGCGTATTTAAGTAAGATAAGAGACGTGATGGGAACGGAAGCACATGACGCGCTTCAACCCACTAGAATTAAATAGATAAACCAAGGGAAAGAGTTGCCTCTTTCTGCTTGAACAACTTTGTAAAAGACATAGTTTGTTCTCATTTCGTTTATTTCTCATTTCGTTTATTAATATTGCCTAAAGCCTTTAGTAATTCTTAAGTCCAGATAGACTTTAGTAATTTACCTTCTTCTTCGATATTTCTTTGCCTAACTTCGACTAAACGATCACACTTCCGGAAATCGGAAATATTATCTGTTTCAAATGACCCTGCGCTGTGTTTTGTCTTTAAATTTTCCGGCAAAGAGGTTTTCCACACCTAGCCCACACCTAGCCATCTTCAGCTGCCTGACTGACTTCATCTAAAGTTTTATAAGCGATAAAAACTTTAGTATTAAAACTGCAATAATTTAACTGACACAACTCATGTAAATGATCTCAAATAACTAACTAATTATCACTGAATGCAGTACCAGTAACTAAATTCAGAGTTGTCGAATCGCAGATCCCCTAAAATACCTTAGACAATACAATGATTCCCACATGTTGCACAGTGCCGACGTAGCAAAACAACGGCTCTTCGAAATAACTCGACGATTACTCCCGGGACCGGCCAGTCTCACTCAGCGATCCAATATTTAATAGTTTTATGATGTATTATCATAACAAATCTGTACTGAGTAGCTTCCAAACGTCTGCGAGTACATTTCTGATGCTACGAATGTTGGAGGAACAACACTATTTGGTACTTGAAGGCAATTTGAGAACTTTTTTTTCGAGGTCTTATGAAAGTAATAAAAATATAATGTCGGCATACATTACTGAGTAGCTGGAACCTAATTGGGTTAGTTACGTTCATGAAACGACTATTAAATTGTGAATATGTTGATGGACCTACATGCGCCTGCCGATAAATACCTATAGATCAACAAATGATAACTTGAGGCGTTTGTGAAACTGGTCTGGACGGGCCTGAGTGAATAGGTTACTGTAATGCAACCTCATTGTTTTACAGAAAATTATAATGCGGTTATTTTATGCATCGCTTCTATTATTTTAAAAAACTTGCCGAAGAAAATATTTATAAAACTATAAATAACTTGTACATATTCAAGAGGTCCTCAGAATCTTGTTCTTAGACATATTTACTTGATTTGATTAAAGAAAAAAAAAAGTATTTTGAACGATTTAATTTGCATAAAAAGTACGGATGTTTTATTGCTTGCCAATTTGTGGTCTCCTTATAAGTGATCCTCGGCGCAAGCGCACGAACCATCACCCGGGGCAAACCAGTTACCGCAGTCAAGCCCAATGACATTTAGAGAAATTGTAACTCATACATGGCCACTAACTAGTTCATGATGGTGAATATTAATAGAAGCAATTAGCCAGTTGCGGCCTTGTCATTAAAGGAGCCTTTATTATTTATCGTTCGGTGATGGGTAATCGATAAAGATCCTCGTTGACCGTCGCGATCACATAGATGTTTACTTATAGGTTTATTTCTACACATTTTCTAAAATGTTAATAAACATGTAAACGATCAAGATTATTCTGAACGCAGCTTACAAAGCAGCAGTCGATACAATAGGATTTAACATATTTTTTCAACATATTTTGTTATGATATGAACTTCTGTTTTACATCAAAAGTTATGATCGGATCAAACAAAGATATATTATTTGGAAGTGTATATCTAGGTACCATCAGTGGGATTCTCAGTTCGTGTTTATTTTCATTTAAATATACTTGTTGAACAAAGCAGCTTTCAGTAATTGACTATCTTACATAAAATATTCGAACTACACGATATTGAATATTTTAAGTCTATTTATCATTATTTCTATATAAAAAATGGGGTTCCGAACGAAATTATTATTTTTAATATTAGTATCATTTATATAATCGCTTCTCCTGTTTCTGTGGAGCCATGAAGATACCTTACCTAGACCACAGATAAGTTGAGCAGTTTAGCCTCAACATTGGACAAATTGGACACATAATATGGAACTAAACACTGATATAAATATATATAATTTGTAATGTTACTGCTAACAAATTTTTAATTTTAGTTCGACATCGACACTGAACGATCACGACGCTCACACTTCCGGAACTATAATCTGTTTCTAATCATCCTGCTCTGTGTTTTGATTATTAATTTTTCTCAATGTAAACATAGAGTTGGAGTAAAGAACTGAAATAAACAACGCGATTTGTTTGTTCTTTGAAAAATATTCTAAACTGCAATATTTTATTCGTCTATTTTTGAGACAAACCAAAAAGCAAATAAGCTGTCGTAAAACTACATTTAAAAATAGAAGTCTACGTTTATCTTTCAAGTGTTGTCATAATGGCGGTTGACGAAAAACGAGAAAGACATTTTTTGCTCCGTAATAATAATCTACTAAAAGCCGCCGATGGCATATGTTCGATCTGTATGACTCGACAGATTTAGAAAGGAACAAATTTTTCATTAACAAAATTCATTAGGGCCAAAGTTACCAACTTCAGGTAGTTTTTTTTTAATAACTTCCGACGATTAGCCAAAACAGCGAGAACGGTAGCAGTACCTGATGATTATTCCCGAAATACCGTGTCGATAGCAATAGAAAACTATTAAATATTCTACAAAAGGAATAAAACGAGAAACTAGGATTCGATACGCACCCCTGCGGAGGCAAATTGTTTTTTTTTCTTCTAAAAAGGCTCTTTTAGAATACGATAGATTGGGAAAAAAAATAGTTCTGGCGCCACTTAGCAACAAAAAAAATCGACTGAAAGCGAGTATCGAGCAACATTTCGTTCAATTTAATGATATGCGATAGCGCCAAATAAAATGCACGTTAGTAGGTAACATTTTGAAATAATTTTATTAAATATATTAGTATTTTACTTATTTATTATTAGTTCTTGACATGATGGTGCACCCACACGTCACCCACAATCACGCACGCACGTCCGATCTCGCGATTTCCAAATTAAATTTCTTTAATTGAATGAACCAATAGGCGCGGGGCGTGAGTGTGGCTATGGGGCGGTGGTCACTTCTCGCAAATTGTATAATTTTACACAACAAAAACAATTTCCAATGGTCGAAAAGTCATGAATGGCCGCGTCCGGCGCACGCAGTCCGGGCTGAACAAAACGTGACAAACGCACTCCGCGACCACGCTTTTAACAAATTAAATGCGTTGTGTAGGAACTTCGATTTATTGCATTGGAAATTAAAAAAAAACGTTTGATAACACTAATTTTATTTTGTCAAAGATTGAAAATGGTACTAGAAAATGTACTGTAGGTATTATTACATTAGTTCCACAAATCCGAGAGCCTTTCGACGACGACGGCGCTTTTCAAAAGCTCATGCAAAATTCACGAAAATCGTTCCTCTAATGAAATCTGCAGACAGGTAGGTAATACTCGCAGTTAAAAAGGAAATGTCGGAGTGATATTAGAGAAATGAAATAAAACGATAATATATTATGTTGCGAGCTCTTACCTCGCACAATAGGACGGCACAAAGAGATTTTAAGATGGCTCATCCGCGGGACCATAAAGTCGCATAAAGTCATTCTATAGCAGCGTGTATAAAGCTGCAAGAGAAGTAAGTCTGTATAGAAAGCTGGATAGTATCATTCTTTAAATTTAATTTTGATTATTAAATTTAAGAAATCACAGTTACTATATTGATATTCAGTCAAAGAAAACAATACCCAGAAGCCCAAACAGGTTTCGTAATCTTTGAGAATCGTAACAAAAAGGAGTAGAAAGTACTTCTGTAGATGACGTCTCTTTTTCATTCTAAACACTCGTCGGGTTTCCTTTGTAATTAAATATTGAAATTAAGAAATGAACAGCGCTAATTACAAGAGGTTGTCCCTCGGGGGCTGATTACGCCGCCGCCAAGCAGAGGGTCGCTCCGGTTACGATTAATATTGCAGATTTTAATGTTTCCGCAACCATGTTGCTTATCGACTTGATGACATTTTCCGGGTCTTATTTAACTGTAAATTTTGCCTAAGTTAATTTTTCTCGGATGTTTCCTAAAGAAATGAGAATTTATTTGTATTGTTGCGAGTTCGTTTCGACAACCCTTAGTCATGATTTAGCGTCGGACGTCTGGCGGGGGACGGGGTCTAATATTTCATTTTATCTTTTTATCGTGTAACTTCAGCCGGCTGCAGCTACTTTTGTTTCCTTATTACGTTATTCTATTACCCAGTTATGTTTCTTTGTCGGATTTAATGCGGGAGTTCGTCTGATATACCTAATCCTTTTTAGGGTTCTTTTCTTACCGTCGACTCTACTTGCGTGACTTTTGAAGGACTAGTAAATGGGTAAATGTAGTAGTTTTAATAAAGTAACATAATATTGCCACAGCAGTCATGCCCAAGTAAATTATAAAATTAAAAATAGATCATAAATTAATAAAAATAGCAACGGAAGCGATAGGACGATAAAAGAAACGGTTTTCTTGGTGGACGATAGAAACATAAATTCGCCGGTTGGACATTTCAATTATCTCGGCCACGTGGCGTGCCGACACTGATGTTCGTGCCAACAACAATAAAAAATAGAGAAAAAAACAATATGGGAAATATGAGTTAAGCCTTGTCCAGGGAAAATTATTGCTAATCGTTGTTCTAAATCTAAAACCTTGACTGTTTACATTAATTTTTCCTACGTAGCCTACGACGCTGTACGTATAACTTGTTCTCTTCACTACTAATAGCAAAAGCTAGTCAAACAAATTGTACAATAACAAACAAAAAAGCAACAAGAAAACAAAAACATAATAACATTTTCATCACAAGGCGATCGCGGCAAGAAACAGCCTACGTCAGATGTTAATACGTTTATATAGGAATGTCTTTATTAACTGTCATCGAATGAGGCAGGAGTAGAGTAGAGTACCGCGGGAGCCGTTTAATACTCCATCAGACAAACATAATTAGTTTTCTAAATAAAACGCCTCGGAGAAATTGAAACGCAATGGCTACTGACGATTGCGTCCACTGGAAGGGCACTCACTCTCGACTTTTACTCGGATACAACATAATACATTTTTGTTACAAGTATTGATTTTGTAATAAAATTTAAGGAACAAAAAATTATCTGTGAAGAAGGAAACGATGAAAATTCAAAACAAAAGGTGCTTTCATTATTGGTAGAAATAACTTCCCAGAAGTATGCACATAATGTCTCTATAGTAATTTTTTTGTGTTTATATGAGAGTCAGAAGAGTACCTTGCCAGTTAAAAATCTTTTCCAACGGAGCATTTGGTTTCAAATCATAACAGATTTAGTGAAGCATGTCTTAAAAGAAAAAATACAATTAAATCAGGGAAAGTACGAGTATAAATCTAGTGCAAAATTTAAATATTAAAGAAATCCCGCGGTCACGGCCCCGGCTGCCCTGGGGCACAGGTAGACATAAACCAGGGAACATCTTGGCGAAACTGCATGTAGAATAATTGTTAGGGGAAATTAGAACCGTTAAAAAAAATTCGCCCCCTGCGCTCGAGTCTTTACTTTTATTGTGCGGTTAAATATGGCTCTTACCTCTTGTTACTATCCCAATGGGAAATTTCTCCATAAAGACGGTTTTACCGTTAAGAATAATTTCATGTTAAATAAAGACAGCAAAGTTATTTCAAAGGAAAATTACTACCGACAAACATCTCTAGGTTTAGGAAAAATCTCTAGACTTTTTATAACCGAAATCATTTATCTCGTTTGTGAAACCAAGATAAACTTGCTACTGCGTTTAAGTTTACCGATGATAAGATTACACCGCGGTATTGTTTGCTTCCTACCGATTCACGAGTTGTTTTTTTTTATAGAGACAATGCGTTCGTTATGTGTCGTAAAATATCTAAAATGAGTTATTCGTAGGGCAAGGCACCTCGACTAACGGAAATGGCTTGTTAAGACAAAGTAAACGCATCCGACACTAGGTGGATCTTAGTTAGATATACTTTTGATGCCAATTGCCGGTTAAAGAATCTTTTAGTTATAGTTTGTTTTGTTTAAGATATTACAGAATAATGAGCTTTGCTGACATTTTCTACATGACATACTCCCTCCACTACGTATGTGAACAATTCCAAATTTCGAAATGCGATGGGAAGACACAAAGGCATACTGAAACATCAATGGGATAATTCGAATGTAAACCAATTCTACTTTGAAATAACACCGCCAAAGCTAACGTCCTAAACTGAACCTTCATCACAATAGAATAGAATCCTTTCGGCTGCATACATGTCATTAAATATATTTTTGGGTTCATGACAACCTGTTTTAAAAAGTGACTAATTTAATACTGTAAACACAACTACAGCCAGGCCAGTAGTGCTGACGCCACGGCTTATAAATAATTATTGGAAAAATAAACAAAACTTGTTACACGGATTATGACTATTAACTCTGGATGGGCTGTCATCGGGGTCTCTTTAGTTATTTTTCTTCGAGGGCGATACACCCTCGTGGTCTGCACTGACGGATGTTTACGTCACGTGAACATTATGATTTAGTGTCAGAGGTGTGAACTAAGATAGAGCTACATTTGATCACGTACATTTCGAAGCATCTGAAACCACTACGTTTTTAACCCTTGTTGGACCCTTAATATAATGACCAACACTCTTTTAATGCGAAGATTTGAATCAAATCAATTCAAATCAAATAAATCTATAATCAATATAGGATACAAGATATCACTTATTGAAAGTCAATTAGACTACATATAATCTAATCGCTATTGATACCTTATTTGGTAAAGTATCCTATACTGTGAGAGGCGAGGTAGTTCAGGGTGCCCACCAATTGGCTCAGGCAAACAAATGTTTGGATTGCCTTACGACAATAGTCGCCTGGAGAGGCCCCCAAACGAGCCCTCCTCTGTCAAATGATTCTACTCCCTTTCGCAATGATTTTACAGCGTAGAGAAAGGGGTAACAAACTCTACTTTACAATTTATCTATCTCTTTTTTTTTTGTGATATTACAATTACAATACAATTAGGTGACAATACAATGAACATTAAACAGATTAATAAAAATGAAAGTACATGAAATAATGAAAATATCTTAAGTGCAGAGCTAGACTACTTCCATGCGTCTTTGTCGTTTACATAATCATCAATATTGTAATAAGCTTTCTTAATCAGAACTTTTTTGATACGAGTTTTAAACTCATTATCATTCAGGATCAAAATCTCTTCTGGGATCTTGTTATAGAATCTTACTTCGTTTCCTATAAAGCATTTGTTTGTCCGTTTTAGTCTGTTCTGTGGAATACTGAGTTTGTTTTTGCTACGCGTTCTAAGGTACTTAATTTTATCACATTTTTTATCAAACATAATAATATGTATGTTTCTACGAGTATACATAATAATTTCGAAGATTTACTGGGAAGGAAGCGTCAAAATATCAATTTCTTTGAATTTATCTCTGAGGGACTCGCGAGCTTTATGCTGATAAATGTTTCTAATTGCGCGTTTTTGTAGTATAAAAATTACGTTAAGATCTGCAGCTCTTCCCCATAGAAGCATGAATTTCCCTTGATATAATATTGATATCGACAAAGTAGGAATACGTTCCCAACAATATTTGGGCTTCCATATTTTAAAAAAAAAACTCGTTTCTGCATCAAATTCTATCACGTTCTACATAGGCAATGCAAAAGCAGAGGCGTTCGATCAGGATTTGTTAGTAGTATTTGCGAACTATCTATCACTGTATATCTGTCGGGGATATCTATCTCGGCGAGGCGGGCACTCTTTGTGGCTGATGTTTGCTCGGTGACACATTCATGAGTGATGAATATTGCCACGCAAATATTACAAAAAGCAAAACTATCGGCGATATCTATTTCACTGACAGGGGTTACGAATGTCGCGTCTCTGCGCCCCTGTACCGCACATTTTCGAGCCAGAGGATTTTCCGCCATATACTGGTTGTTAGTCTACTCACCGTACTTGTCGTATAAGAAGCTTTTTAGAAATGATCTAATCACATACATTAAATTCACCCACCACAAAATAGGTCTGGTTAATATCTAAATAGCATTTACAAAGTAAACCTTTGCTGCCTTGGTTTAGGCTGGCCAGCGCACGAGCTATCGGCGCCGATGCCTGAATGCCTAGTATCCCTTGCTGCGCGCTGCACTTGCAGCGACAATCGCGTCGTGTAAATCGTTCGGAAATCGTTCTGTAATAAATCGAATGCTTTTTAATGGCGGTTTATCGAAGGGAATGAGCTTTGCGGTATTCAGATTACGGCCGCACTAAGTGGCGAGGGCAAGGCGCGTGCTCCCTTATCGGTGTCCCTCGACACTTTCAATATTCGATTTCGTTGCGGTGTTTTGTTTAGTTAACTTTTTTTTCCAAAGACGAGATGCATAGTGGGGAGATCAATTGCACGATTGCAGAGTTTTATGGCTTTCGAATGTTGGCTTAAGCTGATAGGTTTTTGGTTAGTTAAGAAGCACATTTAATATCATAAATAAAATACTTTAAATGCAAAAACATCAGAAATACTGGTTTTGTTATACGGATATATTGATCCCCAACCTATCATCATAACATCCCAACGAAAAAGTAAGTAACTGAGATCGTGGGAGGAATCATTGCAATCCAAGCTAATGGAGTGTCTAGCGAGCGACGACGCGACGTGGTGACATAAAAATAAATAGCCGAGAGTCAGTTTCTGCGTGTAAGCCGATACTATGATAACAGCCGCCCCCGGAGCTCCCTATAATTGCCGAAACTCGTGTAGGACTCTCCCTGCTCGGACCAGATAGTGCCAGTTATGCGATACTTTGCGCGTTACACCAAATGAATGCTCATCAAAGATTTGCTGGTACTCTTAATTTCATAGCAAAATTATTTTTATAATGTTGCATTGCCTAAAGTATAAAACACGTATTATTGTATAATGTCTTTGTGGAAGAGTTGGGGTCTCTTAACACAGGTATTTTCATACTTAAATAGAGATCCCTGGTCATGTAAAATTTAAACTGTGTTTTTCAAATAAACATTTTATTATATTATTATATTAATGTTTTGGAAACTTTGATAAATGCCTATATTACATTTATAAAGCAAATCATTTTGGATGAAACGAAAACATACAAACGAAACTGAAGAATTAATCTTAATTACGCACCTAACATACTGTTGCATCTCGCTCTTTCGGCAGAGCCTGAGCCAGCCTAGGAAGCAGTTTCTAAAGTCGCGTTATCTTATAAATCAAGTTCGCGTGAGGGTGGGCTCGGATTTATTTTTATTTATTTCGCTCCCGCACAAGATTTAATACCAGGAGACGTCGTTCGCAGTTTCCACAATTTCACGCTTATTGTTTTCCCATCCGTGATTTATGGCTGCGTAATAGTGGACAGTATTTTCTTGGACACAATAAAGTTTGCCACCTAAATCTTTAGCCTTAAGCCTATTAGGTGTGAACCTAAAGGTTATACGTCGCTTAGATCCGTTTGAGTTACCTTTACTTTCTTGTACACTATTAACCTTTTAGTTTTTATAAGCATTACGTACAGACAGTTACAAATGACCATGTTCTTCCTTACCCTCGGGCTAGGCTTTTTGCTTTTAGTATTTACAAGTTCAATAACAATTTAGTGTAAATTACAACACATTATCAACTTCCCGTAGTTTATCATCTGTGTGTGTTCTTTATGATAATGTGTAAACATTGCGTAACAGCTCCCATATCTGTCTCGCTTTTGCAATCGCTTCAGCAACTTCTTGTATTATTCTAATTTTCATCCCTTTTATGATTTTGTTAACCACCGCTGTGATTCAATAGGTTCCAAGTGCATCCCTCACCCTTAGGTTAAGTTCTGAGTGTTTAACCGCAGTAACGCTACTATTTCCACAGTTCCAGGCCGGGCCGACCACCGAAGCGAGCGTCCGGTGTGGGCCTCTCGCTCGCCCCGACCCAGTACCCCGGGCACCCCTTCAAGAAGCACCGCCTCGAGAACGGAGACTACTCGCCATATGAAAATGGACATATGAGTGGTGAGTTTATTGCTATGATACCTATTCAAAGAAGGGTTAAAGTTAATTTATCAATTTGCATGCACAAATTAAAAGCTTTGAAAGTTGATTGCAAATTCTGAATGTATGTTAGTTAATGATGCGATGTTATCAGTTATCATCAAAATCGGTGACAACACGTCATCCTCACCGGATATGAAATGAACCTTCATCACGGGAGGGAAGCGACGCCTCCTCATTTCATAAACAAATTACACAAATACCAAATTATCCCAATGCAAACGAAGAAAAGGGAATAAAGTGATTAAATAGAGCTCAGTGCAAGACGGCTAGCAATCAATCATTTTAGTCGCTTACGGGATTGTTGAATCTGTATACAGCAGGGGCATCTCTTTTCCTCATTCGTGTTTTGTTGCGTCGTCTCTGTCCGGGGTGCGAACTGTCGTGCCAGCCAGGACAAGGGAGCAATTACATTCGTGATCTTGCATAAGTGGTGCTTGCTTATCGCGCACTGCCGCATCCGACTTCAAGTGTGGAGTCTGCTCTTGTTTTTTCCCTCATAAATTTGCAATTTGAAATAAACTGAAAAAGCCATGTGTTCGATCCGTTTTATTTTTACTCAAAATTATTAAGCCGTGTAATACTTACGCTACACTGAATCGTGCTACTTTCTGTAACGTCATGAATTTTTTTTTGATATTGGATGTCTTCAGAGAAGTCGTGAAATTAGATTCTCTGTTCACGACGTTGTTTTCGATTGTAATTACAATGCAATTAGTGGGGAACTGTGGATACTGTTAGATTTGTAGCATAATTTAAAGATGATTTGATGCTAAAATAAAATATTTCTAATTCGAGATGTCCTTAGTGCCTTTGTAAAGGCAAACAAATTATACTGCCAACTAAATAATTACATTAGAAAAATAAAAAATATATACCTGTACTAATATTCTTAATATTTGTGAAAGGTACTTTTAATTAATTTTATGCATAATTAAAAACGTGCGTGTATCAAGTTTCTTTATTCCTGCTGCAAACAAGCGCCAACGTTAAGCCAATGTTATTTTGACGAGTCGTTGACAGTGGTTTACAGTTGATGAAACAGACGCACACAAATTTGGCAACCCTGTGAGAATGCACGCACACACTCTCGAATCAGGGCGTCAAGACACGTTACACAAATGCATTATGTTACTGTGTGCGTGCAAGGGGTGTCACTCCTTGGAGAAGGAGGCGGGTGGCCCATTTTCACCCCGTGAAATAATAGGATACGAAAACATCGGAGGCAGAATATAATCCTTCTACGAAGGTTGAATGGAATGGAAATACTAATATGAAATTCGCGAAAGGGATGTGCTCGCATGTCTCGTAAAAGGGTTAACTCTTAATCGACTGCTTCATTGCTTTCGTGGTTAAAACTAAATTTCAGTAAATCTGTCTTGGTCTTAATGTTAAAGTAAATTTGCTTCAAATAAGAGTCCTGAAAACAACAGAATTTATTGTTAGACAGGTTATCTAACATAGACATGGTCTTAAATTCTTAAAAATATTTATTAAAAATACTTAACAGAATTAAATTATATATCACATAATTAAAAATCACATAAAATTTATGCTTTCACAGGAAACAAAGGAAGACAATTGTGTTCTCTCACACAACCCTAAAATTTTTGTTACAGGCATGAAAATGATGTGTTGATAATAATTAAAGGTTTCGTAGAGAGTCGTGTCGCCGTGCCCTGCTTGTTATGAACCCAAGGGATAATGTACCGCATTATAACATTACCCGCGGGGGTGTAAAGCTTTACATTCTGATTGAATTCTGCGACTGAAATTAAGTAAGGATTTGCCTGTTTATGTAAAGGGCGGAGAATTTGATGGACTAGTCAATTTGAGTTTCTCTCTTACATGTGCTGCCTTTGTTCTTATGCTGTTAACGTGATTAACGTGTGAATTTAATTTAACTGGAGAGCCTTGAGGGAGGCCTATGTCCAGCAGTGGACGTCCTACGGCTGAAATGATGATATATGCGAGCTGAAACTTTTGGTCGATACAAATATCCATTCTTAGCTTTTAGGTTCCTACTATATTTTATTCATAATAATATGTATAGTGCTTAAGTACTTACTCTTTTTAAAACCCTCTTTCAATCTATCGGTCACTATGAGCTTCAACCTTATGACTAAACTATTGAATTGAAACAAACATGCATCGCAGAAATGCAAAATGATAAACGACCAGCAAGCCTGCAATCGTAGTGTTTTTTATAATCATGTTCTTAGTGTGGCGTTTACAATTTTAATTCTTAAAACATCTTGTAACAATTGTGGGCAATCAAACAAATTGCTTCTGCGCCTTATAAGTAAATCGCGATAATTAACTCGGTGGCAACAATTAGACGCACAAGCGGTGCGAGACCAAACACTAAAATAGTGTTATTACGAATGAAACTATTTAAAGAATACGTCGGCGTAGGCTGTGAATACAGTCAGTACGGGAATTAATTGATTCGATAAGAATAAAATACAATTGCGTGGTAAATTCATTAACATCAAATAAATAGTGTTCAGTTGTGCTTGTTAGTAGACTCATTGAGAGCGTTGGCAACTCGTAACATTTGTTATCATTTACATTACATTATTTTTATTGATAGTTTTCTTCGAAGCTTTCATAGAAATGTTCATAATCAATATATATAAAACTCTTCCGTTACTGACTGACTGACTGACTGACTGACTGACTGACTGACTGACTGACTGACTGACTGACTGACTGACTGACTGACTGACTGACTGACAGACAACGCAGAGCCGAAACTACTGGGCGTAGAAAGCTGAAAATTGGCACGTGGGATCCTTGGGGAGTGTAGGTGAGCACTAAGAAGGGATTTCCCGAAATTCCCACGGGAACGGGAAAAAAACGGGATTTTTGTGTTCATGAGAAATCTGCGCGGGAAAACCCGCGGGGCAGCCTCTAGTTTAGTATAAGAGTAAACGAATGAAGCTTGAATCGAACTTAGTAGCGTTTATCCGACAACTGCTGCGGCCACCTGCCCGCTCGCTGCCCACTGCTCGACGAGTCGATGTCTGATTGCAGTCCGATAAGAGAATATCGACTTTCAATTAGCGATATTTTGTATCCTACAACGTATTCATGAAATAATTTGCCGTTTAATTGATAAATGTTTAGTATGGATGAACTTGTTTCAGAATTATTATTTTTTTCATCAAACGTAGTATTCGATGTAGAGCCTGGACGAGTTGGGCCCATGCCTCGCTTAGTGTATTTCGAGTTGTAATATACTTTTTTACAATGCACGCGGTCTTCGTCGACCATTTTTGTTAAGCCTCTCTACTTAGATTGGAAATGTTAACCCTGTTTTGCGGCGTGTCGACTCCGTACGAATTATTGGCATTCCACAGCGAGTTCAAAACGAGGCAAATTATGCCGTTCATTCGAGGCATTCGTTATTATTATGTGTTTCCATCTGATGAACGCGTTCCTGCCTCAAGGTCACCGAGCTTGCTGGCGAGGGTGAGCACAGTGCGCAGAGGACCCGAGGATCGTCTGTATTGTATAATACAAATAGAAACACACAATATAAGAGGCAATATGTGATGTAGCTTTTTATATCCACTATATTTAAACTAACATTTAGCATATACCATTTAAAAACTTATTTTTATCACACACGCACGTTGCAAGAGTCTGCATAAAAGAAACATTGTAACTCTAATAGCTTTTTAATACCATTAATAAAAAGAAGAGTCATTTAAATTCAAAACATTATTACATTAAATTAAACGCCCGTGCCCAGTAGGTTATACAGCAATGCCGTGTCCACAGTCATTAACAGGAATTACAGTGGAGTCTAGCTCCACTTATGACATTGCTAACACCTTTGTGCCATCGTGGCGATTCATTTAATTTTTTTGTGCTAGGAAAGGCAAAGAATTTCATTTAATTAATACAAACCGGTGTTGAGTTCGCAATGGCCACATTTCACGGGCACTTCATAATGTTGTTTCGCCATTTACGCGTTCACACCACGATGATGTATATGAATTGCAATTCTTTTTAATATTAGTTATCTTTAATTGTGGTGTGTGGGTCGTTCGTTTCCCAACTTGTCATAGAGTGCTGTCAACTCACACTCGCTCGAGGCAATTACATATCGAACCGATCTCACGACCGGTCGTCGAACCAGTTGAAATGAAATTATATGTTTCTTTCTTCCGCACATCAAGCCTTCACATTGATGATAGGAAATCAGTTAATTAAGCACTCAAAGGAAAGAGGCTTTATATGAGTTATTTGCCTTTTGCAGCCTAGGTCGCCCGGGGCGCTGCGAGTTGCCAAATTAGCAGTTGGCTGAATGATGTCAAGTCATACGATGAGTCGATAGCAGTGAAATCGTTATTTTGAACAAACAATGTTACAGATTGCGTTGAACATCTGCCACCAAAAAATTGCTACTGCTGGTATAATCTTCCCATTGTGCAACTGTATAATACTTGTTGCACAATCAAATCGTTCAGATATTAATAAAAATATGATTCGATATATCTGTGTTCGGTCTGCAACAATGGCTGAGCATGCATTGTCGGTGTTTACGGATGAGTGATCCAACATTCGTTCCTGATGTTTTCTTGTTATAAAGAGTAACATAGCGTACTCGGAGCCGAGATATACAGTATGCTATACCTTCTGTACAGATTTTGTTTAAGTATTTTTAAAGTTTCTTACAACAGTTTAGCGCTAAGTGAGCCTACTGTGTATGTCCGTCCAGTCCACTATAATGCCAGAAACAGAGTTGGGCTGTTTTGATTGTATGAAATGAAAGTGCTTCTGTGCAGAACCTTTATTGTTTAAGTTAAATCTCGAACTTGGCCAGATATTAATTGCATTGCATATTTATTCTGTTTTCTCCCCAGAAATCACAACTAACCTACTTTTATTACTGTACATATAACACAAGCCCATTTAACGACATCAAACACACATAACACATCAGTAATCCCTCTAGATCTGTTTTTCCCAGATAAAACTGTGTTTGGGTCAATTTACGAGTAATTAAGCCTGACCCTCTTTCGCGGGTTGGGGAGTGTTTATTTGACGCTGCCGCGACTAGCTGGTATTGCTGCACTGACACTTCTCATTTGATTTTAGTGGAAAATATAATTACACTTTAGCGCAATTCAAAATATAGTTGTTAGAAGTCACCAGGACTTTTTAGACAATTTCTAAAAATAGCAACACAATTAAACCCTTAAAATAAATTTTTAGTTTTTTTTCACCAATGAACCAAGTTTTAGTTTTGCCTAAAAAATAGTTTCTTTTGTTCTTTTCCCTAAGTTATCCTTAATTTGATATCGATATCGCAACCTGTCTTTTTCAAAACTAGAAGAAATACTCATATACATTAATGGTTATTTTGGTTAATTAACTGCACCAACATATAAAATTAAGAATCTTTAGCGAGTCACCCGGCTCACTGCGCAAATTGCGTCTGCGTCTGCGAGCAAGGAACATGGATTAGCGTGTGTTTGGGCAAATATTTTATTACAGTCCAAATCTCCAGCCCTTCCAGTTTTATTGTTCATAAGACTCGTCCCGGCCAAATGAAACGTTTATGGCGAGACGGACTTAGATTGCTGGTGTTACCAGCTAAGCTAAATCGGTTCGAGCAGGGGGGAAAATCTTACATAGCGGATGTGTTGAATTTTTTGCCTTAGATCAGTTTTAAAATTTATGATGACGATTTTTTTTGTAAATAATATGGACTGCAACCAGTAGTTAAGAATTGCACCATAAATTATTATAATTTTCCAAGTGCTCATTTAATAAATCATTTAACTTGGTTGGTTAAAAAATAAAAAAGAATTACTTTCTTTAATGATTTTCTGCGTTAAACATATTATGAAACATAAGACTATAATTTTGAAAACTAGCAACCCACAGTGTTCTATCCTCTATTGGTTTCTATCTTGGTTTCTGTTGACTCCAGTTATTGGAGTTCGCCTTTTGTGCTCGATTGTACGTCTATCGTTATTGCCGACTGTACTTCACACGTACAACTTGCTTGTCTCGCTAAATGTACCTACAGAACTAACAAAAGGAAAATAAGCTGTTTGTTTTATTGATTGGTCAATGAATATAATTTGTTTGTTTGCGATTTCTATTGGGTGGGAAAGCATCTAGGTCATGTTTACGGTAACTTCAGGTACAGTTATAGTCCCTATTCACATGTAGATAGGTAATTTTACTGTATGCGTGCTTACCGAATTAGTATAGGTACAAATTAACTTAATTATAAACGGCTGTGTTTTAAATCCAATTAGGGAAAACACGTCAGTTAATTAAGATCGAAGGGCATTAGGTCTAAAGTATCAAGTGTGACTTGTCTAAGTAAAACTTAAATTATAACAAAGGAGATTTCTCACAGTTCAGAGTCTCACACATCGTCAAGAGCTAAGCGCTCGCGTTGCCCAGTTAAGATTACGGCTATTTATCAGCAATAACTGAGCCGTTATTTTGCCGAATCATATGCCATTCGTATCACTGGCCACGCAATTATGTATTTATTGTAAACGCAACCATTTCTCAGTCGGCTGTAATTTGCTTTTAATTCGTCGGCCTTTCGTATCATTTTCGTTGTTTCTTCGTTTTGCACTCGGCCGAAGATTTGTCGGTTTTATTTGCCCTCGTCTCTATAGAGTCGACTGGTTTGATAAAAGATTATATGGAATCAATTAATGATTTCGTTTTGTTGCAAGTTAAAAAAAAATTGCAATAGGTACATACTTACTTACTCTAAGGATGCCATTACACAATATAGTTATTTTTGTTTTTATTTGTTACTTGTACAAAATAAAATAATAGTTTACTATGTATTATATAATTCTACTTTAACCCTGCAGCCCTCTTCTTACAACATTGTACTTTATTGCCATTATATTGCTTATTTCCATCGTTTAATGTATTTAATTTATTTCTATCAAGTGATTTACAGTTTATAACGACAGGCACTGCACTGAAACCTCGCAGTAAAATCTTAGAGTTACATTTACGATAGTTATTTGCTATTTTATGGTCGCAACAAAACTTCTGAATAATAAGAGTTCATTTTTTTTTTATTTTATAAGCGATATAGACTCTATAGATTTCATTGTTCGTCGATCAGGTTTATTTTTGTGCTCTACATTTATGTACGTTAAGCATTTTTAAAACAACGTAATTTTTTTGATTTTGTAGTCATTTATTGTTAGTAACAATACATATTGGTATTATTGTTGTTTAACAATATAACTAAAAATAAAACGCAAATAATATGTTTTTTTGTGTACTTCTAAATTACTTACATTTAATGCCATAAAATGCAGTTACTGAAATGCCAAATATCCCTATTTATGTTATGTTGAATGGTCAGTCGGTCAGACAAAGTGTTATTCTTCACATCTTTTAGTTAGATACAATACAATACAATGTCAGCGAGTGCTTGTTCTTTTAGTTTTATGGCCAATCATTTATGCCGCTCGTTTGGTCATTTTGCAATCTGCCAGTAATAAAATTAAACGACTATATGGCTGTTTTTATCATCTTTGTTTTTGTTTAGACCACTCGAGTATTAGTTTGCGATTGAGTCATTATTTCAGCAAAGAAAGTTAGATCGAAGTAAGTCAAAAATATAAATAAAAAATTATTCGTTTCAGTGTTTTACAAGTGGCGCCATCTCTGAGTAAATTTAATCAGCACAGCAATGGTAGAGATATTAAAACCAGACTGCAGACAAAAGTGTTTTACTAAAGTTAACTAAAAATTACAAAATAATAGTATGATAACAGACACACAAAGGAAAATGTATAGGCTAGCTTACATAACAAAATAAAATAAACAGTAATTAAATAGCAAGTAATGTGTTCGTATATCACCATTGCAAAAGGGTCCCAACTCAGCTTGTGCTGCGGACTAGTGATTTACAGCGCTGATAGTTCAGCTAGAACAATATTTGTGATTATTAGATGTATTTTTTTAAATGATTTCGCAAAAAGAAATATTGTAGTTGATTCCTGTTTTTTATTCATACAAGAATCAAATTAAAAGCTGCTCTTATAAACGATCTAGTGGCAAACTGTTTCGTTTAAATAAGTTTTATATTATCAAATCAAAATAATAAAAAAATATTGATTCGATCGATTATCAACATTTTCGTTCCGGCCTCCTATAAACACATAAGTGAAATAATTGGGGTTCTGTTTCTATGGATTCTAATTCGAAATAATGGCCTATAATTTGATCGGGGCATTTGTCGAGGACAATCGATCGATATTCGATCAATAAATCGACGGGAATCATCGTAATGGCGCTTTGGGATCGACGTTTCATTTCTTTAAATGCATGATTAGAGGATTCACTAATAATGGTTATTACATCAAACGGTGAACATTGTCTGCTGCGTTGGGTATCATCATAAAATATCATCGATGCGAAAATAAGAAAAAAATATTAATAATGCTCTTTGGTATTTGAAAAAGTTTTTGTATTTAGTTTAAGTAAAGAAGAATATCTAATGCAAAATAAGTGGAGGCAGAGGTTGGTTTGGTGTGGTTAGTGATAAAGATATTTAGTAGAAATAAAGACATTAACTTTATAATAAAAAGTATCATTTTGGCCGGAATTAGGTACGATGGCCGATCTTGAAACTGAAACATTAGGATCGTTAATTATTCCTAAATAAGAAAACCTACTGAGGAACCTTAATAACAGAAATGCGAGAAACATTTTATACAAAAGGAGAAAATTTTCAGATACTATTCGTAGCTAACCTTGGTATAAATACGAACGAGACGCAGATACAATAAAACCTGTAGAGTAAAACGATCAGCAATAGAAAGGGTGTTTCGACCGCAGGTTGTTAGAAGATTTAACACGTATTTAGGTAATTAGTGATTGCGGTTGACCCGGGCGGTTTATATTCGTGTATTATTTTGGTGAAAAGGGCTCGTTTTGGGTCAGATAATGTTTCTCCGTTTCGGCTGAATGACTTTTCTATAAGAATTATTTTTGGGTTCGACGTTCGGCCTATTCTTCTTTGTAGGACGTACTACTTGTATTTTGAAAATTACTTAATGGAACTAAATTTAAATTTGTAAAGATTTAAATGGCAAAAACACATTTTTTTTAAGAATAAGAGAAAATAATCTAGATTAGGTACTGTTAAAAGTCATGAAAATAAAACCAAGTTTTGAATTTTAGTTTTTAGCTAATTTAAGCTAGTTTTCCCTTTGCTCTACAATGTAGAGTAGAGTAATGCAGAGGTTGTACAAAAATAACTTTCCAATGAAATCCAAATGAAAGCTTTAATGTAAATGATTTGGTGCCGGCAGAATACCAGCGTTACAGGAAACTGTGACATGATGCTGAGTCGGGGCCTTTTTTCAGTTGTAATACTTTTCGCACCTTTTGGAACTGTACATTTTATATGTAAAATTGTTATTTGTCTTTTTATGTGTATTTTATGTTGTGTGTATTAGTATTATAAGTGAAAATAAATATGTTATCTATCTAAATGAGAGAAATTATGTAGGTGTGCCCTGCAAAGATAAGAGATCCCAAGCAAAGTCAAGACCTAAACAATTAATAGTCGACCATTGGTCATGTTTGTTTGTTATTCATAACCAAGCTTATTTGAGTTATTCTGTTGTAAATTTTAAGTGCAATAACATTGAAAGTTTTTTTATGAGTATTTACATATAATAAAATGCAATTAAATGTAAAAAAATAATAATTATATATCTAACTAGAGGCTGCTCCGCGGTTGCACTCGCACTGATTTCTCATAAACACAAAAATCCAGTTTTTTCCGTTCCTGTGGGAATTTCGGGAAATCCTTTCTTAGTGCTCACCTACACTCCTTCAGGAACATACATGCAAAATTTTAGCCCGCTACGCCCAGTAGTTTCGGCTCTGCGTTGTCTGTCAGTCAGTCAGTCAGTCAGTCAGTCAGTCAGTAACGGAAGAGTTTTTTATATATTGACTAGAGGCTGCCCCGCGGTTTTTCCCGCGCAGATTTCTCATAAACACTAAATTCCCGTTTTTTAGCGTTCCCGTGGGAATTTCGGGAAATCCCTTCTTAGTGCTCACCTACACTCCCCAAGGAACCCACGTGCAAAATTTCAGCCCGCTACGCCCAGTAGTTTCGGCTCTTTGTTGTCTGTCAGTCAGTCAGTCAGTAACGGAAGTGTTTTATATATATTGATTAAATTCACTTTGCGTGTTGATTAAACTGAAAATATAAACCAGTGTGCGTAAAATTTAATTCCAACATACATACCATGTGTTTTTACGTACCTATCATATATTAGGTACTTTCAAATTATTTGAGTCAACTAAAATAGGATAAAATAAGACAAGATATTTTTTTAAAGAATAGAAATATAAGTGACATGATTCGTTTTAGTGATCGGAGTGGACGACCTCCTGAAATCGAGTCAAAAATTAATAAACTAGCAATATAATTATTAATTATTGTCAAATTCTGGACCCCTTTGCCATGCTGCCCTGAAAGTATTCCAATAAAATCCCCGTGAGCATTCCGGGATCATTTTGCGTGTCTTTATTCTGCTGAGGCAAAACCGTATCGTTGTAGATACGTTTCGAGAATATTTTTACGTTTTTACATTTTAAACAGCTTCTATAATTGACTAAATATACCAACATACTTGGTTATATTTTAAAGGTGAATGTTTGTGAGGATGTACGTTATATACTATTTTATAAGATGTGACAATTTTTTGATCATCTTTCTCACAAAAATTTCAAGATATTTTTTTTTCTAAAACTAATTAAATATGTAGGTAATGGCTTTTAAATTCAGAAACTCTATCTGGGATATAGACCTAGATGGCGGTTGCCCTCAACACACGCGGATATATTTTTTCACAGAAACAGCAAAATTTTACGTTCTATTTTTTCTATAATTGTAAGTGTAGTTTAGTTTTGGAATTTTTTTTTAATGGTAATTAATATAAGTGTTTTGATGTAAAGGACACGTAAAGGCATTCCCTTTGAGCCCTATCTAAGAGAATAGTGTCAACATGTAGCGTCATAAGCACAATCCCAACGCAACATACTCGTAACGGGCCAGTCCCGAAACATTTTCACAATGGAAAAGGGTGTTTTGCTTTACGTTAATTTGTATATAATTCGACACCTCGTTAATTGTTTCCGACGCCCAGTTCTATGGGTCCGGGTCTGGACTCAGGGGGTCAGGGGGTCATTTTAAGAATATTTACCAAACACCCACCGAATGTTTACCTTCCCGTGGTTTGTTTGCGAGCCTGCGATAACAATTGGTACCTTTGAATTCATTGCCCATTTCATTAGTGTTTGTTTTGTTAGGAATTCGATTATTGCGTTGAGTTAAGACTGTTATTTAGCGATACCGCAGCTACCCCCGCTTTTATAACCATTTGAGCAACTAGGAAGTTTGCAATAGCACTTTTTAACAATTTCAAATATTTAATATTATTATTATTATTCAAACACTTTATTGAACTTTTATTTGATTTTAGTCTCATCATCACTTTACACTTTGATTCTGGGTCAAAATATATGATGATACAATACTAATGATATATAATACTAATCCATGTTTCAAGCAATTTTAGAATTAGAAAAGCACAAAATTTTGTTTTGGTTTTAATAACCGTAGTATGTATGTAGCCATGTCAGGCCGGGCAATATTTCTTTGTGTAGGTACTTATGTGACTTTAATAGTTGCTTAGTAAAATTATATACAGACGGATAGAAATATTTACCGAAACTATGGTGTCCTTGTTTAATCTATACCAATATTATAAAGAGGAAAGATTTGTTTGTTTGTTTGTAACGAATAGGCTCCGGAAATACTGAACCGATTTGAAAAATTCTTTCACTGGTAGGAAGCTACATTAACCCCGAGTGTCATAGACTATATTAGATTTTCAAAAAAATTAGGGATCCTTACCTAAACTCAAATAATATAACCCCAGGTGCAATATTTTTTCCGTTGTTTACATATTTTGACAGGTGGTTTGTTTTTTATTCGGCCATTCTGGGCAGTCAAAAGAACATTGTCTATAGAGCCAAGTCTTTTGTAGTATCGTATATTCTATGGCGTAACGAAGTAAGCCGGAAAAGCTCTTTTAATAATAATAAAAACAACCAACCAATGAACTCAGCTCTTGTTTCAGAAATGGCTCGCCTGGAGAAGTCCCCTCTGCTGGCCAATGGGTACAACGCTCCCCCCACGCACCTTGGCCCTATGGGCTTCATGCACCAGCACATGATGTCTCCGGGGATGCCGCACCACGGCGTGCCCAGACCTGATGGGTCTATCATCAAGGGGCAGCCCATGCACAATATGGAGGCGCTAGCAAGGTAGTTCATTATTTTATTGGTAATCATATAAATGTTATATGTGAGTTTATTAAATTGGGTTACATAAGCCAACAAAGTCAAAAAAATATATTACGCAATAAAACATCGATGAAAAAATTAAATTATCGAAATTTCGCAAGAATAAAACTATTGAATACGTATTGATTGACCTCTAACAAATAATTGATGTTTCGTTGTTTTTGGTTAGCTATCAGATATATCCACAAAAGGGAATTAAATTACATTTGATCACAAATTCAAAAACATTTACTATGCTTCACTACATCGCGAAATATTTTCTTTATTATATATTTTTGATTAAGTAATTGGAACGTCTACCTACCCTTAAACACATTTAAACTATACACAATTTATTTGCGCACGACGCGGTGAGGTTTGGAAAGTCTATTGGTAGAGTTTGCTTTCAGCAAAATAGGTCGCCTGTTTATTTATAATTATTAACTTTTGTTTTTATTATGGTTCTATTCTACTGACATAAATGTTAATGTATTCGTCGGTCGGACGTAACTTTTCGCTGGTAGATATAAAATTAATCGATCGAAGAAAAAAATCTAGTACCTATCGATATTAAATGAATTGTACTCTCAAGTAATTTTAATTTATAGTAGCTGATTTATACTAAGTATTAATTAAAAAATATAGTTAGTGATTCTTTGTTTTTTGTGTGCGCCACTTCACATATTCTTATGAGGTGTGATTCCAATTAGTTTATTCCTATACAAAACTACTAGATCCATGTAACAATAGTCAGTAACTAATAAGAATAACACAATTGGTGTAAAATTAAAGTAAACAGGTCAAGTACTAACTAAAAAACGGCGTCAAAAATCAAAAGAAACCTGTAAACAGGTCAGAAGGGCTGGAGGTTAAGCTAGCCCAGGTTGTGCCCGATCCAGTTAGAGTCGGACAAACACCACAGCCCGCTTCCGTGAAGACCTACAATTCTTACTCGACTTACCCTACTGTCTTAGTGAATTGGTTGCGTGTAACATTACACCGATGGGCCCCCTGACTTCCATACATGAGGTTACTAAGTTACAGGCTGCTTGAATGATCAAGTATACCTACGTGTGTTTTCAATATGGAATGTACATTATTTAGTAGTTTAGGTTATAGTGGTAGTTACAATAAATGATGTAATGACTCAAGCAGTAGAAAAATAAACTACAACAAATCTTATCAGAGAAACGTAAATATTTGCGATTAAATCATTCATATTACTCATTTGTATAAGACAGTCTTACCGTTTGAAAAATAAAATATTAATACTTATTAAATATAAAGAAGAGAAATTAAATTAAAAAGTTAAACAAAGCGCCAGAGAGAAGGTAAATCACTACGTTTTTGCAAAGCGCTAAGAGTAACCAAAAAACAATTTGAACGATCACGCATGAGTTGCTTCGATACAAATATAAACGATTGTTTTTAAAACTTAATTAATTTCAATGAACCGAACCCTCGCCAACCCGATGGAACATTTAATATCGAGTGCTCGTTATTATTCTTTTTTACATTTAAAACCCTTTTTCATAATTAAAAGTTTTTAGCTCTTTCTTTATAGATTTTTTTTTTCAAAACGTACCGAGATTCTTCGCATCAACAAATATGAAAATAACAAGCGTTCAATCAATTCAATTCAGTTAAAAACCAGGGTTTTAAAAATGTTAGCGTTGTGAAACTTACTATATCAACAAATATTACCATTTTTATCATCTCATCTCATTACATCAGACTTCATCATGTACCTTTATCTTTAATTTTATGAGGATTATCTAGTATTTGTCAACTTGTGGATTCTATTTTACTTTCCGATTATTTTTGAACTCAATTTATTTTATTGGTTATGCCTTTTTTTTCATTTTATTTCTTTCTTTTTGTCAACAGATCTGGCATCTGGGAGAATTGTAGAGCCGCTTACGAAGACATCGTTAAACACCTCGAGAGGTAAGGACGGTGCTCTCTATTAAAAAATGTATAAGATTGAGAGGTAGAATTATTATAAAGCATGCTTAAGAAACACTCTCACGCAGGATTGAAAATAAACAAATGAACGCGACATGGGCGATACAGAGCCACACTCCATCATTGTTAAAGAAATCTGATGCCTAATTGGTTGACACTTTGATGCGTTAACTGCACACGTTTCCTGTTCTTTATCTCGCTTTTTATATTCTTATTGATTTTTATACTTCTTTTATATTCGTTTCAGTTTTCTCAATCATAATAATTGGAACGTCGAACATCATAAATTAATCAAAATACAAGTTAAATAAAAGGTTCATTATCGCCAACTCGAAAAAACAAAAACAAAAAGGGTATCAATATCAAAAGAAATACGCGTTTTAATTTAAATGAGGACACGTACAGAACAGAGTCACCGACGGGTGTGAAATTAGAGAAGACAATTAGATCCATGGATCCAGTGTATTTTTAACAAATGACCGCTCCCCTAGCCTCCCTATTTGCGGAGCGGGAACAATTCATCAACCTCATTCGGGGCTAATCTCGGAGGCAGCGTGAAAAAAGCGGCTCTCATGTAAATTGGGCCGATTCGGAAAACACCGAGTAGGTATCGGAGAGCCAATCGCCAACGCTTTTCTTTTCACGTTTAATGGATGGTGATTGATCGGTGGGCTCTTTTGAGCGGTACCCGCGGTTTCCATTCGAGGTTTGAAGTGGCTGCGATTGAGTGTTTTCAGAATTAAATTGACGATGACGGTGTTGAATGTACAATTGGCGCCGGATACGAAAAATCAATTATAATAATCAACGCTCAATGTTTGTTGATCGTATTATTAATTATTTAAGAGAATAAAACATGCACATGTCCATAGTATGTAACTGGGACGGCGGGAGAGGAGTGTGTAGGGTAGAATTACAGTCGGACAGCGGGCCGTGTACCGATGTGTCACTGTCAAGCGGCGATCGTCCGCCGCGGCCGTGGATTAGCTGACTTTTAAAGAAATTTCAATGAATATTGAACCGAATAAAATGCGGTTTTGTAATAAAATAAACGGTTTTTAGCTTAAATTAACCCTAATGGGTGAAAGTAAATCTGAATCCAGTTTAATGAACAGAAGTAGAGCAGTATAAATGTCCTTGTCACAGAATACGCTTCCTTTCAGATGTCACGAATTATTTCCGTTCGTTTAATTCTTGCTTTCTAACCGGTTCCTGCTGAATCCAATTAATTGGTGGGATTATCTTCGCTTGAAGAGTTTTAGCACTCGTATGTAGGTACGTAACGATTATGCAATCTTAAAAATCAGTTAAAATTAAAATAAACAAAATTTGACGATTTTTTAACAAAGCAGTTGCAACGAAATATACTTCTTCATTTAACAGTGTCACACCCAACAAATAGTCCGGATTACAACTGCAATCGTCAGCTTTAATTTCATTCCGGATCGTATTAGCTGGCGATTAATCTGCATGTACAGTTTCTAAAGCCGGGCGGGATCCGGGCGCTGTCGGCTCGGCACACATCGGGCTGACGGGCTCGTTACTCACGCCGGCACCGGAGCACCCTCCGGGGCCCGCCGCGCCGAGATAGCTCTGTTTGCTGATCCCAAGCTCTATCTAGTTTTATTGTCACGTTTTTTTGAGGTTCCGCTCCAAACGGAAGTCTTGAAATGAGACCGCTGCTTTGAATAGGTTCAAGTTGAATTTTGTTTAGGGGTCATGTGATTTTTCAAACAAAACAGCTTAGTTAATAACTGTTGTTTTTTGAGTTACAAATCTCAGATTTCCGACTTTTGCTTGATTGAATCCTCGACCATTAATTTCGTCGAAGATCAAACGAAGAAAGAGGGTTGATATTTATCAAGGATATTGCGAATTAATTTAATCAAATCCAATTCCCTTCCTTGTAAACAAATGCTTTTGATTAATGAGACACGCGACAGAGAATCGCATCCGTTGTGATAAAATAGTCACGGAAAGCGCGAAATTAATGACTATAAAATGAACCCTGGAATCTTGGAGATAAAGCGGGCCTTTGCATCTTAAGTGATTTTTCTTCGCTTCCGTTTCTTTATGATTATGAAGAATGGTGTCTCCGTTGACATCTGGTTGTCAGGCTACATTTGTTTCGGAGAGGATTAGGGATCTCAAAGGCTGCAAATCGATAAGGAGCAGTCTGAGAGAATTTCTGTTTTCGCTTTAGAGATATTTAGATTGTCATGCTGTGGAATCATTAATAACGACTTTTGATTTTCACTCGGCTAATATGCAAAGAGGTCTGGCGGGATGGCAGAGGGAGTGGAGCTGCGTCATCGTCACAGCAATCGTCAACCCTCTCCCCATAAATGCCTTCTGAGAGTTTATGTCACCGATGTGGTTCTGGTGGAATTTTAACTAGCTCTTTGTGCCCGGCACTTCTGACCGAAACTATGCTGCTAGTTGAAGGTTTACCAAAGTATTCATTGTCGCAGAACCTTTGATACAAAAGAAAACGTCAAAAGCGTCGTCAGCCTTGTTATCAGCATTCGGCGGACAGTGAATACAAACCACAAAGTGGCTCAGATCACAAACGGATCGCTTATCTCGCGTAGCGGGGTAGCGAGGTGGCAACTTCTGATGGCGTCATAATGTAAGTTGCAGCGTCAGCCTACATTAATCTGGATCCGGTGCTTGACAGCGCCAAGTCAAATTTCTCATCAAAAATAAGAATTAATGACGAGTAGCATTAATGACTGCTCGCAAACGGCTCGAGGTGTCTGTATCCCATTATTTTGCATTACTAATGATATAATGTTGGAATATCGTTAGGGAAAACGCCGAAAAATATAATGTATTTCAGTCAGCACCCCTGATAGGTGAGGTGGCTTATTTGGTAGATTTAGGTAGGAAGTTTCATTTTTCTCTTAGAAAATGTTTATGATTTTGTTAAAGCAAATGTGGTATTACTAATATTCTATTACTAAACTACGAATAGAAAGTATGACCCATAGAATGCTATACATAGGTTAAAAATGTTTATCAAAACAAACAACTGATTCATAACTTAAAGCACCCCTAGCTCGGTTCGTATCGATGCAAATCCTCGGAGCGATTAGCAAATCCTCGAAGTTGTATTTTTTGGATGGACCGGCCGTCGGTGGATCACCATTCTTCATCGTGTCACCCGCAGACGGCCACACCTCCACGTCCGACGCATTCTGTGATTCGCATTATTGATCAATTTAAAAACTTTTTAATTTTAGATTTGTTTATGTTTCGTCTTCTCTGTTTTATTTTGTTTTCTGATATAACAAGTATTTATTTGTTATTGTAAAGCAATAAGCATTTTGTATAGTTATTTGAGCATATTTTAAGCATCCTTGGCAAGGAATGTTAATGATAAAATAATCAATGTCATTTGCGCCCGTTCGTGTTGGCTCTTATCTTATTTTAAATCGATGCGTTCTGTGTGGTGTGGACGTCATCAGTTCTATGATTGAGATGATTTGGCACAAGAGCGCGTAGTTTTTTAAGAATAACGGTTTCATCTCAGATTAATGAAGCAAATAATGAAATAAAAGGGACACATCCTAGGGAGAAATACTTATATATAATTGGAGGACAAAGAAGTGACAATAATTTTACATCTAGTGTTAATCGATTTTCTTGAATGGAAATCGATGAAGCTATGACAGTAATTAAATTGTTTTTCATTTGTTATTAAATACAATGTAGTGAGAAGACACGCAGTGTTGACATCAATCACCCGATTGTCTCGTCACTCCGCGCAGACTGCGGCACGAGTCTCCGCAATCTTTAACACCTCTATAGACAGGCTTCGAGATCACAGGACATACATTTTGTGGCAATCAATTAGCTGCCTTCACTCAGTAATTTTAATAAGTAATTAAAACCCAAAAAAATGCAACACTAATCACTTGTCCCGTGATAGGCGTGACCGTTCTATTCCTAGAGCGACACACCGTCGTCGTCATCGACAGAAGGTGTCATTCCTCCTTTAATTACGCCAAGGATGGTTTCTTCGCGCCCTATTAGTACGCATCAATCAATGTTGCCAATACTTATTTTTTACCCCCGCGGGACTCGGGAGTATTTTTTCCAGCTCGGTTTTTGTTTACGAGGATTTTTAAGTGCGGGATAATTTTGATGAGGTCCGCCACCCGCCGCCGCCGCCCCGGTGCTCGATGCCACCCGATGCTCATTTGTCATCGTCTTGTCATTTCTGCGTTTCTTTTTCATTCGCGATTTTGAATCGCTAAAGTAATTAGGAATCTTTTTAGATGGTTTTTTTAGCTGTCCATGTCTATGGATTGTTTGTTTTGCTGTTATTAGATTTCAACCCCACAGCCACAGACAGCAATCTGCGAATTAGCACATTTAACAAACAAATATCATACTCAGTTGGTCATAGGCGCTATGAATACGTAATCACGGAGCCACGCTGGCGCTCCGATGGGGTAAATCAAATATGTGAATTCGCAGATCAAAAGAATCCATTACAAAGTGTAAATCACAATTTGCATGCGGCGGCGGCGGCGGCGGCGGCGGCGGCGGCGCGGCGTCGGCGCTCCATGAATATGCATCTCTCCGGGCGGCCGCTCAGCTAGCTCAGCCCGGCCTCGGTTGCTGCCTTCACATTTAACTTTCATTAACGAATACCAAACGTTTCTTCTATTTTTATAAAGCCAACTGAAATTTTAAGCTTGGTGCCGTTCATAGGTCCAGTCGTTGTTATTCCTCCTGGGTGATATTTTTCACAGGCCTGTCACTTTAAAAAAAATTGCTTCGGATCACTCCTCAAGAATTATGCCAGCTGAACTGAAAAGCAAGTAACTACTACTGAATTTCTGTTAGTGTTAGTTTTGCTGAATACTGCTATGTTCTGCTCCTGGATAAGTGAGACTAGTTTAACTAAGAAGCAAGTGACTCTACTAAATTGCTTACTTATACTGTCTCAGTTGCAACGTGCCCCCAGCCCGGTGCTGTGCTGACTTGGCATTAAAACGGACACTTGATTCTGTTCACTTCCTGACCTTTTCCCCGCCTGGTAAGGCCAGGTTTACACGATGCGATATTTATATCATTACTAAAATACAGGGTGTTAATGTTTGTACGGAAAATCCACGCTGTCCACGAACATTCAAATTAGGAATAAGCTCTTTGTTTGGTGGCTTATAGCATAGCTAGTTATGTTTCTCAAGGGGTGCTGTATGTAAAGTACGGGTAGTTTCCATATTTCCAGAAAAAAATATATATACATATCTATAAAAAAATAATATAAATATAGAGATCTATATAAGTATATGCAAAGTCCAAAGATTATTGGTTTAAAGGTAAAGGGTACAGATAGTACACCCCACTTAAAATTCGTTTCCGAAATACCAACAATAACAGAAAACTGGAATTCACATTTCAAATAAAAACGTGAGCGATGCTGCAGTTTTAAAAAGCTAGTTGTTGTGTCTAATTCAGGTTTTTAGTGCGTTTTCTGGATCATGTAAATTGTTATTTAATGTAAATCGCAGCTCTCAGAGGGGAATCAGAGAATACGAATAAAAAATATGGAGTGTTGGTCCGCTGACTTGGCTGCGAGTGGTGTGGTGGCGAGTGTGCCGCCGCATAAATCTGCAAATGAAAAGTCAGTTTTTCCGTGTCAACATTGATTCGGGATTGCCCTTATTCCGTTTGTTTTGGCGGGGAGTGTGGAGTGTGTGGTTTGTTCAGGCATATCTTTTTTTTTTAATTATTATTGACTGTGTAAAATATTGTTATATTTTCAAAAAAAAATAAAGATGTGAAGCATAACAGTATAAAGTTCAAAAATACCACGATAAAGCTCGGCTGAAAAACTACCTTGAGCGTCTTCGATTCTTGTGTTTTAGAGGATGTCACGTTTTATATGACTATCGAAAATAATCTTACAAAAACAAATTCTTTACCAATGGTTTTTAATGTAAACAAAATACGATATTGTACAATATTTGTTAAACTCGAAGACGCCGATGAACATAGACCCTGTTCTCTAACTGGTCTCTTAAGAGAAATTTCACAAATAAAATGTACCTTATACTTACTTTACAATACTAAATATTTCAGTAAACATACAAATTTCGAGCATGTAACCCTTAAAAAAAAGAGACAACATCGGAAAAGCGCAATGAAAAACAAACTGTTTTGCAATTCATATGAAAGCGTCGACAAATGAATAGCTTATGACGGGCAATCGAAGATCGGATGCCGCGCCGGACACCGGATATCCCGGGCAGGGGTGCCACATCCCAATTCAATAGGGTTGTCACTGACAATCAAATCATTTCATGACATCCAACTAAATATCAACCTCCCAAGGAACGTTTTTTAGGTTTGGAAGTATTTAAATAATTGCTTTCTTTACTATAAATATATTTTTTTAATTATTTTGAAAACTATTTAGTAGGTACGAATAAAAAATAATTTACTGTGTTGCTGGAAAAATGTGACTGTGGATTTTTAAACAAACATAAAAAGCCATCAAAATGTAAATTATATTATTAGGTTAAAAAACACCGTCAAACCTGCGGTCGCACACAGCTAAAGTTCAATTAAAATTGAATGTACAATGTTGCATAGTAATTGGCAAAACAAACGTTCAAAAACATTTCATAACGTATCGTGCATGTTTGTCATAAAACATTACTTTTTAATTGCTGCCAGTGTACCTAATTATTTAACCGTAGACGGTAGGTACATAATAACCGAAGACCACAACGCAACATGAATGAAATGTCAACGAGATATAGATCCCTGTCAGAGATAGAGCGAAAGGCCAGTGTTCAAAAATATCGATCGTGCTATCGATGATAAGTTGATCCGTCGAGCGCGTGACAAAACAATTTCCTGGGCTAAGCGGCCGTAATAAATCGAGTTCGATTGTCCAAATTACAATCGTCGAAGCAGCCCTAACCTTTAGCCCACAAATCAAATGTTTTGATAGCACCGCGGTATTAACGAGACAATTTGATTGCGGACATATCCGCGGCAAATTGCTTGTAAATTATATTTTCTGTTTACTTTCTGACAAACGCCGTGCGTAGGTATCGATGGACATAACAGATGGTTGTGTTTTTTTGGCTCTTCATTAATTAAAATAGGGAAATTTGTTTGTTTGGTTACAGCGAGTTTTACATTGTTACGTTAGGTAAGCTGGCTACAGTGTTTGAGTATATTACACAATGTTTATGCACGTGTAAACTATAAAAGGCTTTAATAAAATAAATAATATGAGTGTGCTATTTCATCTCGTTTAAAGACGAAACGTTCGGTTTCATTAGGCGAAAGTCGAGATCATATCTAGCCCGCAACAAAGATGAGTATCTGCGACTGGTCTAGCTACACTAGCGTTATTTAATTGATAATTAAAATATGTTATGAATACGGACGGACACGGTTAGTGCTGCAATACGTCGAATGTAACGTGTAACGGTTGAGCGGGAATTTGTTCTGTAACCACAAAATCGCTTTAATTTTTATTGAAGTTACACGTTGATTGTTGATTCTTTGTTCAGTTTATCGGCTCTGACTCCAACAATGACGGATGTATCGCCGTCTCGGAGCCTGGTAAGATTAAACTGACATAACTTTAGCTTTTGTCGAACCGATTGTATCTTACAGTAGATATTATCTAGCTGGAATATAATTTAATTAAAAATTAGATGGTATTTCATTAAAGGTTTTTATTATTACACTAAAAAAAAACAGGTTATCCAATAATGATGAATTCTTGCAATTTCTTTCAGATTTTTTTTCAATTTATCTAAACTGTTTTACAATTCTGAAGTTCTTTTTTAATACTTTGATTCATTATGATATAAAATTCTTAAAGGCAATCTATTTGATTCCCTCAATTATGACCATGATACGTAGTAAGAAAAGATGATTCAACATAAAACGACGACTGAAATTTCGAACTTTACAGCTTTAAAATGATTTTTATGGCACCTCGGCATGGCATAAGCTGCAATTTTCCCAAGCATTTATTTGTATCAAAGTCCGTACGACATTATCGTCTCGTTGCGAACATGTTGCGGTCTTGCGGCGATCGCGATCACAATCATTACCCCACGTTTGCTCACTCAGCGGCTACAATCGATGAACAAAACCAATCGTTCACTCGAGGAAATTCTATAGGAATCAACGACCCACTTCGAATAGCTGTTGAGGCGCTGAAAGACGCGGAAGGGATTGTCACGTCGCATCATCTGCTAAAGTTCCATTTCCAGTGCATAAATTCGCTGCGGTTTCACGGCGCATGCGCGCAGTGAAGCCTTATTCAAGCAATCAGTGGTTATAAACGCACCTAGAATATCAACTTTTATCGCGTACCATAATCTAAAAAGATCACTCCATAACCTTTTACAATCCAATAATTCTTAAACGACAAAAAGCAGACTTTTTACTATTACGAAATCTCATTTGCCTAATAATCGTACAATAAAATTCAGCATTATCAAAACGTATACCCATTACAGATAATGGTAATGTCCCTAAAAACTCGGGGGCCAGGAATCGTAGGAGCAATTTTGCATAATTATCCGACATCTCGGCGGGAGGCGCTCGCTGTGTCCCGAGCCCGAGTCTCCGTCCTGCTTGCTACACGCTTCAATCCTAATAACATCGCGCGGACCCGATCGAAATCTCGTTACGCTACTGTAATCTGCTGCGAACAAATAGGATGCAATTTCGTTAGATTCCTGCTGTACATCCACCTTCTCGTTTGCATGTTTCTTTATTTCCCATTTAAGCGTAATTTCACGTCGGGGATTATGCTTCACTTCTTTAAAATAAGCTAAAAGGTTTTCCATCGAATGCTGCAGCCCCGATCCACGTCCGCCATTTGTCTCAGTTGACGCTCGCTGCCGACAACTTTGATCCCAGCACGTACACCTAATAAAGTAATGAGCTCCTCAGCTTCAGAAGACATATTTTATTCCTCCACCGAAAACATTTTATTTTTCATTTCACGTTTCATAACCGAAATTTGCATGTCCCTCACAGCATTTGGAAACCGTAATGCCCCAGTCGCTTAGTGCACTTTTATTACGGTATTAAGTGATGTAATTTTTTCTATATTATATTATTCAAATTTAAATAACTGTCTCCGGTTTCCCCTGTTGTGCCTTGCTCATTCTTCCATTTCTTTTTGTCACCCCAAAATTTGCTTATTTTGGTAAGGCGTTTCCGCTTGCAGTTGGAATGGAGTAGAGAAGTTGTTATTATTAAAAAAAAAGGGCTTTCTGCATTCTTGAATAAAACTTACAACTTACTTGCTATGGAAAGTTAGATAAAGTTT
The DNA here is from genome assembly GCA_951802225.1 of Euspilapteryx auroguttella. Classification (NCBI taxonomy): domain Eukaryota; kingdom Metazoa; phylum Arthropoda; class Insecta; order Lepidoptera; family Gracillariidae; genus Euspilapteryx; species Euspilapteryx auroguttella. The sequence goes on from OX637652.1 coordinate 7,368,622, forward strand.
ATTATAGCTACTTAAAGAAAAACATTTTTTTATATTTTTCTTTAGCTTTTAATATCTTCAAATGAAATGTTAATGTTTTTTTTTAAACTCCCTCCCCTCCACTGCCTCTGTTCTGAAATCGACAAAGTTGGAGGCCGCAATTTTTACAAATGACATCGCGACGTTTAGGGGGGCCCGACAAGTCATCATGTTACATCTTTCCTATTATTTTTGCGTTCGTCTTTTCCTTGTCCTTTTACAATTTTTTTCAAAATCTAAAGTGTGTCTTGGAAGTTTAAGTTGACTTACTAAGTATAATAAAAAAAAAACATTGATATTTGATACTTCAACTTATGACGTGATTTGATTACGAGTATCACTACTACATATTACAAAACAAAATCGCTTTCAGCTGTCTGTATGTATGCTTAGATCTTTTAAACTACACCACGGGTTTAGATGCGTTTTTTTTTATAGATAGAGAGATTCAAAATGAAGGTTTATTATAATACATGCATAGAGCGGTACGAAGTTTGCCAGGTCGGCTAGTAATAGTATAATCCTTTTTTTGATATGCTTTTTAATATACATATAAGTAAGAATAATATACTTACATCAATTTAATCGTAAATACATTATAAGACAAAACATTCGAAAGTCATGCCATTCCGTTATCTGCATATGTTTGGAATATTTTTTGAGTCATAACAACGCCCCTTATTCTGTATTTTCTTTATAATTTATTCCGGCGCACCCTACGCATCGGCATCGGCTGATATTTTTTATTCGATTAGTAACCCCCAAGGTGTTTTTAGCCTTTTTTCGGTCGATTTTCTCGGGAAAGCTTAGTTGGCTGTTGTTCGGGGGGTTCATACTTATGAAGAAATAGAGTCATTCTTCAGTTATTAGGGTACTTTTCTTTGTTTGCAAACAAAAGTATTCGTTATATATATGTAATATATATCTATAACAATGAAAACTTTTTTTATTTATGTACTAATAGTTAAGTTAAACATACGATTTCTTATAAACTACTCATTTAAATTATTACCCAGATAAAACAATGTAGAAGGGTGCAAATGTGGCGTATTTATTGCTATAAAATAAAGAAAAGTACAAGAGCGGAACAGTGCAAGTGCAACCCCACGCCTTCACGAAACCGCAATACACTGCAATATGCAGACCCACACTTACACACTCGATTTAAGTTAAAAACTCGAAGGGAGACGTGTGGAGTGTGGAGAGAAGCAGAAACTTTTTGATGGATTTGACGGAGTTTGTTTTGCATGCGAGTGATATGTCTGAAATAATAAATGTTTAGGAGTCGCGAGGGGAGTCGCGAGGGTGTGTTAAAGCGATTTTTGATTTGGGTGTCGAGCCAATGCTTTCCGCAGTCACGCTCGCAGAGTTTTATTTTCTTAATCTATTTCTTGTTTAAATGTAAATGAGACAAAAAGTAGAATAGAATCTTATTTAGTTGTTTTATAATATATCGTTATAATATACAGTAGCCCTTAGTTTTTACACGGTCATTTATGGCAAAATAATTATTGTTATCTATTTTATACATATACACAGTAGAGTTACATACCTTTATGATTCTATAAGTGTTGAAAATTTCAATTCAATAGAAGTTGAAAGTTTCAAGTTTCAATTCTATACAATTGAAACTTTCAACACCCTATAGAATAGATACCAATAACTTGAAAGAAACTCATTCTGAAAAGTCAGAAATTTATTTCTGATTAATAGGCCGTTTTGTGTTAATACGCATAAAACTATCTATTCTACCCATAACTCTTTATCTTAGCTAGATTTAAATGCTATTTTTGAAATGTAAAAGCAAAATTTTAATGACGTAAAAAGTAACTATTGAGTTTTACGGTCGTTTAGGTAATTATATAGATTTCGGCAAAGAGCTTAGCAAAATGAGACCAGCAGCGCCCGCGTCTGTATCCGCGCCTGCACCCGCAGATACCTTTTGTGTTAGTTCCGATATCACGAGCACTAAAACCGGGGCAATCTCTCCGTAATACTTAAGTACGCTAATCAGATTATGCATAGTACGGTGGATCAGAACGGTGCCGTATTAATATTAGGCTACGTGAACGTGCCAGCATTAGTGCTAATCAGCGAACATTGTACGTACGATGATTCCAGCGCATTGTCCTCGCTCGCAGCCCGGAATATCTGTTTAGGCCACTGGACACTCTGTAATGGCATTAAGGCTACAAGGCGCATTGGGCTATGACCTTTATTAATGCACAAATTCAAGAGACAGGCTCCAGTGATCCTTAAAACAACACATTTAAGTAAAGCAATTGGATTTGTTTTCGACTTTTCCAATTTCTTTTTCCGTAAACAAAATTTCTGAAAATGGCTCGTCACGGCTCCTTTTTCCCACTCGCTCGTGCTGCAAAGCGATTCGTCGCCAATTTGCGTTTTGACAAGTGAATGAATAATATTATTCCGCTTCTTGACTGATGAGGGCTGCTGCTGACAGCTCGCTGGGGCGGTGTTCATTAGCAACCGAGTCCCATTTGAGAGATTACATTCTGCGGAATTTAAGTATTTAGATAAATTGTCCATTGAACACTCGCAAGCTTTTATTTCATTTATGTAATCAGTCAACGTTACCTCTTGCTAGCTTTGAAACGTGATTCTTGTATATTTGTCCTTGTCTGGTGCAGTGTGCAGCTCATATATGTAACAGTTTTCAGGCTTGATATGTTCCGCACCCAACAATAATCTCTACTTTATCTAATTAAATATTTTGGAGTAGGTTTGGACTCGCTTATTATACTTCTATTTCCACAGTTGCTTATTCATTTCAGTTATCATTATTATTGGCTCTGACTTGTATGGGCTTTTCCGAGCCATTGATAGTCATTTAGGCAGTCGTTATTACTAAAACTGTTTTTTTGTGTCATGAAGATTTACGATACCTAATAAGTACTATTATGTATTCTGTACTAATACTGCAGAGGATTGCATTATGATGTAAATAATAATAATTATTATTATCATAAAATAAGAGAGATATTTTTTTCCAATCATTATTTCATTTTAACTTGTTAATCAATACAAAGAACATCCATAAGATGAGCCAACACCATATCGTGGTGAGTTAAATATATACCTACGTAATTTTTTTCAGTCAGTATACATATTTGCTTGATACATCCGTTACCATTAACCATAGACCCCGTGCTAAATATTTAACTTAATTATTATTTTCTATTCTTTTTTTGTATTTATAGCAGCATTAAGGATGTGATATTTACTATTTGTCTTGTCCAAGGGTCTTTAAATTCTGATTTATTTGTAATAAATTATTCGATTCCTCGCTTTAGAAAACGTAATTTTTTTAGCGATCAAAGTCTTCCAAGAATAAAAATTATTTACATATTAATAGGGGCGGAAATGAAAAATATATTAAATTCAAACGGCGCCCGTGACTCGTCAGTAAAGTACCAACAACTCCATTTCGAGGGTTGGACACAGAGCTAGCAAGGCGTAGAGAGTACGAGATGCACAATCTTTACTGAGCTTAGCTAGTTTTAAAATGATAAAAACAAAGTATCAAATATTTATTTTCAACATCAATAAATATATTAAAATCAAATGACAATAATAATAAAAAAATAGGATAATATGTTGCTGTTGCCCCTGATTCTTTTGCCGATTTAGATTTCGTTATTTATCGAGTGACCTTTTTATTCTCCACAAAAAATATGCTCAACTGTCAAAAAGGAAAATATTTCATTGTAGGTTTTGTTATTAAGTTAAATAACAGCCTTGCACACATTTGGTTTAAACAGTTATTACGGCTCTATGCGTCCCTAGCTCTGTAATCGCAAAAGGGTTCTGCGAAGGCTTAAAACAGCCACTTATTATGTATGTTACATTTCACTTTCAGACGTCATTTATATTCAAATACTCAAAGGTTTTACCGCAAAAATTCCGTTACTCGCCCTTTGGGAAGATAAAAAATACGTTTGGTAAAAGTGGAATAATTTGAAACTCTTTTCAGAAAGAAAATGGGATTTCTCGTTATTCATTGTAAAATCAATTACAAACTCTATTTAAAAGACTAACGTAGAGGATTGTAAAAAAATCGATCAAAAGAAGCGGAAATGTAATAATTCACAATCAAACAAGGATCCAAAGAAATTAGGGTAGCGGTAGCAGAGATCCGCGGCAAACAAAATGATTACATATCTCCTTGTGCCTCCACAAAGAAGCGCAGCGGGGTCCCCATGATATTGTACTTTTGCCTTTGTGACGGATGCGCCGCGCAGTGGGAAGCATTCTTTATGGCTTCAAATGATATAACTGTCTGTAAAGTAGCGCGATATTGAGTTAAGTTCAACAATGTCCAATATGTAAACCATAGAAATATGGATAGAGTGGGAGGATATTTGTAATGCAGCTTACTATTTTAGATAGAGCACAAGAAATAGTATTGGATGGAATTTCATTAACTGTCTTAAAATTATTACACCTTACATCGCTAAGTTCAATAATATATATTCAAATATGTGTTGTTTCTATAATATACTAGAGGCATAAAAACATAATTACCGTTTTCTCCCGTTCCCGTGGGAATTTTGGGAAATCCTTTCTTAGTGCTCACCTACACTCCATAAGGAACCTGTGTGCAAAATTTCAGCCCGCTACGCCCAGTAGTTTCGGCTCTGCGTTGTCTGTCAGTCAGTCAGTCAGTCAGTCAGTAACGGAAGAGTTTTATATATATTGATTACCACATTACCACATAAACTTACAAAAGGTACTACATTTTTAATAATTAACAAATTAGTGAGTGTTTAAAAAAAGCAAGAACAAAGTTAAAACTAGCACTTGCATAATAAGCACTTTGCGTGTAACAAATCCAGATTTTTCCTATTCCCAGTGCATCGGTTCTCTTATTTATCTTTTATGCAATTCTCATTGAGATCCGACTGCGTTTTTATCGGTTGCCGTGACTAAGCTAGCAACACCGACGCTCATCGATCTTGGCACCTGATTATGAGTGATTAATTGTAACTCTATTGTGATCTGAAGCTATCTTGGGATACGAGTGCGATTGTTTATTGTGTTTCCGTTCGCGTATACCTATTTTTAATCATTCTCGGTGCTAATAACAACTCTGCTACTGGATTAATCGATCTTTGTGTTATGGTAGAGTTCCTTTTTTTGCTAACTTACAGTGTTTGTAGAGATAGACACCTTAACAAAATACTGGTCATGCATAAAGATAAATAATATGTACTGTTTGATAGTTATAAGAAAATATATTTGTTCTTAGCAAAAATTAACTTCACATCTCATAATTTAAAACTTTCTATGAGTAACACTTTTGTTTTACTTAATCTTTATACCTAGTTCGGGAAATAAGTTCATTTTACTGTATGATAAATTTGATTGTTGCAGATTGCGAGATGAACGGGGCGACATCGAACGTGTTATGGCAATGGACAAAGCTCGTGAAGGATCTCATAATGGTAATAAACATTAATTTATTTTCCTTTATAAAAACATTACTTACCTAATTTATTGGTCTCCAATTCTATCTTTTAGATTGGGCGGCTTTATTTATATGCAATTGCCCTACAACAGAAAACTTCGTCAGGATTTCTGACGGATCTCTATTCGACAGGTTCGTCACCAGGTCACAGTCCCGTGCTGAATTTATCCAAATCAGGGTCCGGGGAGCGAGACCGCGCGGACCGGAGCGAGCGGAGCGACCGAGGCGAGCGAGGCGACGGGTCAGCGAGCGGGCGTAGCTCGGCCGCCTCCCGCCGCACCCCGCAGCCGCCGCGCATGCCCTCCGCCGCCACCGCTGCCGCCTCGCCGCGCTCGCACTCCGACGACAGCGACGCGCCGCTCTCCGACCAGGAAGACCACAACGTCAAGGAGGAAGACGATGGTGAGCTGATCATGTTTTAATGAGTTTCTTAAGAGAGTTACGTACTTTTCTCATTTGCTACGTCTATGGAATTAAGTCCAGATAGTTATAGTGTCGGCTTGCCGCCCAGCTTCAGTTCGATGAAACGCCGGCAATCAGGACACTTTATTCTAAGTGTAAACGCTGTACGTGTCGTTATTAATAAGTCAATCTCAAGTTCGCTCCTATAAAATCAAGTCGAGAGATAGCAAGAAAGTGTCCGTGTACGGTATTAATGCAGCCTAGTGGCATCACCCGCTCAATATACGCTGCATGTAATGCTGAGCAAAATTACCCAGTAATAACCCTGGAACCTTCAGCATTCATAGTTCGGAAATTATCAGCCATAAAACCACGTTCCTTTTATTCTAGAAACTCGAAACACTTATAATAATAAGTGTAAAATTGCTACACCAATACATTGTAAGTATTTCGAAATTTGCCGTAATCGTCCTCGTCCCTCGCGGAATGCTCTTAATTGTTCACATTTATTGCGACAATGGCCTCTCAATCAGGTGAATCGGTTTAATTGCCCATGTCCTTTTTCACAAATGCAAAAAGTCAAGAAAGCTTACAGTAAGTGATTACAGAAACCCACATATGTACATAACTCCTTGAATTTTTCAGTTTTTATGTACACATGTTGGCACTTCAATCTTCGCTTCATCTCTCAACGTCAAGCAATACGTCATCGAATTAAAAGTTTCAGAGAAATCTAAGTATATTTAGCCTCTAATAGTAAACTATTTATAGCATATTGATTTTATCATATTACCGAGATAATGATTTGGTCGTGCTTAATTGAAAATACGCGTCATGGGCGTGTTGTTTGTTTTAATACCTTTAAGAAGAAGTTTATATTGACAATTGTAAACGACACCAGAAACAGATGACGTATAGGCGTATTGCAGATAAGGTTAAAGAAATCCATCGAAACCTTAGACATAGATATAGAGGCTCCTAATGACTGAGAGGCGAAATCTTCGTGTATATGCATTATTAAATATTATTATCAGATGGCCTTTATCTCCTGAAAGATCATCAATCAAGTGAAAAGTGCCTACCAGTCTGACTTCGTTATTTCTCTTATAAGTGTGCAAGTGTTGTAGCAATTTGAAAATTTATAATGAGAAAATAGTAAACGACTGTCGGAAGGAAAGTTAGGTAGACTTTATTGAATATTACCTATGTTCGCCACCGCCGAGATCCGCCGATAGCGTTTTACACTTATTGCATTCTTATTAGCAGTCAACATAAACCGTGAGACAAGTACATTTTTAATACCTTTCTGTTTGTTTCTTCAATAATTAAAGTTCCCAATGAGACCATTAGTCATAACAAAACGTATTAAGAAAATTAGTTACCTAGACGACTTAACAGCGTGCATGCACGATTCTAAACATTGTGATTTGAAAATGTAAATACACCGGCGTACAATGGCTAAATTAAGTGAAACAATAAGGATGGTGTTGTAGTTATTACTGGTTGCTCACAAAACTGACGACCGTGGGAAAGGAAAGCTAGAGATTGAAACACCTTTATTTAGCATTAATTTTGCAAAAGAAAAAAAGTATACTTGTATAGATTACGTTACAGATAAAATCACTGATTGAGCCAAGTAGTCCATCATTTAAGTTAGGTGTCGTAACTATAAAAAGTCAAGCCCTGTGACCGTTCCATTCACATATATTCTATAATATTAGGAAACCTACATAAAAAAACTCAAAAGTTAAAATCTGTCTGACTTATTATAAGACAAAAAATATTACTTGTCATGCAACATGATATTACTCAGAGACATCACTTTGTCTCTGAGTATTATCATGTACTAATGCGAAACGTATCCCCTGCTAGTAGTTGTCGGTTTGCATACATACATCTATCTATACACATAATCAATTAAAATCTTTGTTCATATTCAGCTTATTAATTAATGCTTAAAAAAAAAAACAGATTAATGCCTCAGAAAATAGTCAAGATCAACCGTACAGGGTGTTTCTAATAAAGCGATAATAAATCAAGGAACAAATTCAGCTTACCATACCTAAAATTCCATAATCAAGGTATGGTGAGCTGAAAAACTCTTTCGATTTATACCCGCGTTGTCAGAAATTCCCCGTATGTTTGATCATTGACTACACTACACTCTGAGGCTTTTAAGCATAAAGTAATAAGCTGATGATCTTTGTTACTTGTGTGTCTCACTCATCTCAGCCAGCGATGCTCTTGTCTCATTTTTGATTTTCTGATACATTATTGTCTCGTACGTATCTGATTTTCTTCTTCATTTCCAATTAACACACTCAATCAAATATCTGTCTTACGAAGTGTTAATAACGAGCAATATCGTTCGTTGAATATTAGTATGATGATTCTCTTAATTGGTCTTATTAAAGCAATGGTGTTGACAAGGCGAGAGTGCTATCGTGCGCATCGACAATGACGAAACGACTTTGTCATCATTATTTGACATGGGCTTTAAAATGAAGTCCGCTAAATAATATGAACCGATAAATTACCTTAAGCCGTGAGATCGTGTTGGGATTTAAATTATAAGGAGTCTTTTACTTATGCAGATATTACTATATATTTCTTAAAGACTAATAAATTAATAGAGCCGCTGTCGTTTGATCCAAAAGGAGCAAACAGTTGTGGCGTAGTGCATCGGCGCATATAAATCGGGTAGAGACAGCCCACTCGGTGTCGGATTGCTGGCCGACCGCCATCAAAGGCTTGGCCGGTGCCTCACCACGCAATATCCGTGTTCCCAGCAATAATAATTGCAACTCGAATGATACATGCCGCACGCAACGCAAGCGACTACCAAATGTATGCGTTTGTTTGCATCGCTGGGCGACTCGTGCCCTTTTATTGAGGCAGTTGCATGTAGGTTTCTCATGAAGCTGTTAAGCCGCTGTGATTTACAGTGATTGCAGAGTGCATGTAGAATTAATGCAATAATTTAGAGCAATAGTCATAGTTTTGATTGTAATATTGTGTTCAGGTGGTGATCTGAGCGACGGGGAGCGCGAGCTGCCGGCGTCGGGCTCCCCGGCGGCCGCGGGCTACACGCCGGCGCCCGGCTCGCCGCCCGTTGCGCCCGCAGACCCCTCCGCCGACACCCTGGTCTCCTCCACAGAAACCCTCCTCCGCAACATCCAGGGCTTGCTGAAAGTCGCAGCTGACAACGCCCGCCAGCAAGAACGACAAATTAGTTACGAGAAAGGTAAGCGACTCGATTATAATTATAAAGAAAAATTGCCATGAAAAACATGCCCCTTACGCTATACAAGTAATTCCTAGAGGAACGCTAAGTGCAGTGCCGTTTCAGAATATCCATATTATATTATATTTTTTATAGCAGGGCAACACTGTAGGCTACAGGAAGGCTAGCGATCGATGCTGCAAATGTTGTAATCTTTATTAGTTCACATCTCGTGAACCGAATCGATTCTACGTAATCGGATGCAAAAGCAGCTCTGATTAGATGCTTTAGCTAGATCTACATTCCCGTCCGCTGCAGGCTAGCGATATACGAGTCGGGACATTTGCATCACATTATATACTAAACATTTATTATACGGCGACAGTGACGATTACGTTAAATTATTAATATTAGAAAATAGAACCCGAGTTGCAACTAAGAGTGCTGTTTGCCGCTTTTCTTGTATATACTTTGTCGTAATTACTCGTGATCAACAAGTTAATCTCAAGCTGTGTCGTCTCTACTTCATTGAGGCGATAAATAATTTTTAAGTAAAATAAACAAAGATTAATTTGACCTTCAATTGTTTGAATAATACGTAACAGTAGCAGGTTGTTTTATATTGAAGGCAATTTTCAGACATGTGAGGTCGTTGTGACAAATTATTGCGGCAATAAAGCTGTGGTTACAAGAACACATTCGCTTGATTACAAACTTAGTATATCACTATAAAAATTTCTAAAATTTTCTCCTAATAGGGAATGATGCGAATCATCACCACGTAGAGCGATACCGGCAGCTCCCCGCGGTTCCCGGTCCCATCGTGCTGTGTGCAAATAGCTACGGAATAGCAACAGATGCGCCTGAGTTATAGCCCGGCCCACTATCATTACACACGATTCCATTCGGACAGCATAATTGTTTAATTGATATTTCTGCGAGTTATTTATTCACGTCATTCCGTCTTTCCATGAGAAACGCTCCGTGCGCTATGGGCTATGATATTTTATACTATAAGTGCTCTAGCCGTGCGTGCTCTCTACGTAATTTGGTACGAGATTACGGATTCAATATTACAAGAAGCTTACCTATAACTTTTGATAAAAGCGTTTATATCATATCTTACCTATTGAGACATTTCTATTGGCAATATAACTAAGTAGTAGTTCGTGTGAAACTGTGAACTCGCGAATATTTTACAATCAATCAATTAACCCATATCTAAACAACCCCTTCACCGATTTAAGTCATGTTCTAACATTAAATATTTTTTTCTCCTTGACTCGTCCTAATTTCATGACGATCCGACCAATTGACATTTGATGTACAACCTACATACAAATACCTACTAAATTGTCCAAGATTACTAGAATTAATCAATTAACCTGAAATCACAATTTTGTTTCAAATTGATTTATTTGCACAAAGCTGCTCTTTAAAGAAATAATACTCAATTGTTATAAAAATCCATAAAAATACAGAGAGGTCGGAAGAAAATTCGCAGCGCGAGTCATCATCAAACTTGAATATCAATATTGCGCCTCAGGCCAATTGTATTAATAAACAAAACAAAATGAGAAATAATAATGCTATAGGCCAACAAAAGGTTCCATTTCTCCCCCCTGATAAATATCAAAACGCCTAAGAAATAAGTCCCTAATCCAATGAAAGTAAGACTGGAAATTGCATGTATCCTTTAACCCGTAATTTTGTTATTACGATAATAAAATTATTGTTGATGAAACATTTTTTCGAATCGTTGTGTCTGGAGAACTTTACCGTTCGATTTTTTGTAGAAATTACAGCAATCTCTGCTCGCTGGGCTGCTTCAATTGGTAGGTGTTACTCCGCGGCCGCGGCGCGCATTTTAGTTGGTGCATTCAGAGCCTTTTATGTAGGACTGCACTTATGTAGCGAGGGATACGTACAGAATTAATGGGTCCCTGTAAATGGAAATCGATGATGATACAGTATACAACAACGTTTCTTAAGCAAATAACATATGACCGCACGTGACGAGTTTATATAATTTGCAATAAAAGCTGCAAACACAAAGTGCGACTTCAGTTTGGCAAACAAGGCCCCTCCGTCGTCACCTACAAATGGCAGATCACAATCTAGCCACATTCACTGACAATTTTTACACTAGTCTGGAGTGGGTGACGCACAAACAAATGTCTCTCATTCAAAAGCTTATCTGATAACTACTGGAAGGGTTGTGTGAAAGGCTCCTATGATGACAAACCGCTGTCGATTTGCAGTGTGCAAATGGCTTTTGCAATGAATGAAAAATAGGTGTCATGTCCTGGCGCATTGTAATGAAAGTGTGTTTTCTTACTACCACCACGCACGCCTCTTGGAAGCTACAGGAAATCTCTTGTGACTTTACAATCTGTGCTTTCCCACAAGACATTGCCTAGAAGCATTTGAGCATATTTGAATTGCGAATGATCATCTCGTCCCAATAACTCAGCACGAGGCGAAGCCTCAAGTAAACAAACAGATCGAGGATTCAGATTTTTTCGTGATGGCCAGCACACCTCGCTGCACAATGGTGCGAAAGCTGGCGCGGCGCGGCAACAATGCGTCGTTGCGGTATCAGCGCCGGCGCATCTCCCGGGGGCTCGTTAGCGGCTGGGGGCGGTTGTTTGCACTGCCCAGCAAGCCCCGACTGAGCGGTGGGAGCTAGCCCGTGTTGAGTTATGGCCGCAGCTCGTGATAGGCAGCATAGCTATTGCATGCTGAAAGTATTATTTGAGGTCGACTCAGATTCATGCAGCCAGTTTGTACGTTTTAAAGTAGTTTAATGTTATATAAACAAGTTTTCATCTGAATTGTACATAGGTACATATTTCATTATTATCATCATCTTAGCTGAAGTCCACTTCTGACATAGGCCTCCCCCAAAGATCGCCATACCGACCGGTCCTGCGCGATCCTCATCCGGTCGTCTTAAGATCTGCATACATTTTACAAATACCTAGATATATTTTTTTAATAATAGAAATGACAATCTTACTTGACGCTTGGATAATATGGTGAAATATTAATAATCCTAACAATTGCACGCAAAGAAGTTAAGTCCGTTGTAATGCAAGTCACGTTATCGTGTATTTGTCGATGTGTTACAAATTGATAGCAATTCCGCGCGGCTCGATTCGATAGCGTCTACGTCGATAACACAGCGTCGACAGCCATTCGCAATGTGAAAGCTTTCATATCAATTGAATCCATTAGCTGAGTACACAGTGCACAGGTCCTGTGTATTTGTTGTCAGTTTTTATCATTGGTCAATGTGTGTTTGCTCGATCGGTCACTTGTGCGTTATTGATGACCTGTTTCCTCCCTTCTCTTGATTGTCGAACGTTTTTCTAGAAAATTGCTATTCGTGTACACGTAATGAGAATTGTTTGACGTAGACATTTAAAGCCACATCTAACTCTGGTACCATAAACATTTTAAAATTTTAAAGAGGTTTCACCATCTAGTGTTCCGAATATCAGATTACCAGACCTACAAAAATGTTTTCATACTTTAACACTAACGTAGTTCATGCTTATGTCGGAGGTTAGTTCACTGCTTTAAAAGGCAACAAAGTTCACTTACAAAACCCCGCATGCACCGATTTTAGCCATTTAAGTGGTGGTCTACAAAACAAACGCAGTTGTCAAAGTAAAGCGAACAAAACGAGAATTGTTTGACGTAGACATTTAAAGCCACATCTAACTCTGGTACCATAAACATTTTAAAATTTTAAAGAGGTTTCACCATCTAGTATTCCGAATATCAGATTACCAGACCTACAAAGATGTTTTCATACTTTAACACTAACGTAGTTCATGCTTATGTCGGAGGTTAGTTCACTGCTTTAAAAGGCAACAAAGTTCACTTACAAAACCCCGCATGCACCGATTTTAGCCATTTAAGTGGTGGTCTACAAAACAAACGCAGTTGTCAAAGTAAAGCGAACAAAACCGCCTGTAACAAGACCGGGCCATTTCGTCCGGTAGAAATAAACTAAGCGGCAAGAATTAACAGGGATAAGAGCTTAAAAGGGTAGCGCCGAAACGGATTTATGTTGCAACATGAGCGATCGCAATCGAATCGAATCGCTTGTTTTATATTTATTTGCGCGCGGTCACGGCGGGGCGCGATAGTGCGGTGACATATGGAAGAAGGTTCGCTCGCGGATTCCATTTAAATTAAGTATAATTCCAGATCAAAAAAAAAAAAAAAGTTTTAGTGTACTTTAATAACCTTTAATGGATTTTTACCTGAACTCTATCTGTGTGTATTACTTACACTTACATCCCATCAAAAACATAAATTTGAAATAGGGAGCCAAATTCCATTATTATAGTAAAATGTCGTTGATGACATCACCGAAAAAAAAACATTGACAATGGTTTCTAGTTCTGTAGAAAATCCTAAGAAATTACTTTGCTAGTTTTTCAAAAACATTTTCCCCCTTACCACGAAAAGTTAAACCGATCTAAATCGCAAATTTGTTTGACGAATTACTGATTTAAACCTAGTCTAGTGATTTAGACTAAGTATAACTATTTTTGTGAATTTGAATAATGTCTACAGGTAGTATATGAATATTCTGTTTGGCATATTATACGAAGGTTTCTTGTTGTATCTGCAATGCACTGTTGTATAATGATCATGTCTTCAGAATCAATGAAATGAGGGCATATCGCACGGTCGTTGCTCCCGTAATTTTTATATGTCGATCGTTAGAATAGATTAGTCGACCATTCTTTGTATGAAGTTGTAAATGCATTATGTATAATATTGCATCTATACAATCATGTAAATCATTTATCTTGCATCAACGATCATTAAGTATTTGCTAATTAATTACAAGTTATTTATGACAATTTTATTTAGATCCAAGGTATTATGATTCGTTCTGTTGAGTTTTAATATCAACCTGCATAGAGACAGATACAGTTAAGTTTTCTATACAAATAATCAATATATATAAAACTCTTCCGTTACTGACTGACTGACTGACTGACAGACAACGCAGAGCCGAAACTAATGGGCGTAGCGGGCTGAAATTTTGCGTCCTTAGGGAGTGTAGGTGAGCACTAATAAGGGATTTCCCGAAATTCCCACGGGAACGGGAAAAAACGGGAAATTTGTGTTTATGAGAAATCTGCGCGGGAAAAACCGCGGGGCAGCCTCTAGTCAATATATATAAAACTCTTCCGTTACTGACTGACTGACAGACAACGCAGAGCCGAAACTACTGGGCGTACAAAGCTGAAATTTGGCATGTAGGTTCCTTAGGGAGTGGAGGTGAGCACTAAGAAACGATTTCCCGAAATTCCCACGGGAACGTGAAAAAACGGGATTTTTGTGTTTATGAGAAATCTGCGCGGGAAAAACCGCGGGGCAGCCTCTAGTCATAATATAAAGTGAAAAAAGACTTGATTGTTTGTTTGTTTTCATTGAATAGGCTCCGAGACTACTGAACCGAAGTTAAGTTATCAAAACAAGGACATAAAAAATTTGCTGTGACTAAGGAGGTTCAGGTTCAGTTCCTGAGGAGGGCGGCGTTTGCTATGGTAGATATCGATATTTTGTTACCTGGATCTCGTTGTGTTTGTGTGTTTAGGGAATAAGGGATATCCAGGTTACAAGGGGTTTTGAGTGTGCGCGCTTGAATGTAAAGTGTGAAGGTAATCGTTTTTTTTTTAAATTATGATAAGTATGAGAACGTGCAGACTCTCGGAGGATTGCTCACTATCAAAAATAAGCAAAAGATTGTATTTTGACTCTAAGTATTAGCTAAGCCATAAACACTAAGCAATAAGGTGATACCCGTATTAAAATGCCATTCCGTCACTTCAGGCACAGGGCACGCATGCGCTATGTCTCGACCTCCCATTGGTCAGTAATTCAGTATTGAGTTACTTAAGCGTGTCCGCGGCGACGCAGGCGCACGCCACTAGGCCACACGTGCGATATCCAACCACTTGATAACTTTGAATATTGAACATGACTAGAATCACCGTTTAAGGTACTGTTCAGGTTCTAAATTTACTATAATGTCATATCATATCGATTGGAAAAGAGCAGCTATGAGTAAACTAATTGCTAATTCAGGCTGTTGCATTCTAGATACTAATAGATATTTTTATTATTATGTTATTTTTCTGCAGATCCCTAGTGTTCTCTTCTTGATGTTCGTCTCTGTGTGTGTTTCGGGCACCCTAGATACAGGTTCTTCCTAGTTAGGGGCTCTGAGTGTGATGTGTTATTATTATTATTATTATTATATTATAAAGGTAATATGTTCAATAGAAAGAATGAATAATAAGAACATTATAATTTAATGTATACGTAATGCCTGGTGGATTTAATAAGCTTACCTTATCGAAATAAGGAACACGTTATTTAACGAACCTACTCGCTGTTAAATGTTTTCTTAGGGGAAGTTTTAGCGCTACTCCACGCCTGCGGCGGTCTCAACTCATACGGAGTTATATCAGAAAATACATTTTCATAAAAGACATTTGCATAGTTATTTAAAATAACAATATTCCTTAGTGCTTCCCTACACTCCCCAAGGAACCCACTTGCAAAATTTTCAGCCCGCTCAGCCCAGTAGTTTCGGCTCTGCGTTTTCAGTCAGTCAGTCAGCAACGAAAGAGTTTTATTTATATCGATTAATCATGTGTGTAATGCATTATGTTATTTATTATTTTAAATCATGCTTAATTATTAAAAAAAAACCTTTTACCTTAACTCTAACAGTCCTACTACAAAAAACTTGGGCCTAAATTGAGAATTTGTATATTGATTTAGACCAGGGACTAACTCTATGTTGTTGTAAAACCGTGTAAATTTCATGAAAAAAAACGTATTTATAAACAAAATTGGCCCAGTAAGTAAATTTAACTCTACCATACTTTATTATGTACTATACATCTCCCACCTCCACGCTAATCCGATTCCGCACTAAAAGACGGACGAGAGAGAGTCCGCGGCCCGCGGGTGTTGCCAACTATCCTCCCCACAAATGCATAATCCGCCCTTGTTTATCTTCTACGTCCAAAAATCTATTGAGTAGGAGAACTTTACAATTTCTGATAGGTTTTAAATTTTTCATTGTTAGTAGAAATTGGAACAAGAAAAGATTTGTAACTGTCAATAATATGCTAAATTATGGAAATTTAATGGAATAGAGAGTGAATGACCTTTCCTGTTTAATTTTTTTAAACAAAATTTATACAATCAATTTCTTTAGTTTTCTTAGAGCCTACCTTCATATTTCATTAACCGCAGCCGACCAAGAACCTCCGTAAGGGATCTAATGTAGGCGGCTTATAACGTATTAAATATGAAATACTCTAATAGAGTTTTTGTATTATTTGATTAAGAGCTCTACTGGTCGGTGATAGATATGAGATTGGCTTGCGAGGATGCAAGTTTTCGGCCCCAGCTCGGATAGCTGGCTGCTTGTAAGGGGTAACGTGAGACAATCATCTCGTAAAGTTTAATAATAATTACATTCCCGACTCAGCCCCACGGTTCTGCGCAAATAATTAACCGCTCGGAATTACTTACTCTTAGCTCAAATAATTTAATGCGACGGGCACCGAATCACGGCCGTGGGTTGTCCTTTTGGTTGTTATGTTCCAGAAATCACTAAAATCTAATTTAAATGAAAAACCTTTTCAACAAAGAAAATTAACCTTAGGTACTGTTTTTAAACAAAAATATCAATACAATTTATTTTACAAAATTTAAGGAATGATATACAATTAAAAAACAATTAGGTACTTACCAATATGTTTAATCCACAATTATTTAGTATTTATAAAAGGTTAGATTTAAGGCATAAAACAAATCGAAATTACTTATTCTATTATTTAAACGCCGCATAAACAAAGGTTTACTATTGTTTATGCGACAAACTAAAGTGGACACTTCTCTGTCAACTGTTTACACATTAAAAAGGGTTCAAGGCTCGGTGGTTGTCAGCGGCGTCTCTAGGGTGAACGGGGTGTTTCCTTGTTGCAGATATAATTTACATACGGAATTACAAGCGGAAATACGCTCAACACACTCGTTTATGATTGTGGGGCCTTGAGGGCGCTTGGACGTAAATCCTGTGCCTTCTCAACCAAAATCGTAACTCTATCTGCGGCAGCATGCATTTTTTAAACATAATATTCAGCCGAAATATAAAGCGTTAGAAAATAAGGGGCTTGATTTGTTATCAACGGTAGCTTTATCTAATAGCAAGGAAAAAGTTGGAATTGAAATATCCAAGTGATAGCGCGCACCTGGCGCGGGCTCCCGATGGACGCATTAATATTCTTTATATGCACTTAAATTTTTGTTACGCGCCCGCAACATCACGAAGTTTGCACAAAAATGAAACATTACCGGTCAGGAGCGGTCCGCAAAAACTCCGAATAAGAAACAACTAATGAAAGCTTAGAGCCATTCGCATAAATCTCCCTTACATTTTTAATACCGATATATCCGAGGGGAGTTCCGCTAGGGAAAGAAAAAGAGATGTAAAAATACTTGCGGTCTTTCGCGTTTATATCTTATTTAAATACCACCAGATGTTGGCTGCTTATAAATGTTTCTTTTTAATCTTTGCTGCTGAGTTGGAGACATAATGGTATCGGCCAATCTGGCGACAGCTGGTATGTGGACTAGAGGTCCAAGGTTATTCTGTCGTAGGTATATAGTTAACAGATTTTCAGTAAAAAATATTTTATTCATCCCACTCAATAATAATTTGTCTCGTATTCGTGGCATTCTCTAATGGCTCTTACCCAACTCGATAGAATAATATTTCAATAGTTCATACTTTTACCTAAACAAAATGGACTAACTGAGCCATTATACTTAACAACATGTGTATAATTAACTAGTCGAAAATCAATTAACAAATAATTGTCCGTTATCTTTGACGTGTAATAGAAAGTTACTGAAAGGGTCAAATGGACATCGACTGTGAACGTTGTCGACAAAGTGCGTGAGAGATCTTTATGAGACGTGCAAAATTTGATGTTTCTTTTAATAATAATTCATTGGGAAAAAAAGTAACTGGGTACGTTTTTAAAGGGAATGTAAGTGTTTACGATAAATAATGAGTGAACATTTTCTTAGTCTTTGGTATATCTTTACGATAAAGTATAAAATAAAACTGATATTATTGTTCAAGGGTTCTGTTGAATACTTTGTGAACGAAGCCCTAAAAATGCGAATGGACACAATGAACAAGTTAATCAACTGGGATATCGCACAAAAAAGGCTGCGGCTACGCATACTCACATAGTTTTTCTTTTTTTTTTTTAGTTCGTTACCTAAGCTTTTTCGTATCGCATCGAATCTCGTGGAGTCGTGTAGTCTCATTAAAATAATACAGGCTACCGGATAATCTTATCCGGTGTGTTTCGATCGCAGATTGGGCGCGCGTGCGTCGATAGCGCCGAGTTATTCGCCTGCGCCTGCGCCCCGATACGCCACCGACTACCTCTTCTCATTTCATCGACGACATCTTCATTATTACCAACCACAACAAATAAAGACTTATCTTACTCCCCTTATCAGACTTACTGACAACATACAACATAACATGCAAATCGCTTATAATAAATTCATAAGAGCGCATGTATGACAGAATATTTCGTAAAATAAAACTGTATCACCGACACGTATGACGCAATAAAGTTTTTTTACAAGTGTAACAAAAAAGTAGCACTTATTTTCAAGGCAAAAAGGACTTTGTTCCCTTTCGCTGCTCAAGATTTTATGATCTAATTTTCACACATAATAAAGGGAAGTAATTCTTATGATTATTAGCATGGAGAGCGGGAGTGTAATCCTCGGCAGACAGAGCGTGACATAAGCCGGAAAAATCTAATAACAATAAAATCAAATTGCAGGATTTCAAATTCACGGGAAAATTTTAAGGGAAAGAAACAAGCGCCGCGGTTTGAGACATTTTATTATTATTTGTCAAATAAGTGTGTTACCTTGGAAGCCTCTTACAATTTTATTTCATTCTATTCAACTTGAATTACATAACGTAAAAGCAAAGTCAACTTAGTCTTCAAGTAACTTCTAGAAGAAATTCTTATGATTTTAGTCATGCAAAATCTTTCAGTATTCATTTTCAAAGGCAGCATTTTCAAAAGCACTTGCGCAGTTAATAATTTCCTTTTCGTTTCTGTCGGATGTTTTGTGCATAACGCTGCGTTTGACATGCCTTCGCCCCAAAATTATGTGGTACAAATAATAAAAAAATTAGTCGCTAAAAAAAATAGTTTTTACTCGTGATTCTCAACAACGTAATTTTTCATTTTACGTTTATTAAAAAAAACCTTGTATACAGAAATAAGACAATAGAAATTTAATTTTCCCTTCTTTGCTTTACTGTAACAGCTTTAATGATAAATTTTAATCCAACAGAAAGCATTCGTAATGAATCAAATCCGGCTTTGTATTTAAACCTCTAGAATTGCTAAAATCAACAATATCCCTGAGTAATATTTCCTTACGTTATTACTATTAAAATTTCACCTTAAGACCTTTCTGGTGCCGATTTATTCGAGTTTGAAACGAGCGAATGTAACTCCGAGAGGGAAGGTAAAATCTACTTTTGTTTCCCTTTTGAAAGAACCATTTTTGGTCGCATTCAGCTCACCGCCTGGGCGCGCGTTTAAATTATTTTGCCAGTTCGAGTCGTAAATTTTAGGAAGACTTTAATTGTTATTTTAACTGCGATGTCTACTTAGTCTTTACAAAGGTGGGGCTGCAGAAATATGTCTTAATTCGTTTTCCCTATGACTTATGATATATTATGGTAAATTTTTAATCACTTTCTCTGCTACTTAGCTACCTTGTATTATTTTATAACTAACAGTTTATTTTCAAAACTCAGTTGTTGTTAAATTGTCATCAAATTCTCTGGTTATCCATTTGTATTTAAACCGATCTAATTCGGTGAGATCTCTTGAGGGTATCACGTTCTTGAATTTAAATATGATTGTTATTTTTACCGAGTGCTCGAAATTGAAGAGAAATAGAATTTTCCCCAACACCCTCCGTGACTCCGAATCCGATTTCACTCTTGACTAGAAAAATAAATGGGCGACTTGAACGTTTGACATTGCATTGTGGCATTTTTACATAATTTCGTCAAGTGTTATTCTTTAGTTTGTATATTTTTTTCCATTACTTAGGAGTAGTGTAAAGTGCTATCGATTAATCAGAACTGCTTTTAATGTTAAGTTTAATATCTCTCAAATGTTATTAAATTGCGTAACCTGAATCGATCCTTTTGTTTATGGGTCTCGATCCTTTCAATCATCTATCGGCCATTGAGTTTCGGTATCATAATAATTGTCCATAATTATATATTCCCTTGAACGAAGCGCATCGTTTTTATTGTTATTTTATTTATAAACTATATTTTTTCCTCGGACCGCGACTCCATCAAGGTTTTAAATTTGATTGATCCGATACAAAGATCGATTTTATAAAATTAACATATACCATTTTCGGTGTTTTTGGTTTTACTGTTTTTTGTTTTATTGATGGTTGAGCTTGTTCTTTACTTTTCTCGTTTTATATTTTGAATAAGTATTGGCGACCATCGTCGTGGTTGCTTGTACCAGCAGAGGCTTTATGTTACGGTCGATGGCGAATTTTCGAGTGATTATCAGGTCGTAGATATAAGACAATACGATTACTTCCTCGGCAGTGTAGTGGACACTGGGCGCTACTAAGTACGCAGGACCACCGGGGGCTCCTTTTGTTACTCCGTCCTTATACTCGCAAATCGCGAGATGTTGAGATACGCGGCATACCGACGCGGGCCGTAATGGCGATCCCCCGACACAGGTAATTTACGTCTCATGTGCGAAACCACTCTTAACTAAAAGCCTTCTAAATTACAGTATACACGGGATTGATTCGAAATTAATCTCACTCGGGACTCGGGACGTAACCGTCGCGGCGTAGTTTATTTTGATTTGATTTATTTTTTGTGCCATTCTCTTTAATTTGTTTTAAATGTTGCCGATTACTTTGATTTTAACTGCTTTAGATAAGTACTGAAGTGTTTTACTGAATGAGTTTAATAATACGCATTATTGTTTTTTGAAGTAATGTCAAAATAGTTTAAAATTATATAAATTGTAAAAGAAAACGTAGCTTTTAATTAAATTCTATTCCATTTTCATGTTTAGTTATTGGCTATTGAAAATCATAAATTGTTCAATTATAAAGTAACAAGCGCTGCAACAGGCAATATGACAATAACTAATGGAAATATCCTTTTCCTGTCTTTATTAATTTAATAAGCACGCGCGGCCCTCGCTCGGTTCAATGTTATCGCAGTAGATTTTTGTCCCCGATACGCGTAGCGAACTGCTTAAGGAGGCGAAACACTATCTGAATGGTGATCGAGCCCGGGAACAAAATGCTGGCATTAATATCTGTGTTATTGTTACCCAGTTTTGCAATAGAGCAGCAAATTTTTATTTTCGTTTTCTTATAAAATTTAATAAACACTGGCAATAATGTAGTCAAATTTTTTTGGTCGTTTGTGCCACTTTCACGACAAAACTATTGATCGGAGTTTGATGAAACATCAAGTTCATCGACGTCATCTCAGCTGAAAGTTGTCTACTGCTGTAACTTCACGTATGATATTTATTATACATCAGAATAGCACATGCACCATAATTGATATTGGGAGTATTACAACAAGTATAGGCTGTTACAACGTTCGCCGGGACGGCTAGTTTTATTATATGTATTTCTTTAGTTTGGCCAGCCAGTTAATTTTTTTTTCTTATTGCTAACAGTTTATTTTTTTATCAAAAAAAGAGTTTAGAACAATACCTTCTCATTTACTGTCCAACATTGTCTTCAAAACCTTCAGTTAGGTAAATAACCGACCTTCCAATATTGGTGCACTGAAATAAGAATCAACGAAACGTAACAATGATTTCAATTGTTTATTACAAACCGTTCCCCTTCAAAGAAATATCACGTCCCGATAAGGCGGATGCTAATAGTCTGAGCTTGGCGAATCCGCAGCAATAATTAAAAGGCTTACGGAATAATTAAATGAAGCAAACCTCTCGGTCCGATCCGAACACCAATATTGCGGAGCCGGTAATATTGTTGTTATGAATCTAACTCAAGCACCGGCGACGATGCGTAGACCTACGAACTGCATCGAACACATTATTTAAAAATATTCTTGTCTTTGTATTTTAATTTTTATGGTAACAAATACATAGTATAGCAAAATTCATTTTAGATTGATCTCACTCACTCGCTCAATTATTGTTAAATATTTCAACTCGTCAATTTTATTTTATTTTATAATCATTAAGCTAACAACTTATTCATTTACTTGTCATGCTTATTCCTGAAAACCTATGATTACTGGCAAATTGTATCTTGCATATTTATATATTTTTTGTGTTCAAATTCAATATCTGTATCTCTCTGGTTTTGCAAACATTGTCTAGCGAATCGAGTTCTTACGTAGTATTACTTGCCAACTGATTTGCCGATCGTATACGAATAAATTGCAGGGTTTACGGTCTAACGAAATTAAAACTATTAATTTGTAAGCACCTATTTGATGTTAAATCCGACTACATAGTTACAAACTCCTGCTGTAATTTTTAATTTAAACAATATCTCTAGTGGGGAATAGCTTCTAAGTTTTAATAAAGACTCTCATTAAACTCAATATAACAGAGCAGTTTCTGATGAAAACAATATCCTTGCAAATGACGCTACAAACAGCACAAATCTAAGCATCAGGACGTTAATCTAGCCCCAAGATCCGAAGGTGCCGTAAAAGAGCGAGGGCCCAAATTAAATCCATTACTATTCAAATTTGCTCGTTGTGACGTCATCGATTGCTATTACGTGTGAATTACTTCGCTTTGTGAAAAGCCATTAGAAAAACTATTCTTATTAAATATTTGCGCTGTTATGAAAAAGAGAATGAGGATTTTATTTTTGCTTTTAAATTCAAACAGTTACATTACATAAATAAAGGTCATAATATGACACCCTTATTTGGAAAATATATTAATGTTAGTTTACCTTTATTTCGTGAAGTGAGGGTGTCCACGCGAAATAAATGTACATACTTACATCCTTACATCATACCTGTACTGCTGATAGTTTCTAGGAATATTGCAGATTCAAATCCAGTACAAAACAAAAACTTAAATACCACACCACACATCAGGAAGGCGCGTTAAAATCGTTCCCTAATCACTTACCTAAGGTTCATCTTAATTGAATGTTATGCAAATCTCTCGAACAGCCTCCTCAACAATGGTACCCGGATTCCGAATGAGTTAATCCGTGTTTATGTTCTTAATCGGCCCCTTGGTTACCGGCCTGTTTCTGATTTAGCCGACTGTTAAATTTATACAATGTCTTTTGTTAACGAATATTGAACATTGTCAGGGAGAACCATATTCGCATTACTGTAAATTAATGTTATCACTTTGTTTAGTGACATAGAGACTGACAAATCTAGACATATATTTTCTTTTCTTTTGTCACAATAAACCACTAAATATTGTAAGATTTAATTAGTTGGTAAATTAATATTTTCTACTGTTTTGTTTCAGCTGAACTTAAAATGGACGTGCTGAGAGAGCGAGAGGTCAAAGACAATCTAGAAAGGCAACTGCTCGACGAACAGAAAATGAGAGGTAAGTAATTTATTTACGATCTGGAAATTTAATTATTCCTACAGCTTACCTGTATACAACAAACTAAAGATCGACATAAAGCATTATAGTTACGTATATTGTCGTTCGTCGCTTTCATGTTACCTCTAGTGAAATAACTGAAGCGTCCACAGAAAAGAACACCAGCGCGTTGTTTCAGTGCCTCTATAAATCTCGGTCCACCGCCGCGCTCGCCACAATTAGCCGGCGAAACGGAAGATCCTCTTACACTACCATTGTCTACCTCCCGTTATTTATCTGCCACATTATTAATAATGAATTTCTTCTTTATATTGCGTTAATGCATCTAATGTTGCCAGTTACCTTCTCGTGCCTCTGAATCGTTCATCTGCTATGGGCTATTGTTTGCTCCGTTTAATGTTGTGGGTGTGTGTTTGTTATTTAATTAGTTGTATTTTATGTAGATGTTCACACGAATCTGTTAGGTTTGTTTTCTTGTAGAGTGCAGTTTCCCATGCCCGAAGCGCCTCGCATGGTGGTTCTTCCTTCGACGTCAATTTATGGGTTCATTGATAGCTTTATGGCTGCCCGCGACGTCTACGTACCAGCTGTAATTACGTTGTCTAGTTCTAAAGACAATTATTTATTTGTTAGCAGCAGATTTTTCTAATATAAGTTAAAAGTAGTTTCTAATGTATAATTTTAAAATTACACCTGTTTAGCTATTATTATTTATAATTTAAACAATAACTATTAAACTTGCAGTTTCTTAACAATAAATCGCACTCAACTATTAATAAGTAGTAAAACAAAGAAATTAATTGTTCACGAACGATTTCCTTCAAAGCAAATACTGAAGTACTCTTTACCCTTAAAAGCAGAAAGGTTAATTCGTCATACAATAACAAACACCCTTTCTTGCCAATAAAACATTACGTCTACAAGGAAAAGAAACCCGACCCAGAGGAGGGCGACCTTTGTACAAATGTCAGACGCTACGACAGCGACTGCTGACCCGATAAACGACTTAAGACAAAGGGTTTAGTCCTATTGAGCCTAGCTATATTTACTCAAATTTATACGCTATACACCACTACCTTAGACTGATTTTTCAATTTCAATTCGTTAATATCGTGTTTAACGATACCACAATAGACTTGCACCTATCTTGCCAAAGCTCTAGCACAGGACGCGTTGTTGACTCAAGAAATACAATAAGTTTCCACGGGCGCCTTAATGCATTTATTTTTAATAGCGGGTGTCATTGAATCAGCTAAAAGCTTTAGGTCACACCAAGGATACAGTTAAATTTTTGCTAATGGATAAAAAATAACCCTATGCACTTGAATCTTTCTATTTAACAATTAGCAAAAAGTGTTACGTTTAGCTTCCGTTATTTTATTTACTACAGCAAGGGAAGAAACTATTGCAGTTCTAAAACAAGAGAGCACACAAAAATAACAAATGAGGACGCACGAACATCGAGCAAGCCACACTTGCTTTCGCGCGTATCGATACGAGATTGATACAGCAGACTAACAAAGAGCGACATCCCGACTCCACATACATATTTCACATGGTGAATGAACTCGATTGTGATGCCATACCACAACTGTTAATTGCCAAAAACCAATCATCAGATAGCGCGGCAGCACTATGCGGCCTATGAAATATGCCTTTAGTTTACGTACTGTGAACGAGTGCGAAAATAGCGGGTTAGGTTCTGAATTTACAATGTGCGATGCAGGTAAAGGGATTTTGCGCTGTAAATATTTGATTAAATGCACACTTAAATTGTATATTCCCTGAAATAGTATAGGCTATCTTTGTTTCTAGTACAAGTAGTTTTGAATGAAGTCGAAAACCACATTATTATTATTAGCCTTAGCTGTCCCACTGCTGTGCAAAGGCCTCTTTCCCCCTTTTCCACACTTCTTTGTCGTGCGCTCCCAGTTCATCGCTCCATCGCTTCCTGGGACGACCACGTATTTTCTTGGCGTGTTTTGGGGCCAGAATTGCTATAACCTAAAATATATTTTTTTTACATAAAAAAACTGACGCTAATCGATCGTGCATATTCTCTCGCGTGGCCTCATAACAATCAATCAGCCGAGCGATCAGACTTTGCCATGAAAATTGGAATAGGGCCCCGGCTAATCACATCCGACCGAAAGGGTATTCATGAACGTATTGAAACTGCTATCGTATCGTAATCTAGTAGTTACGATTGAATGGAAACCACGGTAATGTTACTCAATCAATATTGAAGAGTTGTTTTATTTAGAGCTTGTTAGAATGAGATTCCTGATCCCATTTACTTTGCTAATATCGATTTCTTACAAAGTGAACCTTGGTTTAAGTAGGGTATTGCTTTACCTGGTACCTAATAATTTAGATCTGTTTGATCGAAACTGTAAGAATATAATAATAAAACTTTTCTGAATTTGAGCTTGCTCTGTAAGTCAGGGAGGCATTTCGTAATGCTAAGGGAAAGTAGTATATTTGTCTTTTTAGTAAAATCATTCCTTTATTTTTGAAAAGAAAGAAAACTGAATGCAAAAATTTTTGGAATTCCCTTTGCCACACCCGGGAATCGAACCTCCTATTACTTTCCGTCCAGGTGGTGTTACAAAAACAACAAAATACCATTCTGTATAACATTGCTGATAGCCTGTAAACGTCAACTAGGAGAAAGATGTCTCCTCTAATATCTGTTATCAAGTTGGTATCGTATTCTCAGCAATATCACACTGTGTTGTTTGTTACTCGATCATTTTGATTTATTCGATTATAATTGATTCGGACGAGAAAACCCAAGGGTTCAGGCGCATTTATTACCCGAAGGGCGATGTCCTGAAGTTACTGGTAACTTGTAGGGATACGATTATTTCCATGGCCTGTGATTTTGCAGCCCCATCTTATGGTGTACTTTGATGTCGGGAACGAACTCAGACATCATAATTTGTATTTTTTAGTACATAGGTAAAATAGGTTCCTGGAATAGGTATATTTGTATGTAAAGTACATAACGGTTGCTCAGCGGTTAGTGTGCCGAACGCATAGCCAGAAGCGCAGTTTCGAGTCCGTCTGGTTTTGAATTATTCCATTAATTTTTGATCGATGCGCAGGTATTCCAAGTCCGGTCTTTATTCTGCTAAGAACAAGTTTCAGATACATTTTAAATTAACTAATCAACCGTCCCGAGTCCGCCCCTGAAAACTTCCGTCTTCGACTCGTCGCCGCGCAGGCAATTCCCATTGTGCCTCGGATTCCGTAATTAAATAACACACATCCTGTAACGTTATGGCGTCTTGAAAGGGTTGCTTGAAATGTTACGCCAATTATGCGAATATTATGGGGAGGCCATATTGATATGTTACAAGAATGTACTCGTTACTTTGGAATGTTCTTGTTCATTTGAAGTTAATTTTGCATAAGTAATTTTTAAAATTTTACATGTGATCAGTTGGCGGAGATATTCATTGTGATTTCCTGGGTCTAGGTGTGTTTGTATGTGTTTCGAGCACCCAGATACAGGTTCTACCTAGTAGAGGCTCTGAGTGTGATGCTCAAGATAATTATTGCCTGTGACCGGAACAATTTAAGAATTCAACCATAATACCGTTACCTAGTATGGTAAGTTTTAATTCATAGGACCAGTCATTACATTGAAATAGGAGTATTGTCCGGTTCACTAAGTACCAATATCAACATTTCGCAAATCCGACTATTCGCAGCAACCCCACGGGCGCTCTGTTCGGGATATTATCACAGCGGACAGCTCAATGGTCAAATTCAAATGAAATCATTTAGGTGTCGGACAATCGTATCATCGGACGTCAGTAAGTCAGCATGGATTGATTTACTGGCATTTGCATCATCATAGCACGAGCGTATTCATTAAAATAGTCAATGGTTTTGTTATTGTTAGGACTAAGATAAAAGCATGTCTTATTGTAATGCCCTTCAGTTTTAAGTAAAACTAATATTAGAATGAACAAATTTAGGTCAATAAAATGTAAAATGAAAAAACACTGCGTGCTCCTAGTTACTCTTCAATCTCCTATCTTCCTCAAAAAAATTGAAACAGAAAGCTTGAAGATTATCAAAAACTACATCTGTTATCTTATTGAATTCATGTTGAGATAAATCAGCGGCACTAACTCGATATACTAACTGACACATCCAAACCTGCATCCAATTTCGTGAATCACATCACCGTCCTAATGCAATCTGCAGTATCAAATAGGAGCGCATTCGGGCAGCCCTATTGTCCGCCGCGTTAGACGGGAAGCCTCCCATTACAGCTGCGGACAAACGCAGCTCGCCCGACGTATGCCAAACAATTCACGCCGATTCGGTTATCGGTCCTAACAGCTGACATTGATTTTGTGTTGTCGTTTAGTTTCGTAATGAGGTTTACGTAGCATGGATGCTTCGGAAAAGCAGGTTAAACTATCTATTTATACGCCTAAGATTCGATTTTATAATATTGACAACCTCCATTCTTACTGGTTAAAGAATCCATAATTAATAGCGGTACCTTGTAATGAAAATGCCATCGATTCTCTACGTAAAGAGTTCTCATTCTCAGTGTGAAGGAGAGATCAAAAAATATTTCCGATAAGCGGCGAAATCCTGACCGCGGCGCGACGTGCGGACGCGCGAGGCGGCCGGCCGTGTCCGGAATTTGATTACCGGATCGCATCATAACCTCTTCTTCGTTATTCTTCTTTTCTTATCCGCCGATTCGATTTTTTTTAATCATTTCTGAGGTCGCAGATCGAAGTTATCGGCGCTATAGCCAAAGTTTTCACGGGAGGGCGCCATGTAAATATTTGCGTTTAACCATTGCTTGTTGGTGGTTTTTGTTTTCAAATTATTTTTTGGTCTGAAGCCGTGTTGAGCGGGCGTAAGTTTTGCTTTAAAACTTTTAGTTCTGGCAAAAAGTCTAAAGTCGAAAGTAACATTCTTAGCTCGGTACTTTTTGTATATTTTTCTTAGCTAAGAGGTAATATCTAACAAATGTTCCATCAATTTCCGGCTTTCGCGGCAACGGGTCCGCCTCGACGTGACGCGCGTGCGATATCTAAAAATGCCCCACACGTCACACCTTCCGACGCCACAGATGCGTGGTCACCCTAGCAAGCAGGCCGGAATAGACTTTTAATGATCCTCGATCCTGTGGAAAACATTAATAAGAATCGGAAAATTTATATCAATAATCAAATTTTTTATCTATCTTTTCAATCGGTAAAACATTTTATGCAAAAACAATGACGTTATATACTTTTAGTATCGTATCTCTTAACTATCTAACCCTCTTAAAATCTCCAAACACAATCAGTCAGTCATGTCGGCGCCAAATGAACCGCAGTATGAGTTGCGGCCGGCCGTGTGATGCGGACGATTAGATTTGCTTGATTCCGCTGCGGGCCACTCAATTGATAGACCAAAAAAAGATGGTTCGAATGGTAAACTAATTGTAAATCTTGAAATAAAACTTGATTTAGACCAGAAGAAATTTAGATTTTTCCTCGTTTTTCTTTTCTTTTCAGGGCCTGGGTATTTTCCTACAAAGAACTAAAGTTGTATATAGTTCTTCAGTTGTAAACCTTAGTTCTATTATCCCACGTTGAGTTTCTTCATTCATTCATTTGCATTTTACAATTGCAGAGGCGGCGTTTTGCTAAGAACGTAATAAATACGAATTAACATTCGAATGCCGGCCCGAATAAGGTGTACATTAAGAGAGTAAAGAAGGGAATCCTCGACAAGGTGGTCAATCTCTCAGTGGCGGCGGCAACACGCGCCGCAAACAGCGCTTTCTACTTAGTGCCTAAAGTGTTCTAACACTAAACAGCGCATTTGTTTAACTCATCGAGGGCTGGGCCTTGTGAGACTCCACACTCCCTGGACCGCATTCCGTGCGTGTGAGAAGACGAACAGCTAATTGAGAAAACTCAAAATAGATATCGTTATTAACCAAGTTGTAATTCCTTATTCGACATTTAATTTAACTAGCCTTCAACATAGTAACTTTAACTCCATGTAAGCAACCTTGTAATTACAACTACTGTAATTATATCTCTTGTAAAAGAGAACACATCCAGAACAAGACCGATGCTAATCAACTCCCTATTCAGATTCATTATACGCGAAACGCAATAAATATTATATAACGCGCTAATAAAATCTCGTACGCGGGCGAATGTAATAATAAAATATTACAAGAGCAGAGATTTTGTCTAATTAATTTCGTAGTAGGTACGTGTGCCCGGGGTTGCAATGTCTTGGGAGCAACACACAATGAGGCTCGACCGAGCAACTGGATCCGCCGTAAATTACAATTTATGATTGCAAGCGATATTCTGGGAGCACGCGCACGCGGGATTCAATATCTGCTGTCTTATTTACCTAGGAGCGGAGCACGTATGAACTTTCCGGGAAAATTGGAAGAAACAATGAACTTTGTAATTACTTTAGTATCGTAACTCAAGCATACGGGAACATTTCTCTTCTGGGACTTCCTCAAAGCGCATGCATATTAATTGGATGAACAATAATTCTAATCGAAATTGAATTAGGTTCTTGGAATGACTAATTTTGTCAGCAGGGTTTCTAAGTAGGTGCATGGCCTAATAGCAGGACGTGTTGGATAGCGAAGTCAATGCAATTTGAACACGAGCGAGTGGACGCGCCAGACTGCCGGCGAGCCGCCCGTCCGCGGAAACTCGATACAAATCTGTCTCTCATTGCACACCATTGCACTCGTTCGTCCTATTTGTCTTTTGATATAAAACGTCTTGTGTTGTGGGTTGAGATTTTGTATCCATTTTATATTATCTTTCTATTAATTTTTAATCAAAGTTAGTTCATTATTTTCCGTTGAGACAAGCAATAAATGTTATTTCCTTTTACTCGGCTGTTCCAGGCAAGCGCCTGAATTCGTTTCAAGATAGTAAATATAGCAAATTTCCTAGTGATTAATTTCGTACTGATGCGTGTCATAGCTTTTGGCGGGCGCGTGTAGGTGAACGGGTCCACAGTGCGGGAGTCGGGACACCCGCGTCGCGAGCCTCGGCTCCGCTCGAGCGAAACCTCTGACCACTACGAGCTACGCCACTCCAAGACTCTTGTCTTTAGGCTCTAGTACAGAGCGCAAATTTAATTATTTTTGAATCAATTTAAATATTAAAATGCGCATGCAACAATAAAAAAAAATTGTTTGAGCACAAAGCTCTAATTATAGAATTAAGTACAAAGCCATGAGAAACAACCCAGTGCACGCCCCCTTAAATCCGGATTTTCACAATAGAAACATTCCAAATAATTATCTCAAAAGCGTTAAGTTGGGTTTTAATTAAAGAAACAAACAAAAACAAGAGCGAAGTGACTTAGGGTAAAGAACGAGTTTAAATTCACAAAGTGTTTGTTGTTGTTGAATTTACTTGCAGTCACCTCCCTTCTGCCGCGGATGGATCGGGGTCGGGTTGCCGCCTAATGTAAATACAATCACGGCACCATCTTAGCTTGTCTCCATATCATTGATTTTATTCAATGGATCTGATACTTTCATGCATTGATAAGTCAGTCAAGAAATTTCCACTGAAACATTTCCATGTAACAAAGCACAATAAAATGCGGAATCATCAGCGTCAATAATTTACAAAACAGTTTCCGCGTTACACTTAAAAACGATCCGTCTGCAAACGGAGAAGTCATTTCTGTATTCGACGAATGAATCGAAAGTATCAATTGCTGCATCGATTGAAACGACAATGTCGATTGCTGGCCAATAAATTGTTAACGTGCAGTCAGCGAGCGTTAAGATCTTTAATGCGAGACCACACAGGGAGCCGGCGTCTGCTACCGAAGCCGTAGAGAAACTTGCGCGGCGTGCTCGTGTTGAATAATATTTACATTGATAAACTGCAGTAGCGATTAATAGACACGTGAGTGCCTTGTTTATTCGTCGGCGTCCACGATTAATTTGACTCATTGCATCGTCAATAAAATCGATTCTGTTTTTGAACGTCCGTCGACAGTCCGGAGTCGCGGAGTCGGGTGCGAAAGATGAATCCGTTTATAATCTCATTGAGCAGCAGACGGACGGTTTATGCTCTCTCCCGCTATTTGTCGGCTGCCGCCATAAATTTACTCTCCTTATCGACTTATTCGTTTTTATTGGAATGATGTCTGGTATTGCTTGTTAACCTTATATTTTGCGTTAATTTTTTATAAAACAACTTACACTCCAGGCCTGGATATAGGTAAACAAAACTAAGCTAAACTCTGCCTGAAAAATGTCAAATAAAGACAGCAAACCTCATAAAAATGGACAGCCAGATTCGTATCAGCTGACGGACGCTATTACCGACGAGCCGTTTCCCAGGGGTGCAGTAAACTTATTTCGACAAAAATGAATTATTGTGGCTCTTCCCCGCCTGCCTACATGACTGACTTTAATCAAATGATGCGAGAACAAATTGTTTCGTGAAAACCCTACCCTTTCTTGTTAATTCCCGATTGCCTGTTACTCGTTGACCTAACCTACGTCCGCTGGGCGAATGTACTGGAACTGTTTTCAATAAAAATAGAGTTTACCATGCACTACTGTCGCGTTTTAAAACAAATTTGCCGAAAAAAAAGAGGAACACTTTGATAAATTAGTTTTCGCATACGAGGCACTTGTCTTTTTTCATAATGTAACCAAAATCCAACATCCTTCCAATAAAAATAAGTAAACAGAACTTATCAATACCAAAACAAATTAAACAATTCGCCAGCCAGACCCTCAATTTTATTGGAAGGCGATTTAATTCAATAAACTGTCAAAAAAGCTGTCGCTGTCCATTACGGCGGACTGCAAATGGACCGGACATCGCGTTTCCCGCGTCGGTTTCCTGAAAGGGGACTCGTACACAAAGCTACATTTCACACCCCCATGATGAATTAACCTTTTATTTTGCCGGCTCTCGACTCGATTGAGAGTGATTTTCGATCGGGACTGTATGTGAAATGGCCTTTGAAAGCTATAAAAGGTTCCACACCAAACTCAATCACTTTGGTTATTTGTTATGTTTTGCATATGTGTGTGTTTCTGTTGTTTGTAAACGGAAATGTTTCGTTTGTCTTTCGATTCTGTTTTAATTTATGCCGATAATGCATTTCTTTTGAACGCAATTTCATATAATAAAACTATATGCACAATTTTGAGGTATTTGCCATACAAAACAACTCATAATAAGCGGTGTTACGAACAAGTTTTGCTCAGCAAACGCTCAATTTGTGCCTCACAGATAGTTGTGAAACAGTAAATTATATTATAACCCCTCGACCCGACCCACGCAGTTAATCAGACAATACATTCGGCCAAATCACCTCTTTAGAAACAATTAGTTTCACCTTGATTAACTCCCCTGCACTTGGAAGATGTCCTTGTGGTTGGACCGACTTGGGGTTCGATTCATAAACTTAAAGTTACTTTAGCCGGAAATAGACGCGAATAACTTAAACATTGTTGTTAGAATCTGCAGCGTCCGTAAATCTGTTCAGACTGAAAGTGTAAGTTCTGAAATCCGAATCCAATTTCTCGTTGTTGTTTCAGATTCATTAGCTTGAAACTTCTCAGATTTAAGGCTTTACTTTCAAAGGGATTAACAAATCGGATGAGTCAAGTTCGCCGTGACGACTCAGTTCAAGTTTAGAATTTCAAAGCTTCGAGGTCTCGAGAAGGTCGAGTCATTTGTAATTAGAGTGAGGAACTGTGACCCTTCTTGACCACTAAAGCTAGAAAATAGTGATGCCCTCAAGTTATTTTATGAAGGAAATTATTTAGTACGACTTAACTGTATTAAAAAATATGTATTCTTATTTTATAATTATCATTCTATACCATGTCCAGATCTTTCTAAAAAAAAAAAAATGCGTCATAATTTAAATATCAGTCCATAATACTGGGTCAAGAGATATTCTATTAAACTCTCATAATTTTCTTAGAAGATAGCTCCTGAGCAAAGTAAGTACACCTACAGCCGTGAATGTTCCGAGTCCGAGTTCCCGATTGGAAGTTTGTATGTTTTCCTTTCGAGTAGATAATAATAGGGCTTTGTTTCCGTATTCAGCTTTCTCGGAATTTTGTATGCAAGTTCCAAAGAGTAATACACCAGTAATTTTATATTAATGCTGCGAGCAAAACCACTCTATTTATAGACATAACACTTTTTTCTTTGTTTCTTGAGTACTGTTGATGCAAGTTGTACGTAACAGCAGGGTTGATTATTTTAAAGAAAGCAACCCATTAGATGCTACTTTTGCTATAATTCTTTGACGAAGTAAATTGTTGGACTTAAATGGCCAGTCTATCAATCATCCTCCGATGTCCACGTGCGACCAGGATCTGCGAACTTTTAATTTTCTCCCGGACAAAATGAGAAATGGGGCGCTCCATTTGATGTCCGAGGTCGGGGAAGTTCGAACGCTTTATTACAGTGTCCGGCTCTAAGTGGGTGTAAAGTTTCAACACCCTTTGATTTACCTTCTTGATGGGGGTAGATAGGTGCCAGCCTGAAATCAGTTCCCGTATTTGTCTAGCGACTCGGTAGATTCGGGCCTATCTCGCGTTTTGTTGAAATGCTATGGCTTCTTCAGTTCTAAAAACTAGCCGTTCATATTTACAAAGTCCTTTAGATTCGCAGACTGAAAAAATATCGCAAACAAGAGCCCTTACTCACTGTACCTGAAAACAGAAGCAAGTTACGGTATTGGACAGTCCTTACTTTATAATGGGTTTCGCAATGATACCACTAATTCCTTGAGAGCCACCTTAATCCCTCTAATCGGAAGCCAAACTAACGCAGCGCTGCCCCGCATAGAAATATCTTAAATTGGCAACACCGCGTCCGGCGGGCCGGCCATAAAACATCCTAATGAGCGGCGCTAGCAGCTGCGAGCACCTATATTGCCGCTCTCATATCCATGCAAACTACCGACCGGCAAGCGTCTTAGCGGCCGTACTTTCCTCCGCCTTGTTTACAAGTCGACAACTAATTTGATGCAATATGTGCATAGGACAGCATTACGGCCGCTATCTGCCGGGTCGTGTCTCGCATACGACGCCGCACACCGCAACCTGACCCTTCCTCCAGGCAGACCCTCTCACGTTATTCAAATTCAGACCCGGACCGACCATTTGGACACGGATTTGTTATAAGATTAAAGGAAGATTTCACTTGTGAAACAATATGGCAGACAATTTACATATTTCGTTTCCTTATTAGTTTCGGGATATTTGTTTTGGGGCTATGAATTTACATCCACTGACCGATTAAATGGCCCTTAGGCGTCTTTAATGGGGGTGCCGCGTGGTCGTTGTTGGCCTTAGCAAATGTGTGCTGGCGTAATTGAATATTTTATGGGCTATGCCAAATTTAGTACACGATTTTATTGATTTCGCGTACCCGACTCTAAATAACATGTAAAATGAAGTTCGCGCTCTCAGTTAATCTTTGTTTTTCTAAGAACTCAGCGCTGAAAAGCATCTGAAATGCTTTCACATTTTCAGTTTCCACGTGTGTTTATCGTTTGCATTTATCTGTTGACTGTTTATATTCCGCGGTTGACATTTACCCTCTGTTCCAACAAGCGGGGCTCTCAACGAGTTTCTTTCATTCCGTCTGCGAGTGCTTGCGGTGCATTATATCCATTCACGACGAGATAGCTTCACTTAGTTTCCTCTTGAGTGAGGTCGGGGTTAATTTCTGCATCTTTATTATTCCGGGGGACGGTGGTCGGGTTGTATAGGTCTCGTCTGTCTGGTGGCGTAGATTGTGTGGCGGAAAGCAAACCTGAATTGTCGGGCCGTGTGGAGGTACTGGAGGTAATGAACGCACGGGTGGGACATGCAGTGTTTGCTAGAGGCGCCGGGGGGCCGCCAGGCAGGGGAGGGGGCAGGGTGCAACCGCGTCCTGTATGCAAAGCGCCGCTTCCGTATTCGTTAAAGCAAAAGCGGGCAGCGTACAGACTTCAGGTGTACATTTTCAGCCGCAGCGCTCGCCGCCTTCTGTCCTGTATTTTCCACTGGTGAACGTTGATCGGTTTACTGTTTATTGCGTTTACTATCTCTTGTGACGTAGAAGGGTAGAAGAGAGGTTGAAGTGGATACTGTGTCCCTTCAATTTTTTATGCTGAAATGAAAATGTTGACATGTTGTCTTTCTTAATTCATATTTCTTTTTGATGTTGTCAGTTAATTATTATTCTTATTAGGAAAGGGTGCTAAAACACTTAATTGTATTTAAGACTTATAAATAATCTTTGCCCCGCACTTATATGATACTTACCTGAATAATTATTAACATTACTGTGTCTAGGTATTGAAAAAATTCAACTGCCACAAAGCCCTTTGTTTCATTATTGCATTCATTCACTCTGGCTTCATTAAAATCGCATTAGGATTAATTTTTCTCGTTCCCCGTTTTAATTCTGAGTTTGCTAAGGGGATGAGTCTGGCCGCCGCAATCGCCCGCCGCAAATATTTACTCTATCTACCTGGTTTAAAAAAAAAAAGAGAATAATTGTAATTTTGTATCTTCATATCATTGTTGCAAACAATCTTGCCGTCCATGCTAAAGACTAAATAAATGCAGTTTTATAGCTTCATGACGTAAATCTCTAGTGAGGTCGTTGCAATAATAAATTAATGACATACGATATAAATATTCAGCTATGATTAGTTTTCGCTTAATGGTATGTTTGTTTGTCATTAACGAGTATTGGCGAGAACGATATATTTTTGGTTTTAAATGACATTTCCGGTGGAATCGAAACTGAGATGTAAATCGATATACTTATCTAGATTCGATTCAGAGAAGCCTCACGAGGCATTCGCACGCGAAGGGTCCTGCCAATGGATATCTACAATATTATCAATTCAGGCATATTAACAAAGTGTCGTGTTACGACCACACCGTCGACCGTCGCGAGCGTCGCAGGAAGCGCGGCCCGCTGCGTTCCCGACCAAAATAATAACAATAACATATGGTCCAGTCCAGTTGGCGTTTTTTTATCGGATTAGTTTCAGACAAGAAGCAGACAATATGAAGAACTTGTGTAGAACAATATTTTTATAAATTCTTGTTTTGCTGCAATCATTACATTGATTTGATAAATGAATATGTGCAATTGATGCAATTGTATGTTTTATTATTAAAACTACCTTACAAAGATAGTTGACGTGATGGCAGCTCGAGTAACTGCGTAGCAATAACACCGTAGTTGTTCTCTGCGCCAGTCACAGTAATTGCACACGCAACTAGCATTTATTGAGATGTGAACAACGTGGATACAAAAATGGTGTAAAAACACCAGTTAACAGTAAAGCGCGAAAGCAATCAACGTTTTATTCGCGTATAAAAAATATTATGATCTCGATTCATCCCACTCGATCGCTGCCCAAAGCTGGCTCAATCGTAAGCTGACACCTCTGTTTCTATTTTACTACTTTGCCCTAAGTTCTGCTGAATTCGCAGGTTAAATAATGCTTTAAGATAAACCTAGAATTATAATTTTGGGAACACGATTAGAGTCATATTAACTTTTTTAAACTCTTTTTCTCTGTCGCAAACATGAGCAAACAACCGTGTAGCTAAAATATAAGTTATGAAATGAACGAAAACACCAGAATACACAGCTCATAGTCGGTCATACTCTTCGACAAACTCACATC
Organism: Euspilapteryx auroguttella; assembly: GCA_951802225.1. NCBI lineage: Eukaryota > Metazoa > Arthropoda > Insecta > Lepidoptera > Gracillariidae > Euspilapteryx > Euspilapteryx auroguttella. Next base: position 7,406,198 of record OX637652.1, read on the forward strand.
AGCCCTCTTCTATATTTTGGGGCGGTAAAAGTCATAATAAAAATTAGATCTACGATTGCCAAAATTGTAGTTACAAAAGTCCTGTTAAGCTGCATTGGATTTTATTATTGTTTCCTTAAGATAAGTCCATCCCGGCGCTCCGTCGGGTGTCCCTGAACATTTCACGGTTCGTAACGCCCCAGTATAACTGGGATGATAACTATAAAGAAAGATTGTGTATTTTTTACTATCGTCGTAAGGAGTCGGAATGTAGAGGCCCAGTCCCTTTGATCGGTTAAATAAAAAAATGGAAATATTATTAAAGTATATATGTTTAATATACACAAAATAGATCATGATAATTGTTGTTTTAAGATGAAACTAGCGACCTTAAGACGTTTCCTAAATGTTGTAATTTTGTAATTTTAATAAGCTTTAAGTAAAAATATAATAAATTATGTAATAAACAAAAGCTAAGATTTTGATGAGTTTCAATAAACTTTTTGATGTGTAAAAGAAATAATAACTTGAAGTACGATGAACCTACAATCCCCAATTTGGTGACAAGACTTTTTCAAGCTTCCAAATATTTCCTCACAATTGCCTAAAAGACATGTGGGGTGGCCGGAGTGAAATATGGCGCTCTATCTCGGAAGGTCACGGCGATTCCCAGGGGCTCGCAGAAACAATGATGAACACAATTTTAGGGAAGTGTTTATCGGAACTGGCACGCCTGCCGTAAAAACGACTATTGCCGAAATAAAACGCCTAAAAATATTGTTTGTTTGGGATAAAAATAATAGGATAAATTGCAGAAGATTTTTTTCTTCTACTTTATAGTTGCAAAAATAATCATTTTCAACTAATCACGTTAAACAAGCATTTCTTTTACCTAATATATTTTTATGAAATTGCAAAATATTACTGCAATCACTTTCTTCTTTAAATTTCTGAAAATTAAAATCTTTGTTGTTAGCTAAAAATGTTGGATACATTTAAACAATTAAACGCTGGTCTGGAATGTTCTTAGACCCAAACTGTCTTTACCGAAACCGGCCCTCGCGATAAGAGTTAATATAAAACTCCTCATTTACATTACAACTCTTACATATAAAAACTATAGGTGCTTATAGTAGACATTAAAGTACGTATATATTGTATATCCATCCATCTTGCAACAGAAGCCTCAAGGCCCGTTTACGCTTCTTATCTGCAGTTATTTCATACGGTTATCTTGGAGGCATTGGGAGCTCGTTCGATCTCTGAGTCTATTCTAGGCAATTTATTTTCAATAAAGAACTATAAAGCGACTTATCTAAATCGGTTCGGTGAGCGGTGAGGGGGCAACTGTCATAAACGTCTAATGTTATTTACGCCATATTGCTGAACTGGAGAAAGTGTTCAACTTTTATTAATATAATATTTCGATCGATAAATTCGATTAATTCACTATCTAAAATTTAGTTAGTAGGTATAGATAACAGATTATGTTTCAAAATCAAGAGATGGGTTAGTTTGCCGAAATTAATTGTTACTATCTTCGTGTAGTTTTTCTTGCATTTTCTAAATTTATTTTACAAAAAGGTAACAGTTTTTTTTTGTTAACATAGCATATGGTAGCAGTCGCATTAAGAATATTATTGTACTATTAGTATGCAAATATTATAAAAGTAATTTACTTTGTAAAATCGTTAAGTTGTTGAAAACCATATTTAATGAAATTTTGATATTTACATGAACTTTAATATTTAACTAAAAATAAAGCTTTGTTCAACTTGCATGTACGAGAAATTACCAAATCGAATTTTGAATTGCTTGTTCTTGAACATGCGGCTCATTTACATGTTATTCGAGCAACAAACCCTAGGGGACTATATCAGCCATTTATGAGTGGGAAGTATTAAAGAAAGAAAACTCAAAAGATATAATAACAAAGTAAGAAAGGCAGCGAGGACTGGCGGCGCGGCCCGCGGAAATACGACGCTATTGTTCGCCGGAGACGCTTTAAAAACGGAAAAATGAACAGAGGGAAGGAAATCGGATGAAAATATGAAAAGAATACAAGCACGTAATACGTAACCGGAATGAAATGGAAAAGATCGGCCTTTATCCGCTGCGGTCTGCAAATATAATTTGCATAGGCAAGTAGCCCAAGTTTTGTCTACACCGGATGCCGCTCGCTCTCGCTGGTCGCTTTATAACCGCACTCCCACTCTGTATCAGTCAGGGTTTTATTGCATTTTTTTCCCTTTGAACGGATTCCTTCAATATTTCGGCAGTTTGTTTTTATTCATACGGTCTCGTACGTCGAATATTTTCGCGTTTCATTTGCCAACCCCTTTTTGTACTGGTTTTACAATTCATTCCGTAGCTTATTGGCATTGTTTTATAGTACTACTATATATTTTAGAATCGTTATGTGTGATTTAATAGTGACGTTGAAAATCTATTAATACTTAACAATTAAAGTACAATAAAAGAAAGATAAACACATTACAATGAAAACGCTTTCGAGTCGAGTGCTATGAAATTAGTCCAAGCATCGGACAAAAGCCGCCACAAAAGTTTATGATTTCTTTTTTTTTTCGAGCTGCGTCGAATTGGAAGGATCGATTCAAGATATTACGACTCATCGTTCACTATGAATAAAGAACCAAAAGCCGGATTAAGGAGTCAAAGAAAGACGCCGACAACAGCGCGCGCACAAATATTGACTTGTAGAAACAATGGCTCGCAGCAATCATATTGAAGCTCCTGAGAGACGTGGGAAGTTGATTGATCTTCGGCCTTGTTTGATGGTCCTTTATAGAACTCCAAGAGCAGTGATGCGGAGTTATTCACTTTCACTTATGAATCTTATGATATTTGCTATCGACAAATCAATCGGATGCACACCAAAATCAATACAACAAAATAAGCTTTCACCAATCATATAGCAATTGTAACGCATCATCACACAGTAGAAAAGATGAAAAGAGTCTAAAATAAACCCTGGTCGGGTGCGAAATGGTTTTTCAGAGGTACTAGACCGAATAGATGCTCGGACTCGTCCACCCATAACATTTTCCAGCCGACGGGCCCTTTAACCGCACCTTTGTATTGGCACAAAATTCACTAAAAGAGGACCTTTAAAACCCAACTTAGTTAACCAAGTAATTAAGCACGACCAACGGTGAGGTCGTAGATATAACATTGACATCGATTGGTTTGTATAGATACTAGATACCGTTCCGTTCCGAACCAATATGCTCTACATTTGTAGGTATATTAGTTTTGAAGCAAGGCTGGGCTGGGCTGGCAAGCGTCAAGAGCGAGGCTCGCTGCGGCTGTGCGTTATTGCAGCAGGTCGGAGGTCGCCCTATGACAAATGATGTGCGGGACGCGATCCCTAGCGCATCTCAAAACTGATGTTTCATTAGCAGCAACATTAATTATTAGCAAATCTTTAATGAGAAAACCTACACTTTTAGATTATTTTCGTTCCGCCTTTGCTAATTTATCTAGGCATTGCTTACAATATTGTATCTAAAAGGGGTATAAATATATAGGTAGTGTAGTATTTAAAACGTAGTGAAGAGGCTGTACATCTGACCTTTTCTCAAAATGTTTATTGGCACATACCTAATAATTTGACTTATTTAACTTATTTTGTAATTTAAAATATTTCATTTTGGTATCGAATACTTTCATATAAATTAATTCGTAAATAGTTTTATTAAAATAGTTACTTCTTACTTGTATTTACGAATTATTTCATAATTTGTTTAGGCTTTAGCGATCGCCTTCTCATCAAACTCTATCTTAGCGATCGCAAAACAGCTCATGTATGGCTCGAGTCACGAGGTCACAGCGTTAAGGGTCTGTCTTTGTAACAGGTTTCATAGTGGCACTCTAAGCTAACCTCTTACGTCCGTCACTTGCACCAAAGGGTCCGTGCCCCCTCCCGCCCATCGCCTCCGGGAGGCAGGGCTATCGGCGTCTCCGAACACGTGCACCGACTCAATCATTCGTCAATCATATTACGGAGGGAAAAAGACAGAAACATTCAACCGCCGCAAGAAAGAGGGAATCAAAGACAAAATCTGCGAGATGCGTGGACGATCTGTCGATTATCGATGGGCTAATTCCGAATCAAAAGGTGGTTTTTGCGGCGAACCGAATCGGTTTTGCAGTTGAATTCCTTAGACTTGTGCTCTTTAGGACTGCGCCTTGTATTATATATGCAGTCAATTTAAATTCTGATTGAAAAGAGACGTTTAAAGCTCATGCTGTGAGCGAAAGGGATGGTTTACATGTGAGTTCGATTGCGAATTTCTTTGGCAAGTGCTCAGGTAAGGCATGTGGATGCAAATTACACCCGAGACAAGTATGGCGATCTGGAATGGCGTATGCGCTTAAGGGGGAACCGATTATTTTGATGGAGTTAACATTGTTTTGTATGCGTGAGGCATTTGATGCAATTGTTAATTTGACATGGTTTGCCGGCAAGACTTATTACTTTTTATGTTGACGGGACAAAATAAACAATTAGTAGGTAATCCATCCACACATTCTGCTTCTATTAATTTTAAAGATTAAATTTCAATTCATGAACATTTCGATGCCATGGGACCATTGACCAACTGTTCTTCGAGCTATGTGCCGTACCCATTTTGTCTTAATTACAACCTGCTTATTCATAGAAATCATATCCTCCAACTTATACAACGTTTGTTTCCCGCAGTAATGTACCAGAAGAGGTTAAAGAAGGAGAGGAAGCAGCGGCAGGTGGTGCAGGAGCAGCTGGAGGGCGAGCTGAAGCGGCGGCAGAAAATCGAGGAGGCGCTCAAGCAGTCCGGCGCGCCGCAGGAGCTGCTCAGGATTGTCACAGGTGAATTGACTCCACATTAGTGTAGTTTTTATCAGTTCACAAACTTCGGTGACAACGATTCACTCCGATCACATCAAGTTTAATGTAAGCTTATAGGTTGTACGGTTATTTAAATTAAATTTCTTGTGTTTGTTTGTTAAATCAAAAAGTGGTGTTAATGTTGGCTTTTGATATGATATGACTGTATTACATTTGTGTTCAAACAGTTTTAGTATAAGAAAAATTTAACCATGCTGCAAAAAATAATTAAGTACTTTCTGGCATATTATTATGGTATCTCATCAAAACGGGATCAACATTTGACACAAAATCAGGAGCCAATATAGTCGGCTCCCGAGATTAGTTCCGGCAACTATCATCGTAACGTTAAGACGCCATCAACATGTCTATTTCAGACCCTTCAGACTATTCCACAAGTTCGAACTTGGAGTGTGTTACTGCGAGTTATTCGTGCCCCTGACATGTTAACTTGCCGTCTGTCAAACTGTCGGTATATGAGCTTGACTTGATCACCGCCCGCACTTCCACTGCAAAATTTACTCCTTAATTCCGAACACTACTCCGGGGTATTTAAGATTCGAAGTTGAACGAATCCGTATCAAAGTTACGACGTTTCTAGTTCGTATGTAGAGATGGAGTGCGTGATGTAAGAAGGGTGGATAAACGCTGGTGAAGGCTTGTACTAATCTCCGTGTCAGGAAATCGTTTTGCAGGCCATTTGAGTCGAGGGATCGGTAGCTCTTGCGTAATTCCATTTCGCGTTTTTCCAATCGATACTACTCTATGATTTCCCTATTAAATCTCCAATCCGAGAGTACCTAATCAGTTGCATGAATGTGAAAGTGAGGTCAAATTAGGTAAGACAATCTGGCTGTTATTCTGGAAAGTTAAATGAAAACGTTATGACATTTGAACAAGTTTGAGATTTAGCTAAAGAATCATCGTACCCATTTTAGTAGCTTATATCTTATATCGAATGCAAAAAAAAATCAAGAGATAATAAAACGAACAGTGTGCGCTTCCATAAATGTTCTAACCCGCACCGTTTGTAAAGTAATCGATATCACGTAAATAACAATAACAGCTACAGCATCAAATTCTTCCAGTAACACTTAACCCTTTCTCAGAGAACCTATCGCCAGCTCAGCCGGAGCCAGCTCGGAGCGAGCGCGAGAACGGCCCCGAGAGCCAGCCCCCCAGCGCGGAGCCCCCCGCCTCCTCGCCTCCCTTCCAGCGGGACCCCCCGCGCACCCCCGACAAGCCCCAGTGGAACTACCCGCCCCCGCCTGTGGACATCATGAGCGGCGGGGCTGCCTTCTGGCAGAACTATTCTGGTGAGTCTTTCAAAGTAGGGCCACTAAATAATAATAAATAATAACTCCGGGACTTGGTTGAGATCCGCCTCGATAAGAACACCGTGGATCATCGAGTCCATGAGTGCATAAAGTTCATTAAAATCTTTTTACCGGAGTCAATCAGTCATACAACATAATACCAAAATTCACCTGGCCTTATGTAGAAAAATTTGCCTTGAATCGGGACTGAATATCGTATGCAATTATGTTAATTATTTATACTGCTATACATGCACTAACGCCCTATCGATATCGCTTAGCCCCATTTAAATCTTAATCTTGAGAACATATAAAATTCACAAAACCGCTCACGGACAAAATTCATATTTTCCTTTTGAAGCGTAATTATTTGCAATTTCCATAAACTTCAATCGAATTTCATATCATAAATTCGCTTTATTGAATTCTCGGACCCAAAACGATTCGGGGGAACGGACGGACCTGGACGGACCATTCCCCGTGACGGCAGATTTCACAAAAAAATATTATAAAAAGCATTCGATTTGGTTGCGCGTTTATCTTCATCACATGCGTGCCGAGTGCAGAGTCGAATTACTTTTGGAATTTTAATATAAGTAGCCGTTTTATGTTTTTTGCAGTATTACCCTGATTGATATGAATATTCGTCAATGAACGCCTTGCCTTCAGCTGAATTGTATAAAATTTTTCTGATGTCAGACATACATATACGTTTGCCTATTGAGGGCAATCCATAGTTATTGTTTGCATACTCATCGCTCATAAAAAAAAAACAATGCTGGCGGCCGACTATAAAAAAAAAGAAACTTCAAACCACGTATCAGTGAATTAAAACCGGAGAATTTTTTACTGGCATCGGTTCCGTATCCTGTGGAAAGCCCAGAAATTTGATTAAAAATGCACCGCGGCCGGAACACTATTACAATGTGCCGCGCTGCCCCTCGCGGCTCCGCGTGCTCGATCTGACGGCTACGTAATCCGCAGCACAGGCCGGCACTGCTACGAACACTCGCCTCCACTCCACACACCGCACTTAACTTCTCAACAAACAGCTCTTTCGCCAGCAAATCGCTCAACAATCACGACAATAGTAATTATCTCCATTTAATTTCTCTAATTGCACAGCGTAACCCTTCAGCGCTGCACTCGCGAGGGGTTGAAGTAGCACAACATTGATACGGAATTAATCATTTCCCTTGTTTTTGCCTTTCGATTCAAATTGCAACTAATTTAAGTGTTGTGCTCAACCCTCGGTCGCGATCTGGACGCACGCGAGCACGCAACCTTAGATTTCTTGTAATACTTAGCTGCAATCGTCATTGGATTAGTGGTTATTCAAATTATTAGCTGGTCGAGAAGCCGTGCACTGATTTACTGTAAAAAACTCAAGATATTGATCCAATTCAGCGGCAAAATAAAACTCGTGTTTCAGGAGATAAGTAAAAAAGTTATTCCGCGATACAAAGCTGTCAAAGAAGCTACCTAATTTTCGATTCTACGTTCGTCCACATAAATATAAAAAGTTGGCACAGAGGCAGCCGGCTGGGATTTTCATTAAGTTTCCGGACGAAAGAGGAAGCGTTTCTTGTTTTATTTTTTTCTTTTAAATTAGAAAACTTTACTTGTTTCTTGTAAGGGATGATGGGCCTGAAATAAATTTTACTATTTAGTTGAAGTCGAAAAGAAAAGTATATAAATTAAAACCTTTGATTCTTAAACTCATATTAATAAATAAATTTAAAGCAATTGTTTTTACAAAAACCGAATCCCAATTTACTTTGTTAACATTATACTAAGTTGACATGAACACGCAAGAGGTATAGAGGTACTCTATCCCCAACTCAAGTTACTAAGCGATGCCTATTTCCCACAATAGACTGCAACTGATGCTAAGTAATATAAAGTTGAAAAATTAATAAAGAGGAAACTCCACGGTTTATAGGTGCGCTTGTAAAATGAATGGAAATAAAATGTTAGACCACAGGTGCGCCCTTTGACGATATTAACTTTTTGTTTATGTTAAAGTAATGCCCCCTGCTTTTGTATAGCAGTTTTATTTATTATTATAAAGCAAATACAGAAGTTTTATGAAAGAAACCGTACACTTTGTATGCTAATTCTTAATTCTGAATGCTTTTTGACGACGACGTTTAATTTTGTTTGCAATATATTATCTTACTGGGGTGTGGTGTCACCCAATCTTCTTTCTGGCACCGGCACACGTACTACGCACCACGATCGCAACGTCATCGAATGGAAAATTCTTATTTTTTAAGAAAAGGAAACTTGTCGTAAAGAAACCAAATTGAATCAATCAGTTCCGCGCCACGTAACCGTTTACAGTGGCAATGGCTCCCAGCGGGCTGTGGCATTGTTGTTTTTTAACAGTTCATCTGTCAGGTCCTACTGGACACGGTTCAGAGAACGCCTACCTGCTTTCCGATTCAACTCTTCATTATACTCAAATATTACTGTTTATTTATAGGCATGTGAGTCAATATTTGTTGCTCTTAAAGCAAAAAGTGCTCATTAGATTTGGTATTTGTAATGAAACATTATTTCATCAAACAATCTGCATAGGCAAAATTTATACATAAAAACACATAGCTACCCATTTACGTTTTAATTCATGAATTGATGATTTATTAATATAAGCCAGCCAAAGCAAAAGCATTGCAAAAGTTTATTGAATCCAAGGTTTTATAATTTTACGGCTCTTTCTGAATACTCAGTACAGTAGTTAGTAGGGAATTTTATGCGTGTCCTCGAGTTACATAAACTTTTTTTTTATAAAATGATTAATATGCAAACTTTGCCAGGCAGGTGAAATAATTAAACAAATACAAAATACTTACCCTTTTTTGATAAAAAATCATTAATTTATCTAAAACCACCCCTGAAGACGAGGTGTCGATTGCAAACTTTTTAATAACGATTGGCTTAGTTAAAAAAAACAATAACGAATCTTCACTTTCCAGTTTCCACAGCGATATCAAATAACGGTAAAAATTAAGGTTTTAATTGGGGAACAAAAGGTGTTGTTCACGTTGATGATTTATGGTATCAATATCGATGACAATGTTGAAGAAAATTCTCTCAACGCTCAGTTGGTTCTTGTGCGACCCGACTGGGAGAAACAATTTGTCCCCGATCAGCACCTGATCCCAAGTTTCTTGCCTCACCGTCTATTTAATTATAAAATCGATTCGTTTCTCTAGAAATCAATCGATTGCTCGATCCATTCAATCAGTTTTTCGGACTGTAGACCCTAAAAAAGGGAGTGCTACTTTTGTAAAACCACCGGCCGTAGAAAAAGTCGTAAATTGAAAACTTAACAATGGAAACGAAATAATGAACGCTTCATACAAATGAATTAAATGAGTTGTTTTTTCTATTCCTGAATTAGAAAAAGTTTAATATAGCAATAATAATTGCTAATAAGCATTCAATACAGAAACACAGTATTATAAGGTACAAACGCAATCACGCAATCGCATGTCAAAATCATTTCCTAATGAAATTTTAAAAATTCTGAAGCTTAGTAATACTTACAGATTTCGAAAAAAAAAACGGAAGAAGTATTGAATTAATCAATGATCTCTTTATTGTTCAAATAAACACAAAACAAGAAACATTATATATAAGTAGGTGAGTGAGTATTAAATATATGTCACATGTTATAGTAGTAATTCTACTCTGTTTAGACTCTATATTCCTATTTTTCCCCTTAGATACTTACTATGAATTTAATTAAATCTGGTTAATCACGGTTTCAACTTTTTCTGATCAAATAAATCGAATCACGTTCATTGACTCACCCGTTAGCCACTTTCTCAACTTTTTCTTACATTTAACATAATCCAAGCAAGTATAGTTATTTTATTTCTTATTCTTCCATTCGATTGAACCATGCTTCTGTTGATGATGATGATGATGTCCTCATATCCCTCATCAGGGACATAGGGCTCTCAGTAAAGCTCGCCACTTGCTCCTGTCTTGGGCAACCTCCTCCATCTCGCCCCACGGTGCTCCGAGTGTGGGAGCCTCTTGTTCGACCGTGCCTCGCCAGGTCTGCTTAGGGCGGCCGACTCTGCTACGTCCTTGTGGGCACCAATTAAGGGCTATCTTCGACGGATGGTCGTCTGGTCTCCTCAGTGTGTGGCCTATCCAACGCCATTTCCTTATCTTGATCTCCAAGTCAACAGGTTTCTGGTGCGTGATTCTCCATAACTCAGAGTTCCTGATTGTCTTGGGCCAAAATACTGTAAGGATCTGTCGTAGGCATTTGTTACTAAAAACCTGCAACCTAGCAGACAGATCCTTTCTAACAAACCAGGTTTCACAGCCGTAAAGGAGAACCGACTTCACATTGGACTCGAAGATTCTGAGTTTTGTTTGGCGCGCCATGCTTCTGTTCAAACTAAATTTACTGGAACGTTTTGGGCTAAAACTTAAATTGATAATCCTGTTTATTCTTTTCATAATTCAAAAAGAAACTGCTGATTAAGAAAGAAAACATGAAAGACATTCGTTTCGGGCGCACTCAACCGCGACAAAAAGTTATTTCAAAGAACAAATAGATTATAGCTCTCAAAGGAGCCGGGCGAGTCTGTTTCAGAGAGGCAAATGCAAAAATATTACGTATTCAAACAATCCTAATGGGACATTTAGGGGTGAGAGCGAAGTGAAACGGCAAAGAGCGAAGCTTTTAAGTGTATAATATTTAATTGTGACGCCCTAGGCGTATAATCTCGCCCGGGATAATAGGTTTCTGTTTTGGGATGGGTCTCCCGCGACACTGCGCGCCCGCGGCGGCGGCAGCGTTGACGGCGGCGCCGCGCCGCCGCTGCCGCCGCTACAATCCGATTACTAATCGCTACTTTAGCTGACAAGTGTTTTGACGAATGTAGATGTGTTTGTTGAGGGTAACTCCCGAATCAACTACGGTATTAATTCATAGTAGAGTTTTCTAAGACCATCCTGAAAATACTGTAACAATTTTAAATATAGGTCCTAAAAGTTTTTAAATCAAAATTATTTTTATTCTATCATAAAAAAAAAATATTTGTGTCAACTTGAGAATTTCTAAATAATATTTGTATTTTACAAAAAGACTTAATAATCCGGAGCACTTGGAACATAACTGGTAAACGAATGGCAAGCGAAGAAATTGAATTGCCCGTTGAGAAAATGTTCCATCAAAGTAAGCAAAAAACGAGATTCCGTTTATATCTTTTATATCTCGTAAATTGCAGGAGGCGGCAAGCGTTGCATGAAATTGAATAAGCATATTTCGTAAAAACGCCGACGTTTTTGGAGACAATTGCCTTACCTCACCTACTGCCTCCACTCCGCGAACTTTGTCAATTTTCTTCAAACCTTATTACTGTTCGTCTGCTTTAGCGTTTACGCATTACTTTTTTATAGTTTCGAGGTCGAGTTAAGACGTCGTTACTCATTCGGCGTATTTCACGGCTCTAAACGTAACTCAGCGTTTTCATTAAAAGGTGATTCATAACCGTCCGCATCGTTAATTACCCCCGCAGTGTGTGTCTTCGTCGCGCAACCCTTCCAGACGCAATTTAATAATAATCGCGCGCCTGCCTATTACGCGCCCAACGTTTTTACCAGAGGGAGGTTGAATATTAAATTAGAAACTGCTCATGATTCCTGCCCGATTGAGATGTGCAGTCCGTTTGATGTAAGACCTCGCCCCCCCTTTACTAATGACATTTTAAGGGACAACACGCGTGGATGGGAACATGTCGCCAAATTTGCTTTGTTGTAACGTTGTGTTGTTTTGTTGTGCAGAGTCGCTGGCGCAGGAGCTCGAGATGGAGCGCAAGTCGCGGCAGCAGGCGCTGGAGCGCGACGTGAAGAGCCCGCTGGCCGAGCGCGGCGGCTACTACAAGAACTCCGTGCTGTTCAGCTCGGCCACTTAGCTGCCGCCCGCCGGGGACGACCACTTCCCCGAAAGGCACTTCTTCGATAAGGACGCTGACGACACAAAAAAGCCTCTAATCAGCGTCAAACCTGAGTTCAGAGTCAAGTAGGCTGCGCGGTGGCGGTGACAGCGCACGCATTTGTGTCTCGAGTTTCAATACAAAGCAGTATCTAACGATTAGACGTATTAACTTTACTTAATCGTATTATATTTCCTTTTATAGATCTCGACGACATTGTATCGTACTTCTATTAAAGTATTACTGGTACTGTAAATATTGTTATCAGAATAGTTATATCAGTAGAGCATTATGAATAACGTGGTGTAAGGCGATATTTCTTCCATAGTGAAATTGAACTAGAATTATATTTGTAAATATTTTTTCATAGATTAGTGGTCTACATGTGGGGTTTCGTATGAAGTGATTTTATTTTCATGTTTGTTTCGAAGTGTATTAAAATTCATACGAAGTAACTTTATATAATAATGCCATATTTATTTAATAAGATTAATGACCCGGTATCGCGTATTGCACTCAAACTTAAGGCCAGTGAGCTTACAAACTTATTTCAGCAATAACAGCAACATCGCTATACCTATGTGCTTTAACATCCTTAGTATCGTAAATACATATCATTGTAACCATTTTCTAAATCCCAAAACTAAATAAATAATTTCAATAGTGGAATTGATTATAAGACTGCTTCTGGAATATTATTTATTTAACCTCGATGAGTTGAGTACTGTCAGTACTTCAGTAGGGCTTGTGGGTGTGAGCTGTGGCTTGAGACCACGTTCCTCTAAGTTTCCCTAGTTCTTAGTAAAATTCAACACAACCATTAAGTTCCTATTAAATTTCGTTTGAAGCACAATTCCCATCTGTTTTTGAGTAATCTATATCAGTTATCGCTGTATGATTGTCAACCTACTTAATAAATAGTAACATTTACGACATAAAACAAGTGTAATTTATTAAACTTTAGTGCAATGATTAGATGTAAAAATTAGTTACTAAATGAAGTCGGATAATAACTTACGATGCGTATAATATATTCAATAATTACGTTCACATAATACTGTGAACATTTTACGTAATATTCAATTTTATTGACTGAAGAAGGAATAGACAGTAAAGCGTACAATACGATAGCGTAAGTGCTTCGCGACATATTTAATTATGCTGTATATAGCCCCTCTCCTCTCTCAACCGTAGATTCTCACTCGTAATAGTAAATAAATATAATTTATTCTAATAAAACATATACATTTGAAAATATGCATTGATTAGTTTACTGATTTATAAACAAGGACTTTTTATTTTATACATATCTGTCTTGGTCTTTATAATAATGGATTGCTTAATCTTAAAATATGTTGAACGGAAATCAAAACCTTAAAACTCACTAGAAATTTCATTGTATATGAATGAGTAGAATAAATTTTATAATAAATCAGATAGTTCTAAATTACCATAGCGGTAAATTGATCTATGGATCAAGATTTACAAGTCTACCTATCGAAACATTGAAAAAGAAGCAAAATTTTTGTTTTGAGTATGAATTGGCGCTCGGCTATTTCTCAAAATGTTAATATTTACCTTTATATTATATAGGTATTACTATAATAGTTATTTAAGTACGTTCATAATTTTTTTAAGTAATAAGATCACAGTAAATAGCCAAGCGCCGATCATGTATCGCTTCACAATAATAAGTAAGTATTCAATTTCATACAAATTATTATCTGTATGGGTGATGCGAAATAAAATAATAATAAAACATAGATAATAGTTGTTATTATAAATGTTAGATGAGCATGTGTGATTGTGTAAAGAGTATGAATGTGGTACCAAACACTTTATTTTGTCTCCATTTTAACATGTTATTTTGATTAAAACTATGGTTCATATTGTAATAAAGTACAGTGCGAACATTTTTATTTGTATACTAGGATGACATTCACAATCGAGTCGCAGCTCGTAGTCGCACTTCGAAGTGACAAAAAGTAACTTTAAATCGCTCTATATACTCGACGGAGTACGACATCTGTACTCAAGAACTACTTGTCTGAGTTGCGACTCGAGCGAGTAGCCTTAAAAACAGTGACTGTATGTGAATGTCAGCCTAGCCTCAGAAACAGAGATTTGTTTAGCTTTGTTAATTCCGGTAACACTTCCCAGTCCGATTCTGTATTCTTATGTATTGTGAGGCCGGTCTGGTGGCGATGTACAGCGTACCGAAGTTTTTCTTATCGTATGTAATACTGAAAGCATGTGAATTATTTATTATTTCTATTTTTTAATTAATTTACTTAAAATTGTGTGTGTGCCTTGTATATCGTAGATGAAAATATCAAGATTAAAAAGTCAAAATATCATACCTGTGTTTCACTTTGTTGATTTAAATTACCTTTCACAATTATAATTTAAAAAAACAAGAAAATTATTACTTAAATAATTTTAATTCAGACACTAAACTTGCCTTTCATAAGATCCTCAAAGAAAGAAAGAATCATCATAAATCCGCAATGTCAATAAACGGAGCATAACGAAAAATACACGAGGGGAGAAATAATTCAAAATTAAAATTTTCCTTTCAAAGATCGATGCAATAAAACTCCAATACCATAAACCAGGAATTCGAGCTGGATTCCGGGGAGGCCGTGGCGTGGTCTTTGCAGTTTTAAATCCGGAAAAATCGGAAAAGTTCATATTTATTGCTAATAGATTTTCGGTGGATGAACACGGAGATGCAATTTTATTCCGTTCGTATGGATGGTTTTTATATTTGCCCGAGGGCGGGTCGCGGGCAGCGGGCCGGAATCCGGACACCGTGCATCGTTAGGAGGGCGCGCTAACGGGCTCTCGCACTGCTGTATGAAAGGATGATGTGCTGTGTGGTGTGGACTATGTTTCACATCCCGGTAACAGTTTTTAAGAAAATGTTTTGTTTCTTTTTACATCCACATACCTCAAATACATTGAATTAATATTCATAGGTTTTTTTGTATTTGGCCTATGATTTTAAAACAGGAAATTCTCTTAACTTATAAATTTATATATAAAAATCGTAAACATCTAAGAAACAAAGTTTTATAATTTGTATTAACATGATTACAGCGATTTTGTTGATATCCTGATATTTTATTCCGAGAATACACTAAAAACGAGGTTTGATGTAGAGTATGCATTAACTCTACATAGAGAACTCTAGCTTACACTGTGGAGCAAAGCGGAACTTAGGTTACGTAGTAACTATTTAGTAATCTGTGACTTAGGACACAATATAAGAAAGAGATGTTTATGATTACAAAGTTAAAAACTAAAAAACACGTTTATCTCAACTCTGCATACCAAGCAAAAGACCTAGAACCTATTTAGCAATAAAATTGAGGTAACTAATTTTTAGTTTTACCTATTACACATCGCACAGTATGTAAAGGCACAAAGAATATATATTTAACCAGGTAGAGGTGTTTGTGAATATTTTACACATTAAAACTGAAGGATCTATCAGTGTATTTAAGGAGGGCTAATAGTGTATTTAGTAAACAAAACAAACGCAAATCAAAGAGTTTTATTGTTTTTTTTTTTAAAGGCACAAGTAAAAATATACTAAGTAAAAATTTGCAATGTAGTTAATTTTTTACAAATCTAGTGGGTTGTCGTAATGGCAACTAGGAACCTACTTACTTCTAATCTATATCTATACCAATATTATAAAGAGGAAAGATTTGTTTGTGTGTTTGTTTGTTTGTTTGTTTGTAACGAATAGGCTCCGGAAATACTGAACCGATTTGAAAAATTATTTCACTGGTAGGAAGCTACATTAACCCCGAGTGTCATAGGCTATATTAGATTTTCAAAAAAATTAGGTATCCTTACCTAAACTCAAATAATGTAACCCAAGGTGCAATATTTTTTCCGTTGTTTACATATTTTGACAGGTGGTTTGTTGTTGTTGTTTGTTTTTAATTCGGCCATTCTGGGCAGTCAAAAGAACATAGTCTGTAAAGCCAAGTCTTTTGTAGTATCTTATATTCTATGGCGTAACGAAGTAAGCCGGGAAAGCTCGTGCAAAAAATAAAAAGATAAGTAGAGAGCGACAATGTTTCTCGAGGCTCAGGTGTAATTCCTGAATGTAACTAAGTTAATACCTGTCTCAGAGGAGGTAATATCGCGCGCATAAATATCGTCGCGACGCGACAGCGCGAGCCGTGTGGAGTCTCTTTGAACTATGGCTGGTACAGGGTGCCAGGAAACGTGATTATTTATCATTTTGATAACGGATAAAATAAAAAAATTCTGGTGTTACAAAATACAATAGCGTTTTTGCAAATAAAATTAATCAGAATACCGCGTGTTCGCATTTTCAGAGTTTCAGTAATGCAGCCTTCCGTACTTCAAGCCATAATTTTAGGCTTACATCTTTATTTTCTTGTCAGTCGTGTCTCTAGGATACCAAAGAGTGGGTTTCAGGTTAGCGCAGCAACACCAAAAAAAAAATAGTTTCAGAAATATGATGATTTAAAATAAAATATTTACAATTTTTTTGTAGTTTGGGGTATTTTGTCAATGATTCTACTGTTCCTCTTGTTCTCAGCCTGTATAGAGAGACGACTCGGCACACGCACGCCACCAGTCGCCTCGCCCGGAGTCCCGTGCGTAATTTCCTTCCCACCTCGCAACTCCCGGATTAGTTTTTCCACAGGATAATTAAATAACTTTGAGTTATTGTTATTTTGGCAATGTATCGTGTGAAGTATGGCGCTGTTTATTGCGTGTCGCTTTGGTAAGGAATTATGTTAAGACTTGTTAAATTATGGTTTAACATTTGTTTGGGCCCTTGTGTTTATTGCTTTTGCTCAAGGCTCTAATAAAATAAGGGCAGTTTTTTTTCGCCCTTACCCAGTTCTGTCACTGGAACTGAGTTCGGCTTCAACAATTGCCCGCCATTACTTTGGTATGAGGCTAGTCCTTAAAGGTTTTGGGCAGCAATGTTTACAAGCCCTAACTAATAATACGAGGCGGACCAAGAAACACCTGGAATCGTCCGTCATAGCCAAAGCTCAACAGAAGGGACTCGACAGCGATGGCAGTGTCTTCTGACGGCCCTCGAGTGATAAAATTGGGCAATAGTTTTCAAACGAGAATTATAGAGCTATCGCTTGTAATTGTGTCTGAATTTCATGTTTCGTTGCATATACATACATCATTATTCGATTTTAATTCAGATGTAAGTTAAATGTGACATGATCGACCATGTGCCATTCCTTTTAAAGACTTATTAATTTGCCTCCCCAGTAAAAGAAAGAGAAATCAAGTCATTGATCCGTGCAATGGCGGCGCTCGGAGGCGGCACAGAGACACAATAATAAATAGTATAATTACAATTTAAAATGAGCGGGCGGCGAGGTGGGAGTGGGAGTGGTCTGCTGCCCCCGCTGCCTCGTGTGCAGTTCTTTTTATAACTTCATATGTGTGTAATTTTTTCATATTGTGTGTAAATGTCATTCGATAAAAGTTTCTATATTACGTACACTAAGTTCGTAAATTATGTACCAAAAATTAGTTGATGCATCTCTGGGGCCTATTAAAACACACAAAACTTATGAATGATTTCTTGGTCCGATTAGGTTGAAACGCATATTATTTTACATTAATAACTCACTACTTAACTGTTGTTATTTGTGAAAAAATTTGCATTTTGTTCGCGACTGTTCCATGTCCGTGATTAAAGCGATCCAGAATTCCAGACCCATTAAATGAACTAAATATAAAACTGATAAAGCTAACTACTAACGTTTTTCTCGTCCATGTATTGCACGTATGAGTCAAGCCACCTCCACTCGTCTGCAGGGACGCGCTCAGTTATTATATTAAAACACATTAACATTTTATTGCAGTTCGAACTCCAAACGGCTCGATTAAGATCCTTATCTTGGTATATTTTGAAAAGTTCTTGGTAGATAGCGTGCGAACGAAACAACAAGAGGTTTTATGTACAAGCAGGTGCGTACAATACATTTTGCGTCAAATAAGACAAATTAATATACAACGAGATGTGATTACTATAAAGCTCTTTATTTCATTGATTTGAAGAGCTGTTAGGTAAAAAGATGATATGTGCATTGATCTTGAATAAGAATTATGGATATTAATAGAAAAAAATCAAATTCTCGGCAATAACTGCTAGGTTTAAAAAGAAAATACACATCAAACTATCGACATTATTGCCGGCCCTCCACAGAAGAAGCTAGGATTTAATCAGTCAAGAAGCACAGTTCGATGTTTCCTGCAATTACGAAGTTGTAGTGGCTCGTTAGAGAAGCCTCCTCGTCCTGAATCCTTCTCGGTTATAGAAAAACAATAAAAATTAAGCACCCGACGTGATTTATTGACGTCGTAAACGTCAAAATTTGGGTTTGTTCGATAAAATGGCTCCACAATTAGGGCCTCACTCTGGATGATATGATGCTAAGGCTCCGAGGGGCCGAAATTAGTGCAAAAAAACAAAACTCGGTCCTCGACAGAGTGTAGTTATATTAGTCAAATTGTAGAGATTTAAGTCGAGTTAAAGGTAGGCTTTATTGTGAACGATTTGACCGCAAGCGTTTTGATGTATTAAATTAGGTGTTTAGCTGCAGGAACTATGAGAAACGAAGTAAAAGATTTACTGACTAGATAAGGCAGAGAAGCATACTAAGTGGTTCTTCTTCAATTTGCGGTATGACGACGACTTAAGAGTGTCTTTACGAAAATGCTGCAACTAATAAAAAGCTCATTTTTTTGTTTCATAGCTGGTTGCCATTTGATCATTGAATAGTATCGTTAGTATACATACATAGTAACTATCAGCTGTATAAATCACATAGGTAGCCTTCTATTTACTTAATGAAGCAATTTCCAACTCAGAACTCGGGTGCCATGCTTTGCGGCGAACTAACCCCTTGAGCAGCGTCGGCCATGATGACATTTACATGAAAAACTGCATGAGGACGGCAAAAAAACGGCATCGTCAATGGCCAATGGCATTCTGCGAGTCGCGTGCTGGCGGGACATTAGCCGGCCCCCGCGCTGGCGACAGAACTACTTCGACGGCCGCACCGCTAGTCCTGGCCCCTAGAAAACTGCAGAATAGAGCTGTTCAAATAGAGCTATAAAGTCGTGATGAGACATCTTTCCTGGTCAACTGAAGCGACTCTAGAGTGGTGACTGGCAACACGTCAGCTTATCTAGAAACCTATTTATTACGTCTAATGAGTAATGAGTTTTGTGAACAGTATTCCGTAGTCGCTAGAAGAAGAAGTTAGCTAGTTTTAAAAGATAATCTAAATCGAAAACAATTGCGTAGGCTGTAAAAGAGCATAAACAATACATATATATATATATATATAAAACTAATTATTAACTACGATTAGTGTTAAAAAGTATGTATGTAGAGTATGGAGTTAAAAAGTATTTGACGAAATGAGCACTTGGCGAATCCACACTTACCACTTTAAACTTTGCCTAAGCTGTAAAGTAAATTACAAAAATAGAATTCTTTATTTTAGTTTAGGTAAGAATTTAGACACTATACAAAAAATGTTTCAGATTTTAATATTAATAATCGAATAAATTAATTATATATATATATATATTAACAGCGGAACCCACAAAGCAACTAATAGATTTTTGTAAATTACATAAACAACTACAATAAAGTTCTATAAAAGTATAATTAGACAAAGTAAACGTTGAATATGCAATAATTCTTTGTTTTAATTAAAATTTTATAAGTTTCAATAAAAATTGTATAATAATTATAACCTGGGCAAGCAAACGCTATTTAAAATACATGACGACGAATACAATACTTTCAGAATCCAATCTAAGCAATGTAAGTATTTTATTCATAAAATTATTTATTTTATTTATAATTATATATGTATCTATTATTTTTCTTGGGTAGCCCTTAAATCTTTAATAGTGATTATATATCATGTTGATGCCTAACCGATTGAACATTTGGGCACATTTAAAAAAAGACAACTCTTCGCTTACCTATGCACTTTTCGTGTGCGTAATTGAATTCCCAGAGACCACCGCGCTCCGATTAAAAAATAAATTAAATAAATAGTAGCGAAGAGTTATTTACGAGATATTTATGCGAGTTTTTACCGAGAACTGCAGCAACTGACTGAGTCGCGGATAATCGATGGAAAATTGCGCTTCAGGTGCCTCCTGATGCGTAACTCAATATTGTCAGTTGAAATATACTGTTATTCGAGCAAAATAACAATAAGATTTCATTTTATTTAATTTCATCACGTTTCACAGTTCTCAAGTGGTAAGTTTCCAATGAAAAACCTTAATTAAAATTTTTAGAGTTAAAGGGTAGATTCATCAGTCAATGACTTAATCGTTCCTCATTTAAATTAAACGCCACATGCTTAATTTATTTTCGTGTCTTCTAAGCTCAGTAAATATCAAATGATGAACAAACCAATGAATATCAAATCAGTGAAATAGTGTATTGAAAGAGGCTGTTGTGGCCAAATTTATTATTACTGTGAAAGAAGCGAAAAATGTTGATATTTGTCTCTGCCTACCCTTATAAGCGCTAACTAAACAAGCTGATCTTGTTGGTTACGACCCTCAGCCATGAGGAATCGACAAGAAAGAAGAAGAAGAAGAAGACCCCCAGAGGAACCAAGCATGATTTTAAGTATGTATGTTTATTAAAATGTCACTAAAATATAAAACTACTAGTCGACCCGGCGAACTTCGTACCGCCAAACCTATAACTATCTTGAGCACGTGTTATACTTATAAACCTTCCTCATGAATCACTCTATCTATTAAAAAAACCGCATCAAAATCCGTTGCATAGTTTTAAAGATATAAGCATACATAGGGACAGACGCGGGATGCGACTTTATTTTATACTATGTATTGATAACTAACGTATATCTAGACTGAACTAAATATTGAAGACATTCGATGTTTCGTCCCAAACTACTTAAACATAGTTGAGTGAGTGTGCAGTTAGAAGTTAAATGAACGCGATGCACCTTCGCCAGAGGATGGTGCAGACTGGGAAATAATCTTATGCTTGCTTGAAGTGTACAAAACTATGCTTATATGCATGAAAGTCAAAACTAATGAACATTTTACTGAATTTACTAATGAAAATAGCAAATAAATTATGTTACCATTCTGTTTGTCATGTGGAAAGTCCAAAAAAATAAAGTAAAGAACATGAAAATTTATGGCCAGTATTATTTCAGTTTATATAGTTTTGATTTAAAATCGGAATTTTTTTTTTTATCATGGCTCTAAGAACTTTTCTGTTAAGAGCCAGTTACAAGCACTGCGGAGTGCCGGCGCCGCTAAACTTGTGATTGCATCCTCCGCAACTTTGCACGGATGCTCGCATGGCCTTCCCACTAACCTGAATGGTAACACGTATACCAATCAGCATAGAGTCTAGATTAGCAAAACGCTAGTCGAAGTAAATTACTCTGTGCCTTTTGTGTTTGCGGTGGAAACGCTTTGTGCCCGTGAAGCGTAGGTTTGCTATGCTCTCCTGTTTTGCTCATTAATAAAATGGATAGGTAGATATTTTTCATCTAAAATTCTGCTACAGGAGCCACAGTCCAAAGCTGACAACGAATTTTACCTTATGAAATGCATTGTAGTACATATTTTGTTATTAGATTTACGAATATTTGTCCTTCGTAAATATCAAAACAAATTAAATATCGGCCCAGCAGTTTACGACTTTTGATTTTATTTTATATGCGTATAAACCAGCGATAGAACTGTACGCAAAAGCTATTAAAAGTAACCTAGAGCCCTGAGACATTTGCTGTCTCTTCTCGCAAAGACTGAAACCGCGACGCCGACGCCTCCAGGATCCTTCTTAACAAATCGAATCTAGCTTAGTGCATCGCGACACTATTTAACTGGGGTCACGTGAGACATAGGCTTGGGTAACTCCGGACAAGAAGACTTAAATGAGCTAGATCCTCTCCCGGATCATAAAATCTGAATCACTCCACAGTTTTCTTATCGAGCCGGATCCCAAATAAGTCCGGAGCGAGAGCTCGGCTCGGACGAACTCGCACGTCACGTCGTCTCAGACTTCTGAGGAAGACTGGGATGGGATGGGAATAAGAATAAGATTAGGATCGTTCGGATACTGCGCTCGCGCTCGCTCGGCCCGGCGGCGGCGGCCGCGGGGCCCGGTCGACGATTCGGTCACACCCACTGTCAATGTTCGCGCGGCGGGCTGAGATTAGACGCGGACGGATCCAGATTTGATGACTCGCGCGAAGTGCTTGGAGTGTATAGGAATCGGAATAAGAAAGGGGACCCGGCTCGATAAGATGAGTAGAATCCCAGAGCGGATCCGGACAAGATAAGTCCAATCCCTCTCCGGAGCTGGGAGTACCCAAGTCTAGTGAGACATGAGATGGCAGGCAATAACTTTATTACGAGTGTGGGGGTGGGTGGCAGCGGGGAGTAGCTTAGGTAGTATAGAATATTCATACGAACTCTTACTTGACGTTATTTTACATCAAGGACATTTTATTTATATCTCTTGGACATAGAATGCATACAATGGAACTTGAAATTTTATCAGACGAAGGATGTTAATCTGATCCTGTATTGTAAATAAGTTTACAATGCTGTTGATAATGCTGCTGCAGCAGTAAGAGTAACATAAAAATTTATTAAACAAGATACGAAGACAAGTTATTATATTAAAAAGAGCTATTCATTTCTAAGTAGGCACTTGAATCATATTCAGAAACAGAAACTGAATCAGGAAACAAAACTTCTAAAAAGTTGAAAATGCCACAAAGAAAATGACATAAAGAGTTGTATTCTGTATGTAGAATGATCAGGGTACAGGGGGAGGGTTACAGGAACTTAGTTATCCCCGCGAAGGTGTCTAACTCAGGTCTGAGACTCGCGACGGAGGATTATCGCTTTTGCCTCGAGCGTCGCATTTTGTCATACACTACTAATTGATGCCTCTACCAAAGTAGGACATAGTAAATATAAGTTTTCTGTTATTCTTTTAATAGGATTTAGTTATATTCAATTTCTGCTCTTTTTTTGCCTCACAAAATGTAATGCAGTAAGTATGTGAGTTACAAAATATATTAAGTAGGAACCTTAAAGCATTGAACGACGCGACAGTCCCTCATTTGCCCGCTTAGAAAAAAAAAAATTCAGCAGCCGTTCCTATATAAAAAACTACCTTGTACTCGCACTCGATTTTAACTTTGCTTCGAATTATTTTCAATGTGTAAGGTTGATTGATAAGTTAATGTTTAATAACTGAATAATATTATAGTTAATCAAAACATACCAAATCAACCCCCGCTCTACATTTGCGCAAAGACCTCAGACCGCATCCTGTTTAAAGATGTTCCCGGAATTATTAACTAAGATTTAACGTAACAAATTCTAAGTTTCGCTTTCAAGGGATTCAGCACGAGTTCCGGTCCGAAGCCCCGGGGGGCTGTTATTGTTCCCCGTGCCGGCCTGATCCGAACTTCACCCTATTTTGTAATGGTAAGACGATTCGATAAGTTTACATATCCATGCGCGTCGTGCAGTGCTGTGCATTCTGTAACTAAGTATTAGAGCTAGGTTCTTTAAATTAATTTTCAGCATGGTTTTTCGACGTAGTAAAAACGTTTACAGTAGGTACAACTCACATATTATAGTAGCTAAATGAAACAAAACAACATGCTTTCGAATTTGCCTGTGAAAAGCATTTTTAACCCTTCATCCCGTAAGGCGCGGCTTCCGCTTGTTCAGATTTTAATGTTTCGCCTACTCCGGCTATATTAAAGATCAGTATCGCTGGAAGGCTCGTTATACCCACTTGTTCCAATTTCATTTTCATTAGAGGGTTATCTGATCACCTGTAGTATTTATTTCTATTAAATGCTTTGTTATTTTGATTTTGGGAAATTACTAATATGCAAATCTATTTTTTTTTTTATGAATATCACCACATTTTAACGTAGCTAAATGCTAATATTGACAACATTTTATAGTTTACGTTATATAATTTATTTATCCTAAACATTGTCATTATTTCTGAGAATAAAAAATATTCTTAATAATTGTCATTAAAAATATACTTCTCCTTATTTCAATCATCATCAATACATAGTATAAAATGAAGTCGCTTTCCGCGTCTGTCCCTATGTATGCTTAAATCTTCAAAACTATGCAACGGATTTTGATGCGGTCTTTTTTAATAGATAGAGTGATTCAAGAGGAAGGTTTATAAGTATAATACATGCACAAGAAAGTAATAGTTTAGGCGGTACGAAGTTCGCCGGGTCGACTAGTAAATTCATAAAATAAAATAAAACTTTCCTAGTCTTATAAATGTTTAACCGTTCAACATTATTATTCGTAGTACACGTTGCTACAAAGTAGGCAATCAATAACGATTAGCTTAATAAAATTGCTGGGAACATTAATACTCGGATAATTAAGAAATTATGCAGGTTGAAGTGGCAGCACATTGGTATTTTATTGAACAAATAATGTTGCACTTTTTTTATCGATCTGTTGACATTTTCATAGTTACTATGTTTAGATGTTGTCTTATCATATTTATATGTTGTCTTTATTTTTAATGCAATATAAGCTAAAAATATATATAAAGATAAACTATATAATGTATTTATATTCTTTTGGTATCCAAGATAACGCTCGAAATTAAAAAAAACGTGATAGGTAAACCCATTTTCAGCAATTTACTCTACAAAAAAGATATGATATTAAAATACGAAGAAATAATTTATGATTTACTCTAGGATTTATTATACTATGCTCTAGGTACTCCGTGTACTTTGTGAAAAAAATATTCGTGTTCGTAATTTTTTTTAACTGAGTTTAAATGTGAAGTAAACACGTCTTTGATTGTTATCTTCTTTTTTAATTGAATTTGCCTTCCGTATGCCCTTTTAAATATCGACCGATGACAACAAAAACTATAATAAGTTATTCGAAACGCCAGCACTATAAATAAATAATTTAGAGAGTATTTTCTAATAATAACTAGTAAAACAATGGCTGTCACGAGCTTCCTCTCATAAGTTGCGGCAAATTACAACCTTACACACGAGCAATAACTTCAGAAGATCGATAGTTCAATTACAGGGAAGCGGTGTCAGCGCTGCATTGCTGTCCGCGAGGTCGTCAGGAGAAATGTCTTGACTCTTGTTTGATGTCAGTTGCTTTATTTTGACACTAAAGCACGTAAGCATGATGTCCTAACTAACTTCTTAGGAAATGGCTTTGACTGCTTGACTATATATTAAAACGGGATGTTTCTGACAAAACGGTAATTCAAGGAGTCTCTCAGCTCACATACCTTACAACTTACCCTAAGTACCATTGATTGTACAGTGGCGGTCTAGGAGGCCGTAACAGATTTGTCTATGGTTTCGTCAGCCCTAGACTGTATTGCCAAAGAACAAAAGCTATTTTGCAATACAGAAACACCGAAAGTGTTACGGCGACCTAGACCGCCACTGTACCCGAAAACTGACAAAAGACATATTTATATTAAAATAATTTAAAATACAGAACCTGTTTTTTATTAACAAAAATCACAAAGTTATTTTTTTTATTATAATAGTAGTCTATTAGATAATTCTGTCCAAATACATCTACATCCAGACTATTTTTTTTCAGTATAATTTTAAAATAAGCTGACTGTAAAAAAGAAAACATATTTTTTGAGTAAGAGCCTTTCTCAGTGTCTTAACAACACTACGGCCGTCATCAGTCCAACTAAGTTTTTGCTGCGACCCCGCTTATCGGCGGCCAACCTAATTACCCGCGTGCATCATCGGAGCAGTAAATTAAGAATTAATACGGAAGCTAATAATAATCATTTTAAAACTTGCATCGGGACCGGGATCCTTTCTAACGAAGTTTCTGTCCAGGGCGGGCGGGGGCAGAGCGAGGGCGGGTGGCGGCGGCGCGGAGCTACGAATACTGTACGGTTGCTGGTTTATCATTTAGCAATTTATTCAAAATAGTGATAAATGCAAATCTATATCTGCTGATTACGAACCAAATTACATTTAAAAAATTTAAAGACTCGATAATATGATTTTGCTTCTCATTTACAAAACTTATAAATAAAATATGTGCAAATAACATTTATTCGATAGATAAAAATACATATTTATCTTACCTTATCATTTAAGCATGTCAATCACGACCACGTCTGCACTTCAGTTGTTTTGCTTCCTTAATATTGGTTTCTTTGGAGGCTCGGCTTCGATTCCCGGCGGGGTAACGTTGTTACGATAAATATCTAGATCCAATCTTTGTATCTTGAACTAGGTATGTGTAACCTATATACTGGTTCTACCAAATTAGTGGTTCCGAGTGTTGGTACTGCGTTATTGTTATAAGTTACGGTAAGTTATAAAAAATATTATTGTACGAAATTTGAATTTAGCTGGAAAGTAGAGGCAATGCAAGTCAAAACTAAATTATTTCTTCATTCCACGTCTTGCATTATAAATACGCGGGTCGTCTTGATGCGATATTGTGAACCCATAGATCGTCGGGATTGGTTTTTGATGAACCCCTTCAGCTCACAAATTAATTTATTTTCGTACGTAATTGATCGTTAGTGTTTTAATGCGGGAGTCCTATACTAATTTCTTAGAATTAATAATTATAATTATTATAGTCAATTGAAAGGTAAATGTATGAGTTATCCAAATTTATATTATCAATATATATAAAACTCTTCCGTTACTGACTGACTGACTGACTGACAGACAACGCAGAGCCGAAACTACTGGGCGTACAAAGCTGAAATTTGGCATGTAGGTTCCGTAGGGAGTGTAGGTGAGCACTAAGAAAGGATTTCGGAAATTCCCACGGGAACGGGAAAAAACGGGATTTTTGTGTTTATGAGAAATCTGCGCGGGAAATACCGCGGGGCAGCCTCTAGTTTAGTATAATTTAATTGAAACTATAGGTGGAAATTAAAAAAAAAAATACCACTCCTAATTTGCATTAAAAAAAATAAGGAGATTTTTTGTGACAATCAAAATAAATTTGAACAAGAACACGTGGCTGCGCGCTATGAAGGAGGATCTGGAGCACACGCAGAGCACCTGGGAGGAAGTCTGCGATATTGCTCAAGACCGTCGAGTGAGGCGGCGATTTGTTTCGGCCCTTTGCTCCCCAGCGGAGATTTGGCAAAAGTAAGTAAGTAAAATAAATTTTGGAAAATTCTGAGGGCAAAACAAGACCCAGAGCCACATAAATATTATTATTATTATTAAAAAACATCAATAATTTTGAGGAATACTGAATGCTGTTACAAATTTCCAGTTAAATAAATAACTTAGATTTTATATAAAAAGGAGATTTTTATTATTAAGAAAGTAATGAATAAACAGTAGCCAATCTCTCATACTTTTAACATGTAAATTAATGTATTGGTACTTACGAAACTCAGTCCCTAACAAGACTGAACCAAAAATAATGACTATTAATGATTGTTATAATATTTTAATGGTCATCGGCGCGGGCGCATCACATTTAATTCATATTCGCGGAATCGCTGCGCCAATCTTAATGTTTCCAAATGTCGACACTGTTAAGGGGAAGGTTATATTTATAATTTGATCGAATAACCGATTATTTACTGTCGGATGTTGCATTGAATAAAAATTGTGTTTCTTTAAATTAGTAATAGTTATTTTTGCTATTATTTCCAGGCTTCGTTTAGATTTAATTATAATATACAAGCTATACAAATTAGGCGCATTACATATTTTTTAAAGAACAAAGAAAAAAATCTGTGCATAAATGCGTGTTAATAACTAACATCGATGATATGATCGGTATTAGTTTATCAAAATCTATTGCAATAATTAGGACTGATAAATGTATAAATAATCAAATTAAATATTCTAAAATACATTTTTATAAATAGAATCACCCATGAACAAAACACCAAATCCAGACCAAACTATATGTTTTTCAATAATTTCAAATAAGGCAATGTTTGCAAATTGCAAGTATTGCCTTTTCAATAATCAGTATTTCCCTTAAGAAAACGTTTTCAAATGCAAAAAGTAACCATAAAATCAGTTTCGTATAAAGTAAGCCAACTAAGTTGTTTTTGATATCGGACGGCCGATGGCGAATTAGGACCGAAACTGCCGAAAATAAATTCAAACCATTATCTTCAGCATTTATCTTATTCGGTTTAAAACGTATTTATATGAAATACAGGAGTCTGCAAGTAATTTAGGAGTAAGTTCTTATTAGGAATATATTGATAAGCGCGGAAAAAACAAAAGTTCGTTTCAAAAGTTTACGACCTTTTTAGTATACTGAGGACCTATTACGGCTGCTTTTGAAAATGAAAATGAAAATTATTTATTTGCAAGGAATATGGTATACAAAGATGGAATTTTACACGTAAAATATATATATATAAATTATGTCTCACACACTCCGCCAAACATTTGACAAGCAAATAATTGTATAGTGTAAGTACTTAAAATTAGTTATTTTTGACATGCATATTATTTTATGTACAACTTAATATCTAAATTTATATGGAAAATTTAAAGGTAAGTATCTTATTTCAAACGCAAGCTAAGGTACTCTTGTATTTTATAAAAGCAGTTTTCGGACAACCATTCGTATAATTTTTTTTTAAACATATTAAATGGTAAGCCATGCAAAATTTGCTATATTGCTATTCGTCCTTTTTACGTTTTTTTGTATTGACACTCTACAGGACGAAAAGCAATGTTGCAGATGTGGCCGTAATAGTGTTTTTGACAATTTAAACTTTCTTACAGTGCCTTTACACAGTGAGATGTTAAAATCAGCCTTTTTCCATTTAAATTTTCCTAACAATAATACAACAAAGCACACTGAAAATAAACAATACTACCCTCAGAGTAACAAACAAACACACCACTTGAAAAGTGAACATTTCAGCACCAAATAAAAAAGAAACCAACGAAATAATATCGTGACAAGCGTCCATACGTCACTCGACCCACGACCGCCTCGTGGAAATGGACGCCAATGGAAACCAATTACTGAAGCACAAAAAAAACTATTTATCCTCAAACAGATTGTATTACTTTAGTTGGTTTGTATCAACTAGGTTACCATTTATTAAATAAATGTTTAATTTTTCAATTATTTCTATAGATTGTTATGTTAACAACCCTTTCCAATAATATGTTAGCAAAGAATCGCAGATTTTTTACGCTTTTACTAAAAATAAATCGGAACTCATACTTCAGTCTTAATGAACTTACTTATTTATGAAAAAAGCATTAATTTATTTTTTTAAGGGTTTACTTTGAAAAGCGTTTTTCGTGAAAATAGTTTTTTATATTGCGTACAGATGCGCAGCTTCATTAAAATATATTTAATATACAAATTTATTGAATTTAGCATTAATATCGTAAGGGGTATGGGTCGCGAAGCAGTTGTCCGTAATTACCGATACGGACCCAATTCATCATCTTTTATTACTCGGACGCAAAATTTCATGTAAATTTTATCCCGGCCTGATGAACTGCGGTCAGTTTCGTTCGACTTATCGAAGTGAGGATTCAAATCAATACAAAACCAATAAAATCGCTCTTCTTTAAGCTTAGGTTAGGAGATGGATAGACACTTTATTGCAATCAATAAGCTAAGTACTTAATAAATATTAAATAATTTGTTTTTATTTAGTAATTAAGCTATTATAATATTCATTTGCACTGAATTCCAGTTATTACCACCATAAACGGGTCTGGGTCAGAAAATTAAACGTCCTAAAACAAATGATATATTATGTTTTATTATAAAGAAATACAAATTATTTTGGACCGTTTTTAATAAGTATGTTTAAAACGACAAAGTATCACTTCCGCCTGCTTTTTAGTAATCAGCGTTAAACTGCGATTCTTTGCTAAGTTTTTTCGACTAAAAATGACTTTACAAAATCATTGTTTAAGTCGCAAACAACGGTCCCCCAGTTGACTGAGTGAAAATGTCATTAATGTCTCCAAGTGAAATTCGGCAAGGCCTAATCTCGTCTCTGGGAAGCTTATTACATTAAATGTAAATGTAAAATACAAGGGAGATCTTCGAATAAAGTTTTGTATGGAAAGCGTCGAGTCACGGACCGCGAGCGAACCCTTGCCTATTGATAGAAACTCCGGCCAACCAACCACGCCCGGCTCGGGCGGGCGGCGGCGGCGGCGGGCGGGTAGATCGCGTACAGTGTGAACTTTTACATTTACAAAATAAATAAGAAAATACTATTTATTTATTTATTTATTTATTTATTTATTTTCCATACTTACAACTATCTTTACAGGATCAACCCTAATACGATAGTGAAGCAAAAACACGTAAAACAATATATATATAAAATATTTTAAATTAATTTGTATGAAATTGTATACAATGCCAACCTTGTGAACTCACTCATTGAACAACCAAATAGGTCTATGTCCCCAGCGATAAGATTAAGCGTGTGAAGTGCGCGCGTCCAGGGTGCTTCTTTGAGCAGGTTAGTTCGTCCGCGCGGCACTGCCAATAGGGGCGGCCGCCGTCTTCGCCACACATATCTATCTGGTACACATAGATGTATTTTTTCTAATAAGTCCGCTTGGTGCTGTTTGCCAATTAAAATTTTAAACACACCCTCCGTTAACATTAACTGTCTCCTGACTCTGAGCTCATTATATCCGACCATTCCCAACACAAATAAAGTAGGATACATTAATGGGTAAAAAGGGTACACACCATAATGTCTCATATATAAATATCTAATAAATTTATTTTGGACTTTTTCCAACATATGATTATATTTTAATTCATGTGGAGACCAGATGATTGCGTTAAATTCTAAGTGACTTCTTACAAGTGAATTATACAAAACTTTAATTGCTTTTAAATTATTAAAACTACTGCTCTGTCGTAAAATAAATCCTAAGTTTCTGAAAGCCTTTTTACAACAATTGACAATATGATTACTAAAATTTAGCTGAGAATTAATTGTAAGCCCTAAATCCTTGACCTCCGTAACCCTTCTCATTGGAGTATTTTCAATATTATATGTGTGCTGTTTGCATGATAACGCTTTCGAGAAAGAAATTATGAGGCATTTGGATGCGTTAAACTGTAGTAAATTCTCTTTACTCCATGTGACCACTCGATGTATGTCCTCTTGCAATTTTTGAAAATCTTCTTTGTTTAAAATTGGTAGACTAAGTTTAAGGTCGTCGGCAAATAATAAACATTTTGAGTATCTGACCACCTTAGACAGGTCATTTATCATTATTATGAACTGGAGAGGACCCAAATTGCTTCCCTGGCTTACCCCTGACCGAGTAAAATAAGGATCAGAGCAGACCCCACCAAAGTCTACGTACTGCTGCCGGTTTTCCATGTAATTAGCAAAGAATTTCAGCAAGTGAGGGGTGAACCCAACGCTAGCTAACTTTTTCAGTAAAATATCCTGGTCGACTAAATCAAATGCTTTTTTAAAGTCAAAGTAGGCTGCGTCCACTTGCCCCCCACTATCTACAACCGGTACTATTTCTGCCATATAGCTCTGCAAGTTACTCGTCGTACTTTTCCCTGGCCGAAACCCATGTTGTGCCTCTGCTAATTGTCCACTAACCTGTGCAAATATTGATCTATGTATGGCCCCCTCTAAAACCTTTGCTGGCGTAGACAGCACCGCTACAGGTCTGTATCCATCTACATCTGGTCCCGCTCTTCCCTTTGGTACTGGAACTACACGTGTCTTTTTCCATCTCTCCGGGAATTCTGCGTTTCCAAGACACATATTAAATATATACTGTAGCGGCTCTACCAACTTAAATCTACAGTCCTTAAAAATAAAAGGTGGGATCCCATCTGGTCCAGCCGACTTTTTTGGTTTAAGATGTTAAAGCTTTTAATTTTATGTCACGAATCATATTGACGGTGTACCACTCTGGATAAGTAAACCCAGAATTGCCACCACTTCGCTTCTTTTTTGGAACGCAATCATCTATAATTTTATATATAGTTTCATAGAAAAAATTTAAACTCATTTCTAAATCTAAATTAAATATCGGAGTCCAGTTAACGGCTTCTATAGACGCGTACAATAATGGAAAGTTAGCTTTATAATAATTCCAACCTGTTATTGCGTGGTCTAAGTTATCTAGTGAAGGTGTGTATGAGTCACCAATTTCATGCGAGCGCAGACCTAAACAAACTGCTATAGTAAGTGGCGGGTGATACGCATCCACCCGAACCAACGGTTCGTCAGCCTCCATCACGCTCACCTTTATCTCTCCCTCGCACTTATTCAATACTAAATCTAATACCGTGTTATCACAGTTTCCTACCTGGTTGCTCTGAGTGAATCCACAATATGATAAAAAGTAATTATAATAATTTGTTATATTCTGCGAACACGAATTTAAATTGAAATCGCCTAATACTATGATTTTACTATATTTATTACAAAGTTTTTCTATGAGCTCGAATAAAATTAAATACTCATTATCTGCACTTTTAGGAGGAATATACGCTATACACACTAAAAATAGGAATCTTTTGTTCTGGTATACAGTAGAACTGACAAGTTCGAAAATATGCTCATCTATGTTTATTTCTATACCCGGTGACGATACTTTTCTTAGCTCAAACCGCGGCGTGGCCACGAAAAGCGCTCCGCCCTGTTTCCGTCCATCCGCTCTGTCACATCGCACGATGTTGTAGCCAGGTGGTATTAGTTCTGCGTCATAGATTGATTCACAACAACCTGTTTCCGTGATTGCGTAAAAGTCTGCATTTGCCGATGCGATGCTTGTGTAGAAATTTTCCAATTTAGTTCTCAACCCTCTTACATTTTGGTAATATATTTCTAAAGATTTACCGACCGCTGTTTTGTGTTTACTGGGTTGACTTGCGAAACCAAATCCATTCACAGAATTCTATGTTCACCGCCCAATTTTCAGAACGACACAAAGAGTCATAATAACTTTCCGGTACTCCAATAATAAATGAAGAATAATCTCTTTCGGTCTTGTGTTTAATTTTTTCAATCTTTATTGAAACTTTTTCTCCAATCAACTGTCTTACATGCTGTTCCAAATTTTCAATTGACGTTTCTTTCTCTAAGCGCCAAACATGTAAATATTTCTTTCGCTCTGTTCCTTTTATTACATCACCAGTAGCGTTTCCTCCCTTTTTTACTTCAGTTTTCGGATACCTATTTCTTTTCCTGTTGACAACTACCCATTCTTTTTCCTTCTCAATTTTATCCGTTGAGCTTCTTTCTGAATAATTTTCAGGCCCCCTCTCATTTATCAATACTACGTGTTCTGCTGTCGATGCTTGTGGCGCGATCGCTGATTTCGTAGCCACCACTTCCTTAACTCGAGAATCGTAAACAATCTTTTGTTGCGATTTGCTAGCTACCTTCGTCGCAAATGAAGTCGATGGCTGATTGTGAATGTCTTCCGATTTTTTTGTATCGCAAACAGTTTTATCCAATGTCGTAGAGTATTTTAAGTTCAGTGTTTCATTTTTTTCACTTAAAATTTTCACTTGATTTTCCAATACTTCTACCCTGTCGGCTTTTTCCTGAGCTGTTTTTAACATAAATTTAATTTCCGTTAATTCTGATTCTGTTCTAATAAATCTTTTCTGCAGCTCATCATACTCCTTTCTTTGCTCTTCCATCCGGGAAAGTATTTCTAAGCGAAACTCCTGAAGTTGATCTAGTATTGTACTTTCCATTTCAATTTTATTATTGTTGTTATTCCGTAGTCTACTGCCGCGCTCCGTATTGATAAAGGTGTTCGGAGTAAATGTTTTGTTCATAATAACATTATTAATACAATTTCCACGTACCGGTGTGTCAGTGTTATCCCGTTTTGGAAGAATCCTTACGCACTCCGGGCACATCCATGTACTCTTATATTCCTGTGTAAACGATTCAAAATGCTCAACCGTTAAACCAAGACACTTTAGATGGAACAATTTTTTGCACTTGTCTTGGCAACACTCCATAAATAAGATATCGAAAATCTCGCCATCACAGCCGCCACACTTAATTCCCATTTCATTAAATATTTAATCACAAATATTTATATCTTCGAAATTATAAAATCACGATCACCAAAATAACGTCCGCTCTGTGCGCGTCCGTCGCCGCAGTAATAAATATATATATAATAATACTAAGGACCGATTAATTTTTAAACGTCACATTTTTATACGTGGTAAAAAAGAGGACCTTTTTTAATTATTCACATACATAGCGTCACGCCTGTATCCCATCGGGGTAGGCAGAGACAATTGATTTCCACTTGCTACGATCCTGACACACTTCTTTCGCTTCTTCTACAGTCATAAGCCTTTTCATACACGCACGTCGTATTATTCAATAGTATTAAATTACTGCTTCCTAAATACATATACTTGATACAGTTTTACTTAGTATGAAATCTAACACCTATAAACACATTTAATAGTCACACCTCAGCATCACCTAATTATTTTATTTTATTCTTTTGTATTATATAAGAGTACCTAAAACATACATGTTTAGTTTGAGACTGCCTTAGTAATTTTGTAAGTTTGCATTGTTTCGTGTTTCAGTGAGTGAAATGTATAAGACTCCGGCCGCGGTGACTCGGCAGCGCGAGCACGACATCGCCGTCTCAAATCTCGCGTTTACATTCACTATTAATCAAACAGAAGTTTAGAAGGATTTTTATTCAATCAATTTCAAAATAGCCACATCACGAACTGAAATTGTTTGTTGGTTACACGCTGATAAATTGGTGGTCTTAATTTAAGTACTTAGTTGGTTGAGGATATCAACTTATCCGGTGACAATGACCGCTCTTTTATAAATCAATAGATTTTACACCTATTTGGTGAGTAGCTAGCTGTATGTAGGTACATCAACGCCCGGGAAAAAATCCAATACTTACAAAATCCAATAGCAGCCGGATACAAAATATCATCAAGCAAAGGAAAAGTGTCAGGCCATCAAATATGATCCAGGTCGGAAGTCGGGCGGGGCGGGGGGAGGGAGGGCCAGGTTCGACCTGAAACCGCATCGTCACTGCATCGCAATAACCGATTGTGCGAGCATTACGCGTCCCGACATAAAGCCGAAAGGTTTTTTATTACCACCTCCCGAGCCTAGCCAGTCGTTTTTTCACACAAACATTCGGTGACAATGGAAAACGGGGCTTTTTTTGCCAAGAGTTTGATTGATGCTTTCCAATCCGCTTCGTCGTGATAAATCTGCCATGTTGATATTTTTAGATTTGGTTTGTACCTTGTGGCCGCATGTGGTAAGATCAGCTTAAATTACTTGCTACTTAACTCATTTCAAAACTCAAACATTATGGTGACAACACACACAATCACGTACCCTCCAACAATCCAGCCAAAAAATAAAAGACAAACATGCAAATAATAAAGGTGGATGTCAACTGTGGTGCGGTGACACGGCAACCGTCCATTTATCACGGACATAAGCCGCCGATATTATGATCAATGCCGTCCAACGCCCGCGGCCCCCCCGGCCGGGGATGAAAAATCGGCGACGGCATTGTAGATATACCAGAGCAGCTTTGGGTGGGAACCATATTTCTAGTAAATTCTGTTGGTATATTTGTATATTAATGTACCGTCAAAGAATACCTAATAGTACCGATTTAAATAAATATTTTCACTAAGTACTTAATGCATGGGACTCGCCCATGCCAGTTGAAAAGATTGCTGTATTGATTCAGTAATATTGTATAGACTTTTCTTCTAGAAGTTCATGCTATCAGTCGAGCGCACGGCGGCTGTCTTTACAAAAACAACCCCTATTTTTCTTTTCGCCGACCAACTTGAAACCACAAAGACAATACACTTACAAAGGTTTTGTTCGAGGAGGGCTGTTGACAAAAGAATGAGACCGGGACTCTCAGATAGGGATCCCTCTTATCATCTGTTCCAATAGATTACCGATCGGCTTTAGTTAATTTTATCTGTTAAAATGATATCTGAATACCAATATTCTATTAAAATGTTGACCCATGTTCCTTGGAAAAAGTTGTTAAGTTTAGTGTTAGGAAGTGGTGATGTTTAGAGAAAGACAATTATTGTAATTCCGCTACGGTTGGTAAGAATAACTTTTCGTTTTCCCTTTGATTATGAAGAACAGAAGTAGGTGGCGGTTGAGGAACGGCAATCGGCTGATCAATTGATACAGGCACGTCCGAACACTCGGCGGATACCGACGATGGCTTATCAAAAATTATTGCTGATTTTATTTTGAAATTGAATAAGTACCGACTGTCTTTTTCTTCTATAAAATTATTAAATTTATCTGATTTGACAGATTTCTGAAATATACGTCTGTTAAAAAAAAATATATGGTTAAAAGACGACGAGTTAAAAGATCATTTCGATTCTTTCGTCACTACCAGTTCCTGTGCACCTGTGCAGCCAACCGACGCAAACTTTGGGCGTGCGCTTTGCTCATACAATACAAGAGGCATTCTTGACTTTCCAAGTTGCCACCACTTGTATAAGGCCAACGCTCTGATATCAGAAAACCATTTAGGAATCGCGCAAGCAACTCGCACTCAATTATTCAAAAGACCAGAGTTCCCGACCCTCCTTGCCACTTGGAAAAATCCAATCAGCACAACTCGTCACTTTAAAATCGATCCCCAATTTGCGAGAGCACTCCACAAATCGCTTTATGCATAAATATAAAATAACCGAGTGGTTTCCTTTCCGTTTAATATATTCATAGCTTGTACTCGATCGTATTTAAATATTTACATAAGTGACACGCAGCGGGCGCTGTGACGTCTGGTGAAAAGTATTGAGGAGTGGAATAGGCGCAGGATGCTGGGGCTGATGTTTGCCCGCTTCACCAAACAGACTTTTTATATTTAGTGAGTTAAAGTTCTGTATTTCAATGTAAGTTTTAACAAAGTTTGTTTCTTTGCATAAAGATCTAGGTATGATTTGAGTATATTGTTTTACGATTTTTTGTTTTGGAGCACTTTGACTTTAGCAACAGTTAATTTAAAAAAAATTAAAACAGGTATACTAAAGCCATAAAAATTGTCTCAGAACTTTGCTTTTTAGGACTAAAAACAAAAATTTACTGCATTTGTATGTCAAAGTGGCGTATAATCTAAAAAAATTGCCTTACCCCCTGTATTACATTTCAAACAAGCAAAGTAAGTATATTTCAACACTTAAGAAAGGGCGGGGGGTATCGATGTTTCCACTAAGCGTCGTGTATTCGAACCATAAAAAATAATGGATCTGCGAAACGTTGAGATATGCAGAAATATGGAGCTGAGCCGCGATCGAAAACGTAATGGCGCCAAAGAATAGGGGATTAGAGAACGATCGACTCGAAAACGATGCGATAGGGAGATTAGTGCAGCTTGATCAACTGGCAGGAAGGCTGGGCGACATCTTCATCTCATCATCATCTCCCGGATTTATTATTTTATTTACTAGGTCTCTGCTTCATTTGTGTAAGTCCCTCTGAAGTGGGTGAAAGGGGATGGTCTAATCTAAGTAGGTAGGTACCCCAATTACTAGGTGTCTTACACTAATTTATGGAATCGTGGGACAGAACATAGTTTAAGAAGTAATTAAGAAGAACCTCTACAAGTTAGCCTTGGAAGGCTACCACCGGAAGGGTTCTGGAAAGTAATGAATATAAATCATATCTCTTCGCCATGAGAGTTGTACACGTATTTTATCTTCTAACATATTTCGATATAAGCTGATGGTAAAAGGCAGGTGAATCGTTGAAAGAATACTCTAACCTTTCAAGAAATCAATAAACCTATACGTGCTTGAGAAGGTTTCTCAAGAAACAAACAAAATATTCTCGCACACCGAGCCTTGCCTCATTCCAGGTAACTGTGTTTGCAAACCGTAATGTTAACAACGTTAGTATATTCGTATAAACTGGAGTTTAGAACGGTACCTTTATCACGTACCTATCCCATGGGACACAGAAATTATGGTAATGCATAATATAAATAACTGAACAAGTGCGTGGTGGCTGGTGGATACTTTTTTTCTGTCTTTTACGGAATACGCTCGAAAATCCACGCTTTTTCTAAGATCTTTAATTTTTTGGCAGTATTAAGTTACAACAATGAGTCCAATCTAGTTTGATACCTCTTAGTTTTTTTTCCTAATTACAATAATAAGTACTAACTAAGAAGGTCAGAAAATAGTGTATGACATTTTAGGCTATTATAAGCAAATTCGAAAGGTGTACAGTTCAGATCGGAGCCAAATTTATGGATGTACTGGTTTTTGTGAATCAGTTCACTTAAAACTGACTAAATGTATAAAATATTTTAGGCATAAAGTTAAATTCCTATAAAAATATCCAACAAGCAACACGCACTGGTTCATTTATATTAACAAATCAGCCATTAACGCCATGAGGGTTCTATTACACTGTATGAGTACGGGCCTCTTTAAAAAATTGCTACAAGCCCACTGCATTGCAGTATGAATATTCAGCTTGTTACATGCAAATTCGTAGAAATTACCAGCTGTAAATTATAATTGTAATTGTTAATTTATTTAACGCCGCGGGGACGGCCTAGCCTTTTGAAATTACCATTACCTATCGATGGCACTCCGATGTCTGCCTTAATTGCATCACGTAACAGACCTATTACAATTTTATATTAATTATTTCTAGGGCAACGTTTACTAATTAAGGTATTGGCATCAAGGCATATAGGTTATTGTGGATAGTAATGAATGAAAGAATATGCACTTTATTGTAGGTACTTACTTAAATAAATACATAATTAACAATAATTATAACAGTAAGGAGACAATAGACGACCTTATTGCTAAAAGGGATTTCTTCCAGGCCACCTGTTGTATAATGTATATTAAATGAACTTATATCGTATTTTCTTTTGTTTGTTTTTTAAAATATTGTGTGTGAGCGGGACTCGTACTTGGGATTCGTTCTGACAGAATTTCATCGTTTTCATACTTAAGGGTGTCCAAATAGGCATAACTTACTGGTTGCACGTATTTCATGATTAGATAAGTACCTATGTGAAATCAATCACTCACAAGAGAACCTTTGAGGCAAACTGAGCCTTCGTCACCCGGGCAACTGTTACATCCGGCAAATATTCTTTACAGGATGTAAGTATGTGGTAAAAGATAATATTTATACTAACGCAGTAATAAAAAGTATCACACTTGAACCTAACTAGCTAGAACCTGCATCTAGGTCCCCGACAAAGACATGCACATACATACACCTAGACTAGATCCAAAAAACGAACATCGATATACAGATCATAAAAACGTTCAACAAATACCAGGTATTGAACCAGACCTGCGAAGTTACAATCAACAGTCACTACTAGTGAACTCCGGATTGAAGGACAACGCAATGGTAATTCTATGATAATGCAACCATGCGAAAACCTTTGCTGCTCTTGTACTGTAAATGTAAATCATGTTATATCATAAACCAGTCATAGTTTTCATTACTAGAGGTATTTGGGTAAAATAAAAACAGTTATTACCAGTACTTTATAAAATGACTCTCCTTGCCCTCGATAGATCAGACACTTAAATATTAAATCTGGAATAATGTATACTAAACACCCAAATAATAATAACAAAACATATTGCATCCTGTAGGTATTGTAATATCCGTCGGGGAAGGAACCCAATTATCTCTAATGAAGACAATGATATAAGCTTGGTTATTGATCTAGATTTAAATTTCATGACGGGTCAGTCCCTGCGACGACGATGCGAGCCCTTAATGTTTCTTGCAAACTTTAGTAGAACGTAGAACGGAAGGTCTTGATACTTTTAAGACTAAGGGTAACTTCAAAGTCCCTTAGAAGTTTTAAGACAACAGTCAGACGGACGGACAGACGGACATAGCGAAACTATAAGGGATGCTTGTTTGACTACAAAAGGCTAAAATCAACTCTTAAACCTTTGTTGAATTTTCTACTTACTAAGTACATTAAAAAAAATAAACAAATACACATATTTAAATATCAACAAACTGTTAGTATAAAAATCTGATATAATACTTGTATGTACATGTTGTTGATTTAGAAATCAAAGCTTAAATACTCAGATATTCGTATCGTCGATAGACTTACATGCAGAAGTTGAGAAGTTTTTTAGTTGGGTACAACTATAAGCCTACTACCTAGACTACCTACTTACTAACTAGAGTGGAGTGGAGGAAAAAGGGGGACGCCTTTGCCCGGCAGTGGTACACAATAATGGCTACTTATAAAAAAAACAACTATTAGATGGCTGTGAGCTGACTCAATGACTGATAGTAAGTAAATGAGAGTAGCATAATAATGAATATGGCTCAGAATTTCAAATTATAAAAACAGTCACATGAGAGCTCTACGAATTTCCCCAATAGAATTAGCAAGTATCAAGACGTCCACGACACCTCTACCAAGTTTGATGTCCACTAATTTCTTATCCCCGAAACCTAATAATATGGTCCAACGTACACACGAACAAACGTCTAAAATTATGATTAACGACCCTCCACCCACACGCGCGAACAGACAAACTTGCCTATTATGTTTATGATATCTTTGTGTGTATGTGTAATGTGTGCGCTACAAAAACAACATTAAATTGCGAATAGACGCCATATTATTTCAATTAATTAACCTCAATTT
The DNA here is from genome assembly GCA_951802225.1 of Euspilapteryx auroguttella. Classification (NCBI taxonomy): domain Eukaryota; kingdom Metazoa; phylum Arthropoda; class Insecta; order Lepidoptera; family Gracillariidae; genus Euspilapteryx; species Euspilapteryx auroguttella. The sequence continues at coordinate 7,447,116 of OX637652.1, forward strand.
CTGTGTTTTATGATCTTATTTCTATATTTTTAATCGAGTAATATATAAAAAAAAAATTTTTTATTTTCAAATCAAAGTTCTTGTTAATATCATTAAAATTAATGCGATGATAAGAACAAAATTAGTATAACTGATAAAATAAAATAATTTAGAGAATAATGAAAGTAACGGCTGACTAATCCTTATTTTTTTTCGTGAGCAGAAAAATACAACATAATTTTACGCTGATCTAGGAAGGTAGGACTGAAAATATATCACGTATCGTATTAAGTATTTTTGAAGGTTTGGATGTAGAAAAAGGCCTTTTTAAATTATTCAGTCAGGTAAAAATTTTCTATGTAGATATTAATGTCAATGCCTTAAATTCCTGAAACACTAACATTAAAGATAGACTTGGTTTAACAGCTCCTTACCCCCTTACTACAAAAAAGTTAGACCGGTCTAAAATCACCAATTTGTATGACGAAATAGTGACTTAAACCTAGTCTAGTGATTTAGACCCGGTTGAACTCTTTTTGTGGTAGCGCCGCATGAGTTTCAATTATTCGGGGTTTAACATTATTGTATTTATCAAAACACACTAATAAGTGACCGCAGCTTTACCTAATCCATTCTTTCTTTAAACACCGAGGATGAGGTGAGGTGGTGAGTAAAGTAAAGACATTAAAAATGGCAATTGGAGTGTCGCGCGGGCGGGCGGCGGTATCGATCTGCGCGCGGAGCCAATAACTGCTCGCCCGCTCTCGAAGATGCTAATCATACTGAACCGCATTCGACTGTGCTGCCACCGCTGCGGCAGCTGTGGGCGGTGCTCTTAGATACTTCAGAAATTTGGGAACTGAATACTTTACCCAATTCTCAGAGCTCTTTGAGCTGCAGTTTTCGGGGAAACGGAATGCATGGTGAAGCATATTAACCTTAATTTGTTTGTAATTCTAAGTGAGAGCATATGACTTGACTTTAAACTACACGAGTTGTAATTAAGATATAATTATGGTTTTCATCATAATCTTAGCCTCCACTTTCAGTGAGCTAAGATTTAATAGACCGTCCTGAAATATTTTCAGTATGTAGCGGTCTCTCTCCCCGCCTCTCGAATATAATTTGTACAATATTGCCAGTTTATGAGTGTGCGCCTGTAATTTCACTGGACATTTAATATTTTACCATTTTGAACTTCAATAAACAACCATTATTCTAGTTTGCGTGGGGAATTTAGATATTAATTTCCTTAGCGTAACTTAACACGCCCTTCTGCTTTTAGGTAATCGGTCAGTTACTAAAGTTTTTTAAATATTGACTAGTATTTAAATCCTATTGTCTACCTTCTTATCAGGTCAGAAATAAAGCAGACTTTGTTGCTGCTTCAATAACACCAAAGGGGTTTTCTTATTCAAATAATGTTAACAATGCATAGTAGCAGAAGCGGCTCCAACGCTAGCTAAAATGTTCAATATATCACTTGCGATTGCAAGAAAAATGGCGATACAGTATTTCTTACAGCGTGCCCACTGTTTCATGAAAGAGGTTCTCTAAAATGGGCCAGTTGTCGAAGCTATAGCTGGATTCATGGGACTTGTTTGGTGGCTGATGGGCAGTCGGTAGTTGGTTGAAATGTATCGAGACTGCCTCGACCTCCGACCCGCGGCCGCTAGCTCATCCAAACATAGTTCCTATCGAGAACAGATATATTTGAGGTTTTATTTATACCAAACGAGCTCTTTGCTTACAGTCGCTGCTTTGGGTTTGTTTTCCGTTTTGCTTGGATTTTTTAATTTTTTATTGCTTTTGTCATTTGTTTGAATATTCGAGTGTATTAATATTTTATGGGCAATATGACAAGCAGATAGATTGTTGCAAAACTAAGTGAAAAGTTAGGAGTGAAGAAAATTCAAGCTTCAACATCACAGCCAGCACTTCACATCCATTCAGTACATAATCAACCAGAAAAGAAAATATAAAAGTTGAGTATAATATATCTCAAGTATCTAGGACGAGCACTGCCCACTGAAACATTCATCGTGAAGAAAATAAATAGATCCCTCGGCAATACATGTGGATTACTCCGCGCGAGGAGGCCACACGCCGCCGCGTCCCACGGACACGTCTGATGATATTTCTTTGACTTTTACTTTTATTGGCAGTGATATTTTTTTTTTAATCTAAGCGTTGGCCAAAATATCATACATTATGTACTTATGCATACTATAGTGACACAATTTGCGTTTTATCTGTTCAACGGAACCATGCAATTATTTACAAGTTTCAATCCATGTTCCTCAAGGAATTTTGTTTTATTTTAGTGCTGGAATTACTCCGTTTAACACTTACACGTATAACACAGCCATTATCTTTACTATTGATTGAGTATTAATATTCATATATAATAATACAAAAAATGTCATTACAGTGGTCACAAGAGATACGTCAAATACATCAGAAATTGCTAGAAAAAAGTTATATAAATGATAATATGTATAATCTACTCAAAGTAGTTAAAATATTTTTTTTTTTTAATAAAATGTCATAAATTCATTAACCGTGTAAAACACTTGTTCCGTAAGTAACTGTTTCACTTTAGTCTGGAATAGTGAGATGCTGTCTATTGATTTTATTGCAAGTGGCAACCGTTCATACAATGTTGGCCCTATAACGTTAGGGTCTTTTGTTAACAAGGCCAGCCTTCTCGGAACAGTCAGGAGGCGGTTTGGTCGTCAAATTAATGTTGACAGCTATTAAGTATCTCCTACCGTTATCTAATTATTTAGATATATAATATAGGACAGCCAAAAAAATTAGACAACCTTTGCTAGGACAAAACCTATTAAGATTTATCTACTCCAACGTCTTTAGATATCCAACTCCATGTACCTCGAACCAGGCGAAAGGAAACAAAACAGGCTCAATCTATTGCAATAGAATGAGATCCCTCGGGAGTGTGGGGGGGTTGCCGGTCCGGCGGGAGGGAGGAGGTGGTTGTCTCATCAATCTGCCGTCCTCGTGTCGATACCGGCCACATATTGTTGTTGCCTCCGTCACGCAGCGATCACGCACATGTGACCGGCCGCTTTGACCGGACTAGCCTCAACTTTGAAATGGAAATGTGTTCTTAGGTACTGAGAATGTCTTTCGAATCGTATAGGTTCTATTGTAGAAAGCGTTTTACATTGAAGAGTTGTATGAAAATTCCAAAGACTCATTGAAGTTGATAGGTTTTTTTGAGATCTTTATTGTAACCTTTATTAACGTCTATTAATTGAAAACATTAGATTCCTAGCACTTAATCAGCTTCACTTAATTGAAATAATAATATTCGCGAACCTCCTTCAAAAAGCGCTATCAAAGAATACAAATTCATCACCGCAGAGTGTAATTAAACATGAACAAGTTATCTACGAGCGACACCTACCGTCGGCCGGCCTTTTGTACAGCCATCTTTTCATCGTCAAAACTCATTTCAATTAATTTTCGTAGAAATAAGTAAATGATGTGCCCTTAAAAGCGAGATATCATTAACACTGCGGCCGGGGGGTTGGGCGGACGCCCGCCCCGCGCCTCCGCCGCCGCAGCCTCTTTCTCGGCAAATAGTATGGACAATAATTTGATAAATTACTTGTTTAAGAAAATATCTAATACTTTTCATGTCTAAACAATGTTAAAATCATTTTCTGTTAAATTTAAAAAAAAATAAGATACTGAAAGTATAATTGTATTGACGTATAGCCGAAAAGGCTCATAGTCAAAACCTTTGATACAATTTAATGTTAAACAAGCATTGTTATACAATTTTAATATCCATATTTACCTAACATTCGCAAGTCGCACCTTTTATTATAAAACGAAAACATAAAAGCAAAGTAAAAATAAGAACCCCCTCTCCCGACCGCCGCGCGCCGGCTCCCTGGGGAGAATCATTAGGAAAAAATCGTGTTGATGGATTTAATTACAAAAAATAATTATTCTAAAGAAAGTTGCCTGAATAAACTCGGACGTAGCGGGTTCTTCGATTCCCCCTTAATCGGATTAATTTACCTTTAAAAAAGGGGGGGCATGTTGTTGTAATGAATGGAAAGATAACATGAGGCTTCTAAGTAAATTAAAAAAGTAACAGAAAGTTAAGAAGTTTAACTTAGTAAGTTCCAACCATTATGAACTTCTAGCCTACAGCATCCATGCTACATGATCAGAAACCCGACACGCATCTTTACTCGTGAAGATAAGGGCAATGCAGTTCCACCTTTACTTCACCCCACTCCAAATCATCTCCACAGCTCCCTGGTTAAAATACGGTTAGGATGATGCGCGTTTTTTCCACTCGGTTGCCCGGTGATCTGTGCAACGCATCTGACGCAAATCATATTGCTAGGAACAGGAAGGGTTTCGGATCATTTTGGAGTTGTTTCTGCGAGTCATCTTCGTTGATTCGACGTCAGCAAGCTGTTTTGTGCTCGATGTCACGTCTTTGCTCGGCAGTGATATAGATTTGTCTTTGTTCCCTTTCTGAATATATAAATGTTTTATATTAGATATCAATAATTTTTATTTGCCGAGTTGTATGATGTTCTTTTAAATATTACCTACCTAGTTTTAGTGTAAACAAGCTTGCGGTAAAGTTTTCAGATAAGTCTCCGTCTACACCCTTTTAATTCATCAATATCATCTCAGCTGAAAGTCGTCCACTATTGGGCATAAGCCTGCCCCACAAATTGTCACAGAGACCGGTCTTGAGCGACCCTTATCCGTTCCTTTATAATTATAAAAATATATTCATTTTACTTAAATCTGATCTTTGTTAAATGGTTCAGTAAACAAAACACAAATAAAAGTGACTTCCAAGAGTGCCAGGTCATGGTCTGACCATTCTTTACACTTGCCTGACCCGACCAGAGGGTGGCGAAGTGACTCCACAGTACTAAAAACATATGCCGAGGATTTGGAATAGGGTAACGCGAAAGAGTTCAGAATTAACATTTTTAAAAGTCTTTTAGTTTTAGTAACATCAAAATCAAAGATATGCATTCGCAGTCTTTGTGCTATTCAGAAGTATAATAAGTGTAATCTGTAATACTTTTCAATGGCACAAAAACCACAATTTAGAATGATATTGTGTAAATTGGTATAAGAAAAGTAGGTAGGTATAAGCAGTAATAAATTATGTAATAATTATTTTATTAAGTTTTTTTAAATAATTTGCTCGGTAGTTCTCACGGCAATTCTGACGTTTTCCATCTGCTATTTCAGTTGTTGACGTCACGAAAGTTATCTTGATATGACTGTAGTCTGAAAAAAATGATTTGCGTCATGTCTCTTTGTGAAATGGGATTTTCCTGCAGATGCTTTAACTAAACGATAAGATTATCCTGAAATCCTGGTCACTCTTAAAAATACTAGGAAATACTATTTAAAATGTATTGACCATTAGATTTTATCAGTCTGATAGATCATGATTCATTTGTTACAATCTCTACAGTAAACAAATGTATGTTTGTCCTGCAGTGCATTTTTACAGTTGAATCTTAACAACTAAGTAATTATCTAAATTATAATTATTTTTGTTAGTTACATACATATATACCTATATGTACCTATATAGGTTATGAGCATTTCAAACTTTGTATCCGTAATCCCGCCTGTTACCATTTTCCTTATTTGTTAGTTATTATGAAGTTCAAGCTATTTATAAAAGAAGTAAGACATGCGTGGGTACTGCGCGTCGTCAAATAGCATTTTAATGTCAATCGAGTAATAAAATTTACATGTTACAGTGTAACATGACTCTGATTATCCTATTGTAAAGGTTGTTTCTCAGTGGAACGTTAATAAAATGTTTTTCCGAATTAACAAGTTAAGATAATAAATCACTTAGGACTTACATGTAACTGTAGATTGTAGGCATAAGTTTTTCATAATGAATGATGTCAATTAATTATATTTGTACCTATTTTTTATAGGTAGTATGTCGTTACAAATAGGTATGCGATTATTTAACCTTGATGAACATTATAACATATTAATAGATGATTAATAAAAAAATACTGAATTCCCTTTATTTGCAAAATCGCGTTGCGAATGCTTAGTGCAATAGTAGAAAAATATGCACGGCGTATATTAGATGACGATCGGTTCCGTGTGTAACAGTCGTAACTGACCTACGAGCCGCGTGAGTCGTACACAATTTTCATCATAACTTGCACTAGCATAAATACGAAGGCTTCTGTGACGGTTCATTCAGTAGTTGAAACAATTGCTAAAGAAAGCGTATACGCAGAGCAATAGTTAGAATACTTATTTTGTGTTGAACGTTATTAACCAATATTGAGGATCAAACATCCAAATTTAGTTGACAATAAGTTCAAATATAGTAAAAAGGAAGTGATTAGTTCCGTCCTTGCCTCTGCGCAGCAATCTGAGGTGAGTTCGATCGGTTTGTTTATCTACATTTTACCTTCATACTTTGTCATTGCATCTTGCAATAAGGGTTCAAGGTAAGTCATCTTCAAGATTTTCCTCAAAGATAGGGTAACGACTACGACTACGTGCGTAGGCACGTGACTCTACGACATTCTTCATCCCACATTCTTTGCAGATTCATTATCTTGAATTTACTATTTACTGTTACAATTATAAAGGAGATGGATTATTTTATTTATTTTACATTGGTTAAGTTGTAAATAATATTTGTGGATACCTTGTTACGATAAGTAGAAGCAAAAACTAGAAAATAAACTACCTAGTAAATAACAAATTATCAAACCACAATATTATGATACACGGTTACTGCAAAACATTTGCAATATTTATCGCTGCGATAACAATTCGTAAATACTAAAACCTAATCAGTGTTGTTGCTACAACCACAAGCCGGCCTAGTAACAACAATGAAAATATTTAGAGTATATCGTAAGTCGTAACCAGTTAGAGCTAAGCTGCAGTTACTAGCAGCTAATAAGTAATAAGTAATCTCCAGTGGAGGAGCTCCAACTAACTGATTACAGACGTTACATTTAATACTTTAAACGTGGACCTAAAATTTACAATAGAGTTTGGTTCCGGGGTCACGTTTTTTTAATTAAATTAATCATGAACATGATTTGAATTGATAAACAGCATTCAGAAACCATTGCTGATTTTCTCAGAGAAATATCTGTCGTAGTTCCCAAAAAGCAGAAATGGTTCTCAAATGGTGTCATGCTCATGTAGAGAGTTCAAGATAAATTTACAAACAGAATTTGACCTCTGGTTATTTGATTTAAGTTGAAAAATAAAAAATAAAACTGTTCAAATAATAATTTTATAAACGGAAGAAAACTTACCTGTTTAGAAATGTTTTACAAAGGTATATTTTATTTATTTCGACTGCTCCGTAGCTCAGTTGGCAGTGATGTGGACTAAGATGCCTGTGCACTAATTTAGGTCGATTCCCGGCGGCGAGGCGAATATTTTTATGATGAATATCGATGTTTGTTTACCGGTCTGGGTGTAAGGTTCGTCTCTGTATATGTTTCGGGCACCCTACATAAAGGTTCTTCCTACTTAGGAGCTCTGAGTGAATTCGATCTTAGAACAAACCCTTATAACCTATTTCAGAGCGAACACGTTAATACCTTATCATTATTTAGCACAAGGTCGGGTGAACAGAAATGCACTAATCATGTCATCTCAGCAACAATGTTGCTTTGCGACGCTGCTATATATCAAAACGAGCGATTGTTAGGGTTCCTTACCTACTCGCGACCCTGACCTACCTATTATCCTAATAATGAACTTCTGATCAATTTCAAAGAAAACGTATACTTACTTCACGAGCTTCTTTAAAGCTTTAATTAAGGATTTACAAATACTCATGACTTATGTTATCAATCCGGCGATAAGACCATCAGTCTGCGGTGTCAGTATTTTGACCATACTGATGGAATTGCATGATGCTTGGCTGAGCGAGTAGGAATCCTCAAAGGTGCACAAATCCAACTTGCACTTCACCTACACAAAGATACCTACTAATCAGCAAACCTTAGACATTAATAGCACTGCTGTATTGTAAATTAAATGCTAATGTAGCACTGAGACGTAATTGATCCTCTCATTCATTTCCCACCTACTTCAGGTGTATTTTCTTCAAACTTTCTGTTACCTACACTAATGCAGACTTTGATTGATTTAGTTTTTCTTTGTCTTTTGCAATCAAATATACAAACCTTTGTTTTAATCTCGTCTTAATTTTTCTTAGGAACTATAATTAGGTATTTACAGTAACTTATTTTCTTACAGTATTGAAATTTTTCACACATGATAATTATGGTACCGACATTCCCACGAGAAATAACAATTTCTTAGGCTATCTAAAAATTTTTAGCGCCATTATAATATTAGTGAGTAGAATAACTGCGTGTTATAACTGATATTTGTTTGTAATTTAGCCAGAACATTTATTATTTTTATTGTTTTAGAAGAGAAAAAACGTGGTTCTCAGCCTTTGAGTTGCTCATAACCATTTTATCTGAAACCTTCTTACAATGAAAATGTTTTAAAGCACACGCTGTCACAACTCTTCAAAATTACACTAAAACAAATAAAAAACACATAAGTTTCTTCATAATTCATGATTTCTTTATCGCAGTATAACCTTGGTTGTGACTTTTATTTTATGGCATCACGCTTAATACAGGTATATAGTAAACTCGGTAACGTAAATCTTTGTTCATAAACCCTGGCCTTTGTTTTACGTAACCTAAATGGAATATACCTATACTCGTAGCTGCGTTTCCTATTACCAACGACATCAAGATTTTTCTTGACTGTTAGAGATGACGATGACGACATGTCGTAAAGTACTCGGCTGCATAACGAAATGAAAAGAGTAGTACAAAGTAATTTTGTGACGTGCTGAAAACTACTATGTCATAGTCACGGATATGAGTATTCGACGCTTGTTGCATAGTAAACTGTAGGTACGCACAGCTTTACTAACGCACTTACTATAAGTAACGGTATTACGCTTACGTATTTGAATACATTATGTAGTTTGTAATTTGTATAGAATGTTGAGAAATATCAATATAATATTCATTCAATCAATATATATAAAACTCTTTCGTTACTGACTGACTGACTGACAGACAACGCAGAGCCGAAACTACTGGGCGTACAAAGCTGAAATTTTGCATGCAGGTTCCTTAGGGAGTTTAGGTGAGCACTAAGAAAGGATTTCCCGAAATTCCCACGGGAACGGGAAAAAACGGGATTTTTGTGTTTATAAGAAATCTGCGCGGGAAATACCGCGGGGCAGCCTCTAGTAGATAATATATACCTACCTAGTTACACTGCTAGAAAGACAGCGTCTTAAGTTTAATGGTTTTGGTCCCACACCCTAGACCGCAAGCCGCAGTCAGACACAAAAACGACAACTCCATTTTTTTTTTTTCTTAAAAAGGTAACTCACGAGGCGCTGCCGCTGGCACATAATTCAGATTGTTACCGCGGGACTCGAGCGCGATACATAGCGCCAACTTCCGAAGCACACGCTCTGAAATATTTATTCGTGAAACGTAAAGATCGGGTGGGGGCTAGGTGTGGGGGTGGAGGGCGGTTTATCCCGCGGTTTCCTACCCCGACGTGTTTTACTCAGAGATGGGAAGTCGCCTGCCGACGCCGGCGGTCGATACCGCCACAGAGCTGCCCGTGAACAGATGAAGCATTTAAATAGGCTACGTAGCTTCCAATTACTGAACCTCATTGTGATGATGCTGGACAATTTTTTTTATTAAATACCCAATTACTCCTAATTAGCCTGCCTCCTCGGTGGGAAAATATGTCTGCTATAATTTTACTTAATAATGGCATAGCCTGATACTTCTCACTCACAGGATGAAATTTTTACATTTCGTCAAATCTAGCAAAATCAAAAGTGAATTATAGTTTCTGATAACAACGATAGTATGACCTAGAGACAGTACTTACTGTTAGCTTTTAGATAAAAGTAATGTTTCATACAAATCTTATACATCAAACAAAACAATGTTCCAGCTGAAAGAAAGAAAACGTTCTCTAATCTATATTTCTCTCACTCCTCGAGCTATCTACGTGAATTCCCCAGCGTGGGGGGACCCCCCTGTTCGATTGTCTGCGGAGGCTGCCCGCCGCCGGTGCCATCTGATGTACCGAGAGTACTCCAGATCTGCATAGATCGTTGCCTTCCTTTTTTCCTATCGAAAAATCAATACTTACAGTTTTATAAACCTTCGATCTCGGGGAAACTCTACCTAAGTCAATGACCTTTAGATGCTTTCATTTGAAAATACCTGTATAATAACGCTCTCTGTTTCATAAAAATTCATGCAATTCATAAAAAAAGTCTCTGAAATTCCACAGCGCAGATATTTTCTATGTGCATAGTGTCCTATAAGTAGAGCACTGCACATTCGTATCTCAATAGTAGGCTTCGAAGGACCAGGGTACATAATGTGAAAATTCTTATCCCAAAAGCGTACCGCAGTTTCCGCCGAAGCCTCCCTCAAGGGGAAAACGGCTCAAAGCCTGAGCAATAAAGCCTTCGCACTCGGATCCGGCAAAACAAATACGACGAACATTTCAATGCTAGATATCACTCGCCCCGCCTACACAGTCGGCATTACGTTTGCCGGCGCCCTCCCATTGGTTCCCGCGAAAGCCTTCTGCGATTCGAATTGGTTATTTTTTTTCTACAATTGAAATTGGAACTGTTGGTTTGTATTGTACGAGTGTCTACGCATGCGTCGGGGGAGGTGTCTACGTCACGTAGACGTATCCACGTTTTGCGGGTTTCGAATGTTTTATTGGATTCCACAATTCGTTTCCGTTCTCCTATTTGGGATTCGTATAAGGTTTCTAGAGACTGCGCAGCCGTACTACCTGCACACTTTTACACCAGGCATTGCAAATTATTTTCTTTGTTACGATGCTTCATTATTCTATTGTGACATTATAATTTACCATTAGCGTGTTCAGCCACACATCAATCAAACTAACGAAGTGCGTTTCGGCACTACAAAGCATTAATTTCGTAAAGCATAGGTACGAAAACGTTTCAGGCCCTGAATATTTAGTCGCCACAAGCGTATGGTGTTCACAAAATGAGCTTTGCCACCGTAAATATTGCTACGCAGTAACTACGTGACGTTACAAGCGGGATGCGAGGGAAAGGAGACATTCGATCGGGATGGTAAGGTGTAAAATAGGATGTCAGGCGAGTCGCACTATAGAACCACTGGCTGGCTGCGTCCGGAACAATTTCATTTGCGACTGGGCGAGGATAGCGTTGACTGTAATTACGACAACAATCGATGGAGGCGCCACCGTCTGCCGCACGTTTAATCTCACCAGAATCAAAGGCCCGCCGCCGCACATATACATATAGGCGCGTGACGGAATTTACAATCTCTCTGGAATAATATCTTGGGCAGTTTACATTATTTACAGGAAGCAGAGTAACGTGGAGAAAAGTGTCTGAATTGTACTACTGTAACTTAATTTAAACGTTTGTTCAAATTCTGTTTTTTTTTTTTTATCTGTAATTTAAAGATACAGAATATAATAAACTTACAGAAATACTCAAAAAAAGCTTTATTTTTAAATAATCGTGCCTTTAAATAATTTTAAAACATTTAAAATAAATGATCAAGACCCATGTTTAATGTAGGGTTGCGTAGACAGGCACTTAAAAACATAAAATATTATTCATTATGTGATTTTTAATGTGCTTATGCAAAATTCCAAATGTTACTTCAATAGTCTCTGAAAAAATGGACATGAGATAGTCGGACAGGTCTGCCTACTCTGCGTCTTCCGTTGCGCGTAGGCCACTTATCCCTTACCACCCTAGCCAACATCTGTTCTTCGAGATACAATGTGCCCATTGCCACTTATGTTTTCCATTTTAAAACACAACTTGTCTAGTAAATTGCTATTGCTGCTCTGTAATCGCAGCTCGTGATATTCCGCTGTGTATTTTCAGAGCTGAAATTCAGCACAACCGGCGTCCGGCCACAAATTATTGAGAATCGATGCATAGTGCAGGTTTAATTCCCACCGGCAGCTGGGGCGGACAGTTTTCAGGTGGTTTTCAGCAAATGCTCCTGAAACAAGTGCTTTGTTAGGCTAAATAATTGTTTTAGTTTAGTACTATAATGATAAAGTAATATGCTTTAAAACGGAAATACTTGCTTTATATTGCATCCTTTGTAACTGTACTACGTATAGAACCTACCTATAAGACCTACCTATAGTATAGGAATATACAGCTTACCTACGTACTTTTAAAATGTTCGTACGACAGCCCGTTTATAAATGATTTTTTCTGACGATTAATAAGAAAGCTGTTTAATTTCAAACTATTAATTTAGAGGAAGATAATAGACCTATTGCACTATATTGCACTATTATTCTCTCTAAATTCATACAAATTGTTGGTTGTACATAATAAACGACCAATATGATATCCAATAATATTTTAAAACTTTAATGTGTTCAAAAGCACAAAGTGTTGCTTTCTATTCATATTCAAAGGCGACGTAGAAGCAACTTTCATACTCGCAGCTCAATTAATTCAAGTTTCGACAACATTTCCTCGTTGCGCTGAAATTCAGCTTCAGCGTATATGAATCATCTCAGCGGAATAATAATTCAATATCCAAAGCTACAACTGTGAGGTAACAAGACAGCGAGCGGTATGTGAAAAGCTCCGCTATGTAAAAGCTCTACGTTCGAGTTGGGATGCAACACATACAAAGGAGGGATGCGGGGCGCACTCGAAATCATGAGAGCTTAGCACGTAAATTACATAGTTCGTGAATATTTAGAGGTGATTTTTTCTTCTTTTCTTTCTTTCTTCTTTAATACACTGAAATAATTATTTTATTTTAATTTATTGACCAGAAAGATTAAAATTTAACCTGAAAACGCCTGAGTATGTCTTTAACTGTGAATAATATAGATTAAAGAGCACCTAAAAAATATAAGTATTTAAACAAAATTAACATAGCTACTGATATATTTTTGTGATAAGGATAGAATAGACCGTATCTTCAATATTAGACGTTTGATTTTTGCATTTTCAACGAATATTATTAGTTATCATGAGATATTTTATTCATCATCGCAAAAAACCGTAACGCGTTTGTACTAAAAATCAATTATATAGTTAGGTTGCGTAAAGGACAGGAAATAAGTTTTCGTAAGAGTGTCTGAACATTTGAGTTATTAAAATAATATGATTCTTTTACTAATTCATGTTAAGTACTTACTTTTTTAAATATTCTAAAACAGCCACATGAAACAAGCCACAGGGAGTTACGTTCTGAAAGCCACGCTACTTATAGAATAGGAAGCGAGTGTAGGTAATGGCGCAAAATAGTGACGCAGTATTATTGCAGGGGGTGGCGCCACCCTCCCCCCCCCAGGACCGCTCCCCGCGCTGAGAGCGACTGAAAGGTTCACAAGAAAAATAAAATCGGTATACCGTCCCGCTTATTCTTAGGAAAAAGTTCCTTTATGTGTATTTTTGATACATACTTCTTTTCTGTGTGTTAGAGCGGTATGTATTGAGAAAAAAGTGTCTAGGGCTCGAATTTGCTCTACGGTGTCTCCAGCTCTAAATTGATCTCCCACTCTGAAATTCTGCAGCTCGCACTTTGAGAATTTATTATCTCTTGCTCCAACCAAGTAGCGACCTAATATAAGTATAAGGATTCCATTGTTATATCTCTTTTAATTAAGTGTGTTGCCTCTTTTCTAAAGATAAATGTTTTAATTTGTTTGATATTCTGCGCGAGTGCTGCAATAACAAAATAGTTTTTAATTAAAAACAGAGCTCTCTGGTGCCCTGTTTTAATAATCCTGTCGTTATTTTTATTTTTAACGCTACAAAAATAGCTATTAGGAGCATTATATACATTCCAGCTGATTCAAGAAAATACATCAATGAACAATTAGGATATAAAAAATGTTTGCTGAAAGTTCAATTACGAATACAAAAGAGGCTAGTAAGCCTAACAATAAGTTTATTTTTACGACGTGTGCTTAGTTCTTTTTTGCTGAATACATAATTTTCAGTACCTATTTCAATAGTTTTTCATGTATATTTATTTACAAACGATTGATTAAATTAGCAAAAAACGCACCGGTAGACGTAGAGAAGGCAGAACCCCCACTAGGAGATCAGGCGACGGTGAAGATTGCGAGAGTAAAGGACCGGTCGGTAGCAGTGGACCCCTTTCGACTGATATAATGATAATTTTTTACAAATGTTTATAAAAAGGTAGTAAAAAATTGAATGAATAAATAAATTAATGTAAGAAAAGATTCAACGTATAATTAGGTTCATGTTTTCGTTCGCAACATAGGTTATTGGTCATTGGTCATGGTCACTGTCCCATTCCCCTACATTGGCCCCATTAGCAGATCGTACCGATGAATGGTATTGCAGATTTTGAGATATCGAACCCATGATGCTTTGAAAAAGTTTTTAATATGGTGAGCGAGAGAGCATCTTCCTTGTTCTGTGGTGAGCTGAATCTCTGCTTAATTGTATATCTGCCTTGTCTGAAATACCTGGTACAACGAGAGAGAGCATCTTCCTTGTTCTGTGGGTACAACAATAAAAATGAACTGAACACACACAAACCCACACCTACAAGTGGTAACTGAAATTTCAGAAACGTTTAAAAAAAATAAAGCGCCATCTGTTAAACTTTGCCGGAACCAGAAAGGTTGAAAGAGCCAGTCTTCAATTGTTTTGATAACACAAGCAAGGTACCCCGCAGTGCTCATTTTGATCTCCTAAATTTATTGTAGATGGAGTTGAAATTTAAATTAAATAAATTCTGATTTCTGAATAAAATTATATTTTAAAGTTGATCAGTTTGACCAGACAAAAAAAATCGAAACAAAACTCAAATTTAAAAAATTAAAGTCCATTGATTTATTTTTTCTCGCAAAATAGTTTTAGACTGGGTGTTTCTGACGAGGCGATAAATCAAAGAACCGATTCAGCTCACCATACCTAACAACTTTCCCTAAGTAGCAGGGTCGACATCTCAAAAAAAAAACGGGTGTTTCTTACACAGTGGTTCTATCAGCTGAAGCTGAAGGGGCTGAAGGGTCTGTCTCGTACATTGATCAATGTACTTTTGTTTTGTGATTTTGACTTATGTTCCTTTGGGAAATTGTTAGGTACGGCCAAGGTCAAGGTATGGTAAGCTGAATTCTTTCTTTGATTTATCAACGTCTTGTCAGAAACATCCTGTATATTTCCGACTTACCTATACCTGTATATTTCCGACTTACCTATATACTTATAATAATAATTATTTGTGATAAGTGATAAGCGATTTTTTGTTACACAGTGCACCATAAAGGCACCATAGTTATAAAAAAAAATCTATATATATAAAATTCAAAGGTGACTGACTGACTGACTGACTGACATAGTGATCTATCAACGCACAGCCCAAACTACTGGACGGATTAAGCTGAAATTTGGCATGCAGGTAGATGTTATAGCGTAGGCATCCGCTGAGAAAGGATTTCCCAAAATTCCCTCAGGAACGGGAATTACGGGACTTTTTAGTTACTATGAAAAATCGACATTATTGAGTGTATCGACGTGAAACTTGGTGTACAGGTTCCTCAGTGAATGAAAGAGTGTTGAAAAAAAGGAATTTACAAAATTCCCACGGGAACTGGAATAACGGGACTTTTTTGTGAGAATGAAAAATTTAGATCCTAGTGTGTATCGACGTGAAATTTGGTGTACAGGTTCCTCAGTAAATGAAGAAATGTTGAAAGAAAGTAATTTACAAAATTCCCATGGGAATTGGAATAACGAGACTTTTTGTGAGATTGAAATCTGGACTTCCTTGAGTGTATCGACGTGAAATTTGTATACAGGGGCCTCAGTGGATGAAAGTGTGTTGAAGAAAGGAATTAACTAAATTCCCATGGAAAAGGGGATTACCGGACTAATTATTTTGTATGAAAAATTGATTTCCTTGAGTATGTCAACGTGGAATTTGGTCTACAAGGTGTCTCTGTGGATGTAGTAGTAGTAGTTGGAAGAAAGAAATATACTAATTTCCCACGGGAACGTAAAACGGGACTCTTTAGTTAGTATGAAAACAATGTATATTTCTTTATTTTGACGTAAAAAATAGGAAAACGGGTTCTTCAGTGGGTGTAATTAGATTCAGAGTCATATTAAGAAAAAATTTACCAAAATTCACATGGTAACGGAAAATTCCCAAAAACATAAAGCGCCTAAAAAAATTTTACTCGCGTAGGGTACATAATCCAACTACCGAGCTAATATTTTACCCAACCAGATAATATAAATGTTAGGAATATGAGTTTCAGTGTCTGAATGGTGGAGTGTAGAAAGGAACTTCTAGAGTTGACACGGGAACTGAAATAAACAAAATATTACTACCCACTGTAAATATGTAGATATTTTTAGGGGGTATAGGTGCGATCAGAAATGATGTCCCCAAATTCCTGAGTAGTATATCAACCAGTAATTAACGTTCATAATGAAAAAGCGCGTGCGAAGCTGCGGGCAAATGCTAATATATAAATAAAACGTTACCTACCCTACGTAAATAAAACGTAAAAATCATTTATATATCTAATCAAGTGGAAGGAAATAGATAAATAGATTTTATTGAAATAATTTTGACTAAGAATATTTCCATTAAATAATGACTATTATTTTAAACAAAACTTATTGCAATTAATCAACTTAACAACGACATAGAGATTGCGGCCTTATTTCTAAAACTGATAAACGAACAATACTTCATTATTTCAGAGATTGTTCTAACCTAACTAACCTATCGTATGATTCTCGTCTGATTGCATCTTTTCTGATCCTACGACAACGAGGACTCTCTCATCTCAATCATGACCTGCCTTACGCACGGCCAAAATTATCAGTGCGCTGAATACATATATGGGATCTTTCTCTTTACTCCCTAAGAAAGCAGGAAAGAGTAAAAGAGTTAGACTGAATAATTTTATTATATCTGTACTGCTGCTTCGAGGGCAATGCACTCAATTTGGACTCCAAGTAGACTACATTACGTTTTTTTTTCTCGAAAAAATTGCATTTTGTTCTTGTGTTTTCAAAACCATATACAGCTATATATAGAGTTTCTTCTATAATCAGGTGTAGGTTTAAAAGCCAAAACACTTTCTACTAAAATAAAATGTCACCTTTAAAGTACACTCAAAAACCTAACACAACATCCAACTTAGAATGAGGTTCATGATCATGACCATGGTCAACTGCTTTCACTTATCAAACATTAACTGGCGTGATGGGAGACAGCACCATAGGTTCCCTTCAATTTGTTGAGCAAGACACGGAATATGTTAATTTTGGTATTACTTATTTGGAATTGACTCAAACCACAGAATACTTAATAGTACTTTTAGGACAAACTTTTTGTTGCTGAGCAAGATTTTAGTTAAAAAAAAAATTGTACCAACGCAACTAGCAAAGTAAATACGTTAACTTACAAAACAAAGCTTATCAAAAATGCTGTCTAATTATAATAACAACCTGTTACATAATTTTTATTACATTTATCTACTAAAATATACTTCAAGTACATGAAAATACTTTTTTTTTTTATTTGGATAATATGATTTAAGTGATCTATCATGACCTATCTAAAGTTTTCAAAGGTACCATAGCACTTCACTTAACAAACCTGAACCCAGTTTAACCTTTAAAATATTCCCAAACTTTCTAACTTTCACTAGGAACCATGAACCATCATTGCTATTGAGAAACATCTTTGGCTTTAAAAACTCACTCGTTCTCTATGAGAAGCTATAAACAGATAGCTGAATGCACTTGATAAAATAAAAAGGAATCACTAAAAGCTATTCCAATTTACGAAATAGGTAGTATAGACTTATATTCTTTAGATTTTTATTTGTAGGAAATGCAAGAAGTACGTTTGTACGCACAGTACAGTGGCATAATTTATGTAAAGTAATCGGGAAACGGAAAAAAATAACAAATGAATAACTTCTACGAAATCTTTTCAGTTGCCTACGCATTGGCTCCTGAAATAATTGCCTAAAAGTATACCTCTTTAAGGTCACAGAGTGGTGGCCTAGAAACGGACGACGTGGAGTAGACAGACCACCAGCCCGATGGTCTGACGACATAGTAAAGTTCGCCGGTAGGCAGTGGAACAGACTGGTGCAGGACCGTGGTGCATGGCGTGTGAGAGAAGAGGCCTTTGTCCAGCAGTGGGCTCTTACAGGCTGATGATCATGATGATACCTGTTTAAATAGTTATATTGATGATCGCTTGTATAACAATAAACAGGAATGGAATGTCACAAAACCCTCTATATTAAAACATGTATTTTGAATACATTTAAGCCTGCGATACAATTTAAAGTAAAAATTTATCATACAATAACATACCTAAGAACAGACGAGACTTTCTCAAAAAAAAACTTTTATAGACTCTTTATTAAAAATTTACAGTCATTTAATTATTAAAGTAATTGCTATTTTGTTCCATTACAAAAAAAAATGAAGCATTCGTAAATTTACCACTTATTTCAAACGATTAAAAAAATATATAAATTAAACTTGTTATGGCTGCACTAAACGTATGTAATATGTTTACGAACCGGCCCTTTCTCCGCCAAAAATGGCTGAATTTTGAACTGACATAGAGCTTGGAACAATCTGTAAACAATTTAAATAAAATTATACCTACTAAATTATTTTGGAATTAAGAAAGCTTTTTTGTATTCAAATGTTCTAACTGCTTCATAAGCTAGAGGCTTACTTACCGATGCATTAGATACATAGGTACATTTTGTTGATTGTTTTCGTGTTTAGATTTTACAGATGCGTGAAATGCGTATTGCGTAAATGATTTTACTAGAAAAAATATTAGGTAAATTTAAGGCTGACTCTAGACTAGAAAAATTCATCAAAACTAGCCGCTAGAGCTAAGTGACACAAAGTAAATGTAAGTATTTTATTTTCTTATAATTGGCTACAACGTGTTTAATTTGAATCCAAACCGCGCTCACGTCGGTGATAATTTTAATTTATCTATACTATACTATATATACTAATAATAATGTCTTTCCTCTCCAGTTTTGTTAACATCCCTGTATGACTACAATTGTTTTCTTATCTGAATTAAATTGACTTGGGTCGGTAAAAGTAACTACTTACCTCAAAACTGACTGTCCAACCGAAGTCGTTGGCTCAGGTCTGTAGCCACATTAGGATTTTGAACCCAGCCCCGGTGACATTGCTAGAGGACGCTCGCAATTCGGAACACCTGACGCTCACTACACAAGTATTGGTACTTTTGTTTATTTCCCAAAATTAAAAATTATCTTCCTAAATTGCCTCTATATAAAATGATTTCAACGGCGATTTCGAAGCAAGAAAGGATCGTGTTCTAACTCCAGTAAAACTATTTTTGTAATAATTAAAAACAGCATTAAGCAAAGCTACCATTGTAAAAGCTATATAGTTATATAAACGAAGCGATGCGTATCTACTTAAATCTTTTAACTTTTTTAGCTTAGAGTATAGATGTTATTAGATATCAGTCAACTTTGGTCATCGTGGCTACCTGTCTTGGTTTACTTCGGATATTCGGATATATATAAGCAATAGAAAGATAGAACTTCAATAACCTTATTATTTTGATATCAAAATGCATTGTATTATTGTTGCTTGTAAAGAAAAGTTTCTTCAGTATTAAAAGTGTAACAAGTGTCAAGATTTTTAACATTACAACAACACGACCTCTACATTTACATATATCATACACGCTAAATGCGTTTGCGTTGTGCGTATGTTTGGATGCACTTTTTTTTCGTCGATGCAAGTTGACTGCCTTGAATTTCAGGTTTAGATTACGGCAGGCTTATTAACCAAACATGTCTGTTTAACTTCATGAAAGTAAACCTTTTTGGTGTTGTTTTGGAAGTGTAATATTAGTATTCATAATAAAAATTGAAATATGTATGAAGTTGGTTGTAAGTGTAACTAAATATTTAATTTATTAAAAATCAAATCTTTGTAATATGTAACATAATGTTGTGTCTTTTGAAAATAAATGAGAGAATAAGCTTTTGTCAGATCCCTATAATAATATGCCTAGTAGGTATATACAAAAATCTCCGTAAGGTATTC
This sequence comes from Euspilapteryx auroguttella, assembly GCA_951802225.1. Taxonomy (NCBI): domain Eukaryota; kingdom Metazoa; phylum Arthropoda; class Insecta; order Lepidoptera; family Gracillariidae; genus Euspilapteryx; species Euspilapteryx auroguttella. Next base: position 7,467,331 of record OX637652.1, read on the forward strand.
ATAAATAAAGTATAGTTTTATAACCACGTTATACAAAAGTAAATATCTAAAAATAAACAACGACGGTCTATTTCAGCGTCCGATAAAATAAACTAAAACACAATCATCTCAGCGTAATACCAATCACATTAGGCTAGGTCAAGAAACGCCTAACTCAATGATGTAGATTCCTCGACCCAAGTCGCAAACTGCAATTATTGAAAAAACAAGTCGGATGCACGGGAGCAATGCACCTTGCGTTCGGTCAAAAGAGATCGTCGGATGGTCGGCCTGCCCAAACTGTGTGAACTGCATAATAATGTTGCCAACTGTCATATAAACTGAAATTACGCCAATGCTGATCATTTTAAGAACCAAAACCCAACTCTACATACAAAACCACTTAAGCTCTTATTATAAGAAAATTGCCCATAGCCTTTGATACGAAACTGTTCCTTATTGTGACTTAAATAAAATTTCCTTTTCAGTTGCGGTCGCTGTGCATTGCCAAAAATAATTTCGTCATTTTAGCGTATTACATTACTTAAAAAGAATCTTAATAATTGAGTATAGAGTATATATTTGCATTTAGGGCTAAAAGTGCAATTGCAGTCGACGTGACTGAGCCGCACTGAGCCAGTCACATCGCCGTGACTAAGGTCATGATAACCTGACTGAATTCGAATTAAACTAAATAACCTGAATTCTATACGTCTAGAGGAAGAGTTTAATAGTATTGAAATGTTTGATTTGCCATATCCGTTTGTGATGACGAAAATTATTACACTTGTTATGTTTAACCTCACTGTTTGTACATTTCAATTGCCCAATATGTTTTTTAAGATCAACTCAGAGATTTTTTTCTTGTAAAACCATTTCCGTTACGCAAAATGAACTTATGTGACGCAAGGATAGTTCTCGTCCCATTTAAACAGTCAAAAACAATCTATTTTCAGTCGCAATTTCATAATCACTTACGCCAACAATAATTACATATTAATTCATGATTGTATACTTATGAAATCACGTACATCATAAAGCGTAAAAATAGTTCAGATCAGGGGCAATGATGATCTGATCTCTAGCACACAATGCCCGACGTTAGCTCAACAAGCACATGGCACATTTGATCTTATTTCTTGGACAATACGGTCTAGGATGTGCGTGTGCTTTTTTCGCCGTAGCTACGTTCATTCATCATGATATAAGGTGCATAAATAGGCAAGCGTTTCCGGGTGTTACCGAGTTTGGAGGTAGGTACCAAACTTTGTACCCACGAAAATTTTATAGACATTGCCAATGGCGCCAGGCTCCAAGTCGCGTCGTGCTCGAATCATAGTTCGAGATACTGACTTACCTGACATCTACAAATTGTTTCAAACTATCTACTCTATTGCATTAGGTACCAAACCAAATATACATCCTACCTACCACAGAAATTTAAGAAAGTTGATTTACACGGTTCTCGATTTTCATTTCGAGCTACGCTCGGGTTCTGCGTAGGGAGCTTTTTGTAATGGTTCGTTTAAAGCGTTTATAAACCTAACGATGTTTATAACTAATCAGTAATTCAGCTCGGTGCCAATATTTAATAAAAAAAGCATTTCGAAAATAAAAGTTTATTCCTATAAGCCTTTAAGCTAACCTATTGATATATCTTAAAATGTATAACGAGTCTTGATATTAAAAAACGTTAATTGCGGAGTAAACTATAACCATAATATCTTGCAATTTTTTTCAAAAAATACTTGCAAATTTAAAATGAACTAACTTTGTTTAGTTTTGTTTTAAAATGAACATGCTGGCCTCCCTGACTATAAAGTTACATATAGCGGTGAGAAGCGAAATGACTAACAAAAGAGTCGTTGGAAAAATATTATGCAAATATCTTAGAGGTAGATCTACGCAACAAAATTGGCCTACAAAAATAGATACACATAACTTAATCGATATTTCAGTATTCAATGATAAGAACGAGAAGAAGTTACTTAATTTAACAAAGAATTCATAATGTATGGGTAGGTATATCTAGAATCGAAAAAAAAATATTTTTTCCATAAACTAGTAATGTGCTTCATTGTCCGTACACCTATTTGCCATGTCTGGAACTACCACTACTTTGGAAATGCTTGAGTTGTGTTGTAAATGAAGCGAAATATTAAAAAAAAAAAATTAAAGTTACCCCCCTTTCACACGGCAGTCATGTATCCTTCCTTTTGATTCGAAGCAAATACCTCCATAACTTATTTGCAACTTGAAAGAAAACATTGTGAATAATTTTTATAAGTGTTTTATATTGTTATTTGATTAAGTTTTCTTACTAAATTCAGAGTTAATAAGTAAGCATGCGAGGTTGCCTGAAACGCAGCGGATCACAGCATGAAACTCAAACTCGCCGTAGAAGAAATGCGTGCCAAGGAACGCTTGAGTTGACTGCACTAGACCTATGTCTAGCGTATAGTTCCCCTGAAAGTTTAAGCACTAAATATAATTTTGCTACACATAAATATATAAGTAAAAATGCAGTCTCAAGTGATTGGCAGGTATATACTCAGTGCCTCGGCATAGCGGTTAGAGTTTCTAGACGAGAAGTTCGGAATCGAATTCACTCTGGTTCAGAATGTTTCAGTGTAAAGTCTAGCGGCAATAAATCGGAATCAAATCATTCTTTTAGCTGCTTACGACATCAACTTTACAGTTCTTCTTTATCCTCATGAACTGCTTATAGAGTGGCTCTAAAGCGAAGTGGGTGCAGGGGTCGCTGACCCCGTAGTTAAATATTGCAATTTTCCGGTCACCATGGATACGTTTTACTGACATACGGCTCTTGGTCTGAAAAAACAATAGAAGTTTGCTGAATAATATTCATTAGATCGCGGGAGCGTAGAGCCGCTGGCAAAGGCAATAGTGTATAATAAATGTTGATAGCTCTACATTGTAACACTGTGGCACTACCTTAGCCAAGACGCAGGGTCGCGAAAGAGTCAAATTGAGTGTCAGATTGTCCCCAATAATAGTTATTGATGTTTCAGGTGTATTATTTTTCTCACAGCTTACAAACTTTTTTATGTTTAAATTATAGGGACCCTGTAATTAAAAAAAATATGTTTAGAAGCACCTATTTCCAAAAAAAATCTGGTAGGGTGCAGCATGTTTTAATAATATGTCAACAAATTAAAACACTTAGAAAAACGATAGTAAGCGAATCACTCCCTATATTATTTACTGATAACATATTTAATAACAACAACAATTACCTACAAACTTGAGTTCTTAATAAGATATTAATTTACTTACATAAGCATTTTGATCAACTTCCAGGTTGTGAGAGAAACTCGTAGTGAACAACATTTGTCGAACACATAGCACAAAAAATATAATATTTGTTTGGATCCACATTCCATATCATACCATCAAATACGAACACTAAATTAATAAAATGGCCATTTCATTGTTAATGATCGCAAATCAAATATACTTATATGATATGTGCTTATGACAATTTTACTCAATAAGTATTTTCCGGCGTTTTCAGAAAACGGTTTTGATGTTTATCTTCTGTTGTAAAATTTTTGAACTATTTATTTTAATAGATCTTCGTTATATCACAAAAGAAGTAATTTTTAAGTATTACTTCCCAGCAAAATAACTTTGCACAAGAAAATATTAAAAACAAAATTGTTGTTTTTGTTATTATAAAAAAAAACCTAAATAGGGTAACATGCCCTATTACGGCGCGTTTTGACAACATTTTAAAGTAGGGTAAGAAATTAAGCATTTCTAAATATTTCAGTAGATGATTGAATTTTTTTTTGACACTCATAATAATTCTATTTTCTATTTCTGTTGTCTATTTATTTAATTTAGAGTAGTATTTAATTTTAAATAATTATTATTTCCGACAATTCGGAATTCCTATTACGGCGGCATGAAAAAAGTTGCAGCCTAATACGGCGGTAAGCACCGCGTATTACGGAGTATGGGATAATACCAAAGGATGATACATCATATAATGTTATGCAATGGTTGAGTTCTGAGTGTATTATTCGTATTTGTAAGTGTTAAGGTTACTCTGATGGTTGTTGACTGCTCCGTGGCTCAGTTGGCAGTGATGTGGACTGAGTAAGCGTGTGCACCCGGGTTCGATTCCCGGGCGGAGCGAATATTGATATGATGAATATCGATGTTTGTTTCCGGTCTGGGTGTGATGTTCGTCTCTGTGTGTGTTTCGGGCACCCTAGATACATGTTCTTCCTAGTTAGGGGCTTTGAGTGTGATGTGTTATTATTATTACTATTACTCTGCATGGATACAGGTTCTTCCTAGTTAGGAACTTAGAGTGTGATGCATTTTACTATATTACTAGTCGACCTGGCAAACTTTGTACCGCCTTATGTATCACTATGTTGCACATGAATTATACATATTTACCTTCCCTTTGAAGCACTCTATCCGTTGCATAGTTTAAAAGATTCAAGCATACATAGGGCCAGACGCGGGAAGCGACTTTGTTTTATACTATGTATATTGTTAAAGATATTGATTATTATTATTATTAAGGCATCATACTCAGAGCCCCTAACTAGGAAAAACCGTATCTAGGATGCCCGAAACATATACAGAGACAAACATTACACCCAGACCGGAAACAAACATCGATATTCATCATAACAATGTTTGCCCCGCCGGGAATTGAACCAAGGTGCACACGCGTCTCAGTCCACATCACTGCAAACTGAGCTAAGGAGCAGTATTATTTACTTGCTGTGCCAGCAGTGTTACCCACTGTTTACTACCTCAGTGAAAAGTAGGCTATGTAGTAATCTAGGGTGTCAGCTAACTACATATCAATTTTCATTGAAATCGGTTCAGCCGTTTAGACGTGAAGAAGCAACAAACATATACACTCACAAACTTTTTTCAGTATATCAGTGCGATAAGGATATAGAATTAATATTAACTATTAAAAAAAAACCCCAATCAGTTACCCTGACCTGCCGTTATTGGACTTTAAAGAAAATTTATTAAATAATTCTTAAACATAATTAAACAATTATTTTTATAAACCACTCGCTGACCCGGCAAACTCCGTATAGCCGGGTGTCACGTATTTACCATACAACAAACCAGAGAAGTAGACCTCCAGTAAGGCTTAAAATCTACTGTATCTTTATGATTAATACTGTTAGATTATAAGTTTACACCGTTACACCATTATTAACTTGCTACCCAGTAAAAATTTCAATGTATGGACTATGTTTCTTTGCCTGTCAAAAATGAGCTAATGAAAAACAACAATGGAAACGAAAAAAAGAACAGTTTCTATGGTAAAAATAAATTGTTATTTTTACTAACTTCCTCTCCATTTTTCTGTATTTCCTCACTTTTTAAACCTTCCCTGGGCTAACAACAAACATTTCAAAACCAAAATTACCTTAATCAGCCCGGCCGTTCTCGAGCTTTAGCGAGATTAACGAACCACAATTCATCATCAATCAATACATAGTATAAAACAAAGTCGCTTCTCGCGTCTGTCCCTATGTATGCTTATATTTTTGAAACTATGTAACGGATTTTGATGCGTTTTTTTTAATCGATAGATTGTTTTAAGAGGAAGGTTTATAAGTATAATAGGTTCACAAGAAAGTTAAAGGTTAGGCGGTTCGAAGTTCGCCGGGTCGACTAGTCATAATATATAGTAGACTAGCTGACAGAGGTAGTCTGAGTGAACGGACACTACAAGGTTTTATGGTATGAATAGAACAAAATTGACTGCTCCGTAGCTCAGTTGGCAGTGATGTGGACTGAGTAAACGTGTGCACCCGGGTTCGATTCCCGGGCGGGGCGAATATTGATATGATGAATATCGATGTTTATTGTTTCCGGTCTGGGTGTAATGTTCGTCTCTGTATATGTTTCGGGCACCCTAGATAGGGCTCTGAGTGTGATGTGTTATTATTATTGTTATTAAAATACAAACAAGTCATAAATAATTAATTAATGATATTTGTTCTCTAAAACAATAGTTTAGTGTAGATAAAGATACTTGCAATAACAAAATTAAAAATTTCTAAATCCACCGACCGAGTCAGTCATCTAAACTAGACTCTTAACTGAACTACTGAACTAAACTAGAACGAGAGCTGATCATCTTCAAGAGGTCATGGTTACCTTACCATATCACACACACGACGACACATCACACATTAACACTCAGTATAAATATACACTCAGAGCCCCTAACTAGGAAGAACCTGTATCTAGGGTACCCGAAACACACACAAAGACGAACTTTGCACCCAGACCGAAAATAAACATCAATATTCGTCCCGCCTGGGAATCGAACCCAGGTGCACACGCTTACTCAGTCCACATCACTGCCATGCCAATTGAGCCACGGAGCAGTCGTACTTTCAGTATAATGATACGCCTATGGGCGTCTAACTACCTATGAAATGAAAGGTAGTTTGATGCCCTCATCCACTATTTAAGAGCTGCTCAACTTCAAGTGGCTGATCAGGTTATGGTTATTTTACCATATAATCTTTATATCATTGAAGTAACACTGTACCAATTTTAATATCGATATGATATGTGAAGGTAGTTAAATCCTCTCATCTACTATTTAAGAGCTGATCATCTTCAAACGGCTTATATATTATATAGTCATGGTTACCTTACCATATACTTTCAATATAATTGATGTAACATGGTACAAAATTTTAAATCGATCGGATAAGGAAGCTAGTTAGATCCCCTCATTACACTAGAAAAGAGCTGATGATCTTCAAACCGCTGATCAGATCTTCATGAGACATGGCTAAGAACATACGGGCTGTTATTATTTATGAAACAAATAATAAAACTCAAATTTAAAAATTTAAAAACCCCCGACCCAGTCAGACCCCTCATCAACCTAACTAGAACTAGAGCTAATCATCTTAAAAATATCATGGTTACCTTAACATAATATACTTTCAATATCATTAGTAACACTGTACCAAATTTTTAATTGATAGGACAAATGGAAGGTAATTAGATCCTCTTATCCATTATTCAAGAGCTGATTATCTTCAAACGGCAGACCAGGTCATGGTAACCTAAAAATATACTTTCAATATCATAGATGTAACATGGCACCAAATTTCAACTCGATCGGACATGAGGAAACTAGTTAGATCCTCTCATCCATTATTCAAGAGTTGATCATGTTCAAACGGCTGATCAGGTAATGGTTACCTTACCATATACTTTCTATATCATAGATGTAACATGGTACCAAATTTCAAATCGATCGGACATAAAGAAGCTAGTTAGATCCTATCATCCATTATTCAAGAGCTGATCATCTTCAAACGGCAGATCAGGTAATGGTTACCTTACCATATACTTTCTATATCATAGATGTAACATGGTACCAAGCTTCAAATCGATCGGACATAAGGAAGCTAGTTAGATCCTATCATCCATTATTCAAGAGCTGATCATCTTCAAACGGCAGATCAGGTCATGGTTACCTTAACATATACTTTCAATATCATAGATGTAACATGGTACCAAATTTCAACTCGATCGGACATAAGGAAGCTAGTTAGATCCTCTAATCCATTATTCAAGAACTGATCATCTTCAAACCGCTGATCAGATCTTTATCAGACATGGCTTAGAACTATCGGCCTAAAATTTTCTATGATACAAAAAAAAAAAAAGACGAAAATCGGTTCAGCCGTTTGGGCTCTACGATGCCACAGACAGATACACTGACAGACAGACAGACAGATACACACGTTAAAATTATAACACCCCTCTCTGAATTTTTCGTTCGAGGGTTAAAAAAAGAAAAGAAACCGAAATCGGTTCATCGGTTTAGGCTCTACGATGCCACAGACAGACCGTTATACAGACAGGTAAACACGTTAAAATTATAACACCCCTCTGATTTTTTCGTCGGGGGTTAAAAATCAGTTCAAAAACTTATTTTATGTTCAAGCTGTCTCGGCGAACTTCGTTACGCCATCAATCATATCATAATAAGTATATAATCAATATACATAGTATAAAACAAAGTCGCTTCCCGCGTCTGTCCCTATGTATGCTTATATCTTTAAAACTATGCAACGGATTTTGATGCGTTTTTTTTTAATAGATAGAGTGATTCAAGAGGAAGGTTTATAAGTATAATAAATGCACAAAATAGTAATAGGTTAAGCGGTACGAAGTTCGCCGGGTCGACTAGTCATAGTATAAAACAAAGTCGCTTTCCGCGTCTGTCTGTCGCTATACATATATGCTTATATCTTTAAAACTATGCAACGAATTTTGATGCGGTTTTTTAATAGATAGAGTGACTCAAGATGAAAGTTTAAAGGTTTAATATATGCACTACATAGTAATTGGTTAGGCGGTACGAAGTTCGCCGGGTGTAGCTTCCCAACAGTGAAATAATATTTCAAATAGGTTTAGTTATTTCGGAGCCTATACGATGCAAACAAGCAAGCAAATACACATACAAACAAACATACAAACAAACAATCAATCTGTACTCTTTGTTATAGATATAGATAGGGTGTGAACCGTAACCATCCAAGTTTTGTACGATAGGGTTTTTCGTGTCAGTCAGCTGGTAAAAACCATGTCGTGCAAAACCTGTACAGCAAAAACTTCCTGTACGTCCGATAAATTTTTCACGAAACAGTCTTTCGTGTACCACTAAAAACTTGGATAGTAAAAACCGTGTCGTATAGATGCAATTTAAAATTCATCGTTTTGGTTGGTCGGCACCAATAACAATAATAAAAATAAATTTATTTATTTGTACAACACAGGTAAAATGATATTAAATATACATTCATATGATAGGTTCGCTGAGTTAAGCCTTTTCAGGCATACAAAATAAACTTAAAGACATATTTACAGAAAGAAGACAATTATACCTAGACATTAGAAAAAAAGAAAAACTATCAGGTTCATTTCATAAGAATGTGAAATCAATACGATTTGCGGTCATTTAAAAATCAATAAAGACGGTCATTTTTTATCGTGGCGTAAACTTTGAGGTCTTTGCATGATATATGACTCGAATAAATTATAAATACTTTTTTTTTTACTATTGATTTTTTTGTTACAAATTCAAAAAATAAAAATAAAACTTATTTAAGGCCAATGGCCTCCTTGTTCACCCCCCTGCGTATTGCCTTCCACCCCCTGACTCGTCTGGCACCAGCTGAGCCACCGTTGGTCATTGTTCTGATGCTACACAACGTTTTTTTTTTTTTTTAACAAAATAATCGAAGTAGCACGGTTCATTTAATTTTGTTTTTCAGTCCTGTATAACTATGCCTACCGGGCGTTAAATTATCCTTCACGATAAAAAAGTAACCGTGTATATAAAACTCTTTCGTTACTGACAAACTGACAACGCAGATCCGAAACTACTGGGCGTAGTGGGTTGAAATTTTGCACGTGGATTCCTTGGGGTGTGTACGGGAAGGGAATACTAAGGAATAAATTCCCGAATCAAAAAAAATTGCACACAAATACCACTCACGTCTGTTTTTCAATATATCCACTAGCTAAAATAGTACACTGGTAAAGATGTGTTGGTACACATCTTTAACTATTTATGCATGCGAGACATTTCCACACATTACATACAATCGTTTCCATACATTGCATGCAATCGTTGTGAAAGTAGCTAATAAACCGGTAATTTTGATCACTGGATGCGATTATTTGGCTATTTATGTATGGAATAAAATACATCGCTGCACGTATTCGAATAGAATTTCAATATTTATCGATAAATAGCAGTGGTATTTAATTTTAGTTTAAACTTTTGAAGTTAATAACACAATAAAGTTATTCCGATGCATATATAAACGAAGAAGAGAAAGCAAAAAAGAAAAAGGATAGAAAAATATAACTATAATATTTAACTATGAAACATTAAAATTAAAAACAATCAAATTATAAGATACGAAGTTTCTTATAACTGAAAGCTTGGAGTACGCGACAACCACGGCCTATGTATAAAAATTGTAAATAGATTATAATTAAGCTTTTAAAATAATGAAGATCTCTGTAGAGCGCTGAATTACGTAACATAGTTCATAAAATGATGGTTATTTAAAAAAATAAAATACCATAATAATACCAAGTAAACTGGTTGGTTAGTAAATGTTTCGGAAATACTCAAAGGTACATAAATATTATAGCAAACCTATTTAATAGATAGGTAAATGCCTTGCATAATGTATGAAATTGAATATTTAGAGGTAAAAAATAAAATAGAATCACTGTTAATAATTATGAACCTACTAGAGGCTGCCTCGCGGTATCCTCCGCGCAGATTTCTCACGTTTTATCCCGTTCCCATGGGAATTGCGAGAAATCATTCCTTAGTGCTCCCCATACACTCCCCAAGGAACCCATGTGCAAAATTTCAGCCCACTATGCCTAGTAGTTTCAGCTCTGCGTTGTCTGTCAGTCACGGAAGAGTTTTTTAATATATTGAACCTATTAAAAATAGACGGTATTATGTAGATTTAATATTAATTATGAGCAAGTAGTTCTGTAAGTAGGTTTTAACTGGCTCACCTCATACCCTTTACCCCGCTGTCAACACCCGCGCCACCTACAATGGGTCAAGGTTGAGGGAGAAAAAGCGCACAAATGGCTATTTTTTAGGTCCTACATGCACCTAATGCTGGGCGCATGTATATCCTGTATGCGGCATATTAGTAGTATTCCTACTAGTCCTATCGATCCGACAGAGGGCACCCTAACACCCGCCTGCAACTAACTGACATATACAAAAACTGAGTACTTCCTCTTTTTCGAAGTCGGTTAAAATACTTAAACCTTCTCTTTAATGTAAAAAATATTTATTCTGAAAATCGCATCCAACTCGGTCCAGCCAAACGTGAGATAATCGTGAACAAACATACATTGAGAACTTTATCTTTTGTCATGTCGGTTAAAACATTAAAACCTTTACCAGACAGTAACAAGTATTATTATGAAAATGAAATTGGTTTAGCCAAATTCAAAATTTACACACGTACAGGTAAAACTCATAGCCTTTTTTTAAGTCTGTTAAAAACACATTTACTCTTTGTTTTGTAGTACAAAATACGCTTACGACATTTTCTTTATTTCTGTAAAAACTATTTCCACTCTGCAAAGGGTTTATTGTAAGTAGACGATAAAATTTAAAAATTTAATCGTCAAAATACATATAAATCGTAGGTAACTATTATAAGAGACGATTTTTTGTCAATATTGGTGATAGTTTAAGGGACGGCGCACTCTCAACCCGACAGAACAAAGATTCCTTTCTTAATTACATTAAAAAAAACCACGATGCAAACATGACTACTATGGTAAATAAGAATGGAAGTATAGGTTGATCAGCTAGCTTAGAATCGAAATATTAAAAATAAAAAAGTTTTATAAATTTATGGTAACACCATTTTAAATATATAAACTTCTTCCTTTGCCTGCAAACAAAAAGGTAACTGACCCGTAAGCCTAATATTTTTGTAAATGAAAACCAAGCTTGACAATATCATTGATGTGCCGAGCGTTGTGTTTGGTCCAAATATAATCCATATTCTTGACGTCAGACACCAAAAACACCTCTGTACTGGGTTCGTAATACACCCGCGTACAAAACTTGTCGTACAAAACTCGGTCGTGCAAAACTTAGGCGGTAATGACACCTTCGTAAATGTTTTGTACCTACGGCCTGTTTGTTCATGCGAGTCCATGATTTTCCATCCAAGTTTTATCCATGTACATGAAAAACCTGACTGTGCAAAACTTGGGTGGTAAAAAACCGTACTCTATAGGTATAGAATACTAGTAGAACCGGCGAACTTCATACTGCCATCTATTCAAATTACCGCATAAAAATCCGTTGCATATATTTAAAGATTTAAGCATGGGTAGGTAGGTATGTAGGGACAGAAAGCGGAAACGACTTTGTTTAAGTATTGATTGATATTGATTTGAGACTAGGAAATAGGTTACTGTTTAGAAGCTGTATAGTTTTATATAATTGGCCTTTTTGAATAGTTTTTTTTTATATACATAAATTAAAGATCATTATACAAGTTTTATACCAAATATTTTTTTTTTCCAATAAGTTATTGAAAAGTTTAACTTTTCAATACTGTACCGAACACATGCCGACAGCTCCCGAAAAAACCCGAGCGATCATGGGACGTAGCTCTCTACTCTAGCAATATGTAACAAGTTTTGTTCATTGTAGTACAATCATTAGTAGGTAGCAGTAGGTACCTTTTTTTTTTTAGGCGGGGAAACTCCTAACGAGCACCCTGCAGCCTCGGAGGGAGCAGCAGGGTTATGTGGGGTTCGCACCCACTAAAACCCCGCCGGTGTCCTTCTCGGCTGATAGCAGGAGAGTCGCGGGTAAGCCTGTGGAATTCTTCGCGGCCCCCCCACCAGCATTGGCTGTATAGCCTCTCCTCGGTGGACATGATGGTTGTCCCCCCGGAGCGTGGTAGCTTTCCCAACGCTCAACGGCGGAAAAGGGACACCCGCGTTGCGCCGTCCTCAGGGCCATTATATGACTACAGGAGGCACCCGCCTCGTGCACCCAACGACACCGGGGTCTCCTCTTAGTAGCCTCTTATGACAGGCAGGGGATACCTCAGTCCTGTCTGTGTCTTCGGCCTGGTACTGCAGGGCGTTAGCAGTAGGTACCTAGAGTTTTTTATACTCAAAAAATATTTTCGAGAATATCGAATATGTAATGACTTTTGTTTGGTAGCATTATGTACAGTGGCGGACTAGGAGGCCGTAACAGATATGTCTATGGTTTCGTCAACCCTAGACTGTATTACCAAAGAACAAGAGCTATTTTGCAATACAGAAAAACCGGAAGTGTTACGCCGATCGTGTTCGCTACTGTACGAATACTATAAAAACAACTCCCGAAAAAGTATTTTTATATGTTCCACAAGATAAAAAAAAGTCAAAAGGAATGATGCCAAGCATTGTACCGAGATAAATCAATATACATAGTATAAAACAAAGTCGCTTCCCGCGTTTGTCCCTATGTATGCTTAAATCTTTAAAAGTAGTCTACAGGTTTTGATGCGGTTTTTTTAATTAGATAGAGTGATTCAAGAGGAAGGTTTATAAGTATAATACATGCACAAATGCTAATAATTTAATTTCGTTTCGTTCGTTAGGCGGTACGAAGTTCGCCTGGTCGACTAGATAAAACTAAATTATCCGAATCGGCCCAGACGTTTTTGAGTTTAAGCAAGACAAACTTACCACGATTTCTTTTTATATCAATACATAGTATGAAATAAAGTCGCTTTCCGCGTCTGTCCCTATGTATGCTTAAATCCTTAATTATGCAACGGATTTTGATGCCTTTTTTTTCAATAGATACAGTGATTCAAGAGAAAGGTTTTTAGGTAAAATACATGCACAATATAGTAATAGGTTAGGCGGTATGAAGATCGCCGGGTCAACTTGTATATAATAATGATAACGAATCACAAGAGCCCCTAACTAGGAAGCAACTGTATCTAAGGTGCCAAAAACACATTCAGCGACGAACAAATCAATACAACCAACCTGAAAACAAACATTATTATTTATTATAGCAATGTTCGCTCCCTCAGTCGGGAATCGAAGCCAGTGCTCCCGCGTCACATTTTTTATCACTGCCAATTGAGATACAGATACAGTAGGATATATATATCATAATTTCAGCCGAAAGACGTCCACTGCTAGACATAGGTCTCCACCACTATAATTTGCCACAACGACCGGTCTTGAGTGACCCCCACCCAGTGTACTACCGTAAAGTTCACCAGGTCGTTTAACCACCGTTTAGAGGGTTTGCATACTCTGCGTTTTCCGGTGCGCGGTCACCACTAAATGAACATTATTAATTATTTTATAGAGAACTAGTCGACCCGGCGACCTTCATACCGCCTAACATTTAAGAATTTAGTGCATGTATTATATTTATAAACCTTCCTCTTGAATCACTTCATATATTAAAAAAAACCCGCATCAAAATCCATTGCGTAGTTTTAAAGATTTAAGCATAATATATAGGGACAGACGCGGGAAGCTTCTTCATTTTATACTTTGATTAAGAATTATTAAAACCTTACGTCATTTATAAAAGAACAGGTCGACCCGGCGAACTTCGTAACGCCTAACCTATTATTATTTTAAGCATGTTTTATACTTATAAACCATCCTCTTGAATCACTCTATCTATTGAAAAAAAAACGCATCAAAATCCGTTAAGTAGTTTTAAAGATTTAAGCATACATAGGGACAGACGCGGGAAGCGACTTTATTTTATACTATGTATTGATATAATACGAATTTGCTTTTACTATAAATCCTTTATCACATAAGTACATATAGTAAGTCGGAAAAAACTTTTGAAATTGTTTTTAGTAATAAAAGGATATTTGTCTGCTTCGTAGCTCAGTTAGCAGTGTTGTGGACTGGGATGCGTGTGCATCTAGGTTCGACTCCCGGCGGAGCGAACATTTTTATGAAGAATATCAATAATTTACTAAAATTATTAGTTCTGTAATATCCATAAACTGTGTTAGGATTCCTTACAGCCTAATACGTTTTGTACTAAAAAATGTATTGACTTTTATATCCTAATTCAGACATATAAAATTAAGATATTTTGGTAATGTGAGTTATTAATTGTAAAAATAAATACTCTGACTACACTCTGAAACTATTTAATGGTTTGTAATAGTTTAATTATACTATTTTTCTTCGTTAAAACGCGCACGTTAGTTTTTACAGGTTTCTAACAAACGTTCATTTTACAGTCAACTTTTCGCGTCAAAATCATGGATACTAGTAAAAAAAATATACCTCCGAAATTGATTTTTAAACTTAAAAAGTAATGAAAATTACACCTAAAGCTTGAATTTATCATAACTATATTTAAAACACCACTAAAATTGAAATTTCCCGACACTGTGTTTTGCCAATTACGGATACTACCCACCGTAATAGAAATACCCTAAAACGACATTCCTATCACGGCGCACTTTTATTTACTCATATTTACTTATTTTATTTGATTTTAATCAGAAATCAACTTGATTAACTAAGAATACTTGAATGTAAAAAGTATTCATATACAGTAACATAATCTTAAAGTGTTAGTTTTCACAAAAAATTAAGTCTGAAAATTCAATGTTTTAACGCGAGTCTGTTAGCGTTTGTATGAAACAGCCTCCCACTTAGCTGGCGTTGTACAAAATTATTAATTTAAGTTACTTTTTATGATTTTAAACGCAAGAGTGCTAGGAAATATGTAACGTGTTAGTTTCCCTTGGACACTATGTAGTCACCTTTACCAGAAATAGTCACAACGAATCATAAATTACAAAATATAAAATAGAGCCGTAATAGGACGTGATTTTGACTACCGCGGTAATAGGACGTTTTACCCTATATATGCAGTAAAACAAGAAACAAATGTAAAAGAAAAACAGTGCAAGGTGCTTTCATAATATATGTTTAATTTATTTAAGTATGAAATAAAAATAAGAAATAACAGATAAATGACCGCATTTATTTGTAATAAGTAATTACACAATGAAAACTAGGCGTTCATAGATCAACAAATTCAGAATTGACAGGTGCATGATGTAAACCTCTTAAAAAACACTGTAATTGTTAGATTAAATATCATGATTTTTATTGACTATTTCGGCGCCGGAAAAAACACAAATTAATGTCCCGGCCGTACAACTAATCACACTTTTGAACTCATAACTACCGTAGAAAAAGCTCTGACCAAAGAACACGTCGAATAACTGCGTCAGGTTTAGACTAACTCCGTAATTTCCCTGAAATTAATATTAACTTATAAAAAATTAATATTACATATTATGTAGGTATCATTTATGCATGTTTATGGATAAGGACTAATTAATAATGTCACTAGTCTCAATCAAACAATGAAAACCAGCCTGAAATATTCAGTTCTGCTTTTGCACGCTACCTTTTCAATCCTGCAATTTCGTTTGACTTGCATATTATCCCTTAACAATGGTCCGATGAGGAAATGCATGCAAGGGTCCTTTAGATTGTATCTAAAAAGTGGCTTGCTCACTCCTCCTTTAATTGCGGTAACAGATATGCGACTTTTAGACTGAAAAAAAGTAAAGATCGTCAATGAAATGTTGGTATGTACCTACCTATCTGCAGTTTTAATTTTTATTTATTGGGTTGATTTAATTTTTATCAAGAATATGTTTGTTTTTTTTTTATAATTACTTAAATAAGGTGATTTTTTACCTTGGACAAAGTGCACGGCTTCGTGACATTCACGTTGAGGACCAGATAATTCTGATCTAGGCTAACGTCGGTTTGCGAAAATGACTGCGCTTGCTCGCAAAGCTCAAACTTTTTGAAGACTGTAATGTAAGGGCCCTGTAAATGAAAAATGAACTTTAGAAATGAATTAATTTTCCAATTTTGAATCAAAAATGCTTTTGTTACAGAACTCGATAAAACTTTTAATAGAAAAAAACTATAGATATGGAAAAGTGTCATCAATCATCAATATCAATATCATCATCATCAATACATAGTATAAAACAAAGTCGCTTCCCGCGTCTGTCCCTATGTATGCTTATATCTTTAAAACTATCCAACGGATTTTGATGCGGTTTTTTGTAATCCATAGAGTGATCCAAGAGGAAGGTTTATAAGTATAATCAGAGGTGGTCGTTATTTACAATCGCATTTAAAAACACTCGTTATTTCATGGCAACGAATCGCATTGCTATTCACAACGAATGTATAATGCGATCGCGTTTTCGTTGCCGTCGGCAACGATCGCGTTCTCGTTGCCCGGCAACGATCGCGTTCTCGTTGCCCGGCAACGATCGCGTTCTCGTTGCCGCCGGCAACGATCTCGTTGTCGTTGCCGTCAGCAACGAAAACGCGATCGCATGTGACAGCTTGTCATTAACAAAGCAACGAAACGCATTGAAGCATTGCGATCTCACTCCTATCGAATTAATATGAATAGAATAGAATAGAATAGAAATACTCTTTATTGCAATCAATAGACTTAATATAGGTGATTACAATTTATAATTACTACATTGACTGCAATGGGCGGCCTTATCACTTAAAGCGATTTCTTCCAGGCAACCCATTGTCATGATCAAGTAAATTACATAAATGAATGGTGGGTTGGTCTAAAGAAAAATAAAATCTTTAATTTTAAACAATAATATATAATAAACTACTAAAAAAAAAAAATATTTATATACAAAACAAATACAATACATACAATATATTGATAACCTACATAATATGAAATGTACTAAAAATATATTTTGCTGAAAAATATTTATATAAGGTTTTTTATCATCGATAATTGCTGCACTTCAATAAAAATATCCATATTAAAAATTATATTAGAGCAAACTTGCATGTCTAGTTACATCCTGCGTTTTCGTTGTCAATCGCATTTTCGTTGCCGATCGCATTTTCGTTGCCGATCGCATTCTCGTTGCCGATCGCATTTTCGTTGCCGATCGCATTCTCGTTGCCGATCGCATTTTCGTTGCCGATCGCAGTTTAAAATCGCAGTTGTTTGAAAATAGCATAACAGCGATCGCATGCGATTGAAAAATAGCAGTTATTCTCACCTCTAAGTATAATACATGAGCAACATAGCAATAGGTTAGGCGGTACGAAGTTCGCCGGGTCGACTAGTATTTCAATAATCGCAAGATCTCTGTTTTTACTCCCGTGGACTCTTCAATCAATATATATAAAACTCTTCCGTTACTGACTGACTGACTGACTGACAGACAACGCAGAGCCGAAACTACTGGGCGTACAAAGCTGAAATTTGGCATGTAGGTTCCTTAGGGAGTGTAGATGAGCACTAAGAAAGGATTTCCCGAAATTCCCACGGGAACGGGAAAAAACCGGGATTTTTGTGTTTATGAGAAATCTGCGCGGGAAATACCGCGGGGCAGCCTCTAGTACATAGTATAAAACAAAGTCGCCTCTCGCGTCTGTCGCTATGTATGCTGAAATCATTAAAACTGTGCATCGGATTTTGATGCGGTTTTCTTTAACAGATAGAGTGGTTCCAGAGGAAGGTTTATAAGTATAATACATGCACAAAATACCAATTGGTTAGGCGGCACGAAGTTCGCTGGGTCGACTAGTATTACACAAACTTTAATTTTGAACACAGTTGAATTTATTTTACTACTTATTTTTTGTAGTTTTTATCCCTTTTATTAATAGAGAGAGATATATTTAAGAGGAGGGTTCTGAGGGTTTATATGTATAGTCAAATGCGAGTGAGACGTAAAAACGGGAGTCTATGAAATCTTATCTCAAAGCGGGCTGGCAAAGCTCTATTAGTAAATAAACTAAAACAATTTAGCCAAAAGTATTTTTTTTCGATCAAATTAAATACAAGTTCATATTCAATGTATGGTTAGATGATTATTTAAAAAAAAAAAAAAATTTGGCGCTCAATTTAATTTCCTCAATAGTAAATAATATTATATTTGAAGCATCACTTACATTCTAAAACGTAACGTTGTATAATAAAATAATCGTTACACAGAAAACAATTATATTTTCACAATTTAAAAGACGCCAAGAATCATAATAAACTAAGTAGGTAGGTACCTATTGTTCCAAGGAATACTTGTTCAATCATTACCTAGGACAACATGATCTCATGCCATTACGTAGTAATTTACTTCTTTGATTAAGGAAATCTTATTATTATGGATAATGTGTTACATGGAAGAAAATGTAATCTAATTTGTGATTTAAAACTTAGTGAGTAAATGACATGTCGTTGCTGAGATAAAAAACCAAGTCACGTTTACTTACGTACGAGTTTTTATCATTTACGCTGAAATCTACTGCTCCAGCAAATTGAAATAAGCAAAACCATAACAGAATCATATTTGTAAAATAACTGTGTCCAAATGATTAAGTTAGATATACGTCGTACTAACTAAAATGTTAAATTACATCAAATTTATTGAAATTATACTGAATTAAACTATTTTATAATGGTTACAGTTGATAGTTAAATGTTACAAATATACTTCCGATGTTATCTACCACGGACTACAGTGTTACCATAGTTCTTTTCTATTTTAAAATAAAATAAAAGAATTTTAAATTTTCTTTTTTTTTCCAGAAATCCCACTTATGTACAGTAGCCAGCACATTAACGTACGCGTTTTTTTTCAAATGTTTGTTGTACTAGTGATTTACCTTCTCTCTGTGTTGAACAGTGGCGGTCTAAGTCGACGTTACACTTCCGGTTTTTCTGTATTGCAAAATATCTTTTGTTCTTTGGTATTACAACAGTCTAGGGCACACGAGACCATAGATAATAGTGTTACGCCGTCCAAGACCGCCACTATACATACAAAAGGCTTTATTCGGTTCGCATTAAGGTGATAGGATGGGCAGGTTGGTGTGCTTTCTACTGTACACAACTTATTTGAAAAGTTTATGTTGTCAAACAATCGCGATCGCGTTGACAAATTCACTCAGATCGGAGAACTAATTTCACTTATAAACAAAAACAAATAATTTTAAAAACAATTTTACTAATTTTACTTTACAATATAGAATTGCATAATAAATGAAGAGGTCTTCTCCCCCAGTAGGTCCCACCAGACCGCGGCACTCCTCCTGCGCCTGCAGCGTCTACGATGCCTCCGGGACGCACGTATAAATACATAGCACGGGGCGAGTCCCGGTACTACCCGCCGACGCCGCGCCGAGAGCCGCACGCGCACGCCCGACTCGACTTGAAGGCAGTCATGAACGAGGCGGAACTCTACCAGAGCAGCAATATTCTCCAGAAGCGGGACGCTCTGGAATGCCTAGAGGAATATTCTTTGAGCATCACGTGGAAGTACGATAATGATCGAGTGTTGGACGTAGGCTGCGGAGACGGGAGCGTAACTTCGGACATCCTGAGCCTCTACCTACCAGAGAACTACAGCAGACTAGTCGGCTGCGACATCAGTGAGCGGATGGTAAAGCACGCGCGGGAGCACTACCAGAACGACCGCTGCGACTTCGTGGTGCTGGACATCGAGGGAGACCTGCCGCCGGCGATGAGGGGCTCCTTCGACCACGTGTTCTCCTTCTACACGCTGCACTGGATCAGACATCAGGAGTAAGTTTTTATTCCTTTTTTTGAGCTATTTGCAGTTTCCCTGTTATTGCTGTAACTTATAGTTTTATGAGTTTAACATACTAATTCAGAATTTCATTTGTTATACACATATAAAACTGAATTATCCAATCCTTTCAAATATTTCTTTTATTTGCGTAGGGATCGTTAGTATAATATTATATTTAAATTTATGTATGATGTGTAAACTTTTATAAAATGTAAGACATTATAAACTGCGTGTATTTTGCCTCAGCATTTTCTGTCCTGCATACCTATAATTATGAATATTCTGTAACATTAATAAACGCATATACCAATTATCCTTATCGTAAATCAGAATATAATAGAATAATACTTTGTCGCAAGTAACTTCTTCATATGCAATGCATATATGGTTTTGCATGCAAAGAGCGACCTTATCACTCAAAGCTATTTTAATATATAATTTTATGTAGGTAAACGTGCGTAGGTGTTTTTAATGCCAGCTAGTGTCAGAAGTCAGGACATGTTTTTGTGCGTGTCTACGATCTACTATCTAGTAGTCTATTGTGCCTAATTTTTTTATCAATAAGTCAATGACTTTGTTAGACTTTGATAATATTAGGTCTACTTGATACCTACCACCGAATCGGGTGTCCGCAGGCGTGTTGCTCTAGGCACTTTCGATTGTCAATTGTTTATCACAACTAATTATGTCCGTAAAAAAGAACGAGACCGACTTCATGAACAACTTGGTTAATTACTATACTTTACCAGTAGTTGGGCATAGGAGTTTATTTATTTGTTTATTCCGCCAGGAAAGCGTTTACAAACATCTTGGACATATTAACCCCTGGAGGTGACTGCCTGCTCCTGTTCCTCGGCCACATGCCAGTGTTCGACGTCTACCGCATCATTGCACAGAGCCCGAAGTGGAGGAGCTGGATCAAGAATGTGGAGAACTACATCTCCCCCTATCACGACTCTCAGGTAGGCACATAGGTCACTTGATAGACATGTCAATTGAAAAATTTTTGGTCGATTCTACGTTTACGCGACACAACAATGATCATATCGTCTGGATTTCAATGGTCGCCGTTGTCGAATACAATAAAATTTGCTCAATTGCTTTGCAATAGGAGCTGTTTATTAACTTGTGTGATTCCAATTAGGTAAAAGTTTAAGAGAATGGTTAATTAATGTGTTAATGCGAAGCTTCTGTAAATTTATCAGAAGAAAAAATCAGTACGTAATCATGCCATGGAAAAAAACCGAAAACTATAATGTCTTGTTTCTGAAAGAAATCTGCCCAGTTCCAGTTCAATTAAGGAAATTATTTTTAGAATACTTATTAAATATAAGTCAGCATTTAATAATTCAAAATATGTTTCATTCTTTAAGGAGCCGGAGAAGGAAGTGAAGAGAATGATGGAGAAGATCGGGTTCAGCAAAGTAGAGGTGACCTGCAAGGAGAGAATCATAAAGTACGACAAGCTGGACACACTGAAAAGTAAGTATAAGAAAAAAAGCGAAATTTTAGTGTTTTGTATTATTTTATATTTCCTGTTTTTATTTTGGCAAAAAAGCGTTTTTTATCTTATCTTATAATTTGACCGGCAAAGGTGGCGGGCGAGCAAACGTTGTGTGGGATTTCCATAGGATCGTAGTAGCGATTTATTAAGCTGCGTGAAGTAATTGTCTTATCTGTTTTTACGTGATCATAGGTTTTGTTTTACCTATGTAGATTCAAGTATTTTTATATTAACATCCAAATTTACCTTTTCAGGAGCAGTGATGGCGGTAAACCCCTTCCAAATCCCGAAGGAGCTTCACGAGGACTTCATGGAGGACTACGTGGACGTGCTGCGAGACCTGAGCCTCACCGACGAGGTCAACAACAATAAACCTTCTTCCTTTAGCGTCAAGTGCAATTATAACATTATTATTGCGTATGGGAGAAAGGAGCGAACGCGAGAGGCAATATAACAATATTATTCAATTTAGTCAGGAAATGCTGCTATGAAGCTACCTTTACTCAGATCATCTTGAAAGTACCTACCTAAGATCTGCCGGGTTAACCTACCTAGCACACAATTTATGAACGGTTTCGTGAGTTTTATCACTTGAAGACGCCCGCGGCTTTATGCCGAATCGATTTGATTGTTTTTCCTATTCTTGTGTTATCCATACTGTTAACAATAATTGTGTATCAGAAAAACGATAAGCTCTACATTTTTGAGGGGTAACATGATACGCATGCTGAAATTTGAGAACTGCTTGTAGTCTTTGGATATTATTTTTAATTTTATAGTGAGGTGCTATACGTAGATTTAAGAGAGTAAATTTTCATGACGTAAGCTAATGTCTTTTTTAGGTTTGGTAGGTTAGAGCTAAATGAGAGTACAAAAAAGCATTTAATATAAAAACATTTTACTTATTAATTAGCATAATATTTTATATTTAAGATGGTCATTTACCTATAAATAGCTGGTTCTATTTATATTTAAGTTAAACCCACCGACATTACTAGAATTATAACTTGGATTCAATGTATGATGGATGATAGATAACATATATGTATACTACTACCTCTTCCATATGCAGCCAGACCATATTTTCAATGAATGTATTGTTATTGCAAACTCTACTGAATTATTGAACTGTTACATATACCTATCTTTGAGATTTTTACATACATGTGCTAGTGGGTACCAGTTAAAGTTAGTAATGCTAGAACATTTAGGTAGGTAGTACTTACTTATTATAATTTTTTGTTAGAGTAAATATTATTATTAAGACTACTAGATATTTTATTTAGCTGTTACAAAATATATGTAATATTGAGTGCAATAAATTATTTTAATAAAACGTTATCATGTTTTTTAATTGATTAGTTTTAATTGAAGGCTCAGCTAAACGACTGAAATGGATCATCGCCAGGAGCCGTATATATTCTCTTTTATTAAAAAAAACACAAAAATATATGTATTATAAATGTCAATTGTAAAATTTTACGTTTTTGCAATTCTATAATCATAAAATATTATTATTAAAGGATCGCTGTTGATAGCATCCAATGTCGGATCCGAGAAAATAGGTAGGATGTTGGACTTGCACTAGACTAGTCAATCGAATAGTGTAGGTAGAGAGTAGGAGTAGACAGTAGACAGAGACCATAGAAAAATTATACTTTCTAGTGTAGAGCCATGGAAATAATAAGTATCTATTACATACTAAGAATTATGTACTTATTAATTCCATATAGCTCGTCTCGTATCGCTCGTTTGTTAGCTATACCTAGTATGTATGTCAGTGAGATTGGAAACTAGCGTAGTGGCGATTTCTAAACTAACTCTCTGTTGGAAACGCTACATACGCTAGCTTCGTGGCAATCATATCATATTGACATTGATTGATTAATAAATTGATTGTTAACCAATAATAATTAACCAATAAGGCCATAAGGTAAAAATCCAAAAAATCCAAAAATCTCTGTCAAAAAATAAACAAGCACAAGCACTTGAACCATTGAACATCTGCACCATAGAAAAAATTACTCTGATCTGCATCTTCTTGAATATAATCTATAATTTAACTGAGTAATTATATGCGATGAAGAAAGTAAAGGTATTTATGAATTTTTCCTCTATTCTAAAGCTTTTTAGGGCGGAGGGTTAGTAGTTATTTTTACGGGCCCATTTCGATTTGAAAAACGCCACTGTTTCTGTAAGTCATCTCTGCAGACTAAGTATAAATGATTCCAGAGTTTTCTAGACATAGCGACCTAAAGCTCTCTGACAAAGTTTAAATACACTTAACCCCCCTTACACGGCGGCCCAGTTTCCCGTTTTCTGCAGGATCCCCTTAGGTTTATATTAAGTATTTCTGACAAGGCGGTAATAAATAAAAGGAGGTAGGTAAATACCCATTTTACCTAACAACTTTCCCAAAGCAAAAGCAACAAAGGTCGAAATCTCCTAAAATGAATCAGCTATTGCATACTTTGGTCCCATCATCTGACGGGTTCAATGTACGGGACAGCTGATTTTTGTTTGATTTTGACTCATATTGCTTTGGGAAGTTGTTAAGTACGACAAGGTGATTAGATAACCTCCTTTGATTTATTACCGCTTTCTCAGAAAAAACTGTATGCTAGCATGCGGGATTGCTCGTGTGAACGCTGCCATATTTGCCATCAAACGGGATCCTGCAGAAAACGGAAAACTGGACTGCCTTGTAAAAGGGGGGTTATCAATATCAATATATATAAAACTCTTCCGTTACTGACTGACTGACTGACTGACTGACAGACAACGCAGAGCCGAAACTACTGGGCGTAGCGGGCTAAAATTTTGCATGTAGGTTCCTTAGGGAGTGTAGGTGAGCACTAAGAAAGGATTTCCCGAAATTCCCATGGGAACGGGAAAAAACTGGATTTTTGTGTTTATGAGAAATCTGCGCGAGTGAAACCGCGGGGCAACCTCTAGTCCTTAGATAAATGCTAAGAAGGACGGCTGGTCAGTAGAAACGAGCCGACCCAACCAAGTAAATGCTCATCATTTATAATTCCACTAGAATACCAATTTAAAATCTGATTCCGATGACTATCTGGCACCGGACACCGAAACACACCTACCTAGTGATTTTATGATTAAAAATAATTTGAGACCTTTAAATAATCTTTACTTCTTTTAGAAGAACACATCCCAATCACAAGCGTCGCTTCGCAGCGTGCGAAGCACGAAATCAGACATACAGTACAATGACGATGCAGACTTTCCTAATCTTGATGTGATGACAATCAAGATAAAGGGACTGCAATCTGATGATCAAAGACCCCACTTGATAAAAGTAGCGTTCTTCGATCAACTGGTCTTGTCTGATGTAATTCGCCCAAGAGGAACTAAAGAAAGTATAGGCGATATCAATGGTCCTAAAGGATCAATGAACTATGATCCTTCGGATTATGAGAAGATGTGCCTTTTTGCTGACAATCCTATGATTGGTAAGGGTCCTTCATTTTACCATATGATATCTTTATATGTAAATTTTTTGAAGAGTTGCGTTGAAGTAGGTACGTCTCTAACTCTAATATCCTTTTGGGAAGCATTGCTTTTTTGGAAGAAATCAAATTTTAGGCTTATAGCGGCTCGAAGTTTACAGTATTGACTATCGCATTTCCCGTCGCTCGGGGAGGTGACGGCTCGCACCCACTAAAATCCTCCCGGTGGCCGTGTTGGCGCTTTTGGGAAGGACCGCGCGAACTATTAGATTATCAGCGTCCGGTGTCCTTCTCACGCTCTGCTGCTATACAGCTTCGTGCTCGGGGAGGGCATGTTTTTTGCTCCTCTTCTCGCCTCTGGAGCTGCAGCGGCACACTACAAGCTGTGCCGCCGCCCATCTCGAGAATCTTTGATGAGTTTGTCGGGCCTCAGCCCTTCACACGCCTCTTAGTCTAATTAGGTAGGTAGCCCTTATCTTTCAAAAAAATACAAAATACAAATACAAAAGTCGTTCATTTTACATTTTGTCATTTCAGTGCAAGTGCAACCGCTAAAAGAAGAAGAATCAGACCACAGTTTAATGACTGTACAATCTATCAATGTAAAACATAGTTCAACTATAAAATCATTATCAGATATAAGTTGCTGTTACGTCGATATACTGCCAATTTTTATTGGTAAGCTTTTATCTTTCATCTATTTACTTAGTCGTAGAAATTTGGCACAGTGAACTTCATATATTTTTTTTAACCCCTAGCCTGATAACAGGCCTAGAACAGCGAATAAGTAGTTAAAAATCTAGGCACTTCAGATAACTAGAACATACACTTACCTAATTAGGTCGTTGACATGTCGCAAGCAAACATTCAAATGATCAAATATCTATCTTAACCTAAACAAAAATCTAGGCATCAAGTGACGACGCATACGAAAAGTTTACCTTTTTCTCTTTCAAAAGATGTAGATAAGCTTTGCGTGAGAAAACGCCTGCAACCTTTTTACGAGCCAACGGTCTTAAGCAGAAAGAGTTGGGACAACCTTCCCCTTTTGACCATGGAGATATCAGTCCTTCGACATCCCGAAAATCAAGCCCATCATAAACTAATGAGAGAAGCCAATTACATGAAGCTTACGCTAGTCGGTGCTTACAATATGATGTGGCCCTACGACGATGAACAGATCTACACTGCTGCAACTAGAACACCTCTTTATAATGCTGAAGTAAGTAATCGAAGTTAGTCACATACAGCCTTTTGCCCTGCTTCCTAGATTTCTTTTTATTTATCTTATTTTATAAATTTGTCATATCTAACGGCTTGTTTCTTGTCGTCTTCTTTGAAACAGTAACACATCTCTGTCACCCTTGCAGTGTCTGTGTGTCTGTCTGTTACTTTGTCAGTCACCCAAAAAAAGTCTGCAACAGCCTAGTTTCCCATTTTACCCTCTCAGTGAGGTAACTTCGAAATCCTAAAATCCAGTTTAACCAGTTTTATCATCAGTACTTAGCGATATAATTCGACTATTTTTTTTATAGAAACTTGGCCTGGTGACCTTCAATCAAGGAACTAAAATTCCTAAACATTTCATTGCAAATAGTTTTTTTCCGCAATGGGAGAGCTTGCGCTCAAGTGAGGGTGTCTTCGTTGGTGGAGATGAAAAATTTGTTTGTGACTTAGAAGACATAAAAAATGAGGACGATATTGCCTTGGATTATTTTATGAACAAGGACACTGAAAGTGAGCATTTTATTTGAAAGAGGCTCAAAATTTAACTTTTTTTTGTATGCAAATGGCCAAATATATTGTTAAATTGGGTAGTTTAACAAAATTAAAGTTATTTGATTGTATTTTTGTCACTTTTGCAGATTCGATAATCTGGGGTTCCTTCCATAGAACGTTGTTACTGGGCGACTTATCCTGGTTTAGCAAGCACATTCGTCGCTACAAATGGCCTCTCGAGTTCCACGTTTTTGGTGAAACTGCAGGAATGAGCATGATGACTGCTTTAGATCTGTTTTGTTTTTTGAGTTCTGGAGGTGAGAACTACTTAAGAGTTTTAGTTAAATTATCTCCTTAATTATAGTCTATAGTGACTTCGCGGCTTCGCCAGCGTAATTTACCTCCAAACCTCAAAATCCCAAGTTCCCGTAAGATTTTCGTGATAAAAAGTAGCCTATGTACTTTTTCAGCTCAGTACCAAGTTTCATCTAAATTGGTTCGGTAGTTTTAGCATGAAAGCAGTACAGACAGACAGAGTTTCTTTCGCCTTTATAATATTAGTATGGATGGATAAAAGTACTGCTTTATGTTATAATCATATTTCTTTAGTTTTAAAATCCATTCAGCGTTTCCTCAAAGCAAAGCTGAGCATAGAATGTATTCCGAGCCCAAAATGTTACCTGACCACTCCATATAATGGCTATAAATTACTTCACAATAAAGCAAAATATTTTTTCAGTTGATACAGTTCGTTTGGCTGTGCCATTGAAATGGATGAACGCTTCCTGGTTGATGGATCAATGTGGATCTGAACCACTGTTGTCAGCTGTCCAAACCACACCATCGTTAGCTGCTTCTCGAAGTAAAAAGTAAGATTTAAAATCCATAATAAAAAAAAACATATTATAAAAAGAATCACGTTCGTTAGTACCGTAATCAACCATTTCCTATAGGGAAATACACTTACAAAGTAAATTGAGATCATGTTACGTTTCAGGAGCATTACGAAAGGCGACCCTGTGCCAATCAAAATAAGCACAGAACAGTTATCACCTTATGGCACGACTGGGTCCAACAACACTGATGCTTTCATAGTTGTGGAAGTAAAACTTGGTCGCCCTTTGAGAAAGCCTTGCATACCACCTCAAGTGCCTGAGTAAGTTAAATAGTAAAACGGTTGCTACTGAGTTTTTGCCCAGATTTTAACTTGTTTGATTGCCTGCAATATATTTGAATTGTACACTACTTAGTATATTTTATGTTCCTGGTAGGTTAATATATTCTCTGTACCTCTACGTAGATGCTCATTGGTCGTATATTGGATTACTTTTTGAAAGTTTCAAACAATATTTAAAGTAATAACCGTCAGTCCATTTACCCAGATAATAAATTATCTCTTTTCTCTACCTATATTAGCTACGAAATACATGACATGCTATCCAACATGGAGCAGCCGGTAGTGAAGCGTGAATGCACTGCAAGAGGCCAACTAGACCGAGATTGGCAAAGCACTGTACGAATGGCTGTTAACGCTTTAAAGAAAGTTCCTTACTTTGGTAAGAA
The DNA here is from genome assembly GCA_951802225.1 of Euspilapteryx auroguttella. Classification (NCBI taxonomy): domain Eukaryota; kingdom Metazoa; phylum Arthropoda; class Insecta; order Lepidoptera; family Gracillariidae; genus Euspilapteryx; species Euspilapteryx auroguttella. The sequence continues at coordinate 7,495,803 of OX637652.1, forward strand.
AAACATTCCAATTTACAAGATTCCATGCTCTACTTATACAAAATTACCCCAGAGGAAGACTTGCCAAAATATATAAATTTTGTTATCAGGCATGACGGACTTATGCTCCTTCAATCGGCAGCTAAGTGAAACAAGGACCCGAGTTGAGATTTACACGTCGTTTTGGCAAGATGCTGCGGTCTATGTCAATAACAAGTTTGTCGTCTCCGATTTCTTGGGATCTGACAACATTTATGAAGTAGGAGTTACATTTTAACTTATTACTATTAAGTTAAGTATATTCTTTCCGTGACATTCTTGGTTCTTTTTATTTAGCTTCACCTTGTAGGAAAGTTAGACTTCCTCCTTTCTTCCTTAAAAAAAGCATTATTTAGGAAGGTAGCTACTTACTATGTTTAACCATTTCTAAGCGTACAGTTAGCTGAATTTACTTGAATTCTTCTGCAGGAAATGCTAATGATGTCTCATGCATGCCTGATGAAGACACTGTTCAAGTCGCTAGTGAACATGGAGGAGGACAGTGTGAACCCTGTGCTGCGGGCAGCTCGTCATGATACACTCCCTAAGGAACCCACGTGCAAAGCTTCATTTCATCATTCAGCCCGCTACGCCCAGTATTTTCGGCTCTGCGTTGTCTGTCAGTCAGTCAGTCAGTCAGTCAGTAACGGAAGAGTTTTATATAAGTATATTGATTAGTTATTACAAGTTTTAAATTTATAAGAGAATTATTTAGATTTTTTAAATGTTTCTGAAATGGTTCAGAAATTAATTTAACATCGTTTCCAGGCTAATTTCCATGGCATGTACGGCATTTGAAGAGGAACCAGAGTCAGCTGAGCCGTTCTTCGTGGCGCTATTAGCGCTCTATCCGCTGTGGACCACCGGCTGGGTTATAGCCAACGCGTACTACATCGAACGACAAATGTTCCTCATGGCTGATGAAATACTTGACAAACTCAGGAAGTAAGAGGAACAAGAATCATAAAATTATTTCTTGTCATCATCTACGTGTTTCAGTTGAGTGATGATGACTGTAGCTTCGTATGTCCGATTTCTGGCGGGAAGAACAATTTATGATGGACATCGATTAATTTTCTGTATCTTGTTGTGTTTGTGTTTAAACCACCATAGGCACAGGGTCGACCTATTTAGATTTAGCCCATTAGTATAGAAATTTCTGTAAAAACAATATATGTAATTTTTATATTTAGGGTTAAATCTGAGGGTCTGGCAGAAGATATGACCTTCCCAAGGCTATGGGACCATGAACTCGGTGACTGGTGGGATTCCACGCCACTTCTTCCGGGAATGAGCCGCTACTTGGATGCCGCTGACATCTTGCTGAGGCTGCGTGCTATGACGGTTTAAATATTTTTAGTCTTGTTAGTTAGAAAATCAACTTAGTAGATAATAGTATAGTAGTTAATAGTCGTTAATATCGAAACTAGAAAGAAGAGTAAGAGAGATAGATTGTGAAATTGCGACTAAACCCGAATTATGGCCGCATAAAGAACTCCTCACATTCTTCTTGCCTTCTAGCGTTTTGTTTTGTATTGACTTTGCTCTAAATGGACGAAAAGTAGGTATTATTGCAAATGTGGCCGTCTTAGAGCCGCTGGCGATAGTAGATAGCATACTAGAGAAGTCTCCTAGCCTTATAGGAAGAGAGAAATGTCGGTGAGTAGCGATGGCTAACGATTCAATTATTATAGAACCATGACAATGTTTAACCCTTAGCGTGTTTCCTCAAGAGGCGATATCGGTCGCGCGATAGGGGCTCGACCGCCAATCAGGCAGGCTTCGTGGATGTACGAGCGATTTCTTTCGATGTCGAACCCCTATCACGCGACCGATATCGCCTCTTGAGGAAACAGGCTTATTGTTTGATTGTTTTAGTTAGCAGAAGTGTGCCTAGCCAGGGCGTTATCAGAGACAGGCGAGTCGGCGGCGTACTACCACCTGGTGGCACTCAACTGCAGGCTGAGAGGCGACACTGAAGATGCTTTGTGCCACGTCAGGGTTGGCATTCAGAAGTTTGGTGAGGTAACCAGTCAATAATGTCAGTTATGAGGTCTTTATGGGTTAAAGATGATATTTTTCGTAGGTATCTTGCTATTATTATATATACTTACCTAAGTAAAAATATTTTTGCAGTTGAGCTATCTGCGTTCCCTGGAGGCTGAGTGTCTTCACAAAGAAAATAATTGCACTGATGCAAAAACCTCTTACGGAAAAGCAATTCATTGCACTGGTCCCTACAGGTACCAATATACTTACTTTAATCGATTTGATTCTTTGGCAATCAAAGCTTTTATGCGAATTATGAACTCGAAATCATTTCAAGCAAAAAGTGGAGACTAAGTCCAAACGAAAGTAAGTACTTACTTACCTAATAGAAGATTATTACAAAGGCTAAAACCTAAGGGTTGTTGTATGTATTATGCTATGGTCCCACTTTTGCCGATTAAGGTGTAACTTGGCTTCTTAGTCCACTACGGCTGGCTGGATTAGTGCTAGTCCCCTACCAAATAATGAACAAAAACCTATTTGTTTAGCATACTGCTGTCACTACCATCGCGCGAAGTTCAGCGGATGAGGCCGATCCTTGTCGATCTAGTGCGGAGGCAACCTAGTGCTTACGCCTGGATCGCTCTGGCTGAGAACTGGTTGCGGGTATTTTAACACTTTATTCTTTGACTATCTGACACAGCGAACTTCGTACCACGGCATACCTAGCAGTAAGTACATACTGCTAGGTAAGCCGTTTTTTATCATTTTTTTTTTTTGATAATATACTATGACAAGGCCCTATTTTATATCCCTGAATGTAGAAATATCGATCCATTATTTCGGAGCCTAAATTCCATTCAAACAAATACTAAAATATTTCCACTTTATTTCGTCCAGTAGTTTCGGAGCCTATTTCATTCAAACAATCAAATATTTCCTTGATAATATAGAGTAGGTTAACGTTATATGTTTTTTTTATTGAGAGTAAGTAAGTACTTATTCTTAATTAGTTAGGTACTTTAACAAAGTAAGAAGGGACATCAATTTAGTATTTATGAACGCTATAAACCCATCGTCATTCCAGCGCAACTTAACCAACGACATGGCAACAGTCACCGATGACAAGACTCCGCCAGCTAAATGCGCGGCCGCCTGCGCTGTCCAGGCACTCAAGTGGGACAGGCGTGCAGGCAAGGCCTGGGCGTTGCTGGCTACCTTGGTGAAGCCGGCGGCAAGGGCACAGCATTGCAGGAATATGGCGATAGCTGTAGGTTCATACATCTACATATCTATACTTCCATAATCAATACATAGTATAAAACAAAGTCGCTTCCCGCGTCTGTCCCTATGTATGCTTATATCTTTAAAACTATCCAACGGATTTTGATGCGGTTTTTTGTAATCGATAGAGTGATCCAAGAGGAAGGTTTATAAGTGTAATACATGAGCAACATAACATTAGTTTAGGCGGTACGAAGTTCGCCGGGTCGACTAGTAATATTATAAATGCAAAAGTAGCTAGGTTGTCTGTCTGCCTGTCTCGCTGTCACGCTAAATCTGCCGAACCGATTAATTAAAATTCGGTACACAAGTATATTTAAAATAAAAAGTAAGTAAGTATAGTATACTTACTTAAGTATGTACGAAGTCTAGATTATGCCATGAATGTAGGTAGGCTCAGGTATAAAGCGGTCATTGAACATGGCATGGCGTTTACAGTTCTATTAATGCAAAACAGATCCCTATTCACGAATATTGTTCTGTTACAGTGTGGTCTGAAGGAAAAACAGCAAGAATCGATAGTGACGGAAGACTCGGTGTGCTGGCGGCAGGGGCGAGCTCTGCGGGAGTGCCGCTGCGACTTGTGCGACCATATCCCACGTGTCACGTGTCACATAAAATAATTGGGTCCAATCTGTTACTTTGTCATTTGTGAATTTTGTGATATTTGATTACTTAATAAAAAAAAACCAAAATATTTGAGTTTAGCTTGTTTTTTTGTATCTCTGATAGTTGCACGATTTCACTACACATAGGGTACATTACATACTATGGTCGAGTGGAGAACCATAATAGATTGATTTGATTAAGTACTTACATGGCAAAATAAAAAAGACTCAGCCAATTAGAGCTCCCAAGGCCTAGCCTACTTACAAAGATCGCTCTAATCATGCGAAACACTAGAATCACCGGTTTAAGTACTTAAGAATTATAATTATTAAATCAACCACGAACTTTTAATAATTCCATTGCTTTTGTGATAACCAGCACATCGTGTCGTCGCCACGTCGATCATGCGATGGGATTATTTTGTAATACTTTTAACATTGCATCAATTTTATCTTGTGCAATGTTTGATGAAGTTTTCGCCGATACTGGAGCTTCCTCAAGGAAGATTAAGGGGCTACGAGACCCAAAGAGGGGACTATCGGAAGTACCTGGGGATTCCATACGCTACGGTTGTCGAACGTTTTATGGTAAGTGCATTTCTTGTACTTAAATTTAATTATTAAGTAGTAAGTAATGTAAGTACTTACATACATTTTTATTTCGGTTTTTCATCAGGACCCCGGACCGGCACCAACCTGGGATGACGTATTCAACGCAACAAAAGACAGTACTGCCTGCTCGCAGTACCACGAGCGGTTAGGACTTCCTACTGGCAAGGAAGACTGCCTTATCCTCAACGTTTATACACCTGGACAGGTAAGCTATAAGAGCCCCTTACCGGTCATGTTCTTTATACACGGAGGTGGCTACTATTGGGGCAGAAGCAGCAACTTCATTTACAATCCCGAGCCACTAGTCAAAAAGAATGTAATTGTTGTCACTATAAACTATCGTCTCGGGGCCTTCGGATTCCTTTGCCTCAAAATTAAAGGCGCCCCTGGAAATGCCGGCTTGAAGGACCAGCTAGCAGCTCTACAATGGGTTCGGCAAAATATTCGCTTCTTCGGCGGCGACCCCAATTCTGTAACAATTTTCGGAGAAAGCGCTGGTTCTGCCTCTGTCAGCCATTTGATTTTGTCAAGAGAAACTAGAGGTCTGTTCAGACGAGCAATCATGGAAAGTGGTACCGCATTATCATAGACATAGACATAGACATAGACATATATTTATTGATAATAGTTCACATTACAAGTCAATGTTAAAAATTTACATTAATTACATTAAGATTATAATAATCAAATTAATAATAATGTCAATTTAATATAGTTCACACTGCACAGTTTATTTCAATTGAAAATCATAAATGTAGGTACTCAAAATAATTTTTTTAATAAAAATTAAAATGAATTATAATAATGTCAATAATTGGTTTAAAGTCAATATTGTCAATAATTTTACACAGAAATCAGATAATATAAAATTAATTAAAATTAAATTGAAATATAAATAAATTCATAAATTATTAAAGTAGCATTAGCTACATATCTACAAATTCTTTATAACTATAGAACGACTGCAAGACAAGCCACCTGCGCAGCCGACACTTGAATGTGAACATGCTCGGGGCATCTGTTACATCGTGTGGCAGCTTGTTGTATACTGCTGGACCCATTAGGTGCATAGTCTTACCCGACTTTACTAAAGTGTGTCCGATGGTGGCCAACTTTCCAGCATTACGTGTGGGGTATCGGTGACTATCACCTTTTCGAGAGTAGAGCTCTAAATTTTCTCTGACGTACACTGCAACGAGGAATATAAGCTGACATGGGAGCGTCATTATACCTAGTGCGACAAAGTGTGGCCGTGCTGAGTCGTCGACCGCTATGCGCGCCATCGCTCTGACAGCTCGCTTTTGCATGCGGAAGGCGCGCTCCCAGTCGGCCGCGCGCCCCCACAGCTCCAGACCGTACTGTAGGAGCGAGTGCACGGTGGCGAAATAACAAGAGCGGGCCGCCTCTGCCGGTACTATGGATGATATTCTTCCTAACGCAAAGCAGGCGCTGCCTAACTTGCTGCACAGGTTATCTATATGGGCTTCCCACGTCAACGCCTGGTCAAGCTCGAAACCCAAAAATGTTGCAGAGGCTACTTGTTTAATGTTCACACCATCTGCGCTAACTGTCAGCGGTCGCCGTTTGCGACCAGAGAGGTCAAATTGTATGAACTGAGTTTTTGTTAAGTTTAATAATAAACCGTTAAGTTTAAACCAGTTTATTAATTTTTGTGACACTACATTCAGTGCAATTTCTAGGTCAGGAAGTGTTTTAGATTTCACCACTACTGCAACGTCGTCGGCATACATGTAAATTTGCCCATCTGTTACTGCATCCGGTAGGTCGTTTAGCAAGAGAGAGAAAACAATATTCGATAGAGACGATCCTTGAGGGACCCCTGTCTCTGTGGTGCAGTAGTCAGATTTTACCTGTCCACCGCTACCAACAACGTACTGTTTTCTGTTTTTGATGAAGTCAACCATGAGGTGCAAGGCAGTATCTTCTATACCATAATGTCGAAGTTTAATCACCAGGATCTCATGGTTGGCTACATCAAAAGCTTTCGATAAATCGCACATTAAAACCGCAACCTCTTGTTTTTGTTCGCGCGCCTCTAGGATGCTTCCTACTACCTTACGGGCTAAGAGTGTAGTTGACCTACCTGCGCGGTATGCGTACTGGCGATCGCTTAATGCACCTGTTAAATTGAGGTATTTGTTGAGCCGCGAACTGAGACCATTCTCAAACAACTTAGCCACTGTTGGTATTACGGCAATAGGTCTGTAGAAATTCGCGTCAGTTTTTTTACCTTTACCTTTATAAAGAGGACTTATTTTAATTTCTTTTAGAACTTTTGGATAAATCCCTTGTACTAAACACACATTAAATAAGACTGCAAGTGGTTCAGAAATTTCACTGGCAGCATAGTTTAGCAGTTCAACTGAGATTCCGTAAATGTCTCGAGTTGGTTTTTTGGCTACTCGTCTAGTTATGATAGAGTAGACCTCAGCTGGTGTAAATTTTAACAACCGTAGGCACTGATTACTCGGTGCTTGCGAACTGGCCAGCAGCGCGAGTGCTCGCGCGGGGTCGCCGGGCGGGGCGCCGCACTGCTCGGCGGCCGTGGCAAATCGGTTGTTTAAGTAATTTACAAGTTCCATCTTGCTACTAAATTCAGAACCATCTTCATTCTCTATAATGTCTGTAAAGTCTACATGAGATGTTTTAGTTTTCCCGGATTCGGTGTTTACAATTCGCCACATAGTCTTTACTGCGTTGCTACTTTGCGCAATAGTATTGCACAAGAACTTCCGCTTTTGTGTAGAAATTAGTGTGTCATACTTCAATTTCATGTTAGTAACTGTATCGGTTAATTCAACGTTCTCAGGATATTTAGTTTGAAGATTTATGCCCTCAAATAGTAGCCATTTAAAGTTTAAAATTTGCTCCGAAACCCAGTTTTTCTGTGTGACAATGTTCGGTTTATTTTTAAAGGGAAAGCAAATTTCAATTTTATTAGTTAATGTTACCACTATTGATGTTGCAAGTTCCTCAATACTATTGTTTTTGAGATAAATCCCGTTCCAGTCTACACTTGCCAATGCGGCTGCAAAGGCAGCGCGAGTTGCGCGAGTGTAGTCGCGCACTAGGCGCGTGGGCGGTGGCGGCGCGGGGCGGGCCGCCCGCGCCGCCTGGCCGCGGACTGCGTAGTGGTCACTGATGTTAGTGACTAGTGGAGTGCACGATATTCGACCATCTTCTAGGTTGTCATACAAATGATCAAGAGACGTTGACGACGATCCACTTACTCTGGTGGGAAAATCTACGTTATTTCTAAAGTTGTATGAGGTAAGTAGTTCTGTAAGTTCTTTGTGAGATGAAGAAAATGATAGGCAGTCTATGTTAGCATCGCCAACAATTACAACACTTAGGCCAGCCTCGCAAATACCTTCAAGCAGTCGTTCCATAGCAGTCAAAAATCCACTTACTGGCACTAAATTTGTTCTATAGACACATATAATAATTAAATTATCTTCTAAGATTTCGACAGCGGAGATTTCGCAATATTTTTCGACAGATAATTGACAGAGGTCAAGTCTTTCGATGCATTTTACATTATTATTTACAAATATGCAAGAACCACCGTGTTGAACTTCTGTTCTACAGTAACTCGAGACAAGTGTAAAGTTAGGTATGTGAATGCAGTCTAATTCGTTTTTTTTAAGCCAATGCTCAGTCAAAGCTAATACATCACACTTAAATTCGTTTTTTAAAAGTACTTCTATCTTTTTAGTTTTATTATTAAGGGATTGTACATTTTGTAGACAAAAAGTAATATTTCTCTTATCTGTATATTTTTGATTAGAAGTCCGGGGCAATCTACACGGAACCGGTTTCCTCGCTGCGGGGGGAACGTGGGCTGCGGGCGCGGGTGCGCTGTTGTTTATGTCCGGTATTGTTGCCGACTCGCTGATACGACGAGCGCCTCGCTCGTCCGCCGCTGAGACGAAACCACTCACTGACCTCTGTCCGCGGTGGCCAGTTGTCCGCGCTCATAAAAAACTCGAACCTGCTAGCTGGCAATGTAATAGCGAAGGATGCGTAATGATTATGTTGTAGCTGTAGTTTTTCAGCGTGATATTCTTCACTGGGGTTTTTGCGTTTCATGTAGTCAATGAGTGAAGTGGTCGTAGTGTCCGGAGTGAAAAAGCACGCATGTAGTTTTTTGACTCGTTCGACTGTTTTGATACCGTCATCTTGGGCTCCAGCTCCTGTGATGAATTTCCTTTTCCTATTTTGTTTTGGTAATCGTTTATGTGTTATTTGTATCCAAGGTGATTCATTTTCGACATTGGGGTCTGTGTTGTCCACAACGACATTAAGGTCAGCAGTGTTTGTGATGATTGTGTTACTACTGGTAGTGGAGTTGTCAGCTGTAAGGTCTGTTGCTTGTTTATTCATTGTACTACGTTCTTTTTGCGATGTGTTCGTAGTGTTCGCAGTAGGGGTGGATGCTTTCTTTGAATTCACAGGTTGCGATATAGATTTCCGAGTACCTGTTGTGTTTTTCGGCATTAATGTTGCGGCCATATTCCGTTTCTGTACGCGCTGCGCGCGATCTGTCATTGGACGAGACGGCGGTGTTGGCGCAGGCGCAGATCGTATGGAGTCTTTGGCACCAGCTGATTGGCGGTCATCCTTCTGCTCTGTTGTTGTCGTGGGTCGCTCGGGAATTTTCGTCGGCGGTTGAATATGGTTTTCGGCTTTGGTCCCACAGTTAGCTTGGGTTTCCAGATAATCTAATTTCTTCTCCAGGTTTCTTACCGATGTGGTTAGTGTCACAATTTGTTTTTCAAGTGGAGCTAGGCACTTTGTCACTATTTTTTCAATAAGGTCAGACGTTAAATTCGACATTTTTCTATTTTTACAATATTTTTACGCGGATCAACAGCGAAACTGATCTTCACCCTCCGACAGGGGGGAGGGGAATCACCATTCGCATTTTCATACGACCCTATAGAGAAAGCTGCGTGGGTTGCGGCGAAACTGGGATATAACACCAAGAATCCATACGAACTACTCAATATATTCAAGAACGCGTCTGCAAACGAAATAATAATGGCAAGCATCGGTGACGGAAACAGTCCATTGTCTCGCTATGTGTACCGACCGTGTGCAGAAAAGCAAGTGTTTGGCTCGAAGCCTTTCATGACCAAATCACCGAAACAAATCCTCGAATCCGGCAACTATAATAAAGTGCCAACTATTCTAGGATACAATGATAAGGAAGGAATATTCTACGTCGGAAAATACGATGACATATCGCTTTTAGAGCTCAATGACGACTTCGAATCACTATTACCAGACAACCTCTACTTCACAAGCCCCGAACAAAAAACCGCCGTAGCAAATGAAATAAAAAACTTTTACTTTGGCGAGAAAAATATAGATAAAGGCTCAATCGAAAATCTGATAGATTATTTTTCAGATGTTCTTTTTCACTACCCGGCAGAGACCGTCACTGAATACCACTTGCAAAGTACGAAGCTTCCGATTTACAACTACTACTTCCAGTATGATTCTTACAGGAATTTAGGAAAAATTCTTTCTGGCGGAAAGGACCGCAAAGGTGCAGCACATACAGATGAGCTTTTCTACATGTTTCAGCCAATAGTGCTGTGGCCTTTACCAAGAGTTAAGAAGGATGTCGCTGTTATTGAAAAGATGACCACGCTTTGGACGAATTTTGCTAAAACTGGGTAAGTTACATGTCAAACAAACCACTCAGTGCCATTAAGTTTTAAACCCCCAAGTAAACTCGAATATTTAAAATGTACCTACCGCGCAGCACGTGGGGCTTCCAGGCCGCAGTAAAACGTTACGTTATCAAAAATCGAACTCCGTTCCATAAAATAAAATTACCTATTACAGAGATCCGACCAGCATGTCATCCCCTGCCGTGAACCTCAAATGGGATCCAAGCGACAACGGTACCTTTAATTTCATGACCATCGACAAGTATCTATCTATGGGACCGCTGCCGAATCCCAAACGTATTGACTTCTGGAGGTACATTTACTACAACTATGGTGGATCTCGGGAGTACTCTAATTAAGGTTAAGAATGATTAAGTACCTAGGTGCAAACCTTTAAATATTACTTACCTAATTAATAAGTTTTTATGTTTTATGTAGCCAAGCTACTTGTCGGTATACTGTTATTTATAATAACTATCTTCGTGTTAACTTTAATGTTAAAGTGCCCAAGTACTTATTAGATACGAGCTTTCCCGGCTTACTTCGTTACGCCATAGAATTTAAGATACTACAAAATACTTGGCTCGATAGACCATGTTCTTTTGACTGCCCAGAATGGCCGAATAAAAACAAACAACAACAACAAACCACCTGTCAAAATATGAAAACAACGGAAAAAATATTGCACCTTGGGTTACATTATTTAAGTTTAAGTAAGGATCCCTATTTTTTTTGAAAATCTTATATAGCCTATGACACTCGGGGTTAATGTAGCTTTCTACCAGTGAAAGAATTTTTCAAATCGGTTCAGTATTTCCGGAGCCTATTCGTTACAAACAAACAAACAAACAAATATTTCCTCTTTATAATATTGGTATAGATTACGTACTTGTTAGAAATTAAAACAAAATAACTAGCTAATTATTTATACAATTTCATCTCGGTTCTACTTAGTCACGCATATTACATAACTGGAATTAGTATAGGGAATTAGTATAGTAATTAATTATGCAACAGAACATTGTAAGCGTTAAATTACTCTTGCATGGAATAACTAATTGTAATAATCACGCGACAACTTGACAGTTTTAAAATAGTTGGATAGATAAATTCTTAAATATGAACTGTTATTAAAACATTTTTTTTATTCTTGCCTTATTGTCTCGAGTGGCGACCGCGCACCGGAAGACGCAGAGAAGACAGATCCCAACAAGGTGTTAAGATTTGGGTGCTACGGTCTATCTTAGTTTGTCGTATACCAATTACCAATGGCCAAGAGATTTTTTATTTAAACTCACTTATAATAATATAAATTTTTATATGTGGCGCTAGTGTTGTATTAATTTTAATATCAAGGGTGCATTAAAATTTCCCAATTTGGGTTGCCAATCTTGCCCAGTACCCGTCTTACATTAAAGGAGAACAACAGAAAGAAACAAACATAAGTTCGGTTATGTTGCTTTTTACTATTCAATTTTGGATGTATGTGTACAATTTACGAATTCGAGAAAAACAAAGGAATATTTTAATGTTTCTTTATATAACATATTCTACATCGCATTACTCGTTATCAACAATCATTATGTTAAGTCATTCACGATAATATTGTTTCTACTAGTCAATCGTCGATTTGTTCGATCGCTCTCTCCATCGTACTGAGCACAGGTCTTACCTTAGTCAATACAATTAATTAAACAAAATGAACAAAACATTATCTAAAAGATGTCCAAATTGATTTAAATAAGATACACTAGCTAATGAAACATACGTCCTCGGCGGAAACTCAGCTAAAAGTGCGTAACGTCTAACTGTACAGATATAAAAACCTAACGAAAACTTATCAGAGAAACATCGCACGTCGGGTGTATCCACAATATATTTATTACAACGTCTCGCTTACAAAAAGCATTGAAACAAACAAACAACATATCGCTGCGTATAGTATTATTTTTATCCTGTGAAAAAGTTGCCACATAAACCTAAAAATCATGTACTGAAAATCTAAGTATAATATATTATAATAGATTTATGTCTATACATAATGAGTGGATAGGGCGCCCGTTGTCTCGACGGCGCGCCCCGATACGATACAATTTTAGATACGATAAATGAAGTGACGTCATCGCGTGCGCCGGGGCGGGGGCGGGGCGAGGCGCGGGGCGCGGGGCGGGGCGGACGCCGCGGACTAGAACAAGGCTGCAGCGTCCGGCGCCTAGACGAACACCTTGGCGAGCCCGTCGGCGCCGGCGCTGGCGATGAACGGCCGCATGGGGTGGAAGGCGACGTCGAGGATGCTCTCGTCGAACTTCTTGCGGTGGGCGGTGATCTCCTGCACGCAGGTCTTGGTGTCGAGGTTCCAGAGGCGCACGGAGCAGTCGTGCGAGCCGGACAGCAGGAAGAGGCCGTTGGGGTCGAGCGCGAGGCCGGTGACGGCGTCCAGGTGCGCCACCATGGCGTGCGCCAGGCGGCCCGAGCCCAGGTCCCAGAAGCGGATGTGTCGGTCCTCGTGCGCCGACACCAGCAGCGGCAGCGTGGGGTGCGCGCGCACGCGCCACGCCAGGCTCTCGCACGCGACGCGCACGCCCGCCTGCCGACAGGACGCGGCAGGGTCAGTTCAGTACAAACAACTATTTATATTCTTTATCTCTGCACCAACACTTTTACATGTACAGTGTTCAACTACAAGCAACTTACTGACAGATATTCTAATCAGTCTGTAACTAACACAAATTTTAATGCAGACATCATGATTTTCATAACAACCGATAGAAGTCCACTGCTGGACATAGGTCTCCTCTACAGATTGCCACATGGACAAACGTTGTGGAGGAAGTTGCCAATTTCGCCACGCCTGAAGGAAGGTTGCCGAATGCAGTCAGTCAATCTGATTATATACAATCTTTTATCACTATTTTTGCGTACTTATCTAAATCCAATTTAGGAGAACAAGCTACTTAAATTTGAAAATCGTACGTAATGAAAACAATAATAATAATCAAAATAGTAGAATGTGTCATGAGTATAAATGTCTATACCTCCAGTTTCAAGATCATACGGCAGCAGCGTGCTTTAGTCGTTGGGCTGGCGTCCCTTAGAGCCAGGAGAAATAATAGATAAGTGTTTTGCGTGTTATTACCTGTCCAGTCTCCAGATCGTAGAGCAGCAGCGTGCTGTTGTCATAGGCGACGGCAGCGCGCGCGGCGCTGTCAGCGAAGTCGGCGTGAGTGGGCAGCGCGGGCCCGGCGTCCCTGAGAGCCAGCAGCGCGGGTCGCGGCGCGCGCGGCGCCCACAGGCGCACGGAGCCGTCCGCCGACGCCGAGAGCAGCCGGCCGCCCGCCGCCGCCAGCGACCACACCGCGTCCGTGTGCTCGCGCAGCACTGGGCCCTGGGACGCGGAGATACTAACTTCACTATACCGTAGACATTGAGATCAGCTCGGATGGCTCCATGAATGTGGGGAAATGCACAATGGCTCCAAGTACGCGAGCTAAGTGCAGGCACTTCTCTAACCCCACAATTGAAGATGAAGACGAAGACCGTATACATTTCTAAGGGCGCGTATCCACCTGCAAGAAAACTTTCGCGAGAAATATCCGATAGTTTTTCACTGTTGGACAGCAGCTTGCAATTGGAAACCCATAGAAAGGTGCTGTCGCGACAGCCATTACTACGGAGTTTACACTTGTAAGTCAGAATGTCTGTCATTTCTTGCAAAAGTTCTCTTGCAAGTGGAAACGCGGCCTTAGACCACTTGCAACCTATAATTAGGACACTGAATAAATCTTTTGGCTGAAAAGGTGTTATACCTATTCGTAATAGGTATGATAGAGACCTAGACGGTGGGGTCGTAGGGGTCGTACGGGTCAGCGGTAGCGGCAGGTGCGGACTGTTCCGTCCAGCTGCAGTATGTGTAGTATAAAATACTAGCTGACACGGCGAACTTCGTACCGCCCTGCATTACGAATTTTTGAGAATATTATATAGACTATGTCACCCAGGGATAGTGTAGCTTCCCAACACAAGAGTAAAATAATTTTTGTAATCGGTTTAGTGTATCGGAGTCTATTCAATGAAAACAAACAAACAATTAAATATTTCCTCTTTATAGTATTAGTATAGTAAAATCTGCTCCGTAGTTTAGTTGGCAATGATGTAAACTGAAATGCTGGGTTCATTTCCCAGCAGAGCAAACATTGTTATGATGAATATCGATGTTTGTTTGTTTGTTACCGGAGTGGATGTAATGTTTCGCGGGCAGCCTAGTTAGCCGTGGTGACAGAGACAGAGACCTGCACGGTGGGGTCGTAGGGGTCGTAGGGGTCGGCGGCGGGCGGCGGCAGGTTCCACACGCGCACGGTGCCGTCCAGGCCGCCGCTGAAGCACTCCTCGGAGCGCGGCGCGCCCATGGCCAGGCACAGCACGGGCCCGGCGTGCGCGCGGAACGTGTACAGCGGCTCCACGTCCATGCCGCCCGACCTGGCACACGCGACGCGTCAGGTAAGGCCGTCCATTGCAACGAATGTAGTCATTTAAGAAAATTGTAATTATGTAAAGTCTATTGATTGCAATAAAGAGTATTTCTATTCTATTTTAAAACACAGTGGATAAAACATAAGTTAGTGTAATTTTTTTTTATTTATTCGCCCATTATCGCAGGCAAGAGAACACAGTTCATACAACAAAATCTTCAGTACTATATTTCTTAGTAATCAAATCTTTTGTAACGTTTTCTTAAATTCATTGAAATGTGATGTTGGCGTACATGGAAAATTTCCCGGGACAACGGTCAGAATCTTTCGCGCGACTGCCTTCGTTTATTTTTACTTAACTACACAGTTTAGCAATAAAGGACACATTATTACAAAAATTCTACCAAACTGGCAGTTTTAGCAACTGAAAACGAATTTAGAAAATTGAGAAACAAAAGTCCGACATTTTCTTTTTGATGCGCGAGAAAATTCTATAAAAAATTTGTCCTACTAGGGACGCAACAATATGTTTATACAAAGAAAGTAAAAAAAAACCTACAACTGCATCATGAGTGCTAAAAATACCGACCTCTTGGCGGGCACGGTGCGGTGCAGGTTCCACAGCTTGAGCGTGTGGTCCTCGGAGGCCGTCACCAGCGCCGACTCCGTCGGGTGGAAGGCCAGCGCGCGGACCTGCCAATATTACTATACTTCAAACACACGCAACACTCACTCACACTTCACTGACACTAGATACACCTCGCATTAATATACAAACAAACCAAATATTTTACAGGGCCTGCCTATTAAAATTAACTTTGATATCCAAACAATATACATTTTTTATTTTATCTTGTAGTTCAATTTTACTTGTACTACTAAACTTTTGATTGAAAAGTTTCTTTACATACTTTATGTATTTTTATCTTTTTTCTCTATATGTTGGTTAATAGAATAACATTATTACCGAAAATCAATATCGGATGAAGCCCGCTTTTTTATGAAAAGCAACAGAATTTTAGTGCGTACAGAATAATATTAACATAAAAAGAAAGAAAGAAAGAAAATATTTATTTAAATAATAGCCAATACACACATAAGTACATAACATAAAGATAAAAACTATTTATAAAATGTTTACCTCTACATCCTATCAGTGCTGTAAGTGTCAATAAGTATGTATTTCTATTTTCATAATAATAGCACAAGGTATCGTTTATTGAAATTCTTAAAGCTATGATCAATCAAAGATTACTACAACACATCACTTACCCCATCAAAATGCGACCGCAGCGTATATTTAGAGTTCCAGGTCTTCCTGAAGGACTCTTTAGCGGCTCCAGGCGTGTCGTACGCCTCGGGCTCGTTGCTGACAGTCAGCTGAGCCAACTCGCCCAGGGCTAGAGGTTCTTCCTCTGCCTCGCCGCCGCCGCCTGCTGCGGGCGCCGGCGGCACTGCGGCGGCCGGCGCCGAGCCTGCAGACGGTTTGGGGAACTTCGGAGCTAAAAAAGAATACAGGTGTTATTAGCTAGTCCACACCAACCGATCCACGCGATCCGATCCGGCGCTCCTTCAAAGTGGCCGATCTCTTTTGAAGCGCGCTGCTGGATCTCGTGATCGGGTCGCGTGGATCATTTGGTGTGGAGCCAGCTATTGGAGGCGACCATTGTCGTAAGGCAAGACAAACATTTGTTTGCCTAAGCCAATTGGTGGGCACCCTGGACTACCTCGCCTCTCACAGTATAGGATACTTTACCAAATAAGGTATCAATAGCAACTAGATTAGATTTAGTCTAATTGACGTCTTGATATCTTGTATCCTATATTGAATAAAGAATTTGTGATTTGATTGATTTTTGGGTTAGATTCGTTGCATTAGCTATTTCAATACAATATTTGGATTTCTGATAGCATTGTTTTATCCCTGATGATTGACAATAAAAAATAGACTCAAAAAGAGCGCCGTAGACACTTGCTAAAGAAATAATTTATAGAATAGTACAATTAAAAAAAAAAAAAAAGCGTGGATTGCAATTGCAAATAGTGCTTGACCAACGTGCTAACGTGCTAAAGTCGGTCGGACGGAGTTATAACTATATATATACGTAACTGAAAGTAGTCAACGGATTTTAGGTCAATTTGTAACAACATCTAATGGTCTTCAGGGACTCATCACATTATTTGACGCTCCAGCTCCAAGCAAATACAACCGTAGCCCTATGAAGTGAGGCAACTCAACTCACCGGCGGGGTAGTCGTCCCCCTGGCCGCCCGCGCGGCCCTCGCTCTCCGTCAGCAGGTTGAGCTCGTTCAGCACCTCCTCTGCCTCGTGGTCTACTTCGTCACCTGGAGACAACGAAATACTTATTAAATTTTATCTACATCCATATCATAACTTCCCTATAATATGTTCCGAGGTACTATTACTGCCACATTTGCAATATTGCTTTTCGTCCTCATTGCGTTTTTTTTTTGCATTGACTTTGACGCGAGTCTCGTAACTTTGATCTTGTAAGACTATTACAATGAAGATACTATCAAAATTTAGAGAATCGCAAAATGATCCGCGGTTCTTAGTTAGGTAATTTGTGTAAACTTCTTAAGAAGAATGCTAAGATGTAAAATTGTCAACTGTAAGACAGGTCAGCAGCAGCAGCCAGTATAAAATAATGAATATGTACTAACTCTGTTTAGAGGAAGGCGGCTGGCCTTGCTTGGCGTCAAGGTCGTCGATGTCGTCCATGTCCATCTCCTGATTAGCCAGGAACTCGAAGTTGGCGAACACCGCCGCCGTCTCCTGCACCGACAGCCCCTCCTCGTTGTAGCCGCCGCCGCCGCCGCCGCCGCCGCCGCCGCCGCCGCCGCCGCCGACCGACTTGCGATCTTCTTGACCACCTAGGATAAGCAGAATAATTTGTAAAGTGTAAATGTGTTCAATGCTTGCTTTAATCTAGATCAGCATGACACACTATTTCAACTAGTTGCTGTGTGATATGCTCTGCCACAAAGTAATTGTTGGCAATTTTATGTAACTCGCCCAGCTTGCTATGACTGAAATTCAATTGTAGAAAGTGCATATTGTCTAGATTCCCCGACCATTTGCTGTAAAATCTAACTTATAATTATAAAACAAAATTGGATTTAGTTACATCACTTATTACCCAATAACATCGATAATCGATTGGTTTAGTGTCTCGAGAATTACGAGAACTGGGCCGATTTTGTTTTTGAAATGTCAGATGCTAACAGAGGTTTAAACAATGTAAAAATATTTGAAGTCACTAGTCCTTGCGGACAAAATCGCGAGCACATCTAGTACGTACGTTACTTAGTACGTATTAAAATATCATAGAATATGCTAGGCGATGGTTTCGAAGGCAGATGTTTGCCGGGCCATCTTACTAGCTTATAAAATAAAATCTGTACTCACCATAGTCAAACTTGCGAACCATAGAGTTCATGTCGTGTTCTTGCCGCCGGCGCGGCTGCTTGTCGTAGCCGCGGTAGGCGTCCTCGTCGCCCGCCTCGTCGCCCGCCAGGCCCAGCAGAGTCCGCACTCGGTTCGAGCGCACCTCTAGTATTGTGTCTGTGTAGCCTATCTCCTAAACACAAACAAGATTTGCTATCTATCCAGCTCAGACATCACATTAAGTAGCTGAACCCAGTAACTAGGGTGCCAGAAACACACACCCAGATACACACCCAGAGCAAGAAACAAACAATCATCATAAAAAAAATTAAGCCCCAGCCAGAATCCAACTTTAGACCTCTGAAGGTAAAAAGGCTAAACAACTGAACAGATTCAAATGTAAATTAAAAAGAGTATTAAAACACTATGTGCCTACCTACTTTTAAAATAGAAAATCTTACAGAACTTGACTAAGTTTATAATAAAGGTTCAAAGCAAGTCAGTACCTATTTAAAAAAAAAAAAATTAGAAGCTATTTTTATCAAGCAGCAACAAACCAATTTCCAAACTGTACCATAAAACTAACCTGGAGATATTGTTTTATAAGCTGGCGGCCCTGTTTCCACTGTGCTCGCTCTGCCTGCTCAGGCTCCACCTGCTGCTCATCTGAGGGTGGCCGCATGTCCCCTTGTTGTAGCTCCACACCATATTTGAGCTTGTGGAACTTGGCACGCTCCTGTTTCAGGGCGTATTCAAGCATCTTGATCCGCCTCACTAAGTCATTCTTTAGATTTTCTTGCCCCTTTCTTTCACCTTGGAGGTAGGCAATCCTCGCCTGTAAAGCATTTCATTAAAATGAAATGAGATGATAGAAATTGTTAGGTACTATGTTTGCTGTCCATAAATTTTTACTTAGTTGTGATTATTAAGAGGCGAAACGGTGTGATACTAGCGCCACTTCCAAAAATATTTAATATCTTCTAAACCATAGCCAATATCAAAAATATGCGTCTTTGACTCCCTAGATAATCTTGCTTAGAATTTTTAATGGTCAGTTGGGTAGCTTTTAGGATAATGATTTTAGAAATATTCTTTTATGAAACTAGTGGCCACTATAGGCAAACAATGGTTCAAAATCTAAGGAATAAACCGTTTGTTGACTATAGTGGCCAGTTTATTTTTGATTTTAACCATGGTTTAGAAGATAATAATTATTACGACTGCTCCATAGCTCAGTTGGTATGGCAGTGAGGTGGACTGAGTATAGTTCGCACCTGGTTTCGATTCCCGGAGGGGCAAACGTTGTTAGGATGAAATTCCTTGTTTGATCAATGTTTGTTTCTGGTCTAGGTGTAATGTTTGTCTCTGTATATGATTTGGGCACCCTAGATACAGGTTTCTTCTAGTTAGGGGCTCTGAGTGTGATATGTTATTATTGATCAGAAGTGGCGCTAGTTTCACACTGTGCAATACAATTTAATTTATGAATAGTTACTTATTTAATACTTTAAAAAAATACATTACAATATAATGGACCTATATACAAAACAAAAGGAGTTGTTATTTTATTGTTGCCCTTCTGATACTGTTTAAAAATTATTTGTTTAATTTTGGCAATATGTAAACTAATCAAATAATTATTTTTATTCAGACAAAGGAACACCATGAGCATTGATGATTACAGGGTCAGTGTGTTTTAATGGGACCATTTATCTCAGATTCCGAATTTAGAACATAATTTTATTATTTATAATAGGTACCTATATTTTGATTATCATTCTCCTCTTCAATATTTTGGATTTTAACAATAATTGTACCTATACAATAAAAAAAAAACTTTTTTTATGCACATAATTTTGTTTTTATTGCTAATGATCCCAAATAAACAAAAAAAAATGTAAAGATGAGCAATATACTAGTAAATGCCTACCCACGTAATATTTTGGCACAACCAGATTGCCAATTCTGTTTTAAAATCTAGAGACAAAGCAAAACCTATCATACCTGCAAGTTTAGTGTTGAATGGAACTATTAGTATTCAGAGCATGTAAAAAGAAAGTGAGTGGGTATTGGATAAATAGCAGTTCTGATCAAAAAAATTACAAAGATCTCAATTGAATCAGAGAAAAAATGTAAATCAAATTAATCACCTCGAATTCGGCTCTATCCACCTCCCATTGTGATCTCTCGATTTCAAATCTTGCCCATTCGTGTTGGATAAAATGCAAAATGCCAGGTATAGAGTACTGGACACTTTGGCTTGGTTCATCGCTTTGCTTGTTGTTTATGCTGACGCCGATTTGAGATCCCACTTGCCCTCCGTTGTGATGAGATACGGAGCTATCATCCATGGCTGTCGGGATTTTCATGACATGGCCACCATTACTGAACTGTTCGTAGACTAATCCTACAAGAACTACGACAGTACCTTACGAAACACGTTATATTAACACATTTTACGAACTTTACTATAGCTTTTGCTTACGTAGGTGACACCCTCAAAATTATATTTCAAAGGTAAATTCATAAATGACAAAAGTTATTGCATGACGGAATAAAAGTCGAAACGGCTGGTCGTCCGCTTACCACAGCCACAGATTATTTTGGAATTTGGAATAAAAAAATAAAATAAAAATCCGCTTTCTGTTTATTTAGTATTGCCAGTTAAAATAAAAATAATTATATTAAGCTAGTAAGTTCCGTTCCGTCCGACCCTTGGTTCCGAGTTCCGACAGACTCAAGAAGACCAATGAGGTGGGGAAACGCTAGGATCATTGAAGAAGACCAGTGAGATGGGAAAACGACCGACTCAAAAAGACCAATGAGGTGAGGTGTGGAAACGCTAGGACCATTGAAGAATACCAGTGAGGTGGGGAAACGCTACGCTACAATCTTAGAAGAAGACGGACACCACAGCAGTTCACTTTCATCAAGCTTTCATCCTAGCGGCGGTTTCCTTTCTCTGAGTTTCATTCAGTGAGGCGGGGAAACGCTACTTTCATCGCGACTCGGGAGACGAAAATCGAAACCAATTGGTGTGCTTCAAGCTGTAACCCTCATGTTTTAAATCTTCGCTAAAACAAATTTTGAGAATGCAAATAATTAGTTATGAATAATTGATCCAAATTGGTCCACTGGCCTGTATTTGGCGGGCGATCCACCGATTCGGGTTATAAATTTCATTTAGGTGTAGTGTGCCCTCACAACGGCTGCATAGTGTACATGTTAAGGTAAATGTGAATAATCGGTAATTATGCATAATTATCGGGAATTATGTATAATCACCAACGTACGCGGTAAATGTGATAAATTATTCTCATTGACCGGTAGTTAAGCATAATTTCCATGCAACAGAGGTAAATGTTGACAAAAGCTTTGAATAAACAAAATTTAAAATTTAAAAACCTCCCGACCGAGTCAGATACCCTCATCAACTAAACTAGAACTAGAGCTGATCATTTTCAAAAGGTCGTCATGGTTACCTTACCATTAACTTTCAATATAATTGAAGTAACACGTTAAAACATTTTAAATCGTTAGGACATCTTGAAGGGAGTTAGGTCCCCATCCACTCAGCCGTTTGAAGATGATCAGCCGTTTGAAGATAATCAGCCCTTAAATAGTGGAAGTAGCTTATTTTATCGATCATAATACGTTTCCGCAATTTAAAATTGGTGTTGTTATACAATCATGCCAAATGAAAACAAAGTCCTAATCTTATTAAATCCTCAAACCTGACAAAAAGGTTTAAGGTGGTAACTCTCGGTATGGCGCGAAAATCAATTTTTTTCGCGTTTTTTATTTATTCTGGCGAAACTAACTATTTTTTTTCACAAGTTTTAAATAAATTTGCGTCCTTTACTAAGAGGACAAAAATCAAGTTATGTCCCAAGACACAAAATCAGTAGGTCTGTCTTCCAAAAACGTTGTATAACAATGTGGGAGATGGTTTTTTACATACGCAATTCATTAAAACTTTATTAAAAATGAATAGTTTCGCCAGAATAAAAACAATACGCGAAAAAAAAATTGAATTTCGCGCCATACCGAGAGTTACCACCTTAAGTAATTGTATTGAGCAATCCCCCCTCATCTCCTGTCTCCTACTAGCATGAGTAGAATTCACACGGCATAACATAATAGGCGGGGTGTTGTGCTCGGTAGAGCAGCGTCGTGCTGCGATCTGTTGAGACTCAGCCCTACGCCAGGTGATTCGTCCGAGGACGACTCTTATTTTGTTGTTTTTTTACTCCGATATATCGATTATCGATGTCGATGTTTGATCAATCACTAGGCAATTTAAAATATTCCTACACAAAATAATTTTATCTTACTCATAGATATAATTAAAATACTACCATAATTTAAAAATTTATCTATTTTTTTTTATTTTAGTTTTTCAGAATATGTTTTAGCGCTCGTTTAGACGACTTCCGCCGCCACCGCGCGGCCGCTGCCGCTGCAACACTGTACACACGGTGCGGTGGTGTGTGCTTCAAGCTGTAATCCTCATCTTTTAAATCTTCGCTAAAACAAATTTTGAAAATGCAAAAAATTAGTCATGAACCACGATCATGAGTCACGTCGTCACCGCGCCGCCACCGCGCCGCCACCGCGCCGCCATCGCGCAATCAATACAAACTCTGATGGATTTTTTTTAATATATTTATTTACAAAATGCCAATTATAGTTCTCCTGTGCTATTGTTAGCTATGAACATTGCACTTGACGGCACTTCGGGGCGGCGGCGGCGCGTGTGTTATGTACACTGGCGGACACGATCGGCGTAACACTTCCGGTTTTTCTGTATTGCAAAATAGCTCTTGTTCTTTGGTTTTACAGTCTAGGGCTGACGAAACCATAGACAAATCTGTTACGGCCTCCTAGTCCTTGACTGTACAGTCACGGACACGGTCGGCGTAACACTTCCGGTTTTTCTGTATTGTAAAATAGCTCTTGTTCTTTGGTAATACAGTCTAGGCCTGACGAAACCATAGACAAATCTGTTACGGCCTCCTAGTCCTTGACTGTACAGTTACGGACTAGGAGGCCGTAACAGATTTGTCTATGGTTTCGTCAGCCTTATACTGTATTACCAAAGAACAAGAGCTATTTATTTATTTTTTATTTGGATCACCAACAGGTTTACAAAATTCATGCTAAACATAAAAACAATTTAAATGAAATAGGTATGCAAACCCAATAATAGGCAACCACTGCATGCAAAAAGTTGGTTACTGCTTAGGCCTAAATAATATACCTACTTAAATATTAAACTTACTCTAACATAATACTTAATTAATCAGCCATAAAAGTGAGTGCGTGAGCATACAGATATGAACGATATTGAGACAAGGAACAGGCGAGTATATCTACCCTATTATTTTTTTAGAAAAAGCTGTTATGGGATCTGCAGATTCTGGCTATAAGAGCTATTTTGCAATACAGAAAAACCGGAAATGTTACGCCGATCGTGTCCGCCACTGTACAGTGTTGCGCGGCGCGACGGCGGTGGCGGTGTGGCAGAGGCGCGGTGGCGGCGTCTGTAGGAACGCTAATGCGATTTTTGCTCTTTATAAAGAGGATAAAAAAAAAAAACTTTTTGTGGTCTTAAAAACAAGATCTTTAATTTATAATCTTTAGAAGAACAAAAAACAAGATCTAAACTTTATTCTCGAGTCTGCAAAATTTTAAAGATTTTGGTAGAAAATATCAGGCAAAATGTTTAGTCTTGCAACATTAGTGGGAGTGAGAAAGGATGTATTTGGGACCACTTCTAATTTTGGAAGGGATGGACATTGTATGTACAGTCACGGACACGGTCGGCGTAACACTTCCGGTTTTTCTGTAGGTATTGCAAAATAGCTCTTGTTCTTTGGTAATACAGTCTAGGCCTGACGAAACCATAGACAAATCTGTTACGGCCTCCTAGTCCTTGACTGTACATAAAAAATCGATTTAGGCTACGAACGCACAGGCGGTTTTTGCCGCGCGGATTTTATGTAACATACTGAATCCTATGGAAGTGTGCGCACCAGCGGATAAAAAACCGCGCGGTTAAAAATCCGCTGTCGCGGTTTTATTTCCGCGCGGCTAAAAATTCGCCTGTACCTTCGTGGCCTATGAATAAGGTTGAAAATGAAATAACAACCTTTCTAACCGCGCGGAAATAAAACCGCAACGGCGGATTTTTATCCGCGCGGTTTGTTACCGCGCGGATAAAAATCCGCCTGTGCGTTTGAAGCCTTACGTCCGCAATGAATAATCGATTAGTAAATCATAGATTTAACTTGAAAAATAAACGATTTTTCTAAAATAATAGGTTTTTGTCATAATTTTCACTGAATTTTAAATAAACATTAATAAATGTATTCATATTTTAACTTACTTATATAATAAAGATGAAAAATTTCATCGTTTTCATCGAATAGTCGCCAAAACTATTGGACCGAAAAATTTTCAACAATAATACTAATTTAGAATAGCACATGGGCTATAATTTACGAATTACCTTATATTGTGTCAAGACAACAAAGAGCGCTTAGTGTAAGATCTAACATGTTGGCCAGAAGGTTTTCTAGATGCACAAAATGAAGTTAAGCAGCTGCTCTTTACCACCTCACTTACTGCACGAACCTTTACACCTGCGAACTCTGGGGCACTTATACTAGAGTATAAAAATAGCTTAGATTATTCTCAGGCTTCCGAAGTACTGTAGAGTGCCTCCCAGATGTTTGCCGAACGTAGTCTGCCTGTCTGGACGTAGTCTGGGTTCACTGCTCTGCTTC
Organism: Euspilapteryx auroguttella; assembly: GCA_951802225.1. NCBI lineage: Eukaryota > Metazoa > Arthropoda > Insecta > Lepidoptera > Gracillariidae > Euspilapteryx > Euspilapteryx auroguttella. The sequence goes on from OX637652.1 coordinate 7,520,678, forward strand.
GCTATCGTAGTACGGCTCAACTCTCGACGCGATACTGGATGACCGAAAACGAGCTGATAAAGACGGTGCTTGATCTTCACAGTCCGATCACTGAAGAATGGACTCATAAGCACATTTTATAAATATGTACCTATTAGTACTCTGAGGTGCCTAGATATAAGATTATGTTATGGACTTATTTTTCTGAAATAAAAAAATAAAAAAAATAATTGTATATTGTTAAACGGTCCGAAGTTTGCCATGACAGCTAGTTAAAAATAAGAAATTGAAATAAGTATTACATATGTAGGTACGTTTTTGAATGAGCGGTTTTCGAACTGTCACTTTAAGTTTCAGAGACTGCTACAAGATGGCACTAGCAATTAGGTTAAATGTCAAATTCTATGTGAATTCAATCAGTCAGGTCAATCAGATTTGACATTACACCTACATACATTGGCTATACAGTGCCATCTATTAGCATTCTCCTAGAACCATTAAAACTGTCAAAAACGAAAACCCCTCATTATTTAACAAAACTATATTATTATTATTTTTTCAAATTCTTTTCTGACATAACGGTATGATACTATAAGGTACTATACTAAAGCAATGGCCTCTGAACTAAATAACTTTTTCATATCTTAAAATCCAATAAAAACGAACCTAATTTGAATGGATAAATTACTGGATAAAACATAAATTGTATTTTTGAGATGAATATATAAATTTAAAATAGTTGATAGGTAGTCATTTCAAAAATCAAATGTTCATTTTATTAAAATCGTGATTATTAATAATCGATTTAAAACATCGATGATATTTGCACATCTCTAGCTAGCGTAGCGAGCGAGCGAGCGACCGCCATTTTGTTTTTTGTGCGAAGATAGTTTGCGTGCTGTGCTGATTTTAGTTTTGTGTTGATTTTTTTCCAAAGAAACGAATGGTGTAATTTGTTAAATACACTGATTTGTATTCCTGGGAATAATCTTTTGAGGTGAGCTCTGCCTTTTTGGTTTTAAAAATACCATGACTTGGACTTGAGGTTAGAAGGGCGTCGTCGGCACGGCGGCGGCGGTGGCCTAAGCTTTATTTGAATAAACTTAATTTACCTAGATTATAATTATATTTCAGACTATGTCTCGCCACGGAGATTGCAAGATATACGTAGGGGATTTGGGAAACAACGCCAGTAAACCAGAATTAGAAGATGCCTTCTCATATTATGGACCACTGCGAAATGTATGGGTGGCAAGGAACCCACCCGGCTTCGCATTTGTAGAATTTGAGGACGCTCGCGACGCAGAAGATGCGGTAGGTTTTATGGAATATAGATTGGTTAAAATGTGGCTGTATTAATTAAAACGATCCACCGACCATTTTTTTTTATACATTTATAGGTCCGCGGATTAGATGGTCGCACAATATGCGGACGGCGCGCCCGTGTGGAGATGTCCAACGGTGGCCGCGGGTATGGTGGCGGAGGAGGAGGTAGAGGGCCTCCGCCGCGCTCCCGTGCGCCCCCTCGGCCATACGATGATCGCTGCTATGACTGTGGAGACCGCGGCCACTACGCTCGTGACTGCAGTCGGCGTCGCAGACGAAGGTATAATTGTTACCTCTATCTGAATTGGATTTGTTTTATCATGTTCATCTTATAATAACTGTGTATGTCTGAGATGCGCCATTGGGATGGGATCTTCTGCTATCATTGTGTGACTCACTTGAGAAATTATGTTAACAATTGGTGGATCACATAATGATTCCAGATCCTGTACCACAAATTCTCATCCAACAAATACCAATGATAACTATGTTATAGGTTATCATTGGCCTGTGCGCCGAGATCAAACTCGCCAGTGTCTGCACTTCTTATAGTCTGCGCTACGTAGCTTAAACATCGCGGCGTGCACTCCACATGAGTTGGCCGCATCGGTAACTTCGCGATCTGCGAACTACGTAGCCACAGCCTACGTGTGCACTTCACTTGACCTCGTCTACATTGAGTGTTACATACATTCTGCGCAACTGCTACGCACTTCTAATGTATTCACTGCGTGCACTCAGTGAGTTTTAAACATTTGTGTTGCAGTCATTAATAAAACTAAAATAATTATTTATTTTGTAGCCTAGGGTTTCTTATCATCGTGCGTGACCATACAAATTTCACAAAGGAATTTATTTCTTCAATCATTATATTTTTATTTATTTTAGCATCACCAAGTAAGTACTAGTTTTCAGGTAAAGGAAAGCAACTATCTGGGGGGATATGGTCTTTCATAATTTATTCGTCGATATATGGAACTGTCATTTAGAATCAATTGTAAACGAGACTTGGCCCCCAGATTGTGCTGTAGTTGTATTTAATGTAATGCATGTGTGGTGTGTGTTCGCAGCCGCTCGCGCTCGCGCCGCCGCTCGCGCTCCCGCTCGGCGCGCTCGGGCTCCCGCTCGCGTTCCCGCTCCCGCTCACCGCGCTCGCGCTCCAAGGGCCGCTCCGTGTCCCGCTCGAGGTCGCGTTCACCTTCCAAGGAGTCCAAGAAGTCCAACTAGAACTCCCTTTTTATGTAACAGTACGGACAAACTAAACTATTGTTTGCATTCTTGTACTGTATTCACATTTTTAAGAGTAACTTTAAGAAAGTACAGAATAATTGTGTTTAGGCTTCTACATAACAAACAATGTCGACATTGCCATTCCTTTTAATTCTGTTTTTTTTTTAATAAATATATCAATATGCATAATTGAAGTATGAAGTCAATAAAATCGGTTTTATTTGCCGTATTATGTCTATTTTCTTATGGGAGGATGACAAATGGGTACCTTTGAAAAATATGTATTACTGAAGCAATTTTAATAAACTACTACTGGGTGACTTTATTATACCATGTGTTACCGCATCTTGGACTGACAACGCTAGAAGTTAGAAGCCTTTGCCCGCCGACCCACGGAGTGATTTACCGAGCGCTGCCAGCGCCATCATGCGGCAAGGATGGACAACAGATAATTGGTCAAGACGGGGTTTATTTATTACTAATGAATGTTTTACATCTAATCACAAATACTTTATTAGGTACCATAAATTATGTTTTATTTAATAACTTATAGTAAATTATCTAGATGTTTGTTTAACAATGTGTTTCCTAAAGTTGGTTTGTAAAAGTACTTTGTTGAGAAAAGGCGGGAACCAGAGATGTCGATTGTCAATGTTGACTCATGAACACGAGAGGAATGAAAAAGAACAAGTGAAAGAGAATAAAATGTAAATTGTAAGGAAAGTGAAGTATTTAATTTATAGCTGTAATACATGTCTCTGGGTGACTTTGAATTTAAAATTATTTTCCCATCAGCTCGACTTTTTGATTATACTGTTCTCTAGTCGTAAACTTCATCATTATTCACAATATATGCGGTTTATAGCTGGTCAATAATGAATTTACATACATTCTTAATTGATCTCTGGGCAATTATGATGCATAATTGAATTAAGTATTTTAAAAAAAAAAATGATTGAAGTGATGGTTGAAAACAAGCTAAGTAGTTGATTAAAGGTTATAGGTAGGTCAGCAAACTTAGGTAGGTACAGTGGCGGACACGGTCGGCGTAAAACTTCCGGTTTTTCTGTATTGCAAGCTCTTTTTCTGAGTGCGGGTTTTGCACAGCCAAGTTTTGCACAGCCAAGTTTTTTGTGTACATGGCTACGTAAAACTTGGATGGCAAAAACATTGACGCGCATGAACAGGCCGTACAAAACTTGCACGAAGGTGTCGTTACCACCCAAGTTTTGTACGACAGAGTTTTGTACGACAAGTTTTGCACATCCAAGTTTTTCACGTACGTGTCGTTCATACCCGGCTGTACAGAGGTGTCGTTGGTGTCCCTTCCGTCACAAATTGGATTATATTTGGACCAATCACAACGCTCGGCACATCAATCATATTGTCTAGCTTTGTTTTCATTTACAAAAGGCTTACGAGTCTATGGTCAGTTACCTTTTTTTTGCAGGCAAAGGAAGCAATTTATTAAACCTTAAGATTAATAATATTACTATTTTGATTTTAAACCAATAGGTACCTACATTCATTACAAACAGCTTGGCACAGATAACTAGAAAATAATGGGGGCGCCACTTTGTATGTGTAGACTTATTATTATTATTATTACGAGCCTATACTGTCCCACTGCTGGGCAAAGGCCTCTCTCCCCTTCTTCCACTCATCGCGTTCTTGCGCGGTCTGCCACCAGTTTTTGTCTACTGCTCTCAGCTCATCGCTCCATCTCTTTTTCGGGCGACCACGGTGCCTCTTCGCGTCTTTTGGTAGCCTTCTGTCGCTTTTCGGGCCAGAAAAATCAATATGATTGTCGTTTGATAGGTTTTTGGGGTGCTGATTACGAAAATGACAATCATTTTAAAATCCAAGATGGCGGTCAGTTTTTTTTTGAAAAATCGATGTGGGTGTCGTTAAATAGGTTTTTGGGGGCGCTGATAACGCAAATGACAATCATTTTGAAAGTTAAGATGGTGGACAAAATTTTTTCGTGAAAAATCGATATGGGTGTCGTTTAATAGGTTTTTGGGGTCGCTGATAACGAAAATGACAATCATTTTGAAATCCAAGATGGCGGACAAATTTTTTTCGTGAAAAATCAATATGGGTGTCGTTTAATAGGTTTTTGAGGGCGCTGATAACGAAAATGACAATCATTTTGAAATCCAAGATGGCGGACAAATTTTTTTTGTGAAAAATCAATATGGGTGTCGTTTGATAGGTTTTTGGGGTCGCTGATAACGAAAATGACAAACATTTTGAAATTCAAGATGGCAGACTTTTTTTTTGAAATATCGATATGGGTGTCGTTTAATAGGTTTTTGAGGGCGCTGATAACGAAAATGACAATTATTTTGAAATTCAAGATGGCGGACAATTTTTGTTTTAAAATATCGATATGGGTGTCGTTTTATAGGTTTTAGGGGCGCTGATAACGAAAATGATAATCATTTTGAAATATAAGATGGCGGACAAGATCTTTTCGTGAAAAGTCAATATGGATGTCGTTTGATAGGTTGTTGGGGGCGCTGATAACGAAAATGACAATCATTTTGAAATCCAAGATGGTGCACATTTTTTTTTTTGAAATATCGATATGGGTGTCGTTAAATAGGTTTTTGGGGGCGCTGATAACGCAAATGACAATCATTTTGAAATTCAAGATGGCGCACATTTTTTTTTAAATAGATATGGGTGTCGTTTAATAGGTTTTTGGGGGCGCTGATAACGAAAATGACAATATTTTTGAAATCCAAGATGGTGGACAAATTTTTTTCGTGAAATATTGATATGGGTGTCGTTCATTAGGTTTTTGGAGGCGCTGATAACGAAAATGACAATCATTTTGAAATCCAAGATGGCGGACAAAATTTTTTCGTGAAAAATCAATATGAGTGTCGTTTTATAGGTTTTTGGGGGCGCTGATAACGAAAATGACAATCATTTAGAAATTCAAGATGGTGGACAAAATTTTTTCGTGAAATATCGATATGGGTGTCGTTTATTAGGTTTTTGGGGGCGCTGATAACGAAAATGACAATCATATTGAAATCCAAGATGGCGGACAAATTTTTTTCGTGAAAATCAATATGGGTGTCGTTTTATAGGTTTTTGGGGGCGCTGATAACGAAAATGACAATCATTTTAAAATCCAACATGGCAGTCAGTTTTTCTTTTTGAAAAATCGATATGGGTGTCGTTTAATAGGTTTTTGGGGGTGCTGATAACGAAAATGACAATAATTTTGAAATTCAAGATGGTGGACAATTTTTTTTCGTGAAATATCGATATGGGTGTCGTTTATTAGGTTTTCGGGGCGCTGATAACGAAAATGACAATCATATTGAAATCCAAGATGGCGGACAAAATTTTTTCGTGAAAATCAATATGGGTGTCGTTTTATAGGTTTTTGGGGGCGCTGATAACGAAAATGACAATCATTTTAAAATCCAACATGGCAGTCAGTTTTCCTTTTTGAAAAATCGATATGGGTGTCGTTTAATAGGTTTTTGGGGGTGCTGATAACGAAAATGACAATAATTTTGAAATTCAAGATGGTGGACAAATTTTTTTCGTGAAATATCGATATGGGTGTCGTTTATTAGGATTTTGGGGGCGCTGATAACGAAAATGACAATAATTTTGAAATCCAAGATGGCGGTCAAAATTTTTTCGTGAAAAATCGATATGGGTGTCGTTTAATAGGTTTTTAGGGTCGCTGATAACGAAAATGACAATCATTTTGAAATCCAAGATGGCGGACAAAAATTTTTCGTGAAAAATCAATATCGGTGTCGTATGATAAGTTTTTGGGGGATAACGAAAAAAACAATCATTTTGAAATTCAAGATGGTGGACAAAATTTTTTCGTGAAAAATCGATATGGGTGTCGTTTAATAGGTTTTTAGGGTCGCTGATAACGAAAATGACAATCATTTTAAATTCCAATTTGGCGGACAAAAATTTTTCGTGAAAAATCAAATTATGGGTGCCGTTTGATAGGTTTTTGGGGGCGCTAATAACGAAAATGACAATCATTTTAAAATCCAAGATGGCAGTCAGTTATTTTTTTTTTAAATCGATATGCGTGTCGTTTAATAGGTATTTGGGGGTGCTGATAACGAAAATGACAATTATTTTGAAATTAAAGTTGTCAGACATATTTTTTTCGTGAAAAATCAATATGGGTGTCGTTTAGTAGGTTTTCGGGGCGCTGATAACGAAAATGACAATCACTTTGAAATCCAAGATGGTGGACAAAATTATTGCGTGAAAAATCGATATGGGTGTCGTTAAATAGATTTTTGGGGTCGCTGATAACGAAAATGACAATCATTTTAAAATCCAAGATGGCGGACATACATTTTTGCGTGAAAAATCGATATAGGTGTCGTTTAATAGGTTTTTGGGGGTGCTGATAACGAAAATGACAATCATTTTGAATTCCAAGATGGTGGACAAGTTTTTTCGTGAAAAATCGATATGGGTGTCGTTTAATAGGTTTTTGGGGGCACTGATAACGAAAATGACAATCATTTTGAAATTCAAGATGGTGGACAAAATTTTTTCGTGAAAAATCGATATGGGTGTCGTTTAATAGGTTTTTGGGGAACTGATAACAAAAATGACAATCATTTTGAAATCCAAGATGTTAGACAAAATTTTTTCGCGAAAAATCGATATGGGTGTCGTTAAATTGATTTTTGGGGTCGCTGATAACGCAAATGACAATCATTTTGAAAGTTAAGATGGTGGACAAATTTTTTTTGTGAAAAATCGATATGGGTGTCGTATAATAGGTTTTTGGGGTCGCTGATAACGAAAATGACAATCATTTTAAAATCCCAGATGGCGGACGTACATTTTTGCATGAAAAATCGATATAGGTGTCGTTTAATAGGTTTTTGGGGGTGCTGATGACGAAAATGACAATCATTTTGAATTCCAAGATGGTGGACAAAATTTTTTCGTGAAAAATCGATATGGGTGTCGTTTAATAGGTTTTTGGGGTACTGATAACAAAAATGACAATCATTTTGAAATTCAAGATGGTGGACAAAATTATTGCGTGAAAAATCGATATAGGTGTCGTTTAATAGGTTTTTGGGGGCGCTGATAACGAAAATGACAATCATTTTGAAATCCAAGATGTTAGACAAAATTTTTTCGCGAAAAATCGATATGGGTGTCGTTAAATTGATTTTTGGGGTCGCTGATATCGAAAATGACAATCATTTTAAAATCCAAGATGGCGGACATACATTTTTGCGTGAAAAATCGATATAGGTGTCGTTTAATAGGTTTTTGGGGGTGCTGATAACGAAAATGACAATCATTTTGAATTCCAAGATGGCGGACAAAATTTTTTCGTGAAAAATTGATATGGGTGTCGTTTAATAGGTTTTTGGGGGCACTGATAACGAAAATGACAATCATTTTGAAATTCAAGATGGTGGACAAAATTTTTTCGTGAAAAATCGATATGGGTGTCGTTTAATAGGTTTTTGGGGAACTGATAACAAAAATGACAATCATTTTGAAATCCAAGATGGCGGACATAATTTTTTTTATAAATCGATATGGGTGTCGTTTAATAGGTTTTCGGGGGCGCTGATAACGAAATTTACAATCATTTTGAAATCCAAGATGGCGGGCATAATTTTTTTGAAAAATCGTTATGGGTATCGAGTTATAGGTTTTTGTGGCGCTGAGAACAAAAATAACAATCATTTTGAAATTAAAGTTGTCAGACATAATTTTTTCGTGAAAAATCGATATGGGCGATTTCTTTTCATAAAAACCCCTTTATTTATTAATTTTTATTACCCCTTATCACTCACACACTCTACAAACTCACACACACTCAACACCCTACACAAGCGGATGAGGAAGAATTTATGACTCTTATTTTACTTACTTATAGAAATAATTAAATTTTAAAATAAATACTTAAATAAATAAAACTTATTCTTATCAAAAAATATTGAAATTGATATGTAATTGTTTTTATTTTAATTTAATATAATTGTTTAAAGCTTTAAAGACTATATTATTGTATGTTTCGTTTTAGCTAATAAGTTTAATTTAGTTTAGTTTAAGCTTTCAGGGCCATCTGAAAACCAGCGCTGGAAACCGGGTAACCAGTTCCCAGCATCCGCTGAGATGGCACCTTTTGTTTCTTTTAGCATAGTATGTTTTAATTATGTTCATGAATGTTTATGTTACTAAAGAACAATAAAAATATTTGTATTTTGTATTTGTATTTGGGTGTCGTTTAATAGGTTTTTGAGGGCGCTGATTACGAAAATGACAATCATTTTGAAATCCAAATCCTGAAGATAGGACCTGAACCAGTTGATGACGTCAGAAGAAATATTGAAAGAACCTAACAAAGCTTGGAAAATGTCAAAATCGACTGAATTAAAAGCATTGCTAAAGTCCGTAACCTGACCACTGTCCATGCCCCATCGGATATCGTCTGTAATTTTCGTAAGTGCTGTCACACACAGTGCTGTGACCAAGCCGAAATCCAGATTGAAAAGGGTTAAGAAGGTTATGACTAGAAAGAAAAGAGCTAAGCTGGTTATAAACAAGGCGTTCGAGAACTTTTGAAAGGAAATGAAGAATCGAAATTGGTCTGTGTAGTCTGTCAGTAAAGATGGTTTATTTATTTTAGGCAACGGAGTGACTGATGCATTTTTCCACAGAGACGGACACGTCGTCACTGCCAATAGCATTTGAAGTAATTTGGAGAATGCTCCTCTTAACAGACTCATCAGTAAACTGAAGGAATGAAAAAGGAGCAAAGTCAGAAGTCGGAATTAAGGAAATGTGATTTAACGTTTGCGTTTTCAAAGGACCATCAAATTTTGAAGACGAGGAAAAGTGTTTGTTTAATTCGGTAACGTTTAAATCATTAGGAAGTGAGTTTTGGTGAACTTCCAACTCCTAAAGTCCTAAGAAATTTCCAGACTGTCGCTGGGTCACCTTTTTCAATTGAGTTGTGGATATGATGCCTTGGGGCGTCCCTACACATCTTATTGCAGCGATTTCGTAGAGACTTATATTTGTCTTTGTCTGCATCGGATGGGTCAGATCTTAGTTTGGTCTTGGCACGAGCCTTGCGAACCAAGAGCGACTTTAATTCTTCCGTTAACCACAGGAAGGTGCTTTACCTTAATGGCTCGAATGGGAGCGTGAACGGCGCAAAGTTTAGTGAGAAGAGAATTGAACAAGGAGATTTGCTTGTCAACGTCTGCCGCGTTTCCGATCACAATCCAGTCCACTTGTCGTGCATCTTCTAAAAAACGTTCCCTGTCCATTCCACGAAAATTGCGTTGAAAAAGAATTTTGGCTTTTGCTTTCGGAGATCGGAGTTCGTACGATAGGAAAACCATATCGTGGTAAGAGAAAGCGTCAGCCGGTCACTGCCCATGAAAACCAACATGGTGGGGAGAAGATAGTAGCATAAGATCAAGAAGAGACGGGACACAGTTTGGAAAATGATGCGTCGCATCCAGTGGTAGTATATGCATATTTCAAGAATTGACAATTGATTTTACTGAATTAGATCGGGAGTAATTTATTAACAAACATGTATTTAAAAGCACCCATTATAATAGAATGACTGTAGGAAGGGATTAAATTATTATGAGACTCTCAAATGAGGCGAAGTAATTATTAGAGCAGGATGGACTATAGAAGGCACCCAACAATACCTTGACGTTCGACAGGACCAGCATCCGACGGCGGAGGCTGTGTTGAACTCGAGATGATGAAAAAATTGAATATTCGTTCTCAGATAGATAGCAACACCGCCGCCGACGCTACCTGTGCGATCGTTTCCAATCAGTTGGAAACCTGGTAATGTGAATAACGAAGAAGGAAGACATGGTTTTAGCCAGGTTTCTGAAACGATGATGGCATGGATGTTCTTCCCGTCAAACGTAGCTAGCATGTCGGGAAAGTGGGCCGGAATGCTCAGTGCGTTCATTTAAACCACATTGAAGTTGTTCGGTACATATGAGAACCGAGAATTGATGAGGGTGTCGCCAAGGGAGGGAATACTATTGAAACTATCGTTCAACGTGCTATTCAACTATTCACTTGAGTCGCAAAGAGAATAATATTCGTCATCATCACTTTTGTCATCCGATATCATTAAAATATACAATACTATAAAGATAAATAAGGTAATATAATAAATATTTATAGTAAATATATACAGTGTGTCCGGGGAAGTTATAACATAATTTTAAGGGTGTATTCTATGATCAATTTCATCGATGAAAACACCCCATATGGGGGGTCGCAGCCCCTTCCCCCCCTCAGTATGATGTTTTTAATTATTATTTTTTTGCAAAAGTCGACCCCGCCTACTTTTAAATTCACAGTTAAAGATCTAAGGCTCACAGAACCTTCATTAAGGTCTTGATCGAAGGCTAAGTAGTTAGGCTACCTAAGTTACTAACAAAATAACCAAGTGTTTTTTTATTTTATTATTTGATTGGTGGCTATGCAGGGCTTTAACAGCCCAGTATCACTGCGACCTTTGCAGATCTATTGTGATCGCCACTATTATATTTTATAGTTCAGCATCAAGGCCTGTTGCTTTCAGGAACAACAGTATGTCCTTGAAACTGAGAGATTTTATCTCATCCGGCTGCAACAAATGTTTTCCGAGATGGATTGACCGTTTTTGTATTAGGGGACCACACTCACACAAAATATGCATCGCAGTTTCATCTGCATTTAGGCAGAGTCTGCACATTTTTGTGTCTTTCAACTTTAAGTTGAACATATGCTTGTTCAACTTGTAGTGTCCCGTGAGTGCTCGCACCAGAGTACGTAAGTTGTTCCTATTTAGCGCCAAAGCCTCCCTGGCAGCTTTGCTGTTGAAAGGTTGTATGGTTGCTTTGGAGTGATTTAAACTTAGATCTTTAACTGTGAATTTAAAAGTAGGGGTCGACTTTTGCAAAAAAAAAAAAACAAAAAACATCATACTGAGGGGGGGGGGGTGAGACTGCGACCCCCCATATGGGGTGTTTTCATCGATGAAATTGATCATAGAATACACCCTTAAAATTATGTTATAACTTCCCCCGGACACACTGTATATACAATCAAAATACCACTGATCTACTCACTCACTCATCATCGCCCAGCCGAAACAGCTGAAAATAGAAAGATAAAATTTGGACAGTAGCTTCCTTACGTGACGTAGGCACCCACTAAGGCGGGATTTTGGGATAACTTAACCGGGACGCCGTATACAGGGTGTAACAGTTTGAATGAAACTCCTAAACTGCTGGGTTTAGAGAGTTAAAATTCACACTGTATATTGTCATTGTATTACAAACATCATAAATGGTTTTAGTTTTTTATATTTTGCCCCTTAGTTCTTATACAGGGTGAAATATGATTTTTGCTAAAATCTAAACTAATTACACTAGAGACTTGTAATTTCCGAAATAAGGTCCTTTTTATATAACAACATGAAATATGATATCAAAACTGCGTTAATTAGTCCTGTAAGCCATTATACAGGGTGTTAAAGTTTGTATGAAAAACCGAAACCGCTCCTTATTTTGCTTAAAAATTAAAGTGAAAAAAAAAATGAAAAATGTTTATTTCGTTAACCAAATAATGCTTTTAAACACTGCTAAAATATAATTATTACCTACATACAAAAATTTTTACATACGACTTAAAAAATAAACTTTAGAAATTAAAGTGGGGTAGTTTTAACGTTTTAACAGTGAGCGTATAAATTAGTTACCAGCGACCTTACACTAGGTGTAAACCTGTCTTGTAGGCGCCGCAAACTACGATTGCCAGAGATTTAGCGGGCGCATACGCGGTAGCGTTTCGGAATTTCGGTTAAATCGGTAACTCGTTTTTCAAAAACGAAAATATAATAAAATGTAGGGGCTTGGTTTTTTACAAACGCGAATTCTTTTTAACTTTTTTACATACCTATGCGGAAGAAGAGAGAGCTAAACTATCAGTAGGTACTGGCGAAGAAAAATCTTTCATCAACAATAAACAAAATTTTGAACAAAATTTCATCTCAATAGCTTAAGGTGGTAACTCTCGGTATGGTGCGAAATTCAATTTTTTTCGTATTTTTTAATTATTCTGGCAAAAGTAATAAATTTAATAAAGTTAAAAAAAAAAATTTCGCGCCAGTTACCACCTTAAAGATTGTTTCGTCCTCAGACGAAATTAGTGATTTGATGGTTCCTTTTTGCTTATTTAAGTGATTTGCTCCTTCCCGCCCCGTATATCAAGACACTATAGATCACTTTCTAAGTTATTTATTATACAATAGTTTAAGTTTCACTTTAGGTTTAAGTATTTTATTATAATTAAATTAATTTAAGAACGCAGAAGGCGTTCGTCTCGATAGGGTGTGTCGCGAGGAAGAGGGGTTCGCAAGTTGAAGATGGGCGACCTGTCTTGCTTTGACGGCGCGTAGTCTATACCAATATTATAAAAAGGAAAGATCTGTTTGTTTGTTTGTTTGTTCGTTTGTTTGTAACGAATAGGCTCCGGAAATACTGAACCGATTTGAAAAATTCTTTCACTGGTAGGAAGCTACACTAACCCCGAGTGTCATAGGCTATATAAGACTTTCAAAAAAATTAGGGATCCTTACCTAAACTCAAATAATGTAATCCAAGGTGCAATATTTTTTCCGTTGTTTACATATTTTGACAGGTGGTTTGTTGTTGATGTTTGTTGTTTTATTCGGCCATTCTGGGCAGTCAAAAGAACATAGTCTATAGAGCCAAGTCTTTTGTAGTATGTTATATTCTATGGCGTAACGAAGTAAGCCGGGACAGCTCGTATGACATAAAATGAGCTAAGCGCCTGATTAGTTTTCTATGCAAATATTGCTTGAAAGTACGCATTGGTCGCGCACGTAAGGCGCGAACAAAGATATCTGCTTCAAAATTGAGTAAGATGTAAGATTTCATCCGAACAATCATTCATACATACATTGCAATGCAATTTAAATAAATGCTTTTAAAAAACTTTAATTGTTAATAAAAAAATTAAACAAAACGTTTTTTATTTTTATTTTATAAATCAACTAGCTTCCCCGCAAGATTTCTTCTGCGTAAAGTATAAGATGCAAAAAAAAAACCGGTAAGTAATACTTATGCACCCAATGCAAAAAACTTTTCGACATCTCGTTGATTGGCACGTAAGTAGTTGATAGTTAAGGGGCTATTACACCTTTCCTAAATCAGTCTCTGAATTCAGTCAGTCCTGATTCAGGACAGTGTAATTAGCTACAGTGTAGGAGCTAGCTTCCGATTTAGCCACCGACTAAGAACAAAGACGTCCTAGCTCCAGTGTTGCCAACGGATGAAATAGCAATCCGCCAGATAAGGTTCCTCAAGTGATGAGTTACTCCCTCATTTGAGGGGGCTCGTTACAGTAATGTGAGTGAGGACACCTGTGCACCTCGTATAAAACTCGTAAAACGGCTCGTGAGGAGTGAGGCGTCTCACTTCATTCCAAAATGAAAAATAAACCAAAATCTTGAGAATTTGAATGATGGAAGTTCCTTGTGTGTGTCGTAGAAGTGTATTGTGATTCGAGAGCATAACAATAATAAACAAACCTTGAAAATAAAGGTAAACTGACGGGAAATCTGGGCTTATGGCAAGGGTTTAAGCATTTCAATTAACAAAACCCGTTGTGGTAAGATGTTTTAGGGTGTTGACGAGCGCAGGAACTCTATCCATAAATTAGTATGTTTCGTATTTAGAAAAATCCTATGTCATTTTACAATGAGTCAATATAGGCAAATTTATAAATAGGCACAGTACGCTCAAGCAAGTACCACGACAGGCAGAGTGCTACTTAGCCCATGAATTCAAAATTATTTTTAATTTCAATTATGTAGGTATTGGGTAACATAGGTATTGCAATCACAATTTAAACTAAAACTAATAAAAAATTATTCTCTTTTCTATTTAAACATAACCTTTGCATATATATCTAAATCTACCTGCAAAATATCAATTTGTAATTTATAATTAAGATCAGAAAACTGTGTTTTATAGTTAATAAAATTATTATTATTATGTCTATTAATACTTGTAAGATTAGTCCCACTGCGGGAAGGTTTGGGCCTGTTTTTGGGTTGAAATGCCTCACCTCAAAATGAGGACCTCATTTCCTCAATCCTCATTTTAAATTACTGAGTAACCCATCACTCCTCAAACCACCAGAACACCACCTACAATAAGATGTCCCTCTCTAAAAACCGCTAAAATTCTCACTAAGATTATAAAACACTAAAGGCTGCCCCGCGGTTTTTCCCGCGCAGATTTCTCATAAACACAATAATCCCGTTTTTTCCCATTCCCGTGGGAATTTTGGGAAATTCCTTCTTAGTGCTCACCTACACTCCCCAAGGAACCCACGTGCCAATTTTCAGCTTTCTACGCCCAGTAGTTTCGGCTCTGCGTTGTCTGTCAGTCTGTCAGTCAGTCAGTAACGGAAGAGTTTTATATATATTGATGATTAAGGTAGTAACTCTCGGTATGGCGCGAAATTCAATTTTTTTTGCGTTTTTTATTTATTATGAAATTATGACGAAAGCATTCGTTTTTAATAAATTTTAAATTACTTCGCGTATGAAAAAAACCGTTTTCAACATTGTAATACAACGTTTTTGGAAGAGAGAACTGATTTGTGTTTAAAGGTTCGAAGGCAAAAAAATCAAGTCCCTTGTATATACACAAAAATCGGCAACTCTGTCTTTCAAAAACGATATATTACAATATAGGAGATGGTTTTTCAATTACGAGAATCACTTTAAACTTTATAAAAAACTAGAGGTTGCCCCGCGGTTTTTCCCGCGCAGTTTTCTCATAAACACAAAATTCCCGTTCCCGTGGGAATTTCGGGAAATCCCTTAGTGCTCACCTACACTCCCCAAGGAACCCACGTGCCAATTTTCAGCTTTCTACGCCCAGTAGTTTCGGCTCTGCGTTGTCTGTCAGTCTGTCAGTCAGTCAGTAACGGAAGAGTTTTATATATATTGATTTAATGAAAATTAACCCCCTCGAAAAAAATTAAAAAATATAAAGGTTTTTATTTTGAAAGTAAAAATATAGCTAAATAGTAGTTTTTATTTTATTTTAAGATAATTCTCATAGTCCGCTTTAAAAACCACTAGAAAAAAAAAAAGCCACTAAATGGGGGTTCCAATCCAACCAAACCATCAGATTTAGTGGAAAATCCACTAAGGTGGCAACACTGCTTCGATCGCGACTGACTAAGAAAAGGTGTGATAGCAAACTACGCTGCCTAAATAGTTTCCTAAAAAGGAAGCTAATTAGGTTGCTAATTCAGATACTGATTCAGGAGAAATGTAATCGCTCCTTTATATCCCTAGCTAGCTCATCTGTCTATAGGCTTGTTCTTGTATTATTATTATTCTGAGGTTTTAGGTTTTAAAAAATTTGCCTTAGAGAAAATCATGTGAGAAAATGCATAGAGTGGAACAGTGGAACCTCAGAGTGGAAGTGGAACGAAACGGTAATATTCGATTGATTGATTGAACCTCGGGATTGAACTGTGACTGAGCAGTTCAGTGAAACGTGGTGAAACCATGAAACATGAAACCTAACTTCCAATCAATCAACAAACGTAACGAAAAAACGAAAACAAGAAAAAAGACGGGAGGCAAATAATTAATGAAAAATAAAAATACATTAGGTATCTAAGAACACAGTTGCACAAAACAATTGAAAAATTACGTAGGCCGTTTTTGCCGAGGTCTCTGCGACTTCACCTTCACGCCCTGCTTAGTGGCTTGGGTCTTTGCAGTTGTCGATGGAGCACCAGCAGTATCATCCGCCGCTGGGGCAGCTGGAGCTGGAATCGCGTCGAGTTCGTCCAGATTGACTACGCTATGGCGAGAGCCGTCCGGTGCTAATACGAACACTACGCCGTTGCGTGTCCAGGCGTTCTTTACGCCATGTCGCTGCCTAGCCGCCATGAAGACGTCGTGCTGGAAAATTTTACTACCAGGGGCCGGCTTTTTGTCGTACCTTCAAGCCTGTGACACCGCTTCAAATCTCCAGCCGCAACGGGCAACTGCAACTTGCCTTCGAGAATGGTTGTCAGCACAGCTAAAGGGTCCTCATCCTTCTCTTCAGGCACGCCATGTATGAGCAGAATCTTGTGTCGTCGCTGGGTCTCCTGCTGATCCTGCTGTCGAACAAGCAAATCAATTTGCCTTTGCAGTGTCGATATTGCAGAGAGAACAAAGGTGCGGAATACGATAAACTCTGTGGCAACTAAAGATGTATTTGGGGTTGCTGCCCCTGCTGCAACTTGCTCTGGAAGAGCTGAAGAGAACTGCTGCACATGGAACTCACTCATTCATTGATTTCTGTATTGCCTCCACCTTCATTAAAGTGCAGTGATGATGTGGCACTTTGTGTTATAATGTTGTGAATGGATCTTTAGAAAAATTACTGGTAGGTGACAGGACTTAACTTAATAAATAAAATTACATTAAATAAATTAGAATAAACAACTTGTAAATAATATAAAAAAATAAAAATATGTAGAGAAAATTATTTTAGAACTTATTTGGATTATGCGAGTCTGCATTTTAGACGTCAGCGCCCCAAGGGGTAATTCTCCAAACCACGTCATACAACATATTATATCCTTTAGATAGGTACCTACCGCACCTAGCTAGTTGGTGTCTATGTAGGTATTTTTTTCATGTAGACATCCTTTTTAGGTTGAGATTAATTGCACAAGCTGACAGCCAAGTTTACATTTTACTACTATCTCGCTTTACAGATTAATCTCAACATTAGATGTTTGCATGCTTATTATCTTACAATAATTTCAATAAATGTAACTCAAACTTAATTTAAAATAAAAATTCTATATTTAATTAACAATATTTATTATTTTCTTCTTTTGGTATAATAATCATTTGCAATTTTTTGAAAATCATCTATATAATCACAGCGTTTACCTTTTAAAATTCTATTCGTGTGCCTACACCATGTTTTCATGTTTGCTTGAGGTTTGTTGTATTGCGATTCAAAGTGAGAATGGCAAACTTTTCTGTATTTGAATATTTTTTAGTTGTCTAGTGCCAAAATATCACCAATATAATTTATTTTTTACAAAAATGGAACCCGCCTTTAATATACACTGACACATACATCAACTGAGCACTTCCTCTTTGTCGAAGTCGGTTCAAATAGGTACTAAAACCTTCTCCTGAATGTAACAAATACTTATCCGAAAACCGCATCAAAATCGGTTCAGCCAAACGCGAGATAATCGCGGACAAACATACATACATACAGGTCCAACTAATAACCTCCTTTTTTGAAGTCGGTTAAAAATACTATACAACCATGTGCGGAATCTGTCTGGTTGTCTCTCCGGGTTCGGCAAACCTGAAATTAATATGAATAATTAAGATTTTTGTTTATTATTGTTAATGGTTACTGTACTTTTAAAGCCATTATTATGTTTGTAAAATAAGTTTATGTTTGTCATAATGACCTAAAAAATAAATAAATAAATAAAGTGTTTATTCATTTCAACATTTACAATAAAATACTAAACATAATATCCGCCAAACTACAGAGCAGTTTGTTGGCAGAGAGTGCTCTCTAAATTAAATACATTAGTTACCTAATAATTATTATTCAATCCTTTTACAATTCTTAAAGTTAGTTAAGGTAATTAAGTGTTAACTAGTTGATTAAAAAGCTCATCTATTAAATATTTTTTGTATGTTTTCTTTGATACACTTTCTAGAGTTCGCAATGAAACAGGTAATTCATTTAATATAGTAGGCACAAGGTACTGTCTTGTTCTTTCTCCATAATAGTTTGTTACCTAATCCCGTGGTGTGAGTTTGATCCCCTGAGGAATGCTAGAATCTTTAAGGCTTGTTGCTAATCATCAGTTCCGTGTTTCAGAAGATATGGTTCGTCTGCCCCATATACTTTACAATAAGTACTTTTCACTGAATCAATGATACATTATGAGCTAGGAAAGAATCTGTCTATCGTACTTATTACTTACCTATTATATGCCATTATTTGCTGTTTGAATAGAATTATGTGGAAACGATACTAAAATTTAGAATGATAGAAAAGAACAAAATAAACAATTTTATTGTAGGCAGGTACTTTCGAGTTTTAGAACACCCTGGTACAGCGACCTAGACCGGGAAACTAAAATCTATTTCATCATAACAATGTTTGCCCTGCGGGGATCAAACCCAGTGTTTCCACGTCTCAGTTCAAATCACTTCTAACTGAGCTGAAAATGACATTTATTATTATTATTTTAATGTAATGGACTTGACTCCACTTCAGTAGAGTATTAAGCCCGGCAACGTTGTACGGTTATTATAAGTTTATTCAATTATTGTTTTAAAGCCCGCTTACAAAACACGTGGTTTCAGAACCAACATTAAAACAATAATCCTGAAAATGACAGTCAATTACAAACAACATCACTGTAATGCCAAATATTATATTTCGTGGTTTCATTTGAAGATATAAATCATTTCACTAGGTAGTCCTTTCACCTACAAGGCAACATTCGCACGTTCTTACAAATAACTATTAGTCGATCGATTTAATCGATATCGATTACTCGATTAATTTGAAATTTACCCATGCTCCCATCCCTACCACTCTACGCGCCCATCACTAGCAGCGTCCGCCAAGCCTGTCATTCTTTTTCCGTGCGAGGCAACGAAAGCACGCGTTCGGATCTTGTTCGCAAAAAATAAATTTTTCAAGATACCGAAAAGATCCTACGAATATTTAACAAAAAATTAAGTGAGTTACTTAAACTTTGATGGATTTCATTATCCTCATACTATTAATCGAGAGACAATGTCTAATGTTACGGTAAGTTCATCTGCTTACCTACCTTCAAAAAAAAAAAAAAAATATTTAGACAGAAATTTCGAATTGAAATTCTGCATAAACTTACATTTAAAAAGTGTAAAAGAAATATTTTTGCAAAGCCATAGATTCGAACAAGAACAAGGCTGCCATACTGCCATAGATTCCAAAAGGAACGCGGCAAAATGCAAAAATAATCATAATTTT
This sequence comes from Euspilapteryx auroguttella, assembly GCA_951802225.1. Lineage (NCBI taxonomy): Eukaryota > Metazoa > Arthropoda > Insecta > Lepidoptera > Gracillariidae > Euspilapteryx > Euspilapteryx auroguttella. The sequence continues at coordinate 7,540,342 of OX637652.1, forward strand.
TTATGTATAAAAATATAAAAAGCATAATTTTCTTTTTTCTTCTTATTCCAGTAGGCGAAACGCCTTTACAATTTAAGGAATGTGCCCAGAGCAAATATCATTCGAATATGAGGATATATTTCTAGCCGAAACTATTCCCTACAACCCATGATCAGGTCTAAATGAGACTGAATCACCAAAAATCATGATGGCGACATACCAAGTGCCAATTGCCACCACTGCCCCAACAGTGATCACTTTCAATACCAGGTCCAGGTTCAATACCAAACAGGTCCAAGCACCAGCAATAACTTCCTTATTGGAACTAGTAGCGGTTACACCAACCAATTGAACTCAGACCCTGAGGCAAACTTTAACTTTCCGGAACTGGACCCATAAATTTTATTAACCCTGGGCGAAGCCCTGGATGATGAACTAAAGTTGTGTGATTGAATCTACGATAATCTCTCTCAAATGGCTAGAGAAGTCAAGGAAAAAATCCTTCAGCAATATACTATACCTAGCAACTACATATTGGTTCAAGCTTCAAAGCTAAATACTAAAATACTCTCATCTCAACTTGGACTGACTTCACATCACATCGGGGAGTAGGGCCATGGCCATTCTCCTAACTCAAGATATAAAATAGAGGCAATCAAGATTCTAAGCGAGGGCTCCCGTAGTTCATGCAACCTTTATAGCTCGGAGACACAAGCTCGCATTTAAAAGACCGCACCAGGTCTACCAAGACGTTTTTGAATATCTTTCAGTACAGAAAACGAGATAAAGCACTGTTCGGTGCCAAATTTTAGAGAAAATTAAATTAAGCTTCAAAATTGAATAGCAATGCCTTCAAATCAGGAAGACAGTAGTCTTCCCAGAAATACTGTTGCTTACACAACACAGCCGCCTCTACGAGCTCCACGGGCACAGCTTGGCCGCAGTTTCAGGAAAACTCAGGCCCTCCTCGCTTTGCGAAAAACAAGGGGGGGGGGCGTGCCAGAGCCAGAGTACGAAGATACCACTCGTCAAGTTCCAAATTATTCTGGCAGAATTCAGTACAATATTTTTAAAATGTGTTGGTTGTATTGTATATCACAAACAATAAAGGTATCCTTAATTGGATTTGTAACAGAATAATTAAATCTTTTTCTAATTTTCCACTTGAGCAATAATATGTTCCTGTTGTAACATGGTTAGCACAGTAACAACAAGAAATGTCAATCGCAATTAATAATTTGCTAGAAATCGTATCTAAAACCTTTTTGACACCAATTCAAATGGAGGTAAGAGATTTCATTTTAACCTAAAACTGTAATAAATTTGTAAGTAACTTAACTTCATTTCGAAATGGCAGAACAGCATGCAAGCTATTATTACATGGCATCTATTGACCTAAAATGTCTCGTAACTTTTTATTTCTGTCGCTTAAAACTATCGTAAGTACTTACCCACGTTTCCTGTTTAAGGATGTGAACACACAGAATCTTGTTATCCACCTATGATTTCAACCCAATGCCTTATCTTATTGGCTCACGATAGCGCCTAGAACTTTTACTAAGATTAAAGAAGGGGTCGTAGGGCACTTGCGTTCATTTGGTCAAAAATTGGTAAATTTTTGTATGTGACGATATCCTTTACATAGACCGTAGTTACATGGAATATTTAAATAAAGTTAGGTTTACACTCTAATCACTCGAGTGCTTGGGCTTTATTAAAAACTATGAAAATAGTAGCTTATAGCCACAAAATAATTACAAATTTTCAGGATTTAAGTAAGTAGATGACTTAAATATGACTTTATCACTTACAAGCCATAAACGTAATAAAATAATAGAATTGGTTCTGAAGTGTTCTCAACTACCACCTGTTACAATCAGATAATTTTCACAAATGATTGGCATCCTAATGTCCGCTAGCGCAGCATTTTACAAAAGGCTGGTTGAAACCAAAAATACTTGAAAGGCAAAGGTACAGGTACCTTCTACCTACCTTCTATTCAGAGAATACTATGATAATTATTTTACAGGACCTGAATTGATGAGATAATAATATTAAAAGCTTTTAAAATTTCATTTAAACACAAAAATATGATTCATAAGTTAACACGGACTCGAGTCGTAAAGTCGTAACTTAAACTTACTATAGTAATTATATGTCGTATTATTAGCAATATACTAAGCCTTAGATGCCCCGAAACTTAAACAATTTGTTAATTTTTATTATGGGTAGATAACATAATTAGCATTAGCTATCAGCTACATTACGACACGAAGTTGCATACAATTTCCTAATTTCAATTAACTTACCAGATATATTTGGCCTTGGTTCGAGAAGCGAAAAATCTAGCTATTAGCATCCTATATTACACGAAATATAATTTAATTTAAAGATGCTTTTCAAACATTCTAGCGCAAAACTTAAGAAATACTTTTCTTTGAAACAAGACCCAGATGCTACAAAGGGGCAGATGCATATTTTTTCTATGCCGATCCTTCATTTTTCGTTTTTCTTAACGGCCTACAAAAAATTACTGAGGACGAAACGACCAGTATTCTAGTATTCCCTTCTAGTACTTCTAGACCTGCCTGTTATCCTCCATTGATTGATATAGTTATTTCGTAATAATCACTTGAGGGCGTGACGAAAACCTATGTTGTCTACTAACAGGGACCGTCACCCTCTCCTACTCACGCTTACCCTGAGTGCCGCAGTATGCTCGAGCAGGCAATGCCAGGTCTCATTATCCCCTCAACAGCATCTCATCAGCATCTTATACTAGCCTCACTTTCTAATATTACTATTCAACAATATCAATATAATGTTATTCAATACTATGATTAAATTAGATTCTTTCGAATGTTCTGTTTTTAGTGTAATTACTTTTCCCTCCGACGTCTTCGAAAAAGACGCATCACAGGATTCACAGGGCATCATCATAAGAGCCACCGCTTTATCTCTGCTTTTAGGCAGAAATATTTCTTCGGATGATTGCATCAGCGCCTTCCTTAAAGATGTTATAAACTAATACCCAATCCACCAAAGTACACAGGTACTTGGTAAGTATCCACAATTGGTTCTCAAAAATCTCTAAAAATTTATACCAAACAAGAATGAACTTATCCTAGACAAAAGTAGCTTTATACTAACATTATCTACAGCCTACAGCACACATGGTTGAAAGTCTTTCTCTAAATAACAGATTATTATAAATAAAAATAGCAATGGCATTAGAATCATAAAGTAAATGAAATATCTTATCAAAACTATAGAAATATTTTATCAAAACTATAGGCGCTAAATGCAATCAAAAGCTATCAACCATTGTTAGTTTTACTTTATCTTACGGTGAATCCGTCTATATATAAGACGGTTATATAACCTTAACTAAATAAATCAGACCTAAATATGACAATCACCTCTTAATAACTGTGAAGCGTAACGTCCTCACAGGAACACAACAGCATAGTCAATAAGCATGTGGATCAGGCAGATCCTTGCGGTGTACGGCACACACAGCAGCACGCGACACGCCGCCGCCACATCGGCTGCTCATGCTACCGGCGTCAATCTTGATCAGATCAAAAGACGGCCGCCTGGACCTCTACCTCTAACAAGTTTGCTAAACTTATCAATGTCCTATGATGATTGATTATCAATTTTTTATCAAATCTCTGACCAAATTAGTTCATTAAAAAATATACAATAACCCTGTTATTCATAAAAAGTTAAAGAGCATTTTAGTTATTTGACATATGTCAATTTAGACTGGATGTCACGTATTTACCATACAACAAACCAGAGAAGTAGACCTCCAGTAAAGCTACTTAAAATGTACTGTATCTTTATGAATAAGACGGTAAGTATATAGGTATGTTATAAATAATGTAGCCTACCAAGTACTTACCTAACTACGCAATGTTAAACTTTGAAGTACTCTATAAACTAACTATAATGATTAAGTACTTTTATATGTTAAAATATAGTGTTTTTAACTAATAAGATGAGTAATATTATTTAATAATTGTAGGTACCTATACTAAGAGTTCAAATAAAACTAGCCAAAATTACATCTTTTTAATTAATATTGTTTCATTATCATGAAAAAATATAGACAAAACAATGTCTCTAAACATCTACCTAGTGAAATGATTTATATCGAAAATGAAACCACGAAATATAATATATGATCAAACGAACTTCTCAAGTGAAGTTCGATCAATATTATATGAGTGGTTTCATTTGAAGATATAAATCACCCTCCCTACCCAAATCCCGAGTTTTGTCAAAAAAGTCAATAAACGACGTAATTTATGCCAGAAAACTATCTCTAAAAAGAATGACAGGCTTGGCGGACGCTGCTAGTGATGGGCGCGTAGAGTGGTAGGGATGGGAGCATGGGTAAATTTCAAATTAATCGAGTAATCGATATCGATTAAATCGATCGACTAATAGTTATTTGTAAGAACGTGCGAATGTTGCCTTGTAGGTGAAAGGACTACCTAGTGAAATGATTTATATCTTCAAATGAAACCACTCATATAATATTGATCGAACTTCACTTGAGAAGTTCGTTTGATCATATATTATAATTTTATATGCAAAAAACAGATGTTATGGACAGAATAAGAATATTTGAATTCTATAAAATGTTACATCTAGCAACAAAATACAATCAGATATTCTTTCGTTGTCATAAACAATAGAAAATATTAGGAACATACCCTACTTCACAATCAATACATATCTAGCTTGGAGATTAATGTATCTGGTAAAACCAAAATCATACAAGGCTGGTATGAAAAATCCTCTAGAGTCAGTGGATCTTATTCAGTGGAATGTTTTTCACTACATGTTTTCCAAGAAACTAAGGATGCATTTCCTCATCGTCTTCATCAAATTCTTCAATGTTTGACTGATAACCATCACCTTAAAAGTTGGAGAACATCATCGTACAGGAAACTGAAAATAGTAAAAAATTACTTGTAGCTCAGATTAAAACAACTAGTTAAACTGTACAAATGTGATGTTAGTTTGCGTTTGGGCGTTCTTTACTTCGTTATTATTGTAGAAATTAAGTCACTATCTATGAGCAAATAAAGCTTGCGAAAATATTGGCATTCCATACTAATTAACGAAACATTAGTTAGGTATTACCTTGACTCGTAAAGAGATCAAAACCCGTATCCATCTTCACGGCGCGCTTTCAGCTCGGCAGAGTATATATGTTCTGTTCTGGCTTTCAGCTCGCGATGGATCGATCTTTTTTTCTTAGAGAAGAGAGGTAACTGCTTGAACGATCCAGGGCATTGTGTTCAGGTGGTTGGGAAGAGAATAAAAGAAATACATTTTTCTTGGTTTCCAACGTTGTTCTGCGTTCCCTTCAGAGTCTGAGGATCAGACATTGTTTGTTTGTTTACATTTTGTTCACAGAGAAGATAAGCACTAACCGTTTTAAGAGATAGTTAGGGTGGTATATGTTTTTTATATCCGAGGGAGCGAAATTTTTTTTAGTATCGCTGTTTTGGCACCACTGACACCTTAATATTTAAATTTCATAGTAATGTACATACGTAGTCAAGTGCATAATTTGCAAAGCACTAATTTAATTTATATTAAGATAGTTTTCAAAACGATTCGTATTAAAATAAAATTAATTCCCTCTGGGAACAGATTTTTCAAACTAACAAAGCTTACGTTAATAGGTTAATATTTAAATGGATTTTGTATTTGTTTTGTAAATTGTGTGTATAGCTTGTATAGCACTAATTATTAAACTAGGCTTTAAAAAGATTCGTATTCGGATAAAAAGTTTCCCGCTGCCTATAGGTTTCTATAAACTACAAATATTTCAGCAAATAACATTGAACAAATGATATCTTTATTATTTATTTAGAACAAATTATAAGGTACATCAATCAATATATATAAAACTCTTCGGTTACTGACTGACTGACATACAACGTAGAGCCGAAACTACTGGGCGTAGCGGGCTGAAATTTTGCACGTGGGTTTCTCGGATAGTGTATGGCAGTACTAAGAAATAATTTCCCAAAATTCCCATGGGAACGGAAAAAAAACAGAATTTATGTGTTTATAAGAAGCCTGCGCGGGTGATACCGCGGGGCAGCCTCTAGTTTTAGTATAAAAAATATTTACAAAATACATTATGTTCCCGCTGGATATAGACCCACCGTTTTTGCTATTATTATTTTACTATATTATTTACATAAGACTTAACTTGGTTTGCCACAGATAACGGACAGATCAGCCCGAATACTGTATAGAGACAGGTATGTCATCCCACCCACACGATTCAGGTGGCCATCTTTCTAATGTTGTTATTTAGACTGATTCTAACTATCTTATTTCCAAAATCTAAATATTCAATCCATACCAATATTATAAAGAGGAAGGATTTGTTTGTTTGTAACGAATATACCAATATTATAAAGAGGAAAGATTTGTTTGTTTGTAACGAATAGGCTCCGGAAATACTGAACCGATTTGAAAAATTCTTTCACTGGTAGGAAGCTACATTAACCGCGAGTGTCATAGGCTATATTATATTTTCAAAAAAATTAAGGATCCTTACCTAAACTTAAATAATATAACCCAAGGTGTAATATTTTTTCCGTTGTTTACATATTTTATTTTGACAGGTGGTTTGTTCATATTGTTTGTTTTTTATTCAGCCATTCTGAGCAGTCAAAAGAACATAGTCTATAGAGCCAAGTCTTTTGTAGTCTCTTATATTCTATGGCGTAACGAAGTAAGCCGGGAAAGCTCGTTTATTATATTATTATTTTAAGCATTTAAGTATCTATTACATAGGTTTCCTATAGGGTTTATGTACCTTTTAGTATTTCCAAAACCTTTACCAACCAACCGGTTACCTTGAACCTTTTTTTTTAATAACCACCATTTTATAAATTATCTTACTTATCTATTTAATGCTCTATATTTATACTTTTGAAGGCTAAAGTTATAATCTGCTAGTCGACATGGCCAACTTCGTACCGCCTAACCTATTACTAGCTTGTGCATGTAATAAACTTATAAACCTTCCTCTTGAATTCCTCTTTCTAATAAAAAAAACCTCATCAAAATCCGTTGCATAGTTTTAAGGATATAAGCATACATAGGGACAGACACGGGAAGAGACTTTATTTTATACTATGTAATAATTGATTTACAATATACCGGGTGTTTCTGACAAAACGGTTATAAATCAAAGGAAGGATTCAGCTCACCATACTTAACAACTTTCCCAAAGCAACATGGATCGATATCTCAAAACAAAAATCAGCTGTCCCGTACATTGACCCCGCCAGCTGATCAATGTATGGAACAGCTGGTATTTTTTTTTGAGATTTCGATTTATGTTGCTTTGGGAAAGTTGTTAGTTATGGTGAGCTAAAGCCCTCCTTTGATTTATTACCACCTTGTCAGAACAACCGGTATATAGGTAAGCCGTAGTTGTCGCGAACATGAGGCTTTCAGTATGAGAAACTGTGTCGTTTTCCTTTAATTTTTTGTTTTTTTTTTTTTATTTTCAATATTTTAAGTTATATTTTTCTATTCTTCTTATTCCTTTTCTCTTATTCTTTTATGCAAGCATACTATAATGTATAATAACAAGTGCATTAAAATAATTTAATTGTTTTATTTAGTTCAAAATGGTAAACTGAAATGAAATACTACACGAAAACGAAACGAATAATTATAAACGTACAGTGAAGTTTTTATTCCATACAGAAATAGCAAAATAATTGCATCCAGTGATCATTTATCCGGCCGTGATATTCGCTACGCTAGAAACGTTCCTTATTAATGTATACATATTTGTATGTATTGTATGGAAATGTCCCGCTGGCACAAATTAGTAGTGTATAAATGATTACAGGTTTCATTAATTTAAAAACAACATAACAATATTTTTTTTTTTAATTTTATTCATCAAATGTTAAAATAATTAACAATAATTTTTTTTTTACAAAGAGAAACATACATAAAGTGAGAACTTCTCTTTTTCGAAGTCGTTTAAATAGGTACAAAAACCTTCTCCTAAATGTAACGAATACATATGTGAAAACCGCATTAAAATCGGTTCAGCCAAACGCGAGATAATCGCGGACAAATATACATACATACATACAGGTCAAACTGATAACCTCCTTTTTTGAAGTCGTTTAATAAATACAATAGTCAACGGTGCCAATATAACGATGCTAAAACTTATTTTCGCTCCTTTTTTAAATAACACTTAAATATTGCTAGAGTGGGCTCTCTTAAATCGGTAGTGTTTATCTTCTTTCTGTTTGGTTGATTGACTGAGACTGATTGACAATAATCTTTTGTTCTCATTGAAAATTTAATTCTGATTTGTGTAAATCATTTCTTCTTCCTGATTGGTCAATATAAATTTAGTGCCGACCAACCAAAACGATGTATTTCAAATAGGGTCTATACGCATAGAAATTGTCTTTGTTATGTCCGGAAGGTTTTGAACGACAAGTTTTTACCGTCCAAGTTTTTAGTGGTAACACGAAAGACTGTGTCGTGAAAAACTTCTCGGACGTACAGGAAGTTTTTGCCGTAAAGGTTTTGCACGACAGGGCTTTTACCAGCCAAGTTTTTAGTGAATGACACGAACGACCCTGCTGTACAAAACTTGGCCGTGTAAAACTTGGATGGTAAAGATGCACACCCCTTTTTCTTTGGTAATACAGTTTAGGGCTGACGAAACCATAGACAAATCTGTTACGGCCTCCTAGTCCGCCACTGTACAGTCACGGACTAGGAGGCCGTAACAGATTTGTCTATGGTTTCGTCAGACCTAGACTGTATTACCAAAGAACAAGAACTATTTTGCAATACAGAAAAACCGGAAGTGTTACGCCGATCGTGTCCGCCACTGTACATAGGTTCTGCTTTTTTATATGTGAACTTTCTCGTCGAACAGGGATAGCCTCGAGTGGAACTCTCCATTGTTCAAGTTTCAAGTCATAATTTTAGTTTTAACAGACCACCCTCATACATAATACATCACTTTCACACTTGTTGCATAAACTACTATTTAGATATAGAGATTATTTTTAAATACTTACCGATTACAAATAAAAACAATTTTAGGATATTAGGTGTAGTTCGGTTCGCTTTAAAAAAAATTGATAAATATTGAAAAAAGAGTTTTTTCGTTCGATGTTACACATGCTACGCTCCCGCTTTTGTCATTGATAAAAGTGCTTCTAATATTAAAAAAAAATTAAGTAAGTAGCCTTTTTTTTAATAATGTAAAAAAAAAGTAGCAAGATTGATTTATTCTTTACTGATGTACAAATAATACTAATATTGAAATTAGTGAGTGCTTTTTCGTTTGATGTTAGGTATACATTACAAATATGCATTAAGTACCTATTTAATGATTGATAAAAAATTGACAACGCCTATTTATTTAAGGGGCGAAACTAGCGCTACTTCGATAAAATAATAATTAATATACTTACCTATATCTTAAATATCAATATTAAATGGTTTAGAAGATATTAATTATTTATCGAAATTGCACTAGTTGCACTGATTCGGTATCTTACTCATAGTCGGATCGGAGACTCGGAGTCCCTGTTAAAAAAAAACTGATTTCAAAGTCAGTTTTTATGTGCGCAGGTTATACCCTACCATTATACGTAACATTTACCTACTTTAAAAAATTCGCCCTTTGCTTATTATTTGAAAAAGTTGTTAGGTATGGTGATCTAAATGGTTACATATTACATATCATTATATATAATAAAATAAAATAAAATAAAAAATAAAAAAATAAAAATATATTTATTTCAATAAAAAGCTGTAGAGTGTACATCTTTTTATAACATTTCATGGGTTGAGTTCTACTCCCTAAAGTAGGAAAACCTGTAGCTTAGGTTGAGTAGATGCTCCTCCCGTAACAAAGTAAATGTTAAAGCGAAACATGCAAAGAAGAGAATAAAAATTAAAATAAAAAACAAAACAATAAAATCTTAAAAAAATAATTATTGCATGCTAAGTAAATTTTGAAGATTTCACATGAGATATGATAATTTATTAATAGACATGTTAGGAAACAATTAATAAGATACTTTCTGTTTGATCATAGGTTTGTTTTAGTAACCAATTATTTACTTCCTTTTTGCATTCATAATAAGTTTTTGAGTATAAATTTAAAGTTTTATTAAGTTTATTATAAATATAAGGACCAAGAAAATGTTGAAATTTTGTAATAAATTTAGTGCGAGTGTTACTTGTTGGGCATACTATATCTTTCCTTCTTTTAATATTATTGACGGGATCATAAACAATTGATGCATGTTGTCTAAGAATTATACTTTGTATAAAAAGTTGCCTGACCGTCAAGACCTCACAGAAATAGAAAAGATTGGCTGTATCATAAAAAAATTGCTTAAACGTTGCCACCTTTAAGACAGCTCGTTGAGCTCGTTCTAGGCTTAACATCAGTGTTTTATCAGCCCCACCCCAACTAGAGATGCAGTACCTTAATAAAGACTCGCATAAGGAGTGATAAATCTGTTTGAGTAGTTTTGGTTCAGCTACGTTTCGCAAAATTTTAAAAATATAAATTAACTTTCTTACTTTTGAACAAAGATTGCTTATATGCTTATTAAATTGAGGTTATTGTCTAAAGTTACGCCGAGATATTTGATTTCTTTAGTATTTTCTAATTGTATACAAGTGCAGCTATTATTATTATTAATGGGGTTTTCACAAGCATGTGCAATTAAGTTAAAATTTTGATCTGGTTGAGTATTTTTTCTTAATGTAAATGTCATATATTTTGTCTTTTCCGAGTTAAGCGTAAGTATATTTAGACACAGCCAATCAGTAACAACATTCAATCAAACCCTTTTGAGCATATTTGAAAGTTTCATCCCAGTTTCTTCCTTTAAAAAGCAAAGCAGTATCATCTGCGTAAGTTATTATTTTTGCATGTGGTATTTGCAGAGAGCAGAGATCGTCGATATATATGAGGAATAGGGTAGGTCCCAAAATGCTTCCCTGGGGAACCCCGTATTCAATATCTAGTGTTTCACTTAAATCATCCGGGAATTTAACACATTGTCTTCTATTTGAGAGATAACTATCGAAAATGTTTAATTCTTTATCTCTTATTCCAATGAGTTCTAGTTTTTTAAGTAGGAGTTTGACAGAGACCGTGTCAAATGCCTTGGAGAGATCGAGAAATATACCCAGACATTTAGAACCATCATCCATGCTACGTGCTACAGAGTCCGTAAGGTTATGCACAGCATCATCGTCGCCTTTTGTCACCTCACTTATATATATTGTTTCTTGTTTTGTGTTTATTTGAACAATAAAGAGATCATTCATTCATTCATTCATTCATTCATCAGCTGTTGATTTCCCTGTTCGGAAACCAAACTGGTTTTCTGAAAGTATTGATTGTTTATCGAGATAATGCTTCAGTCTATTAATTAGTAGTCGTTCCAGAATCTTTGAGAGCGCGGGCAGAATCGATATCGGTCTGTAGTTATAACTAAACTCATTTCAACTACTTTCAACTCAACTATGACCAAATGACCTACGTATCAGAATAACTAATAATCGATTCATCTAAAAATAATTGGACTAATGAACGAACGAAATACCTAAAGCACGACTCAACTACGTTTAATTCAACTATGTTCAACTCACCTAAAACCGATTGGACTAATAAACGAATCATATAAAGCACGATTCAACTAATGATCAACTCACCTAATATATATTGTAGGTATGTACTAACAAACGATTTATACCCACTGATGATCTTGGGTGATTACGAAATGTCATCCCTACTTTAGAAGTCCCCCTCCCTTGCTCCTCCCGTTCAGTTTAGGCTGTAGTACCTTTATATATTTTTTGCAAAAGCCTTTAAATAGGGACGTTTTTTTAATTACCTAATTGAAACGCCTTGAGGAGTGTTTCTGGCACTCGCCGCCCGCTGCCGCGGTCGCTCGCTTCGCTTGCTCGGCTCGTGCATGTGTAAATATATACAACAATACCGCAAGTTCGCTCCCTTCGGTCGCTCCTTGCTAACCTAACCGTAGCGTGTCGGTTCTGCGTACTCCTTATGTTTTGGACAAATAGCTACCTATGTAAAATGAAGGAAAATAAAACAATAAGTAGTTTAATCATCGTTTATTTATATTATGAGATAGGTCGAAATATATATAAACAAATAATCAAGCGATTAAAGATTTGAAGCAATAGCTTGCAATAATTCCACATGTGAGTACTCTTGGATTGCTTGTAGAATATTGTTTATTTTTTGTAATTTATTATTATTTAACTTTAGGAGAGTAGTAAGTACATTAGTTGTAACATCCAATAGCTGAACTGATAATTAGATCAATCGTTCATTAGTTGTAATAATTTTAGTTGATTTGAAAATAGTTGAGTTGTACAGTTGAATCGTCCATTATATATTATGAACTTATGTGAATCGATCGTAGTTGAGTTGAAAATAGTTGAAATGAGTTTAGTTATAATGATATGTATCCGATCTAAATAGCTCCAAATTTATTAGCGCCTTTTTTTTTAAGGCAGGGACTCCTAACGAGTATACCCTGCGACCCCGAGGGGAGTCGTAGGGTTAGGTATCTGGGGTTCGCACCCACTAAAACCCCGCCGGTGTCCATCTCGGCTGTTGGCAAGGGGGTCACGGGTGTCGCGGAGTTGAACATAACGATCGAAAGATCACCCGTGACCCCCTTGCCAACAGCCGAGATGGACACCGGCGGGGTTTTAGTGGGTGCGAACCCCACATAACCCTGCGACTCCCCCCGAGGTCGCAGGGTACTCGTTAGGAGTTTCCCCGCCTAAAAAAAAAAAAAAAAAAAAGGGGTTACGGGTGATCTTTCGGTTTTCGTTATGTTCAACTCCGCGACATTTCATTAGCGCCTTGTCAGAAACACACAGGTATGTTATGAACAGTTGCGGACACGGTCGGCGTAACACTTCCGGTTTTTCTGTATTGCAAAATAGCTCTTGTTCTTTGGTAATACAGTCTAGGGCTGACGAAACCATAGACAAATCTGTTACGGCCTCCTAGTCCGTGACTGTAGTTACGTACAGTTTATGGTTTTGCTTTTTTGCAATACCTACAGAAAAACCACACTCTACGGCGAACTAGACCGCCACTGTACAGAGGGTACAGTGGCGGACACAGACGGCGGCGTAACACAACACTTCCAGTTTTTCTGTACGAAGGGTTTTCAAAATGTTTCGTAATACGCCCCTAGATGGCGTTGTCGAAAGTATTAGACAAAGGTGAGGTAGGTAATTCAAGTCAGTTCAACTTTTTCTATAGAGTTTTGCAAAGCGCCATCTGATAGCGGCGTGATAAATCCATTGCATAAAAGATAAAAGCTCTTGAGTGTAGGGCGCAAGAGACTATAGACAGAAGTGTTAGTGCTGTCCGTGTCCGCCACCTCTGTACAGTGGCGATCTAAGACGGCATAACGTGGCATTGGCGTAACACTTCCGGTTTTTCTGTATTGCAAAATAGCTCTTGTTCTTTGGTAATACAGTCTAGGGCTAGCGCACACGAGACCATATTCATATCTGTTATGCCGTCCTAGAACAACACCCACTGTACAAACAAAGCGCGAGCGAGCAATTATTCCTTCTATAAAGAGCTAGTAGGTGCCTGCCTATGAACGAATACTGCTGCGAAAATTAAATGAAAAACTAAATTGGTAGGTATTTTGTTTATTAACACTTATTGAAACTTCCTACTATTACATTGTTATACAAAATGGTGACTGTAGATGTAGACGAAAGTTTGTACAAGGCCACACCCAAAATCTCAAATAATTTTCATTTGAAAGAACAATAAATATTAAATTAATAAACATTTGGGTTTGGGTAAGATGGCCTTCTAATAATGGCGGTGGCGCGCCTATAAAGCTGTTTTGGTTGTAAAATAAATAAGTATTTCAAGATGGAAAACTTATTGCTTGCCATTATAAAATTTAATGGATAAATAAGAACCCTATATATTAATGTTAGTAATGTAATGTTAGTTTGTGATGTACCGACTTAGTGTACGAATTTCTATTGTGCATTATTTTTATACTACAATTACGAGGACTTAGAGGGTTTTCACCGCGATACTAGCGCCAATCTCTAAAAAAATGTATAGCTGGCTGTAATGCATCATTGGCTCAAATTTTTTGTTTCGGCCATGGTTTAGAAGATTTCTTTCGAGCTAGTATCGCAGTGTAAGCCCTCTTGAAACAAAAAAAATCTATTAGATATTATTAGATATACAAGAAAAGCGATAATTTTAAGTTTTGTTGAGTGTAAAGGCTAATAACAATAACAATATAATGTATTTACATCACAAATTATGCAGCTTATTTTTGTCCATTTTGAAGTTGCCTAAATAAAATATTTAAAATAAAGTAGGCGCGCCATTCACATTAATTATTATATCATATCACGGTTTTGGCTCGTACATGTTAGACCACAGAAAATGTCTTAAATCTAATTTTAAAATACATCCTTGAGATCATACTGATTTCCACACTTGCCAAGTAAAATTACTGTAACATATTTTCTTAACAACATACGATAAAATAAGTAAGAATACAAAAATACATAAAATTCTATAATCTCATCATAAATGTAATGAAATTACAAATGTACCTACAAATTAAAAAATAAAATAATAGTTTTTTTATGTTAAAATTCTGAATGAAACTTTGCAAATATATATAAAAAGCTTTTTCTGTACAATAAATTTTACGATTGCACAAACATTTTAAATTTTTGATGAAGCTGTGTACTGTACACTAACATTAAAAACTCACATTGTTTCTGTTTCCTAGTTGGATGAAGGTGTCAAATAACCAGAAGCGATTCACGTCTGCTTTGGCTTATTAAGACAAAGATCATATCAAGACAGTCAGTTTATATTATTAAAAATAAAAGCCACAGAATGATTTAACTCTGCATTAAATAAACTATACATTTCTAGCAAGTAAATGTCTATTAGCTAATAATAAATAAACTACATAAAACATACTTTTAAATGACAATATTTTACTTTGTGGAAAATAAGAAATTCAGCTGTTTAAAAAAATTAAAGATATAAGATTGCATTTTGAGAACGTTATTTTAAAATTATTAATAACTCTACCTAGTTATCGGATTATATGCATTTGATAAAAAATCGACTTTAAACTGTGGTTAAATTATTTATATGTCAAGAAGATTACTGGCTGCAATCTGCTCATACATACTACGGTAAAAACATTGCGTGGCCGGTAATACCCCTTGGAATGAAAAGTAAAAGTTCTTTGGTAGGTAAGTACAGTGGCGGACTAGGACGGCGTAACATCCCAAAAAAAAAGTATTTTCATAATAATAATTTTGTACCTAAGAATATTTTTGTAATGATTATGTTCTAAACAAACTGAATAACATGAAAAAGCAGACACTAACTTTTTTTCTAACGAATCCTTATAAGTTTTGAAATATTATTTACTGACTCACGCACGGGCGTTGCTTACTAGCCCGAGTCTTACTTTTTTAAACGAGTCAACTTTATGTCTAATTCCTCCTCTCCTGATACCCTTTAGGCATCGATGAAATAATTATTGAAACGAATGATTAGTTCCAGTTCCGTCCTCTACATAAAAACTACTTTGCTGGCCTTTTTATTTTACCGGCTATTTCTTTGCGAATGTCTGCATATAATCCGATGTCTACATTATAACATAACACAATTCACACATTGAATTCGGCAATGTTCAATTTATAAATTTGTTAAACCTACCTATAAATTATAACAAATACTAATATAAAAAGACTTTTATACACAATCACAAAATAAAGAATATCCCAATTGACGAGAATTTTTTAAAGACTTAAATATAATAAGAAATCACATTCAATATATTAATTTGTTTTACGATAATAGATTCCTTAGCTCAATCAGTTGGCTCAGCTTTTTAACAGAACCTCATTTCAATCAAAAAACAGGCCTTTTTGTTTAGTAAAATAATAATTTGTTTTAACCCCATACAAGCGAAATAAATCAATTTAATGTCCTAATTCTACCCAGCTTTTATAAAAAGCAATTCCAAACGAGGCATTTCATGTGTAATGGAATAAGACCCACATGGTGTTATACATTTTTAAAGAAAAGGAAAAACATCAGATCACGCAAGTTGATATAGTCCAGTCCTTTTGAGGCAAAAAAGTGGAAGGGCTAGTTTAACATTATTTTAAAATTAATGATAGTTTCAGGTTGCAAAGTACGGCCTTTATAGCCAAAATTGGAAAATCTGATTTAGTTCTCTCACAAGGTACTCTTGAAATTTCCGCACTTTAGCAATATTGCAGACGTACCACATAATATGAATAGTACGGCTAAGCCATACACACTTTGTCTATGATGGCTTTCCCAGTCTATACCCATATATTTTATCATATAAACTAAAGTGTTGTTGATTAGTTCTATCTAGCCATAGATACTATTAAAACCTTGTGAAGAGTCTAGATTCAAAATCACATTAATTACGACATCGAACCAAAGAACACGAAAAATATTACAAAATACTATAACAATGTGTGACACATTTAATTAATGAACAACACGACTGTAAGGAAGACTCGCCAATAATACAAATTATTCTTACAATTAACACACACACAGTAATTAATTTTGTTTGCACACCTTACACTTTGGTTTATTCATAATCCATGACTACTGAATACAATTTACGCTGAAGCTCACTAGTAAAACCAATTGTTGAAAATTTTAACAAACGCCTCGTCAACCAGAAACCAGCCTCGCATCAAAACAACGAAATTGTGCGTTGATCTCAACACCACCTACACCTACCTCGGCGACAACGTTCATATCTTAAAACTTTGTTTCATATTAGCACACATATAATATTGAGGCTGATCTGTGCCGTATTTATTTATATCACACATTGCTTGTTTTGTTTCAACTCTATGACATAAAATTCCGCGGGAACTCTTATAAACAATTCATGAGCACCTTCTATCTATTACGCGTTTCTTAGGAATTCAATTAAAGGCATCCTTTCTTCTAACCTACCAAGAAAATTTGTACACATCGAATGATCGGTATAAACCGGTGCGCAAAGAAATGATATGCCGGGCCCACGCCTGACTCAAGCAATTTAGGTATTGAACACACCCGAGAAACTCTGCGGGCCCCTTAATTCTACTTTATTCCAATCCAACTCTTAACACTAATATTAAATACCTCCAACCTGAGCTGTTCAATCCAACTCTTAATTACGAGAACTGGGGCCTAACAAGCTTCTACACAATATTTTACAGCGGCTTTACGCTGGAACATATAAATAAAATTTTAATGGCAATGTCCAAGTGTTCCATTACATCTGTTTACTGAACAAAAGATCTCAACCCCCGTTGCACAAGTTTGGGCATCAAATGCCACATTTTAGACGCTTCATCATCCAATCACACAGAATCATCGTCAAAACAATTACTCGCACTCTTATTTACACAACACATCCTCATCACATCACCAACAGATGGCGTCGCATACCAAACTAATGAGAAGTTTTCAGAAATTACGTAAGTAGGTACCAATTGAAATTTTTACGACGAAGACCAACGAACGACCGAGAGATATATCCATCCATACTATTTAATCTGTGGCCATGGGCCACTGGGCACTGGCCATGTCAAGAAATATAAAGTGTGTCTGTGCAGCACCATCTGGTGGATTTTTTTGGAAAGTGTTATTTTTCTGGAAACTCTTCATTGTCGATATTCCGATTTAATAGCTCCGCACTCAATCAAACATTACTCTCAACTTACATTAACTTGTAAATTCATAATAGTCCCATATAACAAACAGCTCCACAAAAATGGACGCAACAATATAAATTTTCGTTGTTACTGGGCCTTTCAGAATAGAATTGTAAAAGTATAAAGAGGAATTTCATTCACAAAATCCAAGCTCGATATTTTGTGAACAACAGTAAAAGATTGGACCTATATAATCTATGAAGATTTGAACTGAAAATCATATAAATTAAAGTCATGTGTCAGCAGCCCTATCGGAAATTTGTGTTATTAAAAAAAAAATTACAACATTTTAGAATAATAACATTATAGAACTAACCAATTTGTTAAAGACTTGAGATCAGTTGGTGACTGACTTGTTTCAAAGGAGAAACCACACCGATACCAAGAAGTGAACAATGATAATTATTAAAATTAAATATGTATGTGTTTAATTGAAATTTGTAAGTGCCAGTAATATCCACGTAGTTTCCTCTTAAAACAAAAACTTTTATCATTTGATAGCTGACGACTCATTTCGAATTTCAAACTGTCAAGATGTTTCTTTGTTTTAAAAACTCACGAGACTCACGTAGACGTTTATCGTTAGGGCCTGCCACCATATCACAAAGGGATTAGTTTTCTTGGTTCTCAACGGTCAGTGTTGCCAGCAGCGTTCAGTTGAACTTGTGTTGGTGCTGATTCGCCAGCGAGCCGTACACCGGGAACTTTAAAGTGGTGCGCAGCGCGTCATTATGTTCTTCGAGCGAAGTAGTCGCGTAGTGCAGGACCAACTCCTGTAGGCTCCTGGAGACACAACATAAGTCAAGTAACCTTCATGTAACATTCAATAAAATAACAATCTATTTTTATGACTTTAAAATATCTACACTGTCACATCTTGATATAATAGCGTTGCTCTAGTAAGGTAGTTCATGTTGAATTGACCAATCAGAGCGCACTACTCGTAGACTCGCATATTTTGCGGAGTTCGTTAAGGTGGTAACTCTCGCTATGGCGCGAAATTCAAATTTTTTCGTGTTTTTTATTTATTCGAAAGTATACATATTTTTAAGTTTCAATGAATTCGCGTATGTAAAAAACTATTTGCCACATTGTAATACAACGTTTTTAAAAGACAGACCTACTGATTTTGTGCCTAAGGACATAAAGGCCAAAAATCAAGTTAGGTCCTTAGACACAAAATTAGTAGGTCTGTCTTCGAAAAACGTTGTATTACAATGTGGGAAATGGTTTTTTACATACGCGAATTCATTAAAACTTTATTAAAAATGAATACTTTCGCCAGAATAATTAAAAAACGCCCAAAAAATTGAATTTCGCGCCATACCGTGACTTACCGCCTTAATAAAACAAATGAATGTCGAGTGATCCTACTTTTAGGTTAAGTATTTGCTGGATTGCCGCGGGCGCCGGCGTTAGAATGTCGCCCTCCCCTCTCCTCCCGTGGGAGCCGTAGGACCCGGCTGAGGCAGCAGCGTCTTCTGGTTTATACAACACCATACTGCGCTCGCCAACCCGCCTGCCAAGCGTGGCGAGTATGGCAACCCCCCCCCCCCCCCCCCCCCCCCCCCTCATGCCTTGAGGGAGGCCTATGTCCAGCAGTGGACGTCTTACGGCTAAAATGATGATTTGCTGGATGCTATCTAAAAGTGATTTGATAAGATCCTATATATAGAAGGTTTTTAACAATTCAGATATTTATATATTTGTAATACCTTCAACATATAAACTCTTTTTGTACGAGCACGATCGATCGTCACGCGTCACATTTGAAGTTATTTAAAAGCTCTGAAGGTGAAGATATTTGCAGTTTTACATTCGGGACATTCGCCAGTGGAAATTATTGCATGTTCGTAATACTCAAATGCAATGAACAACATTCAGTGACACTTAATGTTTGTTTCAAAACATTTGTCACTTAGTACAAATGGTTTCCAGGATTCACTTGATTTAATTAAAATAAAAAAGGAATATAAAAGGCAACTTGCTGAAAGATTATAGTATAATTTTACCTATAATTTAAACTAACTTTAATTTGACGCTGATAAAAATGTGATATATATATATCTAAGGTTTTCAGTCACAGAATAAAATGTGTCTGCAAAAAAAGCATAGATCTTAAAAAACAAACAAAACAAATACTCACTTATAAACATTATAAGGCTCCGCGAACCCGTACCCTCTCTCCGTCTCATAGATGATACAATGGTAGACCATATTGTTGCAGCATATGGAGAGAGCCAGCTGGCCGGTGGAGTTGGGTCGGATGAGGAAGGTCCCCTGCGGCTTGCCCTCCAGCAGCTGCTCGGCGAGCGCGCGCGTGCAGTGCTCCACGCGCCACGTGCCCGGGTCGTGGTGCAGCGCCAGGTCGTCGCGCCGTATCGTGTTGTCTTCTTCCAGCCCTCGCACGTACTGGTCTGTCTTACCGCGGGTTTTTAGCCACCTGGTGACAATGTTTTATGTTATTTTATTTTTATAGACTAGGCTTGTGGAAGGTACCTACATTGCGTGTATGCGTACCTACCTACATTGTTATGTGTATATTATATGTATGGTGAATTATATATAAATATGAAATATAATTTATTTATTATTAAATCGAGAATTCTTTCGATTAAGACCTGTGGACTAGAGATTAGATAAAAGAGGTCAAGTTATTAAAGAGTTTTTAATTGGCTTTAGACATTGATCCACTTACATTTTGTGATGGTCCTTCAACTTGTAGAGGTTGATGATTTCAGGCTTGAGCTTGGTCATTTCCCGCTCTAGCAACAAGTTTGACTCAACAGATTCTCGCAGAATGCAATGTAGGAGCGCCCGCGCTTGCTTCAGTCCATTGATCTTTGTAGTGAGCTGCTTGTTGTTTTCTATTAAATCATTCTTTTCATGAGGCTGTGCTTCGCCCTGCATCTTCTCCTGCAGCTTCAGGTGTTCTTCGCAAACTTTTACAGTTTCCCTAAAGGCATCCAGTGCTTGCTTCTTAAATTTTACCTCCTCTCTCAATCGCAAATATTTCTCTGATCGTTCGTCATAGTCCCTCGTCTTCAGCAGGAATTCCTTATGAATCTCTTTGTAACGTGATTCCAATGTTTCATCATTCAGATTTTCACTGACTTCATTTTCCTGATTTCTTGACAGTGGGTACATAAGTTTGATGTCCAGACTACTGTTACAATGTGCCAGAGAGTACTCAGTGTAAAACCTGACGAGTTCCACAACGGATTTGAACTCAAAAGGCTCGCAGAAACCATAGCGGCCATCTTGTTGGTAGATTTTAATGAGTTTGTTGGTACCTCCCTTTCGTACAGTGAGAGTGTAACCGCTGCCTTTATTGGATGCGTCACGAACTAGGAAAGTGCCATCACAGGTGTCACGGAGTTTTTCATTTACCTCATCTCTGAAAAAATAAGAAAATAAAATTTGATACACACTGCTTATAATGTAAAATATGCTTGACATGTTCATTCTGATCAAAAGACTTGCTTGGAAACAGACAGCATGATGCGTTATCAATTGTTTAGCATCATGTGTTAAGTAAACACTTGCCTACATGTGTAAATATGAATTGCATTGCAATTGAAGAAAAGTAATAAAGATGTGATTTACATAAAATCAGCTTAGCATGAAAACTAGTATAAAGATAATGATAATATTGATTGTAGCAGGCATTTTACAATATCAGTACCATTGAACTGTATATAGCAGATAAACATATCATATTAAGTAGATAGACAAAATCTTGCTAAGTATATGTATGTATGCAACTAAGAAAATGTAAAGTAGGAACTGACAGTTTAAAGGTTGCAGTGCAGTATAAGGTAAGGTTTTGGAGGGTTAGCAGAAGCAGCCCTATTCCATCTTGTGTACCTACTACAACAATAGGTACCCATATAAAACAAATTTACTAAGCAGCCAATTCAAGATTTGAATATCAGGGTCTCTGTAGATATTAATTAAACAAATTATTATTAAAGCTAATGGAATGGGATAAAAAAATATTTGATACTTAAAAGGCTTACAATTTTTTTTTTGGTTAGAATATCTAGAATTCAATAAATATCTTACCTGGTGATCTCTCCCCAATACCACTCCGCGTTTTCTAAGCTGTCGTCGCCAGGTTGCTGAGGAGTTCCTATCTCAACCATTATTTGGTTATCAAAGATACAGGTAGATCGACAGTAGGTCGATTATGGTTACTATTTCAGCGGTACATGGTCTTCCGATCTAGGTTAAGTAACAAGACATCAATTCGACGGCAAAACAAAAAGTTTCAACTAAATACACATTATAAATCACAGTCACTCCACTATGTATAGTTTCATCATGATGGCAAACTCATTTGCTAGGCGCTAGGCCGATCTTCCTCACACGGGAAAACGCGAAACTGGATCACAAAGGAAATGGAACGAGCGAAGTTTTATGGCACACGATGACATTAACAGTCTCTTCTTTTAACAATTGTACAATAGTACAAGTACGCCTAAATTCGATTTTAATACGATATATTAGAATAACTAAACATTTAATAAAATACAGTCAGCGGCACTTTACTGCAACTTCTAATCCGCTGTCCAAGCTTGATCCGCCATGATTGAATGAGTGAAAAATCTATCCTATCGTCGCCACAATCAAACGTTCATTCTTACTTCCGTTGCTCCCACTAGTCCCACTACCTCTTTCGTCACACTTTTTTTTGTCTCGCTTTCCTTATCTAAGGATGGTTTCCGACGGTGTGTTTCAAGCGTAGCGTTCTTTTTTGTCTATGGTTTCAACAAGCCATAGACAAAGAGGATTACCTATCAATCAATCAATCAAATAGTCGAAAAATAGGTACTTAACTAGTCTGTGATAATGGCGGCTTGTTGTGTTGTGGTCCGACGCTGAAATCGCTGAATGAAATTTTAAAATTTTATCAAAATGTTGGCCCCTGCTAAGAATACATATTAGTTTATACATTATACATGAACTTTTACAATCAAAAATTGGAAACAGAATATCTGTAAAAAGCAACTTTTAGTCATGAAGAACATCGTGTTTTTACGTGTGGTTTCAATTTTCTCGTGGTGCTTCTCGCCAAAATATGTCTACTAAAAACCAAGCAGTGAATCAGTTAACTGAAAAAGACACAACGGATCAAGTAGTTTTTGACGATTTATCTATAATCCCATTCAAAGAAGATTCCTTTGGTAAGCATCAAGGTAATTCGGTCCTGGGACCGGAAGATGCTGTTGCTGCTGCATCTTAACCTTTCAAAAATATATTTGTTTTATAGTATTATAATTAACGTAAACTAAACAAAATCTATCTCAATAACTAAAATAGTGACATATATTTGTAGGTCTATGTGAGTTGTGTGGCCGCATTGGTCGCCGAAACGATTTCTACGCCCGAAACAAAAAGGTTTGTTCTCTACGCTGTCATGTCAGTTCCACTCGACGAAAAGTCTGCAATTGGCGATTCAAAATGATGGAAGGAACAGAGCACATGGCGGGAATGATTCCACTGGAGCCCTTGCCGCAGCTTCTATCGTGGCATGCTTCTTTTGATGAGCTTCAGGTAAGAAGACTTGATATCATTAGTGAACCATATTACTCATAATAGTATTGCTGACATTGTAATTATATCAATACACAGTACAAAAGTAAGTAAGTAAGTCCCTTCCTCTGATTTTGATGTAGTTTTTTAATAGATAGGGTGATACAATAGGAAGGTTTATGTGTATAATACATGCACAAAATATTATTAGGTAAGGCAGTATGAGTAGTTCGCCGTGTGACTTGTAAAATATAAAACAAAAATTAATAACAAAATATGTAAAAATTTCAGGCAGGGCCACTAAAACACAACTCCTCAGCAATACCAAACAGCTATGAATGGATGGACGAGCTGTTTGGCTGCGACTTTCTTGCTGCACCAGTGAGCTTGTTCAAGCATGCGCCACTCCATGACATGTGGGATAACACATTTGAAGGGATGAAGGTGGAAGTGAAAAATAGTGACTGTGAGAATTTGACTGAGAAGCTAGGCGATTACTTTTGGGTGGCATCTGTTTTGAAGGTAAGTTTATATGATCAAACAAATTTAAAGAGTTAACTATACCTAGTAACATTTCATTTCAAATGTATGTTTCTACATTATGAATGTTGATGTTTGTTGTTGGGTCTAGGTGTCCTTACACATAGTCCAAGTGTGAAGCATAATATTTTTATAAGTATCTTTAAATCATGCACAATGACTCATCATGTAAAAAATTAAGTTTTTTTAAGCCTTAGGAAAGTCTGTGTTTGCCTGCAGAACCTCAACGTAAGTGCTGTGGCAACAGCACTATCTATGGCTTTTCACTTGCAAGCTGCTGTCAGGTCATTTCTCGCGGAAGTATTCTTGCAGGTGTAATATCGGCCAAAGATATGTATTATATTAACACAATAAATTAAATATCCAACGTAAACCCAGGTGAAAGGCTACATGGGCCTGCTGCGGTACGAAGGGTTCGGCAGCGACGACAGCAAGGACTTCTGGGTGAACCTGTGCTGCGCCGCCGTGCACCCGGTGGGCTGGTGCGCCACGCTCGGCAAGCCGCTCATACCGCCCAAGAGCATCGAGGAGAAATATGCTGATTGGAAGAAGTAAGACTTACTATAATGTGTCATTGTTAGGTCAGCCAAATGCCTGAGCTGTACGTTCAGGTCTCATTTAACAGTTTGTCAGTAAGCTCAGAACCGAATTAAAAAATTATTTTACTGTTGGAAAGCTACACTATCCCCGGTCGTCATAGGCTATAGAATATAGCAAGACAGTACCAAGTTAGCAATGTCAGATAGTCTTAAAATAGAACAAGAATGGGAGAGTAATCTAAGTGAAATATGTGTATTCATGGTTGTCAAAAGTAATATCCAGTCAAACTGAGCAGTGTCTTCATAACAACTTTTATTACCAAAACTTGCATCAAAGCATAGCACTGCCTTTGCAAGAAACCTATATAATGATGAGAATCATTGTTTCAGGTACTTAGTGAAACAACTGACAGGGGCCCGGACACTGCCAGCCAATTTTTACAGCAAGCTGAAGGAGAGTCTAAAATCTAGGTTTGCAATCGGGACTGTTATGGAGATTGTGGACAAAAGCAGAATCGCTCAAGTTAAGGTTTGTCTAATTTAATATCTATCTTCATTTATAATTGAATTGTGGTTGTAGCATGGCATGGCATATTATTTGTTAAAAATCTGCCATCTTTTGACATCTAAATCTAAATGCAGGAAAATGTATTGAGATGATTGTCTAAAGGGGTCAAAAGTGATAGAAAAATTCGAAAAATGGTCGGTCATGCTACGGACGCTGATTGACTATTTAAACTGTCTAGTTTGTGTATGGTTACCATCAGTCGCGCAGCGTCGACTGCGCGCAGTTCATATCAACTTCACGCAGTCGATATGAACCGCATACGGTCGAGACTAAAACTTTTCGCTATCGGCTGCAGTCGAGACGTCGACCTGACCGCACGCTGTCCCATCGCCAACCGCCGACCGCCGACCGCATGAAGTTGCATCTCGACTGCATGTGGTTCATATATAAACTAGACTGCGCGCAGTCGACATACTCAACCGCATTGCAGTCGAACCTACAACACGCGGTTGATATGTCGCCTGCGCGCGGTTAGTGCCATGCGGGCCGTCCGATGGCAATCATAGTGTTGTGTGAGAGGTAAATTGAGTATCTGTATATGATGGCAGGTGGCGAGCGTGACGGAGGCGGTGGGCAAGCGGCTGCAGTTCCGCTACTACGACAGCGCCTCCAACGACGACTACTTCTGGTGCCACGAGGACTCGCCGCTCATACACCCCGTCGGCTGGGCTTTTAGGTAGCGCATTACTATCTCTTACTACTAAAAATTATTGACCTCAAAGCAAGAATTACAATATCTTAAAATTTAACTTTTTGGCCTCAAAGTAACAAATTACTACCTTTTAGTCAGAAAACGAACAACTAACTCTTAAAACCTTAACTTATTGGCTTCAAAGTAATAAGTAAGAATTTATCTTAAAAATTGAACTTATTATTGCCCTCTAAGGAACGAATTACTGTCTCACTCATTGGCTCAACACTTGGCCATAAGGAGTTGGCATAGAATACGACCACACACGCCCTGCAGTACCGGGCCGAAGAATAGGACTGAGGTATCCCCTGCCTGTCGTAAGAGGCGACTAAAAGGGGACCTCGAGGTCGTTGTGTGCACGAGGCGAGTCATATAATTGCCCCGAGAAGGACGGCGGAAAGCGGGTGTTTCCGCCGTCGAGCGTTGGACGAGCTAACTACGCTCCGGGGGGACGACAACCATGTCCCCCCGAGATGAGGCTCTACAGCCAATGCTTTCGCGGAGAATTCCACAGGATTACCCGCAGCCCAGCAACACATTGTCTGCATGTCGATCAGTCAGCTAGGTACATACTTTTCCCGTCCCAAATTTTTATTAAAGTAAAACCATAATAAGACTTATTTTTATTGAACAGAATCGGTCACCTACTAGACGCTCCACCAGCCTACTGCCAAAGGGTTGCCGCCGGCAGACTGTTACCTAACGACGCCACCTTCGACATGTTCAACGAATATCCAAACGAGCCAGCCCTATTCACGCAAGGGATGAAGATTGAAGCAATAGACCCCCTCAATCTGTCATCAATATGTGCTGCCACAGTCATGCAGATCCTGAATGAAGGATATATGATGATAAAGATCGACTGCTACCCGGCGGACGAGACGTGCGGGGACTGGTTTTGTTATCATCAGCGGTCGCCTTATATTTTCCCCGCTGGTTTCGCTCAAGCCAGCAATATTCCCATGAAGCCTCCTTTGGGGTGAGTTTTTTTTAAATGATTATCTATGTAGGTTCTTTATTTTATTAACATTGCTGACCCGGTGAAGTTTGTACCACCTTATAATATAAGTTGACACAATATTATTATTTATAGCCTATGTGCTATTTTGGATCGAAGTTCTTTATTTTGGTTTGCGGTGGGGACCTAGCCAAGAAAAAGTGCAACGTTACGGCTGAAGTGAGACACAAAAGCGTGAAAGAGACCGACAACTGTATATATATATCTCTCTCTGTCTCTCGCTCGCTCACAATACTTAGTCGACTGTCAGTCGGCCTTGGTTGCTATCGCGTGTCCCAAGACATGTTCTCCCTTTTTTTATAGCCTTAGTCACCTAGGGATAGTGTAGCTTCCAAATTGGTCCAGTATGTAACATATTATACTACATTAGTTTGCTCCCTGCGGCTTCGCCAGCGATATTTTTCTTTATACCGCAAATCCCAATTACCCCGTGGGATTTTCAGAATATAAATTAGCACATGTTCTTGCCAATTTTATTTGAATCAGTTTATTAGTTTTGGTTTAAAAGTCAGTCAGACAGACGTTACCTTCGCATTTAAAATAGTACAGTGGACCCGGCGAACTTTGTCCCGCCTAACATAATACTATATCGCTCATTTGCGACAAGAACGTGATAAGTCAAAAAACCAAGTTTTTGGGGAAACGCTTTTGAAAGTTTAAAATTCCTGTAACTTTTTAATTATTATGTTTAGACTATGCGGTTCTTTACAACATATCTTCACAAACTATCCGTTTATCGTTAAAGCTTGCATTCAGACTATTTACTCATGTATTTTATTTTTTATGATTTTCTATTTAAAAAACGGGCCTCCTTGTTGCGTTATTCTTGTAAAAACTTAGAAATATTGCGAGACAAACAGATATGTTCCGTTTTTGCTGACAAAAAAAAGTTATAAACACCAATAATTTTACGAGTTTTGTAGTATTGTTACGTTTTTATTGATAATCTGTGATATGAATATATCACTCCATACTAAAAATGTATGGATCATTTTAATTAAGACACGTTATTGCAGTAAAAAACACTTTATTTATATTATTATTTTTAAACTTTAAATATATGTTAGCAATAGTATTTGCAATATATAATTGCATGCGTTTAAGAAGTAAGCTTCTAAAATAATAATATATATGATTTCAATTAAGATATTCTATTAGCTTAATATTCTTTAAAAGAAACATAATACAATATAGTAAGGTTAGCTATTCTTAATGTCAATAGGCACCGTCAACACATCGACATTGACACTATGGAGCTAGAGAGTGAGAAATGTGGTCATCGTAGTGTTTGCTTTTCCTTATTAATCCGATTCACGCGACACGTATAACCACATCGTCTTAACAATGTCGAAGAACAGATGGTCACAAAAGGGTTAAAAATTCTCGAGTGGCGACCACGCACCAGACGACACATAGTTGGCAGACCCCTCACAAGTTTGTAGTTGGGATGCAAGGATCGGTCGACATTGCGATCTGTGGACCTCGACGTCTGATCTATGTGCAGTGGGCGTCTGTCGGCTGAGATGATGATGATAATAAGTAGGGAAGGTTTAGGACTTCTGCATTCTAAACATACATACTTCGGTTATTCCTAAACATGCATAAGGATAGTCATAAACTTTTTCACATAATCAACATTTCTCATAACACCAAATAGCGTCGTTTACTGATGAATCACAACTACTACAGACATACGTGATCGAAGATTTAGTGGCAGATGCAACACATTGAGGAGCGCAGAGATTAATTCCTACGTTCATTCCTTCGGACAAGGTTTAAAATCTTCCAAGACCTAAAAAAATTGCAAAAAAATTGTTGCATTTAGACAATTATTTGTCATCTATATTGCAACATTGTAAGCTATCCGGTGTGAAAATTTGTTATTTTTCATCAAAAATGTGATAACTTGAGACAACCAACATCAAGACTAAACATTTTGTACCTTCATTATCAACTGTAACGGAACATCTGAACTTAACCAACAAAAATTTTAGTTTTTTTCAGCAACAACGGTACATCTTGATTTGAACCATAACCTGTGATTAAAATTTTTACAACAAAAATGATTTAGATACAAATGTTCCGTTTTAGCAGATATAATTAGTACAGAAATAAAATTATAGTGAGTTTGCCTTTTCATCAAAACCGTGACACTATGTCTTGTTACGCTCTTGTCGCAATCCGTCAGCATTTTTCTTCAAAAGCGAGCGGTGATACTGGCGTAAACCGTTCTTGCAATAAACATATGGTCGGGAAGAGATGGCACTAAACCGGAGATCGCTGACCTTTTCCCTCATTGCTCAGTCATTTTTGGAGCTAGAAATATCGCGTTTTTGCAGCAAATAGAGCACGTTACGGCGGATTTTACTGTATAATTACTGCAAAACGGTATAGTTATGAAATAACACGTTCTTGCAGCACAAATGAGCGATATGTTGTGGGTATAAACCTTTCTCTTTAATTATTCAATTTTAAAAAATCGCATTAAAATCCGTTGCGTAGTTTTAAAGATATGAGCATACATACTAACAGACAGCGGGAAGCGACTTTGTTTTATAATACTTAGGATTGGTCGGCCTAAGCCGGCAGGCAGCAAAAGCGTTCTTATACCACGCGAATTACAATATCCCCCCTCGTCCCACAGCTACAGCCCCGAGCAGTTCACCTGGGAAGGCTACCTGTCAGCGAGCGGTCAGCTGGCGGCGCCGCGCGCGCTGTTCGCGGCGCGCTCGGCCGTGGTGCAGCACGGGTTCGTGGCCGGCATGCGGCTCGAGTGCGTCGACCTCATGGACCCCAAGCTCGTCTGCATCGCCACCGTCGACCGCGTCGTCGCTGACCTGCTCAAGGTCTGCGCTTACCTTACCTTACCTTACCTACCTACCTACTTTACAACTTGCCTCCCTATTTTTACATGCTTTCTATTTATGACGTCACACGCGGTCGGATATATCCGACTGCGGCGTTCGACATTGTTGAAAATTCAGTTGGCGATAGTGATGTTAAAAGTATTTCGTATTTTCTTACAATCGCGAAGTTAAGGCTTCAAACGCACAGGCGGATTTTTTTCCGCGCGGTTGTTTCGCCGCGCGGATAAAAATCCGCTGTTGCGGTTTTATTTCCGCGCGGTTGGAAAGGTTGTTATTTCATTTTCAACCTTATTCATAGGCCACGAAGGTACAAGCGAATTTTTAGCCGCGCGGAAATAAAACCGCGACAGCGGATTTTTAACCGCGCGGTTTTTTATCCGCTGGTGCGCACACTTCCATAGGATTCAGTATGTTACATAAAATCCGCGCGGCAAAAAACCGCCTGTGCGTTCGTAGCCTAAGTCCTAATAAAAGTTGTTTTACAAAGAATACTTGGACCCGCAGAATAAATGGTAGCAACATTTTCACCTCACTACTGTCGGATAAATACGACTGCGGCGGTGGAGGGACATGCCAAATTTGTATTGAATGATATAGAATTTGGTGTTGTTTAAAATTATTTTTATAGTATTTATCTAAGCAAAATATAGATAAAGAAGACTTGCATACTGGTGATTAGCTGCAGCATCAAACCTTGTTTAATGTTTTTGTTGTTGAATTTAATATAAAATAACTTTGTAGAAACAAATTAAAATCTGGTCGGATATATAGACGGCGGCGCTTGGGGCACGAAAATGAGCTGTCGGATATATACGAATGCGGCGGTTAAAGGCACAGAACAAGGAAGATGCTCTCTCTCTCTAAATAGAAATCGCGAGTAGGCGGAGCCCGCGTGCCTATCATTAGCTCTGCAGTGCCTATGCTTAGTTTTTGACAGATTTGATAAGCTCAGTTGCTTTATGCTTCTTGTAAACAAACCACCAGGAAAAATATGAAAAAAAACCCACTAAAATGCCCTATTGTGCTGTGTTGGAATGCAAAAATTAAAGTTGGGGACTTAAAAGTACTAATTATGCCGTATCATTACATCGGTAAGTAATATTTCACTGTATTTTTAAATAAATTTGAAATTATACATGAACAAGAAAACAAAACCATAAGTGAGAAAATGAAAACACCCTAATTAAGGAGCAGTAAAATTGAATTTTCATTGAAGCCTGTGACTGTGACTGTACCTTCTTAGCGTTCTTCTTTATCTATGGTATTAGACTCAGGACTTTTTCTAGAACATTTTGACAACAGTATAATGGAAATCAGTTAGAGATTGCTCAACATGATGAAAATCTATCGATAATTTTCTATGATAAAAATCTATCGAATTTTCAGTGAAAAAAAAAATAGGTATTCGAATCGACTTGAAAACCTCTACCTTTTTTCGGTTTAAAATGTGATTTACTTTAAAGTTAAATTCTTGAATACGAATGAAATTACTTAAATGAATCTTTCAACTTAGACTCTTGCGTATGAATGAAATTATATTAGCATCATCATCATATTACAATAATGTTGTAATATGTAAAAAATAAAGTCGCTTTCCGCATCAGTCCTTAGGTATGTTTAAATCTTCAAAAATACAGCGGATTTTAATTCGGATTTTTTTAATAGATAGAGTGATTCAAGAGGAAGGTTTATAAGTATAAAACATGCACGTTCTAAAAATAGGTTAGGCGGTACGAAGTTTGCCGGGTCGACTAGTATTGTATAAAGACAAGTCGTCACTCTTATAGTGTGCTATATTTTATTTTTCTTTTCGTTATTTACAGCCTGTGTTACTGGATCACCTTGGGCCAAGCTCAGAACCTAATAGACTTAAGCATAAACTTGAAGATGGACCCATCATGAAAGCTTCTTAAGCTAAGAGGAGTTTCAATAAACAATACCTAGAGAAGAAAAAATGCTAAATATTATGTATTAAAAAAACCAAGATTAGTTAAGAGTTTAAGGCAAGTAATAAATAAGCATGTACTTCGATATTAAATAAGATAAAATAATATAAATATAAAACCCATCTTGTTTTATTGGTCTATCTACCCAAACCTACCTAAATTGTTTACTTTGGTTAAAATAAAGCTTCATTTAAAGTACAGTACTTACTCCAAAATTAATAATGCGCATGCAGATTCGCTAATTGTCGATTTCACGGAAACACCTGAATCAAAAATCATAATTCTACTAAATTACGCATGCAGAAAATGCACTTAACCTCCTTAAATACATATCGTCTTCCGTCGCTCGGGAATACGACCGTTGTCGAACAGTGACGAAGATTTCTATGCGCATTATAACTTTTGCAGTACTGTAGGGTATATACAATTTTATAACTAAACACATTTTTATTTCTGAATCTCTATTTATGGGAAGCATAACTGTTGAATACAAAACGACATTGGAAATAAATAAAAATTAAACTGTACACTAAAATAAACTTTGTTCTATGAGCGACTGGTTTTTTAATATGATAATACTAATACATCGCCAATCACCAAGAAGGCCGTTTGCGTAGAATACACATAGATTTTCGTAAAAAAAAGTAATTTTTAACTGTATTTATATGAAAGAAAGTTGTATATCGATAGGTTTTTCTCATCGACAAACTTTCTCCCGCAATATGTACGTCCCTAGCTTAGTTTTTCATTTTTCGACGTAGCCACCTAGTGTTTAGTAGCGGTAGTACAAAAGCTGTAGTTCCATCTAGCGTCGAATAGTAAAACTAGGAACAATGCGTGAGGATTTTAAAGCAAAGAGGATGTATAGCTTTCTACCATGTCTTTGGAAAAACCTAATTTCATTCTTTTATCATATCGATCATGGAAATGCCAATTGTCGTAAGGGACATTTTTCGAAATTTCGTTTTTGATGCCATTATACTCAGTTTTTCACGCTCTATCGAATGGTATATTTGAAACCTCTCTAGCTTCCAAAAAATGTCCCTTACGACCTGACTTTTTTTGGGCCTAGCTCATAAATTTATTAAAAAAAAAGCTTTATGGAACATTTAATTTTTCCACATTGGCGTAAGGGCCAATAAATTAAAATATTCTTGAAGATTTTTATACGGTTTTGTCAATATGTCCCTTACGACGTAAAAAAAAAAGTTACAGTATCTAAAGCTGAAGGTCGTAAGGGTCGTAACTTAATGTTATGTTTATTAAAAACTCAGATTTTAATTATTATTTTGTATGAATTTGTTTAAAAATAGTGTTTTAAAAGTACCCATTCGTTGATCTATTTAATCAGCCATCAAAATGTAACTATCTCTGAGTGGGTACGACGTCAAAATATGTCAATTTGCATTGATTTCTAGCTTTAAAATTTTTTGTATTCCTTAATCTTAACGTAACGGCGGGTTTTAATTATTTGACTCTATAGTAAAAGATAACAACTGACGAACTCACCATTTCTATTCATTTCACATCTTAAAGACATACTCGAGTGCACAGCGGCTGCGGTGAACAGTTTAAGGGATATAACATAACCCTTTCTGAACCCAGTCCTCAGCAGCCTTCGAGCTCTGATCCTGTAGCCCAGCTGACAAAGTGGCGTTTTTTTACAAACACTTCGATATACCCAGTACTACCCAGCTTCAGAGGCTTTCCAATAGTTCACAAATGATAGGCAAAGAGGCAGATTATACTTTTCCGTATTCTATATTAGCTTCCTTAAAGCATGTATGTGGTCCATGGTAGCCTTTACGAGAAACAGCTAATTTGAAGGGCATAAACTCGGCTAAATGTGGGTCCGGCTCTTGAGCTGGTACCTCTGCCTAACCCTTCAGGGAATAAAAGGCGTGAGATTATGTATGTATGTATGAAGGGCGAAGACGTCAAACCTGCGCGCGAAAAATTCTTGATGACTCTCAAGAACAATTTATAAAGGTGGCTTAGATGTTCTTCAGCTGGTTTTATGGCCTGAAGAACAGTACTAACAAACTTATGTTCCACGCATCTGGTTTTATCCCGTCGCTGATATCAGAATGGAACCGTTTCGCATTTAAATCTTCTAAGTCAACTGTGACGTAAGTTTTTGGGCTATGCATAGCACGGGATACATAATCTCCACTTTGTCGTTGGACTGTATCGATATGTGTAAATACTACTAGATTCATCGACGTACAAGACACGCTACCCTTGCCGTGATAATATCGGTATTTACAATGCTGTGAAGGGAATTGTTCACTATGCACCCGAAACCTTCCTTGGATTGTGGTTCTCCCTCCTCACCAATAATGTTTTAATGTTTACCGTAACGAACTCAATTCCTGCTTTAGCTTCGTTGGCCCGGGATCAACTTTAGTTCGTACTCCCTGCCCCACATTTTCCTGACCGCTTCCAAAGCGCAAACTAGGCCAAACGTAAATTTTAGCCATGATCATACTAGTTGGTTTGTCATAATTGTCACACTTGGCAGGCAGGTTGGAGATCGCAGTATGGCTGTTATACTAAGCTGTTGTAGGATCATCGATGGACGCTACTGCCCGTGCTTCGGTTTTTTTCCTTTAGTCGCCTTAGCCATATACATGGGAGATGGGGTGCTGGGAATCTAGTCATACATTACGTTACATACCAACCATAACAAATAAGCTTTTTAATGTAAGTCTTGTGATTTTTTTCATTGGTCTACCTGAAGTATTTATTCCTTAACCGTGTTAAAATCTAAATAACTATAAATTTGGGCTGTAAACAAATTACTACCTATCTATCTTCTTTAAAGTGTTGATTTTTATTGTAGAAATTGAAGATTAATAAGTTATTTTCGTTTAAATCTTACGAGGGCGCTATTGGAATTCCTAGGTATTTGTTATTTTATAAAAATTATGTACATTTTTTTTATTTTAATAATTAATATTAAAACTAAAATGTTTTGTACTTCTTATTTGAGAAATTTTATCATTTTGTTTCACAAGGGTAACCAAACAATAACATTTAACACTATAGACACAATAAATTTTTTTTTTAGTTTCATCAGTACTAATAACAACAAACTTGTTGGTATTTTAATTCCTTTACGCCCCTCAAATTTTACATATTAATTTTAAAATTAAATATTATAATAGACATACGACTACATTGGAAAAACACATATGGGACTTACAACCAATTATTTTATAAAGTTAAAAATAATGTATAGGTCGTAAGGGAAAAAGTTGAAAAAAAGCTCAGCGTAAGGGACAATGTTGCTAAAATTGGTAGGGCGTAAGGCACAAAATCTTCTAAACCATTAGTTGTAACGTATTCAAACTAAAATAATTGAAAAGATCTTCAAAAATTAGCACTGGTCTTCTTTTCATTGATCGCTGTAAATCAAGGCAATCAAAAGTTACAAAAGGATTTGTATTTTTTTTTTTGTTTTTTGGCTCTCCTGAAAAGTCGTGCTTTGTCCCTTACGACAATTGGCATTTCCATGATCGATATGTATGTCATCATTATCTTAAGTATTTCATAATTGTTATTTGATTTTGATCTTTGTTTATTTGTAAAAAAGGTTCATAGTCTACTTCAAAGTTTTGTGATGTAGATCTTTTCGGCTTTGTCGTTAATCACCAATGGTAGCTTGGATTTCATAGTGAGCGTTTGGTTTATATGTGTGAGTTTGGACACACTGGTTTCAGTACTAAAAGCTCATGATGCTATTTCTATTGTATTCTCTTGTTCTGTGGTTAAAGGGTTAACCCTTTAATAAAAAAAAAAAACGCGTATATTTTACAATAGCTTCGCTCTCAATGCTGCCTGTCTGAGTAGAGAAATGGGCTCTCATACTACGAACAACTATATACTCAGGAAGCGTAACTCTCCTACAAAACCGCTTCGATTTTGGTTCCACTTACGCACACACATTAACTCCTATTGCAACAAACATTCACACATTCTCATAGACAAGCTTGCACGCGTCTGTTGACAAAGCAGCGAGCCAACCCTTCCCTGCTTTTGGCTGGTACATATTATCACATATTACACTAGGAATTGACGCGGCATGGTGTCCGTAACCCTAAGCCCCGCCCACCGGGGCTTCTTTTCCGTGTCCATTGCGTGCGGCCTTTTATTGGGCTAGTTTAGTTA